>JASAUF010000240.1:77500-1367500 GCA_030180095.1 Magnolia changhungtana
TACATTTGCAATGGACATATATGTCTCCATCATATCATGGTAGAGCCGGCTTTGTTACATCTTTGGTAAACCAACAAAGAGGAAGTAACCAAATTGCAAAGCTAGTTTCTCTGCCGCATTCTAACAGACGCAAAATGCAACTTTGTTACTTCCCAGGATACCTGAGCCCACCTCTACAACTGTTTTTGTGTGCATGGGGCATATGTGTGGTATCCAACCAGTCCAATAAGATCACCCTACCGTGAAAATGGGATAACCAATAAAAACAGAAAGTTCAATGGCCATGTAAGTCATCATGTGAATTTGAAGGTTTTGGATGATTTTTTATTGTTTTCTAATGGTATGGCCCACCTGATAAATGGGAGCCACATTTTCATAGATAAGCAACCCTGTTGAACGGTTGGATGGATCCATATGCAATTCCTCAAAGTCTGTGACAAAAGAACTGGCTTCACTTAGGGCCGGCAATGGGCTGGATTAGGGTTGGGTGGGCTTGGCCCTCAACCCTGGCCGAAATAGGGTTTAAAATGTTCTGCCCAGCCCTAGCCCTATGGTAGTGGGCCACGACAAGTGCAATCTGTAACATGATTAAGGTCTAAAGGAGCCCAATTTAGGAAACTTTGTAGTCCCATAACCCTTCTGGTTAGCCAAAATAACCCTCATCCAAGGTCAAAAGTAGCCCAATTTAGGATTTTTTTTTTTAATTTTTATTTTTAAAATGTTTTTAGTTCATCCTAATAGGAATTACTTTATGAATGATATGGATGGTGTATGAAAAACGCGGTGGACCCAGGATGGTTTCAACGGTATGAATTTACCTACACACATTTACTTGATGTAAGGCTCACTTGAGTTTTGAATTTAGATCATTTTTGAGTCCATTACCTAAAATAATCTTGCAAAACTGATGAGCGTGGTCGATTTCCCATAAACATCATGGTGGGTCCCTCCTAACTTCCTGTAGTAGGAAGTTTCTGCTAAAGGCTTTGGCTATTTAATGGCCCAAACACCATCCCTAGAATTCAAACTCTGCTCATACATCGGGCCATTACAGCCCAAGCCCTGTTAATGCTTAGCTGGCCTGAAAGTATACTCGCAAGAGTTTCAACACAAGGTCATTGACTCCGAAACTCATTTTGTGAAATTCCACTGTGGTGTGAGCGCGTGTACAGGAAGAAAGGAATAATAATAATAATAATAATAATAATAATAATAACTAGCAGTACCTAACCGGCCCGGTCCATTACTAGCCCTAACCTCACATTCAAGGTGCGATGGTAAGAAACGTAACTTTAGTACATGAAAGCTACATCAATGGCATGAATACACGGGAGCAACGCTCATTACGACATCGTGCACCCGAACGCAGCCAAACTCTACTTTGAAATTTGAATATTCAGACCAATGGCATTCTTCGCGTTGCTTCTAGGCGCTTACAAGTTCCAACAGCACCGCATGCTGACGCAGAAAGAGATAAATATATCAGTGGACGTCATGTCTCAATCAGTTGTTGAGGAGATAGTATCTACAAAATATTTCTTTACAGACATGACATTTACACCCTTCATTTTTTTTATAAACACACCTACTTTTTTAAAGTTTTGGTACAACATGCTAAAAGAATACTACGACATTTCTTATGTCACACGTGCCATGTAAAGATGTTGATTGGTCAATTACCAGAAATTCTTTCTGACCGTCCAGTCAAGCCTACCTTTCTCGTTGAATATGAACCGTTAGTTTTGTTGTGTTCGTGGCATGGTTTTAGGACACGCCTGAGTTAGACGATTCAGCCTCGACTTGATCATATCCCAACTTGACTCAGGACTGAATGAGTTGATCCTAGCCGCCATCTTTTAACTATGGTTAGTGGTTTTGGACCCACCTTATTAAATTGTATCATATGAAATTAATATCATTATTGTACAATGATTGCAAGTGTGGAAACTGTAGCCATCCAATCTCAATATTAAGTAAAATCATGCTTGGTGGACTATGAAATTGTAATCAGCAGACCAAATTCATAATGAATGTTGTTCATTTGCATACATATGTAATTAAAATGTTACGTGTGTATATGAATAGAGGGCAAAGATAAACACATGCATCAATGTGAGGCCTGCGTGTATAGTAAATTTTGAAATTTATAAAAACATACACAGGACCAAATGTAATTCCATGGGATTAAATGCAATTCCATCACCTAATCTCAACCTTTCCCATCCTCTCCAAATGCCTATCCTACTTGATCCCATCTAATACCTCATGCCAAACACCCCTTAAATGGTTAGGATTTTCTGTTCATTGTTATTGTTTTTCATTTATGGCCCACTCACTACTGGACCTGGTGAATGAACGGTGAGGATCCCTAAGATTGTTCCATTGAAGGATGTAGAGGTCGGCCTATTTGGCCAAGCAGATTGGAAGGGATTGGAAGATAGATCCCGGGATTGGCGAGGCATGCCAAACAAACACAGGATCCTGATCCCGGGATATAGCAATCGCATGGATCTTAAGATAATCCACTAACATCACCATCATTACCTTTAGGGCGTGTTTGGATTAGAGTGAAGGATCGTAGAGTATCGTATTAGGGGGCTTGATGAGACATGTCCCTCGTTTGGAAAAGAACGGTTAGGAGACGTATTCAACGCGCGCGAATACAGCGCGTAACCAGTTGGCGTTATCGATTGCACTGTACGAGCGGATGGCTATTCAGGCACAAGTCCCGTCTCGACAGTGTATTGCATTGAAGCGTCTTTAAGTCAGTTCTACACCATTTTCATTTGTTCGTTGGGAGAACACTAGAACCTATACTCCGTCGATTGCGCTGTACTAAACATTCAAGAGGGTTTGGTACACCGATCACACATTCACATGTTCATCTATGAAACATTTTTGTTGTTGTTTTTTTTTTTTTTTTTTTTTTAAAAAAAAAAAAATTTATAATATTCCGTGTTTTATTTTCCTTCATATTTGATCTTCACCGTGGAAAATGTTCGTATGATCAGGATAATGTATTATCCGTGAAATTGGGCCAGTGGATGTGACATCCAAGCCGTTCAAGTCGTCAAAGAAAGTAACTGATACTGGATGAACAGTCAGGATACTTGGGAATGGCTGATAACCCATGTGGGGCCCATCATCTTCTTACTCCGTAAAAATGATATCCCCAGCATGCAGGTACGGTTGGGGGTTCTGAAGTGGTGATGTGTACCACACCTTAGATAGGAAGGACGCTGAGACATTTTTAACGACATCCATACCATTAAACGAGTGAATGGAAGTGGCCCCATCTGGTAGAATGGTCATCATTCAAGTCCCAGATCGTGATGGAGGGCAGTGATTAATCATAGCAACAAGACTAGGCCCCGTCTGAGATAAATTACACATTCGAATGTGCAAAAATGCTTCATCATACACAGACTACCATATCAGTATGTATATACAACGTGTGCCCCTTGTACGTCATTTCTAAACATTGATCTGGACTACGAATTGTATACAGGGAAGGACAATATGTCATATCCAAACATTGCATTTGGCACGTCTTTGGTAGATGTATTCTGAAAATCGTCCAACGTATACGTGAACAGTACTGAAATACAATACAATACAACTAAAACGTGTATCCAAACAGCCCTTAAATTCCATCCAATCTACCATAATCCCTTCAAAATGACCTGGGACGTGTTTGGTTTAAGGGATGGAAAAGAATTGGAAGGTTTAATCCGGATATTGCAATCCGGGGTATAACAATCCCATATATATTGCACGAATTTATTGACGTAGACATTATTACCTTGAAATTCATGCAATTCACTCTAATACATCGAATTCTACTCTAATACATCGAATTCTATCCCATTTGCACGGCGAAACTGCCCTGAGTGACTCAAGGGGCACTTGATGGGCTTTCCAACCATAAAATGGATTATCTTCAGAGATATCGTTATCATAAAAGCGTAATCATCCACTTTCATGACGTAATGATCTTTCTAATTTTTAT
Source organism: Magnolia changhungtana (assembly GCA_030180095.1). Taxonomy (NCBI): domain Eukaryota; kingdom Viridiplantae; phylum Streptophyta; class Magnoliopsida; order Magnoliales; family Magnoliaceae; genus Magnolia; species Magnolia changhungtana. Next base: position 81,510 of record JASAUF010000240.1, read on the forward strand.
TATTATGATTATTTTTTCTTCAGTGGAATCTTTCTTGAACATGCGTTGTGATGTGAGGTTTGTTGGATACATCCCGAAGTACTGGAACACAGTATGTCATATGACTTTAGTCTTCTAATCTGGGCCATCTTTCAATGATCCAAACCGTTGATATAACTTTTCTCATTTAGTAAAGTAGAAGACAACAAATAAACGCTCTTAAATAAATTATTTAAATATTATATATTTTTTAAATATGGACGGTCACCGTAATCGTGACGTAAGCATAAGGGTTGAAGTTTTGATCTTATCGGGAATGTCCTGTCAAGGAACGAGACGAGTTTCCTACAACACCTGCATTTCTGCCGCACAAGTCCCTGTAGACTCCACTGCAATGTCTGTGTGAAATCTGTTTTTTCGTCGTTTTGCAACTTACGATAACTAAAAAATAATCAAATCCAAGAGTTAAGTCGGCAACACGCAAGAAAAAGTGGGACTGAAAATCTCCACTGTTAAAATCTTCCTAGGTTTCGTGTTATGCTTATATACCATCCAACTCATTTATAATGTAATACTAACGAGGGATAGCAAAAATATGAGTCTGATCCAAAACTTCGGTGGCCCACTAAGATTTTAATGGTGGCCGTTTAGGAAATGGATTGGCTACTCGCCCTGCCACCAGTCCTGTGGCTAGTGGTCGGTGCTCTGTGGCCCCACCATGATGTATGTGTTTCATCCATCCTGTTCATCCATTTTTACAGATCCGTTTGGGATTTTAACCCAAAAATGAGAGGGATATAAATCTCAGGTGGACCACACCACAGGAAAACAATAGTGATTGGATATCCACCATTAAAATCCTCCCAAGGTCCACTGTACTATTTATTTAACATCCAATCTATTGATTAGGTCATACAGACCCAAATGAAGGGAAAAAACAAAGATCAGCTTGATCGAAAACTTTTGTAGCCCTCAAAAAGTTTTTAATGGTCGACCTTCATTCAATACTGTTTCCTGTAATGTGGTCCACTTGATATTTGGATATATCTAATTTTTGGTCTTATATCATAAAATGATCTATAAAAATATATAAACGGCATGGATAAAACACATACATCATGGTGGCGCCCACGTAGCACTGATCACCATTGGCCGGTGGCATGGGGGAGTAGCCAAGCCGTTTCCGGCCGTTTAGTCACCGATTGTTTTTTGTGGTGTCGTCTGCTTGAGTACTGTATATGTTATTTTATTTTATTTTTTAATTATTATGGGTTGGTTTCTCATCATGAAATGAGGAGTCCAAACTGATGAACGGAGTGGATTTTGCACGGAAATCACTGTGACTTTGTGCTGCCAGATCTCCATGACTAAGAGGTGTTGCACAAAACTCATTTGGGCCTTTGAAAAAAGCCTCATTGTAGCAAACCTCATGTGATCTACACAGCCTTTGTCCTTTGAGAAAATTACCACTGTAGACCCCACCTTTTATACAGTGTCTTTTATAACCTAACTTAGACATTGCATGTACGGACAGAGCATTTGAGGGCGAAAATACCCCTGCTCACGCTACCTATGGCTACGGTTATAATTCGTAGCCATAGATCCATACATACGGAAATTCACTTTGAAAAGCTGGGGTATTTTCGTCCTCAAATGATCTGTCCGTACATGCAAGGTCTAATTTAGGAAGGTAAGGTTTGGATCATTTATAAAAGACGCTCGATAGAAGGTGGGGCTTACTGTGGTAATTTCCTCTTGTCCTTTTGTAGATATGAATGGCTGTTTGTCTTCAAAATTCAACAATCACGGGGAAGAATGAGGACATCAATGGAATCAGACCTAATGACTCGAATAACTTATTTTAAAAAAATATATTATTATTAAATTTATTCTTATTATTATCATAAGGCTTAAACTAATTCATTTAAATATGTTGTTATGAGAAATGCCCCAGTTCTCTAAGAGAACTACAGGTTATAGTGCTCCTAGTTGCATTGGGACACTTGGACAGTCGAATGATTTGATCTAAACCATACATCAGGTCCATGGTAGATTTTTTAAGCTACCATCCAAATATTGTGCTAGTCTGAATATTTTAACTATCTAACCATTTGCCTTTAATTTCGACAGTAAAGATTGTTTATGCAAAAGTATGTTCAATCAATCAATTTGTTGGATCTGAGTATAGATTGTTTATGATCCTTCATTAGGAAATCCTAACCATCTCATCCATGGCCAGGATAAAGGATGGCTACAAAAATAAAGAGAAATCATGGATGGATTAATGGATCATGCGATCCGGGTGATTTTTGCATAGTAGCCCATAAAATGTGTTTTGGACTTCATAGACAATTCAGATCGATTGATTGGATTGACTAAGTGCCGGATGCAACCAAGACCACTAAATCTTGTAAGTGTTCTGGGGCACTAGAGCATGTCTCTATGATTATTTAATGTTATTTAATTTCATCATCATGGAAAATGGTACTAAAATAGCTATGAATTCGTTACCTTTACATGGACAAGGGTTTCTCGACAAACTGGGGTTTGACCAAATGGAGCTAGTCTAACAAAACCGCTTCTCGCTCTTTTGCTCTCTCGCATTCATATGGTGGGCCACCACGAGGATGAATCATAGTCCAAAAGTCTTAGCGAACGTGCATTCATAGGTTAGTGATTTCTTTTTTACTACCCAAACGGGGACGATTGATCATATTTCATACATTGTTTTTGAGCGTGCATTCATAGGTTAGTTATTCGATGGTTAGATGAATTCAATTGCCACGAGTTTTGGCTAGGCGCATCAGTATAGTTTGGCTAGGCCCATCAGTATAGTTGTTATGGTATCTGTCTTAAATAAATATTCACAGTTCGCTTTACATGGAGTTGCTATGCATGCTAGATGTGAGGTTATATTTTTAAAGATTTTCCTTACTTTGGAGATCATGTATGGCTGTATCATTACCTCGTTGATTAGGTTCACGATTATTGTGTAGGGGATGTGGAAGCGCAAAGAGATGAATCAAGCAAAGTACATCAATAGCAACAACCAAGTTCAAGCGACAATAATCACTATGAAAGCATAAATTACAAGAGATAGAGAATATCCGATTTGAACAAGCTTCGAATATTCCTATACAAGCCGTCGAAACCCTAAGAATGAATTAGAAAGCCTTAGAACTCCCTAATCCGATTACACCCATATATATATATATATATATATATATATATATATATATATATATATATATATATATATATATATATATATATATATATATAGACTCTATAAGAATCACAATCGAAATCAGAAACAAATCTCGCATATACGCAACTCTGCGTAGCGCAACTTTGTTCAATGCTTCGATGGCACCTTTGTTGAGATTTCGATGACATCGAACTGAACATCAAACGTTCCAACGACTAAACATGCAAAAATCCAAATTTTAACGATGACATCGAGCAGGGCTTCAATGTCATCGAACAACCTTCGATGGCATCGAGCCGGACACCCAAACTGTCCAACAACCAATATGGAAAATTTCAGATTTTTGCGATGACATCGAGCAAGACTTCAATAGCATCAAAGTCTGCTTAATGGCATCGAACTGTCACTGACAGACATGTTGAATTACGAATTTAAGACATCAATCAACAATCTCCACCATGTCTTCAATAATTATTCTTCATAACTCATTTATTCTCATTTCTAATTCCACCTTGTATCATAGCTCCACCATTGCTTCTCGTGCATCATATGTCTTCCTTTATGCCTTCCCCAAGCTCAGAGTTGTTTCACAGAATTTGAACTTCTTTATGGGAATTACCTTAGTGAGCATATTCATCGAATTCACGCCCGTGTGAATCTTCTATCAAGTCAGGCCTCCTTCTTCAAGCACTTATTGGATAAAATGGTAACGCACATTAATATGTTTAGTATGTGAGTGATAGACAGAGCTTTTAGCCAAATTGATCGTGCTTTTACTATCATAATTAACCGGCACGACCTCCTGTTGAAGCCTCAACTGATTTATCATCCCCCTCAACCAAACACCTTTCTTGAATGCCTCTATCACTGTCATATACTCATATTTGGTTTTGGAAAGAGTCACCACAAACTGAAGCATCGACATCCAACTGATCGCTCCACCCACAAGCACAAACAAGTAACCGAAAGTTGACCTTCTACTGTCATCACTACTCGCGTAATCAGAATCCACATATTTAATTAATTTGGCCCCTGATTTCTTAAAAGATAAGATGTAATCCTTCATACCTTGAGTGTATCAAAGTAACAATTTCCTTGTCTCTCGGTGTTACTTTCCCTAGTTAGATATATATCTGCTAACAACACCAACCACATGCGAAATATCTGGTCTAGCACAGACCACGACATACATCAAACTGCCAACCGCATTCGAATAAGGCATACGAGACAACCTTCTTTTCCTCATATTTTTTAAGACATTGTTTTGAAGAAAGTTTGAAATGAGCCACGTGAGGAACGCTGACCGGCTTTGCCTTGTCCATCCCATACTTGATCAATACCTTCTCAAGGTATTCTGTATGAGATAACCAAGTCTTGCTCTTCTTCTTATATCTGTGTATATCAATGCCGAGAACCTTCTTTGTAGACCCTAAAATTTTCATCTCAAATGTTCCTGATAATTGAGTTTTTGATAAATCAATTTCAGATATGTTATGACTGACAATCAGCATGTTATTAACATACAACACTAGGATAATGAACTTGCCATCACTCAGTGTCTTGTAATAGACACAGTGATCGTACTCACTCTTGATAAATTTCTGACTCAACATAAAAGAATCAAACTTTTTGTACCACTGTTTAGGCGACTGTTTCAAGCCGTACAACGACCTCTTTAACTTGTAAACTTTATTCTCTGCCCCTTTTATTTCAAAACCTTCTAAAAGCTTCATGTAGATTTGCTCTTCCAATTTCCTATGTAATAATGAAGTCTTCACATCCATTTGTTCCAGCTCGAGATCGTATTGGGCAACTAGAGCTAATACGAATCTAATAGATACTTGCTTCACAATCGGCATGAATATCTCTGTTAAGTCGACACATTCCATCTGAGAATATCTATTTACTACCAACATTTCCTTGTACCTATCATGTTTCTTCTTGATGATCCACTTGCACCTGATCGCTTTTCGGCCAACAGTAAGCTCCACCAGCTCCCGTGTCTCATTCTTATACAAGGAATCCATCTCATCATCCATCGCTACTTCTTACTTTTTCACATCAAGCTCATCGAGAACCTTCTGAAGAGTAGATGGATCCCCCTCATCTGTAAAGAGAAAATATGTGATAACAGAGTCATACATGTACTCGCTTGTAGCTTGCGATCCCACAGCAGATTCCTTCTCACAGGTGGCTACTTCACCTGCTCCTGTACCTCTGTCTACGTATCTGTGTCAACTTAAGTGTTATTTGTGTCTATCTAAACGTCCACAACCAACTTTTCTAGTTCCTTGTGCCCATCCTTATGGAACAAGGATCCTTTGTCCAACTTGACACCATGACTAATGATGATTTTCCGTGTGACCCGATCATATATCCTATACCTCTTCACACTACCACCATAGTCAACAAAGATATACTTTTTGACTCTTTGGTTTAGCTTATCTCTCTCAACTAATGGTACATGAGAGTAAGCTTCACAACCAAACACATACAATCCCGAGTAGTCTACTTGCTTACCACTCCATACTTCCTCTGAAAATTTATAATCAATGGCCGTAGAAGGGAACCGATTCACTAAGTAACAATTTTTTATTAATGGCCTCAATCCACAATTCCTTACCTAACCTAACATTACTAATCATGCATCGGGCCCTCTCCAAGAGAATTTAATTCATCCGCTTAGCTACACCATTTTGCTCTAGTATGTGGTATACTGTGTTGTGTTTCATGATCCTTTCATCTTTATAATATTGATTAAATTCACCTGAAGTAAATTCTCCACCGTTATCTGTCCTTAGAACCTTCACCTTTCGCCCTGACTATTTTTCCACCATCGTATTCCATTGCTTAAAAATTATGCAAACATCAAATTTATTTTTCATAAAATAAACCCATACTTTTCTGGAGTAGTCGTCATTGAACATAACAAACCATGATGACCCTCCAAAGGAAACCACGGGCCCCAGCCCCCATACATCAGAATGCACATAATCAAGAACACTCTTCCATACATGTTTTTCAAATTTAAAAGATAACCTTGAATGTTTACCATATATACAATACTCGCATATAATTAAATAAAAAACTTTAAATATTGGAATCAAACAACGATCGAAAGGTACCTTCATCCCCGCTCACTTATGTGGCCTAGACATGCATGCCACATGCGTGTATATGTGGAATCTGCTACAGATGTTGCAACTCCACCCAATGAAGTGTTCTCGATCAACCTATAAAGGTTCCCACTCCTTTGGGCCTTCATAATAACGAGTACCTCTTTGAAACTTTAAGGACACGATCAAAACCGGTGAACTTGTACCCAAACGCCCCGAGTGCTCCTGGAGATACTAATATCTTCCTCATGTCAGGAATGTGTCTCACCTTGGTCAAGGTACTCTCCATGCCATCAAATATCTTGATGCGTACCGTTCCAATACTCACTACATTACATGTATTATCATTGCCCATAATATACTTGGTCACCATCACATGCTCTGTAACTGGTGAACCAACTCCGATGAGGGGTCATTGTTGAGACTTAAATATTGTATAATTTTCCCCATTTATATCTTCGTTTTATGAACATAAATCCTCTTAATATTCTATTTTACTCATGTATGTGTTGCAAGGTGAATTTAAGTGTTTGGATTGAAAAATGCTGTTAAAAGTATAATTTTGATGCTCAAGAATTACTAAGGCAAGAGATGGATCTTAGGAGACCAAGATTGAAGAATTCACATGCCAAAGATCCAAGAAAACCAAGTAAAGAATGAAGAGAATTGAAGATTCATTATGAAGAATGCTGAAATCGTCCTGAAAAAGTGTATTCTGAAGCTGTGAAGTCTATTTTGGGAAACTACGCAGTAGGAAGTCTGTTTTGAACGAACTATGCAGCGAGAAGCCTATTTTGAAAAAATACGTATATTTGAGACGATTTCTAAGGTTTTTCAACTTTATACGAAAATTTGAGTTCCCTACTTATAAATAGGGGTTCCTAGGGCATTCTAAAATATTATTTAAGGCATTCAAGAGTAAAGTTTAGGGTTTTTAAAGTTTTTAGTTTTATTAAAGCTTTATAAGTTGTTTTTTTTTTAAAGGTCTTTTCTATTTGCATTTTCTTTCTTTATTTCTTGTTGCTTTTTATTTCTACAATTTAATTATATTTTTTTAAGTTCCTTATAGCCCAAGCTAGAAGGGAAGCACATGGGTTTAATGTTTCTTTAAGATTACGATGATTGATTGTTTTAATGATGAGAAGAATGGTGCATGCATGTTATGTATTATTTAGGTTTTATTTTTTTATCCTCTTGTAAGATCTATATGTTTCCATCATATGAGATCCACATTGATGGATAGGCTAACCCTAGATCAATCAGATTCCCTAGATAGGAGAGGTTCTCAACCTGTTATATTTCTTTGATATTCATTATCCTATAGATATTGAATACTTAAAATCACTGACGCTTGAGAATATATGTCAATGGTGCAAATCCATAATTTTCTAATATTTTATATCATTTATTAAAATATTTAAATTGTTTTATTTTCCGATTAGGCTGACCATAGTGCTCAGATCCTAGTTGTGTTATCCAAGTCATCATGATTTTGGAACATTAACCTATGTGTGGAACTTTGAAGCTTGGGTACTATTTTATTCAGTTGAATTACATCCATTTAAAAATCCCAAAATCAAATCATCAATTTAGTTTTTATTACTTACTTTATTTTACATTTGATTTTTTCCTTCTCACAATTCATCTCCCTGTGGGATCAACCCTGTATTCACGGGATATTACTTACGAACCTCTGCACTTGGAGGCAAGCAATTAAGTTTTTGGCGTCGTTGTCGGGGAGAGACTTAAAGAGATCAGATCTGTGCAAGATAGCTAAGGTAAGTTTTTTTTTATATATATATAAGGTAAGTTCTCTTCTAAACCTTCCAAATTTTTTGTAGATTCTTTTTCTTTTTCTTTAAAAATAAATTCAGTTGGGTCTTTTAAGCACTAACTATGACATAAGGTTGCCCTGCTTGGGATTTCATCACCCAAGTGCTATGGTTGTCCTACAGTTACTGTTTGATCACAAAGATCATCCGCTGAATCTATTTTTCAGATTAGCATAGTTTAATTTCTGCATTAGTTTTATTTTTATTTATTTTATTTATTTATTTTGCTTTGTAGATTGAACCCTCATGGTCGGCCCTGCTGCCTGGGTTATTGATTTAATTTTTTGCTTTGATTGAACCCTCATGGTCGGGCCCCGCCATTGAGGTTGTTGATTTAATTTTTGCTTTGTGGACTGAACCCTCATGGTCGGCCCTACCACCTGGGTTGTTGATTTAAGTTTTTATTTTTATCTTAAGTATCATATTTGCTATTTTAATTAGTGGTATTTGTTGTGTGGTGTGGATGGTTTATGTCCCGTTGGAGTAGGGATCAAAACAATTGACTCTCCTCTGAAGGGGGACTAGTTCCAGGCCTTAATCATTCACTTAGAAGAGGCACTCAACATCACTTGGATTCCATGGCAGACCCAGTTGATAATCCAAATCCAAATCTGCTAGATCCAACTATAAATCAAAATAGAGAAAATCAATTTAATCCTCCTCTTGAGGATGAAAATGAAGTTCATAGGAATGTGTTAAACCAACCACGGACTTTACGTGAACATTTACACCCTGAGAGATCAACTTTACCATCTTGCATAGTGTTCTCTACTCACATAGGGAACATTGATTTTAAACCAGGTGTGATTCAATTAATTCATAAATTTCATGGCTTGGATTCTGAAAGCCCCTACTTGCACCTCAAGGACTTTGAGGAAGTAATTGTAACATTGCAAGTAAATAATGACAATAAGGATGTACTTAAGCTTAGGTTATTTTCATTTTCTCTAAAGGATCGGGCTAAAGCATGGCTCAACTCTCTAAGACCTAATACCATCACTTCATGGCAAGCCTTAAGTATAGAGTTTTTGAAAAAGTTCTTTCCCGAGCACAAAACAAATGCACTAAAACAAGAAATCATGTCATTCTTCTAAAAGGGGAATGAACTGTTTCAAGCTTGGGAGCGCTTCAAAGACCTTCTAATTACTTGTTCACATCATGGTTATGAACCATGGCACGCGATTGATGCGTTCCGAAAGGGGCTCACCATGGATACCCGTCAGTTCATAAAAATGAGGTGTGGTGGAACCTTTCTTGACAAAGATCATAATGATGCTTGAAATTTTCTAGATATGTTAGCAAAGAATACGTAGACATGAGATGTCTCTGCTAAATCAGACCAAACTAGACCCGTTCCTAGAGAAAAAGCGGGGATGTATGTCCTAAGAGAGGAAGACGACCTTAATGCAAAATTCGCTGCATTGGCTAGAAAGGTCGAAGCCTTGGAAATTAGGAAGGTTGATATGGTTAAAGCAAACACTTCCTTAGGTAATTTTTATAGCATTTGTGGTGGTATAGACCATGACACAAAGGATTGTCCAATGATCTCAGTTGTACAAAATATCACACATGAGCATGATCAGGCAAATACTATAAATAACTACCAATGGTCAATTATACAATTAATGGGAAACACGTATAATCCAAATTGGCGTAACCATCCTAATCTTAGTTGGAGGAATGGACCACAAATTAATGTGCCCAATGCACCTCAAATGCCTCCACAAAACAACTTCTTTGGGGCACCTAACAATGCACCATATGTGCCCCCGCCAAAGCGATCATCTGTAGAGGATGCATTGACCGCATTCATGAACTCTCAAGCTCAAATGAATCAGTCTCTAATCAATCAAATCAGGAATTAAAGACAGCTGTGGCTAGGATTGAGACTCAACTAAATGCTAAGGAAAATGGAACACTTCCTTCTCAACCTGTGTCAAACCCTAGAAACATACATTTCATTAGAGACTCAAATCCAAGTGAGCTACATCATGAACAAGCTAAAGCCATCATTACCTTGAGAAGTGGAAAAGAGGTCGATAACAAGATAATACAATTGGTAGAAATACCAGAGGATGAGCCATTGTCTCAAGAAAATGATGAATTGACTATAGTTCAAAAGCCACAACAATAAAAGGATAAAGAGACTAAGTCATATGAGCCTCCAGTTCCATTCCCATCTAGACTTCGGAATCCGAATGTCCCCATGAAATATCAAGAGGTGTTGGATGTGCTACAAAAGGTTACTGTCAATATTCCTCTTCTTGATGCCATTAGACAAATTCCATCATATGCTAAATATCTCAAGGACTTGTGCACTGTAAAGAGAAAATTAAATGTGCACAAAAAGGCCTTCTTCACTAAGAAAGTGAGCGTTATCATTCAATAAAGGGTTGTACCCAAATACAAAGACCCGGGAAGTCCCACTATTCTTTGTATTATTGGGAATTTTCAAATTGAGCATGCTTTGCTAGATTTGGGTGTAAGTGTCAACTTAGTACCTTATTCGGTTTACAAACAAATAGGGTTAGGCGAGCTTAAACCAACCATGATTATACTCCAACTTGCTGACTGCTCCATTAAGGTACCAAGGGGAATTTTAGAAGACGTGCTAGTCCAAGTGGAGAAATTCTACTTCTCCATGGATTTTATTGTACTAGACACTAAACCATGTGTAAATGCTAGCGCTCAAGTTCCTATCATTTTAGGCCGTCCATTCTTAACAACTTCAAATGCAATCATAAATTGCAAGAACGGAATGATGAACTTGTCTTTTGGTAACATGACTCTAGAGCTAAATATTTTTAATCTAGGTAAGCAGCCCATTGATAATAATGAAATCCACGGGGAACTTGTCTACTTCCCCGTGGATTTTATTGTACTAGACACTAAACCATGTGTAAATGCTAGCGCTCAAGTTCCTATCATTTTAAGCCGCCCATTCCTAGCAACTTCAAATACAATCATAAATTGTAGGAATGGAATGATGAACTTGTCTTTTGGTAACATGACTTTAGAGCTAAATATTTTTAATCTAGGTAAGCAGCCCATTGATAATAATGAAATCCATGAGCTGAATTTCATGGACTGTTGATAGAAGAAGAGGAATTGGAACCTAGTCTGACTGAGGAATTGATTCAAGTCATTGGAGATTTGAAAAATGCTGATTTAGAAAAAGTGCTTGTTGAAATTTATGATGATAATGAGAGCACTACCACCCAGGACATTGGTATGTACCAATGGAGACTGCGCACTCAAATCCTATCTATCGATGACTCGCGACCTCTGCCATCACTAACCAATGTTTCAAAGCTTGATTTAAAACCACTACCAAATGAGCTTAAGTATGTATACTTAGGTGAAAATAAAACCTATCCTATGGTGATCTCTTCATTTTTAGACAAGGATCAAGAGATTAAATTATTGAATGTTCTAAGGGACCACAAAGGAGCCTTGGGCTGGGCCATTTCTGACATCAAGCGTATAAGCCCTTCCATATGCACCCATCGGATCCACCTCAATGAGGACGTCAAACCAATTAGACAACCTCAAAGGCGTCTCAATCCAAATATAATGGAAGTTGTAAAAAATGAGGTTATCAAATTATTGGATGTGAGAATCATCTACCTAATATCCGATAGTGTTTGGGTGAGTCCAACTCAAGTAGTCCCAAAGAAATCCGAAATAACTATTGTGCAAAATTCTAATAATGAACTTATACCAACACGTGTCACCACAGGCTGACGTGTTTGCATTGACTATAGAAAATTAAACCAGGTTACAAAGAAGGATCATTTCCCTCTACCATTCATTGATCAAGTTTTAGAGAGGGTAGCTGGTCACTCTTTCTATAGTTTTCTTGATGGATATTCCGGATATAACCAAATAGAGATAGCCCTGGAAGACCAAGAGAAAACCATGTTCACTTGTCCATTCGACACATTTGCTTTCAAACGGATGTCATTTGAATTGTGTAACGCTCCAGCTCCAACGGTGTATGTTAAATATTTTTTCAAATATGGTTGGAAAGTTTCTTAAGGTTTTCATGGATGACTTCTCTGTATTTGGGAGTAGTTTTGAGGAATGCCTCAAAAATTTATCTCTTGTTTTATCTAGGTGTGAAGAGAAACACCTTGTCTTAAATTGGGAGAAATGTCATTTCATGGTTCAAAAGGGAATTATTTTGGGTCATGTTATATCCAAAAATGGAATCGAGGTAGATCGCTCAAAACTTGACATTATTGCTAATCTACCTCTCCCGAACTGTTAGAGATATTAGATCACTTCTAGGGCACGCTGGTTTCTATAGAAGAATCATCAAGGACTTTAGTACCATTACTAGACCCTTGACTAATCTTCTTCAAAAGGATGTTCCATTTAAGTGGATAGATGAGTGTGCAAGTGCTTTTAATAAAATTAAATCATCCCTTACCACTGCACCTATCATGCATCTACCAGATTAGACATTTCCTTTTGAACTAATGTGTGATGCAAGTGATTATGCTATAGCGGCTGTTTTGGGCCAAAGGAAAGATAAACGGCCCTACATTATTCACTATGCGAGTAGAACTCTAAACTCGGCCCAAGTAAACTACTCAACAACTGAAAAAGAGTTACTTGCAGTAGTTTTTGCTTTGGATAAGTTTAGGTCCTACTTTCTGGGATCTAAAGTGGTCATTTTCACGGACCACTCGACTTTGAAATATTTGTTATCTAAGAAGGATGCGAAGCCGAGACTTTTGAGATGGATCCTCCTACTCCAAGAATTTAACTTGAAGATAAAAGATAAGAAAGGAGTAGAAAATGTAGTGGCCGATCACCTTTCCAGATTGATGTTAAATGATTCCACTGAGGAGATGCATATCCAGGATACTTTTCCTGATGAACAATTATTTGCGATCTCCAAATTGCCTTGGTATGCGGATATAGTGAACTATCTTGTAACAAGAAAAATACCATATCATTGGAAGTCACAAGATAGGAAGTGTTTTGAAACTGAGGTTAAGAACTTCTTTTGGGATGACCCGTATTTATATAAATATGGGACTGATCAAATTTTTAGACGTTGTGTCCTAGAGGATGAAGTTCAGAGTATTATTTCTTTTTACCACATGGAAGCATGTGGTGGCCATTTTTCTGCTAAGAAAACCACTGCAAAAATCCTGCAGTATGGTTTTTACTGGCCCACTATGTTTAAAGACACCCATGCTTGCTGTGTTGCTTGTGATAGATGTCAAAGGTTGGGAAGAGTGTCTCGGCGCAACATGATACCTTTATTCCCAATTTTACCATTGGAGATTTTTTATTGTTGGGGTATTGATTTTATGGGCCCATTTCCAACTTCTTTTGGATTTCTTTATATATTGGTTGGTGTGGATTATGTTTCAAAGTGGATTGAGACAATCCAAGTAGGACCAATGACAACAAAGTGATCATACGATTCCTCAAGGAAAATATTTTTTCTAGATTTAGAACTCCAAAGGCCATCATTAGTGATGGCGGGTCTCACTTTTGCAATAGGACATTTGAGGCTTTGATGAAGAAATATGACATCAAGCATAAAGTGAGTACCCCATACCACCACAAACGAGTGGGCAAGCTGAGATCTCTAACCGGGAAATCAAAAATATTTTAGAGAAAACTATAAGGCCAGATAGGAAGGATTGGTCCCTTAGACTATCCAACGCTTTATGGGCTTATAGGACTGCTTATAAGACCCCGATTGGAATGTCTCCATACAGATTGGTGTATGGGAAGGCTTGCCACTTGCCTATGGAATTCGAACATAGAGCTTACTGGGCAATAAAGAAATTAAACTTTGATATGGACCAAGCAAGTGGACAAAGGATATTAGAGTTGAATGAATTAGAGGAGCTGAGGAGAGACTCCTATGAAAATTTTAAAATCTAAAAAGAGAGGCCTAAAGCTTTTCATGACAAAAATATCCTGAGGAAGAATTTTGAACCTCAGCAAAAGGTCCTATTGTACAATTCCCGTCTCCAGTTCTTTCCGAGAAAGTTAAGATCAAGATGGATAGGCCCCTTCATTGTGAAGAATGTTTGTACTCATGGGGCTGTTGAAATTGAGAATCCACGTAATGATAATGTGTACAAGGTTAATGGTCAGAGATTGAAGCCTTATGTGAAAAACTTTCATTTGGGAGAGGAATCCTTCCCTCTTCATGAGCCAAAATATTCAGATTGATGCTCCTAGTCTGATGGAGCATTCGTGTAGGATTTGTATCATATTCAACTTTTTAAGTGTTACATAGCAAGTGAGTTTTTCATGGTATGTACTATCCACCCGGTTTTTTTTTTTTTTTTTTTTTTTTTTATTATTATTGTTCTCTGCATTACATTATCATTACATTGGGGACAATGTAGATTTTAGGTTGGGGGGTGTGGATAGTCATCCATGTGATAGTCATCCATATGAGTTTTTTTTTCTTTTTTCTTTTTTGGTTTCAGTTTATTATTTTTTAGGTTTTAGTTTTTTTATTTAAGTTTATAGAAAAAAAATTTCAACATTTTCAAAATAATATATACAAGAATGTGAACATGATATTATGCGAATTCCAAAGGCAAAGTTAATACTTAGTCTAGGTCGATAGTAGTTAAAATTCTGATAATTAAAATTTATATACTTGAGTTCAATTATCTAATCACTAGTTTAAAGTGAGTTATAATTTGATGTACCGAATTCACAATACACCCTAGCTAACTAAGTGAGGAATATGATATGTGAACTAGAATAACAACTTTTGATTTAAACAAGGTTGAATGAACTATTATCATTTATATATGCTTAAAAAAGAGAATATTTAAAAAAAAGAGGTGATAGAAAAAGAAATTTTTTATATAGAGCATGAATGCAATGACCATAACAATCGTGTCAGTAATCCGGAGTAAGGATACCTAAGTATCCATTACTGTTACCATTATAAGTACGATACCTTAGGTTATGAAGCAAACCCGATGGGAATCTTCATCTAAGGGTGGTCTATAATAATGAGGATATGATGATAAAAGAAGAAATGACATGAAGAAATTGAGATAACTAGAGATTTCTTATTCTTAGAATAATTGAAAGGAGTTAGGATAGAGAACATGCATATTTCTCAAAGTTAGACTAGTGTCACAGAGCACCTCAGGATATTGGATCATAAATATTCTAAATTTTGATTAGGTCTCTAAACTCAAAGATGTAATGGATTAAGAAATTGAGATTCTAACTAACTTTAGACTTAGGACAAGTATTGTTTTGTTTTAGAATTCATATGATGAATAGAGACATAATTGTATAAATTTCTGAGTGTTGAGCTATTTTTCATGTTTTCAATGTTTGTGGGTAACATTTCTAGAAACCTTCACGAGACTATAACTCATCCACTAGGGGAAACCTAGGGGTTTAAAGGCTTGTTGCATATGCTAAATGTAATCAAAATTACCTGCGAAAGTGGTGTAGTTAGAATTATTTTTTTAAAATTTTGTTTCTAAAATTAGTTTTTATTTTTATTATTTTTTTCGCTTATTTTGCTCGGGACTAGCAAAATGCTGGTTGGGGGGTGTGTTGAGACTTAAATATTGTATAATTTTCTCCATTTATATCTTGGTTTTATGAACATAAATCTGCTTAATATTATATTTTACTCATGTATGTGTTGCAAGGTGAATTTAAGTGTTTGGATTGAAAAATGGTGTTAAAAGCATAATTTTGATGCTTAAGAATTACCAAGGCAAGAGATGGATCTTAAGAGACCAAGATTGAAGAATTCACATGCCAAATATCCAAGAAAACCAAGTGAAGAATGAAGAGAATTGAAGATTCATTGTGAAGAATGTTGAAATTGTCCTGAAAAAGTGTATTCTGAAGCTGTGAAGTCTATTTTAGAAAACTGTGCAGCAGGAAGTCTGTTTTGAACGAACCATGCAGCAAGAAGCCTATTTTAGAAAAATACGTATATTTGAGGCGATTTCTAGGGTTTTTCAACTTTATACGAAAATTGGAGTTCCCTACTTATAAATAGGGGGTTCCTAGGGCATTCTAAAACATTATTGAAGGCATTCAAGAGCAAAGTTTAGGGTTTTTAAAGAGTTTTTAGTTTTATTAAAGCTTTATAAGTTGCTTTTTTTAAAGATCTTTTCTATTTGCATTTTCTTTCTTTATTTCTTGTTGTTTTTTATTTCTACAATTTAATCATGTTTTTTTAAGTTCCTTATAGCCCAAGCTAGAAGGGAAGCACATAGATTTAATGTTTCTTTAAGATTATGATGATTAATTGTTTTAATGATGAGAAGAATGGTGTATGCATGTTATCTATTATTTAGGTTTTATTTTTTTATCCACTTGTAAGATCCATATGTTTCCATCATATGAGATCCACATTGATGGATAGGCTTATCCTAGATCAATCAGATTCCCTAGATAGGAGAGGTTCTCAACCTGTTATATTTCTTTGATATTCATTATCCTATAGATATTGAATACTTAAAATCACCGACGCTTGAGAATATATGTCAATGGTGCAAATCCATAATTTTTTAATATTTTATATCATTTATTAAAACATTTAAACTGTTTTATTTTCCGATTAGGCTGACCATAGTGCTCAAATCTTAGTTGTGTTATCCAAGTCATCATGATTTTGGAACATTAACCTATGTGTGGAACTTTGAAGCTTAGGTGTTATTTTATTTAGTTGAATTACATCCATTCAAAAATCCTAAAATCAAATCATCAGTTTAGTTTTTATTACTTACTTTATTTTGCATTTGATTTTTTTCCTTCTCACAATTCATCTCCCTGTGGGATCGACCCTGTATTCACAGGATATTACTTACGAACCTCTGCACTTGAAGGCAAGCAATTAGTCATGTGATATGGTGCCCTAATATCTAAAATCCAATCACCCCTACGATCATCGTATAAATGTCCAAGCATAAATACTGACAATACATCACTTCCACTCATACCTTCATCAGACTCGGCAGTGTTAGCTTCCTTGGAAGAAGCCTCTGAGTTCTTTTCTTGCCTTAAGATTTGTACGATCCTTCTTCATATGCCCAAACAACCCACAGTTCCAACACTTCAACTTTCCCTTGTACTTGCCTTTGGATTTGGATTTCGATTGAGAAGATCCACTATCATGTTCAGAATTCCATTCCCTTATAACCAATCCATCAGTAGAGGCACCCGTGCTATCATTTTTCTTTCTCATTGTCTTTCCTTGAAGGGTTGAGATAACGGTATCGACACTAAGGGTCGATCTACTGGTGCAAAATGAGTTCTTGGATGACTCATATGAAGCCGTGAGAGAATTTAACAAGATACATGCCTGATCTTCATCCTTAGTCGTTTCCTCCACATCTAATAATTTGCTGATCATCTTATTAAAGTTACTAATATGAGCCTCAACATCACTTCCCTCTGCTATCTTTAGATTGAAAACTGAAGCTTCAAGTATAGGCGAGTTTTAAGGAATTTATTTGCATAGATGTCCTCTAACTTTAGCCATGAACTTGTTGTAGTTTTCTCTCTCATGACATTGTAGAGAACCTCATCCGTTAGATATAATTGGATGGAGATTCTTGCTTTCTTATTCATTTTCTTCCATTCATCATTCATCATAGAAGATGTCCACTTCTTAAGGATGACATCATCCAATCCTTGCTAAATGAGAAGCCAGATCATCTTGTCGACCTTCCACAATTCAAAATTAATTTTCCCAGAGTACTTCTTAACATCGAACTTAGGATTAGTTGCTATTGATACACTACTTTCGGATTTAACCTGCATCCCAATATTTAGCTCTGATACCAATTGTTAGGGGGACCACGGAAGCACACAGAGATGAATCAAGCAAAGTACTCCAATCGCAACAACTAAGTTCAATCACAAACACTTCAAATTTTAACGTGGAAAACCCTTTCGGGAAAAAACCACGGCACCAAGCGACAATAATAACTATGAAAGCAAAAATTACAAGAGATAAAGAGAATACTTGATTCGAACAAGCATCGAATCTCCCCTTACAAGCCCTTGAAACCTTAAGAAAGAATTAGAAAGCCTTAGAATACTCCATAATCCTGATTACACCCATATATATGTAGCCTCTATGAGAATCACAATCGAAATCGGAAACAAATCTCGCAAATACGCAACCCTGTGTAACTCTACGTGATAGTTCAATGTCACCTTCGATGAGACTTCGATAGCATCAAACAACCTTCGATGTCATCGAACCGTCTTTGATGGTATCGAGCTAAACATCAAAACGTTCCATTGACTAAACATGAAAAATTCATATTTTTACGATGGCATCAAGCAAGGCTTCAATGTCATCGAACAACCTTCGATCACATCAAACCTCTTTCAATGGCATCGAGCAGGACACCCAAAGTGTCCAACAACCAACATGAAAATTATGGATTTTTGAGATAGCATTGAGCAGGACTTCGTTGGCATCAAAGTCTGCTTGATGGGATCGAACCGTCATTGGTAGACATGTTGAATTACATATTTAAGACATCAATCAACATATTAATATTTTACACTATAATGGGGATTATTGTAAACTTTATAAATATGGTTATAGATGTTTAAATTGGATATGACCGTGTTAGATCCACCAGACATATTGCAGCATGACTCATAAAAGAATAACATGAGATTCCTAGGGTCGATACGATCGATAAAAAATTGTGAAGAATTAAGGAGACCATCTCTAGAAGACACGTGTCAGCAATTAGAAAATTAGAAACTATACAATTGTAACACTGACGCATTGCAAAACAAGAAAGATCATGAGCTCTATAATAGCCTAAAGAGAGAGTGAACAAGTTGGTGGTGATTCTCTATGTAACACGTGGCCAAGTAGAAGAGGCCATTCATACGTAACAATGTGAGAAAAGTGTGTAACCATGTGTCTAGCTAAGGTGGTGATCCCCTGTGACATGTGGGGAAACATAACTGGCCACATGCGTTCAAAAGTAAGTTTATTATGCAAAAATCATAAAGACATATCAAGATAGAAATATAATCAGTTGTCTCCCAAATGATTTGTTGATTACAATAAATATCTTAAAGACTCATATTGAGTTAGAAGTATAATGGGCCATGCTTGTTAATTGGCAAGTTAATCCAAAGAAAATCAGAGATGGATTCTAACATGAGTCTTTAACAAATTTCCTTATATCTCAAAATAGATTGTTCGTGTGATGTGTATATGTCGGGCATGCCAAAGTGGCTCGAATTGAACTAAATGCCTTATGACCCCAAGCACTAAGGTAGATCGATTAAGATTAGATATGTGCATATCGGTCATTTATCTAGCTACCGATTATGAAAAGTCAAGCAATTGGCAAAGTGGAGGATTCATCCTTTTAGTGAATTTCTTTTCCCTTTGGAGAAAGGACTTTTAATTAGGCATGTGATATCTTACACCGTTCAACGATAGCTCAATATTGCTAAAAGAAATAAAATGATGCCAAAGCCAATACTAATAATAATATAAATTTAACTATAATCACAAGGTAATAGAAAAAAAAAGGTAGCAAAGAATAACAAACAACAACCCGTTTGTTGTTTAGTAACAAATATGCTTCTTATTAAGAAAGTTGTCAAGCACGAAGGCTGGATTACTGCTCAGCTGGCATTATAATAAGATTGTTATCGGGAATTAAAATTTATTCATTACAAGTCCAAACTTCATTATGTAAGACCATTGTGGTATGCTAGAATGGTCATATGTTCATTGCTCGGCTGGCTTCATCACTACGTGGTTATTGGGGCAATTGCTTATTCATTACTCATGATCGGGTTTCGTGGCAAGACAACTGATGGTGAGCAGATCTTCAATAATTTGTTCATTGTATGATTGGGCTACGTTGTGACATACTCGTTAGGAATGGAAATCTGTTCATCACTCCACATGGTTGAGCTTCATAAGAAAGTCGATCATTGTTAGACGAGCGACTATTTATTGCTCAATCATTTACTTCATAGTGTAAACACTAGAGGGTGGATTTTTCGAAGGGATGGGAGATTGACTCTCGGTTTCTACTAGTTACCTAGCTCGAGGGCTTTCGTTTGGAAGTAAAATTGGTGTTATATTTGACCAGAGGCACCACTAACTAATTATTACGATCTTACAGTCGGTTAGACCCTATAGAAATACTTAAGGGTGAGAACCCAAAGATCCTTGACCTTAAGATGACTCGTGAGTTTGTTGTCTAGAGATTTCGAGTAAGGGATTACGGTTATAGAGAGGGAAGGTGTTAGGAACCCACTATGCCCATACAAATGTACGATTTTTACTTCACAAGATCTAACTAATTTATGAGGAATAAGACTAGTTCTCGCGTGTAGAAAATATAATGTGGTGCAATGGAAATGATAATTAATTGATCCGAATTTATGATGGGCAATATCCAATTAGATCGGTCAGCCGCAAACCATACATTCGAAACAATCGACTACAGGGTGCAAAGTAAGTATGTATGGTATGCTTGATGTTGTATTGATGCTTATGATAAAACGACGACCAACTGGGTAAGGTTTGTGGTGGGTCAGTTTTGATTATATCAGCAAGCCTTAGAGCATACACCTGCGAGTCAAATACGAGAAAACAATGAAATGCAATATTTGCTGATGTATATGAGGAGCAATGGGGTTGAGAAGGGAATGAGTGATGCACAATGCTAATGCACTGATTTTATGAAACTGATTGGGGCTTGAATGGTTTGATGAACGGTAGTGTCATAAGGCTAGATTGAGTGGTTCAAATTTGAACTTAGGTGGCTTAGGATGCTTAAACTTTGGCTAGGCTAGACTAGACTAGGGTTGGGCCCTCTCTCACTATCACTCTCCTTGGTGGAAGGATGACTAAATGGCTAGGGCTAAGGGACTTCTGGGTAAGAAGGGATGCTTCCTAAATCTGATGAGTGTTTGAAATGAGAAGGGGAGGGGGCTATTTATAGTCTTCAAACCCAATTTTCTTATAATTCTTAGTGATCTTAAGGGCAAAAGATGACTAACAGATTAGGATTAGAGATTGCCACATGACATCATCTCATGGGTTGATGAGGTGGTATAAGTGTAATTTTGGATAAGAAGATGAGCATCAGAGTAAATACACCTCAACCGCACACTTGGGGTTTAAAAAAAATAAAGAAGAAAAGAGTTCCACATGCTTGAGGGATGTCACCCTAAAGAGGGGGAATGCCATGTGGTTGGCGGTAATCTGGCTATTACCAGTCCTCACTTAGACTCCATGCTTTTGTACGCAGTATTCTCCAACCATGTGGAGGCTCTATTGTGAAGGTTGCTGCTTTGAGGTTTCACCTTTTTTCTGATTGGGCTTTCTTATTGGCTTGGTTGCGGGCTTGCTTTTGGGCTTAACTAGGAGAGTTGAATGGGTTATTGGATTGGGTACATAGGTTGATCGAGTCAGTTGACTCAATGATATATTGGATTCATACATTAGATTTCATGATGATATATTAATTGAATTAGAATTAAATTTACTTTAAACCTTTTGAATTGATTATTTCTGGATCGTTTGTGAACTTTATGTATATCGGATGCTTTAAAGTGTAATTGCTTAACTTGTTTAGAGAAGGAATCAATCTATAAAATTCTTTAATCTATCGTAGATTCCGAGCATGGTAGATGTTTTGAATTACATGCGATTAATGTCCGAGTGCTTCATAAGAGATTTGTTCAATTGAAATCATACCCCATTGGATGTTTAAGATTGGTTTAACTATTTGATCTTTTGATTAAAATGAATTAAAATTTGGTTCTAGTTAAGTTATAGAAGATGAATCGATGAATTATACATTGTGATTACTAAAAGTGAATCCCTGAATCCTTAGCGTCTTGTCTTATTGTTTTTATCCATACCTTATTCGTTGGACTTCTTAAATCATAACCTTAATCTTAGACTAGTTATGGTTTTGTTTCACATTCCCTATGGATTGACCTCTGTCTCATCGAGAATATATTACTTCGCAGTCCTACACTTGGGATTGCTCAAGAAGTTTTTGGCGTCATTGCCAGGGAGTGGCGCGTACATAGTAAGTTTTATGTTTAGTTTAGTTTTTTTTTTTTTTTCTAGGTTTCATTCATGTTTTTAGTTTAGTATTTTGTTTTCTTGAAGTTTCTAACCTTGGTTTTTTGTTTTATTTTTTTTATTTTTTATTTTATGATTTTCAATTTCAGAATTTATTTGTAAGTTTTGTTTTAATTTCCTAGCATTAATAACATTGGGTTATTTTTATTTTGTAGGATTTCCCCTTAATCGTAGTTCTTCTCTTCTAATAACATCATTTTACTTTCATTCTACTTGTTTCTCTATGGTTGTAGAATTTTTATTTTATTATAAAATTTAGGCTTATATTTTAAATTAGGGTTTTGTGTGATTCATGTCCAAGTGGGTAAGAGATCACATGTTGAGGCTTCAAAGCGAAGGAGAACTGGTTGAAGGATTATCCATCCATCACCATGTGAAAAAAACGTCTAAATGCTCCTAAAACACCATTTTGTAATATGGTTGAAATTGAACCAAATTTTAATGAGAATGTTGTGTGATGAGAACGAGGTATGCTATGTAATACCCCACTCAGCCTATAAGTACGACCAATTGGTTAGTAGATAAGACTCACCTTCTGAAATAAAATTCGGTAATGCCTGCATGTATAATTTGAATACTCAAGAGAATCCCTAATAGTACCTAGGAGGCACACCCCTTGTAATGCGATCAAAAATGACCGAAAATGATACCATGATGACCACCCCGACAAGATGAATCCAATGATAACTTCCACTCGTGAGCATGTGACCCCGAATGCATGCTATGGCGTGAAGAACCGACACTTTTCATTTGCAAATATCCATGAAATTATATATGAATGACACTATCATGAAGTAATGATGAGGTCATATTTGAAACTATTCCATTAAGATTAGTTTAAATTAAATATAGACTTAAGTGTAAGCTAACCTATTCCATGCCTCATAAAAGTCAATTTAATGAGGTAAGTTACTTTATTAGCTAAAAGTCAAGGCTCTTCCTTAAATCAAGAAGAGCCATGACACCTAGCATGTTTTGATTAAATAAATACTTACCATAATATTACATGGAACCTACATAGGGAAGATAAAACTAGCTTAATTAGCCATTAATAAAGTGAGGACCCTAAAAGTCAAAAGTTTTCCTTGATTCAAGGAGATCATGGCCACCTCACATAGTTCTAGAATTCCCTAAACCCATCTAGAAGGTCATTAAGACCCCCTAATCAAGCCCTAACAAGATATATGTGGCTAATAATCGAATTAATAAAGTAACATGAAGAAAGTCAACAACACAATTCCTTAATTTAAGGAGATGTATACACATGGCGAGGATATTTCTAAAAAAGGTATGGAGGCCATTTATGATAAGCTAAAAAGTCCCTAATTAGGGGATTATCATGGGACAATCTTCCATGAATCAAGGAGGGCCATACACCTCATAGATGATAAGATTAAGCAAAATGATTAAGCTCTTGTCTATATAAAGTAGGCATAGATGAAACTTTGAGCACTTAGTGCTCAAACTTCCTACATCCCTTAACTATTTTCCAGCACTCCTTAGGTCAAATACTCTCTAAATAACCCCAATTAACCCCTAAAGTCTAAGTTAAAACACTTCTTACAATTAAGGCCATCCAACCATCCTGGGAAGATCATCCCTCTATCAAGGTGAGTGCTTCCCTCTTCATCTCATTAGTTATTCTCATTTTATGTTAATTTCATTTCCTTAATGATAAAAGTGTGGAAATCATTGATGAAGGCCCCACTTAATGATTATATGCCATCCTAATAGCCCAATGGTTTGGATGATCCGGAAAACACTATTATCGGCTTCAATTTAAGGCTTGGGTGCTATCCATTAATCATGGGCTCCACCATGATGTTTATTAGTCATCCATCATGATCTTAAGGTCATAAGCACCTGGATGGAGGGGGCACATGAATATTGGATTGATTCGATACTTGTGGGTCCACTAGAACGATCATATGCATCAGATTGATGGGCCTCGCTAAGATGGTTAGTCCTTCACACTCACACACGTGCACCACTGCACCCATACATGCACACACAAAATAAAATAAATAAACAAATAAATAAAGAGGGGGATTGGACGCTGCTGCTGCTGCAGCGTCCCTGCTACTTTTGGTAAACATGGAGAGTGTGGGAACCACAACACGCCCCACCATGATGTAAGTATCTAATCCACATCACCCATCATATTTTCCAGATCATTTTAGGTGTCAAGCCGAAAAATGAAGTTGATCCAGTTTTCAGGTGGGCCACACCGTTGAAAACAATGGCAATAGTAATATATACTATTGAAACTTGTTAGGGCCCGCTGTGATGTTTTTATACACCCAAACATATCGAATATTAGACTTGTTGGGCTTGACATGAGTCGAAGAACCTGACAGACGGAGTGGATCATTCTCATGTAGGCCCCACCTATAAATAAATAAATAAAACAAACAAAAAAGGGAGGGGGGGGGGTGGACGCTCTTGTTGTTGATGCTTTTGAACGCCAGGAGCTGTGGGACCCACTACAGGCCCCAACATGATGTATGTATCTGATCCACACCGTCCATCAGATTTTTCAGATCATTTTAGGCCTTGGGCCCAAAAATGAAGCCAATGCAAATCTCTGGCGGGCCACATCATAGAAAATAATGGTAATAATGATGTTTACTATCGAAACCTTTTAGGGCCCACCGTAACATTTCTATACAGCTAAACTTAATAAATATTAGGCCTATTAGGTCCTCATGACTTGGAGAATTCAATGGACAGAGTGGATCGTCCTTATGTGGGCCTCACTTATGAAAAAAAAATAGTTGGAAGCTGTTGCTGTCAGCATCCAAAAGACGTTGAAGCAAGCAGCGTCCAGCTGCTTTGGAGGACAATTGGGAGGATGGGACCCAGCTATAGATCCCACCATGATGTATGTTAAAAATCAACACCGTGCATTTGATGGGTCCCCTTTAAAAAATGGGATATCCCAAAAATCAGTTGTATACGGAACTCAGGTGGCCCACACCATCTAAAATCATGTGGAGACATGTCTACAACATATAAAAGCACTTGGTAGGGCCCACCTGAAATTTGGATGCATCTAAAACTTGGTCGGACCCCTCATCCAAGTGGGACACACATAATGGATGGGCTGGATTTGTGAACTAGTTCTTAGTGGGCCGAACAAATGATTATGAATGTTTTAATGGAGGGTGACCCCTCTCAACTTTTGTCTGTGGTATGGCCAACACAAGTCATTGATTGACTTGATTTTTAAGCCCTAGGCCCACCATGGAATGGTGCATCTGATTGATGGGGTAGATGTTAGACATGCATAACAGTGGGCCCACATAGCTCGACCTCAATATATATATATATATATATATAATACATATATGGTGGAATTAAAATTTGGGCCTCTCAATAATTATATGTTCTCCTCATCAAAGCCTAAACTAAGACCTATATAGGTCCACCATGAGTACTTCGGTATGTAGTAGACATAGGGCCACCCTACATTACTGGAATTTGAGGCCCAACATCATGGATATCTTGATTAGTCATACTAGGCACCTAAACCACCCAGTACCATGAAGTGATCAAATTATGTAGTATGCAATTAGATTGTTAGTAGGACATTCATACCTAAGAAGGGAGGTTGGTTGATAGAAATTAGTAATAAGTAAAATCATGATCAAGTATCCTAGTTTAGGAATTACAAGTACTACAAGTTGATTAGCCTTAATCAAGTAAGAAGGGAAAAGTACTTCCTAGTTGAAAGTACCAAGCTACGAGGCCATAAGTTGATAACACCATGTAAGGATTGGTTACCCAGGTATGTGATTCTTTAGTAATCTTGCACCCTACATAGCGGCATACCTTGACTTCTAGTTATCCTTAAGTTTCTTATCATGTAGTATCACCATACATTCCACGACATGATATATGATAAGGATTAGTATCCTAATTCTTTACAACACCATGGATTGACCGTATTATGTAATCTATCGTCGAATAATGATATTGAAGCATGGGACACCAGAAGTATGAAAATAGTAGGGGATGATGTGCCCCTTGGGTTGAGAAACCCTAAACCCCAATGGTACCTAGGGATGCCTCACTGTTGGGCCGGGTGGACACATGGGCCATGGATTTAACTCTCACTGATGAGACCAGGTTAAGAAGGGGTATGTCTGACCCACCTTAGGGCTGAGGTGGCAAATGGGGACCGGTCTGACCCGTTAGCGAGGAGAAGCGTGAACGGGGTTCGCTACTAGTGTACACATGGAGGTTGTAACCCCACCGGTGGGTAGTTAGGTCGATTGCTAGTGTCTGGTGCATGGGCATCGACCTTGGTGGATCATAAATTCTAAAAGTATATTGATCATAATTGAGATGATGATGTTCAGGAGTACTGCAGTCAAGTTCATGGTGAGAAGACTATTGGCAGATGTTTCTACGGTTAGCATACATTTATTTTATGCATCTCACACATGATCATCCTCCATCATTCATTAAGACATCGCTTTGCATAGATTATTACTTTTGACAATTCTTTCATTATGTCTTTCATGTTAATTTATCTTGTATACTTATAAGGACTTTGCAATTGTTAAGTTATAAAACTTACTTGTCTTTTAACCACTCAGGTAAAGGATCTAAAGAAGAAAAACAAGTAGCAACCACAAGTTAGGCGTCACGTTGGGGGACTGATTTGACTTTTGGGATTTTAAATTGTACATGATGTATATATATGTATCGCGCAGACAGATGATATACTTTTGAAATTTTGTAGTACCCAGTTTACTTGGATACAGATATTACCTATCTTGTCTCTAATATTCCTCTTTTGTGAAGAATGAATGGTGAGATTTATCCTTTATATTACCATGCCGAACGCCGAGCTTGGGAATTAGTGTGTGGGCATTAGGTACCAATTCCAGAGTTTGGCTTGTCACACGCCAGATCTGGTAGATATAGCAGTCGTATAAGACTATCGGGTCTGGGGCGTGACATACTAAGTTCCACTAGTCAAGACTTGACGTGATTACTTACAACCATTAATAACAAGAACGCATTCCAGCATGATTTTTCCAACCAATGCAAAAAAAAAAAAAAAAAAAGGATTTTAAAACAGGAGTTATTCAATTGCTACCTAAATTATATGGACTTGATTCAAAGGGTCCATATTTACATATGAAGGAGTTCGAAAAGATTGTTGCAACCTTACAATTTAACAACGTCACCCAAGCCATTATTAGATTAAAATTATTTCCCTTTTCCCTAAAGGGGAGGGATAAGTATGGCTTCACTCCTTAAGGCCACGATCTATTGGCACTTGGGCTGAGATGACTCGAGAGTTCCTTAAAAAGTTATTCTCGATTCATGAGACTAATATAACAAGGTGTGTCATTATGAATTTCTCTAAAAAAAAGATGAAATATTTTTTCAATGTTGGGAGAGATTTAAAGGCTTACTTCTCGCTTGCCCAAATCATGGTTATGAGATTCGGTGGGTGATTAGCATTTTTTATGACAGACTAATCTCAAACATGCGCCAATTCATCGAGATGATGTGTAATGGCGAATTCATGAGCAAAGATAATGAAGAAGCTTGGGATTTTTTTGAGATACTAGCCGAAATGTAACGCCCTGTGTTTTCAGGATCTGAGTATATGACTTGTTTCACAAAAACCCGAGTGTTAACCTATAGAGAGTCAAATTCAGGTATATAATTTTTTTTTCTTTTCTTTTAGAGTTAGCGGTTTAGTGTAGAATGGACAAATCAACATAAAAGAAAATTTACAATTTCTTTTAGAATATACAAGAGTCTTCCCATAATGACTTATACAAACCAATGTCTCGATATAAACAAATACAAGATTTACATAATTTAATACATGAGAAATATTAAAATGCATTTAAATATAAGCCGCATGATCACGCAGCTTCTCTAAGCAGGTATAACCATGCATCCTTGACAATTATACCCAGCTCCTCATCGATTTGAACCTGAATATCACTTGAGCCACCTGTGCTACTTATAAGGTTATATATTTGATGGATGAGTGACCAACTTAGTGTGAATTCTCCTCAAGATTACACACCACCGCCTTAGCTAAGCATAGTTAAAAATAACAAGGCAATCAACATAATACATGATTCAGTCTTTTTAAATGTATGGATGTGTAAATGCACATCGACCTGGGGATGCTCATCCAGTCGAACTTGGGCTCGTCACCCATGCAAAAGACTGGTCACCAGCATAGCATATCTCGTACAGCATAGTGACCAAGTCATCGTACATATCTCGTACGTAGGTCGATAATCGATGGTCTGGATCTAGCGAAACGATACTCTACTAAACTTAAGGGCACATGCTATAGCATTTAGAATTAGCCACCTGTCATCGCCAATATACTATGAATGCATGGTTAGCCAAACCATTATTATTCTAATTACAATTAGCCGGTTTGAGTAACTCAGTGGTACTTATGGGGGGCTCGTCACCTAGCGTAGGTTGACAGCTTAGGCATATTGTCCCATGACCACTATCCCCAACTCATGAGATTCCCCCATCTTAGGATGCTTAATGGATGCCCGTTGACCAGTGGCCAATTAAATTCAATAAGTAGGGATTACCATCGCATGGTATAGGCCATCGAAGCCACGTCGGGCAAACTTCAAAACATGGGACAAATGACAAATTGCAGCGGCAAAAGGGTACAAGGAACGTCAACTCAAAACAGCAAAAAGGGTTAGGCAAGGCTAAATCAGTGTGGTTAAAAGAGATCATTTCTAAGCCACTCATGATGTATGCCCTATGGATGGTAAATCCCATATTAATATTTCATATCTCATGTCACCTTTAAATCGATGGCCCATTTATCACTACAACCCATCTTATTACATCCTGAGTATGGGTTCACGTACACCAGAGGGAGTTACCCACTAGTAAGTGTAGTGAATAGAGATTCATAAACGACTCACAACAATTCATGTGAAAGAATATAGATGTAGCATGCCAAATGTATGTGAAGCATATGATACATAATAACCGCAAAGGTCATGGATTGAAATTTAAATGGAAGTCATCATGTACTTAACTATTGCATACAATCATAAATCAAATATAAGTCATGTCTTAAGAGTTTATGACTAATATAAGAGATCACATCCTATAAGATAACATGTGTGATTTTAATAAAGACTATTACTTAACCAATTTGGAAATGGAAAGCTTAAGGGGAAGAAATCATTACCTGATGAACCGAATCACCTTCTAGTGTCGCTAAGTGCTTGCGCCCTTAGAATCGGATCTTATCATGAATGCGGAAGTTATACATGAGATCAATGTTCTACAAAGTATCCACGGCCATGATTAACATAACCTAGGGCTTGGATTACTTATTTTTAGGATTTTGGTGTAGAATTAGGTTTTTCTCCTAGAGTTTAGTCCTAGGCTTAGATTTTAAGATTTGAACTCTGATTACTATTATTTTCATTATTTTTGTACCATGAATGAGATCATGGTTATAATAAAAGTATTAAATGATCAATATTAATGATGATGTTTCACAAGTTCATATTTAGATATACCGACATTTTCTAATACTCTTATAATAACTTATAATCTCTTAAATAATATAAGTAATAATAATAATAATTTTTTTTCTAACCATAATATAATAAGGACTAACAGCCAATAATCGTATTAACAAGAATTATACCAATCCCATAAGGAAAGTGATGATATTTTCTAATGATGATGATCATAAGTATCAATAATAATATTTAAGAGTGAAGAATGAAATACTTATATTTAACAATTGTATTTTGTCTGTAATAACTAGCATTAGTATAGGTAATTTACTAATGGTTAATCATGTTTAGTATTAACAATCCTAATGATGATAATTGTAATCGAAACAAACTTCAATTAGGAAGGAGAAGGTGGACTTACCTTAGTCGATTTAGTAGTTCAATCTTGGCCCCAATTCGAACTAGTGGCTCGCTTCGCGACCTAAATCAACTGCGTTGACCCAACTCCACACAACTCGACCGAGTCAAAGCCTGGATGAGGCTCAAGCATGACCCGGCCCAGCTGGACTCGGTCCCAACTGAGTTGACTCGGTCTTCTCTCCCTAGTTTCTTTTCTTCTCTCTTCTTCTTCTTCTCTCTCTTTTTCTTCTCTCTCAGCTATTAGGACCTATTAACAGAGACGTCCAACAAGCCTCTAACTCAGATGGACTGACTCGGTAGTGAGTCAGCTCGCACTCCAACCCAAACTCTGTCCCTCTCTCTCTCTCTCTCTCTCTCTCTTCTCTCTCCTCTCCTTCTCCTTTCCTTTCTTCTCTTTTTCTTTCTTTCTTCTTTTTACTTTTCTTCAAACGTTGGAACGTCAAGCAACGGACACCCAACTCAACGTGACTCGACCTGAACATTGCTGACTCAGCAACAAGTCGAGTCTGAACCCACTCTCTCTATCCTATCTTCTCCTTCCTCCTACTTCTTCTCACACTCTCTCTTCTTCTCATTTAGAGAGGTCCAACAACCTCTGGACTTGACCCAACCATGACTCGAACAAGCCCAACTCATCCCGAACTCGGACCGAGTCCAGGTGTGGCATAATAACAGTGGACAGCAACTCGTCCTCCACTTCTCACTCACTCTCTCCTCTTCTTTCTCCTCCCTCTCTTTCCAGACTTTTACGAAGTCTATTCTCAGTTCGGACTCGCTCAATTCGAGCCGAGACAAGGCCTGACCAGACCCAACTGCACTAGTTCGGTGCGGCACAGTCGAAGCTGAGCCCTCTCTCACACCTTCTATTTTCTTCTTCTTCTCTTCTTCGATCTGCATAGAGTGCTGCAGAGATGGCCCACCTAGTGAGTGAAACCGATATGAGATTAATGGCTGTAACAGGGGCTAGTGGCCGTTCTTCTTGACAAGGAAGATGACCTGCCATTAATGGCAGATCACGAATGCCCATGTCTTTTATCAAAATGATGCATGAGAATGGTGCAGACAGGCCTATGGGAGATTAGAGCATGGTCGGATTGAAGCTCTAGGGAGGTTTAGGTGGTGGGTTCGATGGAAGAAGGAAATGGCCGGTTTTCTAGAAAAACTGGGAAGAACGGCAGTAGCTACTGTTTCTCTTATGAAAGCTAGGGTTTTTGGATTGTGGTGAGATAAATGACCCCATTTGGATGAGCTGAATTGTTTGGGGTGGCTTCTAAAAGCATGTGGATGGCTGAGATTGAGTTAATGCACGAATGAAAGGATTCTTTTTGCATTGTTTTAAGTTGCAAAGCCCTAATGACAAGGAAGAATAAACGGCTGGGATTGCTTTGCTTGGATGATCCAGATCACGCCAGACACCTCTCACATGGATCGCCAACCTGTCGCACGAAGACGGTTTCTGTTTTTGGAAAATGCTGTGCTTGTAGGCCCTGTTTGTATCAGGAATCGTGTGCATACACACGTGCTCCCAGGCATGGGAATAGGTGGGGTTTGTTTAAATCTTGATTCCTGATAAGATGAACGGTTTCGATCATTCCAAGGGATGGTCATGGTGGGTCATCGGCGTTGCAAACGGACACTAGCAGGAAGTCTGGACGAAAGAGAGAGAAATCTCTCTTTTTGGAAATCTCAGGTCAAAGTCGTTTGACCGTTCCTGCTAGTCCAGTGCACCACTTGTCACGCCCCAAAGTTGGAAACCGTGCTCAAAAAATTCCTGATCGCCAAATCCAGCGCCGACAGCCTCTATAGTATCCCATTCTCGGCTTCCAGCTCGCATGTGCCAGATTCCGATCCTGGGATCCTACAAGGAGGATTTTTAATATGATTTTTTTTTGTAATGGAGCATAACCACAAGCATACACAAATCACAAAGGGAACATCATCATCACATATCTACTAATATAAATAGTTGAATACAATGCTAAAATGGAGATACATATGTCAAAATCAAAGCTCCAAAAGACAGCTGCATGCTTTCATCTCAATACCGCTGCAACCTAATGCCACCTGCACGCATCTATCGTGCATTTGCTTATAGAAAGCTTAGAGGGTGGTGAAAGTGTGTGTAAAGTAAGTGCCAAGTATACAATAAAGCCCATAAATCATACATCATCGGAATAAGCGGAAATACTGACAAGATCATGAAACATACAATATCAGAGTAAGTGGAAATATGTCGTAAGTCCATGAGTGCTATCAGCCGTACCAAGGTTATGCGATGCAAAACATAATAAGGCAATAACAAATGTTGAGGATGCAATACAATATGCAAATCCTGATGATCCACAAATACCATCAACCTCATCTAGGCCATATAAGTGCAAAAAAATAGTAACCCAAAATGCTAAGTACTGCGGATGCAATGTAATATGTGGTGCGAATGAAATGACCATACTGGAATGTGAAGTTGGGATGATAGTACGTAATATCGTAGGCTATGAGGTCCACCACAAGGGACTTCTATCCAAACCAGTCCCATACCTAAATTTGGATAGTCAGACCCAATGTGGTAAACTCCTGATCTCAGGTTAGTCGCACGCCCAACCGAAATCTTGGCCATGCGATGGTACACATAACAAATAGTTACACAGCACCAGCCCGAGTAGATAGTGAACAAATGAATGAATGGATATGCAATTCCTACTCAATAAGTTTACATATCAGTACGGTTGCTCTCTGGGGAAATTACCGGGGTCTATTACACTCGACACCGATTGCCTCCTCCCTAACTGCACAGCCCAGCGAGTGGAATAAATCTCACTATCTGCCTGACTAGTAGTCTACCAATACCTACCCGGTTCATCGATAGCGGACCCATTTACCAGCTGGTCATACTCAGCCTAGCTTATAGCCCCTTCACTAGGGCGGATAAGGCCACACCCCCTCCCAACTGACCACGACACAGTAGAAAATGCGGCCTACTGGTATTCGGCACTTGGGCGCTCATGTTTCACTAGGTCTAGATGTTGGGGCACCTACTGACCTTAAAGATTTTGAGATTTTCACCTAAGGACATCCTAAGTACCCACAGTACTAGAACCAAGTATTTTCGGTGTCCCATTTAGCCATCCATGATGTGCTTGTGGAGGCTATGACCCTGATGTCTCTAGGGCATACAAGGATCAAGTCATACATATGCGAGATACATGAGTCATACCATACAATCATGCAGCAATCTCGCGCGTACCATGTGTTCATGTGGGGCGCTCTGTCTCATATGGAGTCCCGTAAATGTCTTAGCTTAACGACTTATGTTATAATCAAACATTCCTCATATCAATCATACATATGATGTGTATGGCATGATGCATGTAATTATACTAAGCATGTTATAAAGTGATGAACTATTCTCGCAACGAAGATGGGCCTAGACGGCCTAGACGTACAAGTATGAGCCTATTAATGAGCCCTAAGGAGAGTGGCAATGCGGACATTTAACCAACATCATCCTTACAATGTGGACGTCAAACCAAGATTGTTCCCTAGGCACGACCCGCCATAAACATCATTACATAAACCATGGTGGAATCACATCAGAGCCGAGGACGGCTCTGCCCTTGATGGGGGATATTGTGATGCCCCGTCACTGTGTGGTCACATGTGGGCGGGCACATGTGCACGGACACTGATGTGGGCGGGGCCTAAGGGCCTGGGTGAGCTACCAGTGGCAGGCTACTGTGCTGGCAGGCTACTGTACCCACAGTGAAGGTGAAATCTTGTCCCACATCAGAAGAGTTGTCTGGAGTTGTGATGGTTATATGTTGGGTTCCTCCCTTAACAGACATGACGTGTTTTAAAGCCAAGAGCTTCGGCAAAGCGGACAATATCATGTGCTATGGGGGGTGGGCCTTACACCACTGGTGCTCCTGTCCTTTATACACACTCACTCAAATGTGGGGTCCACCGTAGGGGTTTTGGTGGATCTATCCTGTTCATTAAGCCACATGGGTCCTATAAGGACATCCAGCCCAAGATGGGGCAAATCCAAAGCTTAAGTGGGCCATACTCTTAAATTTCAAGTCCTAATGGTGGATTCCCGTCGATCTAATGGTTGGATCATCCCGAAATCGAACGTCAACGGTAAAAGGTCCTAGTGGATCGTTTGTAAGACTCTTATAATATATTGCTAACCATATACTAATATTAATATTAATTGTATTACTATTACCACTTATTACTATCATTGTTTATTTCTTTATTATTATTATTATTATTTCCACATATGTGTGCATTTTTTTATCATGTTGTGGGTCCCGCTCTAGAGGTTATTAGGACTATCTATCTCATGATTTTATATTATTACTATTTAACCATTATTATCTATACATTGTAATTTATTTACTTTTATTATTATTATTATTATTATTATTATTATTATTATTATTATTATTATACCTACATGTAGGGTGTAAGACTACTCATTGTGCGTCATTTAGCTACATACCCTAACATTAGGGTTGCTTTGCATTTAAAGTGAGCTACACCACATGAGCTCCTAATTAACAAATCTTGATTTGTGTTTTCGGATGATGGGACGATATAAACCTGATGGACGGTGGATTTATTTATCCAGACCTTGATATCGATCTGGAGTGATCCACATTGTCTAACAGGGCATTTCTTAGAGTTATGTCATAGCTTGGCTATTAGGAGTATAGGTTCTGGTGAACCTAATCGATGTCACGTTTCTTAATCCTAGGAGGTCAAACCCTGGTCAAACTAGGTTTGTCTCTATCTTGAATTTGGTTTCCATGGTGGCACCCAAGCAATGAATGGCATGGGGTGTTATAGTAACCTTACCATAAATAATCAAGGGTTAATCCAAGGTGGATGGACTTTAGACGCTACAGATGCGTTGTGGATTGTACTAGCTTAAATTCAGATGGTTAAAAGCCATTAGAGTCAAAGCTGATTGAACTCAACTCTTAAGGGTTCATCATCGCCATGGACCATGAATCACTAAATGATGATGTGTAATATAAGCTACATGTGTTCCCACATATGCTCGTGCTTAAATTTTGATTTAAATGGTAACACCCGACTACTGAAAAGTACAAGGTGTTACATGAAAGCACCCAATCATGGGACACATCTAACGAACCTAATAATTCTAAGCCAGCGCACAAAGAGAGAGGAGAGAGAGAGAGAGAGAGAGAGAGAGAGAGAGAGAGAGAGAGAGAGATACATGTATTGAAAGAGGAGGATGCTGTTAATCCAAGGTTGGCGGGTCTCACAAGGAAGGTCGAGGCCATGGAATTGAGGAAAGTCGATGTTGTCTAACCTGGTACGGCTATGAAAAGTGTATGTAGTATTTGAGAAAGTGATGCTCACCTAACTAAGGATTGTCCTACAATCCCATCTTTCTAAGAAGTGTTGTGTATGGCACATATGCTTACCAATGCTCCTTTAGTGCACCGAATTCTAACACGTATACTCTCAAATGGTGGAACCATTCAAATTTCAGTTGGAGGAATGAACCAACTACGAATGTAAAAAATACTCCCCAAAGGCCATCTACTAAAACACCACATGTGAACCCTTGAGGACACTAGCAGAAAAATGGGCAAAGGCTACGGATAAAATCCATAGCCATAGACCTATGACTATGGTTTTAGTCCGTAGCTAGTCCCTGGCACGACCGTAGTCGTAGGTGCCGTAACAATAGGTCTGGAACTTATGGCTACGGATTTAATCCGTAGCTATAGGTTCCAACAGCTACGGATATAATCCGTAGCAATTATATCTGTAGTGAAAACTTCAAACAGCTACGGATATTATTTGTAGCTAAAAGTCCGTAGCAATATGTGAAATTTAATAAAGGCTACACTTGTCAGATTAGTGGCTACGGTCAATATCTGTAGCTATTTTATGCATTAAAAAATTATATATATAATCATTTATTCATTCAATTACCACCTGTAAAATCATTCATTCATTCAATTCATTCATTCATTTAATCATTCATTCAATTTCATTCAATCAATCAATTACAATCCTTCATTCAATCAATTACAATTACAATCAATTACAATCTAATTCATTCAATCAATTATAATTACAATTATAATAATGTTGAAAATACAAATATTTGGCTTCATTAGAGAAATGTGCTCGACTTCACCATGAAATTTCAACAGCTTCGTATATTCCATCATCCTACAAACAGTCATGTCATTCATAAATTAGAATGCCCATTGGGGAAAAGAAAGACAAAGTGAAAGAAGTGCATTATGTATAACCATTTTTTTTCTTAATGAATTAAAAAAAAAAAACTCAAAGAGGAATGAAATTCACACAAAAGAAATGGTCTCACCATATGATTATAGGTTTTGGTTATAGGTTTAGGTTAAGGTTTAGGTTAAGGTTAGGCTATAGGTTATAGGTTATAGGTTAAGGTTTAGGTTATAGGTTTTGGTTTAGGTTAAGGTTATAGGTTTAGGTTTAAGTTAAGGTTTAGGTTTAGGTTATAGGTTATAGCTTTTGGGAACTTGATTATAGTTTAAGGTTTAGGTTTAGGAAATCGGGTTCGAGTTCGGGATCGGGTTTAGGTTTGGGTTTTCAAGTTGAGATTAGGATTAGGTGTAGGTTTGGGTTTAAAGATTTGAGAATACATTTAGGTTTTAAGTTTAGGTTTAGGTTAAAGGTTTAGGGAAAGGTTATAAGTTTATGTTTAGGTTTAGGTTTAGGTTATAGGTTATAGCTTTAGGGAATTGAGAATGGGTTATGTTTAGGTTTAGGAAATCGAGTTCGGAGTTCGGGATTGGGTTTAAGTTTGGGTTTTCAAGTTTAGGTTTAGGTTTAGGTTAGGGAGTTGAGATTAGGATTAGGTGTAGGTTTAGGGAAAGGTTAGGTTTAGGTTTTAGGTTTTGGAATTTAGGAGTTTAGGTTTATAGGTTTAGGGAAAGGTTAGGTTTAGGTTTAGGTTTTGGGATTTGAGAATAGTTTTAGGTTTAAGGTTAGGTTATAGGTTTAGGTTGAGAATGGGTTTGGGTTTAGATTATAGGTTTTGGTTTTGGATTTGGTTATAGGTTTTTAGATTTGAGAATGGATTCGGGTTTAGGTTATATGTTTAGGTTTAAGTTTAGGTTATAGGTTTTTAGATTTGAGAATGGGTTTGGGTTTAGGTTATAGGTTTTGGTTTTGGTTTAGGTTTAGGTTTTGGTTTTGGTTATAGGTTTTGGATTTGAGAATGGGTTCGGGTTTGGTTTTGATTTAGGTTATAGGTTTATAGGTTTTTTGGTTTTGGTTTTAGGTTATAGGTTTTTTTGGATTTGAGAATGGGGTTCGGTTATAGGTTTTGGTTTTAGATTATAGGTTATAGGTTTTGATTTAGGTTATAGGTTATAGGTTTATGTTAAGGTTTTAGGTTTAGGTTATAGGTTTAGGTTTGGATTTGAGAATAGGATTTGAGAATGGTTCGAGTTTAGGTTATAGGTTTTGGTTTTGGTTTAGGTTATAAGGTTTTGATTTAGGTTATAGGTTATAGGTTTAGGTTATGTTTAGGTTATAGGTTTTTGTGATTTGAGAATGGGTTGGTTTAGGTTATAGGATTTGGTTTTGGTTTAGGTTTAGGTTTTAGGTTTTGTTCGGGTTTAGGTTATAGGTTATAGGTTTATGTTTAGATTATAGGTTTTGTGATTTGAGAAGAGTTCGGGTTTAGGTTATAGGTTTTGGATTTTAGAATGGGTTAGGTTATAGGTTTTGATTTAGATTATAGGTTTTCAGATTTGAGAAGGTTAAGGTTTAGGTTTAGGTTATAGGTTTTGGATTTGAGAATGGTTTCGAGGTTATAGGTTAGAGGTTTTGGTTTTGGTTTAGGTTATAGGTTTTGGGATTTGAGAATGGGTTCGGGTTTAGGTCATAGGTTTTGGTTTTGGTTTTGGTTTTAGGTTATTTAGGTTATAGGTTATAGGTTTAGGTTAAGATTTAGGTTTAAGTTATAGGTTTTGGATTTAAGAATAGGTTCGAGTTTAGGTTATAGGTTATGGTTTTGGTTTAGGTTATAGGTTTTTTGGTTTAGGTTATACGTTTAGGTTTAGGTTATAGGTTTGGGATTTGAGAATGGGTTCGGGTTTAGGTTATAGGTTTTGGTTTTAGTTTTGGTTATAGATTATGATTTAGGTAGGTTTGGTTTAGGTTTAGGTTTAGGTTATAGGTTTTGGATTTGAGAATGGGTTCGGGTTTAGGTTATAGGTTTAGGTTTAGGTTTAGGTTATAGGTTTTGGGATTTGAGAATGGGTTCGGGTTTAGGTCATAGGTTTTTTAGTTTTAGTTTAGGTTATAGGTTTTGGTTTTAAGGTTATAGGTTTTTGATTTGAGAAGGGTTCGGGTTTAGGTTATAGGTTTAGGTTTTGGTTTAGGTTATAGGTTTTTGGATTTGAGAATGGGTTCGGGTTTAGGTTATATGTTATGGTTTTGGTTTTAGGTTTAGGTTAAGGTTTTGGTTTTTTTAGGTTATAAGTTTAGGTTATAGGTTTAGGTTTAGGTTATAGGTTTTGGGATTTGAGAATGGGTTCGGGTTTAGGGGTTTTGGTTTTGGTTTAGGTTTAGGTTTTTTTGGTTTTGGTTATAGTTATGATTAGGTTTAGGTTATAGGTTATAGGTTTAGGTTATATGTTTAGGTTTAGGTTATAGGTTTTTAGATTTGAGAATGGGTTTGGGTTAAGGTTATAGGTTTTGGTTTTGGTTTAGGTTATAGGTTTTGGGATTTGAGAATGGGTTTGGGTTTAGGTTATATGTTATGGTTTGGTTTAGGTTTAGGTTATAGGTTTTGGGATTTGAGAATAGGTTCGGGTTTAGGTTATAGGTTATGGTTTTGGTTTTTTGGTTATAGGTTTTATTTGAGAATGGGTTATTTGGGATTTGAGAATCGAGTTTCGGGATTAGGTTAATTTTTTAGGGGTTTTGGTTTAGGTTAGGTTATAGAGAATTGAGTTTAGGTTATAGGTTTAGGTTTAGGTTAGGTTTAGGTTATAGGTTATAGGTTTGGTTTAGGTTATAGGTTATAGGTTTAGGTTAGGTTATAGGTTAAGGTTTAGTGATTTGAGATTTGGTTAGAGGTCTAGGTTTTGGGTTCAGGTTTTGTTTAGGTTATAGGTTTTGGTTTAGGTTAATGTTTAGGTTTAAGGTTATAGGTTTTGGGATTTGAAAATGGGTTCGAGTTTAGGTTATAGGTTTTGGTTTTGGTTTAGGTTATAGGTTTTAATTTAGGAGAATAGGTTCGGGTTTAGGTTTAGGTTATAGGTTTTTTGGATTTGAGAAGGTTATAGATTATAGGTTTTGGATTTGAGAATGGGTTTGGGTTCAGGTTATAGGTTATGGTTTTGGTTTAGGTTTAGGTTAAGGTTTAGGTTTAGGTTATAGGTTTTGGGATTTGAGAATGGGTTTGGGTTTAGGTTATAGGTTTTGGTTTTGGTTTTGGTTATAGGTTTTGGGATTTGAGAATTATAGGTTTAGGTTAAGATTTGGTTTTGGTTTAGGTTATAGGTTTTTGGATTTGAGAATGGGTTCGGGTTTAGGTTATAGGTTTTGGTTTTGGTTTAGATTTAGGTTATATGTTTTTGGATTTGAGAATGGGTTATGGTTTAGGAGAAATCGGGTTCATGTTCGGGATTAGGTTTAAGTTTTGGTTTTCAAGTTTAGGTTTAGGTTTAGGTTAGGGAGTTGAGATTAGGATTAGGTGTAGGTTTAGCTTTAGGGAATTGAGTTTAGGTTAAGGTTTAGGAAAGGTTAGGTTTAGGTTATATGTTTTGGGATTTGAGAAAGTTTTAGGTTATAAGTATAGGTTTAGGTTAGGTTATAGGTTTAGGTTTAGTCTAGGTTTTAGTTTAGGTTATGTTTAGGTTTTGGTTATAGGTTTTGGGATTTGAGAATGGGTATCGGGTTTAGGTTAAGGTTTTGGTTTTAGTTTAGGTTATAGGTTTTTGGATTTGAGAATGGGTTCGGGTTTAGGTTATAGGTTATGGTTTTGGTTTTGGTTTAGGTTATAGGTTTATAGGATTTGAGAATGGGTTCGGGTTTAGGTTATAGGTTATGGTTTAGTTTAGGTTTCGTTTATAGGTTTTGAGATTTGAGAATGGGTTCGGGTTTAGGTTATAGGTTATGGTTATGGGTTTAGGTTTAGGTTTAGGTTATAGGTTTTGGATTTGATAATGGGTTATGGTTTAGGTTTAGGAAATCGGGCTCATGTTTGGGATTAGGTTTAAGTTTTGGTTAGGAGTTGAGATTAGGATTAGGTGTAGGTTTAGCTTTAGGAATTGAGTTTAGGTTATAGGTTTAGGGAAATGTTAGGTTTAGGTTATAGGTTTTGGAATTTGGGAATAGTTTTAGGTTATAAGTATAGGTTTAGGTTAGGTTATAGGTTAAGGTTTATGTTTAGGTTAAGGTTTAGGTTATATGTTTTGGTTTAGGGTTAGGTTTAGGTTATAGGTTATAGGTTATAGATTTAGGGAATTGAGAATGGTTTAGTTTATAGGTTTAGGGTGTGGTTTAGGTTAAGGGTGTGGTACCTGCAAATACATATATAAGCACGGCCTGTCCAAATGGTCAGGCCCCTCCAATACTGTCCATAGGAAATAGACAGCTTCATCATGGTCATAACAGTGGTTTCCACCTTCCATAGACTCCCGTTCATCTAGATAGCTCCAACGCACATCCGGGTCTGCTCTATTAATTTTGAGCAAATACATAAATACGGGCTGTCCAAATGGCCAGGCCCCTCCAATGCTGTCAATAGAAAATGAACAGCTTTATCATGGTCATAACAGCGGTTCTCACCTTCCAGGGACCCCCGCTCATCCGGATAGCTCGACACACATCCGTCCAAATGGGTCCTCTATTTCTGTTCATAGAAAATGGATAGCTTCATCATGGTCATAACAAGGGTTCCCACCTTCCAGGGACCCGCTCATCCATTAATTTCATTAATTTTGAGAGCAAATACATAAATAAATGGCGGGCCCTCCTGCGTTTGTCCATAGGAAATGGCAGACTTCATCCCTCATAACGAATTCCCACCTTCCAGGGACCCCCACTTAACATTCGAATAGCTTCGATGCACATCCGGGTCTGCTCCATCAATTTTTACAGAATTATGCATGTCCTGCTCATGAGCATGCCTAATATTTCCAATGCATGGGATTCAGCACAAATTTATGAGATTCAACACAAATATCTTTTCATGATTCAAAGAAGGGAACTCGAGGGTTTTCCTTACCTTCCATTGTGTGCTTCCAAGGTGCAGATGGCCCCTGAAACACACATACATCCTGGGAGTCACTTCTCAAAACTGCAGACTATTTTGTTTTAAAACTCGTTCATCTCACCTGAAAACCTATCACATAATGAATAACTGTAACCACAATGATAACTATTGTGAATGCACTATAATGAACAAATTATTATTATTATTATAGATAACTGTAATTACAACATAGATATCATGCACATGATATCACATAATGTATTGTTTGATGAACTACACATGTGCATTCTTGACAAGAAACGTACTATCCTTGTCTAGTTTGAGGGAATGACTGCTTCCAAATGATGCATATCCTCGTGTAGAACATCATGACATTCAAATTGAAAGGGGTTCTGTTTATTTGTATGAGAGATTTAATGCATACGCCTGCAAGTTACCGCCAATAAACATGTTCTCATAAGTAGTAATTGATAGAGGGCCAATGATAGAATGGAATTAGTTTCTATTAAGAGCTTAGCATGGCTTGCCATTCTGTTTACCATGTCATGATATGGACTGTTCATCTAGAGGTACCACTGTAAAAAGATCCAATTGTCTTAGGTGTTGATGTCCTTGAAGGGATTGCAAAGGTCGGCACTCTAATCTGTATTCCTTCAAGGGATTTCATCGATATTGGACGAATAGCTTCCATTGAGATTAACCACAGACAGGTTGATATAGCAAAGAAAGGCCAAAAGGTGGCCATAAAGATTGCTAGCACCAACGCCGAAGAACAACAGAAGATGTATGGCAGGCATTTTGAGATTGATGATGAGCTTGTTAGCCACATTTCGAGGAAATCTATCGACACACTTAAATCAAATTATCGGGACGACTTGTCTATTAAGGAGTGGATGCTGGTAGTGAAACTGAAGACTCTCTTCAAGATACAGTAAGCTAGAAAAGAAAAGAAAAAGAAAAAAGAAAAAGTAAGAAAAGGAAAGGAAAAAAGCAGAAAGTAGAGTAAAGAATAATTACAATCTGAAGTATTGATGAATAGGACTTGCACAAGAAACAACATATTAAGCAATATAAGGGAAATAGAAGATATAACTTTAAAATGAGACCAAGAGACTAGTTAGGAATCACCCCTGTCAGGGGATGAAATAGACATTGAACAGCTCTATAAACAAGACATTTATCAGGGGATGAAGTGGCATAAACTGAATTCAATAAATAAACAGACTAACAAAATGACCAGACAATTACTATTGCGAGGAGTGGCAGCCAATCAAAATCTGAATACCATTGTAGGCTAATCTAATAAGTTAGGGCATACCAGCTCTTGATAGGCATATCTTAAAGCACCAAATCCTTCACTAAAAGCTGCAGCATGTATCCATACCCACAACTGTCGATACGAAGTACTGCATTCACTTTTCTCACTCATGTAATGTCCATTTAAATTTGAATTGTTTTCAACATCAATATCTATATGGAGGCTTGAGAAAGGCCACCACATGAAGGTCACAGAGGTAATCAGTTGACAAATAGAAGCTCCGACATGATGAAGCTGCATAATTAGATAGCTCACAGTTCATCTGTTTACATGATCATTCTTTCATAAAGTGACTGGATGTGTTCTAACTGAAGAAGCAACCTACCATAGCATTTCCGTAACAGACTCCACAATAGACAGGATTGGATGATTCTTCTGAAGATAATGATGGTGGCAGAACCATCACCATTCTAAAAACTTTCAAAAGTGATTCCTGGAAAGATACCAAAAATAATAAAAATAAAAAATAAAAAATTAACACACTTAAATTTCTGCACATATACCACAAAAATAAAACAATAAAGTGCATAACAGCTACATCGATTTTTTCTTGACAATGAACTTGGCATCAAGGATGTTATCAAATACTTAGGGTTGTCTAGATGCAAGAAAGTTGTGTCTGGCACAGGCTGTCTGGGGAAGACGGGCTATC
This sequence comes from Magnolia changhungtana, assembly GCA_030180095.1. Classification (NCBI taxonomy): domain Eukaryota; kingdom Viridiplantae; phylum Streptophyta; class Magnoliopsida; order Magnoliales; family Magnoliaceae; genus Magnolia; species Magnolia changhungtana. Next base: position 124,919 of record JASAUF010000240.1, read on the forward strand.
CATCATTTTTCTACCCATTTATGCACAAGAACCAATAAAAATAAGGATAATGTCCCCAAAAGGTGGAATAAAACAAGGATAATATGTCTCTTAGAAAAAGGTAAAACAAAGATAAGGAAGCTCATCCCTAATTCGGTGCATATGCTGGAATAAAATGATCTATGCATATGCATCCCATGTGTTAAATGTGTCACATGTGCGACCAACCATGTTCAAGCGCCTCATAAGTGCCATGTGTGCTACCATTAATCTTTAAGTGCCTTACATATGACACATGTGCCAATGTGCACATGCACCATAAGTACTACATGTGCCACTATTCATCTTAAGTTCCCAAAGTGTGCCACAATCCAATTTTACTTGTTGCTCTAGGGTGTTTGACAAACAACAAACAAAATAGTTGGTCCAAGACAACATAACCTAGATATCCAAGACAACGTGATCTAGACAATTTATCCAGAATACAACTTTACTTACATCCAAACGACCCCAAAGCCCTGTTTGGGGTCGACGACTGCGAATGTGAATTGGCAAATCTATACAATAAGAACTTCTCAAATTCATTGATTTGCCTTGAATTTGGATTCGGGAAGTTCCAATATGTGCTATTTGGTAATCCAGCTGCAAATCCATCGATGTCAATACTCAAATACTTTTGTTTTCTTTTTGGTACAAGTCCATTATTAGAACTTTGTAACAAAATGAGATTATTGTCATGGTCCTTCATGTGGTTCTAACAGTCCATCACGTGGGCCTTAGTATGCACCATGTGGGCCCAAACTGTCCATCATGGAGTCTATCACATGACCCAAGCCATCCATCCTTGCATAAAAATAAATTGCAACCATCAATATGACATATGCCACGACAGAGACACCCCCAAATGAAAAGACGAATGCGCAACGACCCCGATTAACCATGAGTGATATATTGGCAATGGCCCTAGTGTTGAACATGTCAAGGGCCAAAACTCAGGCCCAACCACTCATTGGGTGGGCAACACATCTAAAAACAACGATAGATTTGCGGGGAATCATCCGGGAAAGCCATCATATTGATAGGCAGTCAAAACCCCTCAAATAGAGAATGCCTACCTCTGGACCCTTAAAAGGGCCAACATTACAAATCCTCAACTCCTCAAAAAATGTGGATTTCTCAAGTCTCTAGTTTCAGGGGATTTGAGAATACATGGATTTATTAGGGTTTGGATTTTGGAAAAACGATAGGGGAGATTTTAAATCCATGCCCCAAATACCCCACCCAAAGAGTCATCAGAAGAAAAACAAGGATAGATTTGCAGTGAATCGTCTGGGAAAGCCATCATATTGACAAGGAATAGAACTATATCCAAAAGTTCGTGAGTTCCAAAGAAAAAGGGAATGCTTGCCTCTGGACCCTCCAATTGGATAGCGTAGTTGTAACTTACATCATGTATGAGGGCTCCATTTCTTAGCCACTTCAAGACAGACCTCGAACCTCTTCCTCTGAAGAACATAAGTAATAAGGTTTTCAACATATAATGATACTGCTATACTTCCAGTAAATTGCAACTTGGCATATCAGAAAAAGTAATACAAATTATAACAACGGACAAGTAGCCAGTGCAGAGACCTAACAGAAACTAACAAATATGACAGAGGACAAGTAGCCGCTGCATATATCTAGCAGAAAATAACCAACCCATCGTGTATAAAAAGAAAAGCCCATGCCAACAAAAACTGGCGTGTCAGGCATGCATACCTAAAAACAAGTTTACTAGGAGAAAGCATTAATTAATTTTTTTCATTCTGTTGGACTTTGTTTGGAAAACTGGACCAGACACCAAACTATTTTAATTGATTGTCCAGTCCAACCAGTAGTCAACCGTGTCGAATCATTCCAATACAGGACATCTGGTTTAAGTACCATACATAAGATCAAATAAAATAAATAGAGTAAACATCCAAAATGCCTCTTGTCAAGTGCATAATACCTTCCTCAATTGAAATGAGATCACAGGTTCAAGTTTCACAAATGTAAATGTTTAATTTCTCAACCAACTCGGTTGACCTGAGTTTCAAGTGAACTGGATTGTTTTTCGGTCCACTTTTGATCCAAGTCCAACACAATCCAACAGTCCAGTCCATTTAGGATTGTAAAACATTGGTTGGATGCACATGTGGTGTGCATTGGGAACAACTGCCAAACATTCAGTTAATCAAGAAAAGGACAAACTAATGAAGGTTCCTAGCATTCATAGTGAGTAGTTTGCATTCCTTGCAACTCCAATTTTTTATTTTTTATTTTGAAGACACAGGTTGTCCCCACCTCTTTTTTGAAGTGAGACTAATCCCTGCAGATACACGCAATTACCCACAACTACGTGTATCAAGTAAAGCCAAGGAGGGGAATCGAACCCTCACCTATAGGGAGCAAACCTATGGTGAAGACCATTTGCCCAAACCTCGTTGGGTTCCTTGCAACTCCAATTTGAAGGTAACAAAATTGGAATCTGGACACTCAATTTGAAAGTGAAGAGAAGTAATTAGGCATTTCCCATCAACGAAGTTCCTACATGTGCCTAAGAACACCCCTGTCAACGCCAACAATTTGGATTGCCCGAGAGAGCCATGATTGCAACAAACAAGGCCTATTTTCAATATGGACAGCTGTGACATCACTTGAAAGGAAAAGAAACAAAAATAAGTTATAATTTTACCTCGAGGAGGAGAATGAATGGTGAGGATTATGTACGGCTTGAAAAAAAAAATTCTCTTTGAGTGGTATTACAATTTGTTTTTGCAATTTGGTCATTTCCACCTTTCTTAACTAATTATTGAAATTGAATTCAAGGGTGCGTCCAAACATTCCATTGTGGAATTACTCAAACACTGCTTATATTATATGATTTAAAACTATTTTCATATATCTTACACCTCTCTCTTCTAGTGATCATATTACAATTAGAGCTCACTGCCTTGTCTCCATATCTAAAACATTTACACATATTAATGGGTAATTTATGTAAAAGAAAATAAGAAATAGGCAATCACAGGATTGATATGCTTACCTTGCATAGATTTTCAAAATCAACCAATTATGATGTTTTTACAACTCAGGGGCAAATAACTTTAAACATGCACATTTTGACAATCATATGAGACATAAATCTAATAATAAGAAACATGAATTTGATATTGTTGCACGCCATTATCACTCACCATTGTTACTCGCCCCTTGTGCTTTTCAATGTAGTGATCCAGAAAGTTTGTCTACTCAACTTCAACATGAATGACTGCTAGAACCAGATGGTCAAAATAGTTCCTTGTCAAAAATCGGGTTCCTAGGGCTTTATAACATTCAAATGACTAGTCCAGATCACCACAGAGCCACAAACTCCTGATGAGCAATAATTGAAGCACCACAAATGGCAAGAAATGCTTGTGAATCTCAATAAACATGCATATGGAAAGGTAAGCTTATGGGAAATGGACAAAGGGCTTCATGGCACACACACAAACATAACACACATGAGATCCTCTCCATTGATCAGGTAGGGCAGACTGTAAACCAACACTAAATCAAAAGTCCACGCATCAAGCAGGACATGCACTCTGTAGTCACTGTATAGACTGTCAATCCTTTTTTTCCTAATCATCCATTTTTCTCATAGTAATGTGGTTCACCTCACGAATGGACCACACTGATTTCGGGGAAGGGAATGCTCACAGTGCACCCTGCCTGATGAACTTTACAATCTCACACATTTGCAAATTTGACATATGCTCTGATAAGTGCACCCTTTATGCATCTCATCTGAGCTGGTACACCGTACACTATGTATTCCTCCATGGGGAGTCATTTAATAATCTAGCCGACTATTATGCTTCATACACAGACACTCAAAAATTGTACATGTTACTCAAATTAAATTAACAAATTTTTGGAGGTCACTGTCACTAAGTCGAAGTGCCAAAATCAAATTGGTTGAGCAATCCTAACATATGATTCATGGACACTTGTTTGTTGAAACAGAACCATTGGGACATTATACAACTTTAACTGGTCAATAAATGTCCACCAACTGATAGTCAGGTAATCAAATAAGCATAATTCTTTGTTCATGATAGATTTAAACTACGACACATAATTTGGACACTTTAATTTGAATTACTTGTATGCCACATATGCAATTTCTATGTGTGCATGCGTATCAACCATTACTCTCTGCCAGAGTGTTAAAGTTTTCATCTTCCTCCATTCATACAAAATTCAGATAATCAAATAAGCATAATTCTTGGTTCATGATACATTTAAACCAGGGCCCATATTTTGCACAGTTTAATTTGAATTACTTGTATGCTACATATTCAATTTCAAAGTAATTTCTATGTGCACGCATATCATCCATTACACTCTGAGAGTGTATCATAGTTTTGTTTTTCCTCCATTCATACAGAGCTCCAATACCAAAAATACCAAACACAAAAACCAAAACCCCAAAACTTAGAAAACAAGAATTTTGAAGGAAAAAAAAACCCTTAGAAAATAAGAATTTTGAAAAAGAAAGAGAAAAAAAAAACTACATTACCTTCCCTGCAATCCCAATGGAAGATAATACCCCCACCGCTTGGTCATCTCGAACCGCTTTGCGTGCCAAACATGCGTCCTCAACCTCTTCGACCCGTCTCCCGACACACAGAATCCCAATGCCGGATTGCTCTTAAACTCAATTCTCCTCTGAATCCGACGAGAAACCTTCTTCCCATCTTTCTCCGGCACCGAACCCCTGCCCTCATCAATCTTCCCCTGTTTCTGCCTCTTTCTCGATCAGTTCTTCGTGATCCGGTCATCGTATCTGGTCGTTCTACACCTTTTGTTGTGGCGAGATCGAAAATCGTGGTTTAAACGGCTGGAGACGATGTTGTGCAGGGATTCAAGCTCGGGAGCTTGGGATTCAACGAATTTCTGGACATTTAGGGTTCGAGGAGGAGGTTGGATTAGATGGATTTGAATCGATCAGAAGCCATTTGCAGATGATTTTGATTGAGAAAAATAAGAAAAACCCCTAACGGCTGACAGCAGAAGAGCTATCTGTTCTCGCTGGAGCTGGAAGGGCACGCCCGGCCAATCCTAGGAGAGAGAGCTTGAGAGATGGAGAGAGAGATGGAGAGAGAGCTTGAGAGATGGGTTCGTCAGAGCATGGGAGAAAATGGCGGACAGGAGGGTTTTGTTTTTTAGGGGTTTGGGATTTTGCAGGGGCGCATGACGGAAGGCTCCCTGGGCGTTTTATGGTTTTAAGACTGTGGGGCCCATTGTGATGTATTTCATATATCCACTCTGTCCATTAATTTTAAATTATTATTTTAAATGTTGATGCTAAAAATGAGTTAGATCGAATCTGCAAGAAGACCACACAACATATTAACAATAGAAATTTAATTTATATTATTTCTTATGGTGTGGTCCACTTAGACATTTAATCTATATAATTTTTGGGCTCATTCACTAAAATTATATATCAGAATTTTTGGACGGCTTGGATCAAACACATATATTCCAATGGACCTCATGGATCCCCTTAAGCACCATCTATATTTAATATGTTTTAGTTGAGAAGGAACGCTTTAGCTACAGAGCACTTAGGCTATAGCTATGGATTAAATCCGTAGCTATATTACTATGGATTTAATCCGTAGCTAAAAGCTTTCAACTTCCATAGCCATTGCTCGATTTTTTGGTAGTGGGATACCTTGAACGCATTCATACAAGGAAAAATGCAATATAATTATACAACCATGAAGACCATCAATGAGCACAAAACTTTGATTGCGAGGGTTGAGTTACATTTAAGTGTTAGGGAGAAAGGGACCTTTCTAACCCAACTTCAACCTAACCTAATAGGTCGATTTGAAGTATGAGACCTAAGTTCTTCAAACCAACATGTTTAACATGATAAGTCTATCGCAACTCTTACAAGTTGGAGGTGATTGAAAAAGAGATTCAAAGCAAGGCCAAGAAAGCCAATGAGACTACCCAATCTAAAAGTGATGATGAACCAAGCACTACTCCACATGACAAAGAGTCAAAGCATGAATATTAACCTGTGGCCCCATTTCCCCAATGGTTAATCTCATCTAAACAATTGGTCAAAAATCAAGACATCCTAGAAGTTTTTAAGCAAGTGAAAATCAATATTCATTTGTTAAAATCCATTAAACAAATTCCCTCCTATGCCAAATTCCTTATGTATGGTAAAGTAAAAGATGAACGAATAAAAGAAGGCTTTTCTAACCAAACAAGCAAGTGCAATCATTACGTAAGGCACTCCCCTAAAATATAAAGATTGGGGTATCCCACTATCTCGTGTATTATTGGCAACTATGGGATTGAAAAAGCATTACTTGATTTAGGAACGAGTGTGAACTTGATAACCCACACGGTGTATGAGCAACTTGGGCTTGGTGAATTAAAACCCACCAAGATAACTTCACAACTAGATGATTGCTCAATATGAATACCAAGAGGGGTAATTAATGACGTCTTGATCTAAGTCAATAAATTCTACTTCTAGGTAGATTTTATTGTCTTGGATACAAAGCCGGTTACAAATGTGAGCACTCAAACTTCGGTTATTCTATGCCAACCATTCCTAGCTACGTCTAATGTCATAATCAATTATAAGAATTGGGTTCTTAAATTATTTTTTGGAAACATGACTATGGAGTTGAATGTGTTCAACATGGCCAAATAACAAGGGGATGTGGATGACATTTAAGAGTTTGACATGATAAATGATATTTTTTAGGAAGACCTCTTTACCAACCTTTGCTCTGACCCTTTAGAAGTTTGCTTGGCTCATTTTTCTAATTTCGAGGACGAGATGATCTTAGATATCATTAATGCCTTGAGAGAGTGAAAATTTAAAATTTTGTCAGAAGGTGTTTTAACTTATGAAACACCAAAATCAGATATGAAATTTTCTATTTGTATTTGATATACTTGAAGAGAGGGCTATATCTGAAAGTGTAATGGTTGAGGATTCATTTCGCACTACACTATATTATGTGGTGGAGAGGGAACCTAATGGACAAAATTCTAGAATTTACTTTTGTGAAATCCCCTATACAAGAATGATCTTAATGATTGATCAAGCCTAAATATTTCATATTTATCCTTTTAATTACATTAACTTTTGAAGAATTTAAGAGCTTAAGGGATATATTAATATGTTTTCTGCATGCGAGGTGATTTCAGAACCAAATATGAAAATGTGTTCGAAGGGTTAAATAAAATGCCAAATAAGACACGATGATGAATTAAAGATTTGAAGGTCATGAAGAAAGAATTAACGTGCCAAACGAATGAAGAAACCAAGTGAACAAGAAAGAAAAATTGAAAATTCAAAGTTATAAACTGAAGAAATTCAGAGACTTTCGATCCTATTGATGAGAGTTTGTTGCCATCAAGTGGATTTTAATGCGATTTCGATCCCTTAAGCACAAATCGAGGAATTATGAGATTTCTCAGAAAGGTTGCTAGACAGTTTCTATGTTTTTACTCGATGTTATCGATGGAGCTTTGATCCCATTGAAAAACTTTTGAATTTTAAAAAACTATTGCTAGAAAGTTTTTGTGTTCAACTCGATTCCTCGAGGAGATCTTTTATACCATCAATAAGGTGTTCGATGGAAGCTCGATGTCATCGAGCTACCATTGACGGTGCACGTGGCTATGTAATTTAAAGTCAGTTTGTGATTTTTATGAGCGGTGCATAAGAGGGCTTGTAAATCTTATAAATAGGAGTTCATAAAATGTATTAAGGTATTAAGTTAGGGTTTATGAGGCAATTTTAAGTGAGGTGAAACTCGTTTGGCAGTGTTCTTTCTCGATCTATCCTCTCTAGTTTGTTTTTGTTTTTCTTTTGTTTATGATGTTAGTCATGTTTGCCTAATCCCTTAGCCTTCTTAGCTAAGGCTAATGGATGAACCTTTTGATGGATATTTGATATTTAATTCATTTTCAATGAAAATTTTATGTTATTTATGTTAAATTGTGATTAGATGTGATTGAATTCTTAGATTGGGGAAGGAATCAATCTGTAAAGTTAATTGATCTATTGTTGCCTCCGGGACATTAGATGCCTTCAATTCCTTACGATATGATTACCTAGATCTTCATGAGAGATCAAGCCTATCGTGATTTTAATATATGTTGGATGTTTATGATTAATATTACTGCGTTATCTTCTGATTAAAATGGATTTGAATCCATTTCTAGTTGAGTTATCGACTCGAGAAGACAAATTAAGTTGAAATTCCATTGATTGCGGATTATTAGACCCTTAGTTATTTTTGTTAATTATTTTAAAAACCCTTCTACTTCACTAGATTAAAAAGCTAGAAATCTCAAGGACATGATCGAATCTGGCGAATTTCCACCCTAGTGCCTCGAGTGCACCCAGGGATGCTAGAATCTTTTTCAGCTCAAGAACTTGTCTCACATTGATCAAAATACACTCCGTATCATCAAACACATTATACGCACCGATCCAACACCAAACACGTTACAGGTATTGTCATTGCCTATAAACACCCGGCCACCATCGCACTCACTGTAACTAGTGAACCAACTCCTATAAGGGATCATGTGATACAATGCCCCCATATCCAAAATCCATTCATCACTGAAAATTTGGATTTTGATACAATCAACATGTCACTACTACTCGCCTCCTCACTAAATTATGTGGTGATGACCATTTTGGACAAATTCTATGATTTCTCCTTTGTAAACATAGGATTTTGAAAATCCTTCTTCATTTTCCCTGATATGTCCAGCAATTCAGTTTGCCTTTGTCCTTGGATTTAGATCTTGATCGAGAAGATCTACTATCCTATTTAGAATTTCTCCCCCTCATAACTAACACATTTGTAGAAGCACCCACATCGCCACTTTTCTTTCTCATTACCTTCGACTTAAGGGCTGAGATAAGAGTCTCAACGTTAATGGTCATCCTACCGGTGCACAAAGAGTCTTTAAACGACTTATACGATTCTGGAAAAGAATTCAACATAATACATGCTTAATCTTCATCTTTCATCGTCTCGTCCACATCCAACAATTTGCAAAAGAGACATTAGAGTTACTGATGTGGGCCTCAATGTTCCCCTCAGTCATCTTCATATTAAACAACTATAGTTTCAGATATAAACGATTTTTAAGTGACTTCTTTGCATAGATGTTCTCTAACTTCATCCATGTATCCGCTGCAGTCTTTTCTCTCATAAAATTATATTGGACCTCATCCATTAGACACAATTAGATTGAAATATTGGCCATTTGATCTTATATTCTTCTTCTTTCACAGTATAGATTGTATATCCGCATGCTCCTCTCAAGGATACAACATGTGAAGTATAAAGTGAGCCTCAAGTGCCCTTATACCTAAGCCCTAACTCATATCCTCATGCAAGATACGTAATAACCCTTATATGAGTGGGACATGACTTAGCTGCAACTGGATCCAATCAAGTGTGTGTGAACCGGACCATGGGGTCTACTTGGATGTATGAATTGTATATCCATGTCGTCCTCTTCTTTGCCAACTTATTTTAGGGCTTGGTTAAAAAAATGAAGTAGATACGAATCTCAGATGGACTACAAAGTAGGGATTGAATTCCTACCTTAAAAGCTTCTCAAGAGCTATAGACTTTTTGGATCAAGCTGTTATTATTTTTATCTTCATCCAAGTTGGTGTAATCTTAGAAACAGGTTGAATAGCAAATAAACATTATGATGGACCCTATAAAGTTTTTAATGGTGGGCATTCAATGACCACTATTCCTAATGGTGTGGTTGATTTGAGATTTCTATCTGCTTCATTTTTGGGCATATGCCTTAAAATAAGTTGGCAGAAAGGATGGATGGCATGGATATACAATAGATACATCAAGTAGGCCCCATGGTTAAGTGCCTTGGAAAAATGTATTTCAGAAATGGAGTCCTTTATAAGAGTATTTCATTTCCACCCTACACGAACTAGTCTAATTTTTGGGAAAAAATAAGATTTAAGTTGTGGCAGAGGCGGATTTTCATCAGAGAGTTTGATTAGGAAGAGGTTGGGATTTGCTAGGAGAGGGAGAGGGAGAGGGAGTGTGAGCGCAGGAGAGCGAGAGAGGTATGGAGAGGGAGAGGGAGAGGGAGAGGGAGAGGGAGAGGGAGGGAGAGCGAACGAGAGAGAGAGAGAGAGAGAGAGAGAGAGAGAGAGAGAGAGAGAGAGAGAGACGAACAATTAGGTCAGGGCCTTGTTTTCATTTCTGCATCTAGAATGGTTTAAACCTGTTCCATCTTTGGAACGACTAACATCCATACCTAAACTAAAGATACGGCTATTCCAAATATGAAATTTTGGTGTAGTGGACCTATATATGGTAAAGCGAAAGATGAACATACAAAAGAATGCTTTTCTTACCTAACAAACGAGTGCAATCATTACGCAAGGCACTCCCCTAAAATACAAAGATCTGGGTAGCCCAACTATCTTGTGCATTATTGGATTGAATAAGCATTACTTGATTTAAGAGTGAGTGTGAACTTGATACCCAACACGGTGTATGAGCAACTTGGGCTTAGTGAATTAAAACCCACTAAGACAATTTTACAACTATTTGATCACTCAATATGAATACTAAGAGGGGTAATTGATGATGTCTTGCTCCAAGTTAATAAATTCTACTTCTCGGTAAATTTTATTGTCTTAGATATGAAACCAGTTATGAATGTGAGCACTCAAACTTCGATTATTCTATGTCAACCATTACTAGCTACTTCCAATGTCATAATCAATTGTAAGAATGAGATTCTTAAATTATTTTTTGGGAACATGACTGTGGAGTTAAATGTGTTCAACATGGCTAAATAACAAGGGGATGTGGATGACATTCAAGAGTTTGACATGATAAATGATATTGTTTAAGAAGACCTCTTTACCAACCTTTGCTCTAACCCTTGAGAACTCTACATGGCTCATTTTTATTTATTTATTTATTATTTTTATAATTCTGAGGACGAGATAATCTTAGATATCATTAATGCCTTGAGAGAGTGAAAATCTAAAAATTTGTCAGAAGATGTTTTAACTTAAGAAACACCAAAGAGAGAGTGAAAATCTAAAAATTTGTCAGAAGACGTTTTAACTTAAGAAACACCAAAATCTTATATGAAAATTTCTATTGTGTAGGAAATTATTATTTTTGTTTGTTTGATTTACTTGAAGAGAGGCCAATATGTGAAAGTGTAATGGTTGAGGATTCATTTCACACTACACTATATTTTGCGGTGGAGAGAGAACCTAATGGATAAAATTCTAGAATTTACTTTTTTGAAATCTTCGATACAAGAATGCTCTTAATGATTGATCAAGACTAAATATTTCATATTTATCCTCTCAATTGCATTAGTTTTTGAAGAATTTAAGAGCTTAATTGATATACTAACATATGTTTTCTGCATGTGAGGTGATTTCAGAACTAAGTATGAAAATATGTTCAAAAGGGTTAAATAAAGCTCAAAAGAAGATAATGAAGAATCGAAGATTTCAAGGTCATGAAAAAATAATGGAAGTGCCAAAGGAATGAAGAAACCAAGTGAAAAAGGAAGAAAAATTGAATATTCAAAGTAAAGTTTTAAATAGTAGAAATTTAAAGACTTTCGATCCCATCGATGGGAGTTCATTGTCATTAAGTGGATTTCAATGGGCGTTCAATCCCTTAAGAAAAAATAAAGGAATTCTAGGATATTTTAAAAAGGTTGCTTAATGGTTTTTGTGTTTATACTCGATGCCATCGATGGAGCTTTGATCCCATCGACGAACTTTTGAATTTTTAAAAAATTATTGCTAGATAGTTTTTGTTTTCCTACTCAATCCCTCAAGGAGATCCTCGATGCCATTAATAAGGTGTTTGATGGAAGCTCGATGTCATCGAGATGCCATTGACGGTGCGCATGGCTGCATAATTTAAAGTCAGTTTGTGATTTTTATGAGGTGATCTGTACGATATCTTGTAAATCTTATAAATATGAGTTATTAGAACATATTTAGGTATTAATTTAGTGTTTATGAGGTTATTTCAAGTGAGACAAAGCTCTTTTGGAGGTGTTCTTCCTCAATCCATCATCCCTAGTTTTTTTTTTATTATTATTTTGTTTAAGATGTAAGTCATGTTTGACTAATGTCTTAGCTAAAGCTAAGAGATAAACCTTTTGATGGATATTTGATATTTAATTCATTTTCAATGAAAGTTTTAAGTTATTTATGTTGAATTTTGATTGGATGTGATTAAATTCTTAAATTGGGGAAGGAATCAATCTATATAGTTAATTGATCTATTGTTGCCTCTGAGTACATTGGATGCCTTCAATTCCTTGTGATATAATTACCTAGATCTTCATAAGAGATTAAGCCCATCGTGATTATAATATACGTTGGATATTTATGACAGATATTACTACATTATCTTCCGATTAAAATGGATTGGAATCCAGTTCTAGTTGAGTTATTAACTTGAAAAGATTAATTAAATTTAAATTTCATTGATTGGGGATTCTTGGACCCTTGGTTGTTTTTGTTAATTGTTTAAAAAACCCTTCTACTTTACTTGATTAAAAACCCTTCTACTTCACTAGATTAAAAATCCATAAATCTTAAGGACATGATCGAATCAGGTGAATTTCCACCCAAGTGTCCCGTGTGCACTCAAGGATACCAGAATCCTCCTCAACTCAGGAACATGTCTCACATCGGTCAAGATAAGTTCCATGTCATCAAACACCTTGATGCACACCGATCCAACACCAATTACGTTATAGGCATTATCATTGCCCATAAACACCTGGCCACTATCGCACTCACTATAACTGGTGAACCAACTTCTATAAGCAGTCATGTGATACAAGGCCCCTGTATCCAAAATCCATTCATTGTTGAAATACTTAGAATTTGATACAGTCAACACGTCACTACTACTCGCCTTCTCACTAAATTCTGTAGTGCTGACATCTTTGGAAGAATTCTATGATTTCTCCTTCGTAGACATATGATTATGAAAATCCTTCTTAATGTGCCCTAACATGTCACAATTCCAACACTTCAACTTGCCTTTGCCCTTGCCCTTTGATTTGGATCTCGATTGGGAAGATCCACTATACCATTCAGAATTTCTCCCCCTCATAACCAATGCATTTGTAAAAGCACCCACATTGCCGCTTTTTTTTCTCATTGCCTTTGCTTAAGGGTTGAGATAACGGTCTCAACATTAATTGTCATCCTACCGATGCACAAAGTTTCTTAGAACGACTCATACAATTCTAAAAGAGAATTCAACAGAATGCATACTTAATCTTCATCTTTCACCGTCTCATCCACATTCGACAATTTACAAAAGAGCCTATTGAAGTTATTGATGTGGGCCTCAACATCAACCCCCTCAATTATTTTCATATTAAACAACTATGGCTTAAGATACAAACAATTTTTAAGTGATGTCTTTGCATAGATGTTCTCTAACTTCACCCATGTATCCGCTGTAGTCTTCTCTATCAAAACATTATAAAGGACCTCATCCGTTAGACACAATTAGATTAAGATATTGGCCTTTTTATCTAAATTGTTCTATTCTTCTTTTTTCATAGTTTTTGGTTGCTCTCTAAGTAGTGATCTTCTCTATAATGAACTTCATGTTAGATGCCATCAATACCTTATCTTCAGATTCAATTTTCTTTCCAACATTAGCTCTGATACCATTTGTTGGGACTTGCGGAAGCACATAGAAAATAATCAAACAAGATTATCACAATCATACAAACAAATACAATCAGAGAACAATTCAAATTTATGTGGAAAAAACCTTATGGGAAAAATAACAAGGAACAAAGTAAAAATGCACTATGAAAAATAAAGTTACAAGAGATAAAACCTTATCGATCAAAGCCCCAAGAGGAAAAGCCCTAGCCTTTGCCCTTCGAAACCCTCTCAAATCCTTAAGAACATTTAGAAAACCCTAATCCTTGCCCTAATTACAATTACACATATACATACTACTGCGACCAAAATAGGAAACAAAATGTGCACTTACGCAATTCTGCATGCGCCTTCAATGGCATCGACCACCATCGAGAGCCAGTTGATGACATCTAAGAACCTTTGAAGCCATCGAGTGGCAACCTTCAAAATGTTGGGGCCTTGCACAAAACCTTAGGATCTGGCCCTCCAGAACAAACCAGAATTATGGATAATAAAGCAATGAAAATAATCAATGCATCAATCACACACCACACAAGAGATTTTTAAGTGGAAAACCCTCAAAGAGGTAAAAACCACGAGACCTCGTCCAGATCAACAATCCACTATGAAGTAAAACATTTACAACCTTCTTCACTTACGTAGGAGTGGATGAACAATGAAAGAATAAAGAAAACCAGAGAGATCTCACTGATTACGAGGACGTAGCAGCGCTGAGATATAAACTGCACCGTAGATCACCTCCACGAGCATAACCTCCCTTCTACAAGCTTCCTCTCTCTCTCTCTCTCTCTCTCTTTCTCCCTCTCTCTCTCACCTTTGATAGCCCTCTTGTGTTTTTCTCATCAACACAACATTCCCTAGAAAAACTCTAGGGACCCTTTTTTATAAACTCCTTTCCGCATCTCAGTTGCGAAAGGACTTGCGCATCCCAGTTACGAAAGGACTTTGCGCATCCCAGTTGCAAAAGGACTTGCGCATCCCAGTTGCAAAAGGACTTGCGCATCCCAGTTGCGAAAGGACTTGCGCATCCCAGTTGCGAAAGGACGACGGGTCAAAAGAAAAACCCATCAAATCTCCTCCTTTTTGACCCAGGAGGGATTCACCTTCTTTAAGCTAGCCAGGTTTTTACAAACCTCAAACTTGCCCTTGAGCAAGGCCTTGGTCATCATATCTGACTCATTATCGTCCGTGTGGACCTTCTCAAGCTGTAACACCTTCTGTTCCAAAGTATCCCTGATCCAGTGATACCGAATCTCTATGTGCTTTGACTTGGAATGCTGACTTGGATTCTTGCTCAAGTGTATAACACTCTGACTATTGCAATAGACCACGTGCTCCTCCTGCTTCAGGCTAAGTTCCTGTAGGAACCTCTTCATCCAAAACATCTCTTTACATGCATCTGTGACTGCAATGTACTCGGCCTCTGTAGTTGACAATGCTACGACCTTCTGTAGCTTGCTTTGCCAAGAAACCGCTCCCCCTGCAAACGTGAACATGAACCCCAATGTAGACGTCCTGGAGTCTATGTCACCTGCCATATCTGCATCTGTGTAGCCCTCTAACACAGGTTTACCATCACCATAGCATAGGCTCAACTGGATGAGCCTCTTAGATACCGCGGTATCCACTTCACCGCTGCCCAATGCTCTTTGCCAGGATTGGTAAGATACCGGCTGATAACACCAACAGCATATGCTATGTTTGGGTGTGTACACACCATAGCATACATCAAACTTCCTACCGCTGACGCATAGGGTATCTTCTGCATCTCTTCCACCTCTGCCTTCGTCTTAGGACACTGCTTGTCACTCAATCTGAAGTGACCATCTAGTGGAGTACTGACCGGCCTCGTTACATTCATATTGAACCGCTCTAGGACTTTCTCAATATACCGCTCTTGTGACAGCCAAAGCTTCCTGCTGCTTCTGTCACGGGTTATCTCCATTCCTAGGATCTGTCTAGCTGGGCCCAAGTCTTTCATCACAAAAGACTTGCCCAACTCCTGTTTCAGCCTGTCGATCTTCTTGATGTCTTTTCCCATGACGAGCATGTCATCAACATATAAGAGCAGAACTAAGAAATCACCATCTGAGAACTTGCGCGTGAACACACAGTGGTCCGACTCTGTTCTGTCATACCCATGTTTCAACATAAATGAGTCGAACTTCTTGTACCATTGCCATGGAGCTTGTTTCAGCCCATACAAGCTCTTCCTCAGCCTACACACCATATGCTCCTTACCCTTGACTTCGAACCCCTCTGGTTGGTGCATGTAGATCTCTTCTTCCAGGTCACCATGGAGAAAGGGAGTTTTAACATCCAACTGCTCTATCTCTAGATCCATACTAGCCGCCAACCCAAGCAACACCCGTATGGATGTTATCTTCACCACTGGTGAGAATATCTCCTCGAAGTCGACACTTTTTCTCTGACCGAACCCTTTTACCACAAGTCTGGCCTTGAACCTCATCTGTGAATTAATTCTTCTGCTCAACCTTCTTTCTAAATACCCACTTATTGCTCAAAGCTTTCTTGCCCTTAGGCAATTTCACCATATCATAAGTGTGGTTCTTATGCAAGGATTTCATCTCCTTTTGCATAGCTTTCAACCACTCCCCCTTATGCTCGTTGGCTAGGGCCTCAGAATAATCTTCTGGCTCTCCCCCATCAGTCAGCATAATGTACTCATGTGGCAAGTACCTTTTAGACGACTGTCTATCCCTAAATGACCTCCTCACCTGTGGCTCAACAGGTGGATTAAGTGGGGGCTGCTCCCCTGGTCAATCTTCTGAAGGAACTCCCTCGTCCTCTGCACCTTGCTGTACTCCCCCGTCATCAGGCACCACGGGAGGAATAATCGGATCCGTGTCCTCTAGCTCACCTGAACTAGGCTGATTCTTCTCTGGCTTACCAATGTCTTTTATACACTGATCTTCAAAGAAAACCACATCTCTAGTCCTGACGAGCTTCTTCTCGGTCGGATCCCACAATTTATAACCGAACTTTTCATCACCGTACACCAAGAACACACACTGCCTGATCTTCATATCGAGCTTGGACCTCTCGTCCTTTGGTACGTGAACGGATGCCCTGTATCCAAACACCCTGAGATGACTGTACGATGGATCCTGTCCAGTCCACACCTTCTCAGGTACTTCTCCATTCAATGGGGCTGATGGAGACCTGTTTATCAAATACACTGCCGTGTGCATTGCTTCTCCTCAGAACGTCTTGGGCAGTTTCGCATGGGATAACATGCATCTGATTCTCTCAACAATAGTGTGATTTATTCGCTCAGCTACACCATTATGCTGGGGGGTCTTGGGAACCGTCTGTTCATGCCGTATACCCAGGGACTTGCACTACTCGTGAAAGTCGCCAATGTATTCACCACCATTGTCAGTGCGGATGCACTTCAATGATTTACCTATCTCTCTCTCGACCATAGCATGAAACAATTTAAACACACCAAAGACCTCGTCCTTAGATTTCAAAGTATAAACCCAAACTCTCCTAAATGCATCATCTATAAAAGTAACAAAATACAATGCCCTACCCAAGGTTTTTGTCCTCATAGGACCACAAACATCAGAATAAACCAAATTTAATGCATGCACTGTATTAACATGAGAAGCAGTTTTAACAAATGAAACTCTATGCTATTTCCCTGATAAACAATCAAGACAGGTTTTGAGAGGTGTACCTGTTATGTCTGGAAGGAGCCGCTTCTTTGCTAGTACTTGAAGCCCTTTTTCACTCATGTGGCCTAAACGCCTGTGCCACATGTCAATAGTTGAATCTTCCGCTGCGTTCAACCTACCCTTGCACATACCGACACTTGCCTTGTACAGGGTGCAATACTTCTTTCCTTTGGCCACGATCAACGAACCCTTGATGAGCTTCCATCGCCCACCAGCAAACCGGCTTTCATAGCCATCATCATCCAACCTTCCCGTCGACATCAAGTTGAGGCGAAGGTCTTAGATATGCCTCACATCCCTGAGAACCAATGTGCAGCCCACATTGGTCTTCACACAAATATCACCGACTCCCACGATTTTTGATACGCCAGAATTTCCCATCTTCACAGTCCCATAGTCACCTGACTTGTAGCTTGTGAAGAAGTCCCTGCGTGGAGTCGCATGAAACGAAGCTCCCGAGTCAACCACCCAGTCGGTGTCCTGACTCGTAGCCGTGAGACATACGTCATGATCTGCAGAAAGAATAACTACAATGTCGCCATCTGAAGCGACCGCAGTGGAATCTGATTCATCTTCCTTCCCTTTTCCTTTCTTGTCGTTTTTCTTACCACGACATTCATGCTTGTAGTGGCCCTTCTTGCCACAATTCCAGCAATCAACATCTTTCCTGTTACTCGACTTGCCTCTTGATTTATCTCGGGCCTTCCCACTCTTTCTGTTCTTTCCTCTCCCCCGTTCCTGTGTCACAAGAGCCTCTTGCTGAGTAGACCCCTGAGACTTCCTCCTTGTCTCTTCATTGAAGAGACAATTGGTTACCAGTTCCATGGATATCTTTCCGTCTAGCGTGGAGTTACTTAGAGACACCACCAATGTCTCCCAACTGTCAGGTAATGAACTAAGCAATAATAAAGCCTACAATTCATCATCCAGGACCATCTTCATAGAGATGAGTTGGTTCACTATATTGCTGACCTCATTCATGTGCTCGGCCACAGAACCACCATATTTGAATTTGAGATTCATAAGTCGCCTTATCAGAAAAATCTTATTACCAGCTGTCTTCCTCTCATACAGCCCTTGTAATTTCAGTTATAGGCTAGCGGCTGAGGTTTCCGTGGACACATGGTGGAACACAGAATCATCCAACCATTATCTAATAAACCCCACCGCCTTTCGATCCATCTTCTTCTAATCATCATCAGTCATATCCTTGGATTTTGCTGATATGCCTAAAATTGGAGAATATAGGTCCTTGCAATAAAGCAAGTCCTCCATCTTAGCCTTACATATGGTCTAGTTAGAACTATTGAGGCTGATCATCCTTGATGAGCCACCTTCCATAATTCAAACCGATCATACCCGTTCAATGAACTTTAGCTCTGATACCACTTTGTTGGGGGCCTTGCACAAAACCTTAGGATCTAGCCCTTCAGAACAAACCAGAATTATGGATAATAAAGCAATGAAAACAATCAATGCATCAATCACACACCACACAAGAGATTTTTACGTGGAAAACCCTCAAAGAGGTAAAAACCACTGGACCTCGTCCAGATCAACAATCTACTATGAAGTAAAACGTTTACAACCTTCTTCACTTACGCATGAGTGGATGAACAATGAAAGAATAAAGAAAACCAGAGAGATCTCACCGATTACGAGGACGTAGGAGCGCTGAGATATAGACTGCACCGTAGATCACCTCCACGAGCATAACCTCCCTTCTACAAGTTTCCTCTCTCTCTCTCTCTCTCTCTCTTTCTCCCTCTCTCTCTCACCTTTGATAGCCCTCTTGTGTTTTTCTCATCAACACGACATTCCCTAGAAAAACCCTAGAGACCATTTTTTATAATTTTAGGAAACTCCTTTCTGCACCGTAGTTGCGAAAGGACTTGCCCATACCAGTTGCAAAAGGACTTGCGCATCCAAGTTGCGAAAGGACGACGGGTCAAAAAAAAAAACCCATCACAAAATTGTCCATCTCAATGGCATCAATAGCTGGTCAATGGAATCGAGTGATCTATCAATGACATTGCAAACTCTATTACAGACAAATTTAAACCTTTAAACAACATTATAAATCTCTGCAGTGACAATAGAATCATAAAATTTATTAGGAAATCTTTTAATCAAATGACGATCAGTTTAAAGTAAAAGATGAAAATGGAAGAGAGAATTTGCAGAGATAATAAAATGCTAGAATGTGCAACCCATTACCTCCTCCTATCTAGAGGTTGTGGTGTATGTTGGGCTTAAGCTCAGGCATACATTTGATCAATTCAACCCTTTCTCTCAATCAAATACTTTGAAACAATAAATTCACTTTGAAAGGCCACCGTACCCCACAGGTCCTTAACATCGACCATGAACGGCCACAATACTCAACACAAAGCCATCCATGCAACCACCCACCCATGTCAGCCACATCACACAATGGTTGGCTCAACCAATCCTCCATATGGTCAACCTTGTAAATTAATTCCACTCACCATACCCACTTAGCACGAAGTGGTAGACTAATGGTACACACCATGGATTGATCCTGGTCAAGATAGCTTTAGAAACAATAGTAGACTCTTCATGCTCGTATAAAGTGCGCCTCAAGTGCTCATATCCGCATGCAAGCTGCGTAATAACCCTTATCGGTGGGATGGGATTAAAAAACATAATTCTTACCCATGACAGGGATTGTCCCCCCTGTTGCAATGGGATAAGATTAATGCCACGCTTTGTTGGTAATATGGTGGTACATTAAATAAATATACCCATCATCATTTAAAATTACTGAGAATAACACACGTGTGTTATATCTAAACTGTTAATTTATTTTGTAACATCATTTTATGGCATTGGCCTAAAAATGAGGCAGATCAAAAACTTATGTGGCCCCAAAGAAGTTTTTAACGGTAAATATTTTATCCCCATTGCTTTCTATGGTGGGATCCACTTGAGCTTTAGATTTACCTGATTTTTTGGTTCATGCTCTAAAATGATCTCGAAAAATGGGTAGACGGTGTGGATATAGCCCACACATCATGGTGGGACCTACACAACTTGCTAACATTGAGTGAAATTGACCGGACACAATGCAATTCCATCTAATCTAATTCCAAGCTTTTCCATTCTTTCCAAACATGGAGTGGAATTGGCGCACGCCCAGATGAATCCCTTCCTACATAATCCCTTCTAATCCCCATGCCCAAACACGCCCTTATAAGAGTATTTAATTTCGCTACGTGAGCTAGTATAATTTTTGAGAAAAAAACAAGAAACTGAATCGAAGAATTGGAATCTTTTGCATTTAAAACACATGAGAAAACAAACATTAACAACTACCTATATTTTATATAGATAACACCGGATTCTCCATTGATTTTAAAAATTCCCAAGAGGTGGGACCCATCTTTCAGTTGTCCGACCTTGGATTGTTGGTGCCTTGTTTGGTGTACCATGATAAGAAAAACAATCACCCATGTTGGACTTTTTTCACCTGTACATGTGCACCGTTGCTGTAACTCTTGTCGGAAACGGATCGGCTATTCCCCCTGCAACTAGCTCGGTGGCTGATGGTCGGTGCTCTGTGGGCCCCACCATGATGTATGTGTTTCATCCATGCCGTTCATCCATTTTTACAGATCATTTTAGAATTTGATCCCGAAACTGAGAGGATATAAATCTCAGTTGGACCACACTACAGGAAAACAATTGTGATTGGATATCTACCATTAAAATCCTTCTACGGCCCACTGTACTGTTTATTTGACATCCAATCTGTTGATTAGGTCATACAGACGTAGCTGAAGGAAAAAAAAACAAAGATCAGCTTGATCCAAAGCTTTTATGGGCCCCAAAAAGCTTTCAATACGAGACTCATTCAACACTGTTTCCTATAATGTGGTCCAATTGAGATTGGGATATACCTCATTTTTGTTCTCATATCCTAAATTGATCTATAAAAATAGATGGACGGAATGGATGAAAAACATACATCATGGTGGGGCCCACAGAGCACAGACCATCAGCCATTGGCTGGTGGGAGGGTGAGAAGCCAATCCGTTTCCGTCGTCCAGGATCTAATTCCAGGCAACAAATTTAAGGATTTGATTGTGCTTTTCGCAGTGGGGCCCAGTAGCTGAATGGTTTGGATCATAGCCCCACTTCATTTTACAAATCAACGAGAGAGAAGAAGAGATACTCATTTGGTCCGTTCAGCATGAATAACTATCAAGACACATGCATGAGTACGTACATACATAAATATTGGCAGAAAGCATAGCATGCATGAGAGTAGTAAATAGGTAATAAATAATACCCATTGTTTTGTACTACTTCGTTTTAGTCGACTAAGGTGTGAGTTTGCTAGAGTTTACAAACAATGGCCACAGATACACCGAGCATGGTGGATCCCCGTATCCACCTATGTGGGTAGATCCTTGACTGTCGGGCCCACCGTGGTTTATTTTCCTTACATCCATGCCGTCCAATTGCTTTGACCGTTTTGCATGATCTAAAAAATGAGGCAGATCCAAATCTAAGGTAGACCACAAGACAAGAAACAATGGTGATTGACCATTGAAAACTTCTTATGGCCCACAAAAGCCTTGGATCAATCTGATATCTGTACAGTCCTTTCATCCACCTCTTTGTGACTTGGCCAACGGTTTGGATGGAAAGTAAACATTCTTGTAGCCTCAAATAAGTTTTTAACGGTGGATATTCAATCACCACTGTTTCCTCTGGTGTGGTCCACAAAAAAAAATTGTATCTGCTTCGTTTTTTAGATAATACCCTAAATAAGCTGTAAAAACGGATGGACAACGTGGATTTAAGTCACATACATCATGGTGAGCCCCACCGGATTCACCAAAGCTGCACCCACCGAGCATATAGGGTGTAGTGTGCACTTCAATCCAATCTGGCCAGTCAATGGTCTCTGATGGATGATAATTTGATGACTCTGGTTTTTGGTGTATTTGATCATCATGATTTAGTGCACCTTTTGGACGGCTAGGATGTCATCTGCAAACCACATCAGACCTAGAATGTTTCACCACTGCATTTAAACAAAAACGTCTATGAAGGCCATTTTGGTCATTGTGCCCTCCTACTGCAGGTCTAGGGAACTCTGCTGAAAATTCGAAATAATCAACGCTTTCCTCATAATTTCAGGTGCTTTGAAGATTTCTTTTGTAAAATCATTAAACCAAATACTCAAAACCACTTTTATTTATTTATTTTATTATTTTCACACACACATTCATATCTCATGTACATGCAGGCAATCACACCATTTCTTTAGGTCTCACAGCTTCCAGCCACAGGAACTTGCTGTAAACAGGATAACTGGCATTCATGTTCTCATTTCAGCCATTAAAGCTTTCCATCCCATGGATCTTATGTCATTCATGTTCTTTAAACTTACATGGCTTTAATCTACTTTAGTGTATAACGTAAGTGCCGTCAATTCACCTATGTAGCCCAATGATGAACGGATTGTTTTAATTTTCTGTCCTGGTGATCTTTTGGTGTGGTCCACCTTTTTCACAGCATGTGTGTACATCTGAAAGGACACATCAACATAAAAATTAAAAAGAAAAAAAAGGTTCTGTGAAAGTTAATACGCAACATGCATGTAATCATTTCTTCTTTTAATAAATTATTGTTACATAGTTTTCGTATATTATTTATTTTCTTCAGCTTTATAGAGTGGTAATTAAATGATAGCTCTCAAGGGAAGGGAGGCCCACGTGTTAGAGATCTCAACCATTCATCAGGTAGGACATGTGAACATGTCATAATAAAACGTATTAGATTACGCTGAATTTGAATGGTTGAACTCTTTATGTTAATATTATTATTTTTTTCATACGACTTTGATCGGTTCAGTTAGTAAACGGACCATAATTTTAATTACATAACATCTCCTGTCTAATGAGTAGACCAGATCTGTCACACATGTGCAGTCCCCCTGATCTGTCTCCCACACATGAGGTGTCTCTCATTCAATCCTAAACCCTTTTTAAATATTGTAATACCAAAATGATTTCTCTGAACAAACCATGGTTGGACCACCAAAACCCAAACGGACAGCATTGCAAGTCTGCCCTACTGCTTTCTATTACACAATGCAATCATATTATAAAGCTTTGGTAAGTCCACATGCATGTATAAGTAATCTAATGCCACATATGCCATCATGGCAGACAGATTAAATATCCAACGCATCCATCGAAAGGGTACCACTATTTGGTATCCTCATCCAAAGAATCAGGTCGGTCCACCAGTCAGGTGGGCCACAATTAACTGAACTAATGTACGGTTGTAAAAAAAATTAGCCGAAGTTTTCTAATCTCATGGTACATGTGCTAAGTGGATCACCTTCATATTTGGGCAGTGACATATACATGGTGAGGTCTATCTGATGCATGGGTGGATAGATTTATGACGAAATGGACGGCCTCCAAATGGTTGGTCAGGATCAGATCAACGTGGTGTGGGTTTCAATCTATACTAGGGAAAAAGAATCAGCTTGCTCCACTCCTCAAGCAGGCCAAACATGTAAAAAGTAAATGGACGGTTGATATAAAACCTCAATGTTTGGCCGGTGGGATTAGAAGGGATTAGGTGGGATGGGATTCATCTGGTCCTGTGCCAGTTCCACTCCATGTTTGGGAGGAATGGAAAAGCTTGGAATTACATTAAATGGAATTGCATTCGGTTCGGTGCCAATTTCACTCAATGTTTGGGAAGTTGTGTAGGTCCCACCATGATGTGTGGGCTATATCCACACCGTCCACCCATTTATCGAGATTATTTTAGAGCATGGGCCAAAAAATTAGGTAAATCTAAAGCTCATGTGGACCTACCATAGAAAGCAACGAGGATTGAATACTTATTACTGAAAACTTCTTTAGGGCTATGTAAGTTTTGGATCTACCTCATTTTTAGGCCCATTCAATAAAATGAGGTTACAAAACAAATGAACGGTTTAGATATAACACATGTGTGTTATTTTCAGTAATTTCAAATGATGGTGGGTATATCCATTCAATATACCACCGTATTATCAACAAACATGACGTATTATCATTAAAACAGACAATGACATTAATTTTATCCCATGAAAACGGGGACCATGTGTAGCACCCATATCGGCTAACTAGACAAATATTTTGTTATCTACAAACAGTCCCTGCCTCGTCAACGAGTTGTATCTCTTGCACGCATGCCACATTGGCACGTGCACGTGAGCAGATGGGCACCTACCTGTAAAGTGCATTCGCGCGCTTTCGAATCTCCAACTTCCAAGTTCTGTTAAAACGTGAGTGGTATGATACTCAGCTGGAGTATGACGCTTGATATGCAGGCACTCTGAAATGGTATACGCGGTGCACGTTAACTAAACCTAAACCGACTAAATTGTGGAACCTACTTTCGTTAATTTATACTAAAAAGATCATATCGGTTAAGCATTTCTAACGTTTGATTCGTGGACACTTGATCATGGAAACTGGACCACCAGATTTTTTTCGTTTTTAAGCATCCATTAAATATCCACCATTTCTCAAATGAGTGTAATTCTTTTGTTCATGATACATCTAAACTGGTTAACCATAATTTTCGACAATTACGCATATGCTAAATAGGTAATATTTAAGTAATTTCTAAGCACTTACATATAGTCCATCACACCATGCTCGAGTATTAAATATTTTCTTTAAAACATTTTTTTAAAAAAAAAAAAGAAAGAGAGAAAGAAAGGAAAAAAAAAAAAAAACATGCGCAGCTTTGTTGTTACACCAACCCTAACAAACTGAATGAATGGAAGGTGGATGACTTTTGTCAGTTCTAGACAAGAGCCAACTGATTTTCTCTACCCAGTGGGAGTTATTTAATACCCATGTGGGAGTTATTTGATATATTCCGGCAGAGTGTGATGGTTCACACTCTTGCATTCAGTTATTTCTACGGTGTAGCATAATGCAACTCAAACGAAACTGTCCAAATCGTGGGTGAAACTGTAGATGGGACACAACCCAAATTCAAATTGATTGAATCGAATGATCCTAGCCGCAGATTAATGGATGCATGCTGTTTGGACTTGGACCGTTGATTGTTTCTCGCATTAACTGTCCATTAGATGTCTACCAATCAGCTAGTTACGATATAAGTTTTTTGTAGTCGTTTTATTATGATCCATCTAGAATTGGGGTCCACAACTATGAGGGTTTTAAGATGATGATAAGTGTAAATTTTGTCACACTGCCAAGAGTATCTAAGTTTTTCTCATCTATCAAAGACGGACAGGATGTTAGGGGTTGGTGAACGTTGGACTTGCCTAGATGATGTGGGCCCAGTCAAGCTCACGAATGTAAAAGAAAAAGAAAAAGAAAAAGACAGACGGAGGTTGCAGCTACCATAGATTATCAGATATCATGCCATTCACCGCGTAGGGCATGTATGTACGTCCATCCAGTCGATCCAATCCGTCCTTGCCGTGGGTCCCACCATATGAGTTGTTAGAGTTTGCAGTCTACTGAATCAATATTGACATGTGGACATATTTATTAATGGGAAGGATTGCGATCCACAATGAGATCACGTGGCTAATAATCGTCTATTAAAAGCTCTGATCACATTTCACATGTTGTCCATCATTTTGCCAATGTTACACAACATGAGTAAGGCATGCATGTACATATGAGACTCATATTATCTCCTTCTCGTTTATGAAATGATTAGGATGAAATCTCTGTCAGATATTGAGACAATTTAACTTTATAACTAGTTAGATTGTGTAAGCGCATGCATTGTAGTTGAGATAGATCAATGATTGATGGGAAGGATCTTGCATGATGATCGCATAGATCACAAGTGCTTTATCATTCTGATGTGTGAATCCAGCCAAATGTGCCATAGGATCAAATACCTATAAGTAACAGTTCAAGACAGTCGGGTTAATGTAAGAACATGCTAGTTTCATAAGTGACTCTTTTGCTTTTATCATTCTACGTACACAATAAGGTTATGATAAAGTTGTTGTATTTTAAAATAATTTAGTGTTTCAAAATATCCGTTAGGATGGGCCATGGCCATGGCTATAAGTGTGCATATGTCTTACGGATGTGTCTTTTCACTTAAGTTTGAAAGGTTGAATCTTTTCAATTTTTATTTTGAAAAGCTGTGTCTTTTAAAGCCTAAGGGTCGCACCAATTAGGTTTAAACTCAATAGTCATAACCCTTTTTGAAAGGGTGTCTCTACACTCTTAAGGGTGTCTTCACAAAGTCTATAAATAGAATTTAAGATGGATCAGAAAATTAGGTTTTATCTTAAAAATGTGTTCAAGTATTTTATAATTCAGGTTAAGACTACAAGTGGTTCGAGCCCGTGTACAGTGAGTACACTGCTGGGACCAGGTCATAGTCGTTGTATCCTAGAGGTCGATTGCTCTAGAAATCTGTTGTACTCGGGATGCTGTCTAAGAGGAGCAAATTCGATTTCAAGCCGAGTGACTCACGTCACGCCTCGATTTAAATTTGAATTTATTTTGTTTAAATAGTTTTTCAAACTCTATATCCTAACAAAAGTAACACTATTTGGAGGTACATTCTCAAGACCATATGAATAAATTTGGATACATTAAAAGCACATTAGCAAAGTGGCCGAATTATGATTAAGCCACGTAGATGAGTTAGAGGAAAATCATAGATGATATCTGTTTCGATTAGAAACATCTTAAAGAGATCAGAATATCTATATTTGACAACAATAAAAGAAATTTGGAACAATAATACTCGTCATAAATTATTTCATTAATCTGGATTCTTATTACATTCCTCACATTGTCTTTGATTTTAAAATAAAGTATAATTAATGGTGTGAATATTAAATGACAAATAAATATAGCCTAATAACAATTTCGGCAATATTTCGGCTTATAAAATGTCCATCGAAATGACAGAAGAATTACGCGGCTTTAGAACCCTAGCTTCACACCAATATGCATAGATACACGTACTATGATAGATTTACGATGAATCCGTGTAAGATATACATAGTCGCGCAACACTCCCCTATTGCACGGTCGCACAACAGGCCTATTATCACGATGACTTCTTTATCTTCTTCCTTCTTCTCGCGCTGTGACCCATTTAATACATGAATTCTGCAAAACTTCAATTTTAAAAGCTCTTGGATTTTTCTAATACTCAAATAAGATGGGAGAAGGGGTATTTATAGGCCTTCGCACGTGTAAAGATCTATATTCGTGCCTCATAACTCTGTTGTGTAAGCACACTCTTCTGTTGAGCAAATTCCATACCTAGTTTAGTTACGCTGCTGACCTTTCTTCTTTTATGACCTTCCCCTCGCTTTCTTCTTTAGGCCATGCAATACACTGTTTTGCGTCGTTGCTCAATACATTTCTTTTACGTGATGCGCGTTAAACTTTGTGCTCTAACAAATGCCTCATTAATCTTCCTTTGATTTTACTTTAGATAATTCACATGGGGGATCCAAGCTCTATTTACATTGTGAAAAGGAGAGCTTAAGAAGTACTGAGAGGGGGGGGGGGGGGTAGGACAACCTTCACTCAAACAAGTTTAAGCAGGACAACCTTATTCCACGAATTTGATAAGAATCAAAATTCTAAATTGATCAAGAGTAAATAAAACTATTTATTATAAAACATTCACCACTTTTGCATAAAAGAAATTACAACCATTCACCATAAATGTAATAAAAACATTTATCACAACACTAAAAATTATAATGGTTCGGTGTATTAACAACTGTTCTCAAGCAGCACCTACTCCACTCCCAAGATTACTAACTACATAATGTCATTTTTTACTATGAATAAGGTTTTCACAGGGTCACCTTAAAACTTGATATAGTTGTGATTTTATCAGGCTATCACAAATAAAGAAACATCTCACTGAAATTTTTTGGTTACTTCAAAAAAACTAAAACTAAGATTTTTTGGCTATCTTAGAATAAGTCAAATACAAAGTAAAAAAGAATATTTCTCTTCACCGTAGAAGAAGATATAGCCGTAGAACGCTTTTCTTGAATGACGAATGTTCAATGTTCAATCCGATAGAAAATGTCCGAGGTTCTATTGATTTTAATTAAGTTTAAACCAAAGGCTAGTTGTAGTAATTCCTTTAAATCTCAAGAAGAGTAATCACTATTTTTAGAATCAGAATGACAAAATTTTGAGATTAAGGAATTAAACAAAAATTTATAAAATAAATTATAAATACCGCTTGATAGTTTGACGATAAATAAGACTTCTTTCTCTCTAATATAAGGACTTTGATAGGCTTGAATCGTATTTTCGGATTGAGAAAGAACCTTAATTTATAGGCAAAAAGTTTGTTTCTTCGATTGGTATAAGGTAGTCTTCAACTAGCCTGAGTACTGGATTTTAAAGTTTGTTTTTCACTATGAATAAGGTTATACTTCGGCTAGTGCTTGGACTAGTAGAGAAATTCTTAGACTGGTCGAAGCAAAACTCAGGCTAGTCGAAACTCAACCAATAATAAGTATAAAAAATCCAATTTTAAATATGTTTTAAAAGCACCTAAACCTAAGGTCTTTTAGGGTTTATAATACTTGTATGGACTGAATTTCATCGGATTAGAAACTTGAACTTCTCAAAGGAGCTTGATCTCCTACTAGAACTTTTAGTAGATCGAGCTTGGTCTTCCACTTAAGCTTGAAACTTGAACTTGAACTTAAACTTGAGCTTGAACTTGAACTTCAACATGAGCTTTGACTTGAAGATCATATGTTAAGTTGTTTTGACAAGACAAAACTTGACAAACTAGGTGTAAAATGTGTTTTAAACATAATAACACTTATACATTGATTTCCTCCTTTTGTGTGAAAACTCCTTTTATTGCTCAATGGTGCAACGCCCTTGTGTTGCATGATTGGGTTCGCGCAACGCCTAGTTGGGTCTCGTTGTCTATATAGACCTGTTGTCCTTCATTTTACTCATTCTACTCTGACTTTGTCCTCAAACTATATTAGCCTTTTGTGCAACCGCGCAACAGAACCATCTTTCTTGATCGCACAACTGATTACTTTTGCACAACTATGCAACACCCTCTTACTTCAGCAGAAATTCACATAATTCCCTAGACTCTCCCAAATTTTCATCCAAAAATTTCCTCATTTTCTCTTCATAATGGTGAAAAGCAAGAGATCCCATATGTCCAAACAAGAACATCGACTTCTACTCACTCGTCCTTCCTGTTTAAAGAGCTGAGTCCACTAATAATAAATTTTTCTAAGAGAATATCACATCTGGCCAGCCTCATTTGCCAGACTATAATAATATAGGATATAGAAATACCTCCCCAAGAGGGTCAAGAAACCAAATAGGAGGACTGGTTGAAAGCCATGTCAAATCTTCGAATGGACAGCTTCAAACCATCCCATAGACAAGCTACTCCCCCTCCTTCTTTTACGCAGAAGAAGCAGTCAAAGATCAAGGGTGAATAACTCCAAGAAAAGATCGAGGAATTTAATAAGAAGTGTCTTCAGAACACTAGAGACAACATAAAGGTAAACTAGGAAATGATAAAATTCAACAACCCCTTTAGGTATGAAATGATTATCATTCTGATGAATCTTCACCTCTAACTTTCAATCCTTTCTAGTGAACCCAGGGACATGATGATGCACAATAGGATCCTTTACACAACCTATTGGGCTATGAGAGGGCTATAAATCTTAGAGGGACTTTTGTTAGACAGGGGTTCAAGGAAAAATATTGAAAAAATCTCTCCCATGAGGTTTTTAATGCTATGTTATATCCCTCACAACCTCTTCCTAACTCATTTCTTCGAGACCAAGCAGCATCGCTTTTGTAGCCGAGACTCCTTGTGGGTCATTGAAAGTTTCAGACTCGTGCCTTTTTGTCCTCACACAATTACTACAATACTTGGGCTAAAGCAAAATAATCAACAAGCATTCAGACGTCCTAATAAATATCGATCTCCTTAATGCAATCGAAGTCACATCCGACTATTTCTGCAGAGATGTGACTGTATTCAAGGGCTTCCTGAACTATTGGTTCCCTACGACCAACTCCTTCCACCTTCCTATTGGTGAAGTCAGCATTGCATTATGAGACTTTTACAGCATAGCCGGTCTTCCCATCATAGGCCGTTTCTTTGATGAATACATGCTCACAAATGATGAGTTCACTCACTTTTCTCCCACAAATTGTCAATCGAAAGTCTCAGTGACCACCATAAAACTCTTTAGAGAAATGACAAAGTTTCCAAATATTAGAAAAGTCCCGAACCTCATCGGGTTGCACACTTTACAAGAGACATTCATTATGCTCTTTTTCTTTCTTGGTTTGCTCACGTCTTCATGTACTTCTTCATTAATTCTTATTACACCATATTTCTTTTAATTTTGCCGCTTTGATGAGAACCACACCCAAGATTTGAATGGTCTACGTTAGAATATCAAGAGCCTAGTAGAATATAGAAAATTTGGCAAGCTAGCCACTTTCTTAGCCTATTGGCTCAGCTTGGTGGACTCCCCAACTCCAAATGGGTGGATGCTATTAGACCTACTCTATTTGTGATCACTAGAGCAATGGTGGTGAGAAAAAAATATTCCTTAGCCTCTCTAGTCCTCTATTTTCTTTATCACGCTTTCAGCGACGTGGTGACTCACTACATAAGTCTTTCGGTTGGAGTGTCTTTTGCTTATGCTCATCATTACTTTGCAAGTTGTGTGGGAGTATACTTTCCATGGACTTACAATGAACCAAAAAAGGAATATGTCAATCCAGATCGTCTTCCTCTCTAACATTACCAATGGAAAAAAATGATTAAGAAGACCTACGACTGGGTGGTGGACAAAAATGGGAGGACATAATTCATAATTTTCTTCCAATGCACATTCTCCAAAATCCCTAAGGATGGAGCAACCATTGACAACCACTCCCTTTCACTTAGCGAATGCAACTTTTTATTTGTATCAGATCCAGTAGTCTCCCTCCGAGAGAAAGCAAAGAATTTTGGAGTGAACCCTACTATCCTAGTAGGTTTATGCGTTAGTTTGGCTATGATCAGAACATACAAAAAGTTTGTGGTGTTGTCATTAGGGTGATGACGATTTTTTACGTTGGCCCCTATAAGAGGATGCTCATCTGGAAGCAACTTTTGATTATGCGTATGGGGTCCCACTTCATCTTGCTAGGATATAATAACTCAATCCATACTTCTTACTGTTGGATGTGATGGTGGATTCACCAATTCCATATGATCCGTCATTATCACTAAGTAAATTGTTCCTTCTAGATAGCTCAACGAAGACAGAAGAACTATAGACCAGAGTAGGGATTGGTTATATCATAAAGAATGATCATGCTCTTGCTGCCAGTCAGGTTTATCTGAAGATTCTTTAGATAAACCCATTTGCCAAGTCAAGTCCGCCAACACTTTAGAAGGCTGGATCACTAAAAAGTTCCTCTATAAGAAATAAGAAGATCAGGAGAGTAACCTTCTGCTACTACGACTCATAGTCCATAGGAGGAGGGTAATGATCCGACTCTACTGGTACTAGCAACCGCACTTTACACCCTTAACAAAGAGGCCACCATGGGTACTGAAAGCAGGCCTGAGCCCTTAGTTACTTCTCCAATGATGAGGTCTGCGAGGCAATGTTTCTGGTCTTCCATGACTCATTCTCAAACATAAACTCATTCTCCTCTTTTAGAATAGAGTAATCAAAGCATCTCTCCTACTTCTATAGAGATGAGAACACATAAATGAAGCCTGCCATTCTAACAAGGGTAAGCAAGTCATCATCGAAGAATCTGTAGAAGAGGAGTCTTCTGGGGAGAGAGAAGATGAGGAGTCAAGTACTTGTAATAACTCTACCAAAGAAAGAAACTCCTCAAAAGATGGCAGTGTGAAAGAAGGGGAAGTGAATATCGATGAAGATGATACCGCTGCTGAAGCCACTACAAAGGCTCTAAAAGATCCCACAAAATGTATTTACCCCAGTTGGTGAAGGGAGCACTGTTGTAAAAGAATGACCTCTTGATTATGGGAAATTTAACTATTCGTCATTGGCTAATATCAGTATGGCTTTCAGCACCAACTATTCCTCATTGCCTTGTGATAAATCGACTCTTCCATTGGTCAATATTCCTCCCATTGATCCCCAAATACTTCCCATGGTCATGGTGGTCTCTTCGTCGAGGGAAGCAGAACTCTTAGTGCCAACGCAGGTGGTAGTGATAGCACTAATTTCTTTAGATAGGCCGCTGTCGACTCCTTATAGCATGGAGGTTGATTAAGACATAACAATCCTTCCCACGGCTATCGAATCGATAGATACTAATGCGGAAAAAAATTTTAATTGATGAAGTGACGATTGCATCGTCCAATGCTCTTCAGACTACCCACACAATTATCTTTACATCAAAACCTACTGCAGCGACAACTTCGATGACTCTAGATTTAGATACTGTGGCCAGAGAGCCAATCTTCAATGTGGCTCCTACAACAGTGATTCCTAAGCCATCAAATATTCACGTCTTCATTAGGCCCTCAACTTCACCCGCTCCTTCCTTTACGGCTCCAGCAACAAGTATGACTTCCAAAATTTCTTCTAAGATTATATTATTATTATTATTCGTTTGACTTACGTTATCTGGTATTTTCTACATCTCTTATAGGTGCACCAATTTTGAGTTTCTTTGTAGGCTTCAATTCAACAACGATGGTATCATATATTTTTTCTTTAGAGAAAATTCCTCCATATAAGCTCAATCTAATCAAAGATGCCCTTCGACCATTGCTTGCATGTTTTAAGACCCCGAGCAATGGCCCCTTCTTACCGATGCTTTGGCAATCTTGGATAATTCATTAAAACTTGCCAAAATTAACATTTTAGGGCTTCATAATTCTTTGGTTCAATTATGTGCTTCTCTCTGGCAGCTGGAGTCTACACGTAATATGGTCATTGCTCTGGGAATTCTATTATTATCTCCAAGTATAAAAGAGAATGCAATTCTCTTCAAGATCAAGTAAAGGCTTCTAAACACACTTTGGCTACTATCAACAAGTAAATTGCTAGTTTTGAAGCCCAGAAAAAAGGCTGAAGAATTGAAGCTAACCAAGATTAGGGAAAATATTGCTTAGAATGTTAGCATAACTGAGCTTTAGAAATTAGAGTTTTAAAGGAAAAGATGGTTGTTATCTCTTTATAACATGAGCTCGTGAGTGCTTCGGATCAAGCTAGACTTATCACTGAAGCCGAACTCGACAATTCTACTACTCAAGTCCAATTTAAACAAGATTCACAAAATTGCATGTTAGCTTTGGGCATTTCAGAGTGATTGTAATGCATTGACAATTTTAGGATACATGAAAATTTTGTACTGTATACTTCAGAACGATTCTAAATTTCAAATGATATGAGCAATTTTGTTCCATTGATATTATATTCTAGCATATAATCATGGATGATTCTTAACTTATGTGAATCATATTTCAACTGTATACTTTTTCATAACTTGAAAAATATAATATGATGATAATTTAGTCATCATTCTAACTTTTGTTTGTCATCATACTTTGTGTTGTATTTTCTTTAGTGGGTGAGACTATTTTAGAGTTCAATTAGTAAACTAAGGTGCCAATCACAATTTAGGCTCTTGAGTATTTAGAGTAACCACAGATTAAGCTCTTAAGTAGTTGAAACAATCACAGTTTACGCTTTTAATTAGACTTTCATCTTCGACCTCCATAGTTCAAATTTATTTTTCCTATGAACTTCTTTGTCTTGAATTTCACACTCAAACTCCTTAATGCCATGTTTCCAGATTCAATCTAATACCTCAACTTTACGCTCTGATTCCACTTGTTGGGACGTAACAAGCTTTAACATTGCCTGTTGGGCATGGAAACAACCTTAGATATGAATAAAACAAGCAATAAAGAAAGAAAAATCCAAGAAAACACTAAGAACATTGTGAAAAATCCTCATGGGAAAAAACCACGACACAAAGCTACAATCAATCCACTATAATCGAATGAATATAAGAGATGGAATAACTTACAGTAGAAACTCTTAAATCCCCTTCAAAACCCCTTTCTCGCCATGCATCTCGTTATACTTTGCCCTAATCGTGATTAGGAGATAGCTTATATACTCCCATACAAGATTAGGAAAAAAAAACCCACGCTTATGCATTTTGTTCGGTCAGACTATGGGACATTCATCATACTAGATGGAACCATCTTACACATATTCAGTCAAATAGAATATGTGCAAAACATCACAACGAGCAATTGGGTCAAATATGGAATTTTCGGTCGAACCAGTGGAAGCTTCAGTTGAACCGAAAATTTATTGAACTTTGTGGTTTTTTGAAAAAATATTTCAAAATTTCAGGATTTTGCCGTCAAAATGATTTTTGAGAATTTCAAATGGAAAAGCGTGGTGTGTGCTTTTGTCCCACATCAGAAATGATAAGAGAAGATTTGGGGTTTATATGTGGATGTGTGTAGTATTCTTACTTGGAGCTTTGAAGATTGAAACGCTCGGGTTGCTTGTTCCAATGCATAGCACTAGAACACACACACGCACACACGCGCTCGCGCTCCAGCATGGGCGTGGGTGTGGACGAGGGCGAGGGCGTCGGCAATATGAGTGGTCTAGTAGGAGCCTAGGTGCGATGGATTTGAAATGAGCCGAGGCTTTATAGGCGACTGGTAACAGTAGGATCTTTAATCTGAAACGGTCAAGTGTTTTTAAAAATGGCTAGCTGGCTTGAAAGCTACAACGGTTCGAAAACGGACGGGCCATGATGATCCAACAGTCAGATCTTCTGATCCGATGACCAGAAACGTTTGAAATTAATGATCAACTGTCAGAAATATTTTTCAAATGTTATGAACCATTGATAGTCACCTAGCAACGGTCCACTCCCTGGTGGCTATATAAACTGGACCATTCCGGTCCAAATTTCATCATCTCGAACACAAACCTCTCCCTTTCCATCGGATTCTCCAGATAGCATCTCATTTTATAATACTGTTAAAACAAATCCACTATTTGATTCTACCAGACAATCTGTTGTGTTGAATTGTTCCTAAGTGGACCTATTGTGATCGTTGCACACCGGATCCAGATAGGCTTGTCTTATCCTGGAAGCAATTTGCCTATAACCCATCAACAATTGATAAGGGGACGAATCACGCTTTAAGGACAACATATATTTTTATGTGATTCGGCCTAAGAAAATGAAATAATCGAACATTATTTCATTAAAAAAAAAAAATAAAATCCCTACATCTAACACATTTTTTCCTATACCACATTTTTTCCAACAAACTTTTGTTCCCTACTCTATGATTAAAGCTGCATTACCCAGCGGCACTAATCCACGTAAAAGTAGCCAACTTAAAGTTAAAAGGGTGAATTCACGTCCTCGTGCACTGAGATTCGTGTTCTCATGATTGGATTGGAATCACACACAATCTTACCACCTTTTTCTGCCTTTTTATGAGATCTTAAACAAAACTTTCTTGAGCTGATGTAGTTGTTTATCTTTTCCATACAAATTATCTAGGATGTTTGCTACGTACACACGGAAACAAATGTGCAATATGGCACGTGTAAGCTCGAGATTTCCATCAGGTGGGCCGCACTGTTGATTTTAGGCCTACTGGCCTAAGGAGCAGGCCAGATAGGCTATACTATAAAATAAATATGAATGTCCAGAAATTTTCTTTTAAAACAAATCGATGGCTAGAAAATTTTGTTTTAACTCTGTACCTAATTTGTAGGAAGAGGATTTGATAAATATGTCCCACCTCATGAAAAGCTCCAAAGCCACATACATGTTCATACTGGCACATGTGAGGACAAGGCTCTACACGCCTGTGTTTAATCAAACCTCCACAATCTTAGAATTGGACCGTTAGGTGGATTATAGTCTCATATTCTACCAACCAAGGGTAAATATTTTCAAGAGAAAAACTTTAATACTATGCCGTATTGTGATGTTCTATACACACGCTTTTAGAAATTGTACATTTGGCACATCTGAAACTCAATCTAAGCTGCCCAGATAGTGAGCACCACTTTATATTGATCGAAAGCACAAAATTGAATTGAAATGATGTCCCAACTAGCTGATTGGTTGACCAATAATGGATGGTTAAAAGGGATAATAATCAAGGGTCCTCAATCAAAGAACAAAAATCCATAGCTCAGAGATAAATATACATCCAATTTATTCGATTCCCGTATTTTGACCTTTAAATTAGTTAAATATGTCCCTCATGTACAGTTCCCAAGTGCGTTTGAACTGTCACAATGCTCTTTTTTTTTCCTTATATGCTCTTCGTTGAAAGCTGACGGTGGATGAAATTTTAATTTCAGTTGCTACAAGAGAAAGTTACGCTCTGTTACACGCCATTACATGTGGACAGCTGGAATGCATGTGCAATATCAAATCCGTACATCAGTAGGCCAACCATCTAGATTCCCTGGATCATCCTAGCTAGTCAACTCATCAGTTGGGCCACCCTCTGTTTACAAAACACTTGGGCGGCTCATGGGCCATGTCATCAATGTGCTGAGCTTGAACCAGAAAAGAAAAAATTTTAAATATACATGCGGCAGTGCGAGTTGAATCCATAAAAGGAAAGATGAATCTCTAAATAGATAAATATATTAATTATAAGGTATTGGATGTGCTTATATAAGAAAAAGAAGCTCTAGCTTTCTAATTAGAGAAGAAATAAACTATTATTTTTTCAAAATAGAAAAAAATTAATAAAACCAGTAAAAAAGTTATTCGGTAAACAACCCTTAAACAACTAAACAATGACTCTAAACCAAAATGGAACTCTTAAAACCCTAAAATAGATAAAAGGAATTTACCTGAATTAGCAAATTTTAACTTAAAACACTTATTTGAATGAATTTGATGAAGTTGTTTAAGAGCTAACAAACCTTATATAATTCACCAAGGCGTAGAGCTGCTTGATAGATTTCCAACAATATATTATATATGCGGAATGAATAATCGGTCACCAAGACATTGTTGTTGAAATCTAAAGTGAGTGTTGATGTTGCTTTTGTGTGATCCCCTCTGATCAGAATTTGTGTGATCCTTGCCCTCCAATGAGTCATCCTTTACCCGTCCTATATTTGCCTAGCTCAAATCCCCATCTCCCGACTGTCATAACCATAATTTATTTTTGACTTGGCAACCTGTACCAACTCGTTTAGATTTTTCTGACCTACAATAGTTGGGGGTAAAGTGGTCCTGCTCACCCACGTCAAAGGTGTTGGGAACGCAGCGAAGACTTGCATTGGCGAGCTGGATTAGTTTTGAGTGAGTATGAGTAAATTCGAGCAAATCGCAGTCGTTAATTGTTCAATCGTAAATATATAATGCATATTTATCCTCAGTTTTGATTTCTTTTTCCATGTGTTTTAATGCTAAATTGGGCTAATTACATGTATTTCTGATTTATAGGAGAATTTAAAAGTCTAAGAAGAGTCTGAGCCAAAACGGAGATTTAAAGCATGAAAAATTGGATAAGGAGGGAAATTAAAGATCAAATGAGCAAAAGTACCTGAGAAGGAATATTGAAGATCAAGTGCAATCAAAGTGAAGAAAAACAAAAATTTCTGATCCATCGATCAGAGTCTTCGATCGATCAAGAGACCTTCAATAGATGTCAATCGATTGGGAGATTAATTGAGGAAATTTGTATTTTGTACTAAACTCTCTAGACTATTTTTGACATTTCGATTGATCCAAAGTGTGGCGTTGATTGATCAATAAAAAACCTGAAATT
The DNA here is from genome assembly GCA_030180095.1 of Magnolia changhungtana. Classification (NCBI taxonomy): domain Eukaryota; kingdom Viridiplantae; phylum Streptophyta; class Magnoliopsida; order Magnoliales; family Magnoliaceae; genus Magnolia; species Magnolia changhungtana. Next base: position 163,265 of record JASAUF010000240.1, read on the forward strand.
TAGAATTGATTACTAGACAGTTTTGGACGAGTTTGATTCAATTAAGGATGGAGTTTCGATCAATTGATGGGACTTTGATTAGACTCGGTCGATCGAAGGCATTTATCGATGGTGTGCGTAAGAACGAAAGTTCACGAAATTCTTAAGTCGGTGGGATTTTTCCTATTTAAGGAGGCTTCTAGGACATGAATTATCATCATCCAAGGGTTTGAAGAGAGACAAAGCTAGGGCGGAGCTTCTTCGGCACATTTCTTCTTCCTCAATCCTCAGTTCTAGTTTATATTTCAGCTTTTCTTTATTTTTTTTTATTTTAAGATGTTAGCTATGCTTAGCTAAGCTCTTAGTTAAGGCTAAGGGGTGAAAGTTCTAGTTAATTTACAATATCTAGTTTATTTGATTCAATACATTGGTTTGAATAACAAAATTTTAATTGAATTGGTTTGAATTGTTATTAAATTGTGTGATCCTTTAATCCATCTTAGACTCTGGACATAGTGGATATTTAGAATTCTCTACAATCAGTTAGCTAATTTTTTTGAAAAGTGTTAATATGTAAAATCCCTTTACATATTGTTAATTATGGGTACAATAGATGCTTGGAATTTCCTATGGTCAATTACTTTGTTCTTCATGAGAGAATCGTTCAATTAAAGTTCATGTCTTGTTGGTGAATTATATTTGAATTAACTATTTTATCTTCTAATTGTAAGAAATCATTATTCGATTCCAATTGAGTTATTGAAGTTGAATAAGTGAATCAGTGTTGTTGATCGATTAGATGTGAATCCTTGGATCCTCAATTGTTTGTTTTATAAATTTATCTATGCTATTCTAATTTCCCCTAACAGGAAAACTTGAGATTTTCACTCACTTTCTAGTTCTAGTGGTGTTGTAAAGTAAATCAATCCCTTTGGGATCAATGTTAGATTCACCAAATTTATACTACTTCATAGTCCTACACGTGGGGTTGTCAAACTAGTTTTTGGCGTCGTTGTTGGGGACTACGTTGGGAACACTTTAGGATATGTTTAACAGTGGTTTTGTTTTCATAAATCCTATGTTTTTTTGTTAGGGTTAATTCCTGTTTAGTTTATTACTAAGTTTGTTTATTTACACCCAAATCCATAGCTCAAGTGGTAGATTGAGTGAAAGATACCTCGTTTCAACACTGAGGTCTTGGTATCAATTCCCTAAAGGGGGTGGCTAACAGTGAAGTGTGAACTGACAGTGGGTGTACTAACAAGCTAACAAAAAAAAAATGTAGTTTGTTTATTTTGTTCTAAGGTTTATTTCAGAATTTCTATTTTTAGCGTAATTCTATTTTTATTTAATTCATAGTTATTAACATCGTTTCCTTGTGTAGGAGTTGATCGAGTCGTGCCTTCTTTTCCAGTAAAGTCATTCCCTTATTCTCTACTAGTTCTTTTCATAAAATTGATTTTCTGTAGGATTTTTTTTTAAGGGTTAGGTTTATATATTAGGATTTTTTGTGTGTTAATGCCCAAGTGGACACATAACAACACACTTCATCTTCGAAGTGAAGGAGGATTTGTTGAATGATTATTTATTTATCGTAGAGTTAGAAAATATCTGAGAGCTTGTGAATCAACTAGAAACATGACTGAGAATGAATCAAATTTCGATGTGAATATGGTGCATAATGTGTCGTTAGTCTGGACATTGCATGACTATGTACAACCTACAAGAACAACCACACCCTCCTGCATAGGTTTTCCTCTAAAAGTAGGTAACATTGAATTCAAACCAGGAGTTATCTAGCTGCTCCCTAAATTCCATAGACTTGATTATGAAAGTCCATACTTGCACCTTAAAGAGTTCAATGAGATTGTCTCAACTTTACATTACAACAATGCTCTTGAATACTTAATTAGACTAAAATCGTTTCTCTTCTCATTGAAGGAGAGAGCCAATTAATGGTTGCACCCTTTAAGTCTAATCTATCGAGATATGGCCTAAGATGATCAGTGAAATTTTGAAAAAGTTTTTTTTTTCGATTTATAAAACTATTATGCTGAGACAGAATATCATGAACTTCTTCCAAAAGGAGGATGAAACATTCTTCTAGTATTAGGAATGGTTTAAAGAGCTCTTCCTTACCCACATCATGGCTACGAAACATGGCGAGTCATTAACTTCTTTTACGATGGACTGAGTTCCAATATGTATCAATTTGTAGAGATGATGTGCAATGGTGAGTTCATGAGTAAAGATCCTGATGAGGCTTGGGATTACTTTGATCTTCTAGCTGAGAATGCCTAATCATGGGATATATCCAACAAAGATAGTAATACCAAGCTTGTGCTCAAGGAGAAAGGATGAATTTACGTCATTAAGGAAGATGATGATGTCAATGCAAACATAGCGGGTCTCACTCGGAAGGTTGAGACCATGAAATTAAGGAAAGTAAATGTGGCTAAACCTAGTAAAGTTGTTGAGAGTGCATGTGGAATATGTGAGAGTAATGCACATCTAACTAATAATTGTCCTATGATTCTTGTGTTCCGAGAGGTGTTGTAAGCTCTAGCTAATGTTATGAATGCTTATCAATCCCCTTTAGTGCCACAAATTCAAACAAGTATACTCCTGAGTGGGGGAACCATCCCAATTTTTGTTGGAGAAATGAACCTACTGCGAATATGGGTAATAATTTCCAAGGACATTCTACTAGTACCCCATGTATTCACCAACCGAAGAAGACCATTGAGGATACGTTACAAGCATTTATTCATGGTCAAATGCAGATCAATCGGTCTACCATGTAGACCTTGTAAGAGCTTAAAACTTTCATTGAAAGAATTGAATCTCGCCTTAATTAATGTTAGGAAGAAAGGGACTTTCCCTACCCAACTACAACTGAATCCCATAGGCGGCCAATACAAGGTGGATGATTCTAATTCTCCCAACTCACATGTCGAGTATGTTAAGTCCATCATCAATCTTGTAAGAGCTTAAAACTTTCATTGAAAGAATTGAATCTCGCCTTAATGTTAGGAAGAAAGGGACTTTCCCTACCCAACTGCAACTGAATCCCAAAGGCGGCCAATACAAGGTGGATGATTCTAATTCTCCCAACTCACATGTCAAGTATGTTTGGTCCATCACCAATCTTAGAAGTGGAAAAGTGATTGACAAAGTACTTCCGAAGAAGGTTTAAAAATCTTGGGAATCTAAAAAATCTAAGGGTGATGACAAGCCTAGCGATGCTCAACCTAAAAAAGAGGTTGAACTCAGCCATAAAGTTGTAGCTCGATTTCCCCATCAATTGCACTCATCCAAACGTCTGGTTAATAATTAAGACATTTTAGAGGTTTTCAAACAAGTGAAGATCAACATACTGTTATTGGACGCCATAAAACAAATTCTCTTATATGCCAAATTTATGAAGGATCTTTGTATGATAAAGAAAAAGTTGAACGTACAAAAGAAGGCCTTTTTATTGAACAAGTTAGTGTTATAATTAAATAAAACACTCTCCTAAAATATAAAGATCTGAGTAACCCTACCATCTCTTACATTTAGGGAACTTTCAGATAGAACAAGTATTATCAAACTTATGGGTTAGTGTCAACCTCATACCTTATTCGGTATGTGAGAAAATAGAACTTTGTGAATTAAAACCCACCAACACAACCTTATAATTGGCTGACCAGTCAATGAGAATACTAAGAGGGGTAGTAGAAGATGTGTTGGTACACATTGATAAATTCTACTTCCCAGTAGATTTTATTATTTTAGACACAAAACTGGCTATGAAAGTTAGCACTCAATTTCCTATCATCCTTGTTTATCCGTTCCTTACAACTTTAAATGTTGTGATCAATTATAATAAGAATGGAGTCATGAAATTGTCATTTGGCAATATGACGCTGGAGTTAAATGTGTTTAATATGTGTAAACAACAAGGAGATGATGATGACATCCATGAATTGATATGATTGAATCCATTGTGGAAGATGAGTTCATTTCAAACATTTGCTCCGATTTGTTAGAAGTTTGTCTATCTCACTTTGTTGATTCTAATGATGAAATAATTTATGAAATAGTGAATGCCTTAAGGGATTTTAAGCTCTCATAGTCAAGTGTGGATGTATTATCTATTGAGGCATCAAAAGTTGACTTCGAAATTTATGATGAACAAGTAATTGAGAATATGGTGCCCGATCATATTGAAAGGAGAATGTCGATGAAAGAAAAGTGGTTGATCACTTATTTTTACCCTACATCGTCTGATTCTATGAAGATAGAGCCTATAATGACATGTTCCCTAATGAACATTTATCTAAACTCCTCATAGGAAAAAGTTACTCTTGATGTTAATGCTGATTGTTGAGAATTTAGATTATTGGGGCATGAATTTGTTGGATACTAGTTGACGCCAATTGGTGGTGGAATTTATGCCAAAGGAATGTTAATGCACTTATATTTCACCTATTTTTCAATCATGTGGGGCCATGTGTTGGTAAGTCGGTTGAGCCCTTAGAAGCTGAAGGCCGAAGACACAAAAAGACATCAAGCATCAAGGAGTGAAGAATAGGTAACTCGTAAGGTGCCTTGGTGACCCTAACCTTAGACCTAAAATAACCTTAACCTCTAGATGATCATTCCTAAATAAGCAAACTTTTATTTGAATCCATTGACCATAGGATCCTTATTGGAACATGATTAGATCGGCTAAAGAGTTGTAAAGCTGTTGTAAATCAAATAGCCCAAAACCACAATTGTCGAGTGTATTTAGATCCTATCGATAGCCCGTCAATGGTACTCGATAGAATTGAATGCCAACTCAATACCACTGAAGAAACAGTCCAACAACCAAACTGTTATTTCTAGATTTTCTCAATGGACTCAAAGGGCGGTTCAATCCTATCGAAGGACTTTCAATCTTCTCGAATGCCCTTTCTATCCTATTGACAGAGCTATTAAGTAGTCATTGGAAATTAATTTATATAAAATGGGCAATCGATTCCTAAGCAAAATGATAGTTTTTTTTTTGTGTCATTAGAGCTTAGGTGATTCCCCACTCTTAAGCTCACTCTTAAGTCTCTAAACCTATAAGAATCAAGTAATCTTCCTTAAGACTACTACTCTAATAAGGATTCCAACCTCTATTGTAAAGATGCACTTGATCTCTACCATTTTCTAAAGATTAGACACTAAGCCTATTAGTGTGTGTGTGTGTGTGTGTGTGTGTGTGTGTGTGTGTGTATATATATAATCTAGAATATCCATTTAGGTGAATCCCCTTTAGAAACCAACTATTCATAAGTTGTAGGATATTCTAGCACCCTCCCATCACCTTGGTCACCCTAGTGGTACATCACATGTAAAGTATTATTTTATGTAGTTAAACCATCGGCATCGATGAATATGGAAGGAATTAAGAAGTTGATTCAAGCATGGGAGAACATTAAAAAAGCATCTCAAGAAGGTGTTATAAGAGGGGCTCAATCCGACAGGTAAGCTTATCATTTATTAAAGTCCATTTTACACTCATTCCTTGTGTAGGATTGAGTGTAGAGTTTATGACCCAAACTTGAATAGGTTCTTGTGTAAGGTAAAATTCACCGGACACAGGTGCGTACGTGTTAGTCTCCATGGAAAACTCTGATGGTAGTATATGTTGGGCCTTGGATTGGGACTACATTCACCGAACATGAATGTGTACATGTTAGTCTCCATGGGGAGCCTCTGATGGGAGTGTACATAGGGCCTTAGATTAGGTCCGCTAGTGGTTGTTGGTTAGTCGATAGAAAACAACTTACTCTCCGCATGAGCCACCAACAAAGGGTGAAAATGTGTTCCTTCATAACCGAACTGTACTTTCGTCTAGGTCATTGTATAGGGATATAAAGGTTAACTTCATTTAAAACTTCCGATGGTGAAATTCTGATACACTCGAGGAGAGTGTGCGTTGGGACTGAAGTACGCTAGTAGCCGAACAACTATATATTGTGTTTGTAATTGTGATTCAAGCATATTTTTATTCATGCTTATGAGTTTAATTGGTTGAATTACATGAATCAATTATTACATATATGCTAGGTGTCGAATAGTTAGCACATCCCATATCAAAGATCACTATGTTGCTTTTATAAACTACTTGTTTAATTGTTGCACATATTGTAGTCTATATGAATGGATCCACTATGGCTTGGAAGCCTAAGTGTTATTTACATTCATAGTTTAAATTGGTAAATTGCTTTCAGTATGCAAGAATTTATAAGTGGTCCTATTCACCCACCCCCCTCCCCTAGGTCTTATTTGTAATTCTAAGCTCCGTCAAATTTCTACACATGCTGTGGTAGACAATCCATGGAATTTCAAGTAGTCCATGCCTCTAGATTGATCTCCTCTCCTAGTATGATGTAGATTACCTTTTCAGAGTAGATTAGGTTGTTTAGATTATTTTAATAGTTGTCTTTAGTTTTTGTTTATGTGTTTTCTACTGACTTTGAGAAATCTAGTGCTTACGTATTCATAGTTTCAGGTATTCTCTACCCTCTACATGTTATGTTTCAGTTGCTCTCATGTTAATTTCATTGCATTATATTTTTACATTGAGGACACTGTATCATTTAGGTTGGGGGTAGAGTTTCCTATAGAAAGTTCTTTGATTTGATGAGATTTTTGCTATTTTGGGCTGAAATTTTGGAGAAAAATAATTTTGAAGATTGAGTTCTATGTATTTATATGATTTTAAAGTAATATAAATATAAGAATGATAAGGAACTTGGCTATGTGAATTTGAAAGATTAGATATTTGTATATTTTTTGAAATTAAAAAATTGAGTTCTTTTCAATAATTTCCTGATGGAATTTGGTAAACATTCTTGAATCATGAATTTCACAATTCACATCTAACTTACAATGTTAAAGTTTATTTCAATATTGTATGTGTTAACTGGATTATTGCACATAGTATAAAGGAACCAAGCCTGATGAACCTTGACTTTTTCGAAAAGAAGAAGAAGAAGAAGAAGAAGAAGAAGAAGAAGAATACATAAATAAATAAATTTTAAAAAAAGGGCTACCTATTGTTTGAAAATAAGTCAAAGAATGGAATCTAAAACAGAAAGTTGTCCATGAAAAGAAGAATGAATGAAATATGGACATTAAAAAGGAATGAAAAGAAGTTTGAATAGTTTAAAAGTTGTCGATGGGAAAAAAATTGGAATGGATAGTTAGTGAAGGTTTTGACTCGGTGCTTGGTTGATCTAATGACTTTAGGTAGTTATTTAAATTACCATTATATTAGAGAATTGATTCTCTAATCGGTGTAAAGTTGGATTTCACTGAGCACCATGGTTCTTAATGTTTGAAACTTTCCCATTAGTTGATTAGTGAATTGAACTCTATGATAGATGGTTTATTACATGTATTGGAATCTAGATTGATGTTGTTAATAAGATTTATGCCTTAGAAATTCTAATAGTGGGTTGTTTTAAGTATACATGCATAAATAGAATCCATTCTTTTGAAAAGGATTTTGATCTTGGAATATTAAAAATCTTTTCACATGTTTTTCTCGGGACTAGCAAAACGTTGGTTGGGGGTGCGTGGAGTCCTAAATATTGCATATTTATCCCCAGTTTTGCATCCTTTTCCCATATGTTTAAATACTAGATTGAGTTGATTAGATATATATTTTTTTATTATAGGAGAAGTTCAAAGTCTAAGAAGAATCTAAACTAAAACGGAAATTTACAGCCCAGAAGAAGTGAATAATAAGCAAATGAAGAATTGGAAGAGGAGGAGATGAATTGAAGATTTAAATAAATAATAATAATAATAATAATAATAATAATAAAGCAAAAGTACCTGGGAAGAAAGATTGAAGATGAATTGAGGAAATTATGATTTCTTTACTAAACACTTTAAACTATTTTTGACATTTTTTATCAATTGAAAGTGTTGCTTCCATTGATCAATAAAAAACCTAAAATTCAAAATTGGTTGCTTAACAGTTTTGGACAAGTTCAATTTGATCTAGGCTAGAGTTTTGATCGATCAATGAGACTTCGATTAGACTTGATCGATCAAAGGGATTGATCGACGGTTCACGTAAGGGTGAAAGTTCTTGAATTTCTTAAGTCAGTGGGATTTTTCCTATTTAAGGAGGCTTCTAGGACGTGAATTATCATCATCCTATGGTTTAAATTGAGAGAAAGTTAGGCCGGAGCTTCTTTAGTGCGTTCCTTCTTCCTCAACCTTCGGTTCTAGTTTGTTTTTCAATTTTTCTTTAATTTTCTATTTTAAGATGTTAGTTATGCTTAGCTATTCTCTTAGCTAAGACTAAGGGGTGATACTTCTAGTTAATTTACAATGCTCTAGTTTTTTATTAAATACATTGGTTTGAATGATGAATTTTTAATTTAATTGGCTCGAATTGTTATTGAATTATGTGATCCTTTAATCCACTGTATACTTTGGGAACAATGGATGTTTAGAATTCTCTATAATCAATTAGCTAATTTTTGGAAAAGTGTTGATTTGTAAAATTCCTTGATCTATTGTTAACTTCAGGTACAATAGATGCTTAGAATTTCCAACGACTAATTACTTTTTTCTTCATGAGAAAATCATTTAATTGAAATTCATGTCTTGTTCGTGAATTATACTTGAATTAACTGTTTTATCTTCCAATTGGAAAGAATCCTTATTTTATTCAAATTGAGTTATTGAAATTAAATCAATGAACTAGCATTGTGGTTGATTAGAAACGAATCTGTGGACCCTTAGTTGTTTGTTTTCTAAAATTTTCTATGCTATTCTAATTTTCCCTAACGGAAAACCTGAGATTTTCACTTGATTTCTAGTTCTAGTAGTGCTCTCAACTAAATCAATCCTTGTGGATTGACCTCAAATTCACCCCTTTATACTACTTCGTAACCCTGCACTTGAAGTTGTCGAACATTAATCCATGCCGGCCATGCTTCAATAATTATATATCTTCGATGAGGTACTCAAGGGACTTGGCCATTTTCTAGCATTTTTTCACTAAATGTTTTGTACATATATAATATATATGTAGAGACTACTAAGGCAATTTAGTGTTTTGACACTTGTAAAGAGTACTGGTAAGTAGGAGTAAATTAAGATAAAAAGCTCCAGAATTCTCTAGTGGATTGTGTAGAGAAAGTATTATTAATCATTTTATAATTGTGCTCCAGTATTTTTAGTAGATAGATGATCATTATATAATGTCATCCTGGCAATCCATATAAAGATTAGTGGGGATTTATGTCAGGCCCATGTCCTAGTGACCATTTCATTTCTTAGAATCTTATGATCTACCCCATCGAATTTCGACAACCCGCGACCCTTAGATTGTATTTGCGCGCCACCCTAAGTCACATCCTGTAAACCTAAGCTGACTCAACCTGAGACTTGTGTCATTGCGACCTCGCCGTCGCCACGGTTCTGACGCCGCGTCTCGTGTGTCAAAGCGACGATTAGACCATAAGATATAGCCCGCGCATTATTATGACTGTGGACCGTGCATTGCGGGACCCACCTATCCAGATTGCACATTTCCTTAGCAACCATAATCATGAGGATGATGTCACCCTAGGGGTGACATCACCCTAGCTATAGCCCCTAGCCCATAGCCCTAGGCATGATCTTACAACTCATGATCACCCCACTTATCATGCCCCAAACTCGAAAACCGGGCTCATAAAATTCCTGATCGCCGAATCTGGTGGCGACAGCCTCCGTAGTACCCTATTCTCGGTTCTTAGCTCCCATACGCCAGATTCTGATCATGGGATCCTATAAGGAGGATTTTCCAATGTACATTTATCTTGTAAGAAGCATAACCACAAGTATACCCAAATACAAGAACAACATCATCATCACATATCCACTAATATAAACATTCAAGTACAATGCTGAAAGGGAAAATATATGCATATAATAAAAACTCCACAAAAGCTCGGTCGCATGCTCCTATTCCTGCTCGGCTACAACTGCGTCTAGGCGTCACCTGCACGCATCTATCGTGTATAAGCTTATAGAAAGCTTAGAGGGTGGTGAAAGTGTGTGCTCAAGGTAAGTGCCAAGCACATATATATCGGAGTAAGCAAAATACTGATAATCCCATAAGTCATACAATATCAGAGTAAGTAGAAACATAATGGTAAATCCATGAATGCTATCGCCGTACCAAGGCTATGCGATGCAAAAACCTAAGCAGCCAATATCAAATACTGAGGATGCAAAACAATATACAAATCCTGATGAGTCCACGAATACTGTCAGCCCTATCTAGGTCATATAAATGTAGAAACATAGCAACCTAAAATGCTAAATGAGGCGGATACAACGCAATATGCGGTGCGAATGAAATGACCAAGATGGAGTGAAGTCGGGATGATAGTACATAGTATCGTAGGCTATGGGGTCCATCACAAGGGAATTCTATCCAAACTAGCCCCATACCTAAATTTGGATAGTCAAACTCAATATGGTAAACTCCTGATCTCAGGTTAGTCGCCGCCCCAATCGAAATCCTGGGCATTGCGAAGGTACACGTAATAAATAGTTACGCACCACAAGCCCGAGTGAAAGTGAATGAATGAATGAATATGCAACTCCTGCTCAATAAGTCCACTTATCAGTATGGTTCCTCTCTAGGATCATCACCGGGGTCTAGTACACTCTACATGCAACCGTCGCCCACTGATGTGTGACCATATAAGTGGAAGAGACCTCACCATTCGCCTAACCAGTAGTCAGCCAATATCTACCCAGCATGTTGATAGCAGACTCATTTACGAGCTGGTCAAACTCAGCCTAGCTATGACCCCTACCCTCGGGCGGGTAAGGCCACACCCCCTCCCAACAGACCACGACACAGTGGGAGACGTGGCCTCATATTATTCGACCCTCATGCGCTCATATATATCCACTCGGTCTCGACGTTGGGGCGTCTCCCAGCTACGGACGTTTAGGAATTTTCACCCAGGGACATCTATGGCGCCCATATGCCTGTGGAGGCTATGGCCCTGATATCGCTAGGGCGTACAGTAGTCACAACATACAATGCAAGATGCATGAGTCATACAATCTAGTCATGCATCAATCTTGTGTATACCGTGCACTCATGTGAGATAACTTCCACCTATCAAGGAGTCTCATAACAACCTGCCCAATGACATATGCAATGGTCAACCACATCTCATAACAAAAATGCAGATGATGCGTATGGGCATGTATCATGATGCTATGCTGTCACATACTCATAATCAGTTTTAATAACCAGCATCAACAATCGGCCTCAATAATGTGGACATTTAACCAACATTGCCCCCAAGGAATGACCCACATAGAGCTTAACATATAGTGGACCCATGGCCTCGCACAAGGGCCTATATACAACACCAAGGGCCTTACTCAAGAGCTTAATACACATCACGATGGGCCTAACATACATCACAATGGGCTCCATCGCCTGACCCTCAAATGCATCATAATAGGTCACGTCACATAGGCCTCATATACATCACATTGGGCCTTAAACACAGGCTGAATATACATCACAACGGGCCTCAAATACGGGCCACATATACATTACATTGGCCCTCAAACATGGGCCGATTGCACATCACAATGAGCCTCAAATACAGGCGCATATATATCACATTGGGCCTCGACAATCGGAATCAGAATCGGCCTCAACAAATCGGAATTGGCCTTAATAATCGGCTTTGACAAATCGGAATCGGCCTCAACAATTGGCGTTGGCAGTTGAAATCAGCCTCGACAATCGGAATCGGCCTCGATACTCGCCCTCGACAAATCTAAATTGGCCTCAACACTCGCCCTCGACAATCAAAATCAGCCTATACAATCGGTCACGACAAATTAGAATCAGCCTCGATACTCAACGTTGGCAATTGAAATCGGCCTCGACCCTCGGCCTCGACAATTAGAATCAGCCTCGACAAATCGGAATCGACCTCGATACGTATCCTCGACAATCGGCATTAGCCACGATACTCGGCCTTGACAATTAGAATCGGCCTATACAATCGGCCTTAACAAATTGGAATCAGCCTAACAAGACCTAAGGAAAGGTCACAATGTGGACATCCAACCATCATTGCCCATCAATATGGACATTCAACCAACATCGCTCCCAAACAGTGGCCCACATAAAGCCAAACACATAGTGGGCTCGTGGGCTCACATAAGGGCCATATACACATCAAGTGGGCCACATCGCATGGGCCTCTCACACATCACATCGAGCCTCGCCATATGGCCTCATATACATCACACTAGGCCTTACTCCTGAGCCACATATACAACTCAAAGGGGCCGCACATATGGCCAAAAATACATCACAATGGGCCCTACCAAATGGGCTAGAAATATATCACAATAGGCCATGTCATACGAGTTGAAAATACATCACAATGATCCTCAACGCATGGCTCAAAAATATATCACGATGGGCCACTCATATGGGCTTAATATACATCACCATGGGCCACAACCCATGGGCCTAATGCACATCATAATGAGCCTCATTAAATGGGCTACAAAATATCACAATGGCCACTCCATATGTGCCGGGAATACATCTCAATGGACCATGACCCATGGGCCTCAGTACATCATAATGGGCCGCAACCTAAGGGCTTCAAATACAACAAGTGGGTCGCATCAATGGGCCGCACCAGTGGACCTCATATACACAACAGATGGTCCTTGCACATGGGCCTCAAATACATAACATGTGGGCCCCGAATACGCAGCAAATGGGCCTTATAGATGGGCTACAAATATATCAAGGTAGGCCTCATAGATAGGCCATAAGTGGCAGCTTGGATTACATCTAAAATCACTTCAATAGTTGCAAGTCTAACATCTGTATCACTGTACACTATCATTCTATGGGGCACATGGCCTACTAACGATGATCAGCAATGTTCAAACATTGTCCAGGTAAATCAGCACCATCCAAACATTGTCAAGCACCGTCCAGCACAATCTGGACGGTGTGGATGAAATAAATACATTACGGGTCCCATGCTGGTGAAACAGATGGACGGCTAGGAGGAATGCATACATCACGGTGGACCCTTAAGATGGACAGTTTGGATATAACAATACCTCATGATGGAGGCCCAAGGACACAACTGACGTCAATACAGCAAGCTATATATAGCTGTGTGCGGCACACTATCCAATCCGTTTCCACGCAAGTGGGTCCCATTGGACGAGTGTGGATGATATCCTTACATCATGGTGGGGTCCCACAGTCCGTCCAGACGGACGGCTGGGAACAAAAACATTAGGGTGGACTCCCACGTGGTGTGGCCCACTTGATACTAGACTTGTCTTATTATTTTATTTTTATTTTTTTATCTCAGCCATAACATGAGCTGACAAATGAATGGACGGTTGGATTACATCACAATGGGCTCCACCCATCCAGATGATGAATGGACGGTGTGGATACAAACATAATCATGGTGGGCTCCACCCGTTCAGATTGCTAGATGGTGTGGATGGAACCACACATCTAGTGCCGCCCATCCAGCACCGTCCAGGAGTCTGGACGGTGTATGTATAATACATACATCAGTGGTGGGTCCCACGCACGTGGCCCACCTAAACAGCATTATATATTTTTTATATAATACAATATTATATATTATATGCCTCTATACGATGGTAGGGAGCTGCCCAAACTCACCATCCAGATCCATTTGGACGGTGTAGACATCATGATAAAGGTGGGTCCTATGAAATTTAGATGGACAGCGTGGGTTGAACAACACATCAAGGTGGGGCAGATAGATGGACGGCTGGGATGGATGAAGTCCATCAGGGATGGTGTGGTGCAAAACAAGCTCGCCAGATGAATGGATGGACGGTGTGGAGCTAGTCAGTTCGTCAGGTGGGTTCCACGTACGTGGGCCACCCCCACTTCCCTCTCTCTTATATAATATAATATAATATAATATAATATGATATAATATAATATAATATATTATATTATAATATAATATACATAGTATACATGGAATGTAAAAAGGCCACCGTCCATAGTCTGGATGCTCTGGATGGTGTTGATCTAACGCATGAATTCAAGGTGGGTCCACATCTGGCCAGGGACGGATGGCGTGGATACAACGCATGCATCAAGTGGGTCTTGCGTGATGGCCCATCATGGGTTGGATCAGACTGATATTTATATTTTTCTTCACCCAGAATCTGCCAAAAAATGGGCAGCAACAAGGTGGGCCTCACGATCTGACGGCGTGGATAAAACACATTCAACATCAGGTGGGCCACTCATCAAGAGAGAGAGAGAGAGAGAGAGAGAGAGATCGGTAAGAAGGGTGGGGACCCCGCCATTATGGGCCCTCCCTAAACACAGAGCATACATCAAGATGGGTCCCACCATATGTGGGCCCTCAAATAACAAAATCAACAGTTAGATCACCCACCGATCAGCCTTCTTCTTGGCTCCAATGGCTTCATTTGCTCCTTGGCTTTCTTTTGATGGTTGAAGATGAAAATTGAGTGGCTAAGATGAGAGGGATAGGAAGTGGGCCACACATAGCCTCCTCTCTCCCTTGGGAGGCCATGGACGTTGGTTCTCCCTTAGGGTTGCTTGGGAGTAATGAGAGAGATGAGAGAAAGAGTGATGTAAGAGAAGTGAGGGATAGGTGTGATGGGTGAAAGGGTGAGTGATGGGTGAAAAGGTGAGTGATGTGTACTTGACATGTAAGGGTGAGAGTTGACTTTAGGTAAGGTTGTATAAGAGAGGGATGAGTTGAGTTGCTTATACTTGATTGATGGATTGATGTGACATGTCGTAGAGATTTCCCGGGGATTGCAAATGTGCGGCGTTTCCCTCGAACTGAACGCGGGCCCACATCTTCTGGCCCGGGTATCACCTCGGCGTGCAAGATGCGGCATTGGAACCGCGGCGATGGCGCGGTCGCAATGATACAAGTTTCGAGTCGAACCGACCCTGATATACAGGACATGACTCAAGATTGCTCGTAAACGCCGATAATAAATCGTGGGTCACCGAAATTTGACCTAAAGGACCGCAGAAGCCTACAGAATAGTACGATATAGGATACGGGTCTTACACCACCCATGCCTCTCTTACAATCCACTCATTGCCTAGGAAGCTACACCACTATCTCTCCTTCATCTCTCTCTTTCCCTCCATTTCTTCCTCATTTTCATCCTTCATTGCAAGAGAGAGCTCCTAAAATTCCAGCCCTCTTCTAAGCTTATACCCTCTAATCTAACCCTCCAAAATCAATCTCAACCATTAAATCCCATCCCTTGGAGCTCTAGAATATAGTCGTGGAAGAAGGAGATCAAGATCTAAGGTGGGTGCTCTCTAGAGCTAGATTTCATCCTCTCCCTTAGATTTCTTTCTTTCATTTGCATGAAGACTTAAAGGACCCACTAATCCATGGTGGAGATCCTCCATGATCCCCTTGATGTGGCCTTAGCCCATCTTCTTGCATGTATGACCCATGGTGGGTCTATTCTCTATGGACCCCACCATGATGATTTATACTCTAATCTATGCTTTCTAAGGGTCATCTAGAACCTTGATTTGTATAGTGGGGATGGTATCCCCACCTTAGATTTTTATTTTGTAATGTTGGGCCCATGCATGTATGGGATCCATGTATTGATACATGTATTAGGGGGGCCCATAGTGGCGGGGCCCCTCTATCTCACCGTTCTCTCTCTTTCTCTCTCTCCCTTTCTTTTGGATGATGATTATGTGGCTGGTGGGCCACGTGTACGTGGACCCCACTTGATGCATGAATTGCATCCAGACCATCCAGCAGCAACAGTTGTTGGACTGTATGAAGGAAAACGTAAATATCAGTTGATCCATAGCTTGTGGGTCCCCCACCTGTGGACCTACCTGAAGGCATGTGTTATATCTAAGCCATCCATTTGCTGGACGCTGGGCCAGCAGCCCAGCAGTCGGAAGCTGTTGTATTGACTTCCGCAAGTTCTGTGGTCCGATCATGAGGTATGTGTTACGTCCATACCATCCATCCATTTGGCAGGCCGTGGGGCCCACCCCACACATGCAGCACATGTGGGAGAGGAGCCCACCTTGACGTATGTAGCCTATATCTACACCATCCAGAGTGTTGGACGGTGCTGCATGGAGCCCAACCGTGATGTATCTATTATCTAAGCCGTTCGTCCATTTTTTTTGGGGTGTGGGACCCACCCCACACATGCTGCACGTGTGGGGGTGGGGCCTAACTTGAAGTATGTATTATATATTCACACCGTCCCTCCCTGGACGGTGATATGTGGGGCTTACCTTGATGTATTGTATATCCTGGCCATCCATCTAGGGCCGAACGTGAGGCCAGCCACGTGTGTGGCCATCCACACCATCCACGTGGGATGTGGACCCCACGATGATGTATGTGTTGTATAATCCACACCATTCGGCCATGAACAGTGGGCCCACGGCCCACCATGTTGGATATGTTTCATCTATGTCATCCACTTATGCGGCCCACCTTGTGTTGTGTTGTATATTCGCATCTTCCATCCACATGGCCCCCACGTGATGAACATGTTTGATCCAAGTTGTCCATCTGGAGAGGCCCAATGTGATGTATATATGGCTCATATGATGAGGCTAATATGATATATATGTGGCCCATGAGTGCGGCCCATTGTGATTTATATGTGGCCCATTTGGTGAGACACATTATGATGTATGAGTGACCCAAATGATGAGGCCCGATATGATGTATATGAGGCCCATTATGATGTATGAGGGGCCCATATGATGAGGCCCGATGTGATGTATATGAGGCCTTTGTGTGAGGCCTAATGGGATGTGTATTAGGCCCTTATGTGAGGCCATAGACCCACTATATGTTTGGCACTATGTGGGCCACTCCTTGGGAGCAATGTTGGTTAAATGTCTACATTGATGGGTAATCATGGTTAAATGTCCACATTGTGACCTTCCCTTAGGCCTTTGTTAGATCCATTCTCATCATTCTCTAAGTGGGTTAACCCAAATCATTGGGCCCCATTGATGTTTGCATGACCCATCTATTCATATTGGGCTAACCTATAATGTTGGGCCCCCATTGGTTACTTGTAGGATTATTTGTTTCTAATCTTGGAGTCCATCTAGGACTTATTTGGGCCCCCTAGAGCATCTAGCGGGCCATATGATAGTATGATGAAGGAAGCCCATTCCGGAACCTTAGGATTATAGGTAAGCCACCTAGGCCCAACCTTGATTTGAGAAGAGTTCATCCTCACCGTAGACAGAGGGATCCGTGCTATCGGATTTGATATATCCACAGTTGAGGGCCAATCTTTATGTTATGGTTTAGATCAGTTGTCCATCTATGGACCTCGCCTTGTATATAGGCCAGTTATCGATACTGATTATACGTATATGATAGTATAGCATCATGATATATACCCATATGCATCATCTGCATGCTTGTTATGAGATGTGGTTGACCATTGCATTTACCATTAGGCAGGTTGTTTATGGGACTCCCTGATAGACAGAGTTGTCCCACATGAGCGCACGCTATGCGTAGGATTGATGCATGATTGGACTGCGTGGCTCATACATCTTGTATTGTGTAATTATGATTACTGTACGTCCAGCGACATCAGAACTGTAGCCTCTGTAAATATAGCGTAGATGATAGGATTGGATCACGAAATTCTTGTTAAGCACAGGGCACGAAGGATGTCCCAGGGTACAAGTCCTCAAATCCTTATGGTACCATTGAGGATGCTTTAATGCCTAGACCGAGTGGATGTATGAGCGTATGAGGGTCGAATACCAGGAGGTCGCATCTCCCACTGTGTCGTAGTCGGTTGGAAGGGGGTTTAGCCTTACCCGCACAAGGGTAGGGGCAATTGTTAGGCTGAGTCTGACCAGCTCGTAAATGGGTCCACTACCGACATGCCGGGTAGATATTAGCAGACTGTTAGTCAAGCGGGTAATGAGGTCTCTTCCGCTGGCATGGTTGTGCGTTTAGTGTGGGGCGGCAAGCTGGTGTATAGTGTACTAGATCCCAGTGAATATCTAGAGAGAATTGTGTTGATATATGATGTTCCAGAGATGAGCTGGATTGATATGTAGATTGGTATGCTTGCGCTGCATCTTGCACATGACATTGACTATGTAGGTCTTGCATTATATGGCCTTGGTGTGGACGATAGTATTCATGTCTTACATCGCATAGCCTTGGTACAACTGATCGCATTCATGGATTTATTAGCATGTTTTCGCATTACTCTGATATTATATTTTGACATTGCTACCTTGCATACACACTTTCACCACTTTCTAAGCTTTCTATGAGTTTATGCACCAATAGATGCATGTAGGTGACGCTAGGATGCAGTCGTAGCTGAGCAGGAGTAGGAGTTTGCAGCTGAGCTTTTAGAGCCTTTTGTTATCTATTGTATTTCCCTTTATGCGCATTATATCTAAAGTTTTTTTTATCATAGTAGATTTTGTGATGGAGTTCTGGTTATTGTTCGTGGGTTATGCTTGTTATGGATTAAATTCATATTGAAAATCCTCCTTGTAGGTTCCCAAGATTGGAACCTGATATATGGGTGCTGGGAGCCGATAATGGGGTACTACGGAGGCTATTGGTGCCGAATTCGATGATCGAAAATTTTATGAGATCGGTTTCCAAGTTTGGGGCGTGACAATTTTTAGTTGTAAATAAGGAGTCATCATTCATTATTAACAACTTCAAGAAATTATAAGCTTTCAAATTTGTTAAGCAATATAAGGCATTCCTCTCTCTCCCTCTTAATGAATCTGGTACATATCCTTGATATTTCCATAAGAGAGATAGGGTGAATTGTTAATAACCAGGATATAAGTTGGACCTAAAAATTATTTTTCTTAGCAGTTCATAGGAATCAAACCATTGCCTATTTATGAACAATCTGAAAAACGTTAGAACATCCATATGTAAAGAAGAATCTATAGGGAATGGTTGGGAATAACTATAATTAGTACACCTTACCTATGACCCATTTGCTAGGAAATCACACACCTTTCCCTTCTATATGCAAATCAATAGGATTAAGAATATAAAAGATTTAGAGGGTACGTGTTTGACATCTGTACAAATAAGAGCTTATTGGCTTATTTATAAAAGAATAAGCTTTTAGACTATTTGGTAAAAGTCTAATCAAAGTACTTATTTATTTAGAAAGTAACAAAGTACCTCTGATTTTATAAGTTGGGTGATAACGCCTAAATATTACATATTTATCATGTCAATTGCATTAGCTTTCTTGGTATTTGTCCATACACTTTCTATAACATCTCCATTTAAATGAGTTGAAGGAGATGGATTAATTAACATGCGGTGTGCATTTCTCTGATCTCCCCCAAAATAATTTTGGTAATTTTTCCTATGAGAACATACATCTTACTCTTTCCATGGTAGTGTAATTCATCATTTTTTCTACACATTGTGCCATGGAGTCTTGGGAATAGATTACTCATGTCGAATTCTATAGCCTTTACAATACTGTTCAAATGGCCTAATATGTTCACCACTATTATTTGTACAAATACACTTCAACGGTTTACTTGTTTTCCTTTTCACCATAGCATGAAAATGCTTAAATACATCCAAAACTTAGTCTTTAGTTTTCAAAGCATATGCAAACACATTTCTAGAAGCATCATGTATGAAGGTAACAAAGTAAGGAGCTCCGCCAACAGTTTTCACTTTCATAGGACCACAAACATCAGAATAAATTAGTTCAAAAACGTTTGTTTTCCTTTGGAGAGGATTTTTCTGAAATGAAACTCCATGTTGTTTTCTAACCAAGAAATGAATATGCAACTATTTAAAGGCGTACTTTTTATGTCGGGAATGAGCAACTTCTTGGAGAGGATTTGTAGGTCCTTCTCGCTCATATGGCCCAATCGCTTGTGCTATAGATTAGTAGAAAAATCATTCTTTATTGTGTTTACCTCAACTTTGCATAATTGTTCTTGCGTCTTGTATAAAATGCAACACCTCTTGCCATTTCCCACCAAAAGAGACCATTTTGTAAGCTTCCACTATCCTCCATCAAAATGATTGTTGTATCCATTTTCATCCAATCTTCCTGCAGAAATTAAGGCAAATATTGGGTACATACCTCACATCCTTGAGAACCATCATTGGTCTCAACATGCACATAACCCATTCCTATTTTATTTTTTTTTACGAGCCATTGTTACCCATCCTCACAACACCACAGTTCCCCAGTTTATAATATGTAAAGAAGTCCTTGTAAAGAGTAGCATGATATAAAGCACAAGTGTCAACTACCCAATCTTTATCTATAAAAGTGAGATTGAGACATGCATGTTCACAACTTGAGAAGATAATAATATTATCATCTAAAACAATCACAGTTGTGTCCTTCTCTTCTTGCATTTCCTTCAATTTTTCTTTCTTCGTCTCATTTTTGGGCTTTCGATACTCATTTTAGTAGTGGCCTAGCTTCCCGCAATTATAAAAATTAACATCCTTTCTTAACTTAGATTTAGCTCTTGACTTCTCAAGATAATGAGGTTTTTTGCTTTTGCTTCTCTCCTAATTTTCTATGACAAGTGGTTTTGATTGAGTGGAACCTGACGATTTTCTCATTGTTTCCTCATTCAACAAGCTTCCCATTACTTGACTCATGGTAACAACTCCATTTGAAGCGGAGTTACTTAAAGACACCACCAAGGTTTTCAAACTGTCAGGAAAAGAACTTAGTAGTAATAAGGCTTGCAACTCATCATTTATCATCATTTTTATATAAGAGAGTTGATTCATAATATTTTGAATTTCATTTAAATGATTTGCATTTGAGATTCATTCTTTATACTTCAAATTTACAATCTTTCTAATCAAGAAATCCTTGTTGCCCGTGGTATTTCTCTCTTACAAACCTTCCAATTTCCTCCGAAGTAATTGTGTCGAAATTCTATAGACATATGATGAAAGACACTATCATCAAACCATTGCTAAATAAACCCAACAGCTTTCAGGTCTAATTTCGTTTACTCATCGTCAGTCATATCTTTCAATTTTACCTCAATACCTTCAACGGGTGCATACAAATCTTTGTAATACAATAAATCTTCCATCTTGACTTTCTAAATTATTTAGTTATTTCCACTCAAACTAACCATTTGACTTGTCCTTGCCTCCATGATTCACACATAAAATAATTACAACCAACTTGTATATCTAATACCACTTGTTAGGAGACCACACACATTTTCCCTTTTATGTGTAAATTAATAAGATTAACAATATAAGATATTTAAATGATGAAAATTACTTCTATCACAAACAAGCAAATCGTCAAATATGTAGGATGCAAGAGACACAAAGATTTTTTTTACCTGAAAATTCATCTGATGTAAAGGAAAAAACCACTACCTAGTTCGGCATAAATCATCTATAATAGAAATAATGGAAGTACAATCATCAAAAAACATCTCTTGGATATCCCAACTTCATCACCCAAAGGTGGATTGCAAGCTAAATGAAAAAATGAATTTCTCACCAATTAGGGATTGTAAAAATTTCCCAACATAACCCTTGGAGAAGATAATTGAAGAAACAAACGTTATGGATGAACCTTTCTTCTTTCTTTTATTTTTCTCCAAGAAAGAAAAAAAATCCAATGTTGTTAGAACTCTCACTAAGAGAAAAAAAATAAAGCTATGTCGATCCCCTCATTTTATTTTGCTTGGCCAAAAGACCAAAATACCCCCACACACATGGCAATAAAAGGTTACTTAAGCCTACACATGTGGGTCCCACCTCCACATGAGGGACCCAATACCATCCACATGGCATCTTAACAGTTAGTTAGTTTGGATCAATTGCTACATACATCAGTAAAAATAAAAAATTACACCGTTATGGGCTAGTTTGATTCAGGTCAGATGACCAAAATATTGGCGACTACCACATATGATCGAGAAAAAGAGTAGCGATAATCACATGAAAACCGATTGCTGAGGAAAAGGTAGAACCATAATCCGAAATAATGAAGGGTAGATTTAAGCACTAACTTTTCAACCCCTTATCTACAAACTTACGGACTCGTTAAGGCCTTATATACCACTAAGGACTTTGACAGGCCCCTTAATAAAGAAGGGGGGCCTTTTTTTTTTTACTTAATAAGCTTAAACAAGTTGAAAAATGCCTTCTGCTGAGAGAGTGGATCCACCTCCACTTAAGACGTATTTTAGGAGACCCCGACCTGTGCCAACAACCGTTGAGCAGCCCGTTCTCTCTCGAGTCCCCGAAGATCATCCTCTTCCTGTTTCTAGTCCTGATAAGGTACGTAGCTAATGCTCAAAGTGGATCCTACAAGGATGTTATGTAATAACACCATTTTGGCCGTTTGATTACCTTTGAAGCTTATTTAATTGTTATTAAATTATAAATTTTTCTCAACAAAAATAAAATAGAAGCTTATTGTGCGTGATGCTGCAAGTTAGGTCGTAATGATGTAAGTCTGTTATGCCGCCGCCTTTTTCACTTTTTTTTTTTTAATTTAAAAAATGCAACTAAGGGTTTTAGCATGTTTCTCATATCTTAATACAGACTTGATCTATCACCTTTAAACCATGCCCAAATCAACTTACATGCCATTAACTTAAAAATAATCAATGGTTCAAATTCAACAAGAAAATATCCAATAATTTTTTTAATTGTTATATCCCAATTTTAAGACAACTTTGAATGTTCTTTATGTTATGAAGTAAAAACATTCTGATTTTCTTGGTAGTGATTCTAAAAATGATTTCTCAAAACCATTTGGCGTGAATATGTTATTCTCACTACGATTAGTGAGAAAATAGTCAATTGCTCTTGTTATTTTTCTATTTGCTGCAAATTTCTGGTTCTCTTTTGTTTTTTCTTGATCTTAAATTCTTTCTTAAACAAAGTGGGCCTTTAATTTTCAAATTTGGAAGTGATATTTGAGGGCTTAACCATCATTGCAGATGTTCAGATTGGAAAAAGAGCTTTGCCTAATCCATCAAATTATGTTTGCAACTCCATTGAGGTCGATATTCTCTTTACAATATAATTATTTTTCATAAATCTATTTCATTGACAATCACCGCAGATGTTCAATCTTGTTTTAGTTCTTGGCATGTTTATTCTCCTAAACTTGCAAATGAAGACTTTGGCAGTGAACATTATATATGGGTACAAACGCTGCTTGGTTACAATAATGTGTGGACAAAGAGGCTGGAGATAGCTGTATTGGCCATTCAAGGAGTGAACAACATGTAGGATTTTTTTTAATGTATTCGGACAATTTTCAACTTATTGTTGTAAATATTATATATCTTTTATTGTAAAGTCATACAATATTAATTTAATATTCATTTTTAATTGTACTACAACATTCTTTGGGTTTCAAATATTTAAAAAAAAAAAAAATA
The DNA here is from genome assembly GCA_030180095.1 of Magnolia changhungtana. Lineage (NCBI taxonomy): Eukaryota > Viridiplantae > Streptophyta > Magnoliopsida > Magnoliales > Magnoliaceae > Magnolia > Magnolia changhungtana. The sequence continues at coordinate 186,777 of JASAUF010000240.1, forward strand.
CAAGTTTCGATTAGAAAAAAAAATATTATTGGCTTTTACCAGTTGTTGCACAACTTTTATTCGCGCTTCCTAAGGGTTCAAAACCGTTTTGAAATTGTTGTTTTCTAAATTTTATGACGATCTTTTTCTAAAATTTACAACGGTTTTCAACCGTTCCTATTCTAAAATTTGCGACAATTTTCAACCATTCCTATTCTAAAATTTGTGACAGTTTTCAAACGTTCCAATTTTTACGACGCCTTATTTAGGAACGGTTGAAAACCGTTCCTAAATAGGAATTTTGGGGTAATGTTTATATGTTATCATGGGTGGGCCTAAGGACCTATTTTATCCTTTCTTGGGCACCAACCAGATGATTGAGTAGCTCTAGTGCTAAACAATGGCTGTATCGAAAACATGAGAGGGTGCATCCAGCCAAAATGCTCCAAGTACACGCACCTAAGCTTTGCAATGTATTAGACGTGTACAAGATTCATTCAGACCTTTCCTCCAATCGGCCCATCTAGACAAAGCTACCTAAAATCCACACTACAGAATATCCAAACTCCCCATGTATATGACAACCACAAAAGAATTTTTGAGCAAAAATAAGTCCTTGTCAACTTTGTCTGTTGATTTTTCAAAGAGCAATGTGAGGGCCCATTTGGATACCACTAAATAAGTTACTTTTTCTATTTACAATAGTAGATAAGTAACTTATTTGAGATAAGTAAGTTTGGTTTATGATTAGTTATAAAAACCTTTTTACTTATAATTACTTAATCAAATCAGTTAATTCTTTTAGCTTTCCTACTTTTCCTAATTCACAGAAGAGAGGCATTAAGAAAGATGGAAGAGAGGAGAAGTTGATAAATATGTTGTTTACGAAACTTACTTATTTGCTTAACAAGTAGAAACTAAGATAAGATGCTTAAGGCATAAGTAGCTTATCTTAAGTAACGATCCAAACACCTTGAGTGAGCATTTAGCACTTTTATTTTGATAAGTGGGATGTTAAACAGGTTTGCAAAAGTGCACCTAACTGGACAACACAAAAAGGTTCTTGGGTCAAATTTGCATTTAGGTATTAAGGGAGCATTTTAATAGTAATTTACTTTACATCAGTTACTTATGCTAGAAGTAACTTATCTTGGTTTCTACTTATTCAACACATTAGTATGTTTGGTAAATAATATACTTATCAACCAAAAAATGGAAAAGTATGTTTGATTTCCAACATCACGTAAGAACTTATCCCTTAAATTTATTCAGTCACCCTTAATATCCACCATCCATCATGTGGGCCCAACTTTAATGTGGACCGGTCATTATGTGGAGCCCACCTAAGCCCCTTCTTCAATGTGAACCATCCATCATGTGGGGCCTACCTTCAATGGAGACCATCCACCTTATGAGGCCCACCTTTGATGTGGACTATCCATCATTTGGGGCCCACCTTGGATGTGGGTCTTCCATCATGCAAGCCCACATGTAATGTGGGTCATCCATCATTTAGGGCTCAATTACTTTAATGTGACCCATCCATCAAAGGGGCCCGCCTTATATGTGAGTCATTCATCATTAGGGACTGATCTTCAATGTAATTTGTCTTCATGTGGGGCCCACCATCAATGTTATTGTCTATCATATGGGACCCACCTTTAATATCCACTACCAAGCCCAACTTTGATGTGGACGATCTATCATGTGGGCCCACCTTCGATGATGGTTGTCTATTGTGCAGGGTACACCTTAGATATGGGCCATTCATCATCGACACTTTTGATGTTGACTGTTCATTATGTGGGGCCACCTTCATGTGGGTCATCCATCATGTGGGGCCTACCTTCAATGGTATTGTCCATCACATAGGGCCACCTTCAATATCCACCACCCCTAATGGGCCGCAATGCGTCTAAGTGCGGAAGCTTAGCGGAGCTATTAGAATGTAGACTAAGTCCTAGAGGGGGGGTGATTAAGACCGATTAAAAATTATGCTAATTTAAAATCCAATTGCTTAACTTAAACTAATTTGCAATTAAACTAAGTAAGGAAATTCAACTATAAAGGCTTCCTAGCCAATAGAGGGTCTAATCACATAGACTACTCTTGATATGCAAATTAAGGAACTAGCCTATAGCATAGTGAACATGTGTATGGAATATGTTACCCATCAATCCTAGACATTCATCTAATCATGCATATCTAATCAAGCATTCAAACACATAAGCATAATTAAACAGATGCGCAAATGACAATCTCAAACACAACATGTATAGCGGCTACGTGCCTACTCCACTCTCAGCGAACTCACTCTCTCCTAGAGTGTATCGAATTTCACTATGAGAGGTTTTAAATTAGGTTTACCTCAAACCTTTACAACCCTACACATGGGCTATACAATTTATGCCTTACACAAGAGCAAAGGTCCTACATAAGAACCTAGACTTTATGTCTTATATAAAGACAATGATCCTAATCCCGAACCTGACAATTTAGGCCACACAAGCCAAGGTTCTACACAAGAACCTGATAGTTTATGTCCTACATAAGAGCAAAGGTCCTAAACAAGAACCTAGGTTTAAGCCACATAGGCCAAGGTCCTAATGTCAAACCTAAGTTTATGTCCTACACAAGGACAAAGGTCCTACACAAGAACCCGACACGTATTCTCCCGTTGGAGGCCTACACAAGGACTTGAGTTGGTTTTTCCTTCGACCAACCAAGAACCTAGGTCCTACACAAGAACCACAAATTGAGGCCACATAGGCCAAGGTCCTATAAAAGAACCTAGTCGAGTTTGTGATAACAAAATCTTAGCCTCAATCCTTCATAAGGAAGGAAACTAACTTATGGACTCCTAACAATGATACTTATTTATCGGATTGAGTCCCTTTTTGTAGCTCCTCTTGGGTTGCTTGATCTCTACACTCACGTGCTTTAATCTAAGTGCTCCCGATGCTCCCCGATATTATTATCATGGTTGCTTTGCTATGCTCATCATCGATATTGATTACCATTTGCTCTTAAGGCTTCAGCTCTATGATCTATCTCCTTACATTTGATGTGTCTTCAAGATGACCAAGGTGATGGGAGTGGGTTGAATCTCCTAAAATTAATGGGCAGTTGTTTATCCTAGGGGATTCAACTAGATGCATCTCCTAGAAGAGTTGGATAATGATTTATCATGAATGCTTAAGTCCAATCTCTAGGAAATGATGGAGTTTAAGCACATCTTAATGTTGAGGTTGGAATCCTCATTAGAGTAGTAATCTCAAAGGAGATGGCTTGAAACTCAATGGAGTAGAGGCTAGGGATGAGGGATATGCATATGGAATCACCCTACCTCTGGTTGCTCCAAAAACTCATAAAAATGTCGAAGAACCGACTGCCTTTTATAAAAAGTTCGAGCTCCAACGGTCAAAAAAAGGGTAGAAAACGGTCCTATTGATTCTATCGAAGGTCCTTCGATGCTATCAAAGAGTCTTGTCAATGGCATCGACGGTCCTTCGATGTCATCGAAGAATTTAAGCCAAATTTTCAGATTAGTTGCTAGACTTCCCTGATTCTCAATCAACTCCATCAAAAGTCTTGTCGATGCTATCGAAGGTCTTGTCGATGCCGTTGAACATGCCCTCAAATCTGTTGTTTTTGGGCTATCTTTTAGACAGCAGATCTGTACCTCTTCTAGCCTTCTTTATCATGTTTTTCTTGGTCTCCGAAAGCTAAGAGATGATCAATTAATATTCTTATTAAGTCAAGATCATCTAGAGGCTGTTTTGGTTTAAAGGTTTGGGTCACCAAGGCATCTGTTTTACTTGTATGTGCTCCTTGATGCTTTTTCTTTACTTGTGTCTTCAGTCTTCACTTTCTAAAGGCTCAACCGACTACATGATACAACGACTCACGTGATTGATAAACTAGGGTGCAAAAATGAGTGCACTAACACACCCCTCATGTGGAGCCTAACTTGGATATGGATTGTCCATTGTGCAGGCCTCACTTTCAATGTGGGTAATCCATCATGGGGCCTGCTTTGGATGTAGGCATCATTAAGGACCTACCTTTGATGTGGACAATCCATTATATGGGCTCACCTTGATGTGATTCATCCATAATGTGAGGCCCACCCCACCTTGGATGTAGACCACTCTCTGTTTGGCTAGAGAGAGAGGGGAGTGAAAGTTAAAAAGCAAAATATAAAATAAATTAATAAATTGTATGTATATAAGTAAATTTGATCAAATAAATTACTTGTGCTTACCAAACTAACTTAAGTTAAAAAAAAGTAACTTGTTAACTTAATATAAGTTAAAAGATTAGTTATTGGGTGGTATCCAAACGGCCCTAAACGACCCTTTTGAGAGTGCATCCAAACAGGCCCTAAAGTTAGGACATTTCTCTTCACAATGGTCACGAAAGGGTCTTCCATGCCAGAGTCTTTGGTATTTCTGACTATGGCACCTTAGGAATAAAGTGTATTCTTTTCTCACATCGCCATCTATAATAAAATACAGCCATGAAGCCTTCTGGATGTGACATCATTTCATCCATCATCTGAGGTTTCTCAACCTTACCATACAGCCTAAAAATCAGCCTGATACAAAATAAAAAGCTCAGGTATACTTCATCACAAAAAATAATAATAATTAATAAATAAATAATAATAATAATAATAATAATAATAATAATAATGTAAAATCACTCCTAAAAACTTATATATTCATCTGGTGAACGGATTGGATAGAATATACACACACCATGGTGTAACCCTCAAACAACCTAAATTGTTGTACACGCTTCTCCATTTCTCAAACGGGATGTCCCGTGTGACAATCTCTTTCCTATTTTCAAAATTTTCTATTTCTTTTATAATTTTCTAATTAATTAGAGTCATGTGGGTTTGCTAATCCCACACGGGTGTGGTTGCTTTTCACATCCACACGCAAGCACATAAGCTAATTGAAACCTTTGATGTACCACAAACAAATGGATTGCTGGGAAAATGTTTTAACCGTCGGTTTACTTTAGACGCGACATGGGCCATTGTGTACCCCTTACGTAAAACTTTCTTCTTTTTTTTTTTTTTTTTTTTTTTTTTTTTTGAGGATGGAAGGCTCAAACCTTGCACACGTACTCCATGCAGGCATGTGTGGGCGTCTGGGTTAGCAAGGCTTCACACCCTTGTGGAATCAGTAAACCTCTAGGCCTGAGATAGCTAATGTATTCTGATAATGATCCAATGGACTATTCAAAAAAAATATTTTAATTATATGATGAGTGGGCCTACTTGATTTTTGGGCCAGCATCTAAAGAATCATCGGCATCGGTGAATGACCATGAAATGAATCATATGTAAGTGTTCTTTTTTGTTTTTGTTTTTATAGTGTTTATGACCTTCATCTGACAATAATGAATACCATCGACATTTCTCTTCCATACAAGTGCGCGGCTAACATCTTAACTTGGGTCACAACGCTTACATCATGGGGACCACCTATTCAATGATTGTGGATCTTGCACAAACTTTCTATGCATATTAACTATCTTCTAGCATGCATGCGGACCCACCAATTGCATGGTTCCCTGCCAGTACACAAAATGAATGCAAAGACTCACGTTCTACGGCTAAAATTCTAGCAAGCTTTTTGAGGAATCACAGTCAAGTAGAAAAAGTAAAACTAATGGCCGACAATCAATGAGAAAAATCTGCAAATTGATAGCTAAGCCCATTTGATCTTTTTTCTTTAGGCATAGGACTAGTTAAAAGTATGGCCAACGGATGAACGGTCTTGATCTTGTACAAATGTGATTTAAAAACTTAAAATCATGAATTGGTTGATGGCGCAAAGCAATTCTCCATCGTTGGATGGTAACTCAAGCATGCATGGGGAACTTTCAAATCACCCATTAATCATGCATTTGGTGGTCCGCCTCTTAGATAGATGAATCAGTCCTGCCACATCGATGAACTTCTTCCATTGGCTATGCATTTGAGACTTAGGAACCTTTAATCAATGCTCTTTCCCAGCCAAATAATAAAATAATCAAATGATGGAAACAGTCACCTATATTTGGTGCAGAATTTATTGGGAAAAGCTTGTCTGCACTCGGCCAACTAACTGGGACACATCTCCCACCATCGATGATGTTGGTAAATGTGTGTGCAGTACATGTGGTTATATCGCCTTATCATACAAAACAAGAGGGAAAGTTGATGTAGACCGGGTCACAGATAATTTCATGGCCAAGATGGACCAAGGTGATCTAGACCATAGAACTTAAAACGGACGTATCTCGCAAACCAAAAAGAGTTATTGGACATACAATATATGATTTTGGAGTAAGGCGAGCTACTTTAGCCATCCAACCCTGCTATGTAGGGTTGCCCAAGCCGAATTTGAACAGACGTATCTGCAAACCATAATGAGTTATCGAACATACAATATATGATTTTGGGCTAGGACGAGCTACTTTAGCCACCCAACCCCGCTATGCCGGGTTGCCCAAGCCGAATTTGTGAGATTCCATCAGATCGACAGTCGAAATCCTTGTTTATTTTCATTTTTACTATTTTTAGTAAGTTTTAATTTGATTCTAACTCTTCGTACGTTGGGCTTTAGGAGTTGTGTCCAACACAAAAAGTGCTTAGAAAAATTAGGGGAACATCATGGTTCGGCCAAATGGGACATTTACTATTTTTGGTCGAAAACCATGCACAATAGTAGGAATCACGACCGTCTATAAATAGTAAGTTTACTATTTATAGTTAGTTACGATTTCTAGGAGTTTTAGTTATAGTATGATTTCGAAACTTCTTCCTAGGCTTTATGTTATTATTTAAGAGGTTGTAAGCATATTTCTCACATCATCAATCAAATTATTAAGAATTTAAGAATTTTATTAGAATTATTTTCAATTTTCTCTCTCCTCGTGGATTCGAGGCATCTCTGTGAGGAGTTCAGAGAAGTTCCATGGATTCGAAATAGTTCTTCCCCTAAGGAAGATGGAGTTTGACCTCTGCATGTCCTTCCCTGCGTCAGTTTGGTATCAGAGTAAGGCTTTCTCCTCGAATCTGTCTTTTAACGACAGGTCGGGCAATAATCTCATGGATGGTACTTCATAGAATCATCTTTTAACATCTTTTGAAGCAGCACAGCGAAAGATGATCGCATAACGGAGGCCATGGGGAAACTCCATGCTCTTAACGGTCGTAGCATCCCGAATTTCCGCGGCCCAAGTACATACTCGTGCCAGGGAAATCCGGGTGTTAATAATGTATAAATTGAATGCTTTATAAATCGCACCCTATTTTTTTCTTTTTTAGATCACATCTAATTACATTCAAGAAGATATCATTCATGAGAATAAAATTGACTGTATTTATTATTTCATTAGAGTAAAAGAATTCAACAAATTATCAAATGCCCTCTCATTGGGCGTATATTACATTATCGAGTTTGTAACGAAAATATAAAACTAAACCATAAAACTATCTTCTTATTCATTCAGTATAATCTTTTATAGGGAGATTGTTCTCTGGGTCTTAAATCTGTACATCACCTGCATCATCTGTACAGTTGGAGCGAGTCAACACCCTACTCATAGTGAAGGTTATCATTTAAGATTCACAATAATTCAAGATATTCATAAAAGTAATGCAAGAGTTTTGATAGTCTCGTACTCCACAACTATGAGAGGTATCAATATGCCCAAGCAACTTACATGAGATGCATGCCTAACAAAGTATATACAGTTTATCACACTTAGCGATTGCTACAATGTGAAAAAATATTTAGAGTTATCTGGCTCACCCCACATCCCATTCTATGGAAATTCGTTGGCGTATCCCACGTTAGCATGGATTTACGCGAGCATCCCAAGGCGGCACAACATAAGGCTCGGATGAATTAGGTGACACGATTTGTTCACAGAGTGACTATTTGCGACATTCAATCCCGGAAGTGATGTAATACGCATCGCGAATTACTTACATCAATTTGTGCACCACTACCCAAAATCCATGAAATTACGTGTCGACTAAGGGGTCCGCTACCTGAACTGTATTACATCCACGATATTTATTTGATTGCTAAAAATGAGATTTCCAACAAGTATTTGCACCAAAGAGTAAATAAATTGAATCATGGAAGCTTTGGAATTTCAAGACACATCCCAAGCCTTAAAGGGAGGTAGCACAAGGCTAATATAATAAATGAGAAGAGTAGCAATAAGTTAACTCAATAAAAGAGAAGAGTAATGATAGGCTAACTCAAATTAAGAGGAGAGTAGCAATGGCTAACTCAACAAAAGAGGAGAGTAGCATGGTCTAACTAAACAAAATTGGTAAAGGCAAAGGCAAGGCTTGTTTTCATCACCTCACATAAAATAATAGAGATCAGGAAGCTCCTCCTACGAGGGGGGTGATAATCCTTACCGCCATAAAGACCTTTTCAGACATTACTAAGATTTGCAAGGATTGCTCGATAGACTTAGGAAGCAGAACAGTACTCGTTGACCTAATTATTGCCCCACTATAACATTACGACATTATCCTCAGCATGGATTGGCTCACTAAGATGAAGGCAGAGATCGATTGCAATACCAGATTGGTAACAGACTGTGCACCTGAGGGCACAGCTTTACTTTTCTAGTTTAGGTCAGTTAGCCCTACCGCATAAGTTGTTACGCTTCCTTATTGGAAAATATTGATGGTCCGATACTTGGGGACATGCCTGTAGTCCAAGATTTCATGGACGTGTTCGAGACAATACCTAGACTACCTCCTCGGTGCGAGAACAACTTTACTATCGACCTTGTGCTTGGTGCGTCGCCTATTTCTCTGCCGACATATCGCATACCTCCATGTGAAATAGAGGAATTGAGGAGACGGATCAACGGCCTATTAGATTCAGGTTTCATACGACTGAGTGTATCTCCTTGGGGAGCACCTATGTTGTTTGTAAAGAAGAAGGATGGATCATTGCGATTGTGTATTGATTATCGCAGGTCGAACCAAGTGACAGTGAAGAACAAATATCATTTACCCAAGATAGATGATCTGTTTAACCAGTTGAAGGGGGCACACTATTTCTTAAAGATTAACTTACAGTCCGGGTATCATCAGTTGCGCGTCAGGGATGAAGACGTGCAGAAAATAACATTCAGAACTAGCTTTGGGCACTACGAGTTCCTTGTGATGTCGTTTGGACTCACAAATGCACCGGCCATGTTCATGGACCTCATGAACCGGGTGTTTCAGCCATATCTATACCGATTTATCATCGTATTTATAGATGACATTTTGATATTATCCAAGAGTTGAAAGGATCACGAGGAGCATTTGCGAGAAGTCTTTGACACTCTCAGGGGAATCAGTTAATTGCTCAATACCGAAAATATAACTTTTGGAAGGAAGAAGTCAAGTTTCTAAGACACGTAGTGTCCAAGGAAGGAATTGTTATGGACCTTGCTAAGGTGACCGCAGTTCAGGACTGGGAGCAGCCCGGTTCGATAACAGAAGTGAGGAGTTTCCGGAGACTTGCTGGCTACTACCGTCGATTCATTAGAGACTTTTCCAAGATAGCCAGACTATTGTCCCAACTCACTTGGAAAGATCTTAAATTTGTTTGGAACAAGGAAGCAAAAGCAACCTTTTAGGAATTAAAGGACAAGGTGATGTTCGCACCCGTGTTAGTATTGCCAGAGCAAGGGGTCAGATATAGTATATACACTGACATGTCCCATGTTGGTTTGGGTTGTGTCCTTATGCAGAAGGATAGAGTGATTGCTTATGCATCACAACAGTTGAGGAAACATGAAGAAAACTTCCCCACGCACGACCTGTAATCGGCAGCAGTTATTTTTGCATTAAAGCTCTAAGACATTACCTCTACGGAGAGGAGTTCGAGCTCTTTTGCGACTACAAGAGCCTCAACTATATATTCACGTAGAGAGACCTGAATATGAGGCAACGATGTTGGATGGAGGCCTTGAAAGATTTCAAGTTTGAGGTCCCCTATCATCCTGGCAAGGCAAACCTTGTGGCCGATGCATTGAGCTGCAACAAGACAAATGAATTTGCAGCTCTGCTGATGATCGAAGAGTGGAATATGGTAGAGTTTGTGCAAGACTTCGAACATAAGCTTCTAGTAGAGGAGCTGTTCGAGAACGTTGCACACCTCCACGTGCAGCCACTTATTGATGACCGGATCATTGCGGCATAGAAAGAAGATGAGCAATTGGTGAAGATGAGAGACCATACAAGCGACAGTGAAGACTCCGAATGGAGGGTTGGTCTAGGTGGAGATTTGAGATATCGTGGCCATCTGTGCCTCCCGAATCTCCATGACTTGAGGAAGGAAGTTCTAAAAGCCGCTCACAGTTCGAGGATGGCAATGCATCCTAGCAGTACGAAGATGTACCGAGATAAGAAGCGCTCGTACTGGTGGGACTATATGAAGGCTCACATAACAGATTATGTGTCTCATTGTCTCACGTGCCAGCAGGTCAAGGCCGAGCATCGCCGACCTCCTGGTTTACTTCAGCCCATGCCCATATCTGAATGGAAATGGGACTTCACATCTATGGATTTCATTTTCGGGTCTCCGGAGACGAGGAAGGGACATGACTCTATTTGGGTGATTGTGGACCGATTGACGAAATCGGCTCACTTCCTCCCGATTAAAGTTTTGAACTCAGCGGATGATTTAGCCAAGCTGTACATCAAGGAGATTGTACGGCTGCATGGAGTGCCTATAGAGATTATGTCGGATCGAGACACGCGATTCACGTCCATTTTCTAGACTTGAATTCAGGAAGCAATGTGTCACACCCCAAACTCGGAGACCGGGCTCACAAAATTCCCGATCGCCGAATCCGACGCGACAGCCTCCGTAGTACCCCATTCTCGGCTCCCGGTACCCATATACCAGGTTCCGATCCAGGGATGCTACAAGGAGGATTTCTAATAATCAATTTGATTCGTAATAAGCATAACCACAAGCATAACCCATGAATAATAACCACAAGAACACCACCACAAAATCCACTATGATCAAAAACTTTGAGTACAAGGTGTATAAAAGGAAATACAAGATAGTGCAAATAATAAAAACTCCAGAAGCTCGGCTGCACACTCCATCAATCGTGTATAAGCTTATGGAAAGCTTAGAGGGTGGTGTAAGTGTGTGCGCAATATGAGCGTGCTCAGAATGCAAGGTCAGAGAAATGCGGAATCGTACTAATAAGTACATAAATGCAACCAGCCGTACCAAGGCTATGCAGTACAAGATATGAGTGCAATCGGTCATACCAAGACCATGCGATGTAAAATGCAGCTCAAGCATGTCAATCCTCATGTCAATACAGTTATCAGTCTGGATAATCACCGGGGTCTAGTACACTCTACGTTAGCTTGTCGTCCCTATCTGGACGTACAACTGGAAGAGAGAAAGAGACCTCACTATCCGCCTGCCAATATCGGGCCCGGCTTGTCGATAGCGGACCGATTTCTCAAGCTGGTCAAACTCAACCTAGAAATTGCCCGCTCACTCAGGCGGGTAAGGTCACACCCCTTTCCAACCGACCACGACACAGTGGGAGACACAGCCTACTGGTATACAGCCCTCGCGCGCTCGTGTATCCACTCGGTCTCGATGTTGGAGTCATCCTCTGGTACCATCGGGTTTAGGAATTTTCACCCAGGGACATCTATGGCGCCCATATGCTAGAACCAAACATTTTCGGTATCCAATCCAGCCACCCACGATGTGTCTGTGGAGGCTATGGCCCTGGTATCACTAGGGCATACAGAAACTACAATCACACAATGCAAGTGCATGAGTCACACTACCAGTCATGCAACAATCCTGCGTAAACCATGTGCCCATGCAGGGCAACTCCGCCTATCAGGGAGCCCGTAACAGTCTGCCCGAAGGCATATGCTATGATCAGTCACCCCTCATCTCAAGCATGCATATAATGCGTATGATCATGAATCATGGGGCAGCACTATACTTATGGTATGATAATGGGGGTTGCTCAAAGTGAAGATGGGTCTAAACAGACTGCAGAATGAAAGTATGGACCTATCAGTGGGCCTTAAGAAGAGTGACAATGCGGACATTTAACCGTCGTCACCTACAATGTGGACGTCAAACCAACATTGTCCCCAAGGCCCGGCTCGCCTTAAATACGATTAAATAAATCATGGTGGAATCACACATTGTAATGTGCCTTAAGTACATCCTATTGGGCCTCAAATGCATCAAATGGGCTGTATCTCATGGGCCTTATATTCATCAAGTGGGCCACCTCAATGAGCCTCACCAATGGGTCTTAGGTACATTGCAATGGGCCATCACCCATGGGCCTTAGAATGCATTAAAATGAGCCCAATCACATAAGCTTTATGTGTGTCAAATGGGCCTAATCACATAGGCCTTATACATATATCAAGGTGGGCCTCAACAATGGGCCACAAATACCTCTGACGGGCCTCATAACATGGGCCTTATATATACCAAATGGGCCTAATCTCATGGGCCTTGTATACACCAAATGGGCCACACCAATTGGGCCCTATAGTACATCAAAATGGGACCGATCACATGGGCCATATGAATAACAAATGGTGGGGTCCACTTGAACTGTTAGATCTGCCTCATTCTTTAGCTCATGCAATAACATGAGCTTTCAAAATTGGATGGACGGGTTGGATGCAACAAATGCATCATGGCAGGGCCCATAAAGGCCCACCATCAGGTGTGTGTGTGTGTGTGTGTGTATATACATACACACACACACACACACTCACACACACGCATGCACACACACACGTGCACACTCACACACGCACACACAGGCATGCACACCCACCAAGGGGGTCCCACCGTCCAGGGTGGACGGTGTGGACGAACACATACATCAAGGTAGGCCCCACTGTCCGTATGGACGGTGGGCATGCAACACATACATCACTGTGGGTCCCATGTGGGGCCCACCATAACGTTTACTTTCCATCTAATCTGTTCATAAGGTCCCACATACTTGGGTGAAAAGGAAAAACAAATTTCATCTTGATCCGAAACTTCTGTGGACCTAGAAAGTGTTTCAATGGTAGAGTTCAATTCGCACTGTTTCCTATAATGTGGGCCACCTGAGCATTGGATGGGCCTGAAATTCGGAGGGGATCCACTGCTGTCAGTGGCCCACCATATGAACCGGGTGGATGACAAATATACATCATGGTGGGGTCCACATGTGGGGTCGTGGCCCCTGGCCCGTTCGCCCGTGAAAACGCAAAGAACGCTCTACGCGTTAACGCAATGAACAGCGCCGCTTTTTTTTTTTTTTTTTTTTTTTTTTGAAAACACCGACTGGAGGTTTTTCATGTGTGGGGCCCTCTTCAGCCAAATCCACCTCGTCCACTGGTTTCCATGGCCCAAGGCCAGTCCATAAAGACCAATATTGGACGTTTTTCAGCGTGTAGAAAGATTAAGGTGAGTTTCAATGGTGAAAATCACTATTTCCAAAGGCATGGTCCGTCTGAGAGTCAGATTGACCTCATTTTTTGGCTCAACACCTAAAATGATACGGGGAAAAGGATGGACGGTGTGGATTGAAGACATACATCAAGATGGGGCCTACACATGTGGTCCACCCAAAAAGCTTGTAAACCAAGCTAATATTTGTGTTTACTTTCCAGACGTCCAGTGACGCTGGACTCTTTCTTTCTTTTTTTTTTTTTGTCTTGACATACAAATAACGTTAAGGCGGGCCCTGCTTAGGTGGGCCACCACATGGATGGATGGTGTGGGTGCAACACATATGCAAGCGGGCCCCACCTAGGGATGGCTTGGATAAAATACATGGCTCATGGTGGGGTCCATCCAAGTGGACCACATGGCCACATCATCACACAAAAAAAAATGAATAAGAAAGGGAGAGAGAGAGAGAGAGTGGGAGAGAAAAGTGGGACACAGGTGTGATGGAGGGACCCGACACTATAGGCCCTCCCTTGCATCTAATCATACACAAAAAAAATAATCAAAGTGGGCCATCGGCCACATCTTAGGGTCCCAAGTGAGATCCATACCATTGATCGGTAGGCCTCACTTGGCCCATCATGAAAACATAGAAAACTACCCTATCAAAGCACCCACCGGTTGATCTCTTCGGTCCGTTGGAACGCCACCCTCCTTGTGCTTCACTTTGATGGTGGAGATGGGAAATGGATGGCTAGGATGATGGATTTTAGAATGGGAAAGTGGGCCACCAAAATCACATTCCTCTCACATGGAGAAGCTTGGACGTGTGGGCTCTCTCTTTTGCTTGAAAATGGTGTGAGAAAAGAGGGAGAGAGAGAGAGTTGTAAGGAGAGAGGGATGGGAGATGTGAGGTGAAAGGGTGAGAGATGTGTGATGTGTACTAGACATGTATGGTGGTGTAAGAGAGAGGATAAGAAAGAGTTGACTTTGGAGAGAGAAAGCATGGGTTGCTTGTACTTGACATTGAAGTGATTGATTGATTGATGTGATTGATTGATTGATGGGATTGATTTGATATTGTGTAGAGATTCTCTTGGGATTGAGAAAGCACGGTGTTTCTTCGAAATAAACGCCGGCTCATATCTTCTGGTCAGGGTATCGGATCGGTGTGTGAGTCATGGCATTAGAGCCGCAGTGACGGTGCGGTCGCAATGATACAGGTCTCGAATAAAACTGACTCGAATCTAAAGGATACGACTTACGGTCATGCGCAACGTCGATTATCAGTCGCGGATTGCCGGACTTCAACGGAAAGGATCGAGGATTCATCGGAACAGTACGAACTAGGATACGGGTCTTACACAATGGGAGTGAAACTATGTTCAGTACTGCGTTCCACCCTTAGACGGATGGCCAGACAGAACGGGTGAACCAGTTATTAGAAGATATGTTACGAGCATGTGTTCTTGATTTCAAGGACAGTTGAGATGACTGCCTTCCCTATGCCGAGTTCGCTTATAACAACAGCTTCCAAGTGAGCATTGGCATGGCTCCCTACGAAACATTGTTTAGATGCCCTTGTCGAGCACCGTATTGTTGGGCAGAGTTGGCGAGAAGAGCCTGATTGGCCCAGATTGGTTCAAGTGACCTCAGAGAAGATTGATATTATCAGACGTCGACTCCTCATGGCCCAGAGCAGACAGAAGAGTTATGCCCATATACGGCGGCGGCAGTTGGAGTTCGAAGTTAGGGACCATGTATTTCTTAAGGTTTTGCCCATGAAGGGAGTCTTTCGATTTGGCAAGAAAGGGAAACTCACATCGCGATTTATTGGTCCGTTCCAGATTCTAGACCGAGTGGGTGTGATAGCATACCGCCTTGCTTTGCCCACTCCACTCGGTGGGGTGCATAACGTATTTCATGTATCGATGCTAAAGAAATATGTTTCTGATCCTACTTGATCAGGATCAAATATTGCATATTAGACCCCGACTATTGCCTAATTTTACAAACATAATAACGCCGAACTTCATATTTTAATTGTATTTTTATTACAGGATGAAATCAGGAGCGTTGATTGAAAATTAATGTTAAAAGCGTGGAATTGACGTTCCGAAGTCACCAGAGCATGGGATGGACTCCAGAAAACCAATGGTGAAGAATATACACGCCTGAGATCTGAGGAAAGCACGCCAAAGGGGCTCGAAAAGGGTCCAGAATGCAAGATCACATGGTTCTCGCCAACCGATCAGTTCGAAACTTCATACATGGGATGAGGGCCATAAATTAACCGTACGTTTCAAATTTCAGCCCTCGGATCACTATGAAAGTTTCCCAACTGACAAATCAGCCCATAAACCATTGATTTCAGGCCCACCTGATATCTGGAACCTCTCCAAAATTTACCTCGACGGGTTAAATAATATGGGAAAAGGGATGGACGGCACAGATTTCTCATAAACACTGCAGTGGACCCCACCTGTGCGGCTGTGAGTGCACAGTACGGTGCACTCCCGCACTACATCGGATGGCTGGGACGGTCAGCGAGAGCGCTGACCCGTCTCTCTCTTTCATAATCCTCGGTTGCGGAAGCGTCTCTGTGCCAATTTTTGGCAAGCTTGTGGACCCCACTCATCACCAGACGGATGATCTCGGGACCGTTATTACATCTATGGGGTAGGCGGAATCCTTACCTAGGTGAAATTTTAGTCTATGCACAGGGACATGTGTAGATCTCAGCCGCACACAAGTTGGACGGTGAGTTCAAAACTCCGTGGGCCACCACAAATTCAACTCGAAACTCTGCATTCCCCACCGATTTTTCCTCCTCTATGCAATAGACGGAGTGGATTTGCAGTTTAATCAAGGGGATGGGCCACACCATTGCCACGGAGGATGGATCCGCGTCCGCGAAACGCACGGACGCTGCCGATTTTGCGAAGGACAGTGGGCCCCACTCATCACCCGTACGGCCAATCCGAGCCGTCCATCGCGTAGAGGGCCACGAATACTACAAAACCATGCTGATAGTTCACTCCCATGCGTACACACGTGCGTGATACAGAGGCCACAAAAGGGCTGTCTGGCGACGTTCAAAACTGATCTTTTTGAGATTTCTTCTGTGGGCCACGTTAATGGACCTTAAAAACCACCCATTTTTTACTGAAATTTCGTCCTGAATCCAATGGACGGGGTGGATTTTCCAGAAAACACCTCTGTGGGGCCCACCGATCACGGTTGCGAAAAATTGTACTCCGAGTCCGTCTACGACTCTGCCACCGATTCCAACCATCTAGCAGCTATAAAAGTGGAGTTTTGGATGTGGGAAAGGCATTTAGAACTAGAGAATTCCAGATCTAGAGCCAGGGAGAGAAGAAAGAGAAGAAAGAGAAGGAGGAAGAGAGAGAGAGATTGATCGGTTTGACGTTTTAATTTTTATGAATTTTATTTAATATTTTTTATGGATTTTATGGGTCACTAATCTCTCAACTAGGGCTGAGATGAAGCCCCTAATTTGATCAGCTCTTGTATTGGTTGATTTACTTTGAATATTAATTAATTAATTTTTTTCCTCTAAGTGGGCGTGATTGGTTTAAATTCCATACTTCTCCATATATGAACTTGAACAAAGTATATATATGGATGTTGTTTGGATGCTTATTACAGGTGCTTGGGTCTGATCAAGAACAGGTTTCCTATAGAGGAAGAAACAGGGTGCTCTAATGAATGTACATTCCATGTACCCGACCACGGACATGGGATATGTTGTTCATGGCATTGCTTAAAGGAATTAGACAAGTCAGATGCCCGATTTAGGACACAGATTGTGCTTTCTCTGAATAAGTGGTATCTATTTAGGTTAAGGTGAATCAACAGACAAAACAAGGGTTATGATAATTAGGGGTGGATTCGAAAGTCCAAGTGCTCTCTCTCTGATTAAATTTTCTTCCATGTTCTTAATTGTTTTTCATAGAATTGTGCTTAGTAGTTTAGTTCATTATTTGTTGGATTAGTTAAGGAGAGTCATAGATTTGAATTGTGACGACCAGTCTTCGTGGGATTCGACCTCGATCTTACCGAGTTTATTACTACATCACAACCCTATACTTGGGGAGTGAACACTACTCACATTATCAAGTGGGAGCAGGTACAGTTGAGTGAAGATGCTACTTATATACTGCAACCAACCCATATTCTAGATAGGAAGGAACAAGTGCTACACCGTAAAGTTATTCCACTTGTGAAGGTACATGGACACACCACACTGAGGAAGAGGCTACTTGGGAAAAAAAGCTGAAGTCCGAAAGAACTACCCTCAAATCCTCGAAGAGTACGAAAAGGTATTAATTTCAAGGACAAAATTTTTCTTTAAGGGGGGTAGATTGTAACGTCTCGAAAAAATTCGTACAAAGACCCGAGTACCACCTCAGGCAGAAATCCCTAAGGACCGTACTCTATAGAAATTAGATGAAAATTTAGTTAAGTACTAAACTAAATAATCGGTGGAATTAGTTTGAACCACTATTTATAAGAACAGCAAGACCTAAAACTAATAAAATCATTAACTCAACATTACTTAGAAAACCTATGAGAAATCTCAAAACCCAGTTGCTCTCGGGAGCACATTGAAACTCCGTATCGGACTCGGACCGTACGTCGAAAGTCTGATGACCGCGAAACTATAAAGTTATGACTGCCTTATTGGTCTTGACAACCATTGCGGGAATCGAACCCAGATGTGTCCCGAAATGCACAACTTGAGCCTTAAGCGAAGTGTATGAGAAACGTGAATATCTTTAGAAAGTGAACCAAAACTTAAGTGAATTGGGCCATTCACTTACGGGCAAAATTGAAGGTTTCAGACCGTCAGTTTTTTACTAAACTATAACCGTGGATCAGAAAAATTTTCATGCACTTATCGGTATACTTGTGGCCCTGATCGAGTGACGACAGCCATTGAACTAACACGGGCCCTCCATGGTCGATCCGCTAATTCGATCGTATCGAAATCGTATCCTGGCCTAAATCTATTGCCAGAGAACTTACCCTACACCGTAGACGAGTAATGGACCTCCAGATGAGCTCTGTTTGCCTGAAACAATCGCCCTTTACGATAACCTAAGTATATCATGGCCCTAGGGCCATTGACATCACTTATAAGCCTATATAAGGCCCTTAAACCAACCCACCCCTCTCTCATACGAATTTTCTCTAACCCTAGGAGAGAGAAGAGAGAAAGGAAGAGAAAAGAGGGGGAGTGAAGGAAGATCCTTAGAGTTTGATGCAGTACTTCTTTCCTACTACTCCACGCATTGAATCGCCTTTACATCTAGCTACACAAGTCATTCCAATTTCATTTTGGGTAAGAAATCTTAACCATAATCTTGTTTTAGGAATCCAAATAGAGTAATCGATGAAATAGCTAACCGATTTTGTGATTTAGGTAGCCGTTGTCCTGTAGACGGGGACTAGTATTCGAACTGAGTTCGAAACGAGCAATCCGATGAAAGGTGCAAACTATAAATGCTTAGGTTATGGTTTTCAAGGCTTTCAATGTCAGCAATGATTTATGTCTAACTTAATTGCTGCCATATGATCTTAGTTACGATGTGTTCGATAAATTATACATGTGTGTGAACTATGTGAATATATAATGCATTCCATGTGTTTGTTAAAATGTTTGAATGAACTTGTAATTTATGATTTGTGTTGACCATGACTATTAATCTAGAATTCATGTTCGTTATATGTATGACAATCTCTTTGTGAAAGGATTTGTCATAATATATGCCGTAACTAATTTAGTCTATGTATGTAGAAAGGTGTAGTCTAAGTGTTTGATAAAATGTCTGAATGAGAAAATGTTGATGGTTGGTATTTATTGAGTGTATTAAGATAGGATTCTTAATTCCCTTAATCATATGTATAGCTTCTTTCATGAAATCATATCGCCGCAACGTGATTTATGGATTAAATGCAAGTGCTTGGCGACAAGTTCAATGTGTTTGATAAAATGCTCAAATGAGTGTTGTGTTTGGATTGTTTGTTAAATGCTTATATGATTATCACATGTATCCACATGCTATGTCTGAGTAAGATTAGGACTACAACCTAGTCCAGGTAATCGATAACAATTTCTGTTTAGGTGGCCGAATTAATCTCGCCATATTTGATACGTTCGGTGAATCCGGGTCGTACAATGATTGTCAATAGTGGTTAGGCCACATAGAGTGCTTATGTGCTCCATGTCTATTAATTCAGTATGCACTTGTACCAATCAAACTTGTTTAATAAATTGATTGGCTTATTGTGTATTTACTATGTATAGACATTCCTGCTTGAATCTAAGGTACCACTTACCAATGTAAAGCCCGTTTCAACCATGGTACCACGATCCGCTAAGACTCATGAGCTAGGCATGGTGGTATGGGACACCGTGGTCGAGTTGTCGGCTTACGCTGGGGTGACAAGCCTCCCTATAGTATCTAGTGAGCAACCCAAACTCGTGAGCTGAATACAGTAGTATGGGACACTGTATTCGAACTGTCGGCCTACGTTCAGGTGACGAACCTCCCGTAGTAACCTCGAGCATAATCAATTGAACTTGCCTATTCACTACTTCCATT
Source organism: Magnolia changhungtana (assembly GCA_030180095.1). Taxonomy (NCBI): domain Eukaryota; kingdom Viridiplantae; phylum Streptophyta; class Magnoliopsida; order Magnoliales; family Magnoliaceae; genus Magnolia; species Magnolia changhungtana. The sequence continues at coordinate 206,872 of JASAUF010000240.1, forward strand.
AGGGGTGATGCCCTACAACTTGCTTATCGTATGTGAATAATTAAGATTGACGACCCTAGATGGATCCCCGTTTGGGTTAATGATACAAAGGGAGGTACCTTAGCTTCCTAAATCTGCTGTACGAATAAGCCTAATTAAGAACTTGGCTAACACAACCATGCACCGCATTACATGTGCTTTGGCGAGGAAGCGCACGTTTAGAGAGTTTGTTATGCGCGACCATGAGATGAAGTCATTGAGGGAGTGCAGGAGAGGGCATACATCATTACAACATACCATTCCTGAATTAATAAGAGTACTTAAGATATGATTGTTGAAAGTGCCCTGGTTTGTCAATTAGCGTGAGTGTTAAGTCAGTCAGACTACAGAGCCTCATAAGAAGATCAATTCAAGTGTCTGTTTCAACTGAATGTGTGTAAGCTCGCCACAGGTAAATCTAGCCTCACATCCCTTGTCTTAAAACACCAAGTATATAAAACCCTTAAAATAAACTAGAACATCATAGAGTTTTTAAGTTAAGAAAACTTTTTCAAAATAGGAAAATTCTCTAAGTTTTCTTACTTTGTCGATTTTATCGATACACATCTTGATATGATCGACCTGCGCTGTCGATGTCCTCGATACCTAAACGATATCATCGGGATGAAGATAAAAGTGTCCAGCAACCGCATATATATCTGGACAGATTTATCGATGTATCAATATACCTATCGATATCATCGATATTTGAATCTCGAGTCCATTGAAGGTGGCTCGATAATATCAACAGGCAGATCTCCGGTGCCCCTGTTTTTTCTTTAAAATATCATATATGCATCGATATATCGAAGCCTCCTCGATACCATCGAAATTTAAATCTCAATGATATCGAAAGGCTCTCGATGATATCGATCTTGGGCGTCAAGTTCTTCCAGCAAAATATTTCAGGATGGTTTATCTATAATGGGGGATCTCTCGATAGAATCGATAATCAAATGTCGATAATATCAGTACGGTCTCGATAGCATCGAACATGGACATAAATTGTCTAACAAGCTTAAAGAAAAATCTGATGGATTTATTGATGCATCGACACGGGTATCGATATCATCGACATTCAAATTCTGATGATCTCGATGGTCCCTCGATCATTCTTGTAAACCTGAAATATTTCAAGTCAAGTCTCTCTCATTATTTAAATGTCGATGAATCGACATTAATATCGATTGAATTGGAGTTCGAAATCCAATGACATCAACACTTATTTCGATTCTATCGACCAGCTGGCAAGAGGTTTCAAAAGCGTATGATATTTGAGATTGTGTCATCGAGCAGATCATCAATGCGATCGAGAGTATACGCTCGATGATATCGAACCCGCTTGATGATATCAAACTCTGTCATAAATATGACCGTTTTATATCCATTGAAACTTTTTGCCTATATATAGAGGACTTATCTATTATTGCTGGGAGAGAAAGAAGAGAGTGTTTTTGTGTGTTTTACCTTAGATCATTTACCTAAAGCACTTTCTCTCAGGGAAGTTTATCCTCCAATCCACCCTCGTCATTAACATTCAATAAAGTGGATTGGGGAATGAACTTTTGCATTCAAGGATCCTCCAGCTACTACCTTAATGGTAAATCATTAAGCTAGGATGCCTTAAATGCATAATCGGAATCACTCTATCTTCCTTATAGGAAAACATTTTATAGAGTAGGATTCCGTCTTAACCTTGACCTAACTCGAAGCCTCGCATTGGTACTTCATTTGTATTACGGATTAAGGAAGCCGAAAATTCGTCATCAACAAGGAGGAGATCTTCGTCAATGTGATGAATGGGACTCATCCACTTATTTATAAGTTATTAGAGTCCAGAGGACACTTGTGATCATTTCTTTTTAAGATTGGGTCTTAAGTGTTTCTCACCCTTGCAAGCCCTCATAGGAGGCCTCCAGCGGGAGTGTACGTAGTGGGTACGTAGTGTTGACCCTTGCTCTGTGGAGAGCATAAACTTCCGGTTGAAGGTGAACCTTTCTAAAACCTTAGGTTTGAGGTGATCCGAGTGAAACCTCCGTTAGGGTCTTATGGAAGATCCTTGGCCAGTGTGCCTAAAAGTGGGTGCGTTGTGTTGACCCTTACTCCTAAGAGCATAAACAGTCAGCCTCCGTGTAGGTTGTAAAGGTTAAAAGTGAACCTGATTTAAAACCGTAGGTTTGAGGTGAACCGCTGTGAAACCTCCTTAGTGAAATCCGATACACTCAAGGGTTGAGTGCAGTTACCGGGAGTAGAGTAGACAAGTAGTCGAACCACTATAAAAATGACTATGTTTGAGATTGTTATTCTTCTGTTTGTGTGATTTACTTTAATATTTTCATATCTGAATATCTCAGATCACACCTCACACACATACACAGTTATATCCATCATAAACTAGTTTGCATATTGTTCACTTCTTAAATAGTTTGTGATTGAATCCTCTACTGGGCTTAGAAGTTAGTAAAGTTACTTTTGAGTAATCTTAATATGTGCTTGTTGTTAGGATTAGTATAATAAGATTTTAAAAAAATCATAAAAACTTTAAAAAGTCCTATTCACCCCCTTCTAGGGCATATTGGCATATTCCTACTTCAACTAAAGCGGTCTCCACCGTTATTTCAATTGGTATCAAAGCGGGTCTCTCTTTAAGGGCTTCACCACCTAGAGAGTGATCTTGACTGAAGTTAGGAATATGGCCAAAGGAGAGGGCTCATCAGTCACTAGACCTCCAGTATTTAATGGATCAAATTATGCATACTGGAAGGCTAGGATGCACTACTTTCTAAGATCTTTGGATCACGATGTTTGATATATATTTGAAAGTGGATATGTGCCACCAACTGAACAAATCGTATTTGACAGTGGCACAACCATCACGAAACCCAGACCTAAAGAGAAGTAGACAACGTTCGATAAAGAGAGACAAACTGCTAAAGCTAAAGCAATGAACGTCATCTACTGTGTCATGTCTCATAATATATTCAATCAGATAAGTATGTGTGGGACATCTAAAGAAGCATGGGATTTATTGGAAACAACCCATGAAGGCACAAGTACTGTGAAGAGATCCAAACTTCAACTCCTGACTTCACAGTTCGAAAGTCTCAGAATGGAAGAGCATGAGACCTTTATGGAGTTTTTCACTAAGTTGAATATCATTTGCAACTCCATGGGTGGATTGGGAGAAAAAGTTCTGGTTCCTAAAATCTATAGAAAAATACTGAGATCACTGCTGGAATGGTTAATCCCAAAGTAACAACCATTGAAGAGTGTAAGAATATTGATGAAATGAAAGTAGAAGAACTGGTAGGTTCCCTACAAACTTTTGAACTACACTTCAAACAAATCCCTAAATCTAAAACAACTATCCTAAAAACTTCAAAGAAAACAACAAATGAGGACAGTGAAAGTGAAAAAGATGATGAAGATGAGGAAGTGGCTTTGCTGGTACAAAGATTCAGAAAATTCTTTCAGAAGAATCGTGGCCATCCTACTAGAGGAAGAAAGATGGACAACAGACCATCTATAGGCAAATTTGGTAAAAAAGACCAAAGAACCACAATGTTATGCCTGTCAGAAATATGGACATTTGTCTACTGAATGCCCAAACAGAAAAACTAAGCGCAAGGCGATGGCTGCCACATGGGATGATATAGAAGAGTCAAACTCAAAATCCAATGACTCAAAGAGTGATGGGGACCAAAAATCTTTGAAAATTCTTATGGTCTCCATTACTCCAATCATTCCTAGCAAATCTGAGAATGAGAAAGAACAGCAAGCCACTGAATCATTTCTGTCTGATAATGAGGAAACTGAAAAGGAAGAAGAAGAACAAAACAAGCTACAAGATGCTTACAATCAACTTTATATCCATAGCATCAAAGTGATAAAAGACTTGGAATATCTGAGAATAAGAAGGAATTGCTGCAAAAAGATTTGGATAAAACTCTGGAAATTAATACACACCTAATCAATGACTTACAGCAATATCACTCAGATAATGACAGACTTAAGAGAATTAACTCCTTTCTTAAAACTGAATTCGAAAAACTAAACAAACAGGTTGATCAATTAAAAGACAAAAATATACTTCTTCAAAATGAAAATCATACACTCCTGTTTGATCTAGAAAAGTCCAAAAAAATTGCCAAGTTAAACTGTAAATTTTTCCAGAGTGGTGAGAAGTTAGAAAAACTTTTAGGTATGGGAAAATCAGGAAATAACAAAAACGGCTTAGGGTATGAGACAGTTAGAGCAAAAACTGGATATGGAACACAAATACTTGAAAAATCTGATTCCTCCAGTAGCAACACAGAAACTAATCAAATAGTTGAATCAAATAAGGAAACTAAATCTACTGTAAGTAAGAATCCTGTCACAAAGTGGGTAATTAAAGAAAAGAAAAATTGTCTTGCTACTCACTCAAATCATTTAAAAGGCAATGACACTAAGTGGTACCTAAACAGTGGCTGCTCAAGACATGTCACAGGTGACAAGTCCCTTCTTTCAAACTATAAGAATCTTTATAATGGGATAGTCACCTATAGAGATGGAACCACTGCTAAAGTAATTGGACAGGGAATCATAAAAGGGATTAATTTGCTTAAAAATGAGAATGCTTTCTGCATAAAAGGTTTGGCACATAATCTCCTAAGCATATCTCAAATCTGTGATAATGGGCATGTGGTCAAATTCAACAAACAAGAATGCGAAATCTTAAACCAATCAGGAAAATCAGTAATGAAGGGTCATCGCACAAACAACCACTACTACATTATCAGAGGCAAAGAAAGGACTGATGCCTAGAAGTACTAAGCATAGAAAAACAAGTCCAGGTCATGCATCTAGATTTGGATATTTGCTGAAATGATGCAATTTTTGCTGAGCTTTAAATGATATATCTGAGGTTCCTCACCTCAATCTTTTGTAGATAAACATTCAAATGTTTATAATTTTGATGTGTACATTGATTGTACAAATTTTTGGTGTGTATACTGATGATACATAGATATACTAAAAGTATACACGAAAGTTTGTCGAAATGAAGAAAAACTGATATATATATATATATACCTTCGATATGTCCATCGATAGGTCACATGGAATCTCGATCAAATCGATAAAGGTCGATACCATCGACATCTCTTTGGAAGTTGAAAAGTCATGTAGTTGAAAATTTCATTGAAGACAACTTCGATAAAATCAAATAGGACATCTCGATAACATCGGAACACTGATCAATGACATCGAAGATCACTGCCTGATAAAAGGCTATTGTGCGGGAAAAATTACTTGTTATGGCTACTGGTCCTGTTTTGTTTTTCTGCTCATTTTCCTTGGCCTGCCTGCTCGGAGCCTCATCGGGAAGATCCCAACACTAAACGGAGCAAGGAAGATGGTTAAAGGGAAAGGTAAGGATCTCTCTTCCAAGGCTAAGAAAGAGAAAAATGTTAGATCACCTCAAAACCAATCTGATTGGGAACAAGTTGCAATCGTCAATCGTATTGTTCTCAATAGTGTTGTTGAGCCCTATGGGGTAGATCTCTTGTAAAAGACTATTGGCTGGCAGAATATGCTTAACATGGGCGGTCCAAACCAGTTTGAAATGATTCAGCAGTTCTTCAACTGTTGCCACGTTGTTCGGGATTATCCACCATGTATTCGTCTGGAATTCAGGCAACACACCAAACAAATTACTCCAACAGTCCTTGGTCGTGTTCTAAACATTAGTGTGACTCTGCTCCCAATCATTGATAGAAGTCTAAACGAATTAAGAAGGTGGGGGGAAATCACTCGAGCACTGTGCCAGGGTGCAACAATTCCTAGAAATGATGACAATGTCCTTCCGGTAAAACATCTAGGAATCTTATTCAAAATCCTCCACAGTATCTTCAGTACAAATGTATACCCATGTGACGCCAACAGCACTGACCTAAGTCCCTTTGTACTCAATGTCTTGTATGATGTATATCAAGAGGTCCTTGTGTGTCTGCTAACTCTTATTCTAGGTCAACTGATTAGGGTAGTCAAGGGAAACCATCTTGAAATACTTTCATTTCCATCCCTTATCTGCAAGCTCACACACTGGGTAGGATTGCCGGAAACAACAGATAAGGTATATCCTGAAGTATGGTTCGACCATGATGCAGTTCAATAAGTATATGCCTCAGTCTCATCTCATACTAAGAATCCTCCACCGGTTGAAGAGAGCAGTCAGCAGCCTAATGAAGAAACATCTTGGGGATCTAATCAAACACCCCTCTGTAGCCCTGGTTTTGTCACTAATCGTCGACGTCATATACTTGAATGTCAACTGTTGAACAGTCTCGCTGGAATTGACAAGCGGCTTCATAACTATGAACGACGACCGTCAGGGATAAAAGACAAGATGGAAGCTCTCCAACCCTCGGTGCAACAGATTCTGGAGCTGCTAACGACTGGCGGATCTACTATGCTTTAAAAGATAACAGCTTTGGAGGATAAGTGTGTCTAGTCATGAACACTGTGATCGGTTTTTGAAAAGTTCTCCCTATTCCTTAACTGGCACACTCTAGCGTCTGATCGTTCCTGTTATATATATATATATATATATATATATATATATATATATATATATATATATATATATATATATATTTTAATGCCCATGCATGACCATGTTTGCTTTCTTTGGATACCTGTTGCCTTACTGTCAAACCTTGGGCAATATTCTTTTGGACATTTTGACAATGGATGGTAACCATGTATATCTCTTTGTTGCCATATTTATATGATTTCTGTTGTTTTGTTAGTTTATGCTTATATTGCAAATGGTATGAGATGTCTTTTGTTATTGTGCTTATCTCTTATCTTATCACCACCTTACGTGATATCCCCTGCATACATAGGATTCACACATAAGATGTTGTAGATCACTGGTCTGATTATTATCCATCTATCTTCACTTTATGTATGTTTACTGAATGTTGGTTCTCCCACATGTCTTTAAACTTCAGTTAATATCAATTGTTATATCTTTGTCAATGACTGACAAAAAGGGGGAGAACAATCCAAAAACCCCGAACGGAAAATTGTATATCTGCTTGAATGGTGTTGCAGGTGCTAGGGGGAGCAGCTGCACCAGGATAAGGGGAGTTTGAACTCAAGGGGAGCAAATACTAGGTTGTGTACATGTCTTCACTAGAAATTATAAAATTGTGTAAAATGCATGTACACACAATTTAGGATGTGTTTGTCTAGATACTGTTCTAGAGTGTTTTGGTATTTTATCACGTAATTGACAAAGGGGGAGATTGAAAGTGCCCTGGTTTGTCAATTAGCGTGAGTGTTGAGTCAATCAGACTGCAGAGCCTCATAGGAAGATCAATTAAGCGTCTATCTCAACCGGATGTATGCAAGCTCACCACAGGTAAATCTAGCCTCACAACCCTTGTCCTAAAACACCAGGTATATAAAACCCTTAAAATAAACTAGAACATCATAAGGTTTTTAAGTTAAGAAAACTTAAATAACGATGGAGACCGCTTTAGTTGAAGTAAGAATATGCCAATATGTCCTAGAGGAGGGTGAATAAGACTTTTTAAAGTTTTTATGGTTTATTTAAAATTCTATTACACTAATCCTAACAACAAGCACATATTAGGATTACTCAAAAGTAACTCTACTGGCTTCTAAGCCCAGTAGAGGATCTAATCACAAACTATTTAAGAAGTAAACAATATGCAAACTAGTTTCTGATGGATATGACTGTGTATGTGTGTGAGGTGTGATCTCAGATATTCAAATATGAAAATATTAAAGTAAATCACACAAACAGAAGAATAACAATCTCAAACATAGTCATTTTTATAGTGGTTCGACTACTTGTCTACTCTACTCCCGGTAACCGCACTTAACCCTTGAGTGTACCAGATTTTACTAAGGAGGTTTCACAGCGGTTTACCTCAAACCTAAGGTTTTAAATCAGGTTTACCTTCAACCTTTACAACCTACACTGAGGCTGACTGTTTATGCTTTCAGGAGCAAGGGTCAATACAACGCACCCACTTTTAGGCACACTGGCCAAGGATCTTCCATAAGACCTTAAAGGATGTTCCACTCGGATCACCTTAAACCTAAGGTTTTAGACAGGTTCACCTTCAACTGGAAGTTTATGCTCTCCACAAAGCAAGGATCAACACTACGTACCCACCACGTACACTCCTGCCGGAGGCCTCCTACGAGGACTTACAAGGGTAAGAAACACCTAAGACCCAATCCTAAAAATGAATAATCACAAGTGTCCTCTAGACTCTAATAACTTGCAAATAAATGGATGAGTCCCATTCAGCACATTGACGAAGATCTCCTTGTTGATGAAGAATCTTCGGCTTCCTTGATCCGCAACACAAATGATGTACCAATGCGAGGCTTCGGGTTGGGTCGAGGTAAAGACGGAATCCTACTCTATAAAGTGTTTTCCTATAAGGAAGATAGAGTGATTCCGATTATGCATTTAAGGCATCCTAGCTTAATGATTTACCATTAAGGTAATAGTTGGAGGATCCTTGAATGCGGAAGTTCATTCCCCAATCCACTCTATTAAATGTCAATGATGAGGGTGGATTGGAGGATGAACTTCCCTGAGAGAAAGGGCTTTAGGTATATGATCTAAGGTAAAACATACAAAAGCACTCTCTTCTTTCTCTCCCAGCAATAATAAACAAGTCCTCTATATATAGGCAAAAAGTTTCAATGGATATAAAATGGTCATATTTATGACAGAGTTCGATATCATCGAGCAGGTTCGATATCATTGAGCATATACTCTCGATCGCATCGATAATCCGCTCGATGACACAAACTCAAATGTCATACGCTTTTGGAACCTCTTGCCAGCTGGTCGATGAAATCGAAATAGGTGTCAATGTCATCAGATTTCGAACTCCGATTCAATCAATATTAGTGTCGATTCATCGACATTTGAATAATGAGAGAGACTTGACTTGAAATATTTCAGGTTTATAAGAATGATCGAGGGGCCATCGAGATCATCGGAATTTGAATGTCGATGATATTGATACCCGTGTCGATGCATCGATAAATCCATCAGATTTTTCTTTAAGCTTGCCAGATAGTTTATGTCCATGTTCGATGCAATTGAGACCGTACCGATATTATTGACATTTGAATATCAATTCTATCGAGAGACCCCCGATCATAGATAAACCATCTTGAAATGTTTTGTTAGAAGAACTTGGCGCCCAAGACCGATATCATCGAGATTTGAATTTCGATGATATTGAGGAGGCTTCGATATATCGATGCATATATCATATTTTTAATAAAAAACGCGGCGCCAGAGATCTGTCTGTCGATATTATCGAGCCACCTACGATGGACTCGAGATTCAAATATCGATGATATCGATAGGTATATCGATACATCGATAAATCTGTCCAGATATATATGTGGTTGTTGGACACTTTTGTCCTCATTCCGATGATATCATTTAGGTATCAAGGACATCGACAGCGCAAGTCGATTATATTGAGATGTGTATTGATAAAATCGACAAAGCAAGAAAACTTAAAGAATTTTTCTATAAAAAAAAAATCTTAACTTAAAAACCCTATGATGTTCTAGTTTATTTTAAGGGTTTTATATACTTGGTGTTTTGGGACAAGGGATGTGAGGCTAGATTTACTTATGGTGAGCCTGCACACATCCAGTTGAGATAGATGCTTGAATTGAACTTCCTATGAGTCTCTGCAGTCTGACTGACTCAACACTCACGCTAATTGACAAACTAGGGCACTTTCAATCTCCCCCTTTATCAATTACGCGACAAAATACCAAAACACCTTAGAATAGTATCTAGACAAACACATCCTAAATTGTGTGGACATACATTTTACACAATTTTATAATTTCTAGTGAAGACATGTACACAACCTAGTATCTGCTCCCTCTAAGTTCAAACTCCCCTTATCTTGGTGCAACTGCTCCCCCTAGCACCTGCAACACCATTCAAGCAGATATACAATTTTTCGTTCAGATTTTTTGAATTGTACTGCTTTATCATTACTGCTTGACTGAATTGATAACATGTTAACATTTGCCTTATAGTACCACTGAGTCGATCACTCACTCCCAATCTGAGACAGTGTTTTAAAACACCAACCAGACCCTGATTTAGATGTAGGTTATGGCGAGGCTTACGCGACGAAGCTGAATTTCTTGGACGAGGAGGAGGAGTTCTCCTACATGTAACTCTCGAGTGGGTCTATGTAGACCTAGAGCTGTGTTGCTGGGATTACCGGGTTATGGATTAGTTGGATGTTTATACTTGATATTTTGTAAATTTTGGAACAATACATGTATATATTCAGCCTAGTGACATACTCATACTCTGGGGATTGAGAAACACTTATATACTTTATATATCTATCTCAGTCTTCCGCTTGCCTAATTTAATTATCTTTAAAGTATTATATGCTGAATTAGTATAATCCTACTCATATTTAATGCACTAATTCGGACAACATTTAAACATCATTATCTATGTTGCATAAGTGATGCGTTGGATCTCGGGAGTTGAGCTTTACTCGACCCTTAAAATCTGAGGCATTACAGAAGTAGAGGTTTAAAGGTTGATTTTCTATTCACCTTGCGGATTTCACTTGTACCATGATTTCCAGGTGGAGCTAAAGTTCGTTTATCGATTTTCTAGCTATCTTACGGAGTTCACGTACAATGCAATTTCGGGTGTAATAAAAAATCGTATGATTAATTATTTAACTATCTGGACATATTCCCTTATACTGCAATCACTATTACTTGTTGCTTATGATGAGATTCTATTGATTAGCTTAATTATGAAATGTCATGTTTAATATATCTAATTTCATGACTTGCGATCTATATTAGATTATGAATGATGAGTGCACAATCTTAGAGGATGCTCCTCACTGTAAAAGTCATTGACACTATCAAACCGTAACAGTTGATATAGGTGTAGAGCGATCCAATGTTGTTCTCGAGATTGCTAGGGCAGATCGGGTAGCTAAGGAGTTAGACGAGGTCCTTACGGCCCATATTGAGCTCCACCATTAGATGATATGTTTTTAGTTTTTGTTATTAATGAACCTTGTATTTGGGATTGTATAAGTCCTATATGGGCGCTACATTTGGATTTTATTTATGATGTTTGAAGTGCTTTTATACAATGCATGGTTTACTTTAGCTTCGTTGCTGTTAACTCTGATTAATGATAAGCGGTTCAAATTTACACTGAATTTTATAAGCTAACACTCGGGTTTTTAGAGGATGAGTCATATACTCGGGTTCCAAAAACTAGGGCGTTATAGTTACACCTACATCAACTGTTACAATTTAATGGCGTCAATGGCTATCGCAGTGAGGAGCACCCTTTAAGATTGCGCATTCATCATTCATAATCCAATATGGATCGCAGGTCATGAAATTAGATATGTTAAACAGGGCATTTCATAATTAAGTCAATCAATAGAATATCATCATAAGCAACATGTAATAGTGATTGCAGTATAAGGGAATATGTCCAAACAGTTAAATAATCAATCATACGATTTTTTATTACACCCGAAATTGCATTATACATGAACTCCGCAAGATGGTTAGAAAATCGATAAACGAACTTTAGCTCCACCTGGAAATCATGGTACAAGTGAAATCCACAAGGTAAATAGAAAATCAACTTTTAAACCTCTACTTCACCCGGGAATCATATCGTACGTGAACTCCTCAAGATGGCTAGAAAATCGATAAACGAACTTCAGCTCCACCCGAAAATTATGGTACGACTGAACTCCGCAAATGAATTGACAATCAACATACAACCCTCTATTTTACCCGAAAATCATATCGTATGTGAACACCGCAAGATGGCTAGAAAATCGATAAGCGAACTTCAGCTCCACCTAGAAATCATCATACGACTGAACATGTCCAAATGTGATGAGATTTAGCAAGTGGCCTTTATTTTCCGCCCTCTTTTCGTTGACCAAATTTGAGCCTTGATCTCTCGAGGATGACTAAGATGCTCTTTTAACGGTTAATACGTTTCAAAATTTCAACTTAATGTTTGTACCTGCTTAATTAACTAGTTAATAGGTGGTTTGCGCTTATACTCCAAGATCTTCATGATGATCAGTTGACCACAATGTTCATGTGGCCTGTTTGGTGGATCCAAACATGACGGATGGTTAGCTGACTTGTTAAAAATGTGAAAACTTAATGGTTGGTATTCTAACAGTGCATACAGGTATATGTACGATCAATTTCATAAACGGATGGACATAAAGTGAGTTTCTAGAGTGATTAGGGGTAGGACGTGTATACCGTTAGGTTCAAGTGACTTATACACATGTGTAAGTTCTTCATATTGTAATTCTAATGGTGGGTTAAGCATATTCATATAGGGTGAATAAGATGAACGAATTGGAGTTTTGATCTGATAAGTGTACGGACGAATGTAGATGTCAAGTAGCTAGTTTACTGTAATCTAAGGGTTGAAATTCGACGTGTATGGTTAATTTATGATAATTAAGCATGGTATAAAATTTCACATTAAACGGATAGTGGAAAACATGCAATAGAGAATTTAGGGGTTTAGGTTAGTGGCATTTTCGTAATTACTATTGATCTAAGAGTTTTGTGAAATTAATGGTTCTACATGATTCTATGCCCATTTTTAAAAAATTATTAGAAAAGAACTTACATATAAATTATTATGGATAAAGAGTTATTCATCGGTTTAGTCAAGGGAAGGTACATATATCAAACCACATGATTAACAGTCGGATGACTTGATTTATGAATGAAAACCATTCTTAATCGGTCAGATTCACGTTAGAGGATGGATGTAGGGTGAGGTTAACTAGATTGGTACCGTACACGTGTACATAATAGGCTAAATTCATGGTAACACTCATGACTGAAATGTACGGGGTGTTACAATCTACCCCCCTTAAAGAGAATTTCGTCCCCAAAATTCAATACTTTTATTTTAAATAGGACGAGGTCAATGTATTTTACCGTGCCTCTTATCATTCACCACCTTCCCTATGAAGATGTTTTTATGTACAAGTGTTCAGGACTATCTACTAAGACTGAGGTTGTTACATAATATCCCATGGATTTTCAAAAATATCAAGGGTGAAAATCTTGAAACGCATTTTAAAATGAACTTCTGAATATTTAAAATTTAAATATGTGAGAATTTGATGTAGAGCGGGTCGCAGACAGTTTCATGGTCAAGATGGATCGGAAAAGGCTTTATTGGAAGTGGAAGTAATCCTGTCCGTTTAGGCCATAAACGGACGTATCTCGCAAATCGAAATGAGTTATCCAACGTGTCATATATAATATTAGGGCAGGACGAGCTACTTTAGCCACCCAACCCTGCTATACCGAGTTGCCCACACCGAATTTGCGAAATATTATCAGATCGACGGTCGATTTCCTAATTTAATTTCATTTTTACTATTTATAGTAAGTTTTAGTTTGTGTATAACTCTTCATCCGTTGGGCTTTAGGAGTTGCGCCCAACATGAAAAGTGCTTAGAATAGTTAGGGGAACATCATGGTTCGGACAAATAGGACACTATTTTTTTTTGAAAACCATGCTCACTAGCACGAATCACAACCGTTTATAAATATCAAGTTTACTATTTATGGTAAGTTGTGATTTCTAGGAGTTTTAGTTGTAGTTTAATTCCGAAACTTCTTCCATAGCTTAGTATCCATATTTAAATATTTAAATAGGTGTAAACTCATTTATTCAATCATCCATCAATTTATGAATATTTTAGAATATTATTCCTATTTTTCTTACTATTTACTCGTTGTTCGAGTAGCCACGGTGAGGAGCCCTGGGATTCCAGGTAGTTCTCCTTGAGGAATAGATCGACGACCTCCTCACGTTCTCATCCCGGAGTTACAATTCATTGCAAGCATTTAATGTCTGTACGAATTTTGAGCGCTCCATGAGTGCACTGCCCTGGAAAAATATGATGCAATAGGACCTTGGACATTGGGTCCTGGGTCATCTTTTATTCATCCGAATGGTTTATCAAGCCTCGGATGGTAGATAGCTTAAAACTAAAAGATATTAAATAGGAATATTTCAACCTTACAATTCTTTCTCTTTTCCTTTAAACATGGACGGCCTTACTTTACATTCGACCACTAGGAGCCATGATGAGGTCCACCAAATAAATGTCTTTTAGGCCCTTAAAAACTAGCCCTATGTAACAGTTAAAGTCCCGACGTGCCTTATTGCCATAGGCGGGGATTGTATTTAGCAGACCTAAAAAGAAGAGGCCAGCCTAAAAATATCAAAATGAGAATTTTAAACAGATAATTAATGAAAAGTATTAGCTGCCCATGAACGCACTGCATTTCTGGAGTCCGTGGATTTGTAAGCCATGCACATGGCCCTGGCCCATGTGTATGATGATCTGAACTAGACATCTTGCAGGCTTCATGATTAGTTGGCACGTGAGCAAAAATTACTTTAATTGGAGAATCTTAACCATCTCATACGTGGACATCCTCTCGCTGATGCGATCTATTGCTGATTGTGGCATTCTAGTATTCATTTTCATGACACCAGTTAAAAGGTTAGGATTTTTCATCAAGGCTCATTTACAATTAGAAATACTAGATGAATGGTTTTGATTATGTGCACGTCTGCTGCTTCTGCAGAAATTACATGGAGGCATACAGTTTTCCGTGCTCGTGAATGTATGGAATATTCGTGAGTAAGATGGAAGAGAAATGATACCGTGACTATCCGCATGGAACCTTCAGGTTCATTCGGACTCGTAGGCATCAAGAGAACCCATCGAAACCGTCCATAGGTCAGACAACTCTTGAGAGGCTTTCTAGAATATATCATGCTAGTTGTGTGATCTAAATCATCCAGTCATTGGTGCTGCCACATTGGAGCCTGTGAGTAGCTCAGTACCTACCCAAAAAAAATAATAATAATAATAATAATAATAATAATAATAAAATTTGGATTGAATGTAAAGTTTATGACTCAAACTTGAATATATTCTTATGTATGTAGAACCCAAGATCTTGTGTAGGGCCGAATTCACCAGAAACAGGCTTGTACGTGTTAGTCTCTATAGGGAACCTCCGGTATGAGTGTATGTTGGGTCTTGGATTAGGACTGGGAGTAGGACTGCATTCACAAGACACTAGGTGCGTATGTGTTATTCTCCATAGCAAGCATCCAGCGGGAATGTACGTAGGGCTATGGATTAGGACAGTAAGATTGTTAGTTAGCTGATAGAAAACTAGCTAAGTCTCAGTGGGAGCTATCGACAAGAGTGGAAACGTGTTCCTCCGACACAGGTGTATATGTGTAGGTTAATAGTTAGCTTAGGAAAAAGCATTGTAAAAGTTAGAAATGAACCTAATTTAAAATATTCGATAATGAAATTTTAGTACACTCGACGAGAGTGCATCTAGTGGGAGTGGAGTAAGCAAATAGTCAAACCACTATATATGCTTCCGTTTATGATTGTTATTAAAGAATATTTTTATTCATACTTATGAGTTTGATTGATTGAATTATATAAATGTCCGAGTGGATTGAATGTTAGGTATCTAATTGATCATGCACATGCACAAAATTAGTATCTCTTTTATAGACTAGTTGCTTATGTTATTACATTCATTGTGATGTATGTGATTGGATCCACTTGCATTCGAAACTTAATTGTTATTGTCCTTAGTAATTTAAATTGCTAAATTATTTTAATTAGGAAAAAAAATTTAAATGGTCTTATTCACCCTTTCTTAAGACTTAATTATAATTCTAAGCTCTACCAAACTTTCGCGTACTATGATAAACAATTTACACAATTTTCAATTATTTTAATTTTAACCATCAACTTGACTAATTAAACTGTTAGGATTACTTGAAAAATGTCATTTGGGAGAGATACTCCCTCCACCATGGTGACTTATCCTTCTCACACGTGCCATTCATGTATGGCTATAGGGAAACAAGAGTTGATTCCTTTTGAATCCCAATCCTCTACTTGCCACAGCCAAGAAACTATGCTTGTCGCAATTTGATTGGACCATATCATCACACACTGCATTTAATGCATGAGTGCCAATAATGTTAATGATGATGTGGACTAATTACAATGCATAAAAGTAGAACTCCCTTGCTTGTGACAAGCAGAGGATCCGGATTCCTTACCATAAGGTTAGTGATGTGGAGGAGACGATTAGATTATGGAACTGAGTTGTACTGAGTTACAAACCATAAATCAGATTGGTTGAAGGCGGATAATTGTTTTTTTTATATTTAAATTAATAACATTGGATATTATTCATTTTAACCATATTATTCATTTTAACCGTCCAATATATCTCTAGGAATCTGATAGTTTTATAACCAAATGCAATTAATTTTTAATACATGAAAAACACAATACTTGCATGATAAGTTTGCGGTTTCTTAGCACTCTTTGATAACAGCTGTCCGGCAAAAGGCCAAAGGCTCGGTTGGATATGATCCTTTCAAGGGGGAAGAGCTTTTGTGTTATTGCCCATTTGCAGTAACATAAAGTACATTTTAATACATGTTAGGCAACAGTTTAATTTCCACACTTCCATAGTAGATAAGTAATGCCTTAGAAATTTTCTTGAAGTGGAAGATCATGACCATTCGTTGTACATCATGTGAATAGAAGTCAATAAATAAAATACCAAGTGGCCTATGTTATGTTTTATTTAAGAGTTATTTGATAGGTGCTTAAAAATTCTACATAACAATAACATTAGGGGCTTCTTTGATTTGTTAATTACAATACTAAAATAGTTGTAAGTGAGTAATGATTATTCTCTTGTAATTACGTGGTGACATCACTTGTATTTAACTACAATGATGATTTTGGTATATTGTTAATTCACCCCAAAATCACTGGAAAAATAATATCATTGTAATATGGAAAGACATTGGCGGTTAAACACCTCATCATTAAAAACTTCTTAAGCTATCCGTAATGATTTACTAATGTTTACTTCCTATCAAAACTATTGATAACGTCACATAAACCTGGATGAAGGAAAAAAGGAAATATTAGCTTCATCCAAAACTTTTGTGGCTCATTAATGGTCCATCACCACTGTTTCCTATGATATGGTACCTGATAAGTATCTTTGCTTCATTTTTGTGCTCATGCCTTAAATTTGTATGATGGACGAACGTAGATTTCCTGCCCAAGCCTTTGGCAGGATGTTCCTACCCTGGGAACTTAGGTGGGCCCACTGAATTGTTTGTGAGAAATCCAATCCGTTCATCCGTTTCTTGAGTTCATTTTAGAATATTAGGATGAAAATGAGCTGGATCTAATACTCAAGTTAGCCAAAAACGCCAGGATTGAACGTCTACAATTGAAATATTGGTAGGGCCACAGAAGTTTTGAATCATGCTAATATTTGTGTCTTGAGTTCGTCCCAATAGGACTGACATTATGAACAGTATGGATGGCATGTACACATTATTGTCAACCCCATCAAGGTTTCAACGGTAGAAATTTTCCTAACCACGTTTTCCTTTAGAACGGACCACTTGAGTCTTAGATCCTGCTAACTTTTGTCGTCATGTACTAAAATGAACTCAAAAACAGGATGGACAGTATGGATTTCTCACAAACATCACGGTCCAGCGCAGGAACTTCCTGCCAAGCCAATCCGCGTCCTCCAAGGGTCGCCCCATCTTGGAAACGGATTGGCTACTCCCCCTGCCACCAGCCGCGTGGCTGATGGTCGGTGCTCTGTGGGCCCTACCATGATGTAAGTGTTTCATCCATTCCATTCATCCATTTTTAAAGATCATTTTAGTTTTTGACCCCAAAAATTAGAGGTATATAAATCTCAGGTGGTCCACACCACATGAAAACAATAGTGATTGGATATCCACCATTAAAATACTCCTAAGGCCCACTGTACTGTTTATTTGATATCCAATATGTTGATTAGGTCATACAGGTCCAAATGAACAGAAAAAACAAAAATCAGCTTGATCCAAAGCTTTCATGGCCCCAAAATGTTTTTAATGGCCAACGCTCATTCAACAATGTTTCTGTAATGTGATCCACTTGAGATTGGGATATACCTCTTTTTGGTCTCATATTGTAAAATAATTTGTAAAAATAGACTGACAGCATGGATGAAACACATACGTCATGGTGGGGTCCACAGAGCACGACCATCAGCCATTGGCCGGTGTCAGGGGAGTAGCCAATCCGTTCCCCCTGAGGGTGCACCTAATCCGCTCCGGCAAAAGCATCGGGTGGAGGACGTTATAATACATCCGTGCCATCACGTGTACAGCTGCCAAGAGCCGACCTATCGATTTTTTCTGCGACAGAATTCAATGATAGTTAGGCACCTTTTACAAAATGGTGGTGATTCCTCAATCATGCACGTATTGTAGTTGTAGGATAATCCAAACCATCCAAACCAATCATAACGTAGATATTAATAGTACCTATCTGATTTTTTCAGTTGAAATTTCATCATTCATTATTTTTATTTAACCATCAATTTAATAGCCGCCAGTTCGATTGTTCAGATTTCTTTATAGTGTGATTTTAGAGAGAGACTCCATCCGTAATGTTCCTTGTAGCCCTACATGATTGATACCTGTGAGGAGGACGAGTTAGAAGTGAGTTGGAAGTGTTGGCCTTACCATCGGGGCGGCTCAAAGGGGCAGGTAGGTAGGAGAGGGAATTGCCTGAGCCCCCTAATCCCTAGCAGGGTCGTTAACATGGAGTGTGTACCGACATGGGCGTGTACTAACAAGGTAACTCAAAAAAATAAAAATAAAAAATAATAAAATAAAAACACCTTGCAAAATTAAAAAATTTTAATTATGAAGGTCTTATATTATAGCAACATTAAAATTAAGAAGAAAAAAAAAAGCTTAAATTTTTTTTTTTAATTATGAAGGCCTTATATCATAGCAAAATTAAAATTAAGAAGAAAAAAAAAAGTTTAAATTTTTAAAAATAAAACTGATTGAAAGGCTTAAAGAATAGAAGCATCTGAAAATTAGTTTACAAATTTGAAATTAAAAATAAAAAACAAATCCTTAGCTTGTTAGTACACACCCAGTCAATATACACTCCATGTTAGCCACCCGCAATAGGGATCGATACCAAGACCTCAGGTGTTGAAACAAGGTATCTCCGCTCAGTCTACCAGTTGAGCTATGGATCTGGGTGTGTCCCCCAAAAATGTTAAGCCGCCCCGTTTACCATAAGTGTCGTGGCGTGTAAGGGTGGATTATGAAGACCTTTAATGGGATTTATTTGATACATATGGCGTTTTCTGCGGGCTCTTACACAGTGTACACGTGGCAAATATCTAAACCGACTAGATTATAGAACCACGTCTGTGGTGTCCCCTAAAATACAGACCTCGATGCGGATTTCCTGCCAAAGCCTTTCTCAGGAAGTTCTGGGGAAGGATGGTGGTTGGGGCCCACCAAGATGTTTTCACTCTGTCCACTCGTTTTTAGATACTATTTTAGGAAGTTCAACCAAAAATTAAGTGTATCCAACACTAAAGTAGCTACACGAGAGAAAACAGTGGGCATTCCGTGAGAACCGCTGAAGCACTCTTATGGCCATCCAAGTTTTGTGCCGGCCTATCTTTTTCGAATTTTCACTTCATGCTATTGGGAATGACCTTATAAACAGTTTGGATGGCATATAAACATTAAGACGAAGGTTTCAACGGTAGAAATTTCTTTTCCCAAATTTTATGACCAATTTTAGTATCCACCTAATTTGAGTTCACAAAATGGATGGACGTAATGAATTTCTCACATACATCCCACCCAGCATCCTTGCACAGGAACATCCCGCGAACCGCATCCCAAGGACCCACCATGATGTGTGTTTTATCCACACCATCCACGCGTTCAATCACCATTGTTACGTATGGTGTGGTCCACCTGAGATTTGGATTTGCCTCCCTTTCGAGCTAATGCCCACAATTGAGCTCGCAAAATGAACGGCCGAATAAATCACATACACCATTGTGGGGCCAATAGCGCCGACCAATACCAACCTCCGTAGTGGAGGGGTCATTGCCAAATCCGATTCATAACTGAGTTGTGCTGAGTTACAAACTATAAATCAGATTCGTTGAACAGTCATAAGACTCATAAGGAGTTTTATTTATTTTTTTTTTTTTGAAGTAATACCATTGGATGTTTTTCTTTTTAACCGTCCAATAAATCTCTAGAAATCTGAGGGTTTTATAACCAAATTCAAGCCCAATACTTGCATGCTAAGTTATTGGTTTCTTAGCTTCCGTCTCATCCATCTCAAGCACTCTGACAACTGTCGTAGCAAAAGGCCAAAAACGTAGTCTTTTAAATATAGAAGAATTTTTGTTTCATTCTCAATTCTAGTTTGTCTTGTATAACCAACGGACTGGATTAACTGACTATTGGTCCCACTTGTACCAAAAGCTACATCAGTTATGATTCATTGGAGTTGACGGTCCCTGAACAAAAGTGTAAATAATAGGATTCGAATCATCTCATTAAGGCGGTTTGGTTTGATGCAATTAATGTATTTTCACTTAATTTCTCTTAAATCAGAATTAAATGCATACAACATGCTTTTCAAAGTAAAAAGTAATTCCCCACATTTCATGATAATTAAAAGCCAAAACTTAGTAGGCCCACCATAATATATGTATTATATCTACTCCATTCATTCATTAGCAGAGATCACTTTAGGTCTTGGGCCCAAAAATAAGGTAGATTTAAAGATCAAATGGACCACACTTTATAAATATTAGAGATTGAGGGCCAACTATTTAAATGTTCTTCTTATAGTATGGTTCACTTGAGCTTTGGATCTGTCTTATTTTTAGAGGCATACCATGATTTAGCCAAATGATTGTAAGGTGTAGATAAACATATACATCATGATGGGATTCACATATTCTACTTTATTTTTCTAAAATAATTATATAATGCTTAAAAAATATAAAATACATTACAAGTTTTCTAAAATAGCTCCAACCGAATAGGCACTTATTTTCCCTACTTTTGTCTAATCTAGGAAAATTTGTTACATTTGTAATGAAAGTTTCATTGATTTGACATGATTGCTACCTTTTCTACATTGTTTTTAAAAACTCATCAATCTGACTCAGGATTGGATGACAGAATATTCAGAATTGTTTTGTGAAACGGTGACTCAGTCGAGTGATTTTGAAATACTCAACTGAGTTCACATCCATATATCCACTGAATAGGCTCTAACTAATCAGGGAACTAATCTCTATCCACGTGTGAGTCACACTAGTACGAGATTCATTCAACCTTCCATCTGTTGGTCCTACAAACACACCCCAAAATGACAATCCCAGCCGTTAATTAGACCTAATAATAAGACAGTTCTCATTAATTACCTCAAGAATTTCTCTATTTTTCTCAATTATAGAGAGCTGATTAGTTGTTACCCGGGTAACACCTTAGTCAGTGTTGCCCTTACTGTGGGGCCCACCTTGATGATGTATTGTATATCCATACCGTCCATCCATTTTTCCAGCCCACTTTCGCCTTTGGTCTAAATCATTAAGCATATCCAAATCTAAGGTGGACCACATCTCGGGAAACAGTGGCGACTGAACGCCTATCATTAAAAACTTCCCAAGGCCCACTGTAAGCAGATCCCTAATGTATATTTACCATCCAACCTGTTGATAAGGTCAAAATGACGCGGATGAATAGAAAATACAAAGTTTAGCTTGATCCAGAACTTTTATAGCCTACAAAAAACTTGTAATGGTCATTTACCTATTTTTACAGTGGTGTGGTTCACTGGAGTTTTATATCTGCTTAAGTTTTGGATTAGCATTCTAAAGTGAGCTGAAAAAACAGATGGACGGTGTGGATGTACAAATTCATTAAGGTAGGGTCCCGACAATCAGGTAACACCCAAAAAGCTGTTACCCGAGTAACAGCTAATCCACTCCCACAGTTATAGCCCTTTCGAATGTAAAATCTATCTATTCTCATGTCGTCGTCTGGAACGTAGAAAAAAAAGGCCACAGAGCTTTCAAACACGGATTTTTTTTTTCTATGCGACAGTCCTCTCTTTTCATCTTTTCAATATTTCTACCATTTTTTCAATATTCTCATAATGAGGGACGTGTTTTCAATGGATGAAATATTCTTCCGATGACAGTGAATTATTTGAAAGAAAAAAAGAAAAGAAAAGACGTGTTTTAGTTATATGCAGAAGCATGCCAACGTGATACATATGTAATATTAACCTTGTGTTAAAACATTGTCCCCCGGATTCTTCAATATCATTATCATCCATGTCAGCCCAAAACACCCCATTACAATACGATGCCATGAGACGCCATATTGGTGGTGAATTATACAATATGGGCCAATCAGCAGGATTACTCCAATTTTATACCAGCATTTTAAAGAGGGGAGGAGATTGTGTCCTGGTCAGACTTTTAAGTGTCCCATATCTGTGTTGGGGCCACAGTGATTTATATGTTTATCCGCACCATCCATCCATTTTCTTATATCATGTTAAATTATGGGCCCAAAGATGAGGTAGATCCAAGGCTCTAGTGTACCACACCAGATATGATTCTTGAATTTAATGCAACTTGCATTTAATGCTTTGTGCATTTAACACACAATTAATGCACCCAAGGTTACCATTTGGTGTGGTCCACTAGAGTGTTGAATCCACTCATTTTTTGGCACATATTTTAATATGATCTTAGAAAAGGGATGGATGGCGTGGATAAACATATACATCATGGTGAGTTTCCACACATATTTGTTTGGACGCTTAAAGGTTCAACCAGCAATCCGCATCCCTTAAAGAGTGGATACCAGTAGATAAATTGTTTATGGCATGCTATAGTTCTTATATGCTTGATGATGGAAATGGGAGATTACTGGTAATCCAGATGCTTCACGAACCACTGGTACATTTTGTTGCACTTAAATCACCCTTGTGAAGAAGCATGCTCTAATACCATTTATGTGATCAAAGCACCACTACACTAGGTAGTAAATAAGTGCATCGTTCGGCTTAGCTAGAAGCTAACCCCAACTCGAACTTGGCTCGATTTAGTCCTCGAGCATGCCTGGCTAGCTTGGCTCGGTTCAGTCAGCATCTTGGGCCAGTTTGAGTCGAGTTTGAGCCTCTGCGACATTTTCTCAAACACATAAAATGCATCTTCAATTTCTCACGGAATGCAAAATAGTAACAACACTTTACAAGTATGTCATCAAACACTCAGCGAGCAGCATCAAAATCAAGATATGACGGAATTCTTATAACGTAAAGTTTTTTTTGTGGTGATTTGTTTCCTATCCATTCCTTCCTCGCCACTAGTTGATCCCGCGGAGAATGTACGCACCCGAAACAACACTTTATTGAGTCATTTCATCAAACACTCCTCCAACCGCATCAATATCAAAATAACTAAGTCATTGAGTTGATTCAATCCGAGTCGATTCGAGTTGAGGTTTGATCTGAGTCGAGTCGAGCTCAGGCAAGCTCGAACTCAACTCGAAATTTTTTCGAGCTCCAAAAACCAACTTGACTTAGTCTGAATCCAATTTCGAGCCGAGGCTAGGCGAGTCGAGCTTTTTTGAGTTGAGTTGAGCAAACTGATTGAGCTAACTCGACTCGTGTACAATTCTACTTGCCAGCTTGCTCCAATGGTAGCCTTGCGTTCTGAGTGATTCCCTTCCTTTAGTCGAACACTACTCCCTCTTTGATGGAATAAGTGCCCTGCAAGACCTAGAGTAGTAACGAGGGCACCAATTTGATTGCTTACATGAACCAACTTCTAATGCAAATCTATTCTTATATGCCTACCCCTAGATGGGCTATGCCTTAAACCGGAAGTTATCAGTTTTGTAGCTAGGCAATCCCATGGACATTATTGTTCTTAGCCTTTCCTGCCATGTGGTGGTATGGGCAACAACGAAACGGGTTTATCCCAGTTACCAATTTGGGTCCTATGATGTCCTTGGTGATGATGTTGTCATTGGGGATAATGAGAAAATAGCTTCAGTGTTAGACCTCCCAGGGAGAGGAGGAAGGATCTATATATGGTTTTTATTAACTTACATAAACCATATGATAAGGTCCTTGAAGAGTGAATTTGGTGAATGGTGGGAAAGAAACAAATCTCGAGAGGATATGGCAACATGATTATGAATATGTATGAAAGAGTGGTAATAAATATGATGACCACTAGTAGAAAGACAAGTTTCCCATTATTGTAGGCTTACACCTAGAGTGGGCATTAAGATTGTACCTTTTTACATTAGTTATGGAGGAGTTAGCACAGTATATGTAGGAAAAGATTTCATAGTATATGTTATTTGTAAATAACATGATTTTATTGACAAAAGAATGGATGGTGTAAACACAAAGCTAGATTTATAAAATGAATGCTTTAGAATATAAAGGATTTAAAATTATCCCGAGTATAATGAAGTATATGGAATACAAGTGTAGTACCACTAAAATTGAAAACGAGGAATTAATTAAAATTGTTGATTGTGAAGTTTTTCAAAATGACCACTTTCAATACCTTGGGTCAATAATTCATTAGAATGGAGAGATTTAAAAGAATGTTACTCAAGAAATTCAAGCCAGGTGGAAGAAAGACAAATGCACCTCTGGAGTTTTATGTGATCATCGAATACCATTCAAACTCAAAGAGAAATTTTATAGGATGGGTATAAGGATAGTCATGCTTTATGGGACAAAATTTTAAACAGTCAATGAACAACGTATTTATAGGATGAGTGCAACTTAAATAAGGATGTTGAGATGAATGAGTGGCAAGACGAGGAATAATAGAATTAAATTATGAATGCATTTTTTTAAAAAAAAACTTAGAAGTAGCACCAATAGCTAATAAGTTGAGGGAAAGCAAACATAGATGGTCTAGTCATGTATACATAATGGAGACCAAGAATTGCACTAGTTAAGAGTAAGTTTATACAAGTTAAAGAATTAAAAGTAAGGCTGTACATCGAGCCGAGTCGAGTTGAGGTGGGCCAAGCTTGGCTTGACTCGTCTTTGCTCTCCTCGAGTTCGAGCTCGAGCTTACCATTGGAGCTTAGCTTGTTTGTCAAACCTTTCGAGTCAAGCCAGTGGATCGAGTCGAGACGAGCTTACCTCGAGTCGAGTTGAGCTTGCTCCCAACCCGACCTAACCCGACACCCAACCCACACCTGACTCAACGTAGCAACCTAACACAACTCATGCCCGATTCAACCCAACCACCTGATCCAACCAGCACCCGACTCAACCCTCAAATCAAATATTCAATTAATAATATATATATATATATAATATTAGATAAAGTCATAGAGGTGACTTGTTAGTAGTGTTGAGAAAGAGAGAGAGAGAGAGAGAGAGAGAGAGAGAGAGAGAGAGAGAGAGAGAGAGAGCTCGGGCAAGTGGCCAAGTGCAAACTATACAGCTGAGACAAGTCGGCAACGCTGAGTCAAGCTTGAGCAAGTGGCCGAGTGGGGGGGGGGGGGGAGGGGAGAGAGAGAGAGAGAGAGAGAGAGAGAGAGAGAGAGAGAGAGGGGCATGACAGGTTGGGTAAGGAAGGGAAATGGTAAGAAAGGGACAGACGGGTAAGGCAAGGTTTAAGTTTTAATTTTTTTATTTTTAAATATTATATATATAATATTCGAGTCGAACTGAGCTGAGTTTTAGTCGAGTGGAGTCAACCTCCACTATGTTCAAAATCGGCTCATTTTCAAAACGAGTTGGGTTATATGAAGCTTGGCTCTCCTCAAGTCGTTGTTCAAGATGAGTCAAGCTAAGCTAAATCGAGCCGAGCCAAGCGAGCTTTTAGAGCTAGCTTGCCTCGTGTACAACCCTAATTAAAAGGACAAAGGGAAAGCCTATAACATAGTTGAAGGTAATAAGAAAAGATTTGTTGTCCTATGGTATAACTTAAGGTTTGGTCCTTAATAAAGTAGAATGATGGAATAAGATTTACATAGCAAATCCCAATTAATTGGAATAAGGTTTAAGGCCTGTTTGATTTTTAGGCTCAAATGTAATTACCATGTAAATAGGTAATGATTATTTACCTAGGTAATTACCTCATCTTTCCCAATACTGATATGACAACTTACTTTTTTAACACTTAAATCGAGAAATTTACAAAATCAATGTGGGGCCCATCGCTCATTTGTTATGCCAACTGAATTTAGGGTATGAGCAACAAAAAATGAGGTAGATCCAAAGCTCAAGTGGACCACACCACAGGAAATAATGGGAGTCAAATGCTTACCATTAAAAACTTCTTGGGGCCCTTAAAAGTTTAGAATCAAGCTGATATTTGTGTTTTCCCCTTATCCATGTCCGTGTGACCCTATGAACGGGTTAAATGATGAAAAAACCTCAATGTGGACCTAGTGAAGAAAACAACTTTTAACGGTGGACGAATTAAGGCCACTGATTTCTTTCGTGTGGGCCATTTGAGTGTCAGATCTGCCTCGTTTTTCGGCTTATGCCTCAAATTGCTCTAATAAAATAGATGGACGATGTAGATATATCATATACATTATGGTGGGTTCTATGGATTTAAGTCAACACTTTTGTATTAATTTTCCAAGTGGAATTATTCTCACATTTTCAAACAAGGTGAAAAAGTAATAATTACATATTTACCCGGATTTACTAGTATCATGGAAAATCAAACAGACCCTTAGATGATGACGACGGTGATGATGATCTTAAAGAGTGGGTACTACCACCTATGAATGACCCTAAATCAAATGCAAGTGTGATATCTTCAAGCGTGTGCGACATCCTCCCTTCATCTAAACAACAACGAATACCCTTAGTGTTCTTCTCTCATGCCGGTATGGAAAACATCGGATCACCACGCAAAAAAGGTTGGGGCCCACTTAATGAATGAGACAAAATTTGCATAAACTTCCTGCCCATGGTAGATATCTTTATGCACATGCACCATACACATCCCACCCTACATATAGTGTAGAAGCCAAATGTTTGCATTCTACCAGGGTCAGAATGTTGCATTTGATATCTTAAATCTAATATGATTCTACGTAGATTTTTTCGCAAAACTGTGAAATTGTGGGATTTATTTCCAATTTCATTTAAGATTCTTTCCAAGGCTATATATATGTGCGTAAGCGGGATTGGGATGCATTCCAAGGGTTTCTAAATAGTTATAGGGTTCAAAGGGGTGTAGCAAGAGTGATATTTGTGGTTGTTCGAATTGGGTAAGCCTTCTCTCTTTGTAATTTCTGCTTTCACAGTGAATTTTTATTGCTTTGTGCCATGGTTTTTTCCCGACAGGGTTTTCCACGTTAAATCATTATGCTTTCACTCATTTTTGCTTTGTGCTTTTAGATTGTTATCCTAGATTCATCTATGTGTGATTGCGTCGTTTCCCCAACAAGTGGTATCAGAGCAATCGTTGGGGCGCAGGCCTGAATCTGAAGGATTAGCATTAATGAGAAGCACTAGGTATGATATTGAGAAGTACTCAGGTAAAAATAACTTTGAGTTATGGAAGATCAAGATGATAAGTTCCTTAACTAAGCAAGGTGAGGATGATGCTCTTGAGGAGTAAAAGCCGACTATGAGTGATGATAATTGGAATACTCTTGATAAGAAGGCATTATCCTCGATCCGTTTGTGTCTCACGGATGAGATTCTCTATAATATTTTGATGGAGGAAACTGCAGCTGGTTTATGGGCAAAGTTAGAAGATATTTATGCAAAAAAATCCACTGAGAATCGCCTACACTTGAAGCTATAATTGTTCACCTTCAAGATGGCAAAGGGTAGAGATGTGGAGGCCCACATCAGTTACTTTAATAAACTGATTTACAAGTTACTAGATATGGAGGAAGTGGTCAAAAATGAAGATCAAGCATACATGTTGTTGAATTCTCTTCCGGCATCGTATGAGTCATTCAGGGACTCATATGCACCGTAAATAAATCCCTGAGTGTGGACACTGTTATCTCAGCCCTTCAAGGGAAGGCCATGAGAAAGATAAAATGTGGCGTATGGATATCTTCTGATGTACTGTTTACGAGAGGCAGAAATACTGATCGAAATATAGGATCTTCAAGACGTAGATCCAAATCCAAGGGTAAGGGCAAATGAAAATTGAAGTGCTAGAACTATGAGATGACTGGACACATGAAGAAGGATTGTACAAATCCTAAAGTAAAGAAAGAAAACTGAGAGGCTTCTTCCAAGGAGGCCAATGTTATTACATCTAATGAAGAGACAAGTGAAGGTGATGTTCTGTCCGTGTCCATGATCGGACACTTGCATGGCAATCATAGAGATGAGTGGATCCTTGACACATGAGTGTCATATCACATGACTCTTCATCAGAGTTGGTTCACTAGTTACAGAGAATGCGATGGTGGACAGGTCTTTATGGGCAATGACAATGCATGTAATGTTGTAACTATTGGTATGGTGAGCATCAAGACATTTGATGAGATGAAGCGTACCTTGACTGATGTCAGGCACGTTCCTGATATGAAGAAGAGTCTGATTTCTCTCGGTGCACTCAAGAATATAGGGTGCAAGTTCACTGGTCTTAATGGTGTCCTTAAAGTTTCAAAAGGGGCACTCATGGTTATGAGAGCGCAAAGGCACGAAAACCTTTACAGGTTGATCGGGAGCACTTCAGCAGGTGGAGCGATAACAACTATTGCAGATTTCACGTCTGCACATATGTGGCATGCTCGTCTAAGCTACATAATTGAGCGAGACATGAAGGTATTATCTGATCATTGTTTGATTCTAGCTTTTAAGAATTCTAACTTAGATATATGTGAGCATTGTATATATAATAAACAATCTATATTATCTTTTTAATCTAGAAAGCATGTATGTAGGGAGTGCTTAATTAGGTGCACTTTGACGTATGTGAGTCATCGCCAGAGGTTTCCGTTAGGGGGTTGTTATAGTTTGTTTTATTCATTAACGACTACTCCCAGAAAGTTTGGGTTTATTTCATGAAAAGTAAATTCAAAGTTTTCACCATATTCACACAATGAAAGGCAATGGTGGAAAAATAGTCAGGGCGAAAAATAAAGTTTTAAGGACTGACAATGGTGGAGAATTTACTTCCACTAAGTTTAATGAATATTGCAATGATGAAGGGATCATTAGGCACAACACAATGCGCCACACACCTGAATAAAACGATGTGACTGAGTGGATGAATCTAACTCTCTTGGAGAGTGCCCAATGCATGTTAAGTAATACTGCGTTGGGCAAGAACCTATGGATAGAGGCCATTAACACGGCTTCTTATTTGGTGAACCGGTCTCTTTCTACGCAATTGAATGTAAAATCCTAGAAGAAGTATAGAGTGGTCATAAGATGGACTACTTAGATTTGCGTATATTTGGTTGTGAGACTTACTCTCATATACCGTCAATTGAGAGAAATAAGCTAGACCATAAAGCCAAAAAGTATATCTTTGTTGGCTATAATGTTGGTGTGAAAGGTTACAGGTTATTCGACAAGGTCACACGCAAAGTTATCACTAGCCGTGACATCATATTTGATGAAAGCTCCTTATTCCACAAGAATGATTAAGAGGAGCAAGATGAACCAAAAAGGTTGATCGTAAATGTCCGGATTGACACAGATGATACTCTGGCTGAGACAGATGCACAGACGAAGGTGCATGAGTAGGTGGAGCAACCATCTGGGAGAAGAAGCTCACCGCATGATCGCAGGTTACCAATAAGATACATGGATGACTTTAATATTGCATATGCCCTCATTACAGATGAGGGGGACCGTTTACTATTCAGGAAGCTTTTAATGAGCCTGATGCAGAAAAGTAGAAGGTGGCTACAGACGATGAGATGGACTCGTTGCACAAAAACAACACATGGGATCTGGTGGGGCTTCCAGTTGATTGAAAAGCGATAGAATGCAAGTGGTTATTCAAAAAGAAACATGACAGATAGAAAGTGAGGCTGGTAACGAAGGGGTATGATCAAAGAGAATGAATTAACTTCACAGAGATATTCGAGTCGGTGGTTAATTAAGTATTTATCAGATCGTGTTGGCGTTAATTGTCCAATACGATCTCAAGCTGGAACAGATAGATGTTAAGACCGTATTCTGACACAGGGAGTTGGAAGACAGATCTACATGAAGTAACCAAAGAGCTACAAAATTAAAGGAGTAGAGAAAAAAGTTTGCAAGTTAATGAGGTCGTCCTATGACCTGAAATAGTCGCCTAGGCAGTGGTATAAAAAATTTAATTCTTTCATGATGAGTCAGAAATTTATTCGGAGTGAATACAAACACTGTGTCTATTATAAGACACTGAGTGATGGAAAATTCATCATCCTAATATTGTATGCATAAGATATATTGATCGCTAGTCATGATATGTCTAAAATCAATGTGCTGAAGACTTAGTTATCAGGGACATTTGAGATGAAAGATTTGGGGGCTATAAAAATGGTTCTCGGCATAGATATTCATAGAGATAGGAAGAGGAGCAGACTTTGGTCATCACAGGTAGAATACATTGAAAATGTGTTGATCAAGTATGAGATGGACCAGGCAAAGTCGGTGAGCGTTCCCCATGCAGCTCACTTCAAGCTTTCCTAAGAACAATATCTTAAATCAAATGAGAAAAAGCAGGTTATGTCTCATGTGCCTTATTCAAATGTGGTTGGCAGTTTAATGTATTCATGGTCTGTACAAGACCAGACATTTCACAGGCAGTTGGTGTTGTGAGCAAATATATGTTAAACCCCAATAAACAACATTGGGAAGCGGTGAAATGGCTACTTTGATACATTTGAGGTACAAAAGACTACGTCTTAACTTTTGAGAAAACAGGGGAAAAGTTGGTAGACTATCTGAATTCAGACTACGCAGGCAATGTGGATTCCAAAAAGTCAATTTCAGGATACTCATTTGTTCTAACAGGTGGAGCAATTAATTGGATGTCGAAGTTTTAGTCCGTAGTGGCTCTTTCCACGATTGAAGCAGAGTATATGGTAATGATAGAAGCGTTTAAGGAAAATGTTTGGTTGAGAGGCATGATAAATCAATTGGGGCTTCAAAAGGAAGTCGTGCCGGTTAATTGTGACAGCGAAAGCACTATAAATTTGGCTAAAAATTCTTTTTATCACTCTTGTACTAAACACATTGATGTTTATCATCACTTTATCTGACAGGTGCTTGAAGAAGGAGGCGTAACTCTGGAGAAGATTCACACCAGCGTGAATTCAGGAGACATGCTCACAAAGGTTATTCCTATAGAAAAGTTCAAGTTTTGTGCAACTTCTCTATGCTTGACGATGACGTAAAAGGAAGACGGAGTGTGCACGAGAAGCATTGATAAAGCTATGATGCGAGACAGAGAGAAGAGAAGAGAACAATGAGCTATACGTTTGAATATTGAAGACATGGTGGAGGTTGTTGTATTTAATGTCTTAAATCTAATCTGATTTTGCGCAATTTTTTTTACAAAATTGCGAAATTGCAGGATTTGTTTTCGATTTCGTTTAGGATTCTTTCCAAGGCTATACATATGGGTGTAAACAGGATTGGGTTGCATTCCAAGGGTTTTTAAATAATTTTAGGGTTTCAAAGGAGTGTAGCAAGGGTGAGATTCGAGGTTGTTCGAATTGGGTAAGCCTTCTCTCTTTGTAATTTCTGCTTTCATAGCGAATTTTAGTCACTTTGTGCCGTAGTTTTTTACGAAAAGGTTTTCCACGTTAAATCGTTGTGTTCTCCTTCCTTTTTTCTTAGTGTTTTTGGATTGTTATCCTAGATTCATCTCTGTGTGATTTTGCCGTTTCCTCAACACAGAATCTATAGGTTAGCTTTTACCAAACTTTTTGAGAATTTACCATCAAGAGATCAGGAAAATCCAACTAGCGATGGACATCCAATGTGAAAGGCCCACAAATTGTCCGCTAGGGCCATTTGACCATTATGCTTTTGGCATAGATAAATCCATAATAAGGCCTACCAGATCAAATGTCTTGATCTTGCATGTGTTGTTGATCGATTGCATTTAATTTTAGTGCAAAGAAGTCCTGTCTTGGTTCATTCGATGTCATTTTTGGTTTGACCAAATACGGGGTGGATTCCTTGATTGCACGATGTCCGCTTTCATACATATTTTGTTCGACCGAATGTGTGCGATCAATTAGGTTCAGTCCGATTGAAGGTCTCATGGCTTGACCAACGGAGTACGTAAGTGCACGTTTTATTTCTTAATTTTATACGAGAATGTATAAATATCATGTTAAGTGCAATTAGGGTTGGAGATTCGTGAGAGAGGAGTTTAGAACGAATACTTAAGAATTTTGAGAGAAAGGCTAAGGTTTCTACTATAAGTTATTTCAATTCTTATAACATTATTTTTCTGATTATAAAGGATTGATATTGGTTTTGTACAGTAATTTTTTTCCACAAGTTTTCACGCAAAATATTGCTCTCAGCATTTGTTTAGATTTTTCTCTCTCAATAACTTATTTGATTTGATAAGAAATTGCTTCCGTGACCAAAACATGCCACATGAACTTAAGTTAAGTGCCACGTAACTAACATAGATATTATCATACAACATCAGATCCATTACCTAAAATCATTTCCTGTCTCCATACAGTAGGTGGAAGCATGGATGCTTTCAAATCATCTACTCAATACTGCACATGCTTATCCAATGTAACCGTACGTTCGGTGGGCCTACCTCTTACTTGATAGGCATCACCTGTTGACTTGATGCTTCAGAGCATCTAATTAACGCGCTTTCTTGTTTTTACTCCATTCAGGTGGGGACCATGAATTCGACGAGCTACTATTTTAACGGTGGATTTAACCACATACATTTTGTGCAGATTTTATTACAAAGATACAACGGCCAATGTAGACGAAGAGATGTGCACACGTGTCTTCACCACCGAACAATTTTGGATGGGTGTCCCACGTGCACATCCCCATCGTGCAATTATCATGGGTTGAAATCTTAGGCACGTGATTTTGAAGTCGACTCTCGAAAAACCTAATTGAAATGCCCATAAAATCATGTCCTGAATAGTTAAATGGGACGTACATTTCATACTACTGCTCTTGCTTGTTTTGACGTCGGCATAGTTAGGACGTGGTGGGATTTAATTGGATAGCTAGTAGCTGTTGGAGATAAGGCTACGCAGATATGTTTAAGAGTTGTTTAGCCAAACGCTCATCTTTGACAACGGCCTGCCATCTCCTGCCATGTCTAATGCCCAATCTGCATCCCTTTGAAGGTGAGAGATAATATATGCCAACTTCAAGATAGTGCAGCCCTTACCATAGGGACCACCTTGATGTATGTATTATATATCCGTGTTGTCCATCTATTTTTCAAGATCATTTTAAGACATGATCCCAAAAATAAAGTAAATCCAATTCAGGCTACTAAAATTTTTAATTAAGTTAATATTTGTTTTTATTTTTTCCTTCATCCAGATCCACGTTACCTTATCAACAAGTCACATGGCAAATAAACATTACAGGAATTTTTTAATAACACGGATTCAATCACCAGTGTATCCTATTTATATGGTTGCGTGGGATGTGGATCTCCTTCTTCATTTTTGAGTTCATGGTCTAAAATATTCTGAAAAAACATATATAAAATAAATACATCAGGGTGGGGGGAATGGTAGGGCCACAACTTCTTAGGTAAGGTCGGGCCACACCTAATCTGCTCCCTTTAGGATATAGAAAATCTATACAAAAAATGAAAATTGTACTGTGTAAATTCCACACGATAATCAGTACTCTTATTTATGCTGAAAATTCTCTTGCATAAGAAACAAGGCATCGTTGTCCAATAAATTGGAAAACACCCATATTTTTAATCCTATTTTCTTGGTTGGCATAATCCTTACGTTATCTGCTAAATCCAGACAATATAGGTATTGCCTCGGTGTGGCAGTTGATAGACGTGCGTTAAGAAGTAAGAAATCCCACATGTAGTACATGGGTAACTTAAATTAAACCATCCAAATAGTGGGCCCCAGTTCAGATGGCTTGTAACATGTAAATTTATAGTGATACAAAATGGAAAAAATAAAATAAAAATGGAAGTTATGATTTCAACAAACAAATTCCCATCAGCCAGAGGTACTGGTTTCCTATCTACAATGATGGGTCTCTCTATCTAAGTCGTCTAATTTGAGCTGATATATGCCCAAAATACAAATTTGGGGTGCCTGGATATCAACCATCACACTCTTTCAGAGTATCAAATAAGCATCCTTCTTTCGTCAATAGCCTATACGCGGCCAGATATCTAAGAGCCATGATTGTCTCGACGATGATAATATATAGACCATTGCATCCCTGGGGTCCATCGTATCGACAGTGAGCCCATTTGAACACACAGAAACAGAGTATACCCTGCAGTCTAGAATCATCTTCAGACGATCTCAACATGCGGGCCCAATCAGAGAACACATGCTAGTGATCTCAGCCACACAGAAAAACCAACTCAATCATCACCACATATCGTCATCAACAGCCATCAAACAGAAAACAAAAATAACAAAAGAACAAAATTGAATTGAAACATATAGCAAAGCAATCCAAACAGACGAGAGGCCAGAAGGCCTCTCTTTCATCTTCCCCACCCCTCTCTATCTCTCTTTATGTACTCGCATTTTTTTTTTCCTCCCTCCTCTCCCTATCTCTTATTTACACCTTCTATTTCTACTACACCACCTTCTCCTCACATAACCGAGCAGGCATTTGGATTTTCATCGCTGAATATCTGGGGGGCGTGCACTGGCTCTGCTGCATACCAAGGTGGATTGGCCCAGTACCCATTGCCGTACTCCATCTTGTTCATCTCCACCTTTGCCGGTTCTCCACCGGCCTTGTCTTTATCCCCACCTCCGCCACCACCTTCTTTGTCCTTCTTCTCACCACCACCTGCCTTGTCCTTCTTCTCTCCCCCGCCATCTTTCTTGTCCTTCTTCTCACCGCCACCGCCGCCTTCTTTGGCTTTCTTATCCCCTCCGTCGCCCCCATCCTTCTTCGGTGGAACGACCTCCACATTCCGCTTCAGCTTCTCCTTGAGGTAGGAGGGCAGTGCTTTCGCATCCATAGTCCCCTTCACCGTCACAAGATCCTTCTGAGAATCTATGTTAACATTCTCCACCCCTGCAGGATCAAAACATCAGTTTATGTTTTGCATTGGGAAGCTTCTTACATGTGTACATGATCTAAGACACTCATCTGGTGGGCCACACATAAACGGTGAGGAAACGACTCCCAAGATCAACGTTTTGGATTTGGGGAATCGTGGCCCCCATTCTCATACAATGATATAAAATCTGGACACTATTCAAGTTCAGACATGCATCAGGACCTTACAATTCCTAATAAAACAAGGATTTCAGGTGTCCAGAATCTTGCATTCGCTTTTCTCGGACAGCAGAGGAAAAATCCAAATCGAAAAACAGGGGAAATGACGTCTTCGCCGACCTCAATTGATACCGACTGCTTTAGCCAGCCAGCGTGTAAGACACCCGAGTTCTGTGGGGTCTACCATGTTGTATACATAAAATCCACTCCGTTCATCAGATGAGAGCCATTATTTAGACAGTAAATACAGAAGATAACTCCAATTAAAGAATTATATAAACAACACCCATGGAAATAATGTAAAATTGCTCCCGAAACTTGTAACTTTTCACATGGTGTGGCCCCACTGAGTTTCTTATCAGATTATTTTCGTACCTTCTCTTCATCTCTGTGAGTTATGCCTGATTAACAGATTTGATGAAAGATACATACCATAGTGGCCCCACACAAACTACAGTTGGTATCCCATCCCAGATGTTCCACGTGGTGTGGCCCACTTGAGTAGTGGATCTAGCTTATTTTTTTGACTTAAGCCCCAACATGGAGGATACAAAATGATAGACTGAGTTGATTTCACATATACAACATGGTGGGCCCCACACGCTTTAGTGTCCTAGGCATTTCGTAAAACAGGTGGTGAGCATTCCAGTCCCACTGACGCGGAATGCGTCCTCTACCCCTGCCCGTCCGTAGCCACGAACGGGCAGTTCTCTAGGGGGGGCCTACGTGGTGTATCTGTTTATCCGGGCCGTCCATCGCTTTTCTAAGATCATTTCAAGTTACTTGTACAAAAATGAGACGGATCCAACGCTCAACTGAACCGCACCAAAGATTACTCTTGCATTTAATGCAACCCAATCTTATTATTTGGTGTGGTCCACTTGAGCGTTGAATCTACCTCATTTTTGTGCACATACCTTACAATGATCTAAGAGAAGGGATGGAAGGCGTGGATAAACAGATACATCACGGTGGGCCCACACACAGAACTGACCGTTCGTGGCAGTAAGCAATTCACTCCGTTCACTCGCTTCCATTCTGGGAATCGAAATGGTCGCAAAAGAAGAACAAAAGACACAGGTAAATTGTGTTAGTTCACCACCGGTATTGACTCGTCTGGACACCGTACACGGACCACCCAATGATCCGAAAATCTCAATGATCAAGCAATCCTGATCATCAATTGATGTTAACTTTCTGATCATGAAAATTTGATCAGCAACTTGAACGGTCTGGATTGTTTTGCGACTATGCCATGCATGTGGTGAACAAATCACCACCATAGAAGTTACCAAATAGGTTTTGTAAATGGGGTATAATTAACTTCATTAATTAGATTTAAAATGCAATTAATTACGTGAAATCAATACCTTCAATCTTGCGGATTATCCTCTGTATCTTCTTGATGCAACCTTCGCAGTGTAACCGTATCTTCAGCACCACCGTTGTTGCAACAGGCTTACAAAACAAACCCCAAAATACAAAACATCAAGAGAGAGATAAAAATAATAATAAATAAAATAAAATAAAATAAAAAGAAATAGCAACCACATCCAGACCGTTCATCAGATACATGGGATGGCCCACAACTGATGTTGCTCATCAGATACAACAACCCCCCTACAGAGATAGACAGAGATAGGATGGTGAGGATATCCCATGCATCTACACCAGGACCATCTGGATGAACGGTCTAGATCATCACATGGTGGGTTACACTGCTTGATAGAGACAGCCACGTGCGGTGCATAAGGCTTCCCCCAGATGAAGATAACGATCAGCATCGTACATTCATCAGCTGGGCCATCACATACCAAAAGAATTTGCTGCTACACTTTTAACAAATGGTGGTGACGCATCCACATACTCACATGTGGCACTGATCTACAGCCATCCAGACCGTCCAGATTTTGTATCCCGTTCTGGATGAAGCATATACATGAAATCACTCTGATTCAACTAATCCTAACCATCCGATTAATGGATATCAAATGAATAGTTGACACAAATAAGGTGACCAACCCAACAAAGGTAAAAATTAGATGGTCAAGATTATCTTCTCAGTGCAATCCACGGTTAGGGTTGCGATTTAGACGGTCTGGATTGCCTTACATCTACACCACTTCCAAGGGTCACCGCCATTTCTTAAACGGTTGAAAACATGCATATACTACAATAATAGTACGAAAAATCGTACCATCTGATTGCAGTGGCTAAAGTGCGGATGGTGCGTAGAAAAGCAGAATATACTAAAAAGACACATTTGCCCCCATCAGCGAGTCTGTTTTTACCTCGCCCCCATCGGCGAGTCTGTTTTTACCTCTTTGGCTTTCTTGTCGTCGCCTTTAGTCTCGGGCTTGTTTTGTGGCTTTTTCTCCCCTCCACCATCCTTATCCTTTTTAGGGAGAGGAGAGACGAGCTCCACCTTCTTCTTCGTCTTGCTCTCGACCCTTGATCTGATCTTCTCCGGGTCCACTTTCCCTACCACCGTCAGCTTGTTGCTACTGTGGTCCGCCTTCACATTCTCCACTCCTATGGTAAAACAGGGGCAAAACCGTCAACCGCTATTAAAAAAAAAAAAAAAAAATAAATAAATAAATACCAATCAAGCTAAGTAAACGCCACTAGAATATAACGCGAGTGCGCAGCGCCTTATCGTGCGCCCCCCAAAAAAAAGAATGGAGAGAGGAGTTAAATGATACTCAGTCTGCGAATGACGCTTGATATGGGGCAGTTAGAGATTGTACACGTGGCATATACTAACTGAAGGAAAACCAACTAGAGTGCAGCCTACTGTCTTCAAGACGAAAATCCTAGATCAGATGGTTGAATAATCCTAACATGTGATTCGTGGAGACTTGTTTATGGAAAGAGAACCGTTGGATTTTTTATTTTTTATTTTGATCGTCCAATAAATGTCCACCAGATGATTAAACAAGCTTATTTTTTGGTTCACGGTAAATCTACACCAGTTAACGTAATTTCGACGGTTTAATTTCACTAATTTTATGACACT
This sequence comes from Magnolia changhungtana, assembly GCA_030180095.1. NCBI lineage: Eukaryota > Viridiplantae > Streptophyta > Magnoliopsida > Magnoliales > Magnoliaceae > Magnolia > Magnolia changhungtana. The sequence continues at coordinate 245,404 of JASAUF010000240.1, forward strand.
TGTGCAGTTTCTAAGTAATTTCTAAGTGCATGCGTATCATCCATCACACTGCCGGAGTATCAAAGTATTTCTCAAAAATTAAAGGGAAACCGTACAATATGGCGAAAGAAGAGCCACCAGAATACAATGCAAGGGCGCAAATACTTATCATGCGCACACGGTCCCGTCCCCGATCTCCCATGACCAAAACTCGAAATCGCAATCCAGGCGACAGAGACAGTGCTATCGTGCGCCGGATGCGTAGACTGCTATCATGCGCCGGGGCGATTTTTGCGGATACACACGATAAGACCACTTCAGCAACATACCAAGAAATAAGGAACGAAAACAGATAATTCATAACAGAGGAACCCTCTAGAATACAACATCAGGGTATCTTCTTAATCATGCGCACCCTCCTCCCTTTCCAGTTCCAAAACTGAAAATCGACTCCAGTAGTTGAAGGCTAACGTGCACCGGTTAGTTACGTTACAATCGTGCGCTATTCTGACTACATGTTTACAAGGGAAAACGGCCGGACCTGACATTTACACCCCTCTTTTTTCTCTTTTACCCACTTTTCATTTTCAGAAGGAAAGGAAAACCAAAACAAAGAAGTAAAAAGGTGACTGATCTTAAAAGCTCTCGAAATTGCAAAATCGAGGAAAAAAGGTTGTTACAGATACCAAAATCTGAGGGTGTAAATATCATTCTCTGAAAGGGAAAAAGGGACAATGATTTTCTAGAAAATAAAATTTTGTTTTCTACGTTTCATTTTCAGAAAATCTGAAAAACGATTTTCTAGAAAATGATTTTTATTATTTACCTTCGAAACCTTTGACGGATTTTATAATCTTTTTCGCGCATCCATCGCAATGCATGTCAACCTTCAAAACGACGGTGATCCCTCCGTCTTCCTTCTTCCCTCCATCGCCTTTCTTCTCCTCGCCCTTCTTCTCACCGCCCTTCTGCAAAAGAACCAGCGATTATTTCACAAATGCAAATTAAAAAAACAGAGAAGGTTGGAGCTATGGCGGCAATTAATCGGGAGATAAGCTCACCTCGCCCATCGTTCCCACGACTTTTGTTTTGATCGGGAGAGAGAAACGAGGGAGGGTGTGGGATTAAATAGAGGAGCGGTTGTTGTGGTGGGTGATGTATGCATGCATGCATTCATGCATGGATGGAGGGGGGTCATGTCATGGTCATGAATGATGATGGATGGGAGAGAGTGCGAGGCTGCCGCCGGGTTGGACTAATCGCTGGCGGTAGACCCGCGGCTACATCTCACCTCACGAGAAATGCGAAGCGCGTTTTGTTTTTAGTACTCTCTCCCACACTTGTGAAAACCTAGGGCATGTTTTGAAGATCTGCACCGTTCGTCAGATTGGGCCCACCTTAGATGTCATTTGAAACCTATTAGGGCTGCCATATCTCATGTTGGCCCCACACGGAAAGTGAACGTGGACGATTAGGATAATGAACGGCACCCAGAGATTATATTAGCCTTATTTGTGAAGAACGGCTCTGCATAATGAAAGGACCCATCATGCCACTCGCTGGAAGCAAGTGATAGAAGAAGAGCAATCGAGCGTTTGGGTTTTGCGATCGTGAAAGTGAATTGTCAGTGTTAGAGCCGCCGTGGGCTAACGATCACAGCCATTTAATCAGAGAACCGCCAGTAGTTTGCATTCATCCTCATTTTTGGAATGGGTAAGAAAAGAGGACCGACCGTCTGCTATTATCCACGTAGTACCGCTGATCGGCTCCAGTAGGGACACAGATTGGAGGGAGCGGATTAGGTTAGACCGCGGACTCACACAAGACGGTGCGGCTCTGACCATGGGGCCCACTACAGGGCGTTATCCAGAAAAATTAAGCAGATCCAATTATAAGGTGGACCATACATTTAGAAAGAAGGGTGATTGACCGTTAATGGGTTACAAATGTTTTGGATCAAGCATGTTTTTTTTTTTTCGTGTGGGTTCTTGTGACCATATATAACAGATTGGATGGCAAATAATCACTTCGGAAACATTAAGGCCAGCCCCATAGGGCTTTGTGGGCCACTGTGATATATGTGTTTTATCCAAGCTTTCCATCCATTTTGAATTATCATTTTAGGTAAGATCCCAAAAACAAAGGCAGATGTAAGGCTTGAGTGGACAACAACATGGGAAGCAGTGGTGATGATGACCCGTGATGTTTATTTGCCATCCAACCTGTTCATAAAGGTCACCTAGATGTGGATGAAGGTAAAATATAAATATCAGCTAACTTCTGCTTCCATGAGGTTTTTAGCTGTAGGAATTCAATCCCTACTATTTCTTAAGGTGTGGTCTACTTCAGCATTGGTTCTGGCACATTTTTTGGGCTCAATAGGTAGAATGATTTATTAAAATGGATTAACAGTGTGGATAAAATTCATACATCGGGGATCATTGAGTAATTCAAACCAGGGTAAACTTTATCAAATTGGATTAACAGCGTGGATAAAATTCATACATCGCGGGGATCCCCACAGAGGTAGGTCCTGGTACCGGTAGTTCCCAATCCCCACTCCATAGCCTGTAGTCACTTACATCACTTTGCAGCGAGCCCTATGTTCGTTTGTGCGGGAGCATGGATAGCAGGTGTGCATTTGTTTTTTATCGGATGGCAACGGTGCGAGTGAAACGGGCTTGCTGGTGCTGAGTGAATGGGAAGGGGATTGCGTACGGAGTAAACTCGGTGGGGTCTACCGTGATATAGGTATTTTATCCACTCCGTCCGTCCATTTTAACCCATAATTTTAGGACCTAGTTCAATAATAAAGTATGTCTAAAGCTAAATGATCCACACCACAGGAAACAGTGTGAAATGAACGTCACGGTTGAAAATTTTTTGGGCCACAAAAGTTTTAGATCAAGGCAAATTTATGATTTCCCTTCATCCATGTATGAGTGATCTTATGAACAGGGTGGATGACAAATAAACATCACTGTAGCCCTAGGAAGGTTTCAACGTGGAAATCATTATTCTCACTATTTCGGGTGATTAGGTTATATGAATGCACTCCCTTGCATGAAGATGGGAATAATGCCATTGTTTTTTTTTTTTTTTTAAAGCTTTTTCTATGTATCAATTCTAGTTTTGATTTTATTTACATGCGGGGTTGACTTATATCTAAAAGTGCATTTGACTATAGTCGTCACTAGTTAAGATACGGCTTCAGAATCTATGATTGGTTGGAACCCAGAGAATTACTTAGATGATAAGAAATCACAATATTCCTTGACCTGAGTAACTCATATATTGGTTTGCATCGTAGATTCTGTTTAAGAGTCTCGGTTATGAAAAATGAATGGGTTAGACATCATTTTCTGTTCGTGTGATATACAATCTTTACTTTATAGGATTGTACGATTTTTAAGAGAATTCTATGGAACTTCTAATGCCATTAAATTAAGCCATGTTATGCTGGACTTTAGGACCTTAGTATGAACACTGAAAATCGGCGCTCATGCTTTTATCTTTGTTTTTTTTTTTTTTTTTTGTTATGTGTATGGGCTAATTTGGATTGATGATGTAGTAGACTCAGAGTCGCCACTATCCAATTAGCTCAAAATCTCGTAGTTGGATAGATCCCACAGAATCTATAAAAAGCCTGAGAATCTGAAAACTCTCTTGCTTTAAGTTGACTCCTAATCTGTGGTCTGAGATTTTGAGTAAGAGATCTCGATTATAGAGAGGGAATGTGTTAGGAACCCTCTCTACTTATACAAGTGTACGATCTCTACTTCATGTGGGAAGCTGAAAAGGCCTAACTATATGTCCTTAGGGGGGGGGGGAATAAGACTATGCCAAATTAAAACTTTCACAGTGGAATTTAAATGAATAAAGGAAAGATAACACTTTTAAACAAGTCACAGTATGAAAATGTAAAGTAACCTCAAATACTATAACAGAGAGGTTGATACCAATGTTGTTCTAAGGACAACCTTGCACCATAAAAACCAAGGGTTTATGGCAGGACAACCTTAAAAGAACAATTTGAATATCAAAAACTCAAACTACAAGGAAATAACAAGAAATGAAATTCTAAACTATTACAACATTCCCACAATGCTTAAAATGTAAATATTACAACATTCACATCCACATATACATCTCAAAAACTTGAATGATAAAAGATATAGAAATTAAACAAACATGCAAACCACAAAACACAAAGAATTATAGTGGTTCGCTTGTGTGTACACCAACTGTTAAACAACAGCCATACAGCTTGCTACTCCACTCCTAATATCCTCACACGGGGGATATCACTGTTCACTATGAAAATAGGTTTCTCAGGTTCACCTAAAACCTTCACAATTGTGTCTTTCAAATGGGCTTACATAATTTAAAAACCCCACTTTCTGAGTTTTCTGGCTCTCCTCAGATAACCAACATAATGAGATTTTTCTGCCTTAATCTCAAAAGAAACTAAAATAAAGGAAATTTACACAAATGTAAAATACCTGAATTTCTCCTTTTGTAGTAGCCCGGAAGAATCAATCAGAGTAGAAGTTCGAATATAGAAATTCAATTGTCCAATACTCACTTTCAAATGGTTCTAGGTTCTAATTGATTTTAAATTAAACCAGTTGAGATAGCTCTATTTGATTTTGATTCCAAGAAGAAGGAATACAACAATTCCTTTTTTCAATTCAGATTGGAATACAGAAACAAAATCAAATTGACAAAGCTAACAAAAGAGAATATTAAATATGCACAACATAGCTTAAAAATTAACACAAACTTATCTCAAAGTGAGGCCTTGAAGTTTACTTGAATTGGGATATGAAACTCTAAAATTCGTATTCTATTTATAGATGTAGAAATCGCGTCTACGACTGGTCGTGTGGCCACCACGACTAGTCGTAGGTCGAACTGCATTTTGAAATTTTAAGCGTGATCTGATAAAACTGTTCCATGACTGGTTGTAGGGTGTCCACAACTCGTCGTGAGGCCTCCACGACTGGTCGTAACCAACCAAGAATGATTGTTGGAGTTTGAATCATAGCTGCAGACTGGTCGTGAATGAGTCGACACTGTTCCTATGACCGGTCGAGCAGACTCCAGGACTAGTCAAAGCTCAACCGAAAAATTTCAAAAATTTGCAACAACTTAGGACTGGTCTTGGAAGTTCTTGGACTAGTCGAGCCTGTTCTTGTTGAGGGTCAAATATTGCATATCAGACCCCAACTACTGCCTGGATTTACGAACATGATACCATTTAATGCCCTATTTTAATCGTGTTTGTGATGCAAGGTACATTTGCCAGCGTGAACTGAAAAAGATGTTAAAAGCCGAGATTTAATGCTCAGATTTCACAAAAGCAAGGGACGGACTCCAGGGGACCAAGATCGACGGATGTACACGCGTAGAGATCTGAGAAAACCAAGAAACTGAAGTTCAAGTGGCCTGAAAGTCAGCTAGAATATAAGATCACAAGGTTCTCACCATCCGTTTGGGTCGAATCTTCATACATGGCCCAAGGACCATAAATTAACCGTACATGTCAAAATTCAGCCCTTGGATCAGTATGTAAGTGACCCAATGGACAAGATCAAACAATAACCATTAAAAAAATATCTTGGACATCCTTGGGAAATTGGGACCCGAACTGAACCGATGGAAAGAGCATGAAAAACGATAGATACCCGTCAAATTTCACCTCTTTTGGACGATACATAAGGAGATACGGACGGCAGAAGTTATAACAAAATAGGATGACAAATTTGTAAATATATGGTCATGCATGGCTACGTGAAGCAGATTTTGTTTTTAATGGTTAACGTTGTCCATGAGCGTGTGGCCCACCTTGAAGTCAGATCTACCTCAAACTAGAGGCTATGGGCCAACACTACGTCCATGATCTGATGGAGGGAGTGGATTTCTAGGACAGGCATCGCAGTGGACTCCACCTATTTTTTGCAAATGCCCACCAAATTCGGTCCAAAAATCATCCTGTTTTACTGAAATTTCAAGAGGAATCCAATGAATGGATTGGATTTCCCAGCAAGTCTCGATAAAGGGCCCAACGTTTAGCACAGTACAAGACAAGCTTCTCCATTACGCAGGACCGTGTGTTTTCTAGAGTCCGGCTCCGTTACAGACGAGCTGCGGGAAAACACCATTCCACTGACCATTGGTTGTTATAAAAGGAGGAGAGAACAGAGAGTGGGGTATCTTTTGGATCACGGTTGGGCTTGGTGGAATGAGAGGAGGAGAGACAAGGAGGAGAGTTTTTTTTTTCTTTTTCTTTTTCTTCTTCTTCTGTTTTTTTTTAAAGGGATTCAGCCCATTCATGTTGGGCTGAACCTCTTAGCTAGGGCTAAGAGGTGAAGCTTGTAGCATGATGAGGGCCACTTTGCTTGTGCCTTTTGTTTAGACTGAATGGATTTTGATTTAATTTTACGGGAATAATTTAGTTCTTAATGGTCTGTTGTGACTGAAATTACAATGGGTCTGCAATGGCTTTGAGTATTTCTTTTTCCTTTTGATGTTTATGACGTCAGGAAGCCCTGTTGTTTACCATCATCTCCTGGGCATGGTTGGATGACGGTACCCTTTCCTAACCCTCATAGCATGTTGATTGGTTGGTAATTAGTTTAATTCTATTGTTTGCTTTGTCTCCTGGGCATGGTTTGGTGATGGAATCTATTCTAATTCATATACCTTTCATCTTTTGAAAACTACATCAAGTAAGTTCAGTTTAATATCCATGAAGCAGGCATAAGATCTCCCTGATCTCTACAAGTGGATCCTCTGAATCCCTAGTTCCATTCCTCTGAATTCTCTTAAGTTTTAGATAAATATTTCACCATTATTCCTTAAATCACAATTGGTTTAGATTCTATCTTAGCCTAGTTCTAGATCCGCTTAATTTTAGAGTACGTACAGGTTTCAGTCCCTGTGGATTCGACCTCGGTCTTACCGAGTTTATTACTACATCACAACCCTGCACTTGGGGAGTGAACAAGTTTTAGTACTAGTCGAACAGAGTCGAGGATTAGTCTTAGAACAGACCAAATACTTATAAAAAGATTTAATTTGAATTATGTATACAAAATGACCTACCCTAAGGTCAATCTAAGGTAATTCGTACTTTGAATGTGAAGTATGGACATTAAAACTTCATTTCTTCATATGATGTTGACCTTTGAAGATTATAAAACTTGAGATCTATATACTTGATGTAGCTCGAATTTGAGATCTTCTAAACCTTGGATTTGTCGTTCTTGAGTTATACTTCATCTTGAGTTGAACATTATCTCGAGTTGTACTTGAGTCTTGAATAAGCACTTGTCTTCTGATGTAGCTCTTAAAATATTTTGAACATTGAAGTTTTACAGAAGTGGACAAAGAACTTGACCTTGCATTTTTTGAAGTAGATCATCGTTCTTAACTTGTAGCATTGATGCAGTGTCTTGAACATACAAATCAACATGCTACACAAGACAGATTGTGTTTTTGGCACCACAAAATTTGACAACCAAAGGAACAGGAAACATAACACTTACAATCTCCCCCTTTGTCATATTTATCACAAAACACACTTAACAAAAATATAATCAATATGAACACAAAGAATCGTGCACTAGTTGTCATTAACAAGCGCAAATTCCTCATTACTTACTCTCCCTGAGTAGCACACATAAAATCCATAAAAATTATGCTATAATTATGCTTTATGCTACTCCCCCACAATCCATAAACATTTCCAATTTATCAATCAAAAACATATTCTCTCCCTTTTTGTCACAATATGACAAAGGAATAAAGGAATAAAGGGAAGTGGAAGACCAATAAGAGAGTAATAAAGGAGTTAAAATAAACAAAAGTTATATAGGAAAATTCAAAGTGCATATATCATAAGTCAGTATAATCCAAAGAAAGTCTAGACACTGAAAGAAACCAAAATAATCTAACAGTTATTACAGACCAATGAATAAAAACATTTAATCAGATCCTGAAGAAGGAGCAGGTATGCCAGGATCAAGTTGATGAAGGCCCTTGTTTAAACGCCTAAGATACTTGCGTGTATATTTAAATTGTAAATCATGGGCAACATTCATATTCTCAACCCTCTCCTCAAGTGCACGAAGACGAGCATCAAAATCAGATGGCTCATAGTCAGGATCATTAGTATAATCTGATTCAATTTCATAAAAAATGTCATCCATATTGATATCATTAAGAGGAAGATCGCCACCTTCTTTTTCATTCCCTGCTTCAGCACCACCACCACCAACATCTCTTTGGCCAGGAGCCAATTCCAATTTCATTTTGTTTATATTAGAATTGTTAAAAATAAGATGATGAATATGAGTCTCTTTAACAGTCATAGCAACTGGCATGTGAGAAGCTAACACAGTCATAAGATAAGCAAATAGAATATCACAGTATCCTAAATGGAGACGAAACTAAATGATGAAATGATATATTAAAGAAGGCAGACAAACCTTAGCACCAGTGATGATAGAATGTAAAACCCGAACCATAAAGGAAGTCAGTTCTGTTTTGTTACCAGAACGCAGATACAAATTTGAAGTAAAGATTCTGTGAAGAACCCTATATATGGGTAACAAATACTTTGAGGGGAGCGCATTCCTTTTATGAGTCCATTAAACATCCATACTGTATAAATCTCTAGCTAACATACGTTTCTCTGTTTCCGACGGTTTTTCAACTTAAGTCTGAATAGGAATACCTTCGTCATTAACAGGTATGTCCATTAGAGTCAAAATCAGATAACGATCTATATCAAAAGGACTTTCTCTAGTTGTAATTTGAAATATTAAATTCTCAGTCGAAAATTCAGAAATGCATGCAATCATGGCCTGAGCAATAAATTGGTATGCAGGCCCACCCCAATGTAGGATGTTATCCCAGCCTATAGATTGGAGAAGAGGAAGGATACCAAAAGGAGCAATATGATTAATAAACACATGTCTTTCAACAATAACGTTTCGCAATCGCAAATCCCTACATGAGAGGGATCATCTTCGGGTGACCGAAGATGGTGCCTAGTGATAGTTGAAGGATGAGAAGAAGATGGACCATGGGAAGTTTTGTTTTTTCCTTCTAGAATCCATTTGCAATAGGAAAATCAGAGAACCAAGAAGATAGAAAGATTATAGAGTAGGGTTTGCTAAGATCAGATTTTTTAAAAGAAAACTCTAAAATTGCAATGAATCGTAAAATAAATTACTTCAAGAGTGAAAATGAAGTAATATTAACTAGAATCTACAAGAAAAACACAAATGATGCACTAACCTTGAGGAATCAGACAGTTGGCTACAACTAGTTGTGCTATGGCCCATTGGAGAAAAAATAGGAAATGAGGAAGATGAGCTTTTCCCAAATTTGAAGAGATCCAGCACGCTATACGACTGGTCGAGGACCGTTCTCGACCAGTCGTACCACGACTGGTCGACCACGTCCTCGACTGGTCGTGTACCAACAAAAACATGCATTTTTCATCAAAATTTAAAATTTAAACTAATAAATTATCAAATATATATACGCTATGATACACACGTGCATGAATAATTAATTTAAATTGTATATACCAAGATCAAATTTCAATTTATTAAACCTACTTTTGTCGAGCGGTTTAGTAAAAATGTCAGCAAGTTAAGTCTCGGTCGGAATATATTCTAATGAAATTATTTTTTCTTCCACTAATTCACGAATGTAATGAAATCTAATGTTAATGTGCTTGGTACGTGAATGCTGAATTGAATTTTTAGAAATATTTATTGTACTGGAATTATCACAATATAAAACCATTGAATCCCGTGCAATTCCATAATCACTTAACATATGTTTTATCCAAACAAGCTGAGTACATGCATTTTCAGCTGTGATGTATTCAGCCTCAGTAGTAGAAAGCGATATAGAACTTTTCTTCTTACTAAACCAAGAAACTAAACAATTTCCAATATAAAAACAACCACCACTGGTTGACTTTTTATCATCGATATTACCAGCCCAATCAGCATCTGAGTAACCCACCAACTGAACACTAGTATCGTATGGATACCAGAGACCTAAATTAGCAAAACTTGCGACATATTGCACAATCCGCTTAACAGCAATTAGATGAGATTCTTTAGGGTTAGACTGATATCTAGCGCAAATACCAACACTCAAAGCAATATCAGGTCTACTAGCAGTTAAATAAAGCAAACTTCCAATCATACTGCGATATATTTTAGGATCTACATTTTTACCTGTAGAGTCTTTTGAGAGTCTTAATGTTGTACTCATACGAGTATCAAAATTCTTACCATTCTCAAATCTAAACTTTTTAATTAAGTTCAAAGCATATTTGGTTTGAGAAATAAAAATACAATTAGGCTGTTTTACTTGCAACCCTAGGAAATAATTCAATTCCCCAACCATGCTCATTTCGAACTTATATTTCGTTAAATCTGCAAACTCAACAGTCATGTTAGTACAGGTAGAACCGTAAATAATATCATTAACATAAATTTTCACCATTAAGATATGATCGTTATGTTTCTTAACAAAAAGAGTCTTATCAACACTCCCCATTAGAAAATTATGACTTAGTAAAAACTTAGTCAATTTTTCGTGCCATGCCTTGGGAGCTTGTTTCAAACCGTAGAGAGCCTTTTTTAGGCGATAGACATGATTAACATTCTTAGGGTCTTCAAAACCCGTTGGTTGTTCAACATAAACTTCTTTATGTAGATCGCCATTTAAGAAGGCACTCTTTACATACATTTGATAAATTTTGAATTTTCTAAAGCATGCAATGGATATGAATAGTCTGATTGGTTCAATATGAGCTACTGGGGTAAAGGTTTCATCGTAATCGATACCTTCAATTTGAGTATACCCTTGTACAACCAGTCTAGCCTTGTTTCGAATTATATTACCAAGTTCATCAAACTTATTTTTAAAAATTCACTTAGTTCCTATAATGTGTTTATCTTTAGGTTAAAGAACAAGATACCAAACATCATTTCTTTCTTGCATGGCTGCTATCCAGTTTTCGTCAGTAAGAGCTTCTTTTACGTTAGCTAGTTCTATCTGAGATATAAAGCACATGTAATTACATATTTCTTCTAGTTGTCTACGAGTGCGCTCACCAGTGAGAGGATTTCCAAGAATTTGAGTGGTTGGATGATCTTTGATAGTCCTCAGTTCAGAATTAGTTTGATTTAATAAAGTATCTGGTTTGTCAATTAAAAGAACTTCATCATTATCTGAACTTGGGGCAGGTGTATTCAAGCGATCGTCAATGACCACATTGATAGACTCTTGAATCACACCGATCCTCTTGTTCAGTACTCGATATGCACAACTGTTCAAAGAATACCCTAAAAAGATACCTTCATCACTTTTAGTATCAAACTTCCCCAGATTTTCACGGTCACGTAAAATATAGCACTTGCTGCAAAAAACTTAAAAGTATTTGACAGTAGGCTTCTTATCAAACCATAGTTCATAAGCAGTTTTATTATTAGATTTACTTGTATAAACCCGGTTGATTATATAGCAGACAATATTTACAACTTTAGCCCAAAGATTTTTAAGGAGCTTCATACTATTTAACATTACATTAGCAATTTCTTGAAGCACTCTATTTTTTCTTTCAACAATTCCATTTTGTTGTGGTGTTTTGGGTGCAGAGAATTCATGTGATATTCCCTGATTGCAACAGAATTTCTTAAAGCTACTATTTTCAAATTATGATCCATGATCACTACGGATCCATTTGAGAATCCTTTTTACTTCATCAAGGGTTTCTGATTTATCTCTTAAGAAGGTTACCCAAGTAAATCTGGTATAATCATCCATGATCACTAGTATGTATTTTTTGCCACCTCGACTCTCTGTCCTGGTTGGTCCTATAAGATCCATGTGGAGAAGTTCGAGCGATTTTGATGTGGTATTGGAGTTCACCTTTTTGTGAGAACTCCTAGTTTGCTTGCCAATTTAGCATTCGCCACATATTTTGTCTACTTTTTGAAGTTTAGGTAGACCTTTTATTAGTTCTCTTTTGCTCAATCTATAGAGATTACGGTAGTGCACATGTCGAAGGCGTTTATGCCATAACTCGGTTTCTTCGGTATGGACCATGTAACACAGTTGATTAGATGAGCTAGAATCACTTACAATGTAGCAGTTTTCAAAAGTTCTACAACCAGTTAATATTACAGAACCATTTTTGTTTTAAATTTCACACCCTAGGTTAGAAAATTTAACACCATGATTTTTAATGTATATTTGAGAAATGCTTAACAAGTTATGTTTTAAACCTTCAATGTATAGAACATTCTCAAATAAGGGGAGGTTAGAAAGTTGAACCGTACCTTTGCCAATATCCTGAAGTTGCTACCATCACCAAATGTGACTGACCTATCAGTCATGTCTTTAAGAGAGGTGAACAGACCTTTGTCACCTATCATGTGCCTGGAGCATCCACTGTCTAGGTATCATTTTGAATGGCTTGAAGCTTTGAAAGTCGTGTGGGCAACTAAGCAAATAACCTTAGGAACCCATTTCATAATTGTTTTGGGTTTAGGAGTATAGTTGGTCTTATGTTTGTAGTTGTTGTAAGAATGACCCACTGAGTTAGATTTTAAGAGCTCCTTAAGTAGATCAACTATTTTCTCAGCTAAAGGGTTTCAGTTCTAATTTTTATAGTTGATGTGGTTACTTTTAGTTTTGAAAGATTGAAAACTTTTAGCATTTTTAGAAAACTTTTGATTAGAACTTTTCTCTTTTGAGTTTGAGGACTCTCCTTTTATAAACTTAGGAAAAGTATTCTTCTGTTTAGGATGAACATTTTTATCGTAGCCCAAACCTGATTGGTTGCCACATTTTCTTGATCCAGACAAAAGTTTTTCTAACTTTGGATTACCTTGGGCATACCTCCATATATTCTTTAAACTTAAAAGTGAAGAGATTTCAAGTTTTAAGTTTTTCATTTTCAAATTTCAGATTTTTAATCTGGGAGGTTTTGAATTCTAAATCGCATTTGCATTTTTCAAAACAATTTGAAACATGAGATTTTTCTAAAATAAGAGTTTCAAAATTTTCTTTAAGCTTTGAAAACTTTTCTTTCTGAAGTTTAAGTTTAACAGTAATTTTACAACTTTCCTTGTATAGGGCATTGTAAGCATCTTGAAGATCTTCTTCATTTTCATGATCACTATTCAGATATTCTTCACTAATAGCATCATCGTGATCTAAAAAAAGTGAACTTGGCTAGAGTCATAAGAGTCTTGACTTCATTGCCCGACTCGGTTTCAGAATCTTCTGATTCAAAAGTGGCTTCAGTGCCAGAAGATTCATCCCAAGTAGCCAACATTCCTTTCCTTTTAGGTTTGTCCTTTTTAGGACGCTTGTTTGCTAAATGCCCATATTCTTGGCAGTTGTAACATTGACTATCTTTTAAAGATTTTCAAGTTTTAGATTTAGATTTAGATCTTTTCTTATCATTTGATTTTTTAAAGTCAACCCACTTTTTACTTTTGAAAATCTTGTAAAAATTTTTCTCTAAGAGAGCCATATCATCTTCAAAATTTTCTTGAGAAATACATTTAGAAGACTTAAGGGCAATAAATTTACCTTTAGGAGCTTTAAGATTTAACTCGTAGGTTTGTAAAGACCCAACTAATTCTTCTACCCTCATATTGTCCGTATCACAAAGTTCCTGGATTGTAGTTACCTTTGAGTTGAACCGTTCAGGTAGTGAGGGCAGTATCCATGCACATACTTTACTTTTTGGGATTTTATCGCCAAGACCCCACGTAGAGTTCACAATGTCATTCAGTCTAGTATAGAAGTCCATGAACATTTCATTTTCTTCCATATGTATTTCCTTAAATTTAGTTTTGAGGATTTGAACTTTAGACTTCTTAACAATTGATGTACCCTCGTGTGTCATTTCTAAAATATCTCAAGCTTGCTTTACAGTATCACAGGATATAATTCTTTTGAACTCATCCGGTGATAGTGCGCAAGTGATTGCATTTAGTGCTTTTGCATTGGCACTACTCTCACTTTTCTGAAGTGTGGTCCAAGTAAAATAAGGTGAGACTTTCATTGATTTTGATCCATCAATACTAGTCACTTCAGTGGTAGGAGGGATCCATTCAGTCACTGTGGCTTGCCACATGGTCTCATCCATGGATTTAAGGAAAAGCCTCATCCTGGCTTTCCAATAGGCATAATTGGAGCCATCAAATGGTGGAGGCCTAGTGACTGAAAGGCTATCAAAATTTGACATCTTATAAATAGCTTAGATCGATTAGCTCAGGAAATGAATCAAAATATAAAGAATTAAAAACGAGCTATTAGGCTCTGATACCACTTGAAAAGGCCTAACTATATATCCTTGGGGGGGGGGGGGGGGTTGAATAGGACTATGTCAAATTAAAACTTTCACAGTGGAATTTAAATGAATAAAGGAAAGATAACACTTTTAAACAAATCACAGTACGGAAATGTAAAGCAACCTCAAATACTAGAACAGAGAGGTTGATACCAATGTTGTTCTAAGGACAACCTTGCACCATAAAAATCAAGGGTTTATGGTAGGACAACCTTACTAGAACAATTTGAATATCAAAAACTTAAACTGAAAGGAAATAAAGGAAATAGCAAGAAATGAAATTCTAAACTATTACAACATTCCTACAATGCTTGAAATGTAAATATTACGACATTCACATCCACATATACATCCCACAAACTTGAATGATAAAAGATATAGAAATTAAACAAACATTCAAACCATAAGACACAAAGAATTATAGTGGTTCGCCTGTGTGTACACCAACTGTTAAACAACAGCCACACAGCTTGCTACTCCACTCCTAATATCCTCACACAGGGGATATCAGCGTTCACTATGAAAATAGGTTTCTCAGGTTCACCTAACACCTTCACAATTGTGTCTTTCAAATGAGCTTACACAATTCAAAAACTCCACATTCTGAGTTTTTTGGCTCTCCTCAGATAACCAACACAATGAAAATTTTCTACCTTAATCTCAAAAGAAACCAAAATAAAGGAAATTTACACAAATGTAAAATACCTGGATTTCTCCTTTTGTAGCAACTCGGAAGAACCAATTGTAGTAAAAGTTCGAATATAGAAGTTCAATTGTCCAATACTTACTTTGAAATGGTTCTAGGTTCTAATTGATTTTAAATTAGACCAGTTGGGCTAGCTCTATTTGATTTTGATTTCAAGAAGAAGGAATACAACAATTCCTCTTTTCAATTCAAATTGGAATACAGAAACAAAATCAAATTGACAAAGCTAACAAAAGAGAATATTAAATATACACAACGTAGCTTAAAAATTAACACAAACTTATCTCAGAGTGAAGCCTTAAATTTTACTTAAATTAGGATATGAAACTCTGAAATTCGTGTTTTATTTATAGATGTAGAAATCGCGTGTACGACTGGTCATGTAGCCATCACGACTGGTCGTAGGTCGAACTACATTTTAAAATTTTAAGCGCGATCAGATAAAACCGTTCCACGACTGGTCGTGAGGCCTCCACAACTGGTCGTAACCAACCCACGACTAGTCGTGAGGAACCAGAAATGGTTGCTGAAGTTTGAATCGTAGCTGCAGGACTGGTTGTGAATGAGTCAGCACTATTCCTACAACCGGTCGAGCAGACTCCAGGACTGGTCAAAGCTCAACAAAAAAAATTCTGAAAATTTGCAACAACTTGGACTAGTCTTGGAATTTCTTGGATTAGTCAAGCCAGTTCTAGGACTAGTCGAGCAGAGTCCAGGACTAGTCTTAGAACAGACCAAATACTTATAAAAAGATTTAATTTGAATTATGTATACAAAATGACCTAACCTAAGGTTAATCTAATGTCATTCAAACCTTGAATGTGAAGTAAGGACATTGAAACTTCATTTCTTCAGATGATGGTTGACCTTTGAAGATTATGAAACTTGAGATCTCTATACTTGATGTAGCTTAAATTTGAGGTCTTCTAAAGCTTGAATTTGTCATTCTTGAGTTATACTTCATCTTGAGTTGAAAATTATCTCGAGCTGTACTCGAGTCTTGAACAAGCACTTGTCTTTTGATGCAGCTCTTAAAATATTCTGAACATTGAAGCTTACAGAAGTTGACAAAGAACTTGACCTTGCATTTCTTAAAGTAGATCACTGTTCTTAACTTGTAGCATTGATACAGCGTCTTGAACATACAAATCAACATGCTACACAAGACATAGATTGTGTTTTTGGCACCATAAAATTTCACAACCAAAGGAACAGGAAACCATAACACTAATATAAGCTAATTTTAAGGGATAAAATAATAAGATGTGAAGTATTAAAATAACACTAGACAAACTCGAATTTCTGATGTGGCAGGGTTTGAAATTTCGACAAGTCACAGAGCATACGTCCAAAGAATTTTTAAAAAGGTGGTTTAAGAAGAGATGTGGTGATACTAGAATATTATGTAAGAGGAGTAGCTTACCATGAGTTTATGATGTGACAGGATATGAAGTTCTAACAAGTCATAGAGCATACATTCAATAGCAACCCAAGGAAGTAGAGATGTTGAGAAGGGAAGTAATGATACGATTGACGAAGTATGAATGCTAGTGATGATGACACGATCTTTGGCTTGCACTTGAAATGTCTTGGAGGTTTGGGTGCACCATGGTCTAGAAGGGTTGACCTAGGTGGAACTAGGAGGCTAAGAGAGGGTTGAATGGGGCTAAAAAGGGGCTGAAGAAGATGGGAACTTGAGAACTTAGCCAGTCCATCTCACTCTCACTTACTTTCTCTCTCTGCTTCTCTTGGTAAGAGTTGCTTGGTGTGAAATGAAGAGATGAGGGGGTTATTTATAGCCCATTGGGATGAGTTTTTTTTTTATATATATATAATTTTAAGGAATATGAAGGTTAAATGATGAAGTGGTAGCGTAGCATTGGTGGAGGAAAGGGATATGCCACATGACACTTTCTTATAAGTTAAAGGGTTTGATAAAATGGTAAATAGTAAAAACTTTGAGGTTAAGAAGGTCCCAGCATAGCTGACTTTCTAGGGGAGCAACAACTGTAGCTTGAGGCACATATTCCGAGAGGAGGCATTAATCGAATTACCTCCGTTTATTGTTCATCTCTAAAATTTACCCAATTAGCTCTTTCTTGCCTGGAGAGTGGCTTTAGTCTTGGGTTTAAGGCTTTGGCTTGGAAACGGCTTGGGTATGGCTCGACTTAGGTAATGGCTTGACTTAGATAATGGCTTGGGTTCAGCCATAGGTGGCTTATGCTTAGATAATGGCATGGGTTCAGCTATAGGTGGCTTATGCTTAGAAATGGTTGAGGTTTTAGGTCGGGTGTAGGGTTTAGGTTTAATTCCTAAGGATCATCTATGCTTCATCAAGTTGTTAGTCTAGGTGGGGTATCTACAGATGCCCCTCTATGTCAAAGGTTCCGTGTAACCAAATGCCAAAGCGAGTGGACACTCAACCCTCTGGTCAGAAAAAATTATGGTCAGACCAATTGCCTGTCATTGTATCATTGTCATCTTAATTTTTAGAAAAGAGATAATTTGTACATATCACAAGAGTTTGAGGAAAATGTAGTTATTATCTCTACGCTTTATGTGGCATTACAGGCCATGAATCACAACCCTTTCGCATCGGATCAGTAATACAATCAGAGGGTAAATCTGAAAAGTAATGCCTTAGTGCTTCACAACCTTATGGGGACCCCCTTAATGTTTAGATTTGTGATGTTCATTTGCTATGTCATTACCCTAGAAGTACTTGTTGTATGTGATCGTCAAAGTGGTTAACTACCCTGTGTTTTTTGCAGCCTTACAGGGAACTCATTACACCGATTTAAACTTAATCATAATTTCCAAGCATCCTGGATTAGGTATGTGCAGGTGACATTTTTTTTTTCAATGTAGTCATCTGATATCGATATGTCAGTTATAATTGATCTTTCTCACCTGTAACACCTGGGTTATGTGGCAATGGATTCTAGGGAGTCCACCAGCGAACTCGCCTAAGGACCCTTCTAAGCCAACATCGAGTAATGTCGTGAGGGCATTTTTCACAAGTCGTGAAATGGTGCTAACACGGACATAGTTGAACCTAGGTATAACCAAGGAATGAAGTAAATCCTGGAAGTTTATCAAACCCGAAAATGCTCGGATAAAACTGAATAGAGGCTAGACAAGACACTGTAAGTCCGTCGAACTTGAGAGTATAGGGAATTATCTGCCTTATTGGGCTTGACACCCATTGCGGATGGAAAATCAGGATAGCACCTAGAACCACTCAACTTGAACCGGAGATCGGGTGCTTGAGATACGTGAATCCCTTAGGTTAGAACTGGAAATTTTAGTAAAAAGGGCCTTTCTGCTCTTTCATAACGTTGCGATACTTCGACTGTCGGACAATGACCAAACCTGAGGAACAAACTAGGGATATTTCCCTGCCCATTTCCCTACGACTGTAGACCCGATCGATTGATGATGACCATCTAATACAAATGTGCCCTCCCGATAAATCAGGACGTCCAATCGATGCCTAATTGTGACAATCCGGAGATTCCGTGATGAGAAACCTTTCCCATGTCACGGATGAACCGATGGGCCCTAATGGGGCCCTGTAAATCCAAAACCAACCACCCCCAGGCCAGGACCAATAGAAAAGGTAGACTTAGGGCCATTGCACACACATTTAGCCCTATATAAAGCCAGTTTCAGCACCCCACTCACTCTCATATGAATTTAATTGCTAAGGGAGGGAGTGAGAGTTTTGGAAAAGGGGGGAAGAAGAGAAAATGTGAGCTGGTGGGGAAAGTTCACCGCGTCTTGTCGGCCGGCGACGCAACCACCCGTTGCCACAACTGTGGGGCTTCTCTAGTAGCAATTTAGGTAAGGAACCAACCCTTCCATGAGGGTTTCCTTTGAAAATCCATTTGCATGAACCCTTAAGAGCCCATTGCCTTGTTTGCAAGGCATTGGAAAGCTAGTTCGTGAGAACCTAGCCCAGGATCGGCCCCAAGCTCGATGCACCAACTTGAGGTGCGGACCATTACCTTTAGGCTACCATTTATCAAACCCTTGTCGAGATTTATGGTTTATGTAATGAACGATTGATCACATGCTAACCATTGCCCATTTCTTGATTGATTGTCCAATATGAATTGATTATTTGTACCTACTGTGAGGTAAATAAGAAAATTCAATGCTAGTGTAGGTCTAATTCTCCAAGGTTATCGTCCATGCAACGTCTCATTCCTCACCCTATGCATGCATGTTGGTGTTATTGTCCATGTAATGCCTCATTCCTCACCCTATGCATGCATGTTGGTTGAGTATTACTTGTAAACTTCTATGGCCTGGATGATATGTCGACATGCTTAACAAAATGCCTAAGCTAAAGTAAAATCCATTTCATTTATTGTGTTTGCAACCTTTCCTATCTTCGATATGAGTAATGCATGAAATATATTATTTATTGTGACCAATTGATAAATTATGGGTTGGTCGGCAACCCAAACGTAAGAGGGCGGCCCAATTTGGGTAGGTTACCAAGGCAAACCTAACTGGTCCAAGGCGAACATGGCTACCCAACAGTAGTACGACTACATGGGATGCATGCACCAAAATGATCGTCTTAATTTAAATCCGAAGCGCTCTACACCTTTGAAGGCCCACTATGAACCATTAGTGACATGATCCATAAGACTCGGGGGCCGGACATGGTGGTATGGGACACTGCGCCCGCGCCGTCAGCCTTTGTTAAGGTGACGAGTCTCCTCATAGTGATCACAAGTAATTCATATTCAAGAACTCGCCCATTGTATGTGCACATTTGGGATTGACAAACCTAGATGGATTAAGATAGAGCCATTGACTGAGTAGCGGTGCTTTAGCTTCCCTTACCCTGCTGGATGAACGGACTTAATTAAGTACTCAATTAACATAAGCATCCATCACATTGCATTAGCTTAGGCTGTGGCGACTAGGGAGTAGGGGTCACTGGTTGAGGGATTGTTGGCTTTAGTGCGTGTGTTGTCGGAGGCACTTATGAAGGAGTGTTGGAAAGTGAGGACATGCATCATTCCATAGTGGCATGCATGTGCATTAATGAAAGTACTTAGGATTTGGTTGTCAATGTGCTTTACCATTAATCATGCTTGTGGATTTGATAATATGCATAGCTTAATGTTAATGGAACCACTGAGTTGATTACTCACTCCCACTCTGAGACGGTGTTTTAAAACACCAACCAGACTTAATGTTAGATGTAGGTACTCTGGAGTCTGATGCACTGGAGGAGGCATATGTGGACTCAAAGGAGGAGGTTTCTTACTTCTAGGCACTTGGAGGGCCAATGTAGGGTGACGTTGAAGCACTGATGGAACTTAGGACGGGCACATTTTATTTACCTTTTTTTTTATATTTTGGATTAAGTACTCATATCCTGCCCAGCTTTCGCTATGCAGTCTGAACAAATGCATACTTTGTTTATCTAGTATATTATTCTAGAGTGTTTGTTATGAAATTTGACATGCTAATTGGCCCAAAATCATACCGTCGTGATACCTGGCAAAAATCACTAACACTTGCATCATCGTGAAAGCATTAGTGACACTCGGGACCTCGGGAGACGAGTACGACTCGATCCTCGAAGTTTGGGCCCTTACAGGTTGGTATTAGAGCATGTTGTTATGGTCAAGCTGGACAGTGAGATGGGGACTAAATATACTGGACACGCTGACGTAGATGAAACTCAATTTAGCAACAAGGAGACCCTAAGACAAACCCCGAAGGTATAAATATACCAAGACAGAATTAACAATTAGAAGCGATAAACGATAGGTCATTTAATTATTTTAGGTGGGAACCGCTGTTACCCGAAGGAGATCATGTGATGGGTACTACGATTAGATTAAAAAGGTAGTGGAACAAAGGACCAACTGCCTAAACGAATCAGTATGCAGGCCTACTCGGCTGTACCGAGTAGAGTCCAGAGGGACTCGGTTGCATCGAGTAAACCTCGAGCAACTGAGCCCCCTTCTGAGAAAACCTATCCAGACCTACTCGGTCACACCGAGCATTTCTCAGTTGCACTGGGGAGAGTCCAGAGGGACTTGGTAGCACCGAGTAGACCTCGAGCAACCGAGCACCCCATGAGAAAAATCGGCCAGGGCCTGCTCGGTCGCATCGCGCTGAGAAAGGTCCAAAGAGTCTTAGTTGTGCCGAGAAAACCTCAAGCAACCGAGCAGGGTCCCTAATAGTCAGGTCTAGTGCTGATCGGTCGCACTGAGTATCGTTCAGTTGCACTAAGCTCGACTGAGAATGCGCGGGTTGGGGTGTTTAAAAACCCCAAACCCTTTTCTTTTTCCACACTTCCACCCTATTCCTCCTCTTACACTCTCCCAAAACCCTCAAAACTTATTTTCCTTCCCTTTCCTCAAATCTCCTTGCTTATACTCCCTCACTTGGATTCAGAGGCCTAGAAAACCTCCCTCTAACCAAAACAACACCCCTCCTAATCCTTCCCAAAGAACCTAATCGGTTGAAAGCCTATGGCAGCCATCACCTCTAACATCTCTACCTTTTTCCTTCTTCCCATCATCAAAGCAATGATGGGCAAAAGGAGGGGTGTGCTTGAAGGAGCGGAAGCTAGCCAAGGGCAACGACCCAAGAAGAAAGGGGCTGCGGGGGCCTCCACCTTGAGCGATAGTGCGCCTCACACCAACGGCACACCTAGGTTCTCAGAACGGAGGCTATTCGAGGCCAGGGTTGACGAAGACATATTTGCCGACAATGCCGCTCATGCGTGGATGATGACACTAGGGTGGATTCTGGTCCTACACCTTACCAAGTAGGCCAACAAGGAAATGGTTTGGCAATTCTACTCTGCCATTCAGGAGCCCTGCAGCAACCCTATTAGCTTTAAGGCTGCGGTGGGTGGACATATCCACCACGTAGATGTGGACTACATAGCCCGCACAATCGAGGTGGACCGAGGAAAGGTGATCATCTCAGAAAAGGATTCCAAGAGGAAATACCATTGAGACGAGCACATGACATTTTTTTGTGGGGGATACGCTCCATGAGAGCCAGATAATAGCTTGCGTGCCTCCCGGATGCTCCTAGTGTTTCAGATATTGCATCATGTCTTCACCTACAACGTCTACCCACAAGCGGGGAATCATACGAAGCTCACCCCCTATATGGTGGAGATCTTATATCATTTTGGCTGAGGAGACCGCATTTGCCTTCCGTCCATTATCCTTAGCCAAATGTCGAAACCCGTCTCCACTACTCGAGAGTTCAGTTTGCCATTTGGCCGCCTTACCTATAAGATTGTTAGGCAGTGTCGGCTCCCAGTTGCCTCGACCAGCCTCGTGCCATACTATGTAATCAACCTGCGAACATTGGAGCAGATGAAATTAGTGGGGCAATAAGAAGAGGGCATCCGCTCTAAGGCGGAGGAAGAAGAGGAAGAAGGAGATGAGAGTGAAGGCATAGACGAGGAGTGCCAGGCTCCCTCGATAGTGGATGAGCGCCTGAGCAAGCTTAGTGAAGAGATGACAGAGGTCCATAGTGGACTTGCTGAAGTTCGTTTGGACTCGGCGACACTAAAAGAGACTTAGACCCGTTGGAACAAGAAGATGTACTAGGTGATGAAATGGGTTTTATGTTGTGTCCAAGGGAAGGAAGCACCCTCTCCCTTGTCCAGCTCGGAGGATCAATAGGATCCATATAGACTACCTAGAGAGTAGTCGAATAGGGATAGCATGAGGACTCTAGCTCCACCTATGGGTGTCGATGTCCTTTGCTTTTGTTTTCGTTTTGTAATGAGAACAACTGAACCATAAGAGATAATGAATATTAATGAAATAGTTCCAAATTTTGTCGAGCTATACTAAGAAATGGTGTTTATGATTTAAATTAATAGCCATATATGCTTTCTCTTTAAATTAGAATGTGATGCACATAACACAATGCATGGTTAAACCAAGCTCGACAGCTAATACTATCTAGGATTGGATTTAGGATATGCCGCCGAAAGGAAATTAGAGTGTGGTTTAGGTACCACATGGTGGGTAAATCATCAGTCAACACAGTGAACGACAAGGCTCTGACTCGGGCTTAGAATCTGAGAGGACGACTGAACAACCGCCATCCTCGCAACGTCAGGATCACCCAAGGTTGGCAGATCCACCACTTGCTATGCACGCCACCCACGAGGTGGCCCAGGATGTATCGCTCAGGGTTAACCCCAGCCACGCTACACCCTTTACACCACCTACGCCTCAGGCGATCCCAACTTTGGATGTGATAGGGCAGATGCTACTTTTGATGCAATAACAATAGTAGCAACAACAACAACAACAACAGTAGACCTTGGCTGCACTTGTGGGAGCCATCACCAAAAAACTAAATATGACCCCAGCAACGACACCCACACAGGCTCCAACGGCACCTACCACAAGTAGTTTATTTGAGCGCTTTCAAAGGCTCCGATCGCCCACCTTCGCGGGTACTCACTAACCTGAAGACGCCGAGTACTGGCTAAATTGAGTCTCCAAGATGATTAGACCGCTCCACTGCTCCAAGGCAGAGCAAGTCAAACTCGTTACGTATAGGTTTGAAAAGGAGGCATATTTGTGGTGGGACAGCATCCTAAGATCCGTGCCCGCGGGATTCGTTTGGACGTAGGGAGAATTTGAGACTCGTTTCTTCAACAAATATTATCCGTTCACATATCACAATGAGAAGGAGAGCGAGTTCCTCCGCTTACAATAAGGAGGGATGACAGTGGTGGGATATGAGAATCGCTTTACAGAATTATCAAGGTATGAGCCTAGGATATTAACAGACGAATAGACTAAGATGTGGCAATTTTCTGAAGGGCTTCGGGTGAGCATCCACATGAAGATGTGTTGTGCAAACATTTGCACCTAGATGTCTCTATTTTCTGAGCAGGATGGGGAACGTATATCACGAGCCCGCTTGCAATTGGGTCCGAGACTAAAGGGAGAGGCCCGACCTTCAACACTTCCAGGTAAAAGGCCTAGAATGGACTCGCCTCCAATGCTCATGGGTCCACTAGCTTTCCAAGTCAAGCCTGACCGTTTGTGTACACACTGTAAGAAAGTGGGTCAAACCGCCCCTTTTTGCTTCACAAGGATGAGAGAGAACGACTATATGCCCCTGTAACAAATTAACCGTCCACCCCAGCAAGCCCTTGCAGCCCCTCTTCTACGAATAGTGGGACCGACACAACAATTCCAATGTCTCCTTATGCACCAAAATCAGTCACTACAACAACCCATTATTACAACACCAAACTGTGCGCAACAAGCGCGGGTGCATGCGATGATCACTGAAGGCACCGATGTTGCCGTCATGGTACTGACTGCATTCGAAGTCACAACCCACATATAAGGTACCCCTATATCCCTCTTAGTGGACACTAGGTCCACTGCCTCCTTGATATTGTGTACGATTGTTAAGCATCTGAAGTTAGACACCACCCCCATCTTGGGGATGAGGATTATTGCAGCTGCAGGAACCTTCTCTGATACTTAAGAGATTTACCGTGACTGCCTCATAAATTTGGGAAGTAAGGAGGTACTCGTTGACTTGATCATAACAAGAATCTTTCACCACGATGTTATCCTTGGCATGGACTAGTTAATCAAGGTGAAAGCTGAGATCGATCGCGAGACTCAGTCAGTCAAAATTCACGAAATTGAGGGCGCCTCCTTTACATTCCCAGTCCAAGTCAGCCACCCACTTCGAATTCATTGCTATACTTCGTTGTTGGATAAGTATGATGACCCTTCCCTTACGGACACGCCAGTAGTTCGAGAGTTCATAGGTATATTCAAGTCGATACCCGGACTTCCTCCACCGTGTGAGATTGACTTCACCATAGATCTCACGCCAGGTGCGACAACTATATCCCTACCAACATACCGTATGCCTGCATGCAAAATGGAGGAATTGAGAAATCAAATTGACGACTTGTTGGAATATGGCTTCATCCAACCAAGCATGTCACCGTGGGGAGCCTCAGTGTTATTCGTGAAAAAGAAGGATGGGACGTTGCGACTGTGTATTGATTATCGCAGATTGAACCAGGTCATGGTTAAGAATAAGTATCCTTTACCCAGGATTGACAACTTATTCGACCAGTTAAAAGGGGCAAAGTATTTTTTGAAGATAAACTTACAGTCTAGGGACCATCAATTACCAGTCAGAAAGGAAGACATATAAAAGACGGCTTTTAGAACAAGTTTTGAGCATTACGAGTTTCTAGTTATGCCGTTCAGGCTCACAAATGCCCCAGCAGTGTTTATGGAGCTTATAAACATGATTTTTAGGCCCTACCTATATAGGTTTGGGATAGTGTTTATCAACGAAATCCTGGTGTACTTAAAGTAACGGGAAGATCACGAGGAACATTTATGAACGGTTCTTAACACTCTCAGACAATACCAATTTTTGCCCAGTTTTGAAAATGTGATTTTTAGAAGGAAGAGATAAATTTTTAGGGCATGTAATCTCGGGAGACGGAATATCCATGGACCTCTCTAAAGTGGCAACAATACAAGATTGAAAATAACCCAGTAAGAAGTTTCCTCGGACTAACGGGTTATTACCGTAGGTTCATTAAAGACTTCTCCAAGATAGCTCAGCCACTCTCCCAACTTACTCGGAAGCACATCAACTTTTCCTAGAATAAGGAGGCAGAGGCAGCTTTCCAAGAACTGAAGGACAGGCTGACGTTCACCCCAGTTCTCGTACTACCCAAGGAGTCAAGTACACCATCTTCACCGACGCCTCTTGAGTCAGTTTAGGAGGCATACTCATGCAAAAGGACAAAGTCATCACCTATGCCTCTCGACAATTAAGGAAACATGAAGAGAATTATCCCACTCATGACTTAGAGCTGACAACTGTCATTTTTACGTTGAAATTATAGAGACATTATCTTTACGGCGAGGAATTTGAACTCTATTATGACCATAAGAGTCTCAAATACATCTTCACCCTGAGGGACTTAAACATGAGACAACGCGGATGGATGGAGACGCTGAAAGACTTCATATTCGAAGTGTCATACCACCCAGGTAAAGCCAACATGGTTACTGATGCCCTAAGCCGCAAGAGAGCCATAAAATTCGCAGCCCAGTTGATGGTAAGGGAATGGAATATGATAGAATTCATACGGGACTTCGAATCGAAATTGACCCTAGAGGAGCCATATGAGAAGATAGCCCATGTTCGAGTTCAACCATTGATCGACAGCCGAATCATTGAAGTTTAGAGAGGAGATGAATTACTAACAAGAATGAAAGACCGAGCAGAGGGTAGTGAAGAATCAGAGTAGAGAGTTAGCTTTGACGGGGGACTACGGTACCAGGGCCACTCATGTGTCCCAAACCTTCATGGGCTGAGGGAAGAAGTCCTACATACCGCTCACAATTCCAAACTAACAATGCATCCAGGGAGTACGAAGATGTACATGGACTTGAAGAGGACCTATTGGTGGGACAATATGAAGAATTAGATAACGGATTATGTATCCAGATGCCTCACCAGCCAATAGGTCAAGGCTCAGCACCGCTGACCACCGGGCCTCTTACAACCCATGCCACTAGCAGAATGGAAATGGGATTTTATATCCATGGATTTCATTAAGGGTCTGCTAAAGATGAGGAAGCGGTATGATTGATCATCGACAGACTAACGAAATCGGCCCACTTCCTCCCAATTTGAGTCTTTAACTCTGCGGATGAATTAGCCAAGCTTTACATCAAGGAGATAGTGTGACTTCATGAAATCCCTTTAGAAATCGTGTTGGATCGGGACTCCCGATTCATATTGATCTTCTGAACTCGAATGTAGGAAGCAATGAGAGCAAAATTAAAGTTCAGCACCGCATTCCATCAATAGAATGACGGGCAAACAGATCGGGTAAATCAAATCCTAGAGGACATGTTGCGAGCATGTGTTCTTGATTTCAAGGATAGCTGGGATGATTACCTTCCATATGCCGAGTTTTCTTACAACAATAGCTTTCAGGCCAGCATAGGCATGTCCCCTTACGAAGCATTGTATGGACGCCCATGACGAGCCCCACATTGTTGGGCAGAGGTTGGAGAGAAAAGCTTAGTGGGACCGGACTAGGTGCGAGAGACCACTAAAAAAATCGGGACAATTTGGCGTCGTCTCTTAGCAGCCCAGAGTATGCAGAAGAGCTATGCAGATACCAGACGAAGGGATTTGAAATTCGAGGTTGCGGATCATGTGTTCTTTAAAGTCTCGCCGATGAAGGGAATACTACGTTTTAGCAAAAAGGGAAAGCCTGCTCCACTGTTCATCGAGCCATTCCAGATAATGAATCGTGTGAGCCCCGTAGCATATCACCTTGCCCTACCTATACCACTCACGGGAGTACACAACGTCTTCCACGTATCGATATTGAAAAAGTGCGTCCCTAATCCTACGCATATTATCAAGTGGGAACAAGTGGAGCTCAAAGAAGACGCTACTTACATCCTGTAGCTCGTACGCATGTTGGACAGAAAGAAGCAAGTATTAAGTAACAAGGTTATTCCATTGGTAAAGGTGCTATGGAAGCACCGCACTGAAGAGGCCACATGGGAAACAGAAGCTGAAGTTTGTAAACACTACCCACAATTACTCAAGGACTGCGAATAGGTACAAATTTTGAGGATAGAATTTATTTTTAGGGGGGTAGATTGTAACACCTGGGTCAAGTGGCAATGGATTCTAGGGAGTCTGTTCACTCTCCAAGTGCAGGGTTGTGATGTAGTAATAAACTCGGTGAGACCGAGGTTGAATCCCAAGTGACTGGAACCTGTACGTAATTTGAAATTAAGCAGAACTAGAACTAGGCTAAGATGAAATCTAAATTGAATGAATTTAAGGGAATAATGGTGAAATATTTAATATAAAACTTAAAGAATTCAGAGAAAGGAAACAAGGGATTCAGAGGATCCACTTGTAGAGATCAGGGAGATCTTATGCCTGCATCAAGAAATAAACTGGACTTAGAGTCCCATCTTCATCTAGTTGAAGAATGTAACCATGGAAATCAAACTGAACTTACTTGATATAGTTTTCAAAGAGATGAAAGGTATATGAATTAGAATGGATTCCATCACCAAACCATGCCCAGCAGACAAAGTAAACAACATAATTAAACTAATTACCAACCAATCAACAATGCATGAAGGTTAGGAAGGGTACCGTTATCCGACCATGCCCAGGAGACGATGGTGAACAACAGGGCTTCCTAACGTCTTACACATAAAAAGGAAAAGAACATGCTCAAAGCCATCACAGACCCATTGTAATTTTAGTCACAATAGACCATTAATAACTAAAAACATTCCCTTAATTAAACTAAAATCAACATCAATTCAGTGTAAACAAAAAGCTCAAGTAAATAGTTCTCCCATCATGCTACAAGCTTCACCTCTTAGCCCTAGCTAAGAGGTTCAACCCAACATGAATAGGATGGATCCCTTAAACAAAACAAAATAAAAATAAAAATAAAAGAAAAGAAAACAAACTCTACTCTCTGTCTCATGTTCCAACCGAAGCCAAGATGCCCCTTCCTCACATTCTCTCTCTCTGTTTTATAGGTGCCAAGGGCGATGGAGAACTCCTGCATGGAACTTCCGCAGTTCGTGGCCAAACAGGACTCTCCTGTGCAGGTTCTTTTACGCAGTCAAGAAGGTGAGTCACAAATGGCCCACTTTCCTCGCTTCCTTTCCAAATAGATAACGTTACTTGGGATGTTTTTCGATGAGGTACACGATGGACGGTTCAGATCAGCCGTCTGATCACCGGTGATGAGCCACAACCGCCCGAAAAATCTGGACTTTTCGGTCGTGCGTAAACAGAGCCCGCCGACGGATCGACGCTGGACTCTCTGTGGGACCCACTTCCATTATCTTTTGAGAAATCCAGACCGTCCATTTGTTTTCCCATGAAAAACCGTTCAGTCTTGCTCGGTTTTGGATTCAAACTGTGGTGTTTCATGGACATTTGCTTGCCGCCATCCCACCTCCGTCGAAGCCTTCATATACATGCAGCATCCAAGAAAATCAGTAAACAAGCTAGAGTACGGTCGGTTTGACCTCGTGAACTCACTGAACGGTGTGGATCTTCAAAAACTGTGATGATGGTGGCCCACCAGGGGTCACTCACAAGGCTCTGTTGCGAATAGTGAAGACGCTGTTTCCATTTTAAAAACGGACGTCGGGTCAGCACCTACTGACCGACTTCGTCTGTTCGATGAACGGTGAGTGCACGGTTCCTCTGCACTCCACTCACGTAAAATGGCCCCCACCTTGATGTATATGTAAAATCCAATTCGTCCATCTCCTTTATTATCTCATTTAAATTGTTGATACAAAAATTGAGGCATATCTAGATATCATGCGGGCCCCAAATCAGAGTTTTATGGGCTGATCTGTCTGTTCGGCCACTTTCACAGTGATTCAGGAGCTGAAATTCGACGTGTACGGTTCATTTATGGTCCTCAGGCCATGTATGGAGTTTTGATCTGAACGGATGGTGGGAACCTTGTGATCTTGTATTCTGGACGTCTTTCAGGCTACTTGAGCTTCAGTTTATCAGTTTCCTTGGATTTCTGACGTATAGGTTCGTCGATCTTGGTCCCCTGGGGTCCCATAACTTACCTTGGTGAATCTTGAGTGCTAAAATCATACTTTTAATACCCATTTTCAGTTCAAGCTTGTAAATACACTTTGCAACATAAACACGATTAAAATAAGGCGTTAAACAGTATCATGTTTGTAAATCTAGGCAATAACTGGGGTCTAATATGCGATATTTGACCCTCAACAGAGTCTACCAACTGACCCGCCTGAGGACCCTACTAAGCTAGTCGTGAAGGAGTTAAAAGCATGAAATCCTGGAGGCCAGCATTGAGTAGTGTCGTGAGGGCATTTTTTTACAAGTCGTGAAATGGTGCTAACACGGACATAGTTGAACGTAGGTATAACCAAGGACTGAAGCAAATCCTGGAAGTTTACCCAACTCGAAAATCCTCGGATAAAACCAAATAGAGGCTAGACCATGACACTGTAAGTTCGTCAGACTCGAGACTATAAGGAATTGTTCGTCTTACTGGGCTTGACACCCATCGGGGACGAAAAATCAGGATAGCACCCGAAACCACTCAACTTGTATCAGAGATTGGGTGCTCGAGATACGTGAATCCCTTAGGTTATAACTAGAAATTTTAGTAAAAAGGGCATCTCCGCTCTTTCATGAAGTTGCAATAATCCGACCGTCGGACCGCGACCAAACTCGAGGAACAAACTAGGGATATTTCCCTGCCCATTTCCCTACAACCGGGGCCCTGATCAATCGACGATGACTTTCTAATACAAATGTGGCCCTCCCGATAAATCAGGACGTCCGATCAAGGCCCAATTGTGATAATCCGGAGATCTATGATGAGAAACCTTTCCCATGTCACGAATGAACCGGTGGTCCTTGGTGGGGCCCTGTAAATCCAAAACTAACCACCCCCAGACCAAGTCCAATAGAAAAGGTAGACTTAGGGTCATTGCACACACATTTGGCCCTATATAAAGCCAGTTTCAGCACCCCACTCATTCCCATATGAATTTAATTGCTAAGGGAGGGAGTGAGAGTGTTGGAAAAGGGGGGAAGAAGAAAAAAGGTGAGTTGGTGGGGAAAGTTCACCGTGTCCTATCGGCCGGCGACGCAACCACCCCTCGCCACATCGGCGGGGTTTTGCCGGCAGCAATTTGAGGTAAGGAACCAACCCTTCCATGAGGGTTTTCTTTGAAAATCCATTTGCATGAACTCTTAAGAGCCCATTGCCTTGTTTACAGGGCATTGGAAAGCAAGTTTGTGAGAGCCTAGCCCAGGATCAGCCCCAAGCTTGATGCACCAACCTGAGGTGCGGACCATTACCTTTAGGCTACCAGTTATCGAACCCTTGTTGAGATTTATGGTTTATGTAATGAACGATTGATCACATGCTAACTAGTGCCCATTTCTTGATTGATTGTTCAATATGAATTGATTATTTGTACCTACCGTAAGGTAAATAAGAAAATCCAATGCTAGTGTTGGTCTAATTCTCCAAGGTTATCATCCATGCAACGTCTCATTCCTCACCCTATGCATGCATGTTGGTGTTATTGCCCATGTAATGCCTTATTCCTCACCTTATGCATGCATGTTGGTTGAGTATTACTTGTAAACTTCTATGGCCTGGATGATATGTCTACATGTTTGACAAAATTCCTAAGCTAAAATAAAATCCATTTCATTTATCGTTTTGCAACCTTTCCTGTCTTTGATATGAGTAATGCATGAAATATGTTATTTATTGTGACCAATTGATAAATTATGGGATGGTCGGCAACCCAAACGTAAGAGGGTGGCCCAATTTGGGTAGGTTACCAAGGCAAACCTGACTGGTCCAAGGCGAACATGGCCACCTAACAGTAGTATGACTACATGGGATGCGTGCACCCGATGCCGGTGGTGCTGGAGTCCCCTCAGGTCAGTCAGGCCAATCCACTAACTGGCCAATCCCCCATGTGCTCACCATGTATGATCACCCTAATTTGAATCTAAAGCACCCTACACCTTTGAAGGCCCACTATGAACCACCAGTAACATGATCCATAAGACTCGGGGGCCAAATATGGTGGTATGGGACACTACGCCTGCATCATCGGCCTATGCTGAGGTGACGAGCCTCCCCGTAGTAACCATAGGCAATTCAAATTCATAAACTCGCCCATTGTATGTGCACATTTGGGATTGACAAACCCAAACGGATCAAGATAAAGCCATTGACTCAATAGCGGTACTTCGGCTTCCATAACCCTGTTGGATGAACAGACTTAATTAAGTACCCGACTAATGTAACCATCCATCACATTGCATTAGCTTAGGTTGTGGTGACTGGGGAGTAGGGGTTGTTGGTTAAGGGAGTGCTAACATTAGCACGTGTGTTGTCGGAGGCATTTATGAGGGAGTGTTGGAAAGCGAAGACATGCATCATTCTATAGCGGCATGCATGTGCATTAATGAAAGTACTTAGGATTTGGTTGTCAATGTGCTTTACCATTAACCATGCTTTTGGATTTGATAATATACGTAGGTTAATATTAATGGAACTACTGAGTTGATCACTCCCACTCTGGGACGATGTTTTAAAACACCAACCAGACTTAATGTTAGATGTAGGTACTCTGGAGTCCGATGCACTGGAGGAGGCATATGTAGACTCAGAGGAGGAGGTTTCTTACTTCCAGGCATTTGGAGGGCCGATGTAGAGCGACGCTGAAGCACTGATGGAACTTAAGATAGACACATTTTATTTACCTTTTTATATATATATATATATATATATATATATATATATATATATATATATAAATTGGACTAAGAACTCATATCCTACTTGGCTTTCTCTATGCACTCTGAACAAATGCATACTTTGTTTATCTAGTATATCATTCTAGAGTGTTTGTTATGAAATTCGACATGCTAATTGGCCCAAAAATCATACTGTCATGATACCTGGCAGAAATCACTAACTCTTGCATCATCATGAAAACATTAGTGACACTCGGGACCTCGGGAGATGAGTATGGCTCGATCCTCAAAGTTCAAGGTGTTACACCACCATTTTAAAATGGTTACTCTGATCAAGGTTGGATCAAGTTCACCGTCACTTGCATTGTACTTCATCATTGCACGACCGTCCTGACATTGAAATCCAGGCCAACCGTGCTTATATCACGTAAGGATTTGACAACTCCTGGGGAAATCGGAAGCGGTTGAATCTTATTTTTCTATTGCCCTAGATTCCACTAATAGGTATAGAAGACGTCCTAGTGCCTTGGATACTGAACACTATTTTTAAAAAATATATATATTTTTTGAAAACTATCCCACATGAGGGGTTACACTCATTGTGGATTTTATTGCAATGCTTTTTATTTATTTGTTTATTTAAATTCTTGGTCGTCAAAGAGATCCATTCGATTTCGTGGGAGACCAATTTTTATTAGGAACGATTGTTTTTCTTAAAAGGTCCTTACTTATAGATCAATGATCCATAGGGTTTTTATTATGAATATTTTTTTTTTCTTGGAATAAGTCTAGATGGTTCCATTGCCTCCACTGGGGGTTTCATGGGTCTTCCGACTGATATGATTTTTAGGGGAACTATATAAAAGATAATTTTTTAATAAAAAAATATATTTTGTGATTTTTAAAAAAAGGATCTGATCAATCGTTTCGCACTTTAATGGTTTTGATTGAGATTGGCTATGTTGGGGATACATATTTTTTCTTTTCCAAGATGATCTGATCTATCATTTTGTGATCCAACGGTTGTGATCGAGATTGATTTTTATCAAAATATTTTTACAAAATTTCTCTATTTTTCTTGAATTTTCTCTCTTTCTTTTTATTTTCTCCCTTTTTTATAATTTTCCTTTTTTCTTAATTTCCTCTCATTTCGTCCTTTTTTTTTTTGTCTTTTTCTCATTTCCTCTCTAATTTATCACAAATTCCCAATTTCTCATGAGATCCTTCAAATTTTTTTATGAGATTTTCCATTTTCTCGAGATATTTCTTTGGAACTGGTATAATGTTTGCAAGCCATTCCAGGTAGTTGGAGACTACCAAGAACCCTACATGGTACTACTTGATGACTTCTTCGCGAACCTTCAAGGCCCACTCTAGTTTCTTTCTTTAGTGTTTCTGCTTGAGCGACTTCATTTCGAACTTTGTCAGTAGATGGTGCACAACTAGTTCTTCATTGAGCTAGGCATGTCTTTATAGGAAAATGCAAAGTTGGACAGTCTTGGTTTCAGGAATTCTATCATTCTCTGCTTGAATTTTATAGGTAAGGACCTCTCAATGCTCATATCATCGAGCCCAGGCATAATCTAACCATCAGGTAAACCACCCCATAGGTGACGGTGGGTGGGGAACACCCCCCTCACATTAGTCTTGCAACGCAAAGCTGGGAGCCCTCGGCTCGTGGACCCCACCTTGATGTATTTAGGAAATCCACACCGTCCACTTGTTTCTCCATATCATTTTAGGCCATGGGTCGAAAAATGAGGTAGATCTGAATCTCGAATGGGCTGCACTAAGGGAAACAAATTTCCAATGTTAAAACCTTTCAAGGCCCGCCATGGGGTCTCGGACCATCCAAACCGACCTAAGTCAGGGCCCATTGGACTCCGCTCGAGTTGGACCATCTAATGGATGGATCAGATCATCCTTGTGAGGCCCACCCTAATGTTAGAAATTAAAAAGTAATTACAAAAAAAATATTCATGTAAGCAATAGCTGGCATTGTTGCCAGCGTCCAGAGGATGGGCGGACGCCCACCAGGGTGTGGAAGTGTAGGCCCACTTGTGGGACCCACCATGTTGCATATGTTAAATTCGCTTCATTCATCTATTTTTTCAGACCATGTTAGGTCGAGGGCCCAAAACTAAGGTTGATTTGAATCTCAGGAAGACTGCACCAACGGAAATAGTGGGCAGAGTAGTGTTGTCCATTTTTGGTATCACATGGGGCCCACTCGTGGGACCCCCTTGATGTTTCTGTGTCATCCACACCGTTCATCCTTTTCTTAAGGTTGTGTTCGGCCATGGGCCCAAGGTTTAGGCCTATTCAAATCTTAAGTGGGCCGCACCACATGGAACTGTGGGGGTGGAAACCCCTTAGATTTGAGATCCCTTGTACTTGGGAATCCTGAATGTGGATCCCTTGGATTTGGGGCTCTCTTGGACTTGGGATTCCTAGATTTCTGGAATCCCTTGGCTATGTTTGTCACCCTGGATTTAAAATCCTTATAATCCTAAGTTAAAATACAAGGTGTATTTGCAAGGGTTTGAAATTAATTATTAAATCAATTTTAAAATTCCTAATTAGTGTACCTATGTAATGTTGACACTATGGTTGTAATAAATCCGTTGAGGCATGTACTTTTCCTGAAATGATGAGATCCTAAGACTCAGGTGGGCCATAAGCACAGGATCACATCCCAGTGACTAACCAACAATTTATAACTATCAATTACATCAACAATGTTCAAACGATGCAGATCATCCTATTGGAGTAATTATAGTGATGTTGATGATAATATGATCATTT
Source organism: Magnolia changhungtana (assembly GCA_030180095.1). NCBI lineage: Eukaryota > Viridiplantae > Streptophyta > Magnoliopsida > Magnoliales > Magnoliaceae > Magnolia > Magnolia changhungtana. The sequence continues at coordinate 280,665 of JASAUF010000240.1, forward strand.
TAGGATATCGTCAGTGGGCCATCCCTTACATCCAGTTACCAGATTTTTATGTACAGGCTACATAAGGAGCATATGTTAGTCTAACGTGGGCCACACCACATAGACATTTATATTTCTAGTGGGGCCTATCATTCAGTTCCCACTCTCTGTGTATGATATGCTAATTAAGGCCGATTATATCATAATATGTCTGATAACATGCTAGTGTGCTTGGCTTGACAGGACAAACTAATAACATGCTTGATGTAGTGGATATCATGCATAGTTATATGCCCATACGCATCATTTGTATGCATGTTATGGGTGACGATTGTTCATAACATAAGACTTTTGAATCAAGACACTTAGGAGACTCTATATGAGATAGGGTCGCCCCGCATGATTCGCGTGGTACGTGTGGCTTTGATGCATGTCTTGGATAGTTTTATTCATGCATTGTGAACTATGTGTGACACGTTACATCTACTCCTTAGCGACACCAAGGAGGTGGTCTCATAGCGTTGTTGTGGGTGACAAATGATTTTATAGACATTGAAAACTATTGAAGTTACGAGGTGTCATAGGCATCCCTGGGTGAAAGTCCCTAAATCCTGTGGTAACAGTAGGATGCTCCAACGTCTAGAACAAGTGGATTCATGAGCGTATGATGACTGGATACCAGTAAGTCATGTTGTTGAGGGTCAAATATTATATATTATTCCGCATTTATTATTTGGTTTTATGAACATGATAATGCTTAATGTTCTATTTTAATCATGTTTGTGTTGCAAAGTGAATTTAAGAGCTTGGATTGAAAAGGATGTTAAAAGCATGGATTTAACGTTCACGAATCACCAAAGCCAAGGGTGGATCTTAGGAGACCAAGAATGAAAAATTCATATGCCAAAGATCTAAGAAAACTAAGTAAGGAATGAAGAGCATTAAAGACTTAAAGTGAAGAAAATGAACCCTAAAAATCTGTCTCCTTCGACTAGTCCCTCGACTCGTCGAAGATTCCTCGACTCGAACTCCAATGACAAAATCCTCTAAAATCCGATCATCCTCGACCAGTCGAAGGTGCCCTCGACCAGTAGAAGGTTTTCCTCGACAAGTCTAAGGTTACACAGACAGCACACAGACTGCATAAATTTGAGGCAGTTTCCGAATTTTTCTAACTGATGCGAAAGTTCGAGTTGCAAAACTATAAATAAGAGTCCCTAGGATGTTCCTAGGCATCTTCTAGGGTTTGAGGAGTCGAGCAAAATTATGGAGAAGCCGTCGCTAAGAGTTTTTCTTCCTTTTCCTTAGTTGTTTTTATGCTTTTCTTAAGAGATTTTAATTCAATCATGTCTATGGCTGGCTAAACCTCTTAGCTAGGGCTAAGAGCTGAAGCTTGTAATGTGATGGGATGTTTCTTTTACTTTGATTCATATTTATGTTGAACTTTCTTTGATTCTTGTTTAATTTTAAAGGAATACTTTCAGTTCTTAATGGTTTATTGTGACTCAAATTACAGTAGATCTGCAGTAACTTTGAGTATGTTCTTTTCCTGATTTTGAGATTGTGGGATTGGTAAATCTTATTGTTAGCCATCGTCTCATAGGCATGGTTTGGTGATAGAATCTCTTCTAATTATCACAATTATCCTCCATTGAGAATTAGATCAAGGAAAGTTCAGATTGATCTTAACTGTATATCTTCCAATTGGATAGGATAGGACTCTAATTCCAATCGTGTGACTTGAATCAAGTAAGAGGGCTCCCTGATCTCTATAAGTTGATCCTTGGAAACCCTAGTTCCCACCTTTGAATTTCTTAAGTTATTCATTAAATCTCTCACAATTACTCTTTACACTTCCACATTTACGTTTTCATCTTTTTCCAGTCCTAGTTCTAGTTGCTTTCAGAATACTCATGAGATTAGTCCCTGTGGATTCGACCTCGGTCTCACCAAGATTATTACTGCATCGTGACCCTACACTTGGGGTTGTGAACAAGTTTTTGGCGTAGTTGCTTGGGACTAACGGTTGCATTTTTCTGAGATTAACTAGTTTTGGAATTAGTTTAAGATTAAGGTTTTTCTATTTTCTATTTTTAGGATTAGGTTTTTCTTAATTATTTTAGAAACTAACTTACCTTCTAATTCTAGGTTTAGAAACTTACTTTTTCTCTTTTTAGAAACTTTCTATTTTTTGTTTTGAGAAACTTTCCTTTTTAGAAATTGGTTTACTATCATAATTTGTTTTTTAAAGCTAACTCATCTTTCTATTTTTGTTTTTAGAAACTTTCTAATTTTACAGTTTCTGTTTTTAAAAACTGACTTATTTTATTTTGTTTTGCAGGATCTTAATTTAAGAACTTCTAATTTGGTAACTTCTTTCTAATACTCTCGCTTTCTATTTCTAGATTTCAATTTTTTTTTCTTTCTTTAGGTTTAGGTTGGAATCTGAAATTGAGGGCTGAAAGTGTTTCATGCCCAAGTGGGTCCGTTACAACACTTGACGTCTCTTGAGTGAAGGAGGATTGGTTGAGGGTTTATATATCCATCACAGGATTAGACAACACTCGAGATCCACAAAGTTAATTGAAGTTATGGCTGCCAATCAACCAGTCAATCAACCTGGAAGACAACCTCAACATCGAGTTGAGGAAGTCCAGGATGAGAATGAGGTGTATCAAGCACCCCCGACTCGTACTTTGCGAGACTATTTACAACCGGCGGGGGTGAGCATGCCCTCATGCATGGTCTTTCCAGAAAATACGGGATATATGGATATTAAGATAGGGGTGATCCAACTCCTTCCAAAATTTCATGGACTTGAATATGAAAGTCCATATCTGCACTTGAAAGATTTGATGAGATTATAGCCACTTAATATTTTCCTAATGTGTCTGAGGACACAGTCAGACTGAAACTCTTTCCCTTTTTTTTTTGAAAGAGAAAGCTAAAACGTGGTTGCATTCACTACGTCCCCGATCTATTGGCACATGGAATGACATGATAAGGGAGTTCCTAAAGAAATTCTTTCCACATCTTAAAATGAACACCCTCAGAAAGTCAATCATGAACTTCGCCTAAAAGGAGGATGAAACATTCTTCCAATGTTAGGAGCGGTTCAAGGATCTTGTCAGTTTATACCCATAACATGGTTTTGAAACGTGACACATTATACACTTTTTCTATGATGGTCTGACATCTTTCATGCGCCAATTGGTTGAGACAATGTGCAATGAGGAATTCATGAATAAAAATATTTGTAATCATATACCCAATATTCGATAGCCAATGGGTGAGTTCAACTCTGGTGGTTCCCAAGAAGTCTAGAATCACCATCATAGCCAATGCTAATAATGAACTCGTGCCAACTAGGATCACTACTGGTTGGACAATGTAACTATAGGAAGTTGAATATCGTCACGAGGAAGGACCACTTTCCTTTGCCCTTTATCGATCAAATTTTGAAAAGGCTAGTGAGTCACTCTTACTATTACTTCCTTGACGGTTATTCAAGCTACAATCAGATCGAGATAGCCCTTGAAGATTAGGAGAAGACCATATTTACATGCCCTTACGACACCTTTGCATACCGAAGGATGCCATTCAAGCTATGTAATGCCCCTGCCACTTTTCAGCGATGCATGTTAAGTATTTTTTCTGACATGGTGGGTAAATATTTATAGGTCTTCATGGACGACTTCTCGGTCTTTGGTCTATCCATCAGCGAATGTTTGAAATTTTTGAAAATGTGTTGAAGCGATGCAAGGAAAAGAACTTGGTACTAAATTGGGAAAAGTGTCACTTCATGGTTCGTAAGGGAATTGTCCTTGGACACATTATCTCGTCTAAGGGAATTGAGGTAGATAAGGCTAAAATTGATCTTATCTCTAACTTACCTCCACCCAAGAACATACGAGACGTGAGATCCTTCCTAGAACACGTTTGGTTTTATAGAAGATTCATAAAGGACTTTAGTCACCTCTCTCGTCCTTTATGTAATCTACTTCAAAAGGATGCACTATACAAGTGGACTGAGCAATGCAAGGAAGCTTTTACTAAGCTCATGGGCATATTAACCATTGCACCTATTATGCAACCACCCGACTGGAGCATTCCTTTTGAACTTATATGTGACGCATCTGACTATGCTCTTGGGATGATTTTAGGCCAGAGAAAAGAAAAGAAGCCCTGCATTTTTCATTATGCAAGTAAAACTCTAAATCCTGCCCAAGTGAACTACTCTACTATGGAAAAGGAACTCTTAACCGTAATGTTCACTTTTGACAAATCTAGGTCCTATTTGATCGGATCCAAGATCGTTATTTACATAGATCATATAGTGCTCGAGTATCTTCTTTTTAAGAATGATGCTAAGCCCCACCTGATAAGATGGATTCTCCTACTCCAAGAATTTGATTTGTAAATAAAATATAAAAAGGAAGTAGAGAACGTAGTGGCAGACCATCTTTTCCACCTTAATCTCATTGATTCTCTTGAGACGACACATATAAACGACATGTTCCCTGACAAACAATTGTTCACCATCTCCCATTCACCTTAATTTGCTAATATTACTAATTGTCTTGCCACAGGTTTCACGTTGACACATTGGACTGCACAAGATAAGAAAAAACTCTTTGTTAAGGTTCGTAATTCTTCTAGGATGATCCGTATTTGTTTAAATATTGCTCAGACCAAATCTTAAGGAGATGTGTACCAGACAATGAACACCGAAGTGTCATCTTCTTCTATCACTCTCAGGCCTGTGGTGGTCACTTTTCTACTAAAAAGACCACGGCTAAGATTCTGTAGTTTGGCTTCTACTGGCTCACTATGTTTAGGGACACTCATGAGTTTTGTAAAGCTTGTGAGCGTTGTCAGAAGTTGGGAGCATTGTCTCATCGAAATATGATGCCTCTGAACCCCATTTTTATCATTGAAGCATTTGATTGTTGGGGCATTGATTTCATGGGACCATTCCCCCAATCTTTTGGAAATTTATACATTCTGCTAGCAGTAGACTATGTCACTAAATGGGTCGAAGCGATTCCATACTAGAACAATGACCATCAAATGGTCATTAAGTTTTTAAAAGAGAACATCCTTTCCCAATTCGGAATGCCTCGAGTCATCATTAGTGATGGGGCTCACATTTTTGTAATAGGCCATTTACGAACTTAATGAAGAAATATGACATCTCTCACAAGATGAGCACTCCATATCACCCACAAACAAGTGGGCATGTTGAGATTTCTAATAGAAAAATCAAACACATTTTGGAGAAAACGGTTAAGCCTGATCAAAAGGATTGGTCAATCCAATTGACCGATGCTTTATGGACTTACCGTACTACATTTAAAACCCCTATTGGAATTTCTCCCTTTAGACTTGTCTATGGGAAGGCTTGCCAATTACCTGTGGAGTTCGAACATAGGGCCTACTGGGCAATTAAAAATATGAACTTCAATTTAGACAATGCTGGCTCGCTACACAAACTACAATTGAATGAACTTAAGGAGATCTAGAATGACACGTACAAGAACTTGAGAATTTGCAAGGACAGGATGAAGGTATTCCATGACGAGAATATCTTTCGAAAATCATTCTTAGTTGGTCAAAAAGTCCTTTTGTACAATTCTCGGTTATATCTTTTTCCGGGTAAACTCCGATCTCGTTGGACTGGTCCTTTCATTGTTACTAATGTTTATCCTCATGGGGCCATCAAGATAAAGAATCCAAACAATGACAATATTTTTAAAGTAAATGGACATTGATTGAAGCCATTTGTTGAGAATTTGATTCAAAGGACATGTCCATACCTCTGATTGATCCTGTTTACCAGGATTGACCTCCTAGTCTGATGGACATATAATTAGGTTCATTGCTTTAACATAATTTAGGACTAAGATAGTTTGCTTCCACTGTTTTAGGATAGTTTACTTTTCATTTTTTAGGATAGTTTGCTTTTTGGTTGTTTAATTCTTGTGCTAACCTACCTTTACACTGAGATTCTTTGGAAAAAGCCTTAAAATTTCTTCATCAGGTACTATCTTTCCATCACTTCTCCTTCAATTACGTTGTCTCTTTTGCAAATCATGCTTATTTATTTTACATTGAGGACAATGTAGATTTTAGGTTGGGGATGGGAGATTAGGTAAGCTAATTAGTGTTTTCTCAGTTTTGAACAAAATTTGCAAAATTTTTGAAAAAATTTTCAATGTTTATTTATTTGGAAAGCGATAAGTTGTGTATTTAAGACTGTTTGAGTATGAAGATAAGATAGGAAGCAAATTTTGTATTATCAGAGTTTGATCAACTAAGTAGCCTATTACTTGCGGTCCATACACTCAATTGATTAAAAGGAAGTTTGAATATTATGTTAATCTAAATCACAAGACACATTCAAATTGTTTTCTATAAATAATGTTAAAATTTTCGATTGTTAGTATTAAATCGTTGATAGATGGTGAGAATCAAGTCTAGAGAATTTTATCTACCTTAAAAGAAGAAAATGACTAATTAAAAAAACAGGAGATCGACAAAAAGGTCATGTATGGTGAAAAGACTGGAAAAGAATGCAAAAATAATGCAAGGTCTGTAAAAGAATGAATAAAAATTGACTGTCGATATAAAATCAAAAACTGAAAAAAGAAGGAAATGAGGATAAGTTCGAAATCAGTACATGAGTTTTCAACTAATCTTGAAGTGATGAACATGGCTAACATTATGAAAAGATAGTATTGTAAGACCCGTATCCTAGTCTCTACTGTTCCATCGACTCCCGCGATCATTCCGGTCGAATTCCGGCAATCCTCGACCTAAAGCCAACGTTGCGCACGATCCTAAGATGAGACTTGCATGCCAAAGTCAGCTCGACCCAAAACTTATACCTTGACGACCGCGCTGTCGCCGCGGTTCCAATGCCGCGACTCACGCACCGACCCGATACCCAGGCTAGAAGATGTTGGCTCGCGTTCAGTTCAAGGAAAAATGCCACGCATTACAATCCCTAGAAAATCCATCACATCAATTACTTCACTTCTCAAAGTACACACATTAATCTATCCCATCCCCAAGTACAAAAGCAACCCTTAAAAGTCAACTCTATCCCTTACCCAAGTACACCCATCCATCCCTCTCTCCCATCACTCCTCTCCCATCACCCCTCTCTCCCTCTCATTTTCTCTCTCCATTTTCAAACAATACCCCATGAGAGCACCCAAAGTCCATGGCTCCATGAGAGGAGCTAGTGTGGCCCACCTTTCTATCTCTCATATCCACCCTTCGAAACCAATCTCAACCGTTGAAATTCTTTACTTGGAGCTCTAAGACCTATTGGAGGAAGGAGGAGTTGATTTAGTGGTGGGTGCTTCTCTCTCTCTCTCTCTCTCTCTCTCTCTCTCTCTCTCCCTCTCTCTCTCTTCCTTCCCTTTTCCCTGGTTTGCTAGCCCACCTGGAATATGTAAAGACGAGCTAGACCATCCAGTAGGTGGGACGGCCTTATTGTCCACCCTGCTGGACTATCAGTCCGGTTGGGGCTGTTTGGATGAGGGTAAAACACCAGTACCACCTTGATATTTATGCAGTGCATCCACACCGTCCACCTTTGAAAAGATTATTTTTGAATATGAGCCCAAATGGGCAGATCCAACCGTCCAGACTCAGCCATCTGGTGGGATGCATCATAGCAGCAGCAGGTGTGCTGCTAGCGTCTTGGGTCTTCGAGGCCCACTTGCTGTATGGAGGCAAAACAAATACTAGTTTGATCCGGCCGGGTGGGCCACCTGGCGTGGACCCCAACTTGATGTATGTGTTCTATATCCTGGCCGTCCATCATCGCACGGACAGTCCAATGATTTGTGGGCCGCACTAGCAATAGAAGCACCCTCCAATCGCCGACGGCCGGATGATAGAAAACACAGATATTAGCTTTGTTCCAAAACTGATGGCCCACCTTGATGTGGACTCCACCTTGCTGCACGTGTGCAGCACCTACACCATCCAGTTTTCCCGGACCATTACAGGGCTTGACCTGATGGGCCAGGGCCACTAGACCGGCTCCTGTCCAGCAGGCCTGGACGCTCAGACAACACAAATACCAGCTTGATTCAACACGCTGGGTGGGTCACACTGACGTGGCCCCCACTTGGACACACGTGTTGATCCAGACGGTCCATCTTGTGGGTCCACATCATAAGGTAAGTGTTATATCTATACTGCTCATCCACCCCTGCAGCAACTGCTGCGGGCATGTTGTGACATCACCTAGTTTGAGGGTCCCACCATGGTACGTGTTTCATCCCACCGTCCATCTGGACAGTGGGGAGGACCGTTCATCTGGTGTGGGCCATCTGTGAGGCGTGTGGGTCCTCCACACGTGGGACGTGGGACCCACCTTCCGTGGCTTTATCCCAGCCATCTATCCATCTGACGAGGTTGTTCGGGACAAAACAATACACATATATATGTAATATAATATGATATATTTTTTTTTTGGGAGAGGGAGGTGGGATGGCATATACACGTGAGACCCACCGTACCTACAGCAGCTGTATCCACGTCAGCTACCACTGACGTGAGGGCAGATCCTCACCGTCCAAAGGTTTGGACGGTGGGACTCATCGCTGGAGTTTGTGTTCCATCTAAACCATCCATCCAATTGTGGTGATGGGACCCCATCATGATGCATGTGTTGCAACTATACCGTCCATCTAATTGGCAAACTTGTCTCCAGGCTTGAGACTAAAAATGAGACAGATCCAGTTATCAGGTGGACCACACTGTAGAAACAGTGGTGTTGAACGTCTACCATTAAAACCCATTTGGTTTACTGAAATTTTGAATCAATATAATATTTATTTATTTTTCCCTCCTTGTCCAGGTCCTTGTGACCTTATAAACAGTTTGGATGGGAAATAAATGCAATGGTGGGCCTTCTAAATTTTTAACCGTGGGAATCATTATCACCACTGCTATTTGTGGTATGATCCAGATGATCTTTTAATCTGATTTATTGTTAGGATAATGCTCTAAAATAATCTCTAGCTATAAATGAATAGTGTGGTTGGTTTGGGCCCATTCAACTCAGCCCATTTGACTCGGCCCATTTGACTTGGACCATTTGATTTGACTCATTTAATTCGACCCATATTGATGTTTATGTGACACAGATATGAGGCCCATTATGATGTATTTGTGGCCGTTGTTGAGCCCCATTTTGATTTATATGAGGCCTATCATAATTTTTTTTTACCCATGTGGCAGGGCCCACCTGCCTTGTATCTGAGACACATAAGATGGGGCTCACCTGTTTAAATCGCAGACCCATGGGTTGAGGCCCATTGTGATATATTTGGGACCCATGGGTCGAGGCCCATTGAGATGTATCTAGGGCCTACGAGTTGAGTCCAATTGAGATATATTTGAGGCCCACTTGATTGTATTAGGCCCATGTGTAGGGCCCACCTATTGTGTGTTTGAAGCCCATGGGTTGTGGCCCATTGTGATGTGTTCGAGGCCCATGGGTGAGGCCCATTGTGATATATATGTTCCTTGTGTGAGGCTGTGGGCCCACTGTACATTTGGCTTTATGTGGGCTACTCCTTGGGAACAATGTTGGTTAAATGACCACATTGATGAGCAATAATGGTTTAATGTCCACATTGTGACTTTCCCTTAGGTCTTGTTAGGCCCATTCTCATCATTCTCTTAGTGGGTTAACCCTAATTAGTGGGCCTCATTCACCCTAGACGGATGGTTTTACACTATCAGATTTGATATAACCACGATCGAGGCGGATTGTCGATTCTGCTTATCATAGCCGATCGACCGATTACCGATCAAGGTCGATTATCGTGACCGATTACCGATTGTGGCCGATTATCAATTGACATGACCGATTGTTGATTCTGCTTGTCGTGGCCGATTGACCGATTACCAATCGAGCAGATTGTTGATGCTGGTTATTGATACTGATTATGAGTATGTGATAGCAGAACATCATGATACATGCCCATACGCATCATCTGCATGTTTGTTATGAGAGGTGGTTGATCATTACATGTGTCATTGAGCATGTTGTTATGAGACTCCCTGATAGGTGGAGGTTATCTCACATGAGCGCACAGTAGCGCAGGAGTGATGCATGACTGGATTGTATGACTCATGCATCTTACATTATGATTACTGTACGCCCTAGCGACATCAGGGCCGTAGCCTCCATAGGCATATCGTAGATGGCCAGATGGGACACCGGAAATGTTTGGTTCTAGCATATGGGCGCCATAGATGTCCCTGGGTGAAAATCCCTAAACCTCCGTGGCTAGGAGATGAGTTCAACGTCGAGACCGAGTGGATATATGAGCGCACGAGGGCCGAATACCAGGAGGCCACGTCTCCCACTGTGTCGTGGTCGGTTGGGAGGGGGTGTGACCTTACCCGCCTGAGTGAGGAGGTAATGTCTAGGTTGAGTTTGACCAGCTTGAGGAATGGTTCTACTATCGACGAGTCGGGCCCAATATTGGCAGGGGGATAGTGAGGTCTCTTCCACTTACCCAGTTGTGCGCTCGGATAGGGGCGGCAAGCTGGCTAGAGGGTAATAGACCCCGGTGATGATCCCAGAGATGAACCGTACTAATATGTGGACTTATTGAGTAGGAGTTGCATACTCATTCATTCATTCATTTACTATTCACTTGGGCTGGTGGTGCATAACTATTTGTTACGTGTACCTTCGCATGGCTAGGATTTCGGTTGGGCGCGCGACTAACCTGAGATCAGGAGCTTACCACATTGAGTCTGACTATCCAAATTTAGGTATGGGACTGGTTTGGATAGAAGTCTCTTGTGGTGAATCCCGTATCCTGCGATACTACGTACTATCATCCCGACTTCACACTCCAGCATGGTCATTTCATTCGTACCGCATATTGCATTACATCCACGGCATATGGTATTTTGGATTACTATATTTCTGCATTTATATGGTTTAGATATGATTAACGCTATTCGTGGACTCATCAAGAATTACATACTGCATCGTATCCTCGGTATTTTATATTTGGCTCTTTATGACTTCTCATTTGCATGCTGTTCTATATTGCGTATTCTGATATTGATTGACTCATGGACTTGTCCGTATTTTCGCTTACTTTGTTATCGTATAATTCATAATCTTGATAGTAATTCTGCTTATTCTGATATTGTACGATTTATGGATTACCAGTGTTTCCGGTATTGTATGATTAAGGCATTGTATTGAATACTTGACACTTACCTTGCGCACACACTTACACCACCCTCTAAGCTTTCTATAAGCTTATGCACGATAGATGCGTGCAGGTAATGTTAGGTTGCAGTAGTGTCGAGCTTGGAGTATGTAGTCGGCTTTTGGAGCTTTAATTTTTGATATATGTATTTCCCTTTCAGCACTGTACTCAATTGATTATATTAGTGGATATGTGATGATGTTGTTGCCTTTGTGAATTGGGTAATCTTGTGGTTATGCTTATTACGAGTTAAATGTACATCAAAAAAAAATAAATCCTCCTTGTACGATCTCAGGATCGGAAATCTAGCGTATGACGTTAGGAGCCGAGAATGGGGTACTACGGAGGCTGTCGGCACTGGATTCGGCGATCGGGATTCTTGTGAATCCGATTTCCAGGTTTGGGGCGTGACAAGTATTTTCATTGAGCACGTTGAAAACTTGATATACGAACTATGCTTTGACTTAATGGATAAAGAACTTATTTGATTGATTGCTTATGTGATTTGGCTCTAGGTTTTTAAAATCTCACTTTCTCATCTTAAGTCTACTCATTCATACTTAATTACACAAAAGATTATTTTCTGAAAAAGGTTTGCACATTGCGCATTGAAGTTCATTTTTTACATACTTTACTCGGGACTAGCAAAATGTTGGTTGAGGATTGTGTTGAGGGTCAAATATTACATATTATCCCCCATTTATTACTGGGTTTTATGAACATGATAATGCTTAATGTTCGATTTTATTCATGTTTGTGTTGCAATGTGAATTTAAGAGCTTGAATTGAAAATGATGATAAAAGCATGGATTTAACACTCACTAATCACCAAAGCCAAGGGTGGATCATATGAGACCAAGAATGAAGAATTCATTTGCCAAAGATACAAGAAAACCAAGTGAGGAATGAAGAGCATTGAAGATTTGAAGTGAAGAAAATGAACCCTAAAAATCTACCTTCTTCGACTAGTCCCTTGACTCGTCGAAGATTCCTCGACTCGAACTCTAATGACAAAATACTTTAAAATTTCATCGAAGGAAACCCTCGACCAGTCGAAGGTTTTCCTCGACCAGTCTAAGGTTACGCAGGCAGCACACAGACTGCGTAAATTTGAGGCGGTTTCCGAATTTTACTAACTCGATGCGAAAGTTGGAGTTGCAAAACTATAAATAGGAGTCCTTAGGATGTTCCTGGACATTTTCTAGGGTTTGAGGAGTGGAGCAAAAGTATGGAGAAGCCGTCGCCAAGAGTTTTTCTTCATTTTTCTTAGTTGTTTTTACGCTTTTCTTAAGAGATTTTAGTTCAATTATGCCTATGGTTGGCTAAACCTCTTAGTTAAGGCTAAGAGGTGAAGCTTATAATGTGATGAGATGTTTCTTTTACTTTAATTCATGTTTATGTTGAACCTTCTTTGACGTTAGTTTGATTTTAAAGGAATACTTTCAGTTCTTAATGGTTTATTGTGACTCAAATAAAGTAGATCTGTAATAGCTTTGAGTATCTACTTTTCCTGATTTTGAGATTGTAGGATTGGTAAATCTTTTTGTTAGCCATCATCTCATAGGCATGGTTTAGTGATGGAATCTCTTCCAATTATCACAATTCTCCTCTATTGAGAATTAGGTCAAGGAAAGTTGAGATTGATCTTAACTGTATATCTTCCAATTGGATAGGATAGGACTCTAATTCCAATCATGTGACTTGAATCAAGTAAGAGGGCTCCCTGATCCCTACAAGTTGATCCTTGGAAATCCTAGTTCCCACCTTTGAATTTCTTAAGTTTTTCATTTTTAGTTGCTTTCAAAATACTCACGAGATTAGTCCCTGTGGATTCGACCTCGGTCTCACCGAGATTATCAATGCATCGCGATCCTACACTTGGGGTTGTGAAAAGGTCGTGTCTCCCATTATGTCAGAGTCAGTTGGAAGGGGGTTTGACCTTACCTACCCGGGCGCATAGGGCTATATAGTAGGTTGAGTTTAACTAGCTCATGAAATGAGTTTGCTATCGATGGGACAAGTGGTTTTTTTATATACTACTGACGAGTCAAATAGTATGGTCTTTTGCACTCGCTTAGTCTTGCGCTCAATGGGTGACAACCAATGTTGGAAGTATAGTAGACTCCGATGATGATCCAATTGAGAACTATTCTGATATGAGGACTAGTGGAGGATTGGCATTGCATTGTATTATTAGCATATGATTTTAGCCATGTAGGTCCTTGCATCGCATAACTTGGTTATGATTGATAGCATTTATGGACTTGTCAGTTTAGCCTTAATCCCGCTTAATCTGATATTAGTATGCTTGGCACATGCATTGTGCACACAAGCACGCACTCCCTAAGCTTCGTAGTAAGCTTATGCATGTTGTTTACATGTAGGTTATGCTAGACTACAGCAGCCTTGAGGCAGGAGCATGTGCCTGATCTTTTGGAGTTTTTTTTATATCATGTATTTTCCTTTCAGCACTGTACTCGAACTGATGATGTTTTTAGTTTTAGTACACTTTTTATTATGCTCATGTATATAAAAAAAATCACCCTATAAATCCTCCTCATGGGAACTTAGGATCGGAACCTGGTGCATGGGAGCTAGGAGTCGAGAATGGGGTACTAAGGAGGTTGTCACCACCAGATTCGGAGTTCGGGAATTCTGTAAGCCTATTCATCGAGTTTGGGGCATGACAATTGCGGATCTCAAGGGAATTGACCCCCTAATTCACACTCACTGAATACACCTAGAGGAGAATGTCAAAACATCAAGGCAACCATAATACTGATTAAGTTTTAACATAAGGGAAGTTGTTAAGATAGAGGTGTTGAAACTGTTGGTTGTGGGTATCATCTACCATATATCCGATAGTCAGTGGGTGAGTCCAACTTAGGTGGTGCCTAAGAAGTCCGAACCATCATAGCCAATGCCAACAATGAACTTGTGCCAAGTAGAGTTACCACTGGTTGGAGAATGTGCATTGACTACAGGAAGTTTAATACAGTCACGAGGAAAGACCACTTTTCCTTACCTTTTGTTGACCAATTTTTAGAAAGATTGGTCGATCATTCCTATTATTGCTTCTTAGATGGGTACTCGAGCTACAATCAGATTGTGAGAGCCCTTTAATATCAAGAGAAGACTACCTTTATATGCCCCTTTGACACCTTCGCAAAACGAAGGATGTCATTTGGGCTATGTAACGCTCCTGCAACATTCTAGATATGCATGCTTAGTATCTTTTCAGACATGATAAGGTATATCCTGAAAGTGTTCATATATGACTTCTTTATTTTTGGAAGAACATTTGGCGAATGCCTCAAGCACTTGAATTTGGTCATGAGAAGGTGTGAAGAGAAGAACCTTGTCTTGGATTAGGAAAAGTGTCATTTTATGGTTCAGAAGGGAATTGTCCTTAAACACGTGATCTCTTCCAATGAAATTGAAGTGGACAAGGATAAAATAGATTTGATTGTTAATTTGCTGATTCCCAAAAGCATACATGATATTCGCACTTTTATAGGTTACATAAGATTTTATAGGAGGTTCAGTAACGGCTTTAACCAAATTTCTAGACCATTAAGTAACCTCCTTCAAAAGGATGTGCCATTTGAGTGGACTGACTCATGCCAAGAGGCTTTTACAAAGCTAAATGGTATGTTGATAACCACACCAATCATGCAGCCACCTAATTGGAGCATTCTCTTTGAAATCATGTGTGATGCTAGTGACTATGCTATTAAGACTGTGTTAGGCCCATAGAAGGATAAGAAACTATATTATCTACTACATAAGTAGAACACTGTATGGTGCTCAGATAAATTAGTCCACCACAAAAAAGGAACTCCTTGTCGTAGTCTTTACTCTAAAAAAATTCATATATTACTTAATTGGGTCAAAATTTATACTTTTCACTGAGCATGCTGCGTTCAAATATCTTCTTTCAAATAAGGATGCTAAGCCTCATCTTCTGAGATGGATCCTCCTACTCCAAGAATTTGACTTAAAGAAATGTGACAAGAAAGGAGTAGAGAATGTAGTAGTGGACCACTTGTCTCGACTGGTTCTTTTAGATTCCCTTGAGAGTTCACCAATCAAAGAGACTTTCCCAAAGAACAATTATTTGTTGTCTCCAAATTACCTTGGTACACTAACATAAGAAATTATCTTATGATAGGTAAATTGTTGATCCATTGGACATCACAAGATAAGATAAGATTTTTTACAAAGGTACGTAGTTTTCTCTAGGACGATCCTTATTTGTTTAAATATTGCCTAAACCAAATCATTAGGAGATGTGTTCTAAATAATGAAAACTCTAGTGTCATCTCCGTCTGTCACTCACAAGCTTGTAGAGATCATTTTTCGGCAAAGAAAACTACTACTAAGATTCTTCAGTGTAGTTTCTATTGACCGACAATGTTTAAAGATACCTATTTGCAAAGCATGCGAGAAATGTCAAAAAATGGAAAGAATGTCATGCAAAAATATGATGCCTGAAAATTCATTCTTAATTGTTGGGGTTTAGATTTCATGGGACCTTTCCTTTATCTTTTGGACATCTTTACATCCTCTTAGTTGTGGATTATGTTTCACAGTGGGTGGAGGCGATTTCTTGTAGAACTAATGATGACAAAGTAGTTCTACGATTTTTAAAAGAAAATAACTTGTCGAGGTTTGGAACGCTAAGATCTATAATTAGTGATGATAGTTCGTACTTTTGTAATAGACCATTTGAGAACTTAATGAGGAAATATTGTATTACACATAAAGTGGCTGCACCCTATCATCCACAGAGAAGTTGCCAAGCTGAAGTTTCAAATAGAGAGATTAAACAAATATTAGAGAAAACTGTGAATCCAAAATGTAAGGATCGGTCTTTAAGATTAATTAATGCGTTGTGAGCTTATAGGTTTGCTTTTGAAATTCCTATTGGAATGTCTCCTTATACACTTGTCTTTGGGAAAGCTTGTCACTTACCATTGGAATTGGAACATAAGGCATACTGGGCCATAAAGAACTTTAATTTTGACATTGACAAAGCTAGCACGTTACATAAATTCTACCTTGTGGAGTTGGAGGAAATTAAGAAAGATGTGCATGACAATGCAAGAATTCATAAGGAGAGAATGACAGTGTTTCATGACCAGAACATTTTCAGGAAAACATTTGAGTTAAATAAAAAAGTCCTCTATAATTCTCATCTTCATCTCTTTCTTGGAAAACTACGATCTAAAAGGACTAACCCTTTCATAGTAAAAACTGTTTATCCTTATGGGACCGTGAAAGTTGTGATCCTAAAAATGGTAATGTGTTGAAAGTAAATGGTCAGAGACTGAAACTGCTTGTGGAAAAATTAGTTCCAGAAGAAGTGTGCATATCTCTAAAAGATCATGTGTACCAGGACTGATCTTCGAGTTTGATGGAGATCATTTCCCTTGCTTTCTTAGGATTTAGTTTCTTTTAGTAGAATATGATATTTTGTTTTGTAATTTTTAGTAGCTGAAGCACCAATCTTTGAAGTTCAGTGTCGTATGTCCTCCTTCGAGTACTTGTTCCACTTACTCCTCTCTATTTTGCTGCTCTCATGTTACATTTATTGCATATATTTTATACATTGATGACAATGTAGAATTTAGGTTGGGGGTGGGCATTTATAAGAAAGTAAAAATCTGAATTTTATTTTTTTTAAAAAAAGCTTATTTATGTAATTTTAGATAGTTTCAGGAGATAAATTCGATAGTTAATATTGACTATTTTTTAAGCCTAGATTATAATTATTTAATGGATTTTAAGGTAACATTTAGTTTAATGATATTTAGTTGAAATTCTTTTAACATTGATTGAGTTATGAATTCATATGTCATGTCTAACTTACACATTAGACCTTATATACTGAATTGTTGAAGTAATGATTATTAAGAATGCTAGGAACAAAACTTGAGAAATTTGTCCATCATGTTCATTGAGAAAAGTGAAAAGAAATAGTA
Organism: Magnolia changhungtana; assembly: GCA_030180095.1. Taxonomy (NCBI): domain Eukaryota; kingdom Viridiplantae; phylum Streptophyta; class Magnoliopsida; order Magnoliales; family Magnoliaceae; genus Magnolia; species Magnolia changhungtana. Next base: position 297,892 of record JASAUF010000240.1, read on the forward strand.
TTACTCAGCTAAAAAAATTGTTGTCATTGAAAAGGGTTATCTATTGAAGTTCGTGATAGTAAAAAGAAGGAAAAAAAAAAAGTAATAGTGTGAAAGTTGTCGAAGGAAAAATCAAGAGTTAGAAGTGTAAATTATTGAGCTATGAGACAAATTCCGGTTTAAGATTTGGTTGAAAATTTCATTTCTTTGATTATCATTATAAACATGAATGTGGAAAACTGGATATGTGGTATTGTTAAAACGAGACTGCATAATACATTCTTGAAACTCAATGTTGGGAACTATTCAATTATATGATCACTACCTTGAGTTTAATAGAGATATTTATTAAATTACTGGAATTTAGGTGAATGATACGCTTAATTTGGTTCTCTATAGATTGATTTAGTTCGAATCTATTTGAGATTACAAAATTTGTTCTCTTTTGGAATTATTTTGAATTCAAAATTTCTCGCATGTTTTATTTAGGACTATCAAAATGCAGGTTGGGGGGGGGGGGGTAATAATATCTAAATATTGTATATTTATCCTCTCAATTACATTAGTTTCCATGCATTCACAGTACTAAATTGATTAACTAACATCTAATTTGTCCATGCAAGGTAATCTGTGAAATAAAAATGAAATCATACTTAAGAGGGAGGATTAAAGCTCAAAAGATTAATCAAGAGAAGACTATGAGATTTGGAAGTCATTAATAAAGAATTCACATGCCAAAGATCTAAGAAAATTAAGTATAAAAGATAGAGAAATGACTGAAAAGCATACAATGCAAATAATAGAGAATAACAGATTGTTCAGTCCCACTTGTGGTTGGTTCGATCTGATCGAATGTGCACAGAACAATCCAACAACAAACTTTAATTTTTATAATTAATTTGGCTCGACACTTATGTACGATCGAATCCAGGTTCAATGCCATCAAAGAGATGTTCGATGCGACCTAACGGAGATGGAGTCTTCAAAAGAAAATTGAAGAAATTTGGCTGCAACCGAGAGACAATTTTAGTGCAACCAAAGGCTATAGTAGGTTGCAACTGAAGCGTAACAAAAGTACAAAAATTAAATTCAGTTCCAAGTCAGTGTGAACTTTTCATATTTAAAGGGGTGTTCTAATCCTTCCTAAAGATGAATTAGGGTAGCAGAGAGACCTAGGAGTTGTAGAGCTTCTTTAAAATCATCATTCCTTCTCAATCCTTTGGTTTTAGTTTATTTTTTTTTTTAAGTTTTCTTTAATGTTTTGTTTAAGATGTTAGTCATGCTTGGTTAATCTCTTAGCTATGGCTAAGGGATAAACCTTTTAATGGATATTTGATATTTAATTCATTTTTTTAATGAAAGTTAAGGTTTTTATATTAAATTATGATTGGATGTGATTAAATTCGTAGATTGAAAAAGGAATAAATTTGTAAAGTTGTTTGATCTACTGTAACTTCTGGGTTCATTAGATGTTTTCAATTCTTTGCGATATGATTGTTTAGATCTTCCTGAGAGATCAAGCCTATTATGATTATAATCCTTGTTGGTTTTTTTTTTTTTTTATTGATGTCATTGTGTTATATTATGATTAGAAAGAATTAGAATCCAATTATAGTTGAGTTATCAACTCGAGAAGACGAATTGAATTCAAAATTTATTAATTAGTCCTTTTTATAATTATTTCTACAACTCTTTTATTCCACTAGATTAAAAATCTAGACCAACCGTTATTTTTTAAAATTAAATTCTTGATATATTCCCACTAAATTCCTTGTGGATCAACTTCGGTCTTACCAAGTTATTACTACATCACAACCCTATACTTAGGGTTGTCAACCTTTGGGTTCGATCAATGAGATGGAGTACCGACAATGTTCTTTCGCTTTAATTTCTTCATGGGTTCTAATAGATCTTTTAACTTCTTAAAAAAAAAAAAAAAAATTTTTAGAGTTATGTATGTCTAGTTAATCTCTTAGCTAATGCTAAGGGGTGAATCTTTGTAGTTTATTTCAATGTTCTAGTTTATGGATTCATACTTTTAGATTTAATGATGATGAGTTATTTTAAATAGATTTGAATTTCCTTTAAAGCATTTGTATTATTTTATCTTTGATTCATTGTCGATTTTAATTTTAGATGCATGGAAGTGCAATTAGAAAGCTTGGTTAGAGAAAGAATCAATTTATAAAATTTCTTGATCTATTGTAGACTCTGGGTACAATAGATGCTTAGAATTCCATGCGATTGATATCTGTGTGCTTCATGAAATAATCATTCAATTGATATTATATATTGTTGGATGTTTTTGAATGTTTTAATTGTTTAATTTTCCAATTAGAATGAATTGAAATTTGCTTCTAGTTAAGTTATATAAGATGAATCAATCATCTAAATATTGTGATTACTATAAGTGAATCCCTGGATACTTAGTGCTTTATTTTTTTTTATTTTTACCCTTAACCCATTTCTATATTAAAAACCCAGACAAACTGTTTACTTTAGAGTAGTTCTAGTTATGTCTCACATTCCCTGTGGTTTAACCTCGGTCTCACTGAAAATAAATTACTTCGTAGTCCTACACTTGGAATTGCCTAACACCGAAAAGTCATCCTTTGGACTGACCCTATTAATGTCATGAAAATCAATGCATATCCATACCTTACCATCTTTCTTGGGAACTGGGACGATGTTGACAAGCTATTCAGGGTAGTTGAATGCTAATAGAAAGCCCCTATTGTATTGCTTGATCACTTTTTTTCGTATCTTCAGGATCCATTCTAGTCACATTCTTCTTAACTTTTGCTTGACTGGCTTGATTTTATGCTTCATGGGTAGATGATGTACAACCAGGACTTCATCCAGCCTTGGCATGTTTTCGTAGGAGAAGACAAAATTTGACAACCGTGGTTTCAAAAACCTGATCATCCTTTGCTTATCATCAAGGGACATTTTCTTTCCAATGCGTACTTCCCAATGGGTCTTAGGGGTTTTGAGAATGACCATCTTAAAGTCGATGGGTGCAGTGTTGACTTTGAAATCAAACTTATTGAGGAGGTCCTGGAGTTTGGGAGTTAGATAATAATTTCCCTCATCCTTGACTTCTTTTAATCACATGAATTTAAAGTCTAGTTTTATATCAAAATTATAGATGCCAACTTTGAACTCATGTTGCTCGTCGGACAAGTTTAACACCTTATTGCTTGGATTTTGAAAAGGTTTTTGAAGATTTTTTTATTTTTAATTTTTTTGAATGTTTTTAGCTTTTTGGGGTTTTATGTTGTTTTTTTATTTTTTGAGTTTTCATATTTTTTTGGATTTTTTAATTTTTCGATCATCGAGCAAGACAACACTTCGAACCATGGGTTACCGTTATTTAACTCGGGGTGTCAGTGTTTATTTACATGGGCATTTATTTGCCAGTGTTTTTAGATGTTTGGCTGCCTAACTTAACTATCAACTAGGCAAACTGATGTAGAGTGGGTTGCGGATAGTTTCATGGCCAAGATGGATCAGAAAAGGCCCAGTCGACGACAAAAGTGATCCGGACCATCGGACCTTAGATCGGGCGTATCACACAATCCGGAATGAGTTATTTGACGTAAAATATATGATTTTGGGGTAGAACGAGCTACTTTAGCCAGCCAACCTAGCTGTGTCGGGTTGCGACGCCCGAAATTGCGAAAAACCCCTGGATCGACAGTCGTTTCCCTGTTTTAATTTCGTTTTTACTATAAATAGTAAGTTTTAGTTTGATTATAACTCTTCATCCGTCGAGCTTTAGGAGTTGCACCCAACGTGAAAAGAGCTTAAAATAATTAGGAGAACGGTTTGGTGAAGCTAAATAGGAAACTTACTATTTTTAGCCGTAGACATCACGACTGTCTATAAATAGTAAGTTTACTATTTATAGTAAGTCACGATTTCTAGGAGTTTTAGTTGTAGTTTGATTTTGATTTCTTTCCCATTCCTGGGTACCCCTATTTAAAGGGTTGTGAACTCATTTTTATTCATTCATTAATCAATTTTGAATTTATTCTTATTTTTTGCTTTCTTTCCTCGTGGATTCGAGAAGTCTCTGTGAGGAGTCCAGAGAAGTTTCGTGGATTCGGAATAGTTATTCTTTTGAGGAAGACGGTGCTCGACCTCACGTCCTCCCCTGCGTCATAAACCCTTTATTGATCATCCCTTAGCCTCAGGAGTCTTATTTGAACATACTTAAATTGGCTTTAGAGGTCCTAAGTTTCTGAAAAAACTACACAATTTTAGTAACCTTTGGTCCCACCAAACCCACCTTTGGTCCGACCAAAATAAGCTAAAACAGGTTAGTGTGTTGTTCACAACCCCAAGTGCAGGGTTGCGATGTAGTAATAACTCGGTGAGATCGAGTTTGAATCATCAAGGAATGGGAAACACAGTTTAGAACTAATCTAAATCTAACTTGGTTGTTTGAGTTTTAATCCAGCGATGAAGAAAAATGTTTTAATTAATAAAGATAAAAATACTAAGGATCCAAAAATCCACATATAACAATTTCAATATTCAATCTACTTGATTCAACGATAACTCGATTGGAATTAAAATTTTATCATATCCAATCAGATGGAGCAGTTAAAACAGAATCTGAACTTTCATTAGATTAATTCTCTCATGAAGCACCGATGTGATGATTGTAGGAAATTCAACCATATACCATGCCCATGAGACAATAGTAAATCACGAATTTTATAGATCACACAATTACAAAATATATAATAAGATATCAAAAACTTTCCAAGCATCTACTGTAATTGGAGTCACAATAAACCCCAGAAAACTGAAAATATTCCTTTATTCAAATTAGAAATCAATGGAAGTTCAACCATAAACTTGAATCAAAGTAAACTACAGGTTTCATCCTTTAGTCTTAGCTAAGAGATTAGCCTAAGAAGACTAACATTCTAGAAGAAAAATAAAAAGATCTACTAGAACCATAAAGAAATCGAAGTAGAAGAACGTTGTCGACACTCCACCTAGGCCTTCTCTCCCTTTCCAAACCCTAGAAAATGATTTGGAGTAGCTTAGGGACTCTTTTAAATAGTTTTATAGCTCAAACTTTCGCACCGCCTCGGAAAAGTTCACAAACCGCATCAAATTTACACACTCTGCGCATCTTCGATGGCAAACTTCGATGTCATCAAATTAGCTTCTATGTCATCGAAAATCATCCAGAGCTGTCCATCGAGTTGAGCCCAAAATTCATAAATTGTCAATGCCATTGAAGTCTATTCTCTTTTAGATTCGGAGTTTTAAAATATCATTTTTCTGACCAATTTTCAGGATTCATTTTCTTCACTTCAAACCTTCGATTCTCTTCATTCCTCACTTGGTTTCCATAGATCTTTGGCATGTGAATTCTTCATTAATGACTTCTAAATTTTTAATTTTTCATTATCTTCTTTTAAGCTCTAAATCCATTCTTTTAAGTGCAAATTTATTATAAGCTTCTAAATTATATCACATGACAAAAACGTAAATAATTAAATCAAATTATCAATTAAATGCCAGGAAAACTAATATAATTGAAGGGTTAAATATGCAATATTTGAGTCTCAATACATGTTATGACAAAAATCAAGTAATTCGGCTGCAACTGAATGCCATATTGGGTCCAATGAAAGACTATGTTCGGTCCGACTGAAGACCACATTCGGTGCGACCGAATGTGCCAAAATCCATCCAACGACTTTCCTGTCTAATTTAGTGTGATTGAAGCTCTATTCAGTCTGATCGAAGACTAGCCATTTCTGCCCATTTTATATAAAACATCCGGTCTTTAGGCATTTTTATTGGTTTTTTATTCAATAAAAGCTTAAGTGAATCCTCACTCATATCTTATGCCCCTAACCTATAATACCATGAGATTTGATTCATCTTCTTAAAATTTACCACTCTAATGAGAATTCTAACATCAATGTTGAAGATGAACTCAATCTCTACCATTTTCTAGATATTAGACTCAACCTTATTGGTATATCCTCTGTCAAAATCCTCTAAAACACCCATTTAGGTGAATCCCCTAGGATTACAACCTTCTATTAGTTGTAGGATATTCACCCAACTTTCCATCACCTTTGTCACCAAAATGAGCATCACATGCAAGATGTTTGATCTTGGAGCTAAAGCATTGACAACACATCCACATCAATGATGGGGGGAGAAAAGGGGAAGCTGATTGGAGAATGAGAGAGCATTGATCAAGCAACCTAATATGACATGTCAAATGGGCTTAATTCGACAAGTAAATGTTATGTATAAGAAAATATTCCCTTTCCGTATATAGGATTGAGGGTAAGAGTTTGTGACCCAAGCTTGATAGGTTGTTGTGTAGGACCTAGGCTCTTGTATAGGGCCGAATTCACTGGACACGGGTGTGTATATGTTAGTCTCTGTGGGAGCCTCTGACAGGAGTAAATGTAGGTCCTTGGACTAGGAGCGAGGTTCGTGGCCAGCCTATAGAAAATCATGTAAGTCTCTAAAAGAGCCAGTCCTTCTATAGGATTGTAAATGTTAGAGTTGAAATTGATTTAAAACCTCCAATAGTGAAATCCTGTACACTTATGGGCTGAGTTTTTCCACTAGGAGTGGAGTAGGGAAACTGAACCATTATACATGCTGGTGTTTGAAATTATTTTTGAGCACTTGTTTAATTATACTTATGTGATTGATTGTTGAATTATGTGTATGCATGATTAGATGAATGCTAGGAGTTGATAGTTAGCACATCCCATACACATGTATACTATCTTGTTTGTAGATTAGTTGCTTAACATACCATTCATAGTCTGTGTGATTGGACGTGAGCCCAACATGCTCATCAAGCTTCCGCGCATAACCCGTGGGCCCACCACATGCAATTTCAATTTTTCCTTTTCTTTAGCACCTCTCTTAGGTAAACGGGTCCTGGCGAATCTCATATGTTTTAATTCCTCACTCTCACTCCTGAGTTGGACATTATGCTATGCACTATCATCCACATATATCATTCATATGTCTAAGGAGCTAGGGCAATCAAATCCCTTAAATTTATTAAATCCTGCAAAGTAAAGACCACACTCACGTGTGGGCGAGAAGGTGCTTAACACCTTCCTTCTTCATCACCGTGCTCTCTTACTTAGAATCATTGGTCATAGATCAAGAGTAATTATAAAATAGAGGATCCTTGAATTCTCTAGTTTATAAAGATTCTATAAGGTCTAGCCAATTGTAGAAATATGAGTTATTGGCTAGTGATGATTCTATCAAATATATAATATCCCGAGTCAATTCACATAAGCACACGAGCTAACGGCTTAAAAAAAAAAAACCCCTTTGAGTGCAATCCCAATGTCCAACATTCACAGTTTCCTGTATCAGTCCAGAATTCCTTGGCATTCCATGTGTCAGGCATAACACCCTTCATTGTCTCAAAGATAGAATATTTTACTATCTTGAAATGCATTTTATTGGACTCGAGCCAAGCCTTGTAATATACGATTTCTCTCTTCGAACTAGTGCCAAATAGCTTTGGGGGTTCACCCTCTTCCAAGGTAATGTTTTAGTCCATACAACCTAAAAATAAACTTGACGGACTCTTTCAATTTGGGATAATTGGTTCGAATTAAAGATGGAATGGAATTGTACGTATCTAGTTGGGCTATTGGAAAAGTTCATACTTATATATACCAAACAACTACATTCACACAAATTAATAAACACGGTGCATTTAAATAATACATGAATACGAGTTGAATATCAGGCATTATAGTTTCACTTAATTGATTAGAGCCTTCAATTGAATTATCCAAAATAATGATAGGCTTACTTCATCAACTCGGCAAAAGCTTAGCGCATCACCATGACTTCTCCTTTGGGTGGTATTCAAGACACATAAGTGGACTAGTTTAATATGAAGCTAATGAATGCTAATTGCATAACTCTAAGATGCCCAACACCTTTAAGTGATATGAATATCTTAAAGTTATGCTACTAGCACCAATCAATCCACACTGCTTGTATCTTGCCAAAAAAAGATGCTCCTTTACTCCGATCACTATTCGCAACGGACACAAACACAACTTAATGCAATCTCGAAATAGAGAATTATTAAATTCATCATACACAAGATAATGGACAAAATACAACTTAATAGTCCATTGAGGTCACTTTAGCGTGTCTAGCACAACCAGTTCCAATCTTCGAATTCCAAGCTCACGGATCACTTTCATGGTCATGTCCTTGACAGACCATCTTAAAGAGGTCTGATTTGGCCCAAGAGACGGTTGATAATGACCATCCATAGGTTGGAAGCATCTTCCTCAAAACTGACAGTTCGATTAACGCTTTAAATGTCAACAGTTGATATCAGCCATAAAATATAAGTAATGGCCTATTTAGAGCTTCATCAAAACTCAATTACATTATGTCAAATATATGATGATATACCAGGGTCGACCATCAAATGAAACTCGCCAACCATTCATTATTTACACGGGTTCAATTGAACTGAAAATGGCAGCCCGATTATAATTGATTCTTAATTATCAAGTTATCATATACAGACTGGATTGATAAAAATTCCATGATTAGCTCATTCTTTAGTTAATCTGAGCCGTTAGTTGTATTTAGAACGTGCCAATTGGCTGGGATATAAATTTCAACCCAATACGATCTGAAACGAATCAAATCAGCTCAAAACACCCTGTAGATGGTCATGATCAGTCTTGCTACTTTTGGAGAGAATCTGGACATTCTGACTTGTCTACCTTGAAGATTGTATAAATTTTGTTAATTAAGTTAAATTTCATCATAATTTGACCATTTGATCATATGATAAGGTCCCCTTAATGGGCGATTTATCTCATCTATCTAATAACTCCACGATTGAATTCTAATTGGGTGAGTGACCACTAATTTCGAAGTTCTCAAAGAGGAGAATAAAACTAGTGGATCAAATCTCCCAGAAGGGAGGCAAAAAAAAAAAAGGGCTCACATTGGGCTGCAATTTAATGACAGTCATACCTACTACACAAAGGACGACATGCGAATGTTTTGCCTGACGCCGCATGTCGATCCAATAGGGTTCGACACGCACCTAGCCAAGGGTGGGCCCCACACTCTAAGAGGCCAGATGAATTAATCAGCCCAAGGATCAATGTGATAGAGCAATGGGCCCAAATACAAGAAAATGGGCTCATTACTACCAAAAGACCTAGGCCTAAAAACAAATAATAGGCCCAATATATCCTGAATCTGCCTAGAAAGAGAAATCCCTAATATGGCCCAAACGAGGGTCTGAGTTGCTCAATCCATCACAATTAATCCCTTAAGACTTTCCATACTATATAAAGTACATATCTAACTGAAGTTTAGTAGATAAGTAACTAAGTTCACCACCCAATGATGGATGCTACCTTACCTAAGACGGTGCACGGACCTTAATGTGGGGCCCACCTTGATGTGTTTATTCTATATCCACACCGTTCATCCGTTTTTCCAGATCATTTTATGAACTAAGAGAAAAAAGTGAAGAAGATCCAAATCTCAGGTGGACCATACTATAGAAACAGTGATGATTGAACGCCCTACAATTAAAAACTTCTTAGAACCCACCTTGATGTTCCCATAAGTTTTATTTTCCATCTAACCTGTTGATAAGGTCAAAAAAAAAAAAAAAAAAAAAAAAAAAAAAAAAAAAAAAAAAACCCCATAGATGAAGGGAAGAACCAAATATCGTTTGATCCAAAACTTTCGTGGCCCATTTATCGTCAATCGCCACTGTTTTCTATGGTATCGTCCACTTTATAAGTGGATTTCCTTTATTTTTTGCGTCATGCTTAAAATCATCTATAAAAAGGGATGGACGGCGTGGATGTAGAGTAAAAAAACATCAAGATAGGCACCACGGTGAGGGCCGGGTTAGGCCGGGGCCGCACCTAATCCGCTCCCATATACAACATGGTGGGCCCCAGAGAGCTTGGGAGTTTTACACGCTTGATAGAACAGCTACTGCACTTGCCGTGTGATGGTTGATTGTCCAATAATTGAAGTTTATCAGATAAGGTGATAAGGTGACCATGTCACCACCCAATTGAAGTTTAGCAGATTAGAACTGTTGTGGATCATCCAATCATGTGAGGCCCATCGAATAGAAGTCTTACAGTAATTGCATCTGGATTGACTTGCAATAAACATGATTTATCCTTATTAATCTTGATTTCCTCACAAGGGAAAGTCATGATTTCGTTGTATGTGGATAATATGATTATCACGGTCGTGACTCTTAGTGGATTCAAGAGATTAAGAAGCAACTTTGGCAACTGGTTGAGATGAAAGATCTTAGTAGTCTTCATTGTTTTCATTAGATCAAGGTGACATACTATGATATCTATTTCAATCAAGTATGCTTTTAACCTCATCCAGAGAGCGCATTGGGCCGAAATTCAGCGTATAAGCATAAAAGGAATATGGTTATAAAACCATGGTAGTTCACCACCATTTTACTCTTCCACGACAGGTCCTATCGTATACTTACATGCAATCAAGACCATCTAAATCAATTTTGACTAGTTGTGGAGGGTGCATGCTATATGATTTTTGTCCTTGGATTTCAGACCATTCTCATACTTTTAACCATCCATTTCATAGCCATCAATTGGACCATCACACTAAGTTCTACAATTGAAAGGTTTGAAAGCCATACACGAATGCCACATGTGAGTAAGATGACTTACTACCCTTTTTAAAATGCATGCAAACATCAATGGAGTCTAGCCATCAAAGAGACACCAGAGGCTCACGCATTGAGAGATTTAAGAAGCAAACAGCCGGGTGTGTCAAAAGACTCAAAGGGGCACACATACAAGCAGTCGGGCTGGGTTGGGATTATCCCAAGCCCATATCTTAACCAAACGGGCCAAGAATCTTGCTCAAACCCGACCCTCAGCCCATTACCCACTGACCCGACCCGACCCACTTAAAAATTCATTATGCCCGGCTTGACCCGACTCATTTAATTGTAAATACCCATCAAACCCAACTCAGGTTTGAGTATGGAATATACCCCAAATAAATAAATAAAAACCAACCGTGGAATATTCACTACCTAGCTCAGACAATGCATATATACATAAAATAAATTATCTATCCTTTTCTTCCTTATTTTGTTTTAGGGGTATTCTTGCCCAACCCATTCACAACCTATTTACTTAAATAGGCCATATTTCTAGCCCAAGCCCGACCCCACTACCCATTTAGCTTGGCTCAAACCCTCCTGAAAAGTCGGTTGGGTTAGTTGACTCGCGAGCCGACCATACTCATTGCCCCCCTTACATGCAATATCGAACAGATGTGAGTGGCTCAGTTCCAATGCTTTTCTGGCCCAATTTCATATGGATTTTGCATTAGGGTTAAGGCCATTGGCTGGGCTTGGGTTCAATTTCACCTGGATTTTTCATGTCTAATGTGCAGAAAGGCCCACCTGAAAACTGCGCCGAAATTGACCTGGTTAGTCCGGTTGAAAGGTATGCTCGGCCCGCCAGCGGGCAATGATTGCACGGGCTAGGATGAGCCTGAGCCTATGTATTTAGTCGAAGTAGGGGTGTCAATGGGCAGGGACTGATCAAACCCGGCCCATTTAATATACTGGCTGAGAAATCTATCTCAAGCCCAACCAATTACCCATTATCTCGTGACCCAACCTGACCCACTTAAAATTTGTTGAGACCATTTTATTGTAATTGTGTCCGGGTTGATGGACCCAAGTTGACCTGACCCATGTTTAAGAACGCTGACCATGTTGTATTTTATTAGTATAGTGCTCATGTTCATCCCTAAGTTCTCTAATTATCTCTATGGTGTATAATTTCATTAGGTTTAGACATTTTAGTCCTTTTTATATATATATATATATATATATATATATATATATATATATATATATATATATATATTTGTGGTATATTCAACACTTGTTGTGGTAGAAGTGGTAAGTAATGGGCCGTTTATCCAAATTTAGTGTGGCTATTTACTAGTTGGGTTGGCCTGAAATGGATCGATCAGTCAGTAAGGCTAAACCATGCTGGTGATCTGGATCGTTCATGTGTGCATGTGGAATGTGGTGGTTGAATGAGGGGCAGCAGGCGATTCTAGCCTTTCTAATTGTGGAACTGCAAATGGACACTTGAAATGAGAATATGCCATAAGCCGGCCAGGCTATAAATCATCGTTGTTGAGTCAAGCTGGATGGAAGCGATCGAATACGGCAGTCCTTAAGTGGTTGTCTCTTGGGTGTCTTGATCGAAGACCATTCATGAAAATTATACTTCATTATAAAAGACACCTGTTTTGAGCTGCTTTGTTCTCCATGTTTTTAGGCATGTGCTTCTAGAAGGTAACCTTATGGAATGTTTAGTAGATGCCTAAAAATGAGTATCTTATTTTAGTTGATCGTAGTTGCGTGTTGTTTGCTCTGGATATCAATGTTTTGTGCAACCAAACACACCCTTAGCCCATGTTTGAAAACCATGATTCCATGCAAGTGAAGAGGAAAAGGGTTTCCTTTTGGTGATTTGTGTAGTCTCGATAGCAAAGAAAAGCATGGATTCCACAGGCTAATCATTCCACTTCCCCATGATTCAGATTCATAGCACAAGAAACTGTTAGGGGAACGTAGAAGCACATAGAGATGAATTAAGCAAAGTATTTCAATTGCACAATCAATTCCAATCACAAACACTCTCTGAATTTAGCGTAGAAAAACCCTTGCAAGAATTTTTTAAAAAAAAAGAAGAAAAAAAAAAGGCATAAAGTGACAGTAATATACTATGAAAACAAAAAATTACAATAGATAGAGATTACATGATTCAAACAAGCCTCGAATCTGCCCAAGCTATGCCTTTGAACCCCTAGAATGAATTAAAAAGCTCTCTCTCTCTCTCTCTCTCTCTATATATATATATATATATATATATATATATATATATATATATATATATATATATAGCCTATACAAGAATCAAAATCGAAATCGGGAACAAATCCCGCACTTGCTCAATTATGTGTATACGCTCGGTGGCACCTTTAATGGCACTTTAATGGCATTGAAAGATCGTCGATGGCATCGAGAGGGTTCTAAAACTCTCCAACGATAAAACATGAATTTTTCAAAAATTTTCGATGGGACTTCGATGTTATTGACAACCCGTCGATGGCAATGAACCCCTTTGATGGCATTGAGAAGGACACCCCAAAGTATCTAGCAACTAACATGGAATTTCTGAATTTCCTTGATGGGATCGAGCAGCTGTTCAATGGCATCGAACAACATTTGATGGAATTGAATGGTTTGTCGATGGCATCGACAGACCCTGTTGTTAAAAGATTTGAGACATCAACAACAATCTCTGTCATGTCTTCATTCTTCATTCTTCATTCTTCATATCTTCTTTTCCTCATCTCTAATTCTGCATTGCATCATAACTCTACCATCGTTTCTTGTGCACACTTCATCTTTTATCTATGCTTTCGCCAAGTCCAGAGAAGTTGTACAGAATTTGAACTTCTTTGTGGAAACCACTTAGTGAGCATGTCTGTTGGATTCACGCTTGTGTGAATCTTCTCTAGAGTACACCCCCTTCCTCAGCTACCCGTCAGATAAAATGATAGCGCACATCAATATGTTTAGTTGTACAGAATTTTTTTAGCCAAATTGATTACGCTTTCACTGTCATAATTAACCACCATGGCCTCCTTTCGAAGCCCCGACTGATTTATTATCCCTCTCAACCAAACACCTTAAGGGCATGTTTGATTTTGGGTGAAATGGTACTGCGTAAAAAAATAATTATTATTTCCCTATGCATTTATATCATACTTGATTTGACTGTTTACTTTTTGACACAAAACCCAAGAATATTGCAAAATATCCGTGGGTCCCACTGTGATGCATTTTGCTTGTCCACACCATTCATCCATTATTCCAGTTGAATTTATAGCATGAGTAAAAAAATGAGGCATATCCAAAACCCAAGTGGACCATGTCATAAGAAAAAGGAAATTGAATACTGACCATTAAAAACTTTGTGGGGCCACTGTTTCTTTTGGCGTGGGCCACTTGAGTATTGGATCTACTTCATTTTTTGTCTCATGTTTCAAATATTGTAGTAAAATAGATGGACGAAATGGATATATCATATGCATTATCATGCGGTTCAAAAATTAAAGTTACCTCTTTTGAACTAATTTCGAAGACACAAATTCCTATGAATTTTCAAACATGTGAAATAGGAGGAATTACAGTTTATCGTGTATTTTTCATTTCTTTAAAAAAACAAACAAGCCCTAAATACCTCCATCACTGCCATATACTCAGCTTTGATCATGGGAAGAGCCACCATATATTGAAGCTTCGACATTAAACTAATCGCTCCACCTGCAAGCACAAATCAGTACCCAAAAGTCGACCTTCTGATATCTACACTACCTGTGTAATCAAAATCCACATAACCTACTAACTTGGCCCCCCCGATTTCTCAAATATTTAGATGTAATCCTCCGTACCTTAAATATATCGAAGTATCCATTTCACAGCTTTCCAGTGTTGCTTTATGGGGTTAGACATGAATCTGCTAACAACACCTACAACATGTGAAATATCCAATATAGTACAGACTGTGACATACATCAAGCTGCTAACTGTACTTGAATAAGGCACACGAGACATATCTTGTTTTTCTTCATCAATTTTAGGACACAATTCAAAAGAAAGCTTAAAATGAGTCGCGTGAGAAATGCTAACTAGCTTTGCCGTGTCCATCCCATACTTGCCAATACTTTCTAAACGTACTTCTTCTGAGATAACCAAAGCTTGCTCCTTTTTCTGTTTGTGTATATTAATGCTGAGAACCCTCTTTACAACCCATAAATCTTTCATATCGAATATCCCTAATAGCTAAGTCTTTAGTGAAGCGATCTTAAACATGCTATGATTGGCGATCAACATGTCATCAATATACAATACCCCAGAATAATAAACTTTTCATCACTCAGTGTCTTGTAATAGATACAATGATCATATTTACTCCTGGTAAACCTCTGACTCACCATGAAAGAATCAAACTTTTTATACAACTACTTAGGCAACTATTTTAGGCCGTACAACGACCTCTTCAACCCACAAATCTTGTTCTCTATCTTCCCCTTTTATTTTGAAGCATTCAATTACTTCATGTAAATCTACTCTTTTAATTCCTCATGCAAGAAAGCAGTCTTCACATCTGTTTGCTCCAGCTCGAGATAATATTAGGCAATTATTCACTCCCCAAGTGCAGGGTTGTGATGTAGTAATAAACTCGGTAAGACCGAGGTCGAATCCACAGGGACTGAAACCTGTACGTTATCTGAAACTAAATAGAACTAGAACTAGGCTAAGATGAAATCTAAACCAATGGTGATTTGAGAAATAATGGTGAAATATGAATCTAAACTTAAAAGAATTCAGAGAAGGGAAACTAGGGATTCAGAAGATCCACTTATAGAGATCAGTGAGATCTTATGCCTGCTTCAAGAATCATGGAAATTAGACTGAACTTATTTGATATAGTGTTCAAAAGATGAAAGGTGTATGAATTAGAATGGATTCCATCACCAAACCATGCCCAGAGACAAAGTAAACAACAGAATTAAACTAATTACCAACCAATCAACACGCTATGAAAGTTAGGAAGGGTACCGACATCCAACCATGCCCAGGAGACGATGGTGAACAACAGGGCTTCCTGACGTTATAAACATCAAAAGGGAAAGAATATGCTCAAAGCTATCGCAAACCCATTATAATTTCAGTCATAACAGACCATTAAAAACTAAGAACATTCCCATAATAAAACTATAATCAATACCAATCAATCTAAACAAAAGGCATAAGTAAAGTGTCCCCCATCATACTACAAGCTTCACCTCTTAGCCCTAGCTAAGAGGTTCAGCCCAACATAAACATGGTAAAACCAGAAAAAAATATAAAAGGAAGAAGAAACCGAAGATGAGAAGGCGGAGAAGAAGGATGCCGCCCCACGCTTCACAACTTGGCCTCCTCAGCTGCCTGCCTAAGATCTCTCTACCTAGCATGCCTTTCTCTCTCTCTTTCTCCTCCTTTTATAGAGGTAAGGACGGCGGAGAGCTTGAAGTCGGTAGTTGGAATTTATGCAGCGGAAGAAAACGTAAACAACTTGCGTTGATGCTTGGTGAGGCCTATCTTCTATGGTTACTAAAGAATCAGGTCTGTCCACTAAGTTTGTGGTATCGATTTAGGTTACTATTCCAAGATCGAAGTGGATTCGAGCTCTGGGTGGACCACACCATTACTCAACGTGGAAGCTTGTTCCTTGCTCTGCATGTTTGAATGACTGCATGGGTGCATTAAACTGACTGGGTTTTGGTCGAAGCCCTCCCCTGGATATGATGGACGTCTCGGATCATCCATTTGGTGATCTTGGTGGGCCACCTCAACTCCCAACGAACAGACAGCGTTCGGACGCGTCCAGGCTTCGTAAATTCTTGCGCTAAGGTTGGTGGGCCCACTTCTTGGTGCCAAATACCTGATCCACTTCGTCCATTTGTTTCCTGTCATTTTTTTGGTCAGGAATGGATTGATTTGGGTCGGATTTAGTGTGGCCCACAGGATCTTTCTTCCGCCGTCCATCTTGCATTCAACGGCTAGGATCTCACGATGCCTTGCATGGGGTCAAACTGACACCTAGGCGAGGATAAGAGGATCGGTATGATTCCAATGGACGGTCCGGATCGGACCGTCGGTGTACGGTGGTGGCCCACGAAACTCGTCCGCAGGCTCTGTTGCGAAACAGAGCTGACGTAGCAGCGCTGTGATGGTCGGTGGACCCGAAATCAATGTCGGGTGGAAAATCCAGTCCATCCACTGGATTCCTCTCGTAAAATCGGTCGGGAATGCTCACTTTTGCATGATTTCGATGTGGCCCACTGAACTCTGCTCGCTGCCATCCATCCTGTGATTTATGGTGGAGATTGCTTGAGTGCATGCATGGAACCAATTCAACACCATGGTTGTCGTCGTCCCCACCGTCCGGACGCAATGGATGGTCCCGATCTTTTAAAGGGATGATGGGTGGGGTCCACTTCTCATTGCAACGTCGGACAGCGTCTGCCCGCTGCAGATGCTGTAAGTTTTTTTTTTTAAAAAACGTCGGTCAGCATGTGCTGACCGACCCTATGTGTTCTGGTGCACGGCCGGCACACGTGCACTTTATGTACGTGTAGTGCACATGTGGAGTCCACGGTAATGTGTCATGGAATCCGCTCCGTCCATCCGATTTGACACCCAGTTTAAGGAGTTGAGACCAAAGTTAAAGTATATCTAGCAATCAGGTGGGCCCCAAATCAGAGTTTTATAGGCTGTTCTGTCCGTTGGGCCATTTTCACACAGATCCATAGGCTGAAATTTTATGTGTACAGTTAATTTATGGTCTTTAGTCCATGTATGAAGTTCTGAGCCAAACGGATGGTGAGAACCCTGTGATCCTGCATTCTGGCTGACTTTCAGGCTACTTGATCTTCAGTTCCTCAGCTTTCTTGGATCTCTGGCGTTGATCTTGGTCCCCTGGAGTCTGTCCCTTGCCTTGGTGTCATCAGAGCATTAAATCCCAGCTTTTAGCATCTTTTGTAGTCCACGTTTGCAAATGTACCTTGCATCACAAACGCAATTAAATCGGGCCATTAAACCGTACCATGTTCGTAAATTAGGGCAATAACTGGGGTCTAATTTGCAATATTTGACCCTCAACATAACCCTCAACCAGCATTTTGCTAGTCCCGAGCAAAGTATGCGAAAAATAAGTTGAGAATTACAGGGCAATTTCTATGAAACCGAGTGATATTTTTTTGAAGAACGATTCAGATACTAGAAATCTAAGATTCATGAATGTTGGGCATAAATTTTTCCTAGAGGCAAGCGCATGGTAGACTTCATAATCAAGTTCAAAGTATTAATCCATCAATTAGAAAAATTATAAACATTGAGTTCCATGAGTGTATAGTCAAATCTCGGCTTATCAACATTAAGATTCAATTCATTTTTTCAAGATAACGTTAGTAACCACAAGAGCATTCAGGACACCCAAACTAAATGTGCCTCACAGATCATTCTTTCATTCTTCCAGCTTTTGATGATTTTCACACTATGTCAACTTTTTAAGAGTAAAGCTAAGGAGGGGAAACGAATCCTCACCTATAGGGAGCAAACCTATGGTGAAAACTAGTCGCCTAACTCTTTTCAAATGTCAATCATGGGGGATCGAATCTACACCTATAGGGAGCAAACCTATGGTGAAGTTCGTTCACCCAATCCTGGGTATTTTCTTTTTCTTCAATTGATCATGACGGATAATTTTTTAGCTTAGTGATTACCAAGTTAATCCTTCAATATTAAACTGAAACCTTAATATGTAAGCGAGATGTGACATGTGAAATCATGACTCACTCAAAGTTTACAACTTCTAATTCTGGATTAACAATTCAAACTTAACTGTGAAATCTAACAGATACGGAATCTAAGAGTCATAAATTACCACATCATGTATCTTGAAATTCTAAATTAAGGATATCCGTCAAAATCACTTCGAATTCACAAGAAATCCCAGAAAATTTTAAAAATTTTCACAATTTTTGCTCAAGGCCAAGAAAACATTGATTAGGTTTCCTAATCTCCCACTCCCAACCTAAAAGCTACATTGTCCTCAATGTAAAAGATATGAGCATGGAATGCACATGGGACAATAAAAGTAAATGTGAAGTGATGGGAAGATAGTACCTGGATGATGAATCATGAGAGACTTTCCAAGAGATTGCAACATGGAATCCAATCAGTATGAGAGAGAAAGCAACACAAAACTAACAAAAATAAAATCCTACCTATACCACTTTCGCAGGTGCTCTCGATTGCATTTAGCGCATGCAACAAGCCTTTAAACCCCTAGGTTGCCCCTAGTGGACGAGTTGTAGTCTCGTGAGGGTTTGCAGCAATGTTACTCACAAACATTAACTAACTAATGATGAAAATGAAATGAAATGAAAAGCTGGGTTGCCTCCTAGGAGCGCTAAGTTTGACGTCTATCCTAAAACAACATAAAGAAAACTACCCTAGTCTTAAGAAAGCAGGGAAAAACTACTAAATCATGCGCAAGGTTCCTCTTCCGGCCAATATCGTGATAAATTTCTCAGTAGGTTTCTCAACAGGATCATCCGAAAGCCCTTTTTACAATAGGTTTGGCTGCCCTGGAGCTTGACTTTCCAGAGAAACTTATGTACCTCATTAAAAATTTGTCGTTGATTCGCCTGAGGTATCCAAAGTATATATGATTCACCTGTGTCAGAAAAAATTTCGAAGTTAGTATCCCATGGTGAATCAGAGACTATAAGTAGATCAAATTGAGAACAATGTTCTGGAAGTGGTGTAGTCTTAATACATTCCGAAGTATCAGACTTCGGTTCAATTTTAGCTCCTCCTCCCTTAATGGTAAGCAGTGAGGATCTGGGAAGGGAGGGGCTTCAGAGTAAGGGTTCTCTCGGTCAGTAATGACTACCGAAATATCATCTTGCAAGGCATTCACTATGTCTCTTATCATGGGATCATTTGAGTCTGCAAAGTGTACCAAGCAATCATCCAAAGCATTGGGACATTCAGTTGAGAGTGACTCATTCTCCACATTGAAGTATGTGATGATCTGTTCAAGGATTATATTGTCTTTAAAAGTAGACGAAAGTGTGCTCTCTCTTCTCAAAATTTACCGCACGCATGCATTGAGGATCAAGATATCGAAGTATTGATGTGCGGACTCTGCTCATTGATACTACTCAGAAGAGGCAAAGAATCGTTAAAATTCGATAGTTCAGATGGTGATCTCATCTGAGTGGTTTTAAATTCCAGAGTCGTATCGAGTAGCTCGTCCATCTCCAGAATCATATCATCATTCGATTCAGAGGAGTGGTCCAAACATGTCTCACAAGAGATAGAAGGGTTGGTTGTAAGGAGCTCATCCACTTTTAAATCAGATATGTCAGGTGAGTGGAGTAGCTCATTATGACCACTCACTTCATGCACTTCTTGATCATTGACCTGGACTAAACTTGAGATTAATTCCAGGGAAACTGCGACTGAACATTCATGATCATTATCCCAATACGCATCATCGTCTAATTTGCATGCAAAGGCACACTTGGGATGGGATCGCTTTCCTCACATTCTAAATTTGGTTGAGGTTCGAATAAACTAACCTCTACCTCATCATTGAGATCCTGTGTATCATGTAAGGAAAGTATGTCATCATCACTGTATTTGAAAGACACCCATGTATCTTCATCATTCTTTTGAATAATCATTGAGATCGACTCATCGGGGAATTGAACCATATGCTCATTAATGGAATCCAACTCCTCATTCCAAATTCCAGATTTTATCGGAAGCGAGTGAGGATTACTTTCCTCGCATTGTATTTCTGGATTGGATTGTAGTTGAAACGAACTAGCCTCCGTTATTTCATTAGAAGTAGAGAATCCAAAGGAATAATCAACAGGATCAACGGGTTGCGTTTGGGATGAATTAGTCTCCATTAGCCTATCAAGGCGTGATTCAAGTGCTTCTACTAATTTTCTCATGCCAGTAATATAGTCTGTGTAACTCGGATATGACTCCTCTTCAATCATTTTTGGTGAATATTCAAAAGTGGCTGATCCACGAGGGTTCTTACCATGTTGTTTTACTGACTCAACCTCGACATATTTCTGTTTCCACTTATCAAAACCATACGGGTCATCTGTCGGGAGTTGATACGCGTCATTATTCTAATAATCACGAATTGTTTTCTTAACTCGTGGAATGCAATTATTCTCCCTCAGATAATCATCGAAAGACTTCTTAATCGGTGGAGCATCATATTCCGATTGGTTCTCGAAGATATTTTCTGAAAATTTTTAAGGCCTAGGCTGTTTTCGCGATCTCAACATACTGACGTGCCCACTCATTCATATACATGATGAAACCTTAACTCTGAATCTAATCCTAAGTAAAATAAAAGAAAGGATCCTACAACAATACAGAAAGTAAATGAGAAGTTAGAAAGATGTTACCAGACTAAAAGTTCCTATGTTAAAAACCTGCAAAACAAAACAAAACAAGTTAGTTTCTAAGAATAGATATTCTAAAGTTAGAAAATTCTAAGATGGAAATAGAAAGTTAGTTTCTAAACTGGGAAGAATTCCTAAAAATAGAAAATACAACTCTAAGCCTAAAATAGAAAAAGTAGAGAAATTAGAAAGATATCACCTAGTTAGAAGTTTCTATCTTAGAATCCAACAAAACAAGAAAACAGGTTAGTTTTTATAAATCAGAAAAACCTAAACCTAAAGTTAGTAAAATCCTAATCTTAATCTAATTCTAAAACTAGTTAATCTCAGAAAACATAGCCGTCAATCCCCGGCAATGGCGACAAAAACTTGTTCACTCCCCAAGTGCAGGGTTGTGATGTAGTAATAAACTCGATAAGACCGAGGTCGAATCCACAGGGACTGAAACCTGTACGTTATCTGAAACTAAATAGAACTAGAACTAGGCTAAGATGAAATCTAAACCAATGGTGATTTGAGAAATAATGGTGAAATATGAATCTAAACTTAAAAGAATTCAGAGAAGGGAAACTAGGGATTCAGAGGATCCACTTATAGAGATCAGGGAGTTCTTATGCCTGCTTCAAGAATCATGGAAATTAGACTGAACTTATTTGATATAGTGTTCAAAAGATGAAAGGTGTATGAATTAGAATGGATTCCATCACCAAACCATGCCCAGGAGACAAAGTAAACAACATAATTAAACTAATTACCAACCAATTAACACGCTATGAAAGTTAGAAAAGGTACCGACATCCAACCATGCCCAGGAGACGATGGTGAACAACAGGGCTTCCTGACGTCATAAACATCAAAAGGGAAAGAATATGTTCAAAGCTATTGCAAACCCATTATAATTTCAGTCATAACAGACCATTAAAAACTAAGAACATTCTCATAATAAAACTATAATCAATACCAGTCAGTCTAAACAAAAGGCATAAGCAAAGTGTCCCCCATCATACTACAAGCTTCACCTCTTAGCCCTAGCTAAGAGGTTCAGCCCAACATAAACATGGTAAAACCAGAAAAAAATATAAAAGGAAGAAGAAACCAAAGATGAGAAGGTGGAGAAGAAGGATGCCGCCCCACGCTTCACAACTTGGCCTCCTTAGCTGCCTGCCTAAGATTTCTCTACCCAGCATGCCTTTCTCTCTCTCTTTCTCCTCCTTTTATAGAGGTAAGGACGGCGGAGAGCTTGGAGTCGGTTGTTGGAATTTACACAGCGGAAGAAAACGTAAACAACTTGCGTTGATGCTTGGTGAGGCCCATCTTCTATGGTTACTGAAGAATCAGGTCTGTCCACTAGGTTTGTGGTATCGATTTAGGCTACTATTCCAAGATCGAAGTGGACTCGAGCTCTGGGTGGACCACACCATTACTCAACGTGGAAGCTTGTTCCTTGCTCTGCACATTTGAATGACTGCATGGGTGCATTAAACTGACTGGGTTTTGGTCGAAGCCCTCCCCTGGATATGATGGACGTCTCGGATCATCCATTTGGTGATCTTGGTGGGCCACCTCAACTCCCAGTGAACAGACAGCGTTCGGACGCGTCCAGACTTCGTAAATTCTTGTGCTAAGGTTAGTGGGCCCACTTCTTGGTGCCAGATACCTGTTCCACTCTGTCCATTCGTTTCCTGTCATTTTTTTGGTCGGGAATGGATTGATTTGGGTCGGATTTGGTGTGGCCCACAGGATCTTTCTTCCGCCGTCCATCTTGCATTCAACGGCTAGGATCTCACGATACCTTGCATGGGGTCAAACTGACACCTAGGTGAGGATAAGAGGATCGGTGTGATTCCAATGGATGGTCCGGATCGGACCGTCGGTGTACGGTGGTGGCCCACGAAACTCGTCCGCAGGCTCTGTTGCGAAACAGAGCCGACGCAGCGGCGCTGTGATGGTCGGTAGGCCCCAAATCAACGTCGGGTGGAAAATCCAGTCCATCCATTGGATTCCTCTTGTAAAACCGGTCGGGAATGCTCACTTTTGTATGATTTTGATGTGGCCCACTGAACTCTACTCGCTGCCGTCCATCCTACGATTTATGGTGGAGATTGCTTGAGTGCATGCATGGAACCAATTGAACACCATGGTTGTCGTCCCCACCGTCCGGACGCAATGGATGGTCCCGATCTTTTAAAGGGATGATGGGTGGGGTCCACTTCTCATCGCGTCGGCGTGACATTGCCCGATCGTCTGCAGACGCTGTAAGTTTTTTTAAAAAAAAACGTCGGTCAACGTGCGCTGATCGACCCTATGTGTTCTGGTGCACGGCCGGCACACGTGCACTTTGTGTACGTGTAGTGCACATGTAGGGTCCACGGTAATGTGTCATGGAATCCGCTCCGTCCATCTAATTTGACACCCAGTTTAAGGAGTTGAGACTAAAGTTGAAGTATATCCAGCAATCACGTGGGCCCCAAATCAGAGTTTTATGGGCTGTTCTGTCTGTTGGGCTATTTCCACACAGATCCATCGGCTAAAATTTTATGTGTACGGTTAATTTATGATCTTTAGTCCATGTATGAAGTTCTGAGCCAAACGGATGGTGAGAACCATGTGATCCTGCATTCTGGCTGACTTTTAGGCTACTTGATCTTCAGTTCCTCAGCTTTCTTGGATCTCTGGCGTTGATCTTGGTCCCCTAGAGTCCGTCCCTTGCCTTGGTGTCATCAGAGCATTAAATCCCAGCTTTTAGCATCTTTTTGTTGTCCACGTTTGCAAATGTACCTTGCATCACAAATGCATTTAAATCGGGCCGTTAAACCGTACCATGTTCATAAATTAGGGTAATAACTGGGGTCTAATTTGTAATATTTGACCCTCTACAACAACCAATGCCAACACGAATCTAATAAATACTTGCTTCACCACATGCGTGAATATCTTAGTGAAATCAACACCTTCTCTTTGAGCATATCCCTTCGCTACCAACCTTACCTTGTATCTATTATATTTCTTCTTGAAGATCCACTTGCACCTAATCGCTCCTCGACCGACGGGAAGCTCCACTAGATCCCTTGTCTCATTTTTGTACAAAGAGTCCATCTCATCATCCATTATAGCCTTTCACTTTTTGACATACAACTCATCAAAAGTCTCTTGAAGAGTGGACGGATCCCCCTCATCTGTAATGAGGGCATATGCGACATTTGAGTAATCCTTATATCTCGCTTGTGACCTATGATCTCACAGTGGATTTGTTCTCACAAGTGGCTGCTCCACTTGCTCTTGTACCTATGTTTGCATCTCTGTCTTAGCCTGTGTCTCATCTCTGTCTAACCGAACGTCCACAATCAACTTTTTCAGTTCCTTGTGTTCATTCTTACAGAATAAATAACCTTCGTCGAATTTGACCCGTCATGACTAATGATGATTTTTCATGTGACCTGGACATACCGTCTATACCCCTTCACACAATACCATATCCAACAAAGATGTATTTCTTGACTCTTTAGTTCAGCTTATCTTTGTCAACTAACAGTATATGAGAGTAAGTATCACAATCAAATACACGCAGTCTAGAGTAGTCTATCTACTAACCACTCCACACTTCCTCTGGAATCTTACATTTAATGGATGTAGGAGGGGACCGATTCACCAAATAATAAGTCGTGTAAACGGCCTTAGTCCATAGGTCCTTGCCCAATCCAGCATTACTGGTCATGCATCGGGCCCTCTTCAAGAGAGTCTAATTCATCCGTTCACCCACACTATTCTGTTCTAGTGTATGATGCACTGTATTGTGCCTTAACATCCCTTCATCTTTGCATTATTGATTGAATTCTCCAGAAGTGAATTTCTTGTTGTTATATGTCCTTAATACCTTCACCTTTTATCCTATTTATTTTTTCAGCATTGAATTCCACTGCTTGAAGTTGGTGAAAACATCAGATTTATTTTTCATAAAATAAACCAACATTTTCCTGGAGTAGTCGTCAATGAATGTAATGAACTATTTTGACCCTTTGCCAGAAACCACGGGCGACAACCCCCATACATCGGCATGCATATAATCAAGAACACCCTTAGATACATGTTTACCATATATACAATGCTCGTATATATTAAAATTAAAACTTTATAAGACTGAAATTAAACAACAGTCAGAAAGTACCTTCATGCCCCGCTCCTCATATGGCCCAAACGTGTATGCCACATACGTGCAAACGTGGAATCCGCTATAGACGTTACAACTCCACTCGATGAAGTACTCCCGATTAACCTATAAAGATGTTCATTCTGATGTGCCTTCATGACTACGAGTGCCCCCTTTGAACCTCTAAGGACACAATTAAAGCCGATGAATTTAAACCCAAGCACCTCAAGTGCTCTAAGAGATATTAAGTTCTCTCTCATATCAAGAATGTGTCTCACCTCGGTTATTGTACGCTCCATGCCATCAAATATCTTGTTGCGCACCGATGCAACATCCACCACATTACAAGCATTGTCATTGCCCATAAATACATAGCCACCATCGCATTCTTTGTAACTGGTGAACCAACTCTGATGAGGAGTTATGTGATATGATGCCCTAGTATACAAAATCTACTCATTCTTATGATCATCATATAAATATCCAACCATGGACACTAACAACACATCATAACCACTCGTTCCTTCATCAGACTCAATAGTGTTGGCTTACTTGGAAGAAGCCTCTAAATTCTCTTTTCTTACTTTAGGATTTTAACAATCCCTCTTTATGTGCCCAGACACTCCATAATTCCAGCACGTCAACTTCCCTTTTTCATTGTCTTTAAATTTGGACCTCGATTGAGAAGATTCATTATCCCGGTCAGAATTTTGTCCCCTTGTAACCAGTGCATCAGTAAAGACGCCCATGTCACCCCCTTTCTTTCTCATCGCCTTTCCATAAAGGGTTAAGATAACAATATCGACATTAATGGTCGATCTACCGGTGCACAACGAGTCCTTGAGTGACTTATACGAAGCTAGGAGTGAATTCAATAGGATGCGTGACTGATCCTCATCTTTCATCGTTTCCTCCACATCCAACAATTTGTAAATTAACTTGTTAAAGTTATTAATGTGGGCCTCAACATCAGCCCCATCTATCATCTTTAGATTGAACAACTGAAGCTTTAAGTACAGGCGATTCTCAAGAGATTTATTCACATAGATGTCCTCTAATTTTGCCCATGTACTTGTTATAGTTTTCTCTCTCATGACATTGTAGAGAACCTCATCCGTTATGCACAATTGTATAGAGGTTCTCGCTTTTTTATTCATTTTATTCTATTCTTCATCTGTTATATTTTTTTGTCATTTCTCAAGGAATGCATCATCCAATCCTTGTTAAACTAAGAGACTGGTCATCTTGACATTTCATATATCAAAATTATTTTTTCTGAATATTTCTCAATATCGAACTTAGGATTAGAAGCCATTGATACTATGCTTTCAGATTTAATGTGTTCTAACCTTTGCTCTGATACCTCTTGTTGGGGGGACCACAGAAGCACACAGAGATGAATCAAGCAAAGTATTCCAATTACACAATCAACTCCAATCACAAACACTCTCTGAATTTAAAGTGGAAAAATCCTTATGGGAAAAAACCACGGCACAAAGCGACAGTAATGCACTATGAAAGAAGAAAAATATTACAAGAGACAGAGATTACCTGATTTGAACAAGCCTCTAGGTTGCCCAAGCTATGCCCTTGAAAACGAACGAATTAGAAAGCTCTCTTTATATACCTAAATCTCAATTACACCCTATATATATATATATATATATATATATATATATATATATATATATATATATATACAAGAATCACAATCAAAATTGGAAACAAATCCCACACTTGTGCTGTTCTGCGTATATGCTCGATGACACCTTCAATGGCATCGACAGACTGTAGATGCTCGATAACACCTTTAGGGCCCGTTTGGATGGGGGGGATTGAAAGGGAGTAGGTCGTAGTATATGGGATTCACTCGTCTAATCCAAGGGTGTATGGGCGATGATGTGTTTGGTAGGACGAGGAGATAAGGCGGATGGCCGTATGGAGGATTTACTTCTAGATTTGGAGGGAGTGGTGGCGGGAGGTAATCCAGAGAGAGAACCGGGTGTGTAAAAACTTTTTTGAAGGACATTTGCCTCCATTCAAAGGTCCGATCAGGATCATCAATCAGAGTCCTACAAGCCCACTAATCACGACCTAGGTGGAAATTTTCCAAGAAGTAGCATGTATCGGATTTTAACCGTCAAAACGTAGGATGAACGGTAAAATGGCAAATCAAGTGGGCCATGTCAGAAGAAATCCAAAACCGGCCCTCTCCAGCTGAAATTTCATCACAGAGTTGATGGATGGTGTGGATTCCTCAAACCGTCGATGATTATGGCCCCACCAACGTTGCAGCGCAAAAGCCATTACACAGGCCCTGTTTTTTAGCCGGACGCTGGCCGTTCTTTATAGTCGGTGCAAGATCATGGCATCGATCAGATGGCCTCACCGGTCTCATCCCCAAAAGCATATCCCAGTTGAAGCTGCTAAATAATCTAGGTTTGTCAAGAAATCGGCTCTCCAGCCAGATCCCTAGAGAGATATGCACTGGGTTTCAGTAGGCTACATTTTCAGATTCTGAGTTCACCTAGCACCATGGGGTGCTTGATTTTTCAAGCAAGGAGCTTGTTGGCCCAATTTCGTCAGTTATCAAGCATTGTGTGGTGCTGATTGAGCTTCGACTACAAGAGAACAAGCTCAATGGACGCTGGATACACTCGGCCGTCCAAACAGAACCATCCATTGGACGCTGGATCATTCAATATAGTGGGATTGGAGACAATCCACTGACTTGCATTTAAGAGTATCGGTTTCTGTGCAATCCACCCCATTACAACCTACTTCCTTTCAATCCCCCCATCCAAACGGGCCCTTAAAGGCATCGACAGACTATCAATGGCATCAAATGCCTTTGATGGTATCGAGATGGTTCCAAAACTGTATAGCAATAAAACATGAATTTTTTGAATTTTTCCGATGACATATTTGATGGGACTTTGATGTCATCAACGACCCATCGATGACATCGAGAAGGATACCACAAAGTTTCCAACAACCAACATGAGATTTCTAGATTTTCTTGATGGCATCGAACATCATTTGATGGAATCGAATGATCTGTTGATGGCATCGACAAACCATGTTGTTGAAAGAT
Source organism: Magnolia changhungtana (assembly GCA_030180095.1). NCBI lineage: Eukaryota > Viridiplantae > Streptophyta > Magnoliopsida > Magnoliales > Magnoliaceae > Magnolia > Magnolia changhungtana. Next base: position 326,280 of record JASAUF010000240.1, read on the forward strand.
TTGAGACATCAACAACATAAACTAGGTTACTTTTGTGAGAAGAATACGATAAACAGCACATGCTACCCAAACAAAAAAACCAAAATTGAAAGCCATGTTTCAATAGTTTTCATGGACTTAGATTCCATGTATCTAAACATGCCCTTAGGGTCGGTTTGAATTGCTAGGAAAGAAAAGAAAATTTTGATAGTTATCTAATCATTATTTCTAAGATTAGTATTCAAACATGGGTTCACATGTATTCCATCTTTATAGATCATGTTTGGATGACAAGTGAAAATCTCATATTCCTCTCACAATGGTAACTAGTTCCTTATGTCAAATAATTCTAACTATAGAAAGCACAATACTTTATTTGTGAAATCTATCATTTATTATCCAAACAATATAAAAATAATAATCATCATGAAATAATTATTAAAATTTTCTTTTTTATCTCAGGGTTTACATAGTAGTTAATGTATGATTTGTACATAGATATATGTGAATGTATAATTTTTTTCCTTTCTTTTTTGAGATTCAAAATAATATTAAACCCAAAATTTCTTTCTTATTATTATTATTTTTTTTCCATTTCAAGACTATCCATTTCTTTTACTGAATGTTTAATTGATATATTTAAGTAGTGACCTGAATTGACGACCTGGTTGGACATAACTTCCACAAAATGGAGTTCCTACAAAAGTGGGTTTTGCTCGCAATGGCATTTAGGCATCAAAACCCCCTTTTCTATCCAAACATGCCCAAAATATTTTCCATCCATATTAGAGTCCTTGCTGACTATAATCATAACCTATTACCTAGGAGAAGCTAAAACATTACAAAAAAAAAAAAAAAAACTCATTACCTTAGAGAACCTAGTTCCTATAAAAAGAAGGGATTTTAAGCAAAGTAGCATCATGGTAATGTCAAACTCCTCAAAAAGTGGGAGTTAAAAAAAATAAAAAAATCCTTCGATGGCCCTCTAACCAATTTTTTGAGAATTAATATACAAAAATGCCCCTTCTTTGGAGCCCAATGTTCGTGCAGACCTTCTTCTTCTTGTTCATTACTTATTTTCTTAGTACTCTTCTTCCTTTTCAAACATGTCTTTCGTAGACTCACCACCACCCCTCCGACTGCATTTTATAGCATACGGTCACTGTCATCAACTTCACCAGCGCATGGGCATCGCGAACTACTTATGCGGTCCTAAAAATAAGTGTTGTCGTTACTCCAATGACCACATTTCTTAGAGATGGAAGCCATGATAGGTGGAATATATTTTGAATGGATTATTTTATTTTATTTTTTATTTTTTTACAAAATAGCATGTTCTTAAAGATGGAAGCCACTTTTGGTCATGGATAGAGAGGGATGGCCCGTATCAAGGCTCTGTCATTCCCTGCTATTGCGTTGAGTTCCTCACAAAAGGCTTTTAGATGTGTTGTGGGGCATCCGCTACCGTCATATCTTTTGAATTTTTGTACCTCGAAGTTTAGAGGCACCCGAGCATCTGGAAGAGGACACAAATCTTTGAATTTGGTGGATGGGAGATCCACACTTTGCTGCCTTTACAGCTGATTTTGTACCATTTGCAGTTGTTCCCGCATTTTAATCATTTCAGATTTGTGGGGTTGCAGATATCTTGTCCCTTGTTGTAGGGCTTGTGCTGCTTCCTCCTCATAAGGGTCGAGTTTTTCAATCTTTTGATTTCCAAGAATGGGGGGTTGTTGGAAAGAAGATGGACTCCTAGTGGCGGGAGGTAGCTGAAATTGAACTCCACTCCCTTTAGGGGAGGGTGTGATGTACGGAAATGGCTCCTGCTCGGGCTATTTGCCAATTTCAGAATGTTATTCCCATTAGGGGGAGTATGTTGGACTCGAAACTGACCCCCTTCATGGGCATCCGCTAGTTCTTGTCCGTGATTCCTATTAGGGGGAACCGGTGTTGTAACCTAATTATTGTGATGTATTGAGTAGTGTGTGGGAGGATTGCTCCCGTTTGCTGGTTGTCGTTGTGGCTATGTTGACTCCTCTAGGAGGGGGAGAATAAGATTAGCAGGAGGAACAAGGGAGAAAGCAAAAGAGTTTGTGGGATTGAGCTATTTTGGACACTAGGCTATGTTGCCTGTGTGTTTGATATGACGCTTGGTACCAAGCGAAGTAGCAACTCCTGTAATGCCTTGAAGCTCTGAGACATCTCAATCAAGGCTGTTATGACTGGCACATTTGTTAGAGCTATCGGTGCCGGTGCCGGTGCTGGCACAGGTGTTGGTTTTGATGTTAATGCTTCGAGAGCTGGCGGAGCTGCCTGCTCTTCTTTATAGGTAACCAAGGCTGCTTGGGATCGAGTAGTCATAGCTCGGATTGATGCTTAAACCAGTGTAAGCCAAAGACTAATTTTTTTTTTATGAATACAGTGATGCTGTCCCTTGAGATTAAATTACCACACACTTTCGAGTTGGGTCTCGGCTAGTGGGAACTAGCAAAATTCCTAAGCGGAGTTTCCATTCTGTGGACATTGGAAATTAGCGCCCACGCTGATTTAAATGGTTTTTTTACTCTTTTTGGTGTGAAAGGTGGGAGTTAGTAGGCTGATTTGTAAATGTTGGAGTCGTCATTAGCCAATTAATCTCAGAATCCCGCAGTCGGCTAAAACCTGCGAAATACGTAAGGTTGGAGAAATCCAAAGACTCTCTTACCTTAGATTAACTCCTGATCTATGATCCGGGATTCCGGGTAAGGGACCTCGGTTACAAAGAGAGAAAGTGTTAGCCACCCTCTTTACCCGTACAAAGGTACGGTCTCTACTTGGTGTGAAAAAATAATCTCAAGGGATGATAGATGTTGTAGTCGAGATGAGACTAAACATACACGCAAATTTCTAATGCGGTAAGATCCGAGATTTCGGCAAGCTACAGAGCATACGTCCAATGGTGTGTCTAGAGGATGGATGTGATGATGCTTATGCAAAGAGATAAGAAAAGTGGACTAGACTACTAAGAATTTTTGATGTGAAAGGATCTGATGTACAGCCAGTCATAGAGCATACGTTCACTAGCAATCTAGAGGAGCAAAGGGGTTGAGAAGAGAATAAATGTCATGATGAATGCTTGAGTATGAGATGAATGGATCTTTAGCTTGAACTTGAATAGGCTAAGACATGGACCGAGCCATGACCAATTTGGACTGAGCCTAAGGGTTGAGATGGTTGAGGTGAGATTAAGAGGTGGCTGGAAAAAATCTAAAATTTAAGGCTTGGGAGCTCCTTCTCACCCTCACTCTCACTCTCTTCTCTTCTCTCCCTCTCTTTCTCTCACACTTGGAAAGCGAAGTGGTTGTTGTTGAAAATGAGAAGAGGAGAGGGCTATTTATAGCCTTCTCCAATGGTCTTATCGTAAATGTGGAGTTTAGGAGGGGTAAAAGCTGATGTGGCAAGTTGTGAGTGGTTGAGGGGAGAGAAATGCCACGTGACGCACTCCTATTGGCTCTTGGGTTTGGTAAAATAGTAAATAAGGTCGAATGGGGAGTCAAAGTTGATTTTCAGGCGTTGGGCCAGCTGTTGCTCGGAGGACACACGCGCCTCGCGAGCAGTGGTAATCGGAGTACTGCCGGTGGTAGTCAAACTACCTCCTGGGCCGGGCTCAAGCATGCGGTCCTAGTGTGGGGCGCTAGTCCGTCCGATGGTTTTTTTCAGGCTTTTGGGTTCAAATAGGTGGGTTTTCATGTTGACCTGGCTTTAATGAGTTAGGTTGTGGGGTTTTGGGTTATTGGTCATGGTTCGGATTGTCCCTGCCTTTTCAAGATGTTACCCTGGGTGAGGTGCCTACAGGCATCAAAACCCCCTTTTCTATCCAAACATGCCCTAAACATTTTCCATCCATATTAGAGTTCTTGCTGACTATAATCATAACCTATTACTTAGGAAGAACTAAAACATTTCCAAAAAAAAAAAACTCATTACCTTAGAGAACCTAGTTCCTATAAAAAGAAAGGATTTTGAGCAAAAGTAGCATCGTGGTAATGCCAAACTCCTCAAAAAGTGGGAGTTAAAAAAAATAATAATAAAAAATCCATCAATGACCCTCTAACCAATTTCTTGAGAATTAATATACAAAAATGCCCCTTCTTTGGAACCCAATGTCCGTGTAGACCTTCTTCTTCTTCTTCATTACTTATTTTCTTAGGACTCTTCTTCCTTTTCAAACATGTCTTTTATGAACCCACCACCATCCCTCCGACTGTATTTTGTTGCTTACGGTTACTGTCATCAACTTCACCGGTGTATGGGCATCGCGAACTACTTATGCGGTCCTAAAAATAAGTGTTGTCGTTACTCCAATGACCACATTTCTTAGAGATGGAAGCCATGATAGGTGGAATATATTTTGAATGGATTATTTTATTTTATTTTTTATTTTTTACAAAATAATATTTTCTTAGAGATGGAAGCCACTTTTGGTCGTGGATAGAGGGGGATGGCCTAGTTGTTATTGTGTGGAGAAGGGATTATGAGAAGGGATTTGAGGTGGAGATGGATGGTTGTGGTTGTCACGTGGAAGACAATGATAAAGATAAAATTTAAATTTTATAATGTATACCTTGGAAGACGATGAACATATATCATTTATAAAGGGTCGAGGTTGTCATGTGTTATAGGTTTGAGTCGTGGTTGACTTGTGTTAATTTTTTGGGATAATCTTTTTAACAATTATTTTGTCAAGGAGGGGATCAAAGAGGGTAATGAAAGTGCATTCGAACTCACATCTCTAAAAGGGTGGATAGAGAGGGATGGCCTAATTGTTATCGTGTGGAGAAGGATTTGAGGTGGAGACGGATGGTTGTGGTTGTCATGTGGAAGACAATAATAAAGATAGAATTGAAATTTTATAATGTATACCTTGGAAGACGATGAACATATATCATTTGTAAAGGGTCGAGGTTGTCATGTGTTATTGGTTTAAGTTGTGGTTGACATGTGTTAGTTTTTTAGGATGGTCTTTTTAACACCTATTTTGTGAAGAAGGTGACCAAAGAGGGTAATGAAACTGCATCCGAATGCACATCTCAAGAAGGGTGGATAGAAAGGGATGACCTTGTTGTTATCGTGTGGAGAAGGGATTGTGAGAAGGGATTTGAGGTGGAGACGGATGGTTGTGGTTGTCATGTGGAAGACAATGATAAAGATAGAATTTAAGTTTTATAATGTATACCTTGGAAGACGATGAACATATATCATTTCTAAAGGGTCGAAGTTGTCATGTGTTATAGGTTTGAGTCATAGTTGACATGTGTTAGTTTTCTAGGATGGTCTTTTTAACACCTATTTCATCAATGAGGGAATTAAGGAGGGTAATGAAAGTGCATCTGAACGCACGTCTCAAAAAGGGTGTTGCCCACAATGGCCTTTAGGCATCAAAATCCCTTTTCTTTCCAAACAAACCCTAAACATTTTCCATCCATACTAAAGTTCTTGCTGACTATAATCATAACCTACTACCCTGGAGAAAATAAAAATAAAATGGGGTTTTGTCCAAAGTAGCATTGTGGTAATGCCTAGTTCGTCTAAAAGAAGGAATTTTGTCCAAAGTAACATCATGGTAATGCAAAACTCCTCAAAAGCAAGAGTTAAAAAATTAAAAAATTTTACAAAAATTTAAAATAATTTCTCTTATGGCCCTCTAACCAATTTTTTAAAAATTACTAGACAAAAATGTCCCTTCTTTAGAACCTAATGTCCGCGAGGACCTTCTTCTTCTTCGTTAGTTGTTTTCCTGGGACTCTTCTTCCTTTTCAAACATGTCTTTTGGGGACCCACCACCACCCCCTATGACTTCATTTTTCAGCGTATGATCGCTGCCATCAACTTCTCCGGCACATGGGCATCACGAACAACTTCCACGGCCCTAATGAAAAATGTTATTTTTATTCCAATGATCATATTTCTTAAAGATGGAAGCCATGATGGGTGGAATACATTTTGAATGAATTTTTTATTTTATTTTTGCAGAATATCATTTTCATAGAGATGGAAGGTCATGCAGAGAGGGGATTGTGAGAAGGCATTTGAAGTGAAGAAGGATGGTTGTGGTTGTCATGTGGAAGACAATCATAGAGATAGAATTTGAATTTTATAATGTATTGCCTTGGAAGATAATGAACATACATCATTTTTAAGGGTCGAGATTGTCATGTGCTAAGGGTTTGTGTCGTAGTTGTCTTGTGTTAAGGTTGTGGGTTATGGTTATCATGTGTTAAGGGTCGAGGTTATCATGTATTAACGGTGAAGGTTATGGTTGTCACGTTTTAAGGGTTGTGGGGCCCACTATGGGATATGTGTAAAATCCACTTCATTCATTGGATTCACAATTTTCTTTAACGTCATGGGAAAAAAAATTAAATGATTTACACTTGAGCCTTTGATGTGCCTAATTTTTTAGGCTAATGCCCTAAAATGATCTTTCAAAATAGAGGGACGGCGTGGATAAAATGCATACATCACAGTAGACCCCACATGACCATCCATCTCTAGCTAGGTTATGCTACCCAATCCGCCTCACATCCCATTACATTAACGTTGATTTAGAGCAAAAACCTTTTGTAGGAAGTTCTTGCCATTAGAAGTTATGTCGGGTCCACTATGATGCTTGTGGGAAATCCACTCCATCCAGCCATTTTGGAAGATCATGTTAAGACATGAGACCAAAAATTATACAAATCTGAAACTCAAGTGGGCTACACGACTAGAAACAATGCAATCCAAACCATTCAGAAAGTCCTCACCACCGGGATAAACTAAAAGAATAAAAATGTTAAGGATGAACTAAAAGAATAAAAATGTTAGCCTGATCCAAAGCTTCTGCAGCCCAATGAATGTTTCAACCATGGGTGTACGATCTCAACTGTTTTCTATTGTATGGCCCACTTGAGCTTTGGATCTACCTCATTTTAGGCTCAAGTCATAAAATGATTTGGCAAAACACGTGAAAGGTGTGAATTTCTCACAAACACCATGATAGGCACCAGAGTGTTTAACCCATTAGAATCTCCCCTACCATCATGCCTTTACGGGCACCAGGCTCAATGTAAATTGTATTAAGGGGTAATTTATCCCAAACATTTTGAAAAAGTTGTAAGGGGACTATCTCCAAGTTCATTTTAAAAGTCTCGAATTTTGAAGCGTTTGACATTATTATGAGGCTAGTTCGCAATAAACATGATTCATCCTTATTCATCTTCATTTTCTCACAAGGGAAAGTAATGCTTTCGTTGTAAGTGGATAATATGATTATCACAGTTATGACTTTATTGGATTCAAGAGATTAAGAAGCAACTTTCGCAACTGGTTGAGATGAAAGATCTTAGTAGTTTGATCATTGTTTTCATTAGATCAACGTGACATACTCTCTTCAGTGATATCTATTTCAATCAAGTATGCTTTTAACCTCATCCAGAGAGCGCATCTCGACCGAAATTCAGCACATAAGCCTATAAGGAATGGTTAGAAAACTATGGTAGTTCACCACCATTTTACTCTTTCACGACAGGTCCTATCATATACTTACATGCAATCAAGACCATATAAATCAATGACAGGCATTCTATACTTACATGCAATAAAGACCATCTAAATCAATTTTGACTAGTTGTGAAGGGTGCATATATCATGCATGCCATATAATTTTTGGCCTTGGATTTTGGACCATTCTCTTACTTTTAGCCATCCATTTCATAGCCATCAATTGGGCCATCACTAAGTTCTACAATTGAAATCTTTGATAGCCGTACACGAGTGCCACATATGAGCAAGATGATTTACCACCCTTTAAAAATGCATGCGAACATCAATGGAGTCTACCCATCAAAGAGACGCCAGAGGCTCACGGATTGAGAGATTTAAGAAGCAAACAGCCGGGTATGTCAAAGACTCAAACGGGCACACATACAAGCAAGGGGGAAATGGGTTTCACCAAGCTGGCCAAGAATCTTGCATAAACTCGACGCCCAGTCCATTACCCTCTGACCCGACCCGACCCGACCCACTTAAAAATTCATCAAACCCAACTTGACCTGACTCATTTAATTGTAAGTGCCCATCATACCCAACTCAAGTTTTGAGTATGGAATATTCCAAAAAAATCATCTTCCCAACAAAAAAAAAAAAGAGCCTGGAATATCCACTACCTAGCTCAGACAATGCATGCATATATAAAATAAATTATCTATCCTTTTCTTCTTTATTTTGATTTGGGTTATAGGTTGGGTCTTCTAGCCCAACCCATTGATGACCCATATGGGTGGGTTAGGTAAGGTTCCACCCACGCCCAACCGATTTACTTAAATCGGCCATATTTCTAGCCCAAGCCCGACCCACTACCCCATTTAGCTTGGCCCGAACCCTCCTGAAAAGACAGTTGGGTTAGTTGACTCGCGGGCAGACCATACCCATTGCCCCTCTTACATGCAAGATCCAACAGATGTGAGATTATGCTGGGCTAACCTGGCTTGGTTCCAATGCTTTTCTGGCCCAATTTCAGATGGATTTTGCATTAGGGTTATGGCCATTGTCTGGGCTTGGGTTCGATTTCACCTGGAGTTTGCATGTCTGATGTGCAGAAAGGCCCAACCCAAAAACTTGCCGAAATTGACCTGGTTAGTGCAGTTGAATGGTATATTCGGCCAGTCAGAAGGTGAAGCTTGTACGGGCTAGGATGAGAGCTGAGCTTATGTATTTAGTTGGAAGTAGGGGTGTCAATGGGCAGGGACGGATCAAGCCCGAACCATTTAATATACGGGCTGGGAAATCTCTCCCAAGCCCAACCAATTACCCATTATCCCGTGACCTGACCTGACCAACTTAAAATTTGTTGAGACCATTTTATTTTAATTGTGTCCGGGTTGATGGACCCAAATTGACCTGACCCATGTTTAAGAACGCTGACTATGTTGTATTTTATTAGTATAGTGCTCATGTTCATTCCTAAGTTCTCTAATTATCTCTATGGTGTATAATTTCAATAGGTTTAGACATTTTAGTCCTCACAATTAGTCCTCACGATATTGATTAAGAGGGTAAATTCATCATTAAAATATAGCTGCTTGGCAAGGAACAGTTGAGCCTTTACCACACCAGGGACGATTTAGATTGTACATGTCGGCATGACTTTTCTTGTTCTCTGCATGTAGTTGGCATGAAGAGGAGACGCTGCAAAGCTACGTGGGGTCCACCATGTTGTAAATGTAAAATCCACTGTTCATTAGGTAATAATCATTATATGGACGGTGCAAAAAAATAGGCCTAGCTGAAAACTTACATGTGATGTACCAATGTAAACAATGTAAAATTGCTTTCGAAACCATTAAATTCATGCAGTGTGGCTCACCTAAGGTTTTTTTTTTTTTTTTTAAAATTATTATCTTCTCTCCATACTTGTGAGTTAGACTTGATTAACGCGTTTAATAAAAGATTTCACATGGTGGCCCATGCACAAACCAATGGTTGGCATCCCATTTTACCTAAACACCTAACATTGAGTACAAAGCCTGATGGACAAGAGAGGATTTTACATTTAAAACATGATGGGTCCCACAAACTTTGGTATTTTTCAAAGTGTGTGAAATAGGTGTTGTAGGGGACTGCATTCCCTCCTCCTTTCTCTTACTTTCTCTTCTCCGAATCTCTCTCCCTTTTTTTGCACTCTCCCTTCCTTGCTTGTTTATATATATATATATATATATATATATATATATATATATATATATATATATATATATATTTGTGGTATATTCAACACTTGTTGTGGTAGAAGTGGTAAGTAATGGGCCGTTGATCCAAATTTAGTGTGGCTATTTACTAGTTGGGTTGGCCTGAAATGGATGGATCAGTCAGTAAGGCCAAACCATGTTGGTGATCTGGATCGTTCATGTGTGCATGTGGAATGTGGTGGCTGAATGAGGGGCAGCAGGCGATTCTAGCCTTTCTGATTGTGGACTGCAAATGGACACTTGAAATGAGAATATGCCAAGTAGTAGGTCCATAAGCCGGCCAGGCTATAAATCATCGTTGTTGATCAGTCAGGCTGGATGGAAGCGATCGAATACGGCAGTCCTTAAGTGGTTCTCTCTTGGGTGTCTTGATCGAAGACCATTCATGAAAATTAAACTTCATTGTAAAAGAAACCTGTTTTGGGCTGCTTTGTTCCCCATGTTTTTTAGGCTTATACTTCTAGAAGGTAACTCCTTATGGCATGTTTAGTAGATGCCTAAAAATGAGTTCATCTCATTTTAGTTGATCGTAGTTGCGTGTTGTTTGCTCTGGATATCAATGTTTTGTGCAACCAAAAACACCCTTAGCCCATGTTTGAAAACCATGATTCCATGCAAGCGAAGAGGAAAAGGGTTTCCTTTTGGTGATTTGTGTAGTCTCGATAGCAAAGAAAAGCATGGATTCACAGGCTAATCATTCCACTTCCCCATGGTTCAGATTCATAGCACAAGAAACTGTTAGGGGAACCATAGAAGCACATAGAGATGAATTAAGCGAAGTATTTCAATTGCACAATCAATTCCAATCACAAACACTCTCTGAATTTAGTGTGGAAAAACCCTTGCAAGAAAAAAAAAAAAAAAAAAAAGCATAAAGTGACAATAATGTACTATGAAAGCAAAAAATTACAAGAGATAGAGATTACACGATTCAAACAAGCCTCGAATCTGCCCAAGCTATGCCCTTGAACCCCTAGAATGAATTAGAAAGCTCTCTCTCTCTCTCTCTCTCTCTACATATATATATATATATACACGCACACACACACACACCCAAATCCCAATTACACCGATATATATATAGCCTATACAAGAATCAGAATCGAAATCGGAAACAAATCCCGCACTTGCTCAATTATGTGTATATGCTCGGTGGCACCTTTGATGGCACTTTAATGACATCGAAAGATCGTCGATGGCATCAAGAGGGTTCCAAAACTCTCCAGCGATAAAACATAAATTTTTCAAAATTTTTCAATGGGACTTCTATGTCGTTGACAACCTGTCAATGGCATCAAACCCCTTTGATGGCATCGAGAAGGACACCCCAAAGTATCTAGCAACCAACATGGAGTTTCTGAATTTTCTCGATGGGATCAAGTAGTTGTTCGATGGCATCGAACAACATTCGATGGAATTGAATGGTTTGTCGATGGCATCGACAGACCTTGTTGTTAAAAGATTTGAGACATCAACAACAATCTCTGTCATGTCTTCATTCTTCATTCTTCATATCTTCTTTTGCTCATCTCTAATTCTGCGTTACATCATAACTCTACCATCATTTCTTGTGCACACTTCGTCTTTTATCTATACTTTCGCCAAGTCCATAGAAGTTGTACAGAATTTGAACTTCTTTGTGGAAACCACCTTAGTGAGCATGTCCGTTGGATTCACGCTTGTGTGAATCTTCTCTAGAGTACACCCACTTCCTCAACTACCTGTCAGATAAAATGATAGCGCACATCAATATGTTTAATACGTGAGTAATAAACACTGTTTTTAGCTAAATTGGTTGTGCTTTCACTGTCATAATTAACGACCATGACCTCCTTTCGAAGCCCCGACTGATTTATTATCCCTCTTAACCTTCCATAAATACCTCCATCACTGCCATATACTCAGCTTTAATCATGGAAAGAGCCACTATATATTGAAGCTTCAACATTCAACTGATCGCTCCACCCGCAAGCACAGATCAGTACCCAAAAGTCGACCTTCTGATATCTACACTACTGTGTAATCAGAATCTACATAACCTACTAACTTGGCCCCCGATTTCTCAAATATCCAAATGTAATCCTCTGTACCTTAAATATATCAAAGTATCCATTTCACAGCTTCCTAGTGTTGCTTTCTGGGGTTAGACATGAATATGCTAATAACACCTACAACATGTGAAATATCCAATATAGTACGGACCGTGACATACATCAAGCTGCTAACCATACTCAAATAAGGCACACGAGACATATCCTGTTTTTCTTCATCAATTTTAGGACACTATTTAAAAGAAAGCTTAAAATGAGCCGTGTGAGAAATGCTAACTAGCTTTGCCATGTCCATCCCATACTTACCAATACCTTCTAAAGGTACTTCTTCTGAGATAATCAAAGCTTGCTCCTTTTTTTTGTCAGTGTATATTAATGCTAAAAACCTTCTTTGCAACCCCTAAATCTTTCATATCGAATGTCCCTAATAGCTGAGTTTTTAGTGAATTGATTTCAAACATGCTATGATTGGCGATCAACATGTCATCAATATACAATACCAGGATAATGAACTTCCCATTACTCAGTGTCTTGTAATAGACACAATGATCATATTTACTCCTGGTAAACCTCTAACTTACCATGAAAGAATCAAACTTTTTATACCACTACTTAGGCAACTGTTTTAGGTCGTACAACAACCTCTTCAACCCACAAATCTTATTCTCTATCTTCCCCTTTTATTTTGAAGCATTCTATTACTTCATATAAATCTACTCTTTTAATTTCTCATGCAAGAAAGCAGTCTTCACATCTGTTTGCTCCAGCTCAAGATAATATTAAGCAACCAGTGCCAACACGAATCTAATAAATACTTGCTTCACCACATGTGTGAATATCTCAGTGAAATCGACACCTTCTCTCTGAGCATATCCATTCGCTACCAACCTTACCTTGTATCTATCATGTTTCTTCTTGAAGATCCACTTGCACCTGATCGCTCTTCGGCCGACGGGAAGCTCCACTAGCTCCCATGTCTTATTTTTGTATAAAGAGTCCATCTCATCATCCATTGTAGCCTTCCACTTTTTGACATACAGCTCATTAAAAGTCTCTTGAAGAGTGGACGGATCCCCCTCATCTGTAATGAGGGCATATGTGACATTTGAGTAATCTCTATATCTCGCTGGTGACCTACGATCCCGTGGCGGATTCCTTCTCACAAGTGGTTGCTCCACTTGCTCTTATACATATGTTTGCATCTCTGTCTCAGCCTGTGTCTCATCTTTGTCTAACTGAACGTCCACAATCAACTTTTTCAGTTCCTTGTGTTCATTCTTACAGAATAAATAACCTTCGTTAAATTTGACGCGTCATGACTAATGACGATTTTTCATGTGACCCGATCATATAGTCTATACCCATTCACACAATATCATAGCCAACAAAGATGTATTTCATGATCCTTTAGTCCAGCTTATCTCTCTCAACTAACAGTATATGAGAGTAAGCATCACAACCAAATACATGCAGTCTAGAGTAGTCTACCTACTAACCACTCCACACTTCCTTTAGAATCTTACATTCAATGGATGTAGGAGGGGACCGATTCACCAAATAATAAGCCGCGTAAACGGCCTCAGTCCATAGGTCTTTGCCCAATCCAACATTACTGGTCATGCATCGGGCCCTCTTCAAGAGAGTCTAATTCATCCGCTCATCCACACTGTTCTGTTCTGGTGTATGACGCACTGTATTGTGCCTCACGATCCCTTCATCTTTGCATTATTGATTGAATTCTCTATAAGTGAATTTCTCGCCGTTATATGTCCTTAATACTTTCACCTTTTACCCTATTTATTTTTCAGCATTGAATTTCACTGCTTGAAGTTGGTGAAAACATCGGATTTATTTTTCATAAAATAAACCAACATATTACTGGAGTAGTCATCAATGAATGTAACGAACCATTTTGACCCTTTGCCAGAAACTACGGGCGACGGCCCCCATACATCAGAATGCATATGATCAAGAACACCCTTACATACATGTTTACCATATATACAATGCTCGCATATATTAAAATCAAAACTTTTTAAGACTGAAATTAAACAACAATCAGAAAGTACCTTCATGCCCCACTCCTCAAATGGCCCAAACATGTATGCCACATACGTGCAGACGTGGAATCCACTATAGACGTTGCAACTCCAATCGATGAAGTACTCCCGATCAACCTATAAAGATGTTCATTTTGATGTGCCTTCATGACTACGAGTGCTCCCTTTGAACCTCTAAGGACACAATTAAAGCCGATGAATTTAAACCCAAGCACCTCAAGTGCTCTAAGAGATGTTAAGTTCTCCCTCATATCAGGAACGTGTCTCACCTCGGTTATTGTATGATCCATGCCATCAAATATCTTGTTGCGCACCAATGCAACATCCACCACATTACAGGCATTATCATTGCCCATAAATACATAGCCACCATCGCACTCTTTGTAACTGGTGAATCAACTCTGATGAGGAGTTATGTGATATGATGCCCTAGTATACAAAATCTACTCATCCTTACGATCATCATATAAGTATCCAACCATGGATACTGACAACACATCATAACCACTCGTACCTACATCAAACTCAATAGTGTTGGCTTACTTGGAAGAAGCCTCCAAATTCTCCTTTCTTGCCTTAGGATTTTAACAATCCTTTTTTATGTGCCCAGACATTCCATAATTTCAGCACTTCAACTTCCCTTTTTCATTGCCTTTGGATTTGGGTCTCGATTGAGAAGATCCATTATCCCGCTCAGAATTCTGTCCCCTTGTAACCGGTGCATCAGTAAAGACTCCCATGTCACCCCCTTTCTTTCTCATCGCCTTTCCATGAAGGGTTGAGATAACAATATCGACATTAATGGTCGATCTACCAGTGCACAACGAGTCCATGAGTGACTTATACAAAGCTAGAGTGAATTCAATAGGATGCGTGACTGATCCTCATCTTTCATCGTTTCCTCCACATCCAACAATTTGTAAATTAACTTGTTAAAGTTATTAATGTGGGCCTCAACATCAGCACCATCTTTCATCTTTAGATTGAACAACTAAAGCTTCAAGTATAGGTGATTCTCAAGAGATTTATTTGCGTAGATGTCCTCTAATTTCGCCATGTAGTTGTTATAGTTTTCTCTCTTATGACATTGTAGAGGACCTCATCTGTTATGCACAATTGTATATAGGTTCTCGCTTTTTTATCCATCTTATTCCATTCTTCATCTGTTATATTTTTTGGTCATTTCTCAAGGAGTGCATCATCCAATCCTTACTGAACTAAGAGACTGGTCATCTTGACATTTCATATTTCAAAATTATTTTTTCTGAATATTTCTCAATATTGAACTTAGGATTAGAAGCCATTGATACTATGCTTTCAGATTTAATTTGTGTTCTAATGTTTGCTCTGATACCACTTGTTGGGAGAACCACGGAAGCACACAGAGATGAATCAAGCAAAGTATTCCAATTGCACATCAACTCCAATCACAAACACTCTCTAAATTTAAAGTGGAAAAATCCTTACGAGAAAAAACCACTGCACAAAGCGACAATAATGCATTATGAAAGAAGAAAAATATTACAAGAGACAGAGATTACCCGATTTGAACAAGCCTCTAGTTTGCCCAAGCTATGCCCTTAAAACCGAACAAATTAGAAAGCTCTCTTTATATACCTAAATCTCAATTACACCCTATATATATATATATATATATATATATATATATATATATATATATATATATATATATACACAAGAATCACAATCGAAATTGGAAACAAATCCCACACTTGTGCAGTTCTCCGTATATGCTCGATGACACCTTCAATGGCATCGACACACTGTCAATGGCATCGAATGCCTTTGATGGTATCGAGATGGTTCCAAAATTGTATAGCAATAAAACATGAATTTTTTGAATTTTTCCGATGGCATCTTTGATGGGACTTTGATGTCATCAACGACCCATCGTTGGCATCGAGAAGGATACCACAAAGTTTCCAGCAACCAACATGAGATTTCTGGATTTTCTTGATGGCATTGAACATCATTTGATGGAATCAAATGATTTGTTGATGGCATCGACAAACCCTGTTGTTGAAAGATTTGAGACATCAACTACATAAACTAGGTTACTTTTGTGAGAAGAGTACGATAAACTCCACATGCTACCCAAACAAAAAACCAAAATTGAAAGCCATGTTTCAATAGTTTTGATGGACTTAGATTCCATGTATATAAACATGCCCTTAAGGTCGGTTTGAATTATGAGGAAAGAAAAGAAAATTTTGATAGTTATCTAATCATTATTTCTAAGATTAGTATTCAAACATGGGTTCACATGTATTCCATCTTTATAGGTCATGTTTGGATGACAAGTGAAAATCTCATATTCCTCTCACAATGGTAATTAGTTCCTTGTGTTAAATAATTCAAACTATAGAAAGCACAATAATTTATTTGTGAAATCTATCCTTTACTATTCAAACAATAATAATAATAAAAAATCATGAAATAATTATTAAAATTTTCTTTTTTTCCTCAGGGTTTACATAGTAGTTAATGTATGATTTGGACATAGATATATGTGAATGTATAATTTTTTTCCTTTCATTTTTGAGATTCGAAATAATATTAAACCCAAAATTTCTTTCTTGTTTTTTTTTTTTTTTTCATTTTAAGACTATCCATTTCTTTTACTGAATGTTTAATTGATATATTTAAGTATTGACCTGAATTAACGACCTGGTTGGACATAACTTTCACAAAATGGAATTCTTACAAAAGCGGGTTTTGCTCACAATGGCATTTAGGCATGAAAACCCCATTTTCTATCCAAACATGTCCTAAACATTTCCCATCCATATTAGAGTTCTTGCTGACTATAATCATAACCTATTACCTAGGAGAAACTAAAACATTACAAAAAAAAAAAAAAACCTCATTACCTTAGAGAACCTAGTTCTTATAAAAAGAAGGGATTTTGAGCAAAGTAGCATCGTGGTAATGTCAAATTCCTCAAAAAGTGGGAGTTTTTAAAAATAAAATAAAATCATTCAATGGCCTTCTGACCAATTTTTTGAGAATTAATATATAAAAATGCCCCTTCTTTGGAACCCAATGTCCATGCAGACTTTCTTCTTCTTGTTCATTACTTATTTTCTTAGTGCTCTTTTTCCTTTTCAAACATGTCTTTTATGGACCCACCACCACCCCTCTGACTGCATTTTGTAGCGTACGGTCACTGTCATCAACTTCACCGGCATATGGGAATCGCGAACTACTTATGCAGTCCTAAAAATATGTGTTGTCGTTACTCCAATGACCACATTTCTTAGAGATGGAAGCCATGATAAGTGGAATATATTTTGAATGGATTATTTTATTTTATTTTTTACAAAATAGCATTTTCTTAGAGATGGAAGCCACTTTTGGTCGTGGATAGAGAGGGATGACCCGTATCAAGGCTCTGTCATTCCCTGCTATTGTGTTGAGTTCCCCACAAAAGGCTTTTAGATGTGTTGTGGGGCACTCGCTACCATCATATCTTTTGAATTTTCTACCTTAAAGTTTGGAAGCACCCGAGCATTTGGAAAAGGACACAAATCTCTAAACTTGGTGGATGGGAGATCCACTCTTTGCTACCTCTGCAGCTAATTTTGTACCATTTGCAGTTGTTCTCGCATTTTAACCATTTCAGATTTGTGTGGTTGTGGATATCTTGCCCCTTGTTGTAGGGCTTGTGCTGCTTCCTCCTCATAATGGTCGACTTCTTCAACCCTTTGATTTCCAAGAATGGGGGGTTGTTGGAAAGAAGATGGACTCCTAGTGGCAAGAGGTAGCTGAAATTGAACTCCATTCCCTTTCGGGGGAGGGTGTGATGTACGAAAATGGCTCTCGCTGGGGTATTTGCCAATTCCGGAATGTTATTCCCATTAAGGGGAGTATGTTGGACTCGAAACTAACTCCCTTCATGGGCATCTACCAGTTCTTGTTCCTTAATTCCTGTTAGGGGGAACCTATGTTGTAACCTAATTATTGTGATGTGTTGAGTAGTGATGTGTGGGAGGATTACTCCCGTTTGCTGGTTGCTGTTGTGGCTATGCTGACTCCTCTGGGAGGGGGAAAACCGGATTAGCCGGAGGAATAAGGGAGAAAGTGAAAGGAGTTTGTGGGATTAAGTTACTTTGGACACTAGGCTGTGTTGCCTGTGTGTTTGATATGGCGCTTGGTACCAAGCGAAGTAGCAACTCCTGTAATGTCTTAAAGCTCTGAGACATCTCAATCAAGGTTGTTACGACAGGCACATCTGTTAGAGCTGTCGGTGCCAGTGCTGGCACAGGTGTTGGTTTTGATGTTGATGCTTCAGCAGCTAGTGAAGCTGCCTGCTTTTCTTCATGGGTAACCAAGGCTGCTTGGGATCGAGTAGTCATAGCTCGGATTGATGCTTAAACCAGTGTAAGCCAAAGAGTGAATTTTTTTTTATTTTTTTTATGAATACAGTGATGCTGTCCCTTAAGATTAAAGTACCACACACTTTCGAGTTGAGTCTTGGCTAGTGGGAACTAGCAAAATTTCCCAGCAAAGTTGTCATTCTGTGGACACTGGAAATTGGTGCCCACGCTGATTTAAATGGTTTTTTCTTTTTTTCTTTTTGGTGTGAAAGGTGGGAGTTAGTAGGTTGATTTGTAAATGTTGGAGTCACCATTAGTCAATTAATCTCAGAATCCCGCAGTCGGCTAGAACCTATGAAAATGTAAAGTTGGAGAAATCCGAAGACTCTCCTACCTTAAATTGACTCCTAATTTACGATCCAGGATTCTGGATAAGGGACCTCGGTTACAAAGAGGGAAGGTGTTAGGCACCCTCTTTGCTTGTACAAAGGTACGGTCTCTACTTGGTGTGGAAAAATAATCTCAAGGGATGATATATGTTGTGGTCAAGATAGGACTAAACATACACGTAGATTTCTGATGTGGCAAGATCCGAGATTTCGGCAAGCCACAGAGCATACGTCCAACAGTGTGTCTAGAGGGCGGATGTGATGATGCTTATGCAAAAAGATAAGAAAAGTGGACTAGACTACTAGGAATTTCTGATGTGAAAGGATCTGATGTATGGTAAGTCACAGAGCATACGTTCACTAGCAATCTAGATGAACAAGGAGGTTGAGAAGGGAATAAATGTCATGATGAATGCTTGGGTATGAGATGAATGGATCTGTGGCTTGAACTTGAATAGGCTAAGACATGGACCGAGCCATGGCCACTTTGGGTTGAGCCTAAGGGTTGAGATGGTTGAAGTGAGATTAAGTGGTGGGTAGAAAAAATCTAGAATTTAAGGCTTGGGAGCTCCTTCTCACCCTCACTCTCACTCTCTTCTCTTCTCTCCCTCTCTTTCTCTAATACTTGGAAAGTGAAGTGATTGTTGTTGAAAATGAGAAGAGGAGAGGGCTATTTATAGCCTTCTCCAATGGTCTTATAGTAAATGTGGAGTTTAAGAGGGGTAAAAGCTGATGTGACAATTTGTGAGTGGTTAAGGGAAGAGAAACGCCATATAATGCACTCCTATTGGCTCTTGGGTTTGGTAAAATAGTAAATAAGGTCGAATGCAGAGTCAAAGTTGATTTTCAGGTGCTGGGCCAGCTATTGCTCGGAGGACACACGCGCCTTACGAGCGGTGGAAATCGTAGTACCGCCGGCGGTAGTCAAACTACCGCCTGGGCCAGGCTCAAGTGTGCGGTCCTCGTGTAGCGCGCCAGTCCGTCCGATGGTTTTTTTTCGAGCTTTTGGGTTTGAATAGGTGGGTTTTCATGTTGATCTGGCTTTAATGGGTTAGGTTGTGGGGTTTTGGGATATTGATCATGGTCCGGATTGTCCCTGCCTTTTCAAGATGTTAGCCTGAGTGGGGTTTCTATAAGTATCAAAACCCCCTTTTCTATCCAAACATGCCCTAAACATTTTCCATCCATATTAGAGTCTTGCTGACTATAATCATAACTTATTACCTAGGAGAAACTAAAACATTAAAAAAAAAAAAAAAAAAAAAACTCATTACCTTAGAGAACCTAGTTCCTATAAAAAGAAGGGATTTTGAGCAAAGTAGCATCGTGGTAATGCCAAACTCCTCAAAAAGTGAGAGTTAAAAAAAAATAAAATCCTTTAATGGCCCTCTAACCAATTTTTTGAGAATTAATATACAAAAATGCCCCTTCTTTGGAACCCAATGTCTGTACAGACCTTCTTCTTCTTGTTCATTACTTAATTTCTTAGGACTCTTCTTCCTTTTCAAACATGTCTTTTGTGGACCCACCACTACCCCTCCGACTGTATTTTGCAGCATACGGTCACTGTCATCAACTTCACCGGTGTATGGGCATCGCAAACTACTTATGCGGTCCTAAAAATAAGTGTTATCGTTACTCCAATGACCACATTTCTTAGAGATGGAAGCCATGATAGGTGGAATATATTTTGAATGGATTATTTTATTTTATTTTTTATTTTTTACAACATAACTTTTTCTTAGAGATGGAAGCCACTTTTGGTCGTGGATAGAGATGGATGGCCTCGTTGTTAACGTGTGGAGAAGGGATTGTGAGAAGGGATTTGAGGTGGAGACAGATGGTTGTAGTTGTCATGTGGAAGACAATGATAACGATAAAATTTAAATTTTATAATGTATACCTTGGAAGACGATGAACATATATCATTTATAAAGGGCTGAGGCTGTCATGTGTTATAGGTTTGAGTCGTGGTTAACATGTGTTAGTTTTCTGGGATAGTCTTTTTAACACTTATTTTGTCAAGGAGAGGATCAAAGAGGGTAATGAAAGTTCATTCGAACGCACATCTCTAAAAGGGTGGATAGAGAGGGATGACCTAATTGTTATGTGGAAGACAATGATAAAGATAGAATTTAAATTTTATAATGTATACCTTGGAAGACGATGAACATATAAAGGGTTGAGGTTGTCATGTGTTATAG
Organism: Magnolia changhungtana; assembly: GCA_030180095.1. Taxonomy (NCBI): domain Eukaryota; kingdom Viridiplantae; phylum Streptophyta; class Magnoliopsida; order Magnoliales; family Magnoliaceae; genus Magnolia; species Magnolia changhungtana. The sequence continues at coordinate 347,067 of JASAUF010000240.1, forward strand.
GTTTAAGTCATGGTTGACATGTGTTAGTTTTCTGGGATAGTCTTTTTAACACCTATTTCTTGAAGAAGGGGATCAAAGAGGATAATGAAAGTGCATCCGAATGCACATCTCAAAAAGGGTGGATAGAAAGGGATGACCTAGTTGTTATCGTGTGGAGAAGGGATTGTGAGAAGGGATTTGAGGTGGAGACGGATGGTTGTGATTGTCATGTGGAAGACAATGATAAAGATAGAATTTAAATTTTATAATGTATACCTTAGAGGACGATGAACATATATCATTTGTAAAGGGTCGAGGTTGTCATGTGTTATAGGTTTGAGTCATAGTTGACATGTGTTGTTTTCTTAGGACTCTTCTTCCTTTTCAAACATGTCTTTTAGGGACTCACCACCACCCCCTACGACTTCATTTTTTAGTGTACGATTGCTACCATCAACTTCTCTGGCACATGGGCATCACGAACAACTTCTGCGGCCCTAAAGAAAAATGTTATTTTTACTCCAATGATCATATTTCTTAGAGATGGAAGCCATGATGGGTGGAATACATTTTGAATGAATAATTTATTTTATTTTTTGCAGAATAGTATTTTCTTAGAGATGGAAACCACTTTTGGTGGTGGATAAAGAGGGAAGGTCATGTGGAGAGGGGATTGAGCGAAGGGATTTGAAGTGAAGAAGAATGGTTTTGGTTGTCATGTAGAAGACAATCACAGAGATAGAATTTGAATTTTATAATGTATTGCCTTGGAAGATAATGAACATATATCATTTTTAAGGGTCGAGCTTGTCATGTGCTAAGGGTTTGTGTCGTAGTTGTCATGTGTTAAGGGTTGAGGTTGTGGGTCGTGGTTATCATGTGTTAAGGGTCGAGGTTGCCATGTATTAACGGTTGAGGTCATGGTTGTCAAGTGTTAAGGGTTGTGGGGCTCGCTATGGGATATGTGTCAAATCCACTTCATTCATTGGATTCAAATTTTTCTTTAACGTCACAAGAAAAAAATTAAATGATTTACACTTAAGGCTTTGATGTGCCTAATTTTTTAGGTTAATGCCCTAAGATGATCTTTGAAAATAGAGGGACGACATGGATAAAATGCATACATCACAGTAGGCCCCACATGACCATCCATCTCTATCTAGGTCGTGCTACCCAATTCGCCTCAATCCCATTACATTAACATTGATTTAGGGCAAAAACCTTTTGTAGGAAGTTCTTGCCATCAGAAGTTATGTCGGGTCCAGTGTGATGCTTGTGGAAAATCCACTCCATCTAGCCGTTTTGGAAGATCATGTTAAGACATGAAACCAAAAATTATATAGATCTGAAACTCAAGTGGGTTACACGACTGCAAACAATGGAAAGGAGTTGCCTACCGTTCAAACCTTTTTGGGGTCCATCGTGATGTTTATATGCAATCCAAACCGTTCATAAAGTAGCCCAAATGTTCAGAAAGTCCTCACCACAGGGATAAACTAAAAGAATAAAAATGTTAAGGATGAACTGAAAGAATAAAAATGTTAGCCTAATCCAAAGCTTCTGTAGCCCAATGAATGTTTCAACGATGGGTGTACGATCTCCACTGTTTTCTATTGTGTGGCCCACTTGAGCTTTGGATCTACCTCATTTTAGGCTCAAGTCATAAAATGATTTGGCAAAAACGTGAAAGGTGTGAATTTCTCACAAACACCATGATAGGCACCAGAGTGTTTACCCCACTAGAATCTCTCCTTCCATCATGCCTTGATGGGCACCAAGCTCAATGCAAATGGTATTAAGGGATAATTTATACCAAAAATTTTGAAAAAGTTGTAAGGGGGCTATCACCAAGTTCATTTTAAAAGTCCCGAATTTTGAAGCATTTGACATTACTATGAGGCTACTTTTCAATAAACATGATTCATCCTTATTCATCTTGATTTCCTCACAAGGGAAAGTGATGTAGAGTGGGTCGCGGACAGTTTCATGGCCAAGATGGATCAGAAAAGGCCCAGTCGACGATAGAAGTGATCCGGACCGTCAGACCTTAGATCGGGCATATCTCGCAATCCGGAATGAGTTACCTGATGTAAAATATATGATTTTGGGGTAGAACGAGCTACTTTAGCCAACCAACCCCACTACGCTGGGTTACAATGCCCTAAATTGTGAGAAACCCCTAGATCGACGATCGTTTCCCTGTTTTAATTTTATTTTTACTATAAATAGTAAGTTTTAGTTTGATTATAGCTCTTCAGCCGTCGGGCTTTAGGAGTTGCGCCCAACGTAAAAAGATCTTAGAATAATTAGGAGAACAGTTTGGCGAATCCTAATAGGACACTATTTTTGGCCAAAAACCTTGTGCACTAGTAGACATCACGACCGTCTATAAAAGTAAGTTTACTATTTATAGTAAGTTGCAATTTCTAGGAGTTTTAGTTGTAGTTTGATTATGATTTCTTTCCTATTGCTTGGTACCCCTATTTAAAGGGTTGTGAACTCATTTTTAGTGATCAATTAATCAATTTTGAATTTCTTAGAATTTATTTCTATTTTCTTCTTTCTTTCCTCATGGATTCGAGAAGTCTTTGTGAGGAATCCAGAGAAGCTCCATTGATTCGGAGTAGTTATCCTCATCACGTTCATCCCTGCGTTAATTGGTATCAAAGCGAGGATTCCCCTCGAGCCGATGGCAAACAATGATGGTATGAATCAAAATCCTGTGGACAGTGATCTAGGGATTCGTTATCTTTCGGAAAGAATTGAAGCTTTTCACCGGGAGAGTCAGTTGATCATGCAAGGGCTGCATGTAACCCTTGATCGTCTTACGAATGCACTACTTCCACCCCGAGCTCTAGGCGGTGCTCCACCACCCAGGGTGACTCCACCACCCATGGTTGTTGTATGATACAACCCCAATTTTCGTAGAGCACTACCAGTGGCAAACCGTATGGCTACACCAGATGATTCAAGTTCTAGCAACGAGGACCTTAATGAGGGTTTTGCCCGATGACCAATCCATGGAGGCGATCATGTAGATCATGCTGAAAGAGACCTTCTAGGTAAGGCTGAACTTCCTAGTTTTAATGGTTTATTACGTATAAAAGATTTCCTCAATTGGCTAGCCAAAGTAGAGAGATATTTTGATTATATGGATGTGCCAGATCATAAAAGGGTGAAATTGGTTACGTTTAAGTTAAAATATAGTGCTTTTACATGGTGGGAACAATTACAACTCTCACGAGCCCTCCAGAACAAGGCGCCCATCTTATCATGGCCACAAATGAGATGTCTTCTTTGATCATGATTTCTCCCCAGTGATTATAAGTAGATATTATTCCAGTAATACCAAAATTGTCGACAAGAAAATCGAACCATCACAGATTACACTGAAGAATTTCAGCGGTTGGCTACACAAAAAGATCTGTTAGAATCTGAGTGACAGAAGGTGGCATGATTTATAGGTGGGTTGCGAACGATAATTCAGGACCGAGTTCAGATGTACCTAGTCGGGATCATAGATGAAACAATTCAATTGGTGGGTAGGGCAGAAACACAACTTGCAAGAGTTCCTGCTCGTCCCTATCCTTCAACTCGACCCCCCATGACAGGTCCCACGCAGGATCCAGTGTTAGCATGAGAAAAAGATTTAGTAGGAGAATATCTTCAACTTCCTACAACCGTAAACTGTGATACGGGGAGGGGCTCATCCAGACCTCAACGTGCAGCACCCACAACAGTGGGTCCGAGTAGGATTCCAAATCTTTATGCTCAACCAAGGTCGAACAGTTGTTACTGCTGTGGCCAGCCAGGCCACTTATCAAATACATGTCCTCAACGTCCCACAACACACTTGACTATAAACGAAGGGGGCACTGAAGATGAGGCCGCAGAGGAAGACTATGGCTATGATGAACATGAACAAACCATTGAAGAAATAACATGTGGCGATGAAGTGACTGGCGAGGATTGTGGCGAATTTCTAGTTGTGAGGCGATTACTGTATACCCCACGAAAGGAATTACATCCACAGCAACATAATATATTTCGTACTCGGTGCACTGTCAACGGAAAGGTCTGTGATATGATCATAGACAGTGGTAGTAGCGAGAACATCGTCTCAAGAGTGATGGTCAACAAGTTGCGGCTGTCAACGACAAAACATCCTTCCCCGTACTCAATTGGCTGGATAAAAAAGGTGAATGAAATCAAGGTAACTGAATAATACACTATATCATTTTCAATTGGTAAAAATTGTAAGGATCAGATACGTTATGACGTGGTCGACATGGAAGTTTGTCACATGCTACTCGGTCGACCCTGACGGTTGTACCATGATGCGACCCATTGGGGATGAGACAATGTCTACGTATTTATTAAGGATAGTTGAAAAATAATCCTTGCCCCTATGGCACCAGAGAACCACCCTGATGCAACCCATCGGGGCGTTCCCTCTTGACCATTTGAGATTTTATGGAGGAATCCAAGGAAACCGGTGAGGTATACACCGTAGTGGTGAAGGGCGAGGAAGAGGAACCCTCAAACATCCCTTCGAGTTTAAGATTGTTTTTAAACGAATTCAAAGAAGTTTGGCCTGAGGATTTACCTAATGGATTACCCCCCATGAGGGACATCCAACATCACATAAAACTCGTCCCTAGGGCTAGCTTGTCCAACCCCCTCATTATCAAATGAGTCCGAAGGAGTGTAAGATACTCCAAGGGCAAGTGGAAGAATTGATCCGTAAGGGTCTCTTGAGAGAGAGCATGAGCCCATGTGTCATCCCAGCATTATTAACATAAAAAAAAAATAGAAGCTGGTGCATTTGTGTCGACAGCCGGACAATCAACAAAATTACCATCAAATATCGGTTCCCAATACCACGGTTGGACAGCATGCTCGATATGCTAGAAGGGGGCCAATGTGTTCTCTAAACTAGATCTAAGGAGCGGGTACCATCAGATTCGTATCCGACCCGTTGTTGAGTGGAAAACGGCATATAAGACCAAGGAATGGTTGTATGAGTGGCTGGTCATGCCCTTCAGCTTATCAAACGCTCCAAGTACTTTTATGCGTTTGATGAATCAAGTTCTAAAACCATTCACTAGCCGATTTGTGGTAGTATATTTTGATGACATATTGATATATATCCAGTATGAGGCGGAGCACAGGAAACATCTCAGGCAAGTGCTGCAGGTCCTACAAATTAACAAGTTGTACCTCAACTTAAAGAAGCATAGTTTTTTAACTGACAGCCTATTGTTTCTAGGATTTGTTGTAATGTCTACAGGCATTCGTGTGGACGATGAAAAGGTGCGAGCTATTAGGGAATGACCGATCCCGACAAACATTCATGAGGTGAGGAGTTTTCACAGGTTAGCAACTTTCTATCATCGATTTATGCGAGATTTTAGCACCATAGTCGCGCCTATAATAGATTGCATGAAAAAAGGACTGTTCCAGTGGACCGATAAAGCCGACAAGAGCTTTCATGAGATCAAGCATCGTTTATCTACAACACCAATCTTGGTGCTTCCTAATTTCGACAAATTGTTTGAGGTTGAGTGTGACGCTTCATACGTCGGAATTGGGAGTATTATCACAGGAAGGCAGGTCGGTAGCCTTCTACAGTGAGAAGTTCAGCGAAGCCCGAAAGAAGTGGTCGACTTATGAGCTTGAGTTGTATGCAGTTGTTCAGGAGCTGCGACAATGGCGGTATTATCTGATTCAAATAGAGTTTGTTCTGTACACTGACCATCAAGCATTAAAGTTTATTAATAATCTGACTAATGTGAATCGTGTGCATGCTAGATGGGTTGTGTTTTTACAGGAATTCACGTTTGTTCTGAGCACAAATCAGGGCAGCAGAACAAGGTGGTTGATGCACTTAGCCGTCGTGCATCACTACTTGTTACGATGAGCAACAAGGTGGTCGGCTTCGACTGTCTCAAGGAGTTGTATGCCGAGGATGGGGACTTCAAAGATTCTTGGGTGAAGTGCCAAGAAGGTCACCCCAGTGACCTTCATATACAGGACAGTTTTCTCTTCAAAGGAAATCGATTGTGCATCCCCCAAAGTTCTCTGAGGGAGTAGATTATTCAGGAGCTACAAGTAGGTGACCTCGGTAGACACCTTGGGCGAGACAAGACTCGAGCTCTTATGGAAGAGCAGTATTACTGACCGTAATTAGTACGTGATGTCGGAAAAGCCGTACAACATTGTCATGTTTGTCAGACCTCTAAGGGGCAATCTCATAATACAGGCCTCTACACCCCGTTACCTGTGCCTGACGGTCATTGGGAGGATTTATCAATGGACTTTGTGCTTAGTCTCCCACGAACATAATGCGGTATGGATTCGGTGTTCGTGGTGGTAGATCGTTTCTCCAAGATGGCACACTTTATCCCATGCAAGAAAACCCTCGACGCAACACACGTGGCGAATCTATTCTTCAGGGAGGTCGTCCGGCTACACGGGGTTCCCAAGACCATTACTTCTGATCGTGACATAAAGTTCATTAGCCACTTTTGACGGACTTTGTGGACTCGATTAGATACACAACTTTAATTTAGCAGTGCTTACCACCCACAGACTGATAGGCAGACCGAAGTTGTGAATCGTACGTTGGGAAACCTTCTTCGCTATATTTCAGGAGAAAAATCGAAGCAGTAGGATTTGGTCTTGTCTCAAGCAGAGTTTGCATTTAACAACATGGTGAACCGCTCGACAGGAAAATCATCGTTCCAGATTATCTATGGACGAGTGTCTCGCTACATGCTTGACTTGGTCCCTCTGCCCAAGCACTCAAGCACGAGCATTGCAGCTGAATATATGACAGATAAGATCATGTGCATCCATGATGAAGTGCAGACCAATCTATATGCCTCAAACGATAAGTACAAGAAACAAGTGGACAAGCACCGGCGACAAAAAGTGTTCAAGGTGGGCGACCGCGTTATGGTCCGTCTGCGCAAAAAGAGATTTCCGACCGGGACGTATAACAAGTTAAAAAGTAAGAAGATTGGACCCATCTCAATCATTTGAAAGATCAATGACAATGCTTATGTTGTTGATCTTCCAGATGACATGACGATCTCACTGACTTTTAATGTCGCGGACCTAACCGAGTATCTATCATGAACCAGCGCAGGATGAGAACTCGAGGACGTGTTCTTTTGAAGTGGAGGGGACTGATGTAGAGCGGGTCGTGGACAGTTTCATGGCCAAGATGGATCAGAAAAGGCCCCGTCGACGACAGAAATGATCCGGACCGTCGGACCTTAGATCGGGCATATCTCGCAATCCGGAATGAGTTACCTGACGTAAAATATATGATTGTAGGGTAGAACGAGCTACTTTAGCCAACCAACCCCGCTACACCGGGTTACGACGCCTGGAATTGCAAGAAACCTCAGGATCGACGGTCATTTCCCTGTTTTAATTTCGTTTTTACTATAAATAGTAAGTTTTAGTTTGATTATAACTCTTCATCCGTCGGGCTTTAGGAGTTGCGCCCAACGTAAAAGGAGCTTAGAATAATTAGGAGAACGGTTTGGTGAATCCAAATAGGACACTTACTACTTTTGGTCGAAAACCTTGCACACTAGTAGACATCACGACCGTCAATAAATAGTAAGTTTACTATTTATAGTAAGTCATGATTTCTAGGAGTTTTAGTTGTAGTTTGATTACGATTTCTTTCCCATTGCTTGGTACCCCTATTTAAAGGGTTGTGAACTCGTTTTTAGTGATCAATTAATCAATTTCAAATTTCTTAGAATTTATTTCTATTTTCTTCTTTCTTTCCTCATGGAATCGAGAAGTCTCTGTGAGGAGTCCAGAAAAGCTCCATGGATTCGGAGTAGTTATCCTCATCACGTTCATCCTTGTGTCAGAAAGTAATGCTTTCGTTGTAAGTGGATAATATGATTATCACAGTCATGACTTTATTGGATTCAAGAGATTAAGAAGCAACTTTCGCAACGGGTTGAGATGAAAGATCTTAGTAGTCTAATCATTGTTTTCATTAGATCAAGGTGACATACTCTCTTCAATGATATCTATTTCAATCAAGTACGCTTTTAATCTCATCCAGAGAGCGCATCTGGACAACTATGGTAGTTCACCACGATTTCAGCATATAAGCCTATAAGGAATGGTTAGAAAACTATGGTAGTTCACCACGATTTTACTCTTTCACGACAGGTCCTATCGTATACTTACATGCAATCAAGACCATATAAATCAATGACAGGCATTCTATACTTACATGCAATAAAGACCATCTAAATCAATTTTGACTAGTTGTGAAGGGTGCATGCCATATAATTTTTGGCCTTGGATTTTGGACCATTCTCTTACTTTTAGCCATCCATTTCATAGCCATCAATTGGGCCATCACTAAGTTCTACAATTGAAATGTTTGATAGCCGTACACGAGTGCCCCATATGAGCAAGATGACATACTACCCTTTAAAAATGCATGCGAACATCAATGGAGTCTAGCCATCAAAGAGACACCAGAGGCCCACGCATTGAGAGATTTAAAAAGCAAACAGCCGGATATGTCAAAGACTCAAAGGGGCACACATACAAGCAAGGGGGAATGGGTTGGGCTTGGGTTGGCCTGGGATCAGCCCAAGCCCATCTCTTCACCAAGCGGGCCAAGAATCTTGCATAAACTCGACCCCCAGTCCATTACCCTCTGACCCGACCTGACCCACTTAAAAATTCATCAAACCCAACTTGACCCGACTCATTTAATTGTAAATGCCCATCATACCCAACTCAAGTTTTGAGTATGGAATATTCCAAAAAAAAATCATCTTCCCAAAAAAAAAGAAAAGTGCATGGAATATCCACTACCTAGCTCAGACGATGCATGCATATATAAAATAAATTATCTATCCTTTTCTTCTTTATTTTGATTTGGGTTATGGGTCGGTTCTTTTGGCCCGACCCATTGATAACCTATATGGGTGGGTTAGGTAGGGTTCCACCCAAGCCCAACTGATTTACTTAAATAGGCCATATTTCTAGCCCAAGCCTGACCCACTACCCATTTAGCTTGGCCCGAACCCTCCTGAAAAGACAGTTGGGTTAGTTGACTCGCGGGCAGACCATACCCATTGCCCCCCTTACATGCAAGATCCAACAGATGTGAGATTATGCTGGGCTAACCTGGCTTGGTTCCAATGCTTTTCTGGCCCAATTTCAGATGGATTTTGCATTAAGGTTATGGCCATTGTCTGGGCTTGGGTTCGATTTCACCTGGAGTTTTGCATGTCTGATGTGCAGAAAGGCCCACCCCAAAAACTTGCCGAAATTGACCTGGTTAGTGCAGTTGAAAGGTATACTCGGCGTGAAGCTTGTACGGGCTAGGATGAGCGCTGAGCTTATGTATTTAGTTGGAAGTAGGGGTGTCAATGGGCAGGGACGGATCAGGCCCGAACCATTTAATATACGGGCCATGAAATCTCTCCCGAGCCAAACCAATTACCCATTATCCCGTGACCCTACCTGACCAACTTAAAATTTGTTGAGACCATTTTATTGTAATTGTGTCCGGGTTGATGGACCCAAATTGACCTGACCCATGTTTAAGAACGCTGACTATGTTGTATTTTATTAGTATAGTGCTCATGTTCATTCCTAAGTTCTCTAATTATCTCTATGGTGTATAATTTCAATAGGTTCTGACATTTTAGTCCTTACAATCAGTCCTCACGATATTGATTAAGAGAGGGTAAATTCATCATTAAAATATAGCTGCTTGGCAAGGAACAGTTGAGCCTTTGCCACACCATGGACGATTTAGATTGTACACCTCGGCATGACTTTCCTTGTTCTCTGCATGTAGTTGGCACCAAGAGGAGACGCTGCGAAGCTATGTGGGGTCCACCATGTTGTAAATGTAAAATCCACCGTTCATTAGGTAATAATCATTATATGAACTGTGCAAAAGATAGGCCTAGCTAAAAACTTACATGCGATGTACCAATGTAAACAATGTAAAATTGCTTTCAAAACCATTAAGTTCATGCAATGTGGCCCACCTAAGTTTTTTTTTTTTTTTTTTTTTTTTTATTATTATTATTATTATCTTCTCTCCATACTTGTGAGTTAGACTTGATTAACGCGTTTAATAAAAGATTTCACATGGTGGCCCATGCACAAACCAATGATCGGCATCCCATTTTACCTAAACACCTAACATTGAGTACCTGATGGACAAGAGAGGATTTTACATTTAAAACATGATGGGTCCCACAAACTTTGGTATTTTTCAAAGTGTGTGAAATAGGTGTTGTAGGGGACTGCATTCCCTCCTTTCTCTTATTCTCTCCTCCGAATCTCTCTCCCTTTTTTTTTGCACTCTCCCTTCCTTGTGTGTATGCCGCTAGCTTTTATATATATATATATATGCGAAAAGGTACTTTGCGACTCGAGTCGTCCGTGAGGTCGAGCTGGGTGGGCCCCACAGTGATGCCTTTCGAACATCAACACTGTCCATCAGATGCACCATTCCATGGTGGGCCTAGACGGCCCAAAATCAAGTAAATCCGTGACTTTAGTGGGCCACACCACATACAGAAGTGCAGAGGGGCCGTGCACCATTAAAACATTCATAACCATTTTTGAGGGCCCACCGAGATGTTTTTTGCAAATCCAGCCCATCAATTATGTGTGTCCCACTTGAATGAGGGTTCAAACCAAGTTTCAGGTGTATGGAAAACTCAGGTGGGTCCCACCAATGCTTTTATATGTTTTTGGCATGTATAATTATGGTTTTAGATGGTGTGGCCCACCTGAGTCATGGATTGACATGATTTTGGGCCGTCCAGGCCCACTATGGAATGGTGCATTTGGTGGATGGTGTTGATGTTCGAAAGGCATCACGGTGGGGCCCACCCAGCTCAACCTCACGGACGACCCCTTTATGCTCGAGCGCATATTACCTTTTCCATATATATATATATATATATATATATATATATATATATATATATATATATATAAGGTACTATGCGCTCAATCTCACCATAAGCTCCCATGAGGTCAAGCTGTGTGGGCCCCACCATGATGCGTTTCGACCATTAATATCGTGCATTTGATGGGTACCCTTTAAATTATGGGATATCCCAAAAATCAGCCATATAAGGAACTTAGGTGGGCCATACCATCTAAAATTATGTGAAGACACCGTTAAAACATATAAAAGCACTTGGTGGGACCCACCTGAGTTTTGCATGTGGCTGAAACTTGATTTGAATCCTCATTCAAGTGGGACACACATAATGGATGGGATGGATTTACAAACCACATCTCTGTGGGCCCTCAAAAATGGTTATGAATGTTTTAATGGTGCTCAGCCCCTCTCCACTTCTGTATGTGGTGTGGCCCACACAAGTCGCGGATTGACTTGATTTTTGAGACCTAGGCCCACGATGGAATGGTGCATCTAATTGATGGGGTAGATGTTCGAAACGCATCACGGTGGGGTCCACACAGCTCGACCTCATGGAATGGACTCGTGAGGTCGAGCGCATAGTACCTTTTCCCATATATATATATATATATATATATATATATATATATATATATTTATGGTATATTCGACACTTGTTGTGGTAGAAGTGGTAAGTAATTAATGGGTTGTTGATCCAAATTTAGTGTGGCTATTTACTAGTTGGGTTGGCCTGAAATGGATGGATCGATCAGTAAGGCTAAACCATGTTGGTGATCTGGATCGTTCATGCGTGCATGTGGAGTGTGGTGGTTGAATGAGGGGCAGCAGGCGATTCTAGTCTTTCTGATTATGGAACTGCAAATGAACACTTGGAATGAGAACATGCCAAGTAATAGGTCCATAAGCTGGCCGGGCTATAAATCATCGTTGTTGAGTCAAGCTGGGTGGAAGCGAATACGCATTACAAGAAATATAGGCTTAGCCATCGGTTGGGGTTACCCTTTGCTGGCGGCCAGTTTTACCGACAGCCAGTAAAGGGGCTTGTCACTCCCCGAACTCGGAGACCGGGCTCACAAAATTCCCGATCGCCGAATTCGGCGCCTACAACCTCCGTAGTACCCCATTCTCGGCTCCCGACACCCATATACCAGGTTTTGATCCTGGGATGCTACAAGGAGGATTTCTAATATCAATTTGATTCGTAATGAGCATAACCAAGCATAACCCACGAACAATAACCACAAGAATACCACCACAAATCCACTATGATCAAAAACTTTGATTACAAGGTGTATAAAAGGAAATACAAGATAGTACAAATATAAAAAACTCCAAAAAACTCGACTGCACGCTCCAGCTGCAGCGAGACTACAGCTGCGTCCTGGCGTCACCTGCACGCATCAATCGTGCATAAGCTTATAGAAAGCTTAGAGGGCGGTGTAAGTGTGTGCGAAGTGCTCAGAATGCAATGCCGGAGTAATGCGGAATCATGCTGATGAGTACGTAAATGCAATCAGCCGTACCAAGGCTATGCAGTACAAGATGTGAATGCTATCGGTCATACCAAGGCCATGCAATGCAATATGTAAGTAAAGCATGCCAATCCTCATACTAATGCAACTCCTCATTAGAGCATCAAATCAGTACGGTTCTCAGTCTGGATAATCAGGGGTTCAAGATACACTCCAAATGGCACTGTCTCTCTCCAAGCAGCACAGTCCAAGTGAGCGTAAGAAACCTCACTATCCGCCTGACCAATAGTCAGCCAATACCTATCCGGCACATCGATAGCGAACCCATTTCCGAGCTGGTCAAACTCAGCCTAGTAATGCCCCTGCTCTCGGGCGAGTAAGGCCACCACTCCTTTCCAACAGACTACGACACAGTGGGAGACGCGGACTTCTGATATTCGGCCCTCGTGCGCTCGTATATCCACTCGGTCTCGACGTTGGAGTCATCTTCTAGTACCATCGGGTTCAGGACTCTCACCCAGGGACATCCATGGCACCCTAATTGCTTGGAACAAGATTTTTTGGTATCCAACCAGCCACCCACGATGTGTCTGTGGCGGCTATGGCCCTGATGTCGCTAGGGCATATCACAATCACACGAATGCAAGTGTATGTATCACACTATCAGTCATGCAACCATCCTGCATATGGCACGCGCTAATGTAGGCAACTCCACCTATCAGGAAGCCCATAAACAGTCTGCCTGAAGGTGTATGCTATGATCAGTCACTCCTCATACCAAGCATACATATGATGCGTATGATCATGAATCATGCATCTATACTAAACATGTTATATAGTGATGGGCTTGTGCATAACGGATATGGGCCTAGACGGCCTACTCACTACAAGTATGGGCCCATCCATAGGCCTTAGGGAGTGTGACAATGCGGACATTTAACCAACATTATCCTTACAATGTGGACGTCAAACCAACATTGTTCCCAAGGCACTACTTATTATAAACATCATTATCTACACCACGGAGGGATCACGCATTGTAATGGACCTAATTGCACCTGATTGGGCCGTATCATATGGGCCTTATATTCATCAAGTGGGTCATATCATTGGACCGCACCAACGGGCCTTACGTACATTGTAATGGGCCATAACCCATGGGCTTTGCATATATCACATTAGTCGCACAACATGGGTCTCAAAAATAACAAGGTGGGCCTAATCATATGGGCCTCATATACATCAAAGTGGGCCTCAATATTGGGCCTATATACATGCCAAGATGAGCCTAAATATATGGGCCCATATATACCAAAGTGGGCTTAAAAAATACATCAGGATGGGCCTAAACACATCAGCCCATATGCATCCAAGTGGGCCTAAAAATACATCAAGATGGGCCTAAGTACATGGGCCCATATGCATCCAAGTGGGCCACATGTGAAGCCCACCATATCGTTTATTTTACTATCCAATTTGTTGATAAGGTCACATGAGTAGAGGCCCATGATAATATTTATTTTTCCACCCAAACTGTTCATAGGGTCACATGGCCTAGGGCCCACTGTACTGTTTACTTGCCACCCAACCTATTCATGAGGTCGCTCGGACCAAGGGGGGGCCCACTGGAATGTTTATTTGCCATGCAACCTGTTCAAAAGGTCACATGTGACCTGGGGCCCACTATAATGTTTACTTGATATCCAACCGTTCATAAGGTCACGTGGACCAGGGTAGGGCCCACCGTGATATTTATTTGCAACCCAATCCACTCATAAGGTCACGTGGACCTTGGGCCCACTGGATTGTTTATTTGCCACCCAACCTATTGATTGGGTAACACCGTCGGGGAGGGGCCCACCGTAATATTTATTTTTCCATTCAACTGTTCATAAGGTTACACTGACTTGGGGCCCATTGGAAGGTGGTTCACAAATCCAGCCCATCCATTAAGTGTGTCCCACTTGGTTGACCGTTCAGACCAAGTTTCAACTGCATCCAAATTTCAGGTAGGCCTCACCAAATAATTTTATACGTTTTAGGCATGTCTTCACATGATTTTTAACGGTGTGGTCCACCTGAGTTCCATATACAATTGATTTTCGGGTGGACCGTAGCCACGGGGGGGGGGGCAAAGCGATTTTCGAAATGCGTACACGGTGGAGGCCCCCACACTGGGCCTGAGACCCACTGTTCGTCTGCGCAGAGGCCAGTCGCAAAGGCCGTCATTGCGGAACAAAGCACGCCGCTTCGCTTTCCTTTTCTTTTTCTTTTTTTTTTGTTTTGTTTTGGGGCCCACGGAGATGTGATTCACAATCCGGCCCACCCGTTATGTTTGTCCCACTTTTCGGGCCGTCTGCATCGAGTCTCATTTGTGATCCAAACTTGTGTGGGTCCCACCAAGTACTTTTATATGTTCTGGCATGTCTTTACATGGTTTTAGAGGGTATGGCCCACCCGGTGATCGAATCACCTTAAAACTTTAGATCAACGCTTAAAATGATGCAAGGGTTGGGATGGATGGCTTGGATCATGCACAAACATCAAGGTGGGGCCTGTATGGGCGGCCCACTCCAAAAGATTTTTTTTTTTAAAAGTTAGCTTGGAAGTACACGCCCATGTCAGTGCACTCCTGTTGCATGTCCAGCGTCCAGGGACGCTAGACGGCATGGATAAGCATAGCATCATGGTGGGTCCCACAAGGATGTGGCCCCACCGTGCATTCATGTATATATTTATATATAAATTATATATATGCTAATATAATATAAATACATTTCATATATATTAAGGTAATGGATGGGATCTCCCTGAAATGTGGTGGGCCACTTTGTCTAATGGATGGAGTATTTTAACACAATTCGGTGGGGCCCACTACATCCTAGGGAGAGGAAAGAGAGAGAGAGAGAGAGAGAGAGAGAGAGAGAGAGAGAGAGAGAGAGAGAGAGAGAGAGAGAGGGGGAGGGACCCCGCCACTATGGGCCCTCCATTAATACAATAAATAGATCAAAATGGGTCCCACTAACAAGTGGGCCCTTAAATGGAAATCAACGGTGGATCACCCACCTCTTGTGCTCTTCCTTGCTCCCTTAGCCTCTTTAGCTCCTAGCCTCCTCTTTCAATGATGGTTGATGATGATCCAACGGTTGAGATAGGAGATGTGAGAGTAGGGGAAAGTGGGCCACACTTGGAGAGTGAGAGAGCTTAGAATGTATGGAATTTAGGTTGTTTTGGATTGAGTTGTGAGAAATGAGAGAAAATGAGAAATGATGGATTAAAGGGATGGAGGGAGTGGTGTATGTAAGGAAATGTATGGGTTTGTTTGAAAATGTGAAAAAGAGGAGTGGTGAGGTGAGGGAGATGTTTGACTTGTGGGAAAAGGGAGAGAGGCCACTTGTACTTGTTGTTGGGTGAGGTGGCATGAAGATAAGGTGGTGTACTTGACTTGATTTAATGGGATATCTCGTAGAGATTCCCTCGAGATTCGCAACATGTGGCGTTTCTTCGAACCGAACGCTGACTGGTATCTTCCCACCTAGGTATCGGTTCAGTGCACGAATCGCGGCGTTGGAACTGCAGCGACGGTGCGATCGCCAAGGTACGAGTTTCGGATTGAGCCGCCTTCGGTAGGCAGGACTCGGCTTAAGATCGCGCGCAACGTCGGATACGAGTAAGAATTGTCAGAATTCAACTGGAAGGATCGCGAAAATCGACGGAACAATACGGTCTACGATACGGGTCTTACAACTCTCCCCTCTAAATAAAAATTTTGTCCTCGAAATTTACTCTATTATCGCAAGTGAACATAACTCATAATAAAAGGAAAAATAAGGCATCGTAATATAAAATCGAAGACAATATACCAGATACAGCACATGATCAATCATCAAAGAGATGGGGATAGCACTCCCGAATCTCAGCCTCGCGCTCCTAAGATGCCTCATCAACAGAATGGTGACCCCACTGAACCTTCACTAAGGGTATGACCTTGGTCCGTAAGACCTGCTCCTTTTGATCAAGGATACAAACTGGCTGCTCAATGTAAGAAGCGTCCTCATGAACCTCTAACGGCTGTCAATCAATAACATGAACGATGTCTGACCCACACTTCCTCAACATAGAGACGTGGAAAACGTTGTGGAGGCCAGACAACTGAGGTGGCAAGGCAAGCCAATAAGCTACAACGCCAATGCGCTTAATGATCTCGAAAGGTCCTATGAATCTCGGGGCAAGCTTGCCCTTCGCTCCGAATAGAACCACACCCTTCATGGGCGAGACCTTGAGATACACATGGTCTCCTACATCAAACTCCAAGGGACAACGTCGACGATCAGCAAAACTCTTCTACCGACTCTGAGCTGTGCGCATCCTCTGCCTGATGATATCAATAGTCTCTAAAGTCTCCTGCACAAGCTCGGGACCTAGGAGATGTCGCTCTCCAACCTCGGTCCAACAACTCGGAGATCTGCACGGTCTGCCATACAAAGCCTCAAAAGGAGTTATGCCAATGGTCGCTTGATAGCTGTTGTTGTACGCGAACTCAGCCAATCGCAGATGCTCATCCCAACTACCACCGAAGTCAATCGCGCAGGCCCGAAGCATATCCTCAAGGATCTGGTTGACCCTCTCGGTCTGGCCATCGGTCTGCGGATGATACACACTGCATCGAGCTGCAATCAGTCCCCATCGCTCTCTGGAAGCTCCCCCAAAACTGAGATGTAAACCTCGAATCTCGGTCAGAAAAGATCGAGACTGGAACGCCATGCAGTCTCACAACCTCCTCGATAAATAACCTCACAAGTCAATCCATAAACCAAGTCGCACGCATCGCGAGAAAATGTGCCAACTTCGTCAGACGATCCACAACAACCCAAATGGTGTCATGATCGCGCTGAGTCCTCGACAAGCCCATAATGAAATCTGTCGACACGTGCTCCCACTTCCATATCGGGACGCTCAACGGCTGTAATAGACCAGGAGGTCTCTGATGATCGGCCTTGACATGCTGGCATGTGTCACACTCAGCCACAAAACTAGCAATCTGGCGCTTCATCCCCACCCAGAAATACTGTCTCCTCATATCACGATACATCTTTGTCGAGCCAGGGTAGATAGAAAACCGCGATCGATGTGCTTCAGTCATAAGATCTCTACGTAACTCTGGAATATCCGGGACACATAATCGGCCTCTGAAGCGAAGTCCACCATCGCACCCATCCGCAACTGCTCGACTCTCGATGATCGCCCGCGCTCGTAATCCTGTAACGACTCATCTGTCTGTTGAGCCTCGATCACCCTTGCGACAAGAGAGGGTTGAATCGACAAGCTCGATAGCTGAATGATAGAAGACTGCAGACCAAAATCAAAGTTGTACTCCGCTATATCCTCGAGCATCCTCCACTCCTGAATCATCAGGTGTGCCACCATGCCTCGCGGCTGACGGCTGAGGGCATCCGCCACCACGTTTGCCTTGCCTGGGTAGTATTGGAGGTCAAAATCAGTCTTTCAGAAGCTCCATCCAGCGTCTCTGTCTCATGTTCAGCTCAGATTGAGAGAATAGACACTTTAAGCTCTTGTGGTCAGAGAAGAGCTCGAACCTGACCCCATAGAGATAGTGTCTCCACACCTTCAGTGCGAAGATGACTGCTGCCAGCTCCAGATCATGCGTGGTGTAGTTCAGCTCGTGGACCTTGAGCTGACGAGACGTGAAGACTACAGGCTTGCCGTGCTGCATCAGGACAGCACCCAACCCAATACGCGAAGCATCAGTAAATACAATGAATCCATCACTCTCAAAGGGAAGAGTGAGGACAGGAGCGGACGTCAGACGGTCCTTCAACTCTATAAATGCTCGCTCGCATGCATCAGTCCAAACAAAATCTGCGCCCTTCCGAGTCAACCTGGTTATCGGGCCAGCAATACGGGAGAAGCCCTCAATGAAATGCCGATAATATTCCGCTAAATCAAGGAAACTGCGGATCTCGGACGCAGTCGTGGGCTGGTTCTACTGATGCATTGCCTCAACCTTCGAGGGCTCCACTGCGACACCCTCCCTCGTCACCACGTGACCGACGAACTTCACCTCCTCCTACCAAAACTCGCACTTCTCCAGCTTCGCATATAACTGGTGGGCACGGAGGGTCTGCAAAGCGATCTCCAAATACTGCATATGATCCTCACGAGTCCTCGAATATATCAGAATGTTGTCGATGAAGACCACAATAAACTGATCGAGATATGGATAGAAGACCTCGTTCATCAACTGCATGAAGACCGCGGGTGCATTGGTCAGTCCAAAGGACATGACCTAAAACTCAAAATGACCATAACGCGTCCTGAAAGCTGTCTTCAGAATGTCCTCCTCTCGGACATGAATCTGATGATAACCGGAACGTAGGTCAATCTTCGAGAAGAACTGTGCACCCTGCAGCTGATCAAATAAATCATCTATCCTCGGGAGTGGTTACTTGTTCTTAATCATGACCCGATTGAGCTCGCGGTAGTCGACGCAGAGCCTCAACGAGCCATCCTTCTTCCTGACGAAGAGTATTGGTGTTCCACAAGTTGAACTACTCGGATGAATAAATCCTAACTCACGCAACTCGTCCAACTGTCGCTGCAGCTCGTATAACTCCATTGGTGTCATACGGTATGGGGCCTTCGAGATAGGCGCGGTACCGGGCACAAGGTCAATCTGGAACTCAATATGACGGCGCGGCGGTAACCCCGGAATCTCCTGGAACACGTCGGAGAAATCACAGACCACCGGCAACTGATCGATACATAAGGCAATGGGCTCCTCGACTGTGCAGGTCATCAAACGAGACAATGACTCTCCTCGGGGCTCTGCAACGAACTGAAACTATGGCAAGCTGGGTATGCAAAACGTGATTATCCTCACGAAACAGTCCATGATGGCGTGGTACTCGGCAAGCCAATCCATGCTCAAGATAACGTCAAAATCTGTCATCGGCAGCACAAATAAGTCAGAAGGTATGAATATATCACCGACCAAAACAGGGCAAGATGGACAGAAATGACCCAATACTGTAGCCTTCCCTAAAGGCGTCGATACGGTCAATCTCTCGCTAGAAGACTCGGTCGGTAATCCAGTCGATTGACGAAAACCCTTAGATGTAAATGAGTGTGAAGCGCTGGAATCAAATAATACTCATGCGATGCATGAGAAGACTGGAAGTATGCCCTTTATGACTCCTCTGGAAGTCTGCGGGTCCTGCTGAGCTACATAGAACCTGGCCTGAGCTGGTTGGGGAGGTGCCTGTCCCCTCTGAGGTCCCTGGTGTTGCTGCTGCCTCTACGGCGGCCTATACTGCTGTCTCTCGCCGCCGCCGGGGTCTCGATGGCTCGTGGCCGCGGCCATCCGCCGATGAGGCCGCCGCCGTGGTCTGGGTCGTCCCTGGAGACCGCAGCGTGGCCCTCTAGACTGCTGCAGATGAGGACGGGGGCACTCAGATATGCGGTGTCCAGAACCGCCACATCCAAAACACGTCCCTGGAAACAGCTGCTGGGGTGGCGCAGAAGGTGCCGCTGACGCTGCTGGTGCTTCTGGTGTCACTAGTGCTGCTAGTACCCTAGCAGGTGGATGACCCCTATACCTCTGTGGTTGTTGATGTTGCTGAGAGCTACTGGACTGGGCTGGCCTCTTCCGGCCTCTCCTCTGATCTCGATCGCTCTGAGAGCCAGCCCACTCAGTCTCATAGATCTGGGCCCTTCGTACTACCGCCTAAAATGTCGGGAGCTCGTGCCCAATAACACGGCCTCGAAGACCGAAACGTAAGCCGCTCTCGAAACGGCGGGCCTTCCGCCCCTCATCATTAACCATATATGGCGCAAATCGTGACAGTGCCACGAAGCGAACCGCGTACTGCGCCACGGACATGTCTCCCTGTACTAGAGTCTCGAACTCTCGTGCCCTCTGACGACGAATGTGGTCAGGGAAGTACTGCTCCTTGAATAGGCTGATAAAATCCTCTCATGTCTAGACATGATCGGGTCCTGCAACGCGGGTAACAGAGGTCCACCAGTGCTCTGCCTCGCCCTGGAGAAGGAATGTAGCCAATCGGACTCGCTGCTCGGTCGTACATGACATAATATCAAAAATCTTCTCCATATCGGAGCGTCATCTCTCAGTTGCTGATGGATCTGGCTCACCCTAAAATCGTGGAGGATCTATCCATCTAAACTCGCGAAGAAGGGCACTCGCGCGCTCCTGCTCTGCCTGGGCTGGAGAAACAACTAAGCGTCTGCCCTGCCCCTGAAGTGCAGTTGTCATACCCTATAACATCTGCTGTAATTGAGAGGCGCTAACAGGCACGGTCGGATCCGCACCGGCATCAGGCGAAGGAACATCATCCTCAGGCAGAGGAGCAGGGATCTCTTGGGGTGGAATAGGAGGCGCCGGTGGTAAAGCAGGAGCCTCAGATGGTGGATCGGGGTACGCTCGGGTCGCTCTCCTGGGTGGCATATCCTATGGAAAAGATAAGGCACCAATCAATCTTGAGAATCACGCGTTAAGGAACTCAATGGAAAGGTTACGCACTCGGAACCTAATCGTCTTAACTCATAGCAAACATGTGATGTTGTTCTCGGTTATTCTCAAGTTATGCTCTGATACCAACTTCTGTCACGCCCCAAACTTGGGGCCCACTGGAATGTTTATTTGCCATGCAACCTGTTCATAAGGTCACATGTGACCTGGGGCCCACTATAATGTTTACTTGATATCCAACCGTTCATAAGGTCACGTGGACCAGGGTAAGGCCCACCGTGATATTTATTTGCAACCCAATCCACTCATAAGATCACGTGGACCTTGGGCCCACTGGATTGTTTATTTGCCACCCAACCTATTGATTGGGTAACACCGTCGGGGAGGGGCCCACCGTAATATTTATTTTTCCATTCAACTGTTCATAAGGTTACACTGACCTGGGGCCCATTGGAAGGTGGTTCACAAATCCAGCCCATCCATTAAGTGTGTCCCACTTGGTTGACCGTTCAGACCAAGTTTCAACTGCATCCAAATTTCAGGTAGGCCCCACCAAATAATTTTATACGTTTTAGGCATGTCTTCACATGATTTTTAACGGTGTGGTCCACCTGAGTTCCGTATACAATTGATTTTCGGGTGGACCGTAGCCATGGGGGGCACCCAATGCACGGTGCTGATTTTTGAAACGCATCACGGTGGTGGCCCACAACTGGGGCCGTGAGACCAAACTCGTTCGTCAGAGGGCCAGCCATAGGGCCGTCAAGGCCAGAAGAGCTGAAGCAGCCTCATCGCGCTTTCCTTTTTTTTTTTTTTTTTTTTTTTTTTTTGTTTTGGGGCCCACGGAGATGTGATTCACAATCCGGCCCACCCATTATGTTTGTCCCACTTTTCTCGGCCGCCCGGATCGAGTCTCACCAGCATCAAACTTTGTGTGGGTCCCACCAAGTACTTTTATATGTTCTGGCATGTCTTTACATGGTTTTAGAGGGTATGGCCCACCCGGTGATCGAATCACCTTAAAACTTTAGATCAACGCTTAAAATGATGCAAGGGTTGGGATGAATGGCTTGGATCATGCACAAACATCAAGGTGGGGCCTGTATGGGCGGCCCACTCTAAAAGAAATTTTTTTTTTAAGTTAGCTTGGAAGTACACGCCCATGTCAGTGCACTCCTGTTGCATGTCCAGCGTCCAGGGACGCTGGACGGCATGGATAAGCATAGCATCATGGTGGGTCCCACATGGATGTGGCCCCACCATGCATTCATGTATATATTTATATATAAATTATATATATGTTAATATAATATAAATATATTTCATATATATTAAGGTAATGGATGGGATCTCCCTGAAATGTGGTGGGCCGCTCTGTCTAATGGATGGAGTATTTTAACACAATTCGGTGGGGCCCACTACATCCTAGGGAGAGGAAAGAGAGAGAGAGAGAGAGAGAGAGAGAGAGAGAGAGAGAGAGAGAGAGAGAGAGAGGGGAGGGACCCCACCACTATGGGCCTTTCATTGATACAATACATAGATCAAAATGGGTCCCACCAACAAGTGGGCCCTTAAATGGAAATCAACGGTGGATCACCCACCTCTTGTGCTCTTCCTTGCTCCCTTAACCTCCTTAGCTCCTAGGCTTGATGTTTTATTTAAACCAACACGATTTAAATGATTTATAAACTCGCAAGTATACGAATCAGATGCAAATATGGTACGTATTACGAGATCGTTCCCACGAGGACTGGTTGTCACAATTTAAATCTATGATTCTTCTTAACTAATCCAATGAATGATGAACTAAACTGCTAAGCACAATTTTAGGAAAAACAATAAAGAACAGGGAAGAAAATTCAATCAGAGAGAAAGCACTAGGACTTTCGAATCCACCCCTAACTATCCTAACCCTTGTTTTGTTTGTTGATTCACCTTGATATAGATTAATACCACTTAAATAGAAAAAGCACAATCTGTGTCCTAAATCAGGCATACAGACTGTCTAATTCCTTTGAGCAATGCCATGAATAACAGATCCCATGTCCTTGGTCGGGCACATGGAATGTACATTCATTAAAGCACCCTGTTTCTTCCTCTATAGGAAACCTGTTCTTGATCAGACCCAAGCACCTGTAATAAGCATCCAAACAACATCCATCTATATACTTTGATCAAGTTCATAGATGGAGAAGTATGGAATTTAAACCCATAAAGCCCACTCAGAGAAAGAAACAAATTAATTAAAATTCAAAGTAAATCAACCAATACAAGAGTGATCAAATTAGGGCTTCATCTCAGCCCTAGCTGAGAGATTAGTGACCTATAAAATCCATAAAAAGAGATGGATAAATAAAATTCATAAAAAAAGGGAACACCAAACCAAACGATCTCCCTCTTCTCTTTCTTCTCTTTCTCCTCTCCCTGGCTCTGGATCTCAAATTCCCTGGATCTGAATGGCTTCCCCACGTCCAAAACTTCCCTTTTATAGCTGCTGGATGGTGGAATCGGTGGCAGAGTCGTAGAAGGACTCAGAGTACAAATTTTCGCAACCGTGATCGGTGAGCCCCACAGAGGTGTTTTCTGGAAAATCCACCCCGTCCATTGGATTCAGGACGAAATTTCAGTCAAGAATGAGTGGTTTTTAAGGTCCATTGGCGCGGCCCACAGAAGAGAATACAAAAGGATCAATTTTGAATGTCACAAAGCAGTCCGTTTGTGGCCTCTGTACCGCACACGTGTGTACGCATGGGAGTGGAATCTCAGCATGGTTTTGTAGTTCTCGTGGCCCTCTACAAGATGAACGGCTCGGATCGGTCGTACGGGCAATGTGTGGGGTCCACAGCCGTTCGCAAAAACGGACAGCGTCCGTTCCTTCGCTGACGTAGAAACAGAGACGCGGATTCGCTGCGGAAATGGTGGGGTCCACTGTGATGTTATCTTGGGAAATCCACTCGTCCATTGGATCCTCTCGAAAAAGCGTTTGGAAGGGATCGCCCGAATACCTATTGATGCAAATCCCCCACGATTTCTTCTCCGCCGTCCAAGATGCTTTTGAACGGTTAGATTTCCATACTCACTCTCATTTGAGATTCGGCCACCTACACATTGATGATATCGATACCAGAGAGACAATGGACGGTCTGGATAGGCGATTTGATGGACGTGTGGGGCCCACAACCGAAACCCATCGGTCGTTTTGCGGACGCTGGAAGCCGCAGCCGCTGTTGAGGGAGGAAGCGCGGGTCAGCGGTCGTTTGACCAAGGCGGCGGTTCGGTGTAGCGCCAGTGCACGTGCGCTTTATGCACATGCTCAAGCATGTGGGGTCCAATGCAATGTTCTGGAGAAATCTGCACCATTCATCCTTTTCTTCATATAATGTCAACCGCCAAAATCAAGTTTGAGGCAGTTCCGATTATCAGGTGAGCCTGAAATCAACGGTTTGTGAGCTGATTTGTCAGTTGGGACACTTCCATAGTGATCCGAGGGTTGAAATTTGAAATGTACGGTTAATTTATGGCCCTCATCCCATGTATGGAATTTTGAACTGATCGGATGGCGGGAACCATGTGATCTTGCATTCTGGACCCTTTTTGGGCCCCTTTGGCTTCAGTTTCTTGATTTCCTCGGATCTCGAGCGTTGATCTTGGTTCCCTGGGGTCGTTCTCGTGCTCTGATGACTTCAGAACGTGAAATCCATGCTCTTAACATTATTTTGCAATTAATACTCCTGATTTCATCCTGTAACAAAAACACAATTAAAATACGGCATTAAACATTATCATGTATGTAAAATTAGGCAATTGCTGGGGTCTGATATGCAATATTCGACCCTGATCACAACCCCCAACCAGCATTTTGCTAGTCCCGAGCAAAACATGCGAAAAATAATTTCAGAAATAAAAGACAATTCCTGTAAAACCCAAGTGACAAGTGAATAGATAGCTGAGATGTGAAAAGTCTAAGATTTATGAATGGTAAGTAGAATTTTCTTCTGGAAGCAAGCTCTCGGCAGATTTCATAATTAATTTCAAATTATTAATCTATCAATTAGAACATTCCTAAACATTGAGTTCCACGAGTGTAAAGTATAATCTCGACTTACAATCATTAAAAGATCCAATTTGTCAATTTCATGATATCATTGGTAATTCGTGACAACCAAGCTTGAAACCAACACTTATTTCACAGATTAACCTTTCATTTTACCAGCCTTTGGTTTTCTTTATGAGCAGTAACGCAAATGAGGGGAATCAAATTCTCACCTATAGGGAGCAAACCTATGGCGAAAACTTGTCGCCTAACTTTCGTTTTTTTTTTTTTTTTGTCAACTATGGAGAATCAAATCTACACTTATAGGGAGCAAACCTATGGTGAAGATTATGTGACTTAGCCTTTTAATTCTTCTTTTTACCAAGTTAATCATTCAGTTATCGAACCGAAAACTTAATGTGAAAGCGAGATGTGATATATGAAATCATGGCTCAATCAATGTTTACAACTTCTAATCATGGATTAACAATTCAAAATTGACTGTGAAATAAAGCAGATAGCCGAATCCAAGAGTCGTAAGTTACCAACATCACATATCTTATAATGTTAAAATCACAACTATTCCTTAAAATCACTTTTTCAATTCAATAGAAATTCCCGAAAAAATTTTAAAATTTTCACAAATTTTGCTCAAGACCAAGAAAATACTGATTAGGTAACCTAATCTCCCACCCCCAACCTAAAATCTACATTGTCCTCAATGTAAAAGAAATAAGCATGCAATGCACTTGGGACAACGAGAATAAAAGATGAGTGATGGAAAGATAGTACCTGGATGGAGAATCAAGAAGCTTTGTCAAAAAAATTTCATCATAAAAGCAAGTTAGCACAAGAGAGAGATCAACAGAAGTAAAAATAACAAAAAAAGAAAAATCAAAGAAGATCCTACCTATACCACTTTCGCAGGTGCTCTCGATTGCATTTAGCGTATGCAACAAGCCTTTAAACCCCTAGGTTACCCCTAGTGGAAGAGTTGTAGTCTCGTGAGGGTTTGCAGTAATGTTACCCACAAACATTGAACTAACTAACTAGAAAAATGAAAAGAAATGAAATATAATAAAAAGGCTGGGTTGCCTCCCAGGAGCGCTAAGTTTAACGTCTTCAGCCAGACAAGAACGGACCATGAATGAAATAATCTTTATAACCAGGGTCCGCCAAAGAAATTACCTTACCACCTTAATTAACCAATCCCAGATAAGTGATGTGAGTTCCCATGAGCTGTGCTATCTACAAGGAGGTAACTGACATTGTCGTCAAATAATTTAAGGACTTCTACTCGCACGACTTCTTCCATGTTAGGATCACGCTTCTTTTGTATTTCACGCGACATTTTCACAGCATGATCCATGCATATCGTGGGGCATACTCCCTGTATTTTTGCTATCTTCCTTTCAATTGCTGCCTTATATGCTCTAAGAAAATTAAGCAGCCTGCTCGCCTTTGTCTTCTCAGAGTTCAAAACTGTGCTGTCAGGAGGCATCTCAGAGGGATGAAGGGGTTCCACTTTCGCTCTCCATTTTTTAGTCTCCAAGATAGGAGTAGAGTCGAGCAGTGCATTGACTTCATGGATGGGACTATCGATGTCAAAGTCCATGCCAGCTTGTGCTAAGGGTCTCAAGTGGATCTTCAAAAGATGTACGAAAGGAGTCCCGCACAAGGCTCTCGATCATGTCCACTTCAAATATGTCATCCAAATCATGGATTGTTGTCCGCATTAAAAACATTGAGTTTAATATTCATGTTACAAGGACAATTTCATAACTCCATTCCCGCAATTGATAATAGCATTAGATGTGGCCAAAAATGGACGACCCAAAATGACCTGGGATCTGACTATGAAGATTCGGACGGTGAGTATCAATAACTATGAAATCTACTGGAAAATAAAATTTATCAACCTGGATTAACACATCTTCAATAACACCCCGGGGCACCTTGACAGATCTATCAGCCAGTTGTAATGTTACCTTAGTCGGTTTCAACTCGCCAAGTCCTAGCTGCTCATAAACCGAATAAGGTAACAAATTAACGCTCGCCCCCAAATCAAGTAATGCCTTCCCGATCTTATGATCTCCTATGCCGCAAGAAATGGTGGGAGCTCCTGGATCCCTAAATTTAAGAGGTGTGTTATGTTGAATCATGGAGCTGAGCTGCTCTGCAAGGAAGACTTTCTTATGAACATTCTGCTTACGCTTTTGAGTGCATAAATCTTTCAAAAACTTAGCGTAAGCATGGACTTGTTTGATAGCGTCAAGCAACGGGATGTTGACTTGCACTTTTTGAAACACATCCAAGATTTCATCAAAGTTGTTTCTTTTCTTTATTGGTGCTAGACGTGAGGAAAGGGTGCTTTGGGCACGTAGGGTGGCACATCAGTGGCTCTTGGAGAGTCAGAGGGCTTTTGGACTTTGAATGCATTGGTGTGTCCCTCTGCTTCATCTTGATCTTCTGTTTTAGAACTTGATTCGTCCCCAGGCATCTCTATTCTGTTATCAATCTGCTTGCATGACCTAAGGGTAAGTAATCGATTTGGCTGTTCATGATATTGCCCTTGGTTAGAATTAGAGCCAATCTCATACTGTCCCTTTGGATTAGCCTCAGGTTGGCTAGGGAACTTGCCCTTCTCTCTCTCACTCAATGTGGCAGCTAGTTGACCCATTTGTATTTCCAGCTTAGCAATGGATTGTGCATTTGCATGTAAGCTTTCTTTGGTTGGCGATAAGGTTTGTTGGGTATCTTTTTGGAATTGGGAGAGAACTCGCATAAAAAGATGGAGTGTATCCTCAAGAGATGGGTTCCTTGATTGTGTAGGCGGTTGTTGATATTGCGGAATTTGTTGACTGCCAACTTGGAGGTGTGGTTGCATGGGAGGATTTCCAGATGGTCCTCCTTGATGTGGTCCCTTTGCCCAAGAAAAATTTGGATGCCTAGCCCACCCTGGGTTGTATGTGTTCGAGTAAGGATCATTCCTGTGTTTTGAAAAGTGTTCATAGCATGAACTTGTTCAGAGAGAAGTTTTGAGGGTCTTTGCCCCGGATGGACAAGATGGGCGGGACTAGAACATGTGGCACATGCTTCCACTTGATTTGTTTGTGGAGGTCCATTATTTAATACCGAGCATCAACTTTCTTTGTCGGGTTATCAAGTTTGGCGCACAACAACTGCGCACGACTCTATCTCATATATACCACCTCTCTTTTGTGGTTGGGAACTTCTTTCACCTCTATCTGAATAGTCCCATCTTTGGGAGTTTTCACACAAGGTTTCAAAGAATTTCCATGCTTCAGTATCGCTTTTGGTCATGAAGGACCCTCCTTGGTGGCATCAACCATGCGACGGTCTGGGGTGTCGACCGTCATAAAAGTATTGCACTTGTTGCCACTTCTCAAAACCATGTTGAGGACATTTAAGAAGCAAGTCCTTCCATCTTTCCCAACATTCATGAAAGTGCTCGCCCTCTTTTTGTGTGAAGTTAGTAATTTCTCTACGGAGGGCATTGGTTTTGTGAACGGGAAGAACTTATTTAAGAACTTCTTAGGCAGTTGGTCCCATGTAGTGATAGTTCCAACTTCTAGAGAATTCAACCATGCTTTCGCCTTATCCTTCAAAGAAAAGGAAACAGACGTAGGCGGATTGAATCGTCGAGAAGTTTTGGAACTTAAAAGTGGAGCAAATGCCTAAGAATTCTTTCACATGATGATATGGGTCCTCCTTGTCCAATCCATAAAAGGATGGCAAGAATTGTATGATTTGCAGGTTTAAGTTCAAAGTGTCTTTGCCGTAGTGGTTGGCAACACTATGCATGAAGGCGCATTAAATTGGACAGGAGCTGAATAATCTTTGAGAGCCTTAACTTCGATCTCATTCGCCATTTCAACAGAATTATTTCTCAATCTTTCACGCAGTGTTCTTTCTATTTCAGGATCAAACGGTGCTAGTTCTATATTCAGAGATCTACGTCCTAGCATAAACTATGTTATTGCAATGGAAGAAGGAAAACTAAACTAAGATGCAACCAAAGAGAAATAAAACTAGACCTAGAACTATGAGATTTTAAAACAAGTTAAAATTATGTAAGTAAGAATGGGAGGAAAGAACCTGGAAAAGGAGATGAATGATGTCAGAAAATTTAAGATGTTCCTCCTTCACTTAGTAGCTTCCTTCCTCAATTCCTGTAAAAAAAAAAAAAAAAAAAAAAAAAAAAAAAACAAATTTAGGTTTCCTAAAATAATGATAGAAAAATCCTAAGCAACGGTTAATTTCTAAAAATAAAATAAAATTAAAATAAAATTAAAACTTTAACCTAAGTTAGTAAAATCCTAAGCTATGAATTATGATAAGAGAGAATCCTAAATTCAATTTGGAACGAAACAGTCCCCGGCAACGGCGCCAAAAACTTGATGTTTTATTTAAACCAACACGATTTAAATGATTTATAAACTCGCAAGTATACGAATCAGATGCAAATATGGTACGTATTACGAGATCGTTCCCACGAGGACTGGTTGTCACAATTCAAATCTATGATTCTTCTTAACTAATCCAATGAATAATGAACTAAACTGCTAAGCACAATTTTAGAAAAAACAATAAAGAACAGGGAAGAAAATTCAATCAGAGAGAAAGCACTAGGACTTTCGAATCCACCCCTAACTATCCTAACCCTTGTTTTGTTTGTTGATTCACCTTGATATAGATTAATACCACTTAAATAGAAAAAGCACAATCTGTGTCCTAAATCAGGCATACAGACTATCTAATTCCTTTGAGCAATGCCATGAATAACAGATCCCATGTTCTTGGTCGGGCACATGGAATGTACATTCATTAAAGCACCCTGTTTCTTCCTCTATAGGAAACCTGTTCTTGATCGACCCAAGCACTGTAATAAGCATCCAAACAACATCCATCTATATACTTTGATCAAGTTCATAGATGGAGAAGTATGGAATTTAAACCCATAAAGCCCACTCAGAGAAAGAAACAAATTAATTAAAATTCAAAGTAAATCAACCAATACAAGAGCTGATCAAATTAGGGGCTTCATCTCAGCCCTAGCTGAGAGATTAGTGACCCATAAAATCCATAAAAAGAGATGGATAAATAAAATTCATAAAAAAAAGGGAACACCAAACCAAATGATCTCCCTCTTCTCTTTCTTCTCTTTCTCCTCTCCCTGGCTCTAGATCTCAAATTCCCTGGATCTGAATGGCTTCCCCACGTCCAAAACTTCCCTTTTATAGCTGCTGGATGGGTGGAATCAGTGGCAGAGTCGTAGAAGGACTCGGAGTACAAATTTTCGCAACCGTGATCGGTGGGCCCCACAGAGGTGTTTTCTGGAAAATCCACCCCGTCCATTGGATTCAGGACGAAATTTCAGTCAAGAATGAGTGGTTTTTAAGGTCCATTGGCGCGGCCCACAGAAGAGAATACAAAAAGATCAGTTTTGAACGTCACAAAGCAGTCCATTTGTGGCCTCTGTACCGCACACGTGTGTACGCATGGGAGTGGAATCTCAGCATGGTTTTGTAGTTCTCGTGGCCCTCTACAAGATGAATGGCTCGGATCGGTCGTACGGGCAATGTGTGGGGCCCACAGCCGTTCGCAAAAACGGACAGCGTCCGTTCCTTCGCTGACGCAGAAACAGAGACGCGGATTCGCTGCGGAAATGGTGGGGTCCACTGTGATGTTATCTTGGGAAATCCACTCCGTCCATTGGATCCCTCTCGAAAACCGTTCGGAAGGGATCAGTTCTGAATACCTATTGATGCGGCCCACGATTTCTTCTCCACCGTCCAAGATGCTTTTGAATGGTTAGATTTCCATACTCACTCTCATTTGAGATTCAGCCACCTACACGTTGATGATATCGATACCAGAGAGACAATGGACGGTCTGGATCGGCGATTTGATGGACGTGTGGGGCCCACAACCGAAACCCATCCATCGGTCGTTTTGCGGACGCCGGAAGTTGCACGGCCATGTTGAGGGAGGAAGCGCGGGTCGGCGGTCGTTTGACCAAGGCGGCGGTTCGGGCAGTAGCGCCAACAAGACGCACGTGCGCTTTATGCACATGCTCAAGCATGTGGGGTCCAATGCAATGTTCTGGAGAAATCTGCACCATTCATCCTTTTCTTCATATAATGTCAACCGCCGAAATGAAGTTTGAGGCGTTCCGATTATCGGTGAGCCTGAAATCAACGGTTTGCAAGCTGATTTGTCAGTTGGGACACTTCCATAGTGATCCGAGGGTTGAAATTTGAAATGTACGGTTAATTTATGGCCCTCATCCCATGTATGGAATTTCGAACTGATCGGATGGCGGGAACCATGTGATCTTGCATTCGGACCCTTTTTGGGCCCCTTTGGCTTCAGTTTCTTGATTTCCTCGGATCTCGAGCGTTGATCTTGGTTCCCTGGGGTCGCTCTCGTGCTCTGATGACTTCAGAACGTGAAATCCATGCTCTTAACATTATTTTGCAATTAATACTCCTGATTTCATCCTGTAACAAAAACACAATTAAAATACGGCATTAAACATTATCATGTATGTAAAATTAGGCAATTGCTGGGGTCTGATATGAAATATTCGACCCTAATTAAGGCTCCTCTTTCAATGATGGTTGACGATGATTCAACAATTGAGATAGGAGATGTGAGAGTAGGGTAAAGTGGGCCACACTTGGAGAGTGAGAGAGCTTGGAATGTATGGAATTTAGGTTGTTTTGGATTGAGTTGTGAGAAATGAGAGAAAATGAGAAATGATGGATTAAAGGGATGGAGGGAGTGGTGTATGTAAGGAAAGGTATGGGTTTGTTTGAAAATGTGAAAAAGAGGAGTGGTGAGGTGAGGGAGATGTTTGACTTGTGGGAAAAGGGAGAGAAGCCACTTGTACTTGTTGTTGGGTGAGGTGGCATGAAAATAAGGTGGTGTACTTGACTTGATTTGATGGGATATCTCGTAGAGATTCCCTCAAGATTTGCAATGTGCGGCGTTTATTCGAACCGAACGCTGACTGACATCTTCCCACCTAGGTATCGGTTTAGTACGTGAATCGCGGCGTTAGAACTGCGGCGACGGCGCGGTCGCCACGGTACGAGTTTCGGATCGAGCCGCCTTCGGTAGGCAGGACTCGGCTTAAGATCGCGCGCAACGTCAGATATGAGTCGAGAATTGTCGGAATTCAACCTGAAGGATCGCGAAAACCGACGGAACAGTACGGTCTACGATACGGGTCTTAAAGGACCCTATAAATTGAAAACACGGGATGCCCTAAAACTTCATTTGCAAAGCTCACCCTAAGCTCTCTCTCCACCCGCTCTCCCTCAAGCTCTCCCTCTCTCTGCCTCTCTTCCCGCCCGCTCTCCCTCAAGCTCTCCCTCTCTCTGCCTCTCTCCCTGCCCGCTCTCCCTCAAGCTCTCCCTCTCTCTGCCTCTCTCCCCGCCCGCTCTCCCTCAAGCTCTCCCTCTCTCGCCTCTCTCCCCGCCCGTTCTCCCTCAAGCTCTCTCTCTCTCTCTCTGTGCCTCTCCCTCTCCCTATCCACTTGCTCTCCCTCTCACGTCCAAACTCTCCTTTTCCACCAGCTAGCTGGGTGGTGTTGGGGTCATCACCTAATCCGAAAACCCCCAAACCCTCTCTCTCTTGATCAACTCTCCCCTTCTCTCTCTGATCGATCTCTATCCCTCTTCCTCTCCCTCTTACATCGGCCAGCGGCGTTCTACCACAACCTAGCGGTGCATCAGCTGCATCGTGATGGAGATCTGACCATACCTCAGCATCTAATGAATAGGGTTTCTACCCCGAAAGGGAATTTTTTTTCATCTTGTTTATATGCTTGTAGTGGGGATTGGAATTAGTGTTTTCGATTTGGGATTGGAATTAGGGTTTTTCCTTTTGGGATTGGAATTTGGTTTTTCGTTTGTGATTGGGATTTGGATTGGAATTAGGGTATTTCTTTTGGGATTGGGATTGGAATTGGGGTTTTTCATTTGGGATTGGGATTGTCAAACTTCTCTCCCATCTGATTAGTGGTCTGCAATTGGCCAGCTGGTAAAAGAAAAATCCACCAGATGGCCTGTTGTAATGGATGAGATTTTCAGCCATCTGATTGTAATGGAGGAGATTTTAGGGGCATGGCCTGTTTGTGATGGGGCTCACCAGATGGATGCTGTGGATATTAGGACATGATTGTACAAGTACTGTTGCCACAACTTACTCGAGTTCCCGGCGAAGTGCATCAAAAAGCTCCCTCTTAGTCTCTCTCTGCCACAAATTTTGGAGTCAGTCAAGGAAGGCTGTGGCAGTTCCAAGAGTGGTGTTTGCATGGGTAGGATTTTATTGAGCACCTTAGGATGGTCATGTGTTTTAAATGATAAGGGACTGAATTTTGCCACCGCCACTTTATAAAATGAATTTGAGATCCCTTCTAAGAAGTTCACTATGTTGCTTGGAACACTACCCCTTGCATGATTTGATTGTGGTCATCATAGAGATTTAAATGGCAAGTGCTGTCAAATTTGGATTTCACCTTTTTGCTTCCAAATGGTATCTTTGAAATAAGTGGAAATGAGGGAATAGTCAGATACTTGACCCTACTGATCTTATGGAAGGCATTTCTTACAAATGGCGGAAAGAACTTAACCACAATTTGGTTCAAAACAGACCAGTTTGGGGGAATTAGATCTAATTGAAGTCTACCACCTAATCAACTTTAGAATTACGTTATGAATAAATGTGCAAATCAGCACACAATCCGCTTTTCTTTTTCAATTTGTATAGGCAGGATAAATTAAGAGCAATAGTGCTGATGGTAATGCACCAACCATCTTTCATACTTCCCATGAAGGAATGAGCAGACACATCCATCCACAATAATCTCTTTTAAACAGATAATGTCATTAGGTACAAGCTAAGCTTTCATGCTGGCAATGAAAGCAGGGACCATGGAAAAAGTCAACCATCAATAGTCTTATTAGCAAATAAGGGTATGATTACAAATTACTTTTTTCAATGAGCAAAATTTCCATTGGCTGAAATGACCAGAGAATGTCATTGCATGGTTTAATGGCACAATTGATTGATTTAATTGGGCTTTTTTAAAAACAGTTTGTATTTTTGGGTGGCATTTTTGTCATGCAATTTTGCATGTTATATGTTAAAAGAAATAAAATCAAAAGTTTGGATCTCTCTCTCTCTCTCAGTTTGCTTTAATACTCTGGCAGAGTGTGATGAATGATATGTAGGATCTATATATATATATATATATATATATATATATATATATATATATATATATATATATATATATATATATATATATATATATCTGTGTATGTGTGTGTAGTTTTGCAATATTCCCCACCTTCTTTCATCTACCACTATGCGTCTAAGTCACAACTACTTAAATGCGGCAAAACTTGCATTTGAAATAACCATATAGTCTTCTAAACATCAGTTAGTTTTAGCTGATCATAAGATTGGTGGAGATTATTTAGATGCAGCAAAACTTTCATTCATGAGAAGATATGACCCAAACCATGATTCCATATGTTCCAAATTGGGCATGAAATATTTTTAAATTACATTTTGTGCATCTTCACTTGTTATTAATGGAGTTGGACTAGTACAGCTTTTGCTGTTTTGAATTATTGCAATTTGACTCTTCGACGAAATTGCAACTTTGTTCCCAAAGGCTGCAAGGCTGAGGAACCTGATTTAATCTGCACCATTGTATGTGGATGTCACAAAACATGTCATAAAGAAAGGGCATGACTATGAAGAAGTCACAGAGACACAGGAGTTCACCAAAGTTTTCATTGGGAAGGTAAAATTTGAGCTATGAACTAAGGATTCAACCCAGAACATGAATCTTGGTTGACTATATGCTTATTGTTTCCTTTATTATCCTGGTATTATGTTTGAGTTCCTATAATCATGGTCTAGTTATTGTACGTTGTACCAGAATTCAGAAAAAGATCTAACAGAACTCGAGGAATGTCCATATGACCAAGGTGGATATTGTGACTGATTCTGTCTTGTGCCTTACCATGCTAGTGCTAAAGTTTGGCATTCCTTGTGGTCTGCAGGGCTCTTCAGGGCAGTATATTCAGGCTACTCTTCCTTATAATCGAACAGAAATCCCAATAATTATTGTGTTTCGAGCATTAGGGTTTGTTGGCAACAAGGATATATTAGAGCATATATGCTATGACTTTTCCGATACTCAGATGATGGAATTAATTCCATTTGATGCAATTCCTACCATTTAATCCCGCGGTCCATACTCAGTTATTCTTAAGTATTCACTGCATGTTTTGTTGGCGATTGTAGTTCTGATTGGAAAAGTCCTAGTGGCCTGAATATCGTAGAGATATTTCAAAATTAGCTAAAGAAGTCCATCTAACATCAAGATCCATAGATGTTGAAGTTGCGAAGTTGGAGGGCGATGATAATATTCGGCAACATCGATGGTATGTTGACCCCTTTACTCTCACTACATCCTGTAGTTCCCACTACATAATTCCTTGCATTAAGGTGTCTCACAAAAATCTTTTTCATTGGAAATGTTATGTTGAAAATATGAAATCTGAGTGGACATAAAGGAACAAAGGCATGACACTAATTTGAGCTCCTTATTGTAGATAAAGTCCGTTCATTAAGACAGAACAGTGCTATTTCATGATGGATCATCAGTTTTGCGAGATGTCATCTTCCATTATTGCAGTGTTAAAGCTACTTATTTATCAGTTTCTTCAATTCTTCCATTTTCTTTGTTAAATCCATATTGATGTTTTTTAGGGAGGCTTACGGGTTCCTCTTGGAGATAGAAGCCCTTAGTTTAAAAGGCCAGCTAGATCAGATTGTCAACATATCTTAGAGACCATCCAGTTTCATCCATGTCACCTAAAGCAGGTCAATGAAAGAATGCTAAATCAATCCAGTGGGCTAAGGAATAAATGATATGTGGTCTCTTCTACAACACAACTTGATACTCACTATCAACACATTGAAACAAATTTGCTTGGTGACAAAAAGTTGCTATACATGTTATCTTCTCACATCTTTTTGATGATGCTTTTATTCTTCTTCATGTGTAATTTATTAAATTTCATCTGTCAGTGTTTTTGTTAGACTTGCACTCTTGTTCGCTTGGCTATCAGATGTCGACAAATATGATTCATTGGCAGCAGGGCAATGATTAATGAGGGAAAAAGCAACTCCATTCTGGTTTGTGGTGAAAGTGGTGCTGGTAAAACTAAAACCACAAAAATGCTTATGCAATATCTTGCATATATATGTTTCTTTCTTCTATTAGTATTGTACTGTTATTACATAGAATGGTTTGATGGTTGTTTTGATTGGTAGTTTGAACAATAGATGGCTTGGTGCATTGTATTTTTGTCTTCCTAATATGTCATTCTATGCAAGGATGCCAAGTCAAATCATTTTTCTCAATTTCTATATAAGTTCTTAGTTGATGCTTCATTTTCAGGTATTGCAATCTCCAATATGGATGTTCTGCTTTTGATTGCTTTACCTCTTGTTTGATTTGGATTTTGTCCAAAAGGTACCCAATGGACCTAACCTGAGCTTCTACCACTTCTTTCGAATTCAGCCCCACTTGCCATTTATCATCAATATCTTCAGGTCCAATGCCCTGGGTCCTGTTGGCTTTATTTTGTGTGCATCTGTTAGTCTACTCTTTTTAATGGTAAGCATGTTAAAAGCTATTGAATTAATGTGGCATACCTATCAGTCCCAGCCAAAACCCGTCTTGTTTCAGTGATGAGTTCTGATCCCAACCAATTCGACAGTCTGGTCCATTCCAGGTAAGTAAACACTGATCATTGTTGAGGTTCATCAAACTGGAAGCTCCTCATTGATCAAGTGAGTTTATTTCTTGTACTGCATATTTTGAGGTTATCATAAAATCGATTTCATTCAGCCAACGTCTGTTGCTTGTTGGAATTGGCTAATTGTTTTCATTTTCATTGAGAAGGAAGGCTGTCAAACTTTTGACTTATGGAGGGAACATCTTTGGAGTTGTGTCATGAGCTACGCTTACCCTTTGTTAATTGGGTTATAACAAACCAGGTATATCTCTTGAATTTTTATTCGAGAAACTCAAATCTTTTGAATTGCTGATATTAAGGTTGTCAAAATGGTGTGTTAGACACTCTTCTTGTGCACTTCCATTTACTAATTTGCACAATAATTTTTTCTTTGTTAGACACTCTTGTTAACATTTGCTTATTTTCTTAATACGTTAACATTTAAACCAGTAGAACTCTATATTCACGTATATTGCTTTGGTATTTGGGTGCAAGGGAAGTTGTGGAGAATGTCTGTGCTGGAGCCTTGGAAGTACTTGTTTGCATTTTGTTCTTAATATGGTGAATTTGCTCGTGCTTAGAGATTTTTGGGCTTTTTATGCATGGATATAGGCTATCTCCAATCTTTAGATGGGCTTTTTACTTGTAAATTTTTTCCATTTTTGGAAAATTCTGATATGCTTTTTGTTCGTTATCCAATCTCCTGGTTTGAGACACCTGTGGATTTGCGTCTTGCTTCATAGCCAAAATCTCAATCTCTCTCTCTCTCTCTCTCTCTCTCTTGTTTACATTATACAGATGATTTGCCTTGCTTATTTATTTAGCTGTCTAATGCAAGTGCTCAGGTCCTATCCTCTGTTTGAACAGTTATGTCAGAGGACTTGGTGTTGTTTTTCCAATCGATGCTCATGCTTTGAATTAGTATTGGACTTGCTTTCAATATGGTTTTGCTTTCAACTAATAAAAGATCAAGACTTCCATGTATAGCCTGTGGAATTAGTATTGGACTTGCTTTCAATGTGGACTTGCTACGAATATTTATGGATTCTACAGTTTGTATATGAATATTCATATTGGCCTTTGTGGAAAAATTTATATGTAGGTCTTTATGCTTATAATCATTCCATTGAATGGCCCATTCATAAATTTGTGCCTGTCTTCTATTTTAACTACCTGATGTAGCATAACTATTGGCATGACCATGATAAGGCTGATAATTGATTTTTGGTAATTATAATGATGGTAATCAATAGATAAATGGTACATATTACTCGGCCATGGGCCCCACTTGTCATTGTTGAATGCCTGTATATACTGTTAAGAGACGCGCATTATGTATATAGGGAGTTATTTGATACTCTGGCAGCGTATGACTCTTTTACTAAAAGTATGTCTCTAATCATTCCATCAAAATTATGTTCTGCTCATGCATTTACTAAAAGTAAATGATGCTAATCTTTTCAAATTAATTCTTTTTATCTTGTGACAATCAACGTGGGTCCACAAGCACCAAGCATCTTTTAAAAGGTAAGCTTCGGATAATTAAGGCAGCAAAAAATGATTCATGCTTTCTTGAAGTATGGATGTTTGGATAGTCCCAAACATAGGTGTTTCTACTTGTGCAGCTTGTGAATTCATTTCATTGATAATGATCTGTGTTCTTTAACACTGCTCCTAAAAAAAACAGTTGGAAAGGATGGGCTTCTCTCCACTCGACGACAACATGAATGGTTTTAGTGAGACCTATTTTCAGAAACTGTCTGCATTTCAAGTCCCCTTGGATTTGTGTAGCAGAAATGAGCTCTAAGGGAGGGAGTCTCATATGTGGATCTCAATAACCTAGGACAGTTGCTTGATTGTACAAATTATTTCTGACCATACAATCAAACTCTATTCTAGCAATACAATACTTTCTTTAGCCTTTACAATACAGTTGCTTGATTGTACAAAAAAAAAAAAAAAAACTCACATCTTAACATATTATAACTTGCTGCATCTCATTGGTATTGTGTATTTTTTTGCATTACCCAAGTTCCTTCCATTGAAATCAGTTATCATCTACCTCTCTCTTCTGTAGGATAGTTCCTGGATCATGACAAGCAAAGTATTAGAGTGTGGCAACATATACTGTCTTTAGCCTTTACAAAACTGAGCCATATTATGCATCCTATTGTATCTTTCTCCCATTTAGATAAGATCTTATCATTTAGATATATTTATCTCTGTTCCCTGAAGTAGAAGATAACTTTAAAACCTCTTGGGTAGAACAAAATGAACTTTATTTATTGAAGATCAGTCAAGGTATGACTAGCTCATTATCCTTTGGTTATTTCATGTTATGAAATATTAGTACATGTAACAACTAATTCTCTAAAATTGTTATGACGAGTAAATGCATGCTGCGTGTGCAATTTCTGATCACTTAAGTGTTAGCTGCCATGCTCTGATGGAGTATCAAATAATGTGGCAAAGAAGTCAATTCAAGCTAAACCATCCAAATCATGTGCTACTGTAAATCATGAACCAATAGCTACACTTTTGCACAATGATTTTCTTTTATATAAACCAAAGAAGCCTAAGAGTAGTTCTGATAATAGATAAAATGATGGGGGGTATATTGAGATGGTTTAGTAATGTGCAACAAATATTGGAGACATTAATAGATATTATATGATATATATTCATATATTTACATGTGTATTATGTCCTATATTATATAGAGTTTAGTCGGTATATGATGATTGACATTGATTTATAATTTGTAGGGACACTTAGCGAAAAAGGGAAAGACTACAACTTGCAGTAGTACCGGGGTAAATTTTCACACCAATTGAATAATTCTTTTATTATGTTTTGAGATTATTGTGTTCTTAATTAGATGTGGTATATAAATGATGTAATTTATTATGTTAAATAGTAAATTTTATTTGTAGGATATGATCGAAGTTCTTCTTACTAGTATTCGTGGGGTTACTGTTGCTAGAGGAATTGTCTTGAGTAAGGATCCGCTCACAAAAGTAGGCGGGTTCCCACTTGGAAATGGTTTTTGGGAAGTATATATTCAGGTGGCAATTGTACGTGAAGAAACTTTGATGAGACCCTATGGACGATATAGAACAATTGGGGATGCGGCTGGAACAAGTATTTGTTGGCCTGATTGTTGTTGTTTGGTGAGATTTTTTTTATTTTTTTTTTTTGCATATACAATAGAACTTCTTATATAAGACTTTGATGAGACTAATTTCTTTTTATTATTTTGTTTTGTAAGTTGTGACAGCTATGGATTGAGCTAAATGGAGGGATCTCTCTCTCTCTCTCTCTCTCTCTCTCTCTCTCTCTCTCGTTATTTTTGAAAACAGAAAAAATTGATTTTGGCAGTTGGTTGTGACAGCTATGTTTGTTTCATGTTAGTATTTGCTTGACATATTTGTGGTGGGATTTCGTCGCTATGTTCTTGAAATATTTAGTAGTTTTGCTTGACTAATCTACAAAGATTTATGTTGTGATTTGTTTCAGCTTTTCATATTCTTATGCAAGTCATTATCTAAAACCGCTGCCATGATTGGCCATGATTGAAATGCACTCGGTACTCTTATATTTCGCATAAGATTCATTTATCTATGTGTGATCGGTGATGAGAAATTTCATGAAAGAGGGAAAAAGGAATTAATTAGCGGCCTTCAATTTTTAGAAGTTCATTAAATTGCATATGAGGCAACTTAATTTTTTTTAAAAGTTTGTATAGAATGTCAAAGGGATGAGAGTTCAAAGGGTATAGATCATCCAATATTTGGGAGCGTCATAACAAGCCTCTAAAAACACCACTTAGGTATGATTGTAGCTTCCTCTTTATTGATCTATGTGCTTCTAATTTAGCTATCTTACATGCTCAAATTCCATTTGTTTGAGAAACTGCAGGGAGATGGTTGTAGTTCATCCAGATACAGACTTCCTTGAAGACATCACTGGAAAACTTGGAGAGGTTTGTCATTAAAAAAAAAAAAAAAAAAAAACACTTATTAGCTGTATTGGACAACTCACTATCTTTGTGTATATAATTGTTGCAAGAGACTTCTAGTGCGCTCTAACATTTTTGGCTTTATCATTTTGGGGAAATTGCTTAATTGCAGTTTTGGATTGCCCATCCTTTAGTAATTGATCTTTTCTTATTATTGTCTTGGTGGCAAAGAACTCTTCAATATGCAATGCATTCATTCTGCCCTTATGACTTTGAATGTTTTCACTATTTCACATTATGGTGATCTTTTAATGTTTTTCTTCCCATGAAACATTTTTTATCCATCTATATTGCATACATCCATCCTTTGAGTTTACAATCTCCACTGTTTCTATGACTGCTTGTAGTTGTAAAGGAAAGAGAGGAAGGGATTGGTGCTATCTTTTAGTCAGTTTAGGAAGCTATTCATCCTCTAGCAGGCCTTAAGTCAGTTTGAAACCCTAAACCAACCGCTTTGATAGAAGTTTGCATCAAATGTTGTTTGAATACAGTAGATGTAGAACTAGTTTTACACTTCATTTCTTCATTATATGGTTAGCTTATCCTTGGTTTGCTTCTTCTTCTTCTTCCACACACACACCTGTTGGAAGCTCTTATATAATACATTACTTATGGATATCAATTTGAAATGTAGTATGTGAGGGAAGAGCTAAATATCAGATCAGTGGTTCCATGCAATGATCCTTTGAAGTATGCTTCTTTACGTGCTGAACCTGATTTCAGGTATACATCAGACTCCTATTTCATTCCAGTTACTTAGCAATTAGCATGTATTCCTATATAATACTGTTATTTTATAACTCGAATTATCTTCCCCTAGTGTATTAGGTAAACGTCTGGGAAAAGCGATGGGTGCTGTCGCAAAGGAGGTCAAGGCCATGTCTCAGGCTGACATTATAGCATTTGAGAAATCTGGAGAAGTTACCTTAGCAAGTCATTGTTTGAAGTTGACTGATATTAAGGTGCTTCATGTTTTTTCTGGATTAATTAAGCTCTTTCCATTTCCTACAATAGATGCACTTGTGCGTGCATGGGGAAAAAACAATAGTTATCCAATAATTATTTCCATGAAACTACTGAAACACAAATTCCAATTTTGAGTTCTTATTTGGGTACTTGTATTCCTCTCACAATGTTCACCTAGTTTCTTCTGCCAACAATCCAATTTAGAGAAAAGTGTAATGATTGCATGGTGGAATTCACCTTTTATTTTGCTATACAAACAACACAAATCCTCACACTAAAGGAAAATGCTTTTTTCCTTTTTTGCTGTTGGGCATGGAATCCATAATTTCCAAGGATAACCTAGATTTTGAGTGTAAAAAAGATGTGGATTAATGCATCTATTTCTATGTTATCCGTGTTGAGTTTGAGTGCCTGCCCCTGTTTTCTTACTATTGAAATTGCCTTTTTCACTTGAGTGACCTTCCCTTTCCCAGTAAAAGAAATGGGACGTTGGCCTAGTCTGGACTTCCATCAAGGAGCTGGTCATTAAATTGTATTTCACATAATAAGACCTTACTTCCTAGTTATGTTGAGTGTTAAAAATGATCTTTCACTACTAGATGTTATCTTTCATCTGTGCAAGGATGAATTGTCTTATGGTAAATCCTACAGACATGTTTTTTTTTTTTTTAAATGGGAAATCCAAAATTGCATGTTTTGCTTGTTAAAACACTTACTTATTCTCAATAAAGAGGAAGCTCAATAAAGAGGAAGCTCATCCAATGTATAGATTAATAAAGAGGAAGCTCATCCAATGTACATGTGGCATACATGTATGCCAATCAAATCATGGACTGATCACCAACCGTTGGATCCTAATTATCCTAATAGTCCAACAGATGATCAGCAATTGCAATTAGGAAGTGAGGTTTGTCCATCAAGTGGGCTTGCTTACAATAAAGTGCTTTTGGTGCATGCACCTACTTTTTACTAGTAAGTAGAGAAGTTGAGAGACTAGGTTATTTAATACTCTGGCTGAGTATGATGGATGATACGCAAACACTTGTACATGTGCTTGGTCCATTTCCCAGTCATGGAACTCAAATGGGTTTTGATAGGATATGGTATCAAAAGCACCACATTACCATTGGGGTGTACTTTCATGCAAGGTTATTTCTAAAATGATCTTATGAACCATTCATGTTCTCATTATTATCTTATACAAGTTATAATCTTTTATTCATGCTTCACGAATGATCGTGACATTTGACTTTTTTATATTTGAATACAAGCTAAA
Source organism: Magnolia changhungtana (assembly GCA_030180095.1). Taxonomy (NCBI): domain Eukaryota; kingdom Viridiplantae; phylum Streptophyta; class Magnoliopsida; order Magnoliales; family Magnoliaceae; genus Magnolia; species Magnolia changhungtana. The sequence continues at coordinate 390,141 of JASAUF010000240.1, forward strand.
AAAAAAATTACTTTTTCAAAGTCCTAAATTCATCTTCTTATATAATCATCCTTTCAGGTTCTGCGAGGTTTTCTCCGAACTCAGTTTCAGGTTTTGGAGATCTAATTTGTGAGTTTTCTCTCCGTTCTTTTCCTTTCTTATTTTTCTTTAGCTCTTGATGTTTTGTTTACAAGAAAAATTGAGCTTTGGATCTTAATTCAGATCTTTATTTCTTTGAGCTGCTTTTCTTTTTCTATTTCCTATTTGTTTTGTTTTGAGATATGTAGGTTTTATGTGATTATGTATTCAACATTTTCTAACGGGAATGACATTGAATTGAAAATGTTTGTGTTGCGATTTGGAAGAAATCAGCCAGGCTAACTTGAATTCTTATGGTTTCTTTGACATTTCATTATTTGTACGAGTTTAATTTTGGGGTTTTTTTAAAAATCTAGTTGTAGCCTTGCTAACCTCACGTTGTAGAAGTTCTCTCATGGTACATGTGGCAATTTGGACCATTATTGATAGATGGACCATTGCGTGGATGGCTAGAACTGTAGAATATGCTTGATTTTAGGATATAGCTATGTGGCCCACTAGATCATGATCCTGTTCACCAAGAATAGAACTTTTTAAAGAATTTCTTCAATCTTCTATTGCCTTAAAGAGATAAAATTGCTTATTGAAATTTCTATGAAATTGCAAAATTCTGAGCAATTTTTTGACATGACTGTAATTTCCCATCAATTATCAAAACAAGATGCGATTGTAATTCCTGTTTATAAAACATTACAATGTGTATGTCTTGATGCTATTTGGTTTATTTCCTGATTTTCTTGATTTGGAATATTATCTTGATGAAAGACCATCAATTTTCTTTGCTCACTTTTTCTATGGAAGTCATGACATTCATATTGACATGAGATACAAGTGGAAGCGTAGGCATTGGGATTCCATCAATGCCTGAGTTTTCATTAGCTTCTCTATTGTATACTGAGTTTTCATTGTTCGAGTGAGTTGCTTTCAGGTCCTAATGATGAATCTCCTGCAAACATTAAAGCTGCAGTAAGTAAAAATTCTCAATTCATCGATTTTAATTCTTTGCTTACTCATTTGTTCATGACGGTCAAATAGGGTGGTATTGGAATTTCATAAATTCGAATGGAGCAGAATGACCTTTGGCTGAATGTCTATACTGTTGTTTCTTTCCTTCAAAGAAATGGGCCGCCTCACCATTTCTAGCTGGTTTGACATTCCATTCTCCGTTCTCCTCAATGAGGACCGGGATTTTAATGAGTACCAAATGTCCAAGCTTAAAAGCATTGAGGCATTCACGGCAGAAAGGGAGAGAGAGATCACTCGGGTAAAATAAAAATAAAAATTCAGCCGTTGATTCCTTTCTCAATCTAATATAGACCTTGTCCTTGTCTAACCTGAAGTGTCATTAGGTTGTCGAATCGTAAATGAGCTTGCCCAAATCATGAAGGATCTCTCAGTCCTAGTCATAGACCAGGTTAGAAGGTATACCCTCTACACCCTCTTCTCAAGCTCTACAACTGTCATTATTTTAGGGTGGCTTATTGGGTCCATTTCCATGAGCAGGGGACCATCGTCAATCGGATTGACTACAACATTCAGAATGTGGCAGCTTCAGTGGTGGAAGGATTTTATTTATTTATTTGAAACTATTTGATTTATTATTGTAAATATTATTCTCGCATGCTTGACTTGATGCATGTGAATGGGCCACATAGACATGTATTTTTTTTAATAGGAAAACAATCACTAGGCACAATGACTTCCTAAGAGGAATGGGAAATCAAGTGGGCCTTGACCAAAAGGGTCAATGATAAGGTCCATCATTTTATGAGTTGGAGAGGAGAACTCATAAAATTCACTGAGTCAGGCATCTATTTTGTGTCATTTTCTCTTTTATTATAAATTGAATGTTTGTAATCTAATGGGCCTGTACATCTAAAACTGCAGGCAACATGAAGTTGCCATAGGCAATGGAAAAGAGAGCTTAACTAGTAAGGCATAGAGAAAAGAAAAAAAAAAAAACCAAATCACAATTATAGATGCGTTTACAAATGCATATGCATGATGGAATTAGGAACTTAAATGTTAATTGAAGTGTTAGTAAAGTTAAATCAGTCTCACAGGGATCAAGAGCCAAAAATTCAAATAGCACAACCTACAGTACAAACTGTCAGCAAATCCCACAAGCAGCGGCGGCCTGTATAAATGCCAATAAATCCCGCACGCAGCGGCGGCCTGTACAATCGCTAGTAAAGGCAACACGACCGTCAGTAAAGCCTTTACCAACCGAGGCTTTATCGGCTGTTGCAAACCGCAGGCAAAGGCTTTACCGGCGGTTTTTTGGGCCTTTGCCGGCGGTTTTGACTGCCGGTAAAGGCCAGTTTTCTTATAGTGACGGCAGTCCTTAAGTGGTTTTCTCTTAGGTGTCTTGATCGAAGACCATTCATGAAAATTAAATTTCATTATAAAAGAAACGTGTTTTGTTTTGGGCTGCTTTGCTCGCCCCAATGTTTTTAGGCATATGCTTCTAGAGAGGTAACTCCATATGGCCTGTTTAGTAGATGCCTAAAAATGAGTTCATCTCATTTTAGTTTATCATAATTGCGTGTTTGTTTGAGCTGGATATCAATGTTTTGTGCAACCAAACATACCCTTAGACCATGTTTGGAAACCATAGATTCCATACAACTGAAGAGGAAAAAGGGTTTCCTTTCAATGATTTGTGTTGTCTCCTTAGCAAAGAAATGTGTGGATTTCAGGACTAATCATTCCACTTCTCCATAGTTGGGATTCTTAGCACAAGAAACTAGGTTACTTTTTTGAGAAGAATGTGATACTCCATGTGCTACTCAAACAAACCAAAATTAAGAACCCCATTTCAATAGTTTTCATGGACTTGGATTCCATGTATCCAGACATGCCCTTAGGATCGGTTTGAATTGTGGGGAAAGAAAAGAAAATTGTGATAATTATCTAATCATTATTTCTAAGATTATTATTCAAACATGGATTCACATGTATTCCAAATTTATAAGTAATGTTTGGATGGTAAGTGAAAATCTCGTATTTCTCTCACAATAGTAACACAATTCCTTATGTCAAATAATTCTAACTATAAGATGCACAATAATTTATTTATGAAATTCATCTTTTCTTTGCTATCCAAACAACATAAAAGAAATAATCATGAGATATATTTTTTTTTTAGTCCACATACTAGTTAATGTATGATTTGTACATAGATATGTGCATGTATAATTGTTTTTTTTTTTTTCCTTCCATTTTTGAGATTCAAAACCATATTAAACGCAAATTTTTTATTCTTTTTCCCATTTCAATATTATCCATTTCTTTGATTGAATGTTTAATCAATATTTCAAGTTTCAACTTGAACTAAGAACCCGTTTTGATATAACTTTCACAAACGAGAGTTCCTACAAAAGCAGGTTCATGCGTCAGCATGCTGGAAAACTATCCAATTACTTTTTTAGGATGGTCTTTTTAGCACATATTTGGTCAAGGAGGGGATCAAAGAGGGTAATGAAAGTGCATCTGAATACACATCTCAAAAAGATGTGTTGCTCACAATGACCTTTAAGCATCAAAACCCCCTTTTCTTTCTAAATGGGCCCTAAACATTTCCCATCCATACTAAAGTTCTTGCTAAGTATAATCATAACCTATTAACCTAGAAACACTAAAACATAAAAATAAAAATAAAGGGGGTTTTGTCCAAAGTAGCATCGTGGTAATGCCTAGTTCCTCCAGAAAAAGTATTTTCTTACAAATGGGAACCGCTTTTGGTTGTGGATAGAGAAGGATGGTCGTGGTTGTTATTGTGTAGAGAATGGATTGTAAGAAGGGATTTGAGGTGGAGAGGAATGGTTGTGATTGTCATGTGGAATATAATGAAGGAGAGAATTTGAATTTTATAATGTATTGCCTTAGAAGACAATGAACATATATCATTTGTAAAGGGTCAACGTTATCATGTGTTGAGGGTCTGGGTCATGGTTATCATGTGCTAAGGGTCGAGGTTGTCATGTATTAAGGTTGTGGGTCATGGTTATCATGTGTTAAGGGTCTAGGTTGTCATGTGTTAATGGTCGAGGTCATGGTTGTCATGTGTTAAGAGTTATGGGGATCACCGTGGGATATGTGTTGAATCCACTCCCTCCATTAGATTCATAATTTATTTTAACGTCAAGAGAAAAAAATGAGTTACATCCAAAAATTCTATGGCCCCCAAGACGTTTTCAATTGTAGGTTTTAATCTCACTGCTTTCTATGTGTGGTCCACTTGAGCCTTTGATATGCCTCATTTTTTGGGCTAATGCCCTAAAATGATCTTTCAAAATCAATAGATGGTGTGGATAAAAAACATACATCACAATGGGCCCCACATGACTATCCATCTCTAGCTAGGTTGTACCAGACAATCCACCTCACATCCCATTGCATTGACGTTGATTTCAAGCAAAAGCCTTTACATGAAGTTCCCACCATAGGAAGCTATGGCAAGCCCATCGTGATGGTTGTGGGAAATCCACTCCATCTAGGCATTTTGGAAGATCAAGTTAAGAATTGAGACAAAAAATTAGACATATCTGAAACTCAAGTGGACCACAAGACTAGAAACAATGGAAAATAATTTCCTATCATTCAAACCTTTCTAGAATCCACCACGATGTTTATATGCAATCCAAACCGTCATAAAGTGGCCCAAATGCTCACAAGGTCCTTACCACATGGATGAACTGAAAGATTCAAAGCTTCTGCAGCCCCATGAATGTTTCAACCATGGCATACGATCTTCACTTCTATTGTGTGGCCCACTTGAGCATTTGATCTACCTCATTTTAGGCTCAAGTCATAAAACGAATTGGCAAAACATGTGAACGGTGTGAATTTCTCACAAACACCATAATAAGCACCACAGTGTTTACCCCATCCGAATCTCCTGCCATCATGCCTTCGCGAGCAATGGGCTCAACGCAAATTTTAGTCATAGGTAATTTTATCCCAAAATTTTTGAAAATGTTGTAACGGAGCTATGGTTAAATTCATTTTAAAAGTCCTAATTTTTAGGCACTTGGCATTACCACAAGGCTACCTTGGTCTAGTTGGTCTAATTTTTTAGTAGTTTATTCTAATTCTTATCAATCTAGTAGAGGATCTTTTCGCCTTTGCATTCACATTTTTATTATAACAAGCAAAACTTTACAACTGGTATGAACCATTTCAAATCATAGTCCTTACAAGAAGATCAAAGATCATTACCATCTAATAGACAGGATTCTTTCAATATAAGATAACAAACACAAATGCAAATAAGAAAAGAGGAACTCCATGAGTGTTTAAGCTCCTGCTTTCGGGATGACAAGCTGTAACGTCTTGGAAAAGTTCGTACTGAGCCCGAGTTCAACCATGGATAGGACCCCCCGAGGGTCATACTCGACTAGCTAGCTATTGAAAAGGCCAAGCTATTAAGTCCTAGAGGGGGGGTGGGGTGAATAGGACTATGCCAAATTAAAAAATTAACAGCAAAATTTAAATAAATTGAATACTGATTGCACTAATCAATCCCATAATGCTGAAATTAAAGACAACCTCAAATATACAAGTATTGAGAGGTTGATACAGATGTTATTCTAAGGACAACCTTACACCAAAAACCAAAGATTTATGGTAAGTCAACCTTACTAGAACGATATGTGTATCAAAAACTCAAACTAATACAGAGGAATAAAGAAATAAATAGCAAGGAAAGAAATCTAAGCTATTACAACATTCCCACACTTGCATAAAAGAAATTACAACATTCTCCACATATGCAAAAAGAAAATTTTCAACATCCACAAAATAAAATAAACAATTAATCAACCACAAGACCAGAAATTATAGTGGTTCGCTTGTGTGTACACCAACTGTTAAACAACAGCCACACAACTACTCCACTCCTAATATCCTCATATAGTGGATATTAGAGTTCACTATGAAAATAGGTTTTTCAAGGTTCACTTAAAACCCTCACAATTGTGTCTTTCAAGTGGGCTTACACAATTCAAAAAACCCCACACTCTGAGTTTTTGGGATCACCTCAGATTAACCAAAATGGAGAGATTTTTCGAGCACAATCTCAATGAAACCAAAATAGAATTTACAAAATTGTAAAATACCTGGATATTCTCCTTTTGATGCAGCCCAGAAGAACCAAATCAGAGTAGAAGTTCAATGTTCACACTTACATATGAAATGGTTCTAGGTTCTAAATTGATTTTAAATTTAATCACCTTGGGCTAGCTTGATTTGATTTTAATTCCAAGAAATGGGAATACAACAATCCCTCTTTCAAATAAAATTGGAATGCAGATTTCAAAATCAAATACAAAGAAAGCTAATTAAAGAGAATATTAAATGAGCACAATATAGCTTAAAATAATGACTAACTTATCTCTCAAAGTGGCTTATTGATTTAGCTTGAATTGTTATTAAACTCTGAAATTCGTGCTCTATTTATAAGTGCAGAAATCGCTTGCTTGATTGGTCCTGCGGTCAGCTCGACTGGTCGTAGGACCAACAGATTTTTAAAATTTCGAGCGCGATAAGATAAGACCGTTCCATGACTGGTCAAAGGACCTGCTCGACCAGTAGAGTGGCCTCCACGACCGGTCGAGTCCTGTCCACGACTGGTCGTGCGGGACTCAGTTTAGTTGCTGGACTTTGAGTCGAGCCTGTAGGACTGGTCGAGAAAGAGTCGAGCATTGTTCACACAACCGGTCGAGCAGTCTCCAGGACTGGTCGAGGCTTTAACAAAAAATTCTGAAAATCAATAACAAACTTAGGATTGGTGAAGGAATTCTTGGACTGGTCGAGCCAGTGCTAGGACTAGTCAAACATAGCCTAGGACTAGTCTAAAAACAGACTATGCACTTATAAAATATGTCATTTGAATTACGTATTCAAAATGACCTACCCTAAGGTTAATCTAGGGTCATCCAAACCTTGTTAGTGATATATGAACATTGAGTTCTTCTTTTCCTTCGGTTGATAGATGATCTTTGAAGTTCACGAAGCTTGAGATCTTGTCATATGTAGAAGCCTAAACTCGAGACTTCTGAAGCTTGAATTGAAGCTTGAGCTTGGAATAGTATTACTTTATCTTGACTTGAAGCTTTGAAAACTTGAACCATTGAAGCTTGAAAGATTGAATTCAACTTGATGTTGTACTTGAACATGAACATGTAATCTTGCATTTGATGTTCTTGAAGTAAAGACCTTTGTCCTTGTACATGAGATGCACTATCTTAAAACATGTAGAAGCACTACACAAGATACAGATTCCAAGAGGTTTTGGAACTACAAAATTTGACAATCATAGTAGCTAGAAACTATAGCACTTACAATCTCCCTGTAACATCCCGAAAATCGGGGGTCGAGCATAAACTCAACTCCCGAGTTCTAGAACATCACTTATGCAACAAAATGAATGATAATTGAATGTTGACTGTATTCGTGCATTGAACATGAGTGAGATTAAGCCAAAACAGCATATCATACTCCACAGACAGTTAAATTTGTAAGCGGAAGACTGTGATAGATAGATACAATAATAAACTATGATGAGTCTCCAGAGTGTGATAACATTACCAGGTTAAATAATTACAAGTACAATCCTAAAATATACCAAATGTGTAAGGTCCTCTAGTCAATATCCCAGAAAGCCCCGTCGATCAGGACACGACTCACAGGAAGCCGTCAGAAGACAACCAATACAAGCAGGCATCGTAGTCATTGCAAAGGTCCGGCTCCGCCTCAGAAGTAACATCGCCATCTGAAATCAGACAATGTCTAGTGGGTATTCGAAACACCGTCCCGTAACGTGGGAGTGAGTAGCTAACTCAGTGGAACAATAAAGCATAGGTTAACATGTTATCGACTCAGTCAAGCAGTAATGATAAAGCAGTACAATCGAACACTCCTAACTACTCTTATTAATGCAAGTATGAATGACATGATGTATGCCCTCACCAACATACTTCCTCATGCGACACCATCTCACGCTCGCGGCATTCTTTCATCCCACAATGCTCCACGTCTTCCAGGCACATACAATGCATGATGAGTATGATTACCGAGTTTTTAATTAGTCCATTTCAAACAGCAGGATTGGGAAACTAAGGTACCTCCCTTGTATCATTCCCAAACATGATCTATTCTAGGGTCGTCAGTCCTAGTTAATATCAGAAAATGGTGTATTTTCTAGGTCACTGCAAAGGCTGCCAGGGCTGTTACGCACAAAGGTTACACCACTCCCCCATCACCTCTTAAACGATTCATCACTATACAGAAACAGGCCTAGTTCATACTCTATATACCGCGACAAACTCTAAGGCTCACCGCGATTTCAGAGTATGCTCGAGGTCACTACAAAGGGCTGCCAGGGTTGTTGCTCGCATTCGTTGCACCACTCCCCCATCACCTTATCAATGTAGGCCGACAGCACGAATATAGTGTCCCATACCACCATAATCGGCTCACGAGTCTGGTTGCTCACTGGTCACTACGGGGAGGCACGTGGCCCCAGCATAGGCCGACAGCTCGACCACGGTGTCCCATACCACCATGCCCGGCTCATGAGTCTTAGCGGATCGAAGTACCATGGTTAAAAGGGTTTTCACTGGTAAGTTTGGTACCCTAGGTTCAAGCAGTAGCGACCAAACATGGTGAACATACATTAGACAAATCGGGTTAATGACGAGCTCGGCTAGCTCGAGCGCACAACAAGTTGAACGACATGAAGTGCATAAGCACTTCGCGTGGCCAACCACTATCGCCAACCGAAGTACGACTCGAGTTCGTCGAACACATCTCACATGGCAAATGAATCACAGCCACGAATTCAATTCTGGTACCGATTGTCTGGACTATAATCATGGCCCCAAACACAATCAATTGTCATCCATAACATGTGGAGTAAAGCATAGTAAACAAAGTAATTCAAACATGCTAGTAGGCATGTTATAAAGCATGTTATAAAGCATGATATAAGGCATGTTGTAAAGCACTACGTCAATAGGAATACAAGCACATATATTGCAAGTAAGCAGTTTAAGTAAACAACCTCATGGAGGTAATCATACATGTCACTAGGGTAGTTGAGAATCCCATCTCAACACTCTCCTAAGGCATCAACATTCAAACACTTGCTCACACAAGCATTTTCACAAACACTTAACATACACTATTTCAACATACATAAAGTATGTTAACAAACATGTATTAAGGTGAATCCTTTCACCAAGCAAGTATTTTATGTACACATAATATATTTATATAACAATTAATCATGGCAAACACATCTCTAAAATATACATGTATACGGTACTTTTATAAATAGTATTTCTACATACATAGTGTATATTAGTAAAACATATATTTAGGCGAATCCTTTCGCCAAATAAGTAGTTTATCCATATATCGTATATCCATACAACAAATAATCATGTCAAACACATTTCCAAAAAATATACGTATACGGTATTTTCTACGAATACCTAGAATATATAAAATTCCATATTCTACAACTTTAATCGAAACAGAAAACGGAAAGCACATTGTACATGTGCAATTGTATGCAAATCATGAATCTATCATTATCTGACATTGAAAGCATTGAAAACCATAACCTATACACCTAAAGTCTGCACCTTTTGTTGTAGAATTGTAACGGAGTCGATAGGTTCGCTAAGCTTCCGTATACGGGAGTTTGGCAACCTAGAGAACGAAATGGGTTAGCTATTTCATAACCTACAACCTATACAACTCCAAAACAGATTAGGGTTAGGGTTTTTTACCTAGAAACGGAGCTGGAATTACCGGGAAAGCGATATGAATGGAGCAGTGGAGCCCGTGGAGCGGCAGGGAAGTACAACAGGGAGATCCTCCCATAACTCCCACACTTTCTCTCTCTTTTCTCTCTCTCAAATCCAAATTCGCATGGTTGCAATTAGAGAGGGTATAAGGTCCTTATATAGCCTAAAATGTGCCCAAAATAGACTTAAGGTCAAGGTATACTTGGGTTATAACCAAAGCGGGGCAGTTTCAGCTCAACGGGGGACTTCTAGCGGGCCTCCTTGAGCTAAAGGTCAGACTTAAGCTCACCGACACCGGATCTTCGTTCTATTAAGTTTTCGTTTCAGTCGGATTTCCAGATCACGCGTGGCGGAACAGTTTCAGTTCAATGGTTAGCGGATCTCGATTGGAGATTCTGAGTACATGTAAATGTGTATGAAATTTCTCCTGATCCGAGGGTGTAATTTGGTCTGATTCTGACGGTCTAGTTGCTTAAAACTGATCCGCAAATGAGAGATGCCAGATTACTATTCAAGATATTTATTTTGGAAAGAAATAAGTGTTTTCACACTCTCTCGCTCCGGACTCAAGCGAACAGCCGTGGGACACTATCTGGATTTGATTTTCGAGATGGTTGTCAAGCCCAGCGAGGCGGTCCTAAGTCCTTAACTTGGTATTATTCGGACTTCCGACGTGCGGTCTAGATCTGATAAGGAGTTTCAAGATGCTCCCGAGAGCAGCCGGGTAATGAGTTTGATTCGAGATTTTAGGGTAACCTAGTGTCAATGATTCTACAAGTTTTGAGTCTTACAGATCGTATTTAAAGCGATTCAAACGGACTTCGTAGCTAATCTAGTTTAGCCCTTAGTTACTTTGTCTCATTTCTAAAGGATTTAGTCCTGTAAGATTTTTGTCTGAGTTGGTACTTAGTCCTTTGTAGTTTGTATCCAAAGTGATCCAAGTTATACTACTTAGCTAGTTTAAGATAGTGTCTAGGGCGAAAGTGCTTTGAAAAATTGAAAGAATAAGGTAGTGAAGGGTGGGATTTGTGAAGGAAATGGGTTAAGGAGCGATTTTAGACTGTGGGATTCAGTTCTAACAAGTTAATAAGGTGTTAGGATCGACCCATCACCTAAGGACGTCTAATCCCAGGTTGGGAAAAATTTGGGATGTTACACTCCCCCTTTGTCAAATTTGTGACAAAATACACTTCATAATAACATAAGCATTATACACACAAAGAATCATGCACCAGTTATCAACATAAACCAGTTACAACTTGGTTAAAGAATCATGCACCAGTTATCAACAGGTCATAAATTAGCATATACTCTTCTAACAAAACTCCCCCTTACAAAAATGGATGAAAAAAAAAATGGACTACATTTCCACTCCACTTTCACAAACCACATCCACACCACATCCACAATTTACATCAAAATTCTCCCCCTTTTTGTCACAATATGACAAAGGAAGAAATTAATAAATGATAATAGAAGTAGATCAATAAGGAAGAAAAAGAAGAGTAATGAGGAATAAATGAACAAGATAGTCAAGATAATAAAACCATAAGTAAGCATTGTTCAAGCATAAGCTACCATGTTCAACCAAATAAAACCAAGTTCAACTAAGTGCAACTAAGTTCAGCCGAAAGCCAAATATAATTAAAGTTCTTACAAACCAAGATAAGGAAAAAACTAATCATAACCCAACGAAGGAGCAAGTATGGTAGGATCAAGATTATGAAGTCCCTTGTTGAGGCGCCTAAGATACTTGCGCATATATTTGAATTGTAAATCGTGGGACACATTCATGTTCTCTACCTTCTCCTCTAATAAGCGCAAATGCGCATCAAAGTCAGACAACAGATAATCAGGATCATCTGCCGAATCGGATTCGATCTCATCAAAAATATCATCCATGTTAAGGTCATCTGGAGGTAAATCACCTTCCTCTTCATTTACTGCATCAACTCCACCAACACCCACATTGACTTGGTCTGCGGCCAACCTCAGATTCATTTTATTGATATTGGAGTTGTTGAAGATTAGGTGTTGAATGGGAGCCTCTCCAACAGGCATTAGTACTAAAATATGAGTGGCCAACACAGTCATAAGATATGTAAAAGGGATGTCACTATGTCCGGGATGGAGACGGAATTGAATGATACAATGACAAATTAGAGAAGGAAGGCATATACTAGTTCCAGAAATAATGGAATGGAGAGTCTGAACCATGAAAGTGGTGAGTTCAGTTTTATTACCAGAACGAGGATAAACATTTGAAATAAAAATCTTGTGAAGGACTCTATATTTGGGTAACAAATATTTGAGGTAAACGCATTTTCAGAAGGATTCCATTCAACATTTATATTACACAAATCTCTAGTAAGTATATGCTTTTCTGTAACATCCAGAAAATCGAGGGTCGAGTAGTAACTCAACTCTCGAGTTCCAGAACATCACTTATGCAACAAAATGAATGATGATTGAATGTTGACTGTATTAGAGTAGTGAACATGAGTGAGATTAAGCCAAAACAGCATATCATATTCCAGAGACAGTTAAATTTGTAAGCGAAAGACTGTGATAGATAGATAAAATATATAAACTATGATGAGTCTCCAGAGCGTGATAACATTACCAGGTTAAATAATTACAAGTACAATTCTAAAATATACCAAATGTGTAAGGTCCTCTAGTCAATATCCCAGAAAGCCCCGTCGATCAGGACACGGCTCACAGGAAGCCGTCAGAAGACAACCAACACAAGCAGGCATCGTAGTCATTGCAAAGGTCCGGCTCTGCCTCAGAAGTAGCGTCGCCATCTGAAATCAGACAATGTCCGGTGGGTGTTCGAAACACCGTCCCGTAATGTGGGAGTGAGTAGCTAACTCAGTGGAACAATAAAGCATAGGTTAACATGTTATTGACTCAGTCAAGCAGTAATGATAAAGCAGTACAATCAAACACTCCTAACTACTCTTATTAATGCAAGTATGAATGACATGATGTATGCCCTCACCGACATACTTCCTCATGCGACACCATCTCACGCTCGCGGCATGCTTTCATCCCACAGTGCTCCACATCTTCCAGGCACATGCAATGCATGATGAGCATGATTACCAAGTTTTTAATTAGTCCATTTCAAACAGCAGGATTGGGAAACTAAGGTACCTCCCTTGTATCATTCCCAAACATGATCCATTCTAGGGTCGTCAGTCCTAGTTAATATCAGACGATGGTGTGTTTTTTAGGTCACTGCAGAGGCTGCCAGGGCTATTACGCACAAAGGTTACACCACTCCCCCATCACCCCTTAAACGATTCATCACAATACAGAAACAGGCCTAGTTCATACTCTATATATCGCTGCGAATCCTAAGGCACACTGCGATTTCAGAATATGTTGGAGGTCACTACAAAGGGCTGTCAGGGCTGTTACGCATAAAGGTTGCACCACTCCCCCATCACCTTATCAATGTAGGCCGACAGTATGAATATAGTGTCCCATACCACCATAATCGGCTCACGAGTTTGGTTGCTCACTGGTCACTACGGGGAGGCACGTGGCCCCAGCGTAGAGGCCGACAGCGACGACTCCACGGTGTCCCATACCACCATGCCCGGCTCATGAGTCTTAGCGGATCGAAGTACCATGGTTAAAAGGGTTTTCACTGGTAAGTTTGGTACCCTAGGTTCAAGCAGTAGCGACCAAACATGGTGAACATACATTAGACAAATCGGGTTAATGACGAGCTCGGCTAGCTTGAGCGCACAACAGGTTGAACGATATGAAGCGCAGAAGCACTTCGTGTGGCCAACCACTATCGTCAACCGAAGTATGACACAGGTTCTCCAAACACATCATGTGTGGCGAAATGAATCTCAACTACGATTCCAAGTCTAGTACCGGATGTCTGGACTATGGACATAGTCCCAAGCTCAATCAATTCTCAACCATAACATGTGAAGTAAAGCATGATAAATAAAGTAATTCAAGCACACTAGCAAGCATGTCATAAAGTATATTATAAAGCATGTTATGAAACAAGTTACAAAGCATGTTAAAAAGCATGTTATAGAGCACTATACAAATAGGGATACAAACACATATATTTCATAAGCGAGTGGTTAGAGTAAACAACCATGTGGAGGGTATCATACATGACTCTAAGGTAGTTGAGAACCCCATCTCAGTACCTACCTAAGGCCCTAACACCTAAGCACTTACTCTCACAAGCATTTTCACAAACACGTAGAGTACACTATTTCAACATACATGACGTATATTAGAAAAATATGTATTATGGCTATCCTTTCACCAAGTGAGTATTTTATCCGTGTATATCATATTCATACCGCAATTAATCATGACAATTACATCTCCAAAATTTATACATACACGGTATTTTCTAGAATACACATTTTCAACATACATAGTGTGTACAAGCAAACATGTATTACGGCGATTCCTTTCGCTAAATAAGTAACTTATTCATATATTATATAATCATACGACAAACAATCATGGCCAACACATTTCCAAAATATACATGTATACGACACTCCTTACAATACAGTATTTCTACATACATAGTGTATATTAGTAAAACATGTATTTAGGCAAATCCTTTCGCCAAATAAGTATTTTATCCATATATCGTATATCCATACAACAAATAAACATGTCAAACACATTTTCAAAAAAATACGTATACGGTATTTTCTACGAATACCTAGAATATGTAAAATTCCATATTCTACAACTTTAATCGAAACAGAAAACGGAAAGCACTTTGTACATGTAGATCATGAATCTATCATTATCTGACATTGAAAGCATTGAAAACCATAACCTATACACCTAAAGTCCGCACCTTGCACCTTGGAATCATAACAAATCAGCAAGGTTTGAAGGGCTTCCGTATTCGGCAGTTTTATCGCCTAGAGAGTGAAACCGGTTAGTTATTTCATAACCTATAACCTTCACTCACCCCAACAGATCTAGGGTTAGGGTTTCTCACCTTAAAACGGAGTCGGTATCACCAGGAAAGCGTCTAGGAAGAGGAGGTGCAGCCCGTGTGGTGGTCGAAAGCAGTAGGAGGAAGATTCTCCCACAAACCTCAAGCTTTCTCTCCCTTTTTCCTCTCTCTCCTTAGGGTTTTATCCCAAATTTGTATGGCTATGAGAGGGGCTGTTCTAAGCCCTTATATAGCCTAAAAACTCTTTGGAATAGACTTATGTTCAAGGTATACTTACCTTGTAAGCAAATCGGCGTTGTTCCAGTTCAAAAGAGGGTTTCTGGCGGCCCTCCTTGAGCCAAACGTCGGACTTAAGCTCACAACCCATGGATCTACGTGGGGTTATGTTTTCGTCTTGGTCGAATTCCCAGATCACGTGTGGCGGACCATTTTCAGTTCAACGGTCAGTGGGCCTCGATCCAAAATTCAAGTACATGTAAATGTTCCTGAAATTTTTTCCGATCCGAGGGTCTATTTTGGTCTGATTCTGACGGTCTGGTTGCTTAATACTGATCCACAAGCGATACATGCCACATCACTATTCCAGATATTTATTTTGTAAAGGAAAGAAGAGTTTTCACACTCCCTCGCTTCAGACTCGAGCGAACAGCCGTGGAACAACATCTGGACTTGATTTCCGAGATGGTTGTCAAGCCCAACGAGGCGGTCCTGATTCCTTAACTTCGTATTATTTGGACTTCCGACGTGCAGTCCAGATCTGATACGGAGTTTCGAGATGCTCCCGAGAGCAGCCGGATAATGAGATTGATCCTAGATTTTAGGGTAACCTAGCGTCAATGATTCTACAAGTTTTGGGTCTTACAGATCGTATTTAAAGCGATTCAAATGGATTTCGTGGCTAATCTGGTTTTGCACTGGCTAATCCTCGCCTCATTTCTAAAGGATCTAGTCCTATAAGATTTCTGTCTGAGGTGGTACTTAGTCCTTTGTAGTTTGTATCTAAAGTGATCCAAGTTATACTACTTAGCTAGTTTAAGATAGTGTCTGGGGCGAAAGTGCTTTGAAAAATTGAAAGAACAAGGTAGTGAAGGGTGGGATTTGTGAAGGAAATGGGTTAAGGAGCGATTTTAGACTGTGGGATTTAGTTCTGACAAGTTAATAAGGTGTTAGGATCGACCCATCGCCTAAGGACGTCTAATCCCAGGTTGGGAAAAATCTGGGATGTTATATTTTCAGCTTCAGATGGTTTAGCCACTAGAGTGCTAATGGGAATACATGCATCATTGACAAGTATGTTCATTAGACCAGAGATCAAATGTCGGTCTACTTCAACTGGACCTTCTCTAGTGTCAATAATAAATGTCAAATTTTTAGTTGAAAAATCAGAAATACATGCATACATAGCTTGTGCAATGGACCGGTGTGCCGGCTCACCCCAATGTAGAATGTTATCCCAACCTACAGTTTGAAGGAGTGGAGGATTTCAAATGGAGCTAGATGTTCAACATAATCAGGTCGTTCAACTATAACATTGCACAACCTAATATCCCGCATATAAGAGGGATCATCTTTGGGTGACCAAAGGTGGCGCTTTGTGATAGGTGTCGATCTAGAAGTTGAAGGACCACGAGAACTTTTCTTTTTGGTTCTACCTTCCATTTGAAAGTAAGAAATCAAGGAATTACGTGGTTGCAAAAGAAGTAGAGTGGGTTTTCACAAGATCAAATTTTGGATAAGAAAACTCCAAAAATCACTATGAAACAAGAAATAAATCACACCAATGATGAAAAAGGAGTGATAAGAACTTGAATCTACAAGGAAAATGTAAATAAAGCACTAACCTTGAAGAACTAGGAGATGGGTTCGACCGGTCGACCTAAGACCCGTTAGAGAAGAAACCCACAATGAAGAAAATGGATTTTTTTTCCCCAAATAAAGCACTAACCCATGCTACACGACTGGTCGAGTATGCACTCGACTAGTCGTGCATAGCCAAAAATATACATTTTCCATAAAATTTGAAATTCTAATCATTTAAAATAACAAATATATAAAATATGATACATAAATACATAAATAATCAATTCAAATTGCACATACCAAGATCAAATTTCAATTTAGAAAACCTGCTTTTGTCAAGCGATTTTGTGAATATGTCAGCAAGTTGAGTCTCGGTCAGAATATATTCCAAAGAAATTATCTTATCTTTCACTAATTCACGAATGTAGTGATATCTAATGTCAATGTGCTTGGTTTGTGAATGCTGGATTGGATTTTTAGATATATTAATTGCACTGGAATTATCACAATATAAAATCATAGAATCCTGTGCAATTCCATAATCGCTTAACATTCTTTTCATCCAAACAAGCTGTGTACATGCATTACTTACTGCAATGTATTCAGCCTCAGCAGTTGAAAGTGATACAAAACTCTGTTTCTTACTTTGCCAAGAAATTTAACAGTTCCCAACATAGAAAAAACCACCACTGGTTGATTTCTTATCATCAATGTTACCAGCCCAATCAGCATCAATGTAACCTACTAATTGCACACTAGTATCATGTGGATACAAAGGCCTAGATTTGCAGAACTTGCGATATATCGCAAAATGCGCTTAACAGCAGTTAAATGTGACTCTTTTGGGTCATATCGTTATCTTGTGTAAATACCTACACTAAATGCAATATCAGGTCTACTTGCAGTTAAATAAAGCAAACTTCTAATTATACTGCGATATAGTTTAGGATCCACACTCTTACCTGCAAAGACCTTTGAGAGTTTCAAAGTAGTACTCATAGGAGTATCAAAATTTTTTCCATTCTCAAATCCGAACTTTTTGACTAAGTTCAGAGCATATTTGGTATGAGAGATGAAAAAACCATCAGATTATTTTT
Organism: Magnolia changhungtana; assembly: GCA_030180095.1. Lineage (NCBI taxonomy): Eukaryota > Viridiplantae > Streptophyta > Magnoliopsida > Magnoliales > Magnoliaceae > Magnolia > Magnolia changhungtana. The sequence continues at coordinate 407,897 of JASAUF010000240.1, forward strand.
TTAACTTATAACCCTAGAAAGTAATTTAGTTCCCCAACCATGCTCATTTTGAACTTAGATTTCATAAGATCCGCAAACTCAATAGTCATGTTAGCACAGGTAGATCCATAAATAATATCATCAACATAAATTTGCACTATTAAAATGTGATCTTTATGTTTCTTTACAAACAATGTCTTATCAACACTTCCCATTATAAAGTTATGACTTAGTAGAAACTTAGTCAACTTTTCGTACCATGCCCTAGGAGCTTGTTTTAAACTGTAGAGAGCCTTTATTAGGCGATAGACATGATCAGTATTCTTAGGGTCTTCAAAATCCGTTGGTTGTTCAACATACACTTCATGCAAATCGCCATTTAAGAAAGCACTCTTTACATCCATTTGATATATTTTGAACTTTCTAAAGCATGCAATGGATATAAATAATCTGATTAATTTAGGACGAGCTATTGGGGTAAAGGTCTCATCATAATCGATTCCTTCAATTTGAGTGTACCCTTATACAACCAGTCTAGCTTATTTCTAATTATATTACCAAGTTTATCAGAATTATTTTTGAAAATTCATTTAGTTTCGATTATGTGTTTATCTTTAGGTCTAGGAACTAAGTACCAAACATCATTTCTAACAAATTGATTGAGCTCTTCTTGCATTACAACTATCCACTTTTCATCAGTAAGAGCTTCTTTTACATTAGTCTGTTCTATCTGAGATGTAAAGCCACATAAGTACACATATCTTCTAGTTGTCTACGAGTGCGCACACCAGTGAGAGGGCTTCCAAGAATCTGATTAGTTGGATGATTGTTAACAGTCCTCAGTTCAGAATTTGGTTTATCAATTAAAAGTACATCATTTTCTGAACTTGAGACAGGTATATTCAAGTGATCGTCAATAACCACATTAATGGACTCTTGAATTATACCAGTCCTTTTATTAAGAACCCGATATGCTCGACTATTCAAAGCATACCCTAAAAATATCCCTTCATCACTTTTGGTGTCAAACTTACCCAAATTTTCTTGGTCACGTAAAATGTAACACTTGCTGCCAAAAACCCGAAAGTATTTGACAGTAGGCTTCTTATCAAACCCTATTTCATAAGCCATTTTACTATTTGATTTTCTAGTGTAAACATAGTTAATTATATAACACGTATTATTTACGGCTTCGGCCCAAAAATTTTTAGGGAGCTTTATACTATTTAACATTACATTTGCCATTTCTTGAAGCACTCTATTTTTTCTTTCTACTATACCATTTTGTTGTGGTGTTTTGGGTGCAGAGAATTCATGTTATATTCCCTGATCACTGCAAAGCTTCTCAAGACCGCTATTCTCAAATTCTGATCCATGATCACTACGAATCTTACAGACTTGAGATTCTTTTTCAGTTTGAATACGTCTAAGTATCCTTTTTTACTTTATCGAGAGTTTCTGATTTATCTTTTAAGAATACTACCCATGTATATCTAGTAAAGTCATCAACAATTACCAGTATGTACTTCTTGCCACCTCGACTCTCCATTCTAGTTGGTCCAATAAGATCCATGTGGAGGAGCTCGAGCGGTTTAGATGTGGCATTGGAGTCCACCTTTTGTGAGAACTCCTAGTTTGTTTGCCAATCTGGCATTCGCCACATATTTTATCTATTTTCTATATTTTGGGTAAGCCTCTTACTAACTCTCTTTTGTTCAATCTATATAAGTTGCGGTAGTGTACATGTCCAAGGCGTTTATGCCATAACTCAGTCTCATCGGTATGGACAATGTAGCACGATAGATTAGATAAGCTAGAATCACTTACGATGTAGCAGTTTTCAGAAGTTTTACGACCAGTTAATATTATAGAACCACTTTTATTTAAAATTTTGCACCCTGGGTTAGTAAATTTTACGCTATGATTATTATCGCATATTTGAGAAATGCTTAGGGTGTGTTTGGATTCACGTTTTGGAGTGGATAGTATCGTATTAATAGCCTTGATGGGACATGTCCTTTGTTTGGTTTCGAACGGCCGGGCGACGCATTCCACGCGCGCGAATACGCTCGAGAACCAGTTTTTGTCATTGATTGGATTGTACCTGCTGACAGCTATTCAGCGTCCAGTCCCGTCTCGGCATTGTATCATATTGAAGAGGGAAAGAAGTAAAAAATACACCATTTCAAACTGTTCGTTGGGAGAACGGGCGATGCTATACTCTATCTCCGTAGATCATCTCCCTTACCTTGCATGTTGGAGATAAACGCAGATTATTCCCTCTCTTAGACAGACTTCATCTTACAGCGTGTAGAGTACCTTACTGCCACATTCCTCTTTGCAAATCGGGTGTCCGTGCTTCTCAGTCCAACTGCACAGTGCACTTGGTTCAGGTATGATCCTCCTTCCTCTAGAAATCGGGCATGGATTCATCCAACGACCTTTACCATGATCGGATTCTACCTCTATACGGTCAGACATATACACCGTGACCGTATACACCCTATTTCCCATCTCTATGGGTATACGGACGATAGTGGGGCAATATTCTCCTGATGAATCCAATATCGGTTTTGATAAAAGATTTCGCTGCACACTGGAAGTCTGGAAAGGATGGGTGCATGACACCCATCTGTTTGCGGAAGGCCATATACAAGTGGTGTCTGTACCGAGGAATCATTCTATCAGGTGGATATGCCCTGTATTATAGAAAACCCTTCTCTAAGATTTGAAAACCAATCCTTAACGACATTTCTTGTCTTCGAACCTTTCGTTCTTTGGGAGTAAGCATTATCTCATAACGAACCCGGTAGTTATTGAGGTGTTTTTCTCGATCAACAAATTTGCTCCGTTGTTCTGAAATATCTGATTAAGGAACCTGGTGGTTATTAATGTGTTTTTCTATTTCATTATGGAAACAGCAAGTAGAAATTTTGTTATTTTCATAGAAAGAAACTGAATGCATGAACAAGTGCTTTCTCTATTACATTTATTTCTCCCTACATTTGCTACTTTTGTTGTTGTACATGTTTGGTATATCAATCTTGGTTAAGAGTTTACAAAACTCTTCCCATAAATCTGTTGTGAAATCTACTGTTACATCTTCTGTTTCTGATGCTTCAGGGTTATTAAAACGTTCATCTATAAAATGTTTTCTGAATAACATATTGACTAACCAACTGTTTAATTATGTACTCTGTTTACATACTATACATACTTAACATCTGCACTATCTGACCTTTACATGTTTCATGTTTCATTCTGAGGTTGAGGGGTTTGAAAACTTTCTGCTGTGAAAAGAATCTATTCTGATATCGTCATTAACTGATTGAAGAATCAAGTGATTCATGACTCTTTCTAACTTTGTGTACATGAATCACTTGATGTAAACAGTTTTCATGTCTCAATACTGTTCAATAGAAAGTAAAAAATAATCAGAGGATTATAAAATAACTGATAAGCCTGAAACATGTGGTTTAGTAGTTATTATGAATTCTGTGTACATATTTTTTTTCAACTGTTATCTGCTGTTAAAAGAATCTATTCTAATATCTTCATTGACTGATTAAAGAACCAAGTGATTCATGTACTCTTTCACACTTTGTGTACATCTTCTTCATATGATGTTAACAGTTTTCATGTTTCAATACGGGTCAACAGAAAGTAAAAAAAAAATTAAAAAATGATTTTTAAAAAAATCACTCATAAGCCTGAAACATGTGGTTTAACATTTATTATGCCTTCTGTGTACATCTGTTATTTCTGTTGTTTACATGTTTCACGTATCAATCTGAGTTCGAATGAGAAAAAAATTCTGATGTATGATGTGTTCTGAATACTAGTGTACATCTTATAATTTTCCACTTATCTGATGTTAAAATATTATATTGTAATATAATCATTAAATGTTTGAAGAACCAAGTGGATCATGTATTCTTTGTAACTTTGTATACATCTTGTTAAATTGATGTATACTATTTTTATGTATCAATCCGTTCAGGGGTAAGTTAAAAAAATTGTCTCAATAACAGAATAACTGATGTAAGAAACAAGTGTTTAATCTGTTATTTGTAACTTCCTGTACATCTCTAATTCTGCTGTTATCAGATGGGATGTATCAATCTGTTCAGTGACGATCATACATATCCTAGTGAGAACCAGCATGTTTTGATCAGTTATTATGCATTCTTTAAAAAAAAAGGTCCTACGAGAAAAAGACAAAAAAAAATTACTTCGATTCAATAAACAAGTGTATTATCAGTTATTTTAAATTGTACAAGTTTGATGTAGTATGTATACATGTTTATATACTATTCAAATTTATATTTTCTTCTAATTTTCAATTAGATCATTTTTTCAGTTCCCTTAAAATTGTCATGGCTTCCGAAAGTGCGGAATATTCTGATGATAGATCACCTGGCAGTGATTGGTATGAGAGTGAAATAGCTGCTGCCATAACCACCATTGCACCCGCAGTAACTGTAATGGGAGTAGCTGAATATTATTATTGTTATTGTATAAAAGCTAAACCCAATGATAGCCAGATTGAGAGGGATAGGTTCATAAGCCAAATTATACGTAAGAGTGATACTGAGTGTCTTGTGCAGCTGAGGATGGGTAGGGACAATTTTTTTGAATTATGTTCATTGTTGAGGGATCGAAAATTACTTTATGATAGCAGGAGATGCAGCATGGAGGAGCAGGTTGTAATGTTTCTTCATACTGTCGGACATAACGTACATAATCGTGTGATTGGTCATCGTTTTACACGATCTAGTGAGACTGTGAGTAGAAACTTTAGTAGAGTGCTAGATGCTATAATTGGTCTATATCCCGAGTACATGAGGTTTCCTGGTTTATACACACCCAAGGAATTTTCTGACAATCCTTTGTGGAGTTCATATTTTCAGGTAAACAGGAAGATATATTAGAGAAATTCCTAAATTATAAGATGATAGTTAATGGATGAACTGATCATATGCCACCTTTCTGATTGTAAGACTGCATCGAGGCCCTAGATGGTACCCATATCCTGGCTTATTTGCTAAAAGAAAAAATCTCCACTTTCAAAAATAGGAAAGAATTTTCGTCATAAAATATTTTGGCCACATGTACTTTTGATATGAAATTTGTATATGTGCTTGCTGGTTGGGATGGATCCGCATCCGATGCTCGTGTGCTACAAAATGCACTCACTCGTCGCCCTGACTATTTTCTTATTTCACATGTAACAGCCTGACCAACACAGTATGATATTATCCAATCTGGGCTTGCGCCCGCACGGTTTTGTTCTCAGGGTTTCCCCCAAAATGTCTCATACTATGAAGGTACTAACTCCACATATAACCATCACAACTTCGGACAACACTTTCGATGTGGGACAAGTTCAACCCCTACTGCGTACACAATAGCTTGACAACCACTAGTAGTTCGCTCAGGCCCTTAAGCCCCGACCACATCAGCGTCCGTCTACGTGTGCCCGCCCATATGTGTAACAATGATGGGGCATCATAATATCCCCCACTAAGAGCAGAGCCGTCCTCGGCTCTGATACCATTTGTAACAGCCTGACCAACACAGTATGATATTGTCCGCTCTGGGTATGCGCCTGCATGGTTTTGTTCTCAGGGTTTCCCCTAAAAGGCCTCATACTATGAAGGTACTAACTCCACATATAACTATCACAACTTCGGACAATGCTTTCGATGTGGGATAAGTTCAACCCCCACTGCGTATACTATAGCCTGTCAACCACTAATAGCTCGCTTAGGCCCTTAGGCCTCGCCCACATCAGCGTTCGCCCATGTGTGCCCACCCACATGTGCAACAGTGACTCGGTGTCACATAAGGGATGATTGTTCTTTCTGTAGGTAATTATGTGTGATAGATATCTGAAATATATCTTACAATTGTGTAGGAAAATATTATATTGTTAACGCTGGATATGCACATGCGCTTGGCTTTATGACACCCTATTTAGGTGTGCGATATCACTTGAATGAGTTTCATAATGGAAGGAAGCCTGCCAATAAAAAGAAACTTTTCAATTATCATCATGCACAGTTGCGAAATGTCATAGAGCGTTCATTTGACATTAAAAAAAAAAATCGCTTCCCTATTCTACGTACTCCACCTTAAGTGAAAATTGTTATAGCTTGCTGTGTCCTTCATAATTTCATTCGTGTTAGTGGTGATGATGGACTGACTGAGGTAGTTGAGGACAGTGGGGACAGTACAGAAGATATTGCGTCATCCCCTATAGATGTAATCTCAATAGATGAAGGACAAGCATTAGCTCGGTTGACGGATCGCGCACGTGATGAGTGGACAAGGAAGAGAGGTGAGATTGCTGAGAGAATGTGGAATGACAGTCTTCCACGCATAGGACAACGTACTTATGTTTCTTAATTTATGTAATGATCTGCTTAGTTGAAAGCAGGAATATTTTTACATATTTTCACCAAGCTTGGGATATTATCTTTAATATTCGTCTTGAATGTCATTATATCTGCTTATAAGTCATTACTATACTGCATTACTTGACTATAGCTGTTATATCTCTATTTACATTTTCTGCTTGTAGGTTCTATGAATTTTCTAAGGAGCACTGTCAAGGACCCAAGAAAGAAAGATGTGGAGCCATCACCTTCAAAGAAGGGTGTTGTTTCAAATCAGTTTCTGAGTTCACCAATTGAATTAATTGGAACTCCTAAGAAAAAGCATACGCCCTCTCACAAAGGGCCATCCCCGAAATGTGTACCTAGCCAGGGCGTAGTGTAGGCGGTCCATGTAAAGTTAGTATACTTCAATGGACAGACAACATGGATAACGCATTGGTTGATGGGTTGGTGGAACAGGTGAACCTATAACTTAAAAGTGATGTCAGGTTTAAACCCGAAGCGTACAAGGCCACGATTAAAGTAATCTACAATACTTGTGGCATTTTACTAGAGAATAGTCATATTTCTAATCACTTACGGACCCTAAAGAGGCTGTACTACTCAATAAAGGATATGCTCAACGCCTCGAATTTTGGGTGGGACGAACAGAACAAGATGGTTCTTGCTACAGAGGTTGTATGGGATGGATACATCGCGGTATGATCTTCACATATAAATGCTTTTAAAGTTTGTATAGTTTGATTTTACAAAATTAATGAAAATATTCTGTCTTTGTGTGTACAGACACACCCTTACGCCGAACGGGTGCGAGGCAAATATATTGAAAGATGGAATGACCTCGCGTTCATGTTTGATAATGACTGTGCCCACGGTGAATTTGCTAGTACGACATATTCTTCTCCGATATCATGCGTGGTCGTGGCGAGTTCGACTCTGATGATCAGTTGGATGAGGGGGCTTCCCAGACAGTACATTTGTCATCCTCTGACGAGGAAGACCGAAGGCCCCCTCCCCGAGTTCGAGGTAGTGATGGATCTTTATTAAATCGGGCAAAACATGCTAACAAAAGCCCAATGGAAGCTACTTCAGGTTCTCATCACAGCCACACAGAGGGCAGTGAAATAAGTCATGGGCGGAGGAGCAGGCCGAGTGAACATATCTGCGAGAAGATTGGGGAAGTGGCTGAAGCCATTAACAATATGACCATTACATTAGGTTAAGGAAAAATCATGACGCGCATTCAGCGGTTGCTGGGTATCCTGAAAGAGGTGGATGGTCTTTCACATGAAGACCAACTCTGTGCTGCAAGGTTCTTGCAGACTGATGTAGTCAGTGTTGGGTATGTTATAAAGATGGGTCATGAACGTAAGAAGGAATGGATAGAAAAAGTGATCCTTCTTCATTGTGGCGCAGATTGAGAATGTGGCACGTGGTTTATATCACTTAACTTTTTTCTTATTTGGATCAACAGTTTTTTTGGATGGTTTGCTGTATTAACTTTTTTTCCTGAGTCTGTCATGGCTCGGTTTGGATTTGTTAACTTTTATCTGCTTTGGATGATACATATGCTACTGGAGTAGCACTGCTAATGTTATACTGGATGGATTGTTCTATTTTAACTGTTTGCGAAGCTGTTACCGTCGTACTGTTGATACTACTTGCAGGTTGAAACTGTTGATACTACTTGCAGGTTGAAACTGTAGACTTATACAGTATTTCTGGACCAATCTCCCCATCTTTTTTTGATAGATATATTGCAGTCTGTTTCTTATGTCATTGGATTCAAACAATGATCGGGACAGTGATTGCTATTATGTCTTATTGATTTTATGTCACTAACCTGATATGTCAATATGATGTTTTTTTATTCATCTCTATTGTACATTGGTTTTGCTGGTTACGGTTCTGAAAGTTATACTGATATACCTTTGTCATGGGTAATCGATGTAGATTAAGACACTCTTCTCTTACGGTTATCTCGGATTGTTACTGGTAATGTCTCTACTTTTGAGAAACCCTTTTATTTGATCTAACGAAATTTCTTGATACTGTAACTGGTATTGTGAAAGTTCATAATTCATCTTAGGTTTATTAGTTTGGTTGTTACTGTAATTATACATATCTGTCTCATTTAAGGTCCTACCATAATCAGTACAGAGAGCATGTTGCAGACAGAAATCAGCTGGGATAAAGGTTAGCTGATTATGATAATGATAAGGGCCTAAACCTGAGTGAATTTAAACATTGTTTGTTACTCCACTTCTTCTGAATTTTTAAAGGTAATGTTCAGTTTGATTTGTTGAGTTTGCAAGAGCTTGGTTGCAGTTTTCTTTAAACCCACTCCCCCAAGCTACCCAAACCTTCGTATACTCAAGATGAATTTGGTGGGTTGTTGCATTGCTCAATGCAATTTCTGAACTTTAACTATCTTAGAAGGATTTATGGCAAATTTTATTTGATATTCTCTTTACCTCCCTCATATATTTTCTGAAATATACAACGCTCTGCTGAGGGAGATTCAATGTAAGACTAATACAGTTTATTGTTTTTGTGTAAATCACCTGGTTTACTTCGTCTTTTTCTAAAGAAAATCAAAGTAATACTGGTAATAATTCTGCTTTTGAGAAGCTTTTAATGTTGAGAAGCTTTTAATGTTGATTCTCAATATGAATATATCATTATGGACTGATACACTTTTCACTTGCATTAAACTTGATAGATTATTTTTTAGTCTAGGGCATTGAGATCAGTGAAAGGTTTGAAGCTTACCTGTGTTTGCAAATTTATCCAGGTGGTAATGAGATTTAATAATATTGTCAATGTTTGAACGAGTTCTGTAGAATGTTGTTGACCTGAACATTTCATTTTATTTGCAAAGGTGGCTGTGGGGATCAATTTGCAACTTGATTCTGCATCCACGAAATTTGGTGCTAACATCTTTGAAAGTCTGGTAGTATGGAGATTACATAGCACAAGTAGAGGCAAAAGGAAGATGAAATTTTCTTTTTTTCAGCTTTATTTATTTATATTTTTTTTGTCAATTTAGATATCCTACTGGTAAAGGCATTTATTAATTCTTACAGCGGAATGAAGCAAAAATATTATGTGGTGTTTGTGGGGAGGAATTTCAAGATCTACGCAACATAGGATGCATGCAATGCTCAAGTTAACAGATTTAGTGGATGCAGACACAAGTCGTTCAAGACTTTTGAAGATGCTACGAAAGCCTAAAATGAGTATCAGGTTTGTAGGATACTGTTTATTTCATATTCTCTGAAATTTTGTTAGTCAAAACGGTAACGATTATATCATATCCTTCTCTTGGGTGGGTGAATTATTTACTGTTTTCTATATCATTTAGGCTTCTTTCATCGATCGAACCGCGCGACATACAACTGGAAGTGGGGTTGTTCGTGCATCTCATCGTCCCTCAACAATGAACAGTGACAACTGTGTATCCGCTCACACAGATCGAATCCTAATTGGCACCAGGAATGTCCGTGAAGATGGCCTGGCTGAGAGGGTGCCTGTTGATGAAGTTGGAGACGAATCTTGCATGGCTCTGCTTCTTCGTATGCTGCTTGGATTGTTGCTTTTTATGTTGGTATCAGGTTGTTTTGTCGGTTCTAATATATGTATGGCTGACGAGAATGAAATAGCTACGTTTTGTTTTTTTTAAAATGTTTTTTAGGAGTTTTTTTTTTCGGTAAAACATGATGGTTGGGTCTGTTTGTTTTATCGTGCACTTTTTTTAAGAGACATTCAAAAGGGGTTGGATACACCGATCACACATTGACATGTTGATGTTATGGAACTATTTGGTAGAATTATTTTTTTTTTGAAATTTCTAAATAGTGAAATATATTCACTGATATTTGATCTTCACCGTGGAATAACGATGAACGATCAGGATAATTTACTTTTTGTGAAATTGTGCCATTGGAAAGGACATCCATGCCATTAAAGACATCAATCAAATAGGGTGATAACAGATGAACGGTCATGATCCTTCCAAATGGCTGGTAACCCATGTGGGGCCCACGATCTTCTTAGTCCTAGAAAATGTTTTCCTAGCATCTAAGCACATATTGAAGAACCAAGTTGTTGACGTGTACCATATGATAGATTATAAGGACGCTGCGGCATTTTTTATGACATCCACACCGTTTAAAAGGTGAATCCAAGTGGGGACACTGGTAGAACGGTCATCATTCATGTACCAGATCGTGCTGGACCATACGGATTAATCTCAACAACAAGACTGGGGCCCCGTTTGAGATAGAATGTCTGAGCATGTACTAAAATGCTTCATAGTACACAGACTACCAGTATCTAGATGTATATACAGTGTGTGGCCCATTTACGTCATTTCCAAACATTGATCTGACATGAAATTGTATACATGCTAGAATAATACATCCTATCCAAACATTGGTTAGTGGCACGCTTCTGCTGGATATATTCTGAATATTATCCAACGTATACGTGAACAGTACTGGAATACAATACAATACAACCAAAACGTGAATCCAAACACGCCCTTAATAAGTTGTGTTTTAACCCTTCTACATATAAAACATTCTCAAATAAATAGAGGTTAAAGAGTTGAACCGTACCTTGGCCAACAATCCTGCAATTGCTACCATCACCAAATGTGACTGAACCATCAGTCATATCTTTAAGATTAGTGAACAAACCTTTGTCGCCTGCCATGTGTTTGGAGCATCCACTGTCTAGGTACCATTTTGAATGGCTTGTATCTTTAAAAGCAGTGTGGGCAACCAAGTAGGTAACTTTAGGAACCCATTTCATTACAGTCTTGGGTTTAGAAATATAGTTGGTCTTCTTATGTTTGTAGTTGTTATAAGACCAACCCATTGAGTTAGATTTTAAGAGCTAAAGTAAATCAACAATTTTCTCAGCTAAAGGATTACGATTCAATTTTTGTTGTTGATATGGTTACTTCTAGGTTTTAAAGTTTGAAAAGACTTAGCATTTTTAAAATGATTTTGATTCAGGCTTTTCCCTTTTGAGTTTGAAGACTCCCCTTTCACAAATTTGGGTGGAGTATTCTTGTGTTTAGAAGGAATACTTTTGTTGTAGACCAATCCAAATCGATCCTCACATTTTCTAGATCCGGATAAGAGTTTTTCTAACTTAGGATCTCCTTGGGCATACCTCCATGTGTCTTTTAAAGTCAAAAGTGAAGAGACTTCAAGTTTTAGTTTTTCATTTTCAGATTTTAAGTTTTCAACTTGGGAGTTTTTTAAATCTAAGTCGCATTTAGTTTTTTTAAAATAATATGAAATATGTGATTTTTCTAAAACAAGACTATCAAAATTTTCTTTAAGTTTAGAAAACTTTTCTTTCTAAAGTTTTAGTTTTACCACAATTCTACAACTTTCCATATATAGGGTATTATAAGCATCTTGAAGGTCTTCTTTATTTTCATGATCACTATTCAAATTTTCTTCACTAGTTGAATCATATTATCTGAAAAAGTGAACTTGGCTAGAGTCATAAGGGCTTTGACTTCATTACCTAACTCGGTTTCAGAATCTTCTAACTCAGAAGAGGCTTCAGAGCAGGAAGATTCATCCCAAGTAACCAACATTCCTTTCCTTTTAGGTTTGTCCTTTTTAGGACACTTGTTTGCTAAATGCCCATATTCATGGCAGTTGTTACATTAACTGTCTTTTAAAGATTTTTAAGTTTTAGATTTAGATCTTTTCTTATCATTAGATTTTTTTAAAATCAACCCTCTTTTTACTTTTAAAAATCTTATAAAACTTTTTTGTTAAAAGGGCCATATCATCTTTAGAATTTTCTAAATCGAAATTATTACAATTTTCTTGAGAAAAACATTTAGAAGATTTAAGGGCGATAGATTTACTTTTAGGAGCTTTAAAAGTTAACTCATAAGTCTGTAAAGAGTCAACTAATTCTTCTACCCTCTTATTATCCGTATCACGAAATTTCTGGATCACAATCTGTAACGCCCCGAATCTTTAGGACCTGAGTACACGACCCGTTTCCCAAAAACCCGAGTGTTAACCTTAAAGGATGGTCAAATTCAATATATAGTATTTTTTTCTTCCATCAGAGTTAACAGATGAGCGTAGGATGGACAATTCAACATGAAGGAAAGTTTTCGTTTATATTGAGAATATACAAGAGCTGCCCATAATGACTTAGACAAACCAATGTCCCCATTCTTACAATTACGAAATGAAATAATATCACATGTGAAATAAATTAAATTGCAACATTCTTGAGATGTGAAATCCTGTAGCAGCCTTTAGCAAATATAATCATGCACCCTTGTCAATTATAGCCTGCTCCTCACCAATATAAGTGTGAACATCATCAGGGCCACCTTGCTACCTATACAGTTGTATATTTGATGGACGAATGACCAACTCAGTGTGAATTCCCCTCAAGATTACACATCATCGCATTAGGTAAGAAATAGTATAAAACATCCAGACAACCAAAACAGAGTAAATGCAGTCTTATTATATGCATGGATGCATGAATGCAATCATTGTCCCAGGTAAAATATCCAGACAGACATTAGGCATCACCCATACAATCATCGACCCGGGTAAAATATCCAGACTGTCTGTGCCTCGGGTAAAATATCCAGACAGGCATTGGGTTCGTCACCCATGAAATCATTGACTCGGGTAAAACATCCAGACAGTCTGTGCATTTGGTAAAACATCCAGACAGGCAAATACTTACAATGACAATAGATGATGGTTTGTGCCCCGGGCAAAACATCTAGTCAGGCAAATCCATATGTCACGTACGACAGCAATAGATGCTGGTATGTGCTATTCGTGCATGATTAGTCAACCTGTTATTAGTCTAATTGCAACTAGCCAATTTAAATAAGCTCACGGTCGCTATGGGGAGCACATGGCCCAGCGTAGGCCGATGGCTCAGGCATAGTATCCCATGACCACCATCCCCAGCCTATGAGACTACCACTTTAGGATGTTTAATGGAAACCTGTCAAATAGTGGCCAATCATATTACAACATATGGGGTTTACCATCGCATGGTTGCATGGTATAAAACATCAGACCCATCTAGGGCAAGTACTAAAATAAAACCATGTAGGGCGAGTATCAAAATATGCCACATAGGACCAATATCAAAACTATACGATAAAGACCATCCTTAAAAACCATTGGGCACAACAACCCTGGATGGTAGGCCCACATCAATGATCCATCTAGACCACCACTCAATAGCCACCAAGTCGAAGGTCCATTACGATCACAACTAGTCAAGTTACATCCCAAGTATGGGTGTACATATATAGGTGGGGGTTTCCCACTGATGTACCAGTTTAAGTTCCATAATTAATCCACAAATAATCCACAAGCATGTATAAATATGCAAGATAATCATTAAGCAATTCAATTAACACATGTAGCAATTTAATTCCAACAATTAACACATGTAGTTACAGAATGGAGATATCATTTATAAATTAAAACAAAACTATAACTTAAGCTAATGAGAGGATGGAAAGCTCAAAGGGAAGAATCATCACCTTATAGTTGGATTGCCTACTAGCATGGCTAGGGGATGTGTGGTCCCTTATAATCGAGTCCTATCATGAATTAGAAAATTACATGGTTAGATCAAGTTCTACACATTATTTAGGGTTGAGATTATAACCTAGGGTTTGGATTATTTATCTTAGTGTCTTAATGTAAGATTAGGGTTTTTATCTTAGGGTTTAGTCTTAAACTCAGATTCTATGATTCAAATGCTAATCACTATACTACAATGTATGTGTGGTTCAATGCAATGTAATAATATGGCTAATTACATTTTTAACGCAAATGGTAAATTAATATTTACGACCCTGGTGATAACGAGTATTACAATGGTAATGAAGTAGTATAATTTATTATTTAAAGATAATATTTTCAAGTAATGGATACCATGTTAATGCCATTAATGATGGTTTCATTTATAGTGTCTAACATTAGCGTGACGTCCTTAATATTATGGTCTACTATTTATGCTAATATTTAAGAGTGACCAATAATGCAATAGTATTTAATAATGATGTTATCTTATATGTAATGACTAATATCAATGTAGGTAAGTTAATAACGGCTATATATTCCTATTATTAACGATCCTATTAATAAATAGGAATGGATATTAAAATACTACTATTTACTAGTGTAATTATGTTTATAATATTTACCATCAGTGTAAATAGTCTACCAATGGCCGGTCATGTTCAATTTATCAAACCAATCACCACAATATATAACAAATTAAATAATCTAACTTAGGGAGAAAAGTTTACCTACATTAGTCGACTTGGTAGCACGACTCGACGCAACTGAGCTGTCCCAACTTGAACTCAGCACCTGGACGAGGCCTAAGCATTCCTCGGCCCAACTGAACTCGGTCACAACCGAGTCAACTCGGCTCAGCGCTTCTTCTCTCCTTCATTCTTCCTCTTTCCTTCCTTTCTCTTCTCCTCCTCCTCTGTGTTTTCCCTACCATTTCACATTCCTTTCTTTTCTTTCTTTCCTCTTCTTCTTTTGTTTTAGCTAGAAAACTCCAGCAAGGAAGTTGGCAAGACCCAACATAAATGAGTCAAGTCGACTCGCCTGCCATGCAACCCACCAACCGATCCTGCTTTCTCTCTTTCTATTACATGCCCCTCTACTCTCCCTTATTTTTCACAGGGTCTGGGACAGACCAAACTCGCACCTAGCTCAAGCTAAACCCGACTCCAATTGCCTAGCTCAACCCAGTGAGTCGAGCAGTTGCACCAGCAACTCGGTTGGATTGTGCCAATGCCACACACAAGCACACGCACTCCACATTTCAACTGATAGAAGGGATGCTTAACAGGCCTGAATCCTACTAGACATGCAACTCAGCTGGGTCAGCTCGACTCAATGAAGGCAGACGATGCCGGCTAGTCAGGTCCCCTTGACTTAGCAGTGAGTGCAACAGTTGCACTCGCCCTCTCCCTCACTCTCTCCCACTGCTTCTCTCTTCTTCTGCTTCTTTTCTTTTTCCCTATCTCTTCCTTCTCAATCTTCTCGAAATGATCCAGGGGCCCACAGACCCGTGCAAGCTCACCCCAAGTCGAGGCAACTCAAACGGTCTGGTGCAGTGTGTCACCGCAACTCGCACTCTCTTTCTTTTCCCTCTCTTTTTATGTCTCTCTTTGTTGTATTCTCAGTGGGAATCCCGAGAGAAAAGGATTCTTATAAAGGCTAGGGCACGCTCAGGACTGCCCTAATCTGTTTTAGTGGACGGTTACGATAAGTGGCCACGTCCCTTGCGTCCATCTGTTTCTACTTTGCAATGGGGACAATCTGATTATGGCATGGTTTCCTGAATGTCATAGCTCACTGAATGAGCGCTCCTGATCAATAGATGGGGCCCATACGATCATTATGGGTCTGTTAGCTGGACGGGGAAGATGATGGCATCTCCCATGGCGGATTTTAATCTAAGGAGTATCCTGATAATCTGATCCATTTGCATGGCTCGGATGGGGCCGCTGATCACTGCAGGGCCCACCTTTCCCAATAATTATAGCCGTTTGCCCACACCTCATGATATTCCCCGTCTCTCACAGACTTCTCCACGTGGAGCCATTGCCGACCTAGCGGGAGTGGTGGAGGTTTCTCCACGTGGCCCGTCGGATGGTTTGGATCGAGCCAGCAAGCTTTCCATAAGAGGAAACTGCTCGACAGACTTCCGTCCAACAGAAGGTTGCCCACCCTTTCCTGGTGCTGGACGCAGGGCTATGATTGACGCGAGGAGAAACAGCTGGGATTGAAGGAAGGCAGAAGGCGCGGATCGGCAGCGTGGTAAGGAAGGATGTGCTTTCCACTTTTGGAAGAAAGCTTTATGCGTGACGCAGCTCGTGTGCATGTATCCTCACGCAAACATGTGGGAAATTTGAGGTGGGATCTGATTTTTACCCTCTACCAGATGATCGGTTTGGATTGGATCAAGGTGTCCCAGCTTGATCATAATGGTTGAGTTTTGGAGCGGCAGAAAACACAAACCTCGCTCGCACTCTTGACGATTTTTCATGGGCATGTAAGTGTGTTTCCATGTGCATGAAAGGCATGGTCTTGGCCTGTTTTGACATCCCTTCACGATGGACGATTTGGATCGTCCAAACACGTGATGAAACCAAAATAGAATTTACAAAATTCTTCATCACGTGTTTGGACAATCCAAATCGTCCCTTCATGAAGGATGATTTGTCTGTTTTGACGTCCCTTCACGATGGACGATTTGGATCCTCCCTTCATTTAAGTGAGTTTTCTCCTTTTTCTCCTTTTTCAAGGTTCACCTAAAACCATCACAATTGTGCCTTTCATGTGGGCTTACACAATTCAAAAAATCCCACACTGATTTTTTTGGATCAGCTCAGATAAACCAAAACGGAGAGATTTTTCTGGCACAATCTTAATGAAACCAAAATAGAATTTACAAAATTGTAAAATACCTGGATATTCTCCTTTTAATGCAGCCCAGAAGAACCAAATCGGAGTAGAAGTTCAATGTAGAAGTTCAATGTTCACACTCACATATGAAATGGTTCTAGGTTCTAAATTGATTTTAAATTTAATCACCTTGGGCTAGCTTGATTTGATTTTGATTCTAAGAAATGAGAATACAACAATCCCTCTTTCAAATAAAATTGGAATGCAAAATTCAAAATCAAATACAAAGAAAGCTAACTAAAGAGAATATTAAATTAGCACAATATAGCTTAAAATAATGACTAACTTATCTCTCAAAGTGGCGTATTGATTTACCTTGAAGTGGATATTAAACTCTGAAATTCATGCACTATTTATAAGTGGAGAAATTGCTTACTTGATTAGTCTTGCAGTCAGCTCAATTGGTCATAGGACCAACAGATTTTTGAAATTTCGAGCGCGATAAAATAAGACCATTCCACGACTGGTCAAAGGACCTGCTCGACCGGTCGAGCGACCGCCTCTCCACGACTGGTCGTGTGGGACTCAATTTAGTTGCTGGACTTTGAGTCGAGCCTGTAGAACTGGTCGAGAACGAGTCGAGCATTGTTCACACGACCGGTCGAGAAGTCTCTAGGACTGGTTGAGGCTTTAACAAAAATTCCCAAAAATCAGTAACAAACTTAGGACTGGTTGAGCCAGTGCTAGGACTAGTCGAACATAGCCTAGGACTAGTCTAAAAATAAACTATGCACTTATAAAATATGTCATTTGAATTATGTATTCAAAATGACCTACCCTAAGGTCAATCTAGGGTCATCCAAACCTTGTTAGTGATATATGAATATTGAGTTCTTCTTTTCCTTCGGTTGATACATGATCTTCGAAGTTCACGAATCTTGAGATCTTGTCATATGTAGAAGCTTGAACTCGAGACTTCTGAAGCTTGAATTGAAGCTTGAGCTTGAGCTTGATCTTGAAGCTTGAGCTTGAAATAGTATTACTTTGTCTTGACTTGAAGCTTTAAAAACTTGAACCATTGAAGCTTGAAAGATTGAATTCACACTTGATGTTGTACTTGAACATAAATATGTAATCTTGCATTTGACGTTCTTGAAGTAAAGACCTTTGTCCTTGTACATGAGATACACTGTCTTGAAACATGTAGAAGCACTACACAAGACAGATTCCAAGAGGTTTTGGCACTACAAAATTTGGCAATCATAGGAGCTAGACACCATAGCACTTACAACTATGACTAGGTGTATGCTAATACATAACATTAGTGAAATTAAGTTCAGGCCACGATTCCTTCAAATAAATATAGCCCAGGATCACAAGTACACTAGCGCACCACCATCCAAAAACTCAAGGGAAATCCCGAGGGCTCACCCCTCTCGAGAGTACCCTGAATCTCCATAAAGGACTTGGACCGTACATCGGGGGTCCGATAACCTTGAAATTATAGAGAAATGTCTGCCTTACTGGGATTGACATCCATCGCGAGAGTCGGACCTGGGTAGTGTCCAAAAACACTCAACTTGAGCCGAGAGACAAGTGCATGAGAATTTCAAATACCCTAAAGTAAAAGTTTAGAACTTAAGTAATTGGGTCGTCCACTCTTACACAAAGTTGAGAATTTCAGACTGTCGGTTTATGACTAAACTTTATACGTAGAGTAAAGAAAATTCCCTACACACATCCATATAACCGTGGCCCCGATTGAACATTTCTAACCATTGATCTGACATAGGCTTCCAACAGTCGATCTATTTATCCGATCGTACCGAAATTGTGTCTTAGCAATGATCCATTGATAGGGAGCCTACCCCATCGCATAAATGAGCCCGCGGGCCCCCCTAAGGGCCCCGTTAGTTAAAAATGGCCGCCCATAGGGTATAAGTATTAAATAAAGTGGCCCTAGGGCCATTTACATACCACATGGAGCTATAAATAGCTCCCAATTCATCCCATTTCCCCCAAATACGAATTTGCAAACCCTAAGGTGAGAAAGAGAAGAGAAAAGAGGAAGATAAGGATGACAAAAATTGAAAGGGTGCTTGCTATGAAGGGTGATACTCTTTCATTGACTCATAAGCCTAACTATCACCACTACCTCTATGGGAACTTCCCCGACTATGACTTAGGGTAAAGACTACAAACTCCCCTATAGATGTAGGTCTTCAAATGAGCTTTCTCCAACCCTAACTAACCCATGTGCTCGTTTAGGCGGCTGGCGATCCTCCCTTGGAAACATAATCTTAGGAGCGAGTCTGAGTCAGGCATGCTACCGAAAGGTGCGAACTATAAATGCTTAGATTATAATTTATCAATGCTTTCATTATAGTTAATAATTTATGATTGCAAATGTAGGGTTTCTTGTTGTCTTAAGTATACTTATATCTCTATCTAATGAATTGATGAATTACAAGTTGTAGTCGACAGTGTCTATGTGTTCGATGAAATGCCTAAATGAGTAGTTTATCAAAATTTGATTATCAAATGTTAACCCATGTGTTGTGAATGTTTGTTAACATAATTTGAATAGGAATATGACTATGAGAGTAGTCCAGGTAACCGATAAATTTTCACATTTGGGTGGTCGAATTAGGTTGGCCACCCCGTGTAAATTCGAATGACACGCGTCGGACATTGACAATCGACAGTGGTTAGGCCACGTAGGGCGCTCACACGCTCCATGCCGGTTTTGTTAGTGTACACCTGTGCCAACCGAAAATGCCTAAAGAACTGGTTGACCCATTGTATGTTCACCTTGTATGAACACAATTGCTTGAATCTAAGGTACATCCCTCACTATTGTAAAGATTCATCATTAACCATTGTGTCGTGATCACCAAGACTCGTAAGTCGGGCATGATTGTATGAGATACTGTGTCTGTGCTATTGGCCTATGATGGGGTGACGAGCCTCCCTGTAATGACCGCGAGCATCACTTCTTACAACTTACCTATCGTATGTAATTATCTATAAGTGACGAACCTAGACGGATTAAGAACCTAGGTGTGGGACTGCTGTGGTCATCTCATGCCTAATGATTCTGTTGGGATTAATGTTTCAAATGGAGGTGTCCTAGCTTCCCCAAACTACTTAATGAATAAGTATAATTAATCACTCGGCAAAACATAATCATTCACCGTATTGCATTAGCTTAGAATGTGGTGAAACAGATGTGGTTGTCACGTGAAAAGGAAGTTTTGTCATTTGCGAAACAGGTGTTCGAAACCACGTGTTGAGGGAGTGTTGTATGGTGAGGGCAAGCATCATGTCATGAACCCTATTTTCACATTAAGAAGAGTAGTTAGGCAATGGTTGTTTTACATTGCCTTATCATTACTATATTTATTGACTTAATAACATGTGTAACCTTTGCTTTATGGAACCACTGAGTTAATCACTCACTCTCACTCTGGGACGATGTTTTAAAACACTAACCGGATGCTAGTATAGATGCAGGTACTATGGATGCTGATGCACTGGAGCAGGCGTTCATAGATGAGGAGGAGGAATTCTCCTATTTCCAGCTCTTGGATGGGCTGACGTAGGCCATGTACCTCTGGACAAGGAGCGCTAGGCTTATGGGCTTAGCTAGATGTTACGTTACCACATTTTATTTTTATTTTTTTTTGAATTGTATATATACATTAAACCCAGCCGTGGACCCATACTCTAGAAGGAACTTCACGATATATGTATGTTTTGGTTTACACATCTACTTTAATCATATTAAACCTGGAGTGTGGTAAGTTGTTTAGTATAATTCTATGCATGCTCAAGTGCCTAACGTGAAAGAAATCAGGATATTAACTTCTACAAAGCATAAGTAATGTCCAGAATCTCGAGAGTTGAGCTTTGCTTGACCCTCGAAATTCGGGGCGTTACAAGTTGGTATCAGAGCATGAGTTTAGGATTAAACTGGACCATGGGCTGTGAACTTACCATAATGCATCTGCTAACATAGATGGGAGCACTAAAACTTATCGACATTAAAACTTTATGACCAAACCTTTAGTCATCTTGAATAATTGGACTTTATCTTATGAAATTGATCTTGGAAAATGTTAAATTAAGAAAGAATAGTCTTGACGAGGGTACAGTCAAGGTCTTAGAAACACTGAGAGGTGTTTCGGCCTGTACTTAGGCGAGAACTCACAAATTAGGTATCTTAACCCGGCGTAATAAGGTTAGGTAACTAAAGTAGCTTGTCCTACTCCAAAATCATATCTGGTACGTCCGATAATTCATTTTGGTTTAAGAGATACATCCGTTTTAAGTTGTAATGGTTCAGATCATTTTTGTTTCCGATCGGGTCTTTATCTGGCCCACCTCGATCATGGGACAGGAAAAGTGAAGTCGGATTTGGGAAGAGGGGGAAGAATAGATTAAGAAAAATCTAACTCCGGTACGAACCGATAAAATTTTACCCAAATGGGCCACCGCCAAATCAGATCTGATCTTTTCAACCCATCCTGGGCCACCACCAACCTCGACTGATTGTTGAGATTCATCTTGACCCCGAGATGATCGCAAGAAGTTGGAAATGGGAAGAGGGGGAGATGTAGATGAAGAAAATTTTAACTTCGGCGAAAACCGATATAATTTTGCCTAAATGGGCCACTGCTGACTCAGATCTAACCGCCGTCTTCATTTGAGCTTCTCTTTAAAGTCCAAAATTGACCTTTGAACGGTCAAAGATGGCCCGGAATATGAAAGAGGAAGAGTGGTGAGTAATTTATATGGGATAGAATTACATTTGGTACCTTGCAAATTCCATCAAGCATTTGGAGAAGTTGGGATTAGGTGGGATGGAATTTCATTTAGTTACATGGAAATTGCATTTGGTCCCATGTGGGATTTCCGTGGATTTTGAAATCCACTACACATGTGAGCCCCACATTGATGTATGAGTTTATCCATGTCATCCATTCACATCCTCCATTTACACAAGACAATCTAGTTACATATGTGTACAAGTTGACAAAGTCCATTTTTAATTTGGTCGTTAATTACAATTCTATGGTCCACCAAAAATGATTTTTGCATAATCCATTGTTTTTTTGTAGCAAATAATTTTATTTTATTAAATCCCAAACATGGGATTGGATGTCTACAATACCATGAAATTTCCACACATGCAATCCTTGTACCGTCATAATGTTAATCCCACCTAATGTAACTTAATACCATTTAATTCTATGGCCAAGCACACCTGATACTTTAAAATGATCTTGGAGGATATATGAAAGGTGTAGATCTAATCAATACATCATTTTGGGGCCACCATTGTCCCAGGCAACCACCAACACCCATCTATGGGGCCACCATTGCAGCCATTGCTGCAGCAGCAGGGCCAGCAACACCATCTCCAACCCATCTTCACCACCACCAGCTCCACTAACACCCATCTATGGTGCCACCATTGTAGCCATTGCTGCAGCAGCAGGGCCAGCAACACCACAACACCATTACCATCATCTTCATCACCACCATCATCTTCTCACCACCACCATGGCAGCCATTGTTGCTGCCAATCCACCCATCAAACCCACCAGCACCACCACTATCACCATCATCATCATCATCATAAAAGAAAGAAAAAAAAAACAGCAATAGCAGCAGCCATGGCTACCGCCGCCGGGCCAGCACGGCCACCGCAGGAGGGGCGTGCCACCGCTACTAGCATGCCCAGCTCATGCACGACAGGGTCAGAGGGCCGCCGCCTGATCGACGTCCCACCACCGCAAGCTCCAGAGGTCTACCGCACCGCCGCCGGACACCCTTGCTGTTCGAACTGGTGCACGTGTAGGGTCTCTTAAAACCCCAAACTCCTCCCATTTCACTCATCTTTCTCAAATCCCTAACCCTATAACTCTCCACACCTCTCCAAAACCCATTCTAAATCCCAATCTCTCTACTATCCATCTTATTCTTCTTCAAACCCATCACAAAAAAAAAACACCTCATCTTTATCCTTTTTCTTCTTCGAATGAGTTCATGATATAGGAGCGGTGTGATTCATGTTGATGTCACAAAGCATAGACTGATCCACTGTTGGGTTTGGATGGTTGTGAAATTTGGGTAATGGTGGACCTCAGAGTTAGTTTTGTTGGAGGCTCTCTCCAGCAATATGAGGTTTCTATAGAACCTGGGTTGGGTGGTGAATGTGCGTTCTACTCTGTGCAGCTGTGGGGAGAGTCTGTTATATGGATGGTCGAATTGTGGTCAGAATTTGTTAGAGATGGAACTCACTGTTGTTGTAATGGTCAGCTGCAGTACAGCTGAAATCGGGAGTTAGGACACAGAACAGCCTAAGATTTTCTTAAATGATTCCAAGGTGGAATTTACTGGTTGTGGTGCTGAAATTGAGAGAGGAGCATGTATATGCTTAAATATGATATGGTTTGTGGTTGTTATTACCAATGTCACACTTTCCTACTGTGGACTAAATATGGCTCTTATAAGATGGCTTCTCATTTTCTTTTTCTTTTCTTCTTTTCTAGTTGGAATTGGATTTTACTCCATCAGATGAGCTAGAAGTTCTATAATAAATTGTCATTTCTAATTTTTATAGCAGTGCATTTTGGTTTCCTTTTATTTTAATTATGTTTGCATGCATCCTTTGATATTTGGGCTATTAAGTACTGGACTACTACTGCCACAGAAAGTGGAGGGCGTATCTTAGTAACTCGCATTTTTCGTGTCTCATGTAAATACCTCTGACCTATATTGAAAATCCCCCCTTAATCATCCTTTCAAATTTTAAGAATTATACACTCCTAAAAACTAATTACAAGGGCGAATTGATCCAAAACTGTAGAACAGGAGGTAAAAGCAATGCAAAGAGGGGAAGTCCTTCCCAAGAGGGGTGAAGTTGAACAAAGCATGTTTCTTTTGGGATGCTTTGAGACTACAAATGTTGGCCTGGGGTGATGTTTGAATGATCTGATCACTACGCCATATTGGCCAATTTGCGACGTATTTTTGCGACGGACGAAAATCTCTTGGTTTAACGACAGATTTAATCCGTCGTTAACGGAAAAGTCCATCGCTAATCCCGTGTTTCTCGAAAATTTGTAGTCGGAACGTCGCTAAAATCTAAGTTATGACGTATTTACGACGGATTTTGATCCGTCGTTAATAGGTGACGGATGAAATCCGTCGCAAAATTTAATTTTGTCGCAACTGTACGTTCCCGCCCAAAACATCAAATGGCGCGCATTTCAGTTGCTTTTGTGACGAATCATGCTCCGTCGTAAAAGGACTTTTGTCTTCACATTAATTTTTTTTTTCATTTTTTTAAGAATACGGTGGAAAATTAAGTTTTTTCTGTAGTCTAATAGTTATTTTTTAATAGAATTTTGGTGGTTTAATTATACATATTTATATCTAAGATTATTTTTTAACAATTAATTGAATGCAAAAAGAAAATTTATTCTGTTTTTATATCAAATGAGTGGAATTTTTATTTTTATTTTTATTTTTAATTTAAAATTAATATTTAAATGATTTGTAATATCACATGAAAAAGAATATTGAGAAGTTAAAAAAATTTAACAATGTTTGAGAAAAAAATAGATTTTGAAAAAATAAAAATCGTAATTTAATAAAACTCTATTTTGTGGGAACAAAAAAGAATTTTGAATAAAGTTGATAAATTTGAAAAAAAAAAAAAAAAAAGCATTTGATTTTGAGAAAAAAATAATATCCTGAAAACGAAAATTAAAAATATTTTTAAAAATGTGAAATTTTTCACAATGTTGAAAAATGAAAATATTTTAAAAAAGAAAATGAGAGTTTGAAATTTGAAAAATAAAATAAAATTTCATATTTTAAAAAGTGTGAAATTTTATTTTATTTTCACTCAAAATAAAATTTGAGTGAAAAATAAAATAAAACAATATTAAAAAAAATTGATACATTATCAAAAAATAAACAATTTGAAACGAAAAATAAATAAGTTGAATAATTTTGTGATTTTGAAAAATAATTGAAAATGTTCAAAATTCGAAATTAAAAGAAAAAGTTATTTATAAAAACACTAAGATTTTGAAAAAATATATATAATTTATAAAAAAAATTAAAAAGTTGAAAACAACATGATGCTTTTGAAGGAAAAAAAAAAAAAAAAATCGGCATTTTGGAATTTTTGGGGAAAAAATTAAAATTCATGAAAATTTTAGATATTTTAAAAATAAAAATTCAGAATTTGTATTTTAATTTATTTTTTGAAATATTTTATAATAAAAATGATATTTTGTTGAAAGATTTTAAAGAAAAATTAAATGTAAAAAAATATACATTTTTAAAAAAAAAATGTTATTTTTAAATGGAAATTGAAATTTATTTGTGAAAAAAATAAATAACTTATTAGGCACATCCACTAATTGAACATTTAACCGTTTTTGGACAATCGAATTAGTCTAGATTGAAAAGTAAATAACTTTATATATTTAAATCAAATTTCACTCAAATTGTTGATCAATCTTGTATGCCCAGTGTCTTTCTCATATGTAGCTAGCCTGATTGGGGCGAGTAACTAGTTAAATTGAGGGTATTGATCACTAAAATAGAGTGAATGGGCTAGACATATAAAATGAGCTAAATATTGTTGTCAAAATTGTGACCCAACTTATTGACCTTGCGAGAACCTAAGAATTGATGTTAATAAGTTTTGTGGGCCCCATCATGATGTCTGTCGAACATCAACACCATGCATTTAATGTGCATTATGTTCATCCATTTTTACCGATCATTTTAGGGCTTGATAAAAAAAAAATGATAAGGATATAAACCTAAGGTGGACCACATCATAGGAAAACAATATTGATTGGATATCCACCATTAAAATCCTCTTCTACGGGTGGGCCCCACTATGATGTATGTGTTTCATCTATTTTGTTCATCCATTTTTTCAGATTATTTTATAGTTTTATACCAAAAATTATTGGGACATAAATCTCAGGTGTACCACACCATATGAAAACAATGGTGATTGGATATCCACCATTAAAATCCATCTTAAGGCCCACTGTACTTTTATTTGACATCCAATTTGTTGATTAGGTCATACAGGACCAGATGAAGGAAAAAAACCAAAGATCAGCTTGATCCAAAACTTTTATGGCCCCTAAAAGGTTTTTAATGGTCCACGCTCATTCAACATTGTTTCCTGTAATGTGGTCCATTTGAGATTGGGATATACCTCATTTTTGGTCTTATACCATAAAATTTTCTGGAAAAATAGATGGACGGCGTGGATGAAACACGTACGTCATGTAGGAGCCCACAGAGCACCGACCACCAGCCATTGGCTGGCTACCACTTTTTAACAGGACGCGGATTTCCTACTAAAGCCCTTGACATCCTACGCAAGGATGCTGGGTGGGGCCCAACACCATGTGTTTGGAAAATCTACTCTGTTAATCCATTTTTAAAGATCATTTTAGGACAAGAGACTAAAAAATGAATCATATCCAAAGATTAAATGAACCACACCACAAATACCATAAGGGGTGATGATTTTCACTATTAAAAAATTCGTAGGGCCCACCATAATGTTTATTTTCCTTCCAATCTATTCATAAGGTCACAAAGACCTGGATGAAGAGGAAAAACAAATTTCATATTGATCCAAAACTTCCGTGACCCTAAAAGGGTTTCGATGATAGACATTCAATCCCCTACATGCTTTTGATTGTGTGGTCCAGATGATAGTTAGATTTGTCTTATTTTTTGTCTCAAGCCTTATGACTAGCTCGCCACATGGATGGACGATTTGGATATAACACATACCTCGTGATAGGACCAACAAAACTTGCTGACGTCACCTAGCCCCCCCTCTCTCTCAGATAGATTAGCTACTCCCCCAGACACTAGCCCGTGCTGGTGGTCGGTGCTCTGTGGGCCCCATTATGATGTATTTGTTTCATCCATTTCGTTCATCCAATTTTACAGATTATTTTATGGATAAATGAAAAAAATGATAGGGATATAAATCTCAGGTGGACCACACCACAGGAAAATAATAATGATTGGATATCCACCATTAAAATCCTCCTAAGGCCCACTGTACTATTTATTTGGCATCCAATCTGTTGATTGGGTCATAAAGACCCAAATGAAGAGAAAAAATAAATATCGTCTTGATCCAAAACTTTTATGGCCCCCAAAACGTTTTTAATGGTCACCGTCCATTCAACATTGTTTCCTGTAATGTGGTCCACTTGAGATTTCAATATACCTCATTTTTTCTCTCATAACATAAAATGATCTATAAAAATAGATGGACGACATGGATGAAACACACACATCATGGTGGGGCCCACAAAGCACCTACCACCAGCCATCGGCGGGTGTCAGAGGGGTAGTAGTCTCCCTATCTGCGGATTGGCTACTGACAAGTTGAGTAGGGAGACCGCTACTAACTGACATCACCAAGTTCCGTGGGCCCCACCATGATGTATGTTTTGTATCCACGCCATCCATTCATCTGGAGAGATCATTTTAGGGTAAGATCCAGAGAATGAGTTACATCCAAAGCTCCAGTGGACCCCACCAAAGAAAACAGTGGCGAGAGTGACACCACCGTTAAAAACTTCTAATGTAAACTGGTTAGGGTCGGCGCCCTAACCAACCCGTCTCTCATCCGCGTCTCTCTCCCTCTATATCTGCACCTCTCCCTCCATCTCTCCTTCTCGCTCTCTCTCTCTCTGCGCCTCTCCCTCTCTCTCTCTATGCATCTCCCTCTCCCTCTCCCTCCATCTCTCCTCCCTCTCTCTCTGCGCCTCTCCCTCTCTCTCTACACCTCTCCCTCTCCCTCTTCGATCACCTCTCTCTATCTCTTTGTTTGATCTAAAGGAGGGAGATGAAACCCTAACCCTATCACAACCACATGCCCCAATGAAATCTAGTTGCCGAATTCTATCCAGAGACGAGAAATCCAGCCAACAATCATCGAATCCAAGTATCTGGTTTGAGATCTTTTGGGTTTTTCTTGTGCGTTGGTGCATTTTCCCTATTTTGGATTTTTTTTTCTTTTTTGTACAATTATGGAATGAAGTAATTGAAACTCTTATATAGAGATTCATTGGGATTTAAATAGAATACCCATTTTAGATTAATGCTCCTTATTTTCCAACTAGGCTCTAACCTTTTTTTTTTTTTCATTTGTTTCATGTAGGTGTTGGAGATTAATGCTAATCCTCACAGATACTTGCGAAATCTTTCTCGATTTCAGCCATAAATCAGCAATAATCATCTACAAATGCATCAAAACAAGTTGTTGAAAATCTGAAGTCACAGGTGAGAAACCTTTGTGATGATTTTCTCTGTATTTTTATTTTTTATTAATGTAAATTTTCCTTTACTTTCTATGTATTAATGTCAATTTCCAAATTTGAGGAATTCAGGGTAGAGAATGGCTTTCAGGTTTTTTGTTTTTTTAAATGGGATTTGAGACTTTTGAATTGTGATGCATACCAAATGTTTGACGAAATGCCAAAGGAGACG
This sequence comes from Magnolia changhungtana, assembly GCA_030180095.1. Taxonomy (NCBI): domain Eukaryota; kingdom Viridiplantae; phylum Streptophyta; class Magnoliopsida; order Magnoliales; family Magnoliaceae; genus Magnolia; species Magnolia changhungtana. The sequence continues at coordinate 436,299 of JASAUF010000240.1, forward strand.
TGCATACCAAATGTTTGACTGCTTACATGTCTTTGCCATTTACCAAAAATGTAAGTTTCACTATCTAGAGGCAAGCATTCATTTGGAATATTTTCTCATAGATTTAATTGTGGACACTTGTTTCTTATTAAGAGAAAATATCAGGTTTATAGGCCATCTACCATTATTCATCATCTTTCCAGGTGATTAACGAAACTCTACAGATGACAAATATTATCAATGGGGTATGGAGAAAAGATTAAAGGTATTTGTGATGGTTTAAAAGCTTCAGAGATGCAATGTATATCATTGGACACATATGAATAAGTGTGTTACTGAGCCTGCCTAAATCTGATAGAAGTCATAAAATTTTAATGGTACTTTAGAGATGTAATGTATATCATTGGTGCATGCATATGTAGATGCCTGGTTTTTTGTTGTTCCTTCACATGGGTAAGGTTCCTTGTTTGTTTGATTTTTTTTTTTTTTTGTTGCATCTTCACAGCGCTAAGGTTCCATGTTTGTTTGGTTAGAGTACCCAAGAGACAACAAAGTATATGCAAAAAAATGCTCTGCATTTGCTCCCTCCATATGCTCGTAGGTGTCTTATGCTTGCATCATCTGAAGTTTCTACTTAAATTTTGATGCAATCAGTTGTTTGCGTTGCTGTAATACTAATATGACATGGGCGGAATAGTCGATCGTCTTAGTTGGATTAGCATATGAAAATGGAAGATGCTTCGTAAGATGTCTTTGTTGTGCAAGTCTTGTCTTAACTTTGGAGTTGTGTTTGGATGCTCGGTTGAAATTATTTTCAACAGCTCAATTCAGCAACAAGGACAAATGTAGGGCTAACCCATTCAGCAATTGTCCGCCAATCCAATGGTCAGATAATCAAATAAGCATAATTTTTGCTACATGATACATCTAGACTGGGATCCATAATCTGGACAGTTCACTTTGAAATTGCTTGTATGCCAATTATGGATTTTTAAAGTAATTTCTGGTGCTTGTGTATAATATATTGAACTCTGTAGAATATCGAAGTTCTTCTCTTGATTTCATGCTTTAATTTGAGAGGATCCGAATTGTTCATATGCCAGGATCCATAGCGTGTTGTGGACCATGCTCCAAAAGTCTCCTCGATGAGACAATCCTAAACCTTTGAGTATGTGGCCTGCAAAGCATTAATTATCTACATTCATTGGAGGAAAGATAAGGATTAGATGGTTAAGATCTTCCTATCTGGGACATTTCACACAATGTTCAATCCATAGTGGGGGTTCATTCTTTCAAACTTCAATAGTCTGGATCACCTAACTGTACAACCTGCTTATACAATGCTAGCCTCCCATAATTCCTATTAATTTTATGCCTTGAATTGTCTTTCATGTAATATCTGCAGTTTTCAACATGAGAGTATATGATTTTAGCAAACACTTGTCTAAAGACACAACCACTGGGATTTGAGCCTCTTTGAGTTATTCTTAAATGCATTGTTGATTCTATTACATAATCATCTAAGCCTTATTCCAACTAATGGGTCTGCTGCATGAATCATTTTCTGCCATTCTACTCTAAGAGTGACAACTTGAGTTAGACCATAGGTCATCAAGCCTAGTTGATTCCATTATATGAAATATTTATGTATAAGCGTTGAATAATTATTAGTCGCTCGGTTAAAGACCCCACATATTTAATTCAACCATCAGAAGGGAACTCGCGTCAGGATCTTAAATCCTACCCTCCCTGCATGTGCCATGTGGCGCTTGTAGGATCTAGATCATTCATCAGGTGGGTACCCCCATGTGTGTATCGTAACCTGAAAATCAGACTGTAGGTGTTCATGAGATGGGTGATACGTCTACTTTGAATATGGGCCATTTGTCAATTCTTTTTAACTGTCCATCTTCCATACGGTTGTGGATTGGAGTACTATATGATATGATTCCACTACTTGTAAATGTAAGTTGGTTTTCCTTAATAATGCTTGGTTTTCTGTAAACAGAGGATTACAAAGTGTGTACTATTAATCTTCTTTTCTTCCATATGTTTTCTTGGATAGATTCATGCAACCCATCATAACATAATAGCCAATGTGTGATTCTAAAATTTTAACATCATAAGATGTCACAAACTTAACTGAGGTTATGGTCCCCAATAAAGTGGAATGGCATAACAAGATTTGTGTCGCTGACCCAAAGTACTTGGGGTAAGGCTTAGATGATGATGATGATAACATGTCACAAATTTTTATTGTTTTCAACATCTTTTTCTTGTGTGACTTTGTATGCATTCCAAACATATTGCGCAAAGTTCATGTTTTGCCTCCAAAAATAAAGAATTTTTTTTTTTCAAAACATGGAAAGACTAATCAGTCCTACTTCTTGTAACTTCAGCCACTGCTTCAAATGGAGGGACTGCAGAAAGATTTGGTTAGGGAGATTATTGATGGTGAACTAGCAGCTGCAACAAATATGAGAGTTGCAAAGGTGAAAAGAAACATAAGGCGGTCGAGTTGCAAGAAACAAGCTAATCAAGGTACCACTCTCTTTTACTCTACTCACACCTAAGGCAAGATATCTTCTCTCCTGACAAGCCAGTAGAGTGAAAAACATAGATTGTATCTAATCAAGTTGCACACAACAAAAACCATCTTTGAAGATAGAAGCACACTGAAAATGGAAAATATTGCACAGATATAGTGGTGATATTATTCCTTTTTCTTCCTGTATAGCGATAATGGTTGTAGAAAAAATGGATCTATTTATGCAATGATCACCATTCATGTGTAGGACTGTAAAATCAAAGAAAAGGTCACTGTGTGCTTAATATGGATGGCCATGAAAGCTGCAATTGGGTCTTGATATTTATTCTGTGTCAGAATCTTTTTCTAGTGTCTTCCTTCCCACCAAAACCTTTTTCAACGCCTCTATCATTGCTGCCATCCATCTTCTGCAAATCCAACATCATCCACTGGATCTTTTAGCCCCTTTGATGTGATAGGAAGCCTATTCTTGGAATCCCACTTGCATGACGAGTTCTGTTGTTGCTCCAGCTTCACTATAGACCATTTCTGGGCTCATTGTTGTGTGCTGGCACCAATTCTGAGAACAGGTACCTGCAAACTTCCCGGATCTTTGGTCTAGCATGTTGTGTGGTTCATATCCTGTTGCTTCTAGTTGTGCTAACCGCTCTTCTTGGTAACGTTGGAAGCAAATTTCAGGTTTCATCCTATTCATATCAGCAGTAGTTGGTTGGATTCATTTGATCTATTTGGTTTTCTTTTACAATGGTGGAAAAGCCCACATCTTAACAAGACACGTGTCCTTTAAAAAATTGTCCTTTAAATGTTGTAACCTTGAGCATCTCATTGTTACTGTGTTATTCTTTTGCATTACTCAGGTTCCTTCAGTTGTAGTTACATATACCTCCCTGTTATGTAGCATAGGTCCTGGTTCACTGTACTGGAGACAGACTCATCGGCCTGTTGTACTACAATCTCTTGGATGCATAGCACAAACTGCAATGCCTGTTTATGAAACCAAAGAGGGGGAAATTGTGGGTATTATAATGAGCAAAATATTAGAGTGCGGCAGCGTATGCTTTCCTTGGCCTTTACAAAACTGAACCATCTTATGCATGCTATTGTATGTTTCTCCCATTTTGACAGGATCTCTCATTTGGAGATATTTCTCTGTTCTAGGAACTAAAACCTCTTAGGAAAAACAAAGTGAACTTTGTTTATTGAAGGTCAGTCAGGGTATGACTAGTTTATTATCCTCTAGTTATTTCATGTTATGAATCTTAATACATGTAACAACAATTTCTTTAAATTTTTTATGATTTTCTGCAATCCAGTTACCATATGATTTGCTTTCACTGCTAATATCCCCACTTTATTCCTTTTCATTGTTTTTCTCTAGTTTTGCATCGCAGGTATTTGGTATTAAAACCTTGGTGAAAAGCTTTTTACCTATTAAAGATGATCATCTGTGGCCGGGGATGGAAACCCTTTTGGAAATCCTAAAAAACATGCTCTCTTTTGGAGACATTTCAAAGGTTGTAAAATCAAGGTATTATAGGCCTACTAACATGACAAACTTTTTCATCTCTTGGCAATGGGCATCCTTGCCTTCATTTACACTTATCATTTGTATAGGAATTATCTCTTGTTTGAATAACTATCAAGCGTAAGATTCAAAAAATATATATATAAACAAATCCGACAATTTGGCGGAACCTGACATTCTTTACAAGTTCAAAAATTACATAAACAGTTGAAAAACTGATTATATTATGTCTTGACTCTTGATTACTGCAGAAGGATCCACATGATAGAAGGGTTGGAAACTGTGGCTAACCTCAATATACCTAAGGATCTTTCAAGTCAAGAAGCAAATGAGTATCTGCGAGATGCATGTGCAAGATTTCTTGGAGGAGACATGCGTAAATCCTACTTTTATCATAAATCATCTAGAGATAATGACCATTGGCTAAGTGGCACAGATCGAAGCCCTGCTTGACAGCACGTTTTGAACTCTTCATAAACAAGCACGAGGTATGCTGGTGCCATTTTTTTCTCAGGTTCTAGATATATTTCCTCTCTTACATTCTAATTCAATGCTTCCATTAATCCAACTGGTTAACACATGTGAACTAGAATACATCCATGTGCCAGCATGGCATGGCAGAGAGGTATAATAGTCAAATGGTGAAATAATTAAGATGGTTACTAGAAATGGGCTATGAAATGCATGGTAAGAAGTAAAATAGTGAAATAATTAAGATGTGCCAGCATGGCATGGCAGAGAGGTATGAAATGCATGGTAAAATGTAAAATAGTGAAATAATTAAGATGGTTACTATTAACAGAATACAGTTTAGGCAAACTTTTGCCCAAATAGGGTCATGTTAGTTTTGCTGGATGAGAATTCCAGCAATTAGGGGAATTCCAGCCAAATGTAACTACCCACATATGAAGTTCTGATGTGATTGTGGTGATAATAAACCAAAGAGAATTTGTTGCACACATTCCAACCTGGCATGTTTTGGTAGGACCTGAATAGAAAGTTTAATGTTTTTTTTCTATTCTTTTAATGCGATTTGTGTGATGGATGGTTGCAAGTGTTTGGTTTATGTGATGAATTTGCTATTTTTTTCCTTATTTTTTAGTTCCAAAGTTATCTGGGGTTTTTTTAGTCTAATACCATCCCTTGCACTTGCATTAAGCACTTTTGTGGGCATTTTCAAGTTTTGTATCTTCTACAGCATACATGGCTGACTCCAATGGTGATGGTTATAGCAAAACTAAAGATGTTAATGCAACTGACAATCATGGGTTTTTTGTTTTTGTTTTTTTACCTCTGTCACAACTTGACAGCCATTGAAATCAACTAATTCAAGTAAGATTTTACAAGGACATTGGTAATGAACTCCACATGCATTGGATTCCTTTCTTTAGTTTGATCTCCAAATTCTTGCATTTTACTACTGACGGTATTTGTTTTAGTTGCAATGCATGTTTGGGGATCTATTTATCTTTTCTTCTATTCCATTACACCTAGAGCTCTTAGATCTGGAACTATTTGCCTCTCTATTTATTCATTGGTTGCTGGCATCTTTGGCGTGAATCTCTCATATACATGGAATCTAAACCATGGATATCTATTTAAATGGGTACATTTTCTCCTATTTTTTTTTCCTTTCAAATAGACAATCTGTTCTTGAACAAACATGATGTTTTCGTATATAAATCAAGTTTCTTCATGTGGTCCCAAACAATCAACATGCATGTGGGACCAGCTTGATGAGCATACCAGCCTGAATTATGGGCCAGGGCATCTATACATATAGGGTTCATCCAATGCATGGATTGTGCTGATTTTTGCATAAGGTGCTTCTCATGGTAGGCCCACCTTTTGGACAAGTTGGATGTTGCATGCATGACAAGTTAGAAGTTGTCCACTGGCTTGACAATAACCTACGGTCCAATTTAAGCTGAACTTAATGCATTATCCTTGCTCGTAAAAGAGTTTGGATTATTGGGAAATAGGAATTTCCTAGTTTCTACACTTTCATTTGGTCATGTCATTAGACACTAGTGCATTAAATGCAGATTGCATTGGGCTGTTGTGTATTGATTTCAACATCTAAAGATATTTTCAAGCTGTATTGTGCTCTCCCAGTGAATGCTATGAAGTTAAGAAACGCTCTTTTACCTGAACCTCTAATGGGTAGGATGAATACTAATCTTTTATTTTGTTAATTGGTTTCAGTTGATTAAACTATTCACTTTTCATGGATTTGAGCTGGTTATTTGAAATATATGAAGGGTTGACTAAACTAGTCTTTTCTTGGATTGAATCTAGTTGTTTGTAATATATGTAGGAAGGGCTCAAAAGAAGGTTGAACAAGAGCAGATACCAAGTAGCCAATTCAAGGCAAGGCATAGCCAACAGTTGGAAGTTCCAGGTAATTTCTTTTGTATGGGTCCTAGTTTAGGAGGGGGAAGTGTTTAGTTAGGAGGGTTAAAGTCAATTTTTGGAGTGGGCCACTTGGGTCATTTCCTCTTTTATTGAATTGAGTTGTTACCAATTTTGTGAATAGGATTCTTATAAAACAATAATGTGAATTATTTTTTGAATGACTATCAAGTGCAAGATTTTTTAAAAAATAATAATAATGTATCAATAATTTTTTATATTTACAGATATTTTAGCGACGGACCTTATCCGTCACTAATTCTAATCGTTGAAAATCAACGACCAATTTGAGGTCCATCGCTTATTCATATTAGCGACGGACCTTATCCGTCGCTAATGTTTTTAGTGATGACTAATTTTTTAAATTTTACTGACGGATTTTTTATTTTTTACGACGGATCTTATCCATCGCTATGATCTGACGGACCTTATCTATCGCTATGATGCGACGGACCTTATCCGTCACAGAGTAAACGACGGATTTTATCTGTCGGAAATAAAAAACAACCTAGTAAACAGTGACGGACCCAGCGACGGACGAAATCCATCGTTTATTTGGTTTTACGATGGATTTGGTCCGTCGTAAATCTGCGATTTTGGCGTAGTGGATCCGAACCCGTTTATATGTTGTTGGAGTTTTTAACTAAAAAAGCAAAGAAGCTCTCCCATTTAGTATTAGATGAAGAGGCTTGGTTTTTATGAGCAAAGCATGGCATGGAGAGGGCTAGGCTGCAATCATCACATGAGCATGTGTATTTAAGGACACACATCTAGACCATTCAAATTAAGAATCCATTAACAGTACTAAAAATCACATTCGTCCAACAATCATGGATGCTAATATTTACACAATTGCATTTGTATCATTGATCAATTTCCTCTTCAACCATTTATTTAATGGCCACCACTTGTACGTCACTGTCATCCTATCAGTATCTTCTTCTTTTTTTTTTCTTTCCATCACCTCTCTTGAAAGGGACCCTGATGTGCGTTGGATCAATACTACTCTTGCATTAGTCTTAAAATAAGGAAATGTTGCAACTGCATGGTTCCTACCCATGCATCTAGAAATTGCACCAGTGGCATGCATGCAACATAAATTACACAATCCAAATCATGGGCCCACTCGAGAATTATCACAGTTTTGATCAGATAGATTTAAATACGTGTAATTTTATTTTTTTTTTATTAATGAACATGTCTGTTGAATGTGGACCGTCCGCTTCATCTTAGTGTCCATTAGGTATGCGTCGATCGGTCAATTAGAACATCCATCAAAGTGTAGTCAAGCTATTTTGAAGAGGAGAGTAACACAAGTGAACCTTCAAGGTAAGAGAACTTGTTACACTAGAACACGAAAATGAGGTTTATGAGGTTAGTTACAAATGACGACCCATCTTCCTTATATAGACCTAAAATCCTTTTAGATACTTTCTAGGGATGGCTAGCTTGAAGTGGTCATCCTGAGGCTAGGAAAACTTTAGAAACCATTTAGATAACCGTACGTAGTCTCTACAATACATTCTTCTGCCGCTCTAGAATTTTCTACACATGTAGGAACCTCACAAAATGTGCCAAAATGCCTAGTTTCATGGAATAACCTCCTTGAAATTTCTAGTCTATCCATGACATCAGTTAAAAGATGAAGATTGATGCCCTGTGGGGTGCCAATCACGAAACTTTTGCTGACATACCTTAAAAATAATAAAATAAAATAAACCGACCTCGAATTTTTGGCAGAAGCTAAAGACAATTTTGATGATCTGGTTTGGCTAGAATTCTAGTCTTCCAAGTTTTAGTCAAATAACAATCTTCTACATTTAAAGTGTAGTGGAGAAATTAGTAAAAAAAATAAAATAAAATAATAATAATAAATAAATAAATAAAAACTTGACAAATTTTCTAAAATATGAAGATTTCTCAAGTTAGAACTTCAATTTCATTGTACATTGGATGAATGATTACAATAACTAAAATTGTGAGGCAACTAAAGAGAGAATTTTCAAACATTGAAAGGTGAAATCCCTTATTACAGAAATCACCTAGGAAATCCCAATTGAAAGTCTCTACTGATTTAGAAACTATGTTAGAAATTTAGCCGATATTGTCAGAATAATGAGATCCTTTAAATCTTAGAATTCGTAGGTTTGAGCCAAACTGAAAGGTTTGTTCAGGTTGGACCATGAACTTAGGCTTGATTTGGCAATTCAATGGAAAGTTCGTGGTTTGGGGCAATAGTTTGAATTTGAAAGGAAACAATTGCACATCTTTCCATTAATTCACTTGGATCTGAAGCCTACCAATAAACTACACACTAGGTTAGCCATTTGGTTCAGTGTTACCTGAGCATATGTACAATGTTACATGAACATTACTACCTTTCTGCTTCACACCCTACACCGAATTTGCCTATAACAACAGTTTCCAAGCGACTATTAGCATGACTCTTTACGAGGCCTTGCATGAACGCCCATGCCAAGCCCCATATTGTTGAGTGGAGGTCTGCAAGTAAAGCTTAATCGGTCCAGACTTGGTTCAGGGGACCTCAGAAAAGATAGATATTATCAAGTGTCAACTCTTAGTGGCCCAGAGTAGATAACAAAATTACGCCGATTCCGAGCAGCGCTCAGCGCGACCCCACCAGAATTTTCTACCTCCTTCTTAGCGTTATTAGCACTTCAAACCTCTGAACTACCTTATAACTTCTGATTCTTCCTTCCCTCTCAAAGTTAACGAAACCGAAGCTTGGTTTACTTATAACTCACTGGCCATAGGATTGAAATGGTAACATTGAGAGAAAACCTAAGGCCCTTAAGAACCTTTCCAGTATAGTCATTTTGATCATAAGCATCGTGGGAGACTCATTACCCACTAAGTCGAACATAAATTAAACCAGAACTCTCTTTGACAAAGACCCGAATGACAACCTAAAAATAGGAGATTTAAACTTTCCAATTATGTGTGATATTCCCTAAGCATTTAAGTTGATTAGACTACAAAATTACGGGACCATACACTTGCGAAGTATTCACGACTTGACCAATTTTCAATCCTGAAGACTACCAACAGATTGACTGTTTTGACCGAGCAGAAGACTAGGATCCATTAGGATTAGGAAGGGATACAACGAGTTATTTGCCCTCGTCAGGCGGACAATCGACATATCGGATTTGAGCCTTCAACAACCATGTTTCCATATTAGACCGATCATGAAGAGCATAATATACCACACTTAGGTAAACTTTATTGTCGAACACATATTGTGATAATAATGATTTTGACATATGTTTTCAAACCTCGTAGGTGGAAACTTTTAAGGGGGGCAGACCACAATAAGCCAAGCCATTAGAGTTAGTATATGTACCCTAACACGTATATGAACGTAAAATCAACCGAAACTTAGGCGTATGAAATTAGAATATCTTTACCTATTTACATTAGGCAATTTTGAGGAAGAAATTTTTTTTAAGGGGGGTAGATTGTAACGTCTTGGAAAAGTCCGTACTGAGACTCGAGTTCAACCACGAATAGGACCGCCCGAGGGCCATACTCGACTAGTTAGCTACGACTAGGTGTACGCTAATACATATCATTAGAGAAATTAAGTTCGAGCCACGATTCCTGCAAATAAATATAGCTCAGGATCATAAGTGCACTAACGCACCACCATCCGAAAACTCAAGGAAAATTCCGAGGGCCCGCCCCTCTCGAGAGTACCCTGAATCTCCATAAAGGACTTAGACCGCACATCGGGGGTCCGCTAGCCTTGAAATTATAGAGAAATGTCTGCCTTACTGGGCTTGACGTCCATGATGGGAGTCGGACCTGGGTAGTGTCCAGAAATGCTTAACTTGAGCTGAGAGACAAGTGCATGAGAAGTGCAAATACCCTAAAGGAATAAGCTGAAACTTAAGTGAATTGGGTCGTCCACTCTTATGTAAAGTTGAGAATTTCGGACTGTCGGTTTATGACCAAACTTCATACGTAGAGTAAGAAAAATTCCCTACACACATCCGTATAACCATGGCCCTGATTGAACATTTCTAACCATTGATTTAACACAGGCTTCCCACGGCCAATCTGTTTATCCGATCGCACCGAAACTGTCTTAGCATTGATCCATTAATAGGGAGCCTACCCCATGGAATAGATGAGCCCACGGGCCCCCCTAAGGGCCCTGTTAGTTAGAAATGGTCACCCATAGGGTATAAGTATAAAATAAAGTGGCCCTAGGGCCATTTACACACCACTTGGAGCTATAAATAGCTCCCAATTCACCTCGTTTCCCCCAAATACGAATTTAGGAACCTTAAGGTGAGAAAGAGAAGAGAAAAGAGGAAGATAAGGAAGAGAGAAATTGAAAGGGTGCTTGCTACGAAGGGTGATACTCTTCCATTGACTCACAAGCTTAACTACCGCCACTCCCGCTACCAAAACTTCCCTGACTATGACTTAGGGTAAAGACTACAAACTCCCTTATAGATGTAGGTCTTCAAATGGGCTTTCTCCAACCCTAACTAACCTATGTGCTCATTTAGACGAACGACGATCCTTCCTTGGAAACATAATCCTAGGAGCAAGTCCGAGTCAGGCTTGCTACCGAAAGGTGCAGACTATAAATGCTTAGGTTGTGATTTAACAATGCTTTCATTATAGTTAATGATTTATGATTGCTAATGTAGGGTTTCTTGTTATCTTAAGTATACTTATATCTCTATCTAATGAATTGATGAATTGCAAGTTATAGTCGACATTGTTTATGTGTTCGATGAAATGCCTAAATGAGTAGTTTATCAAAATTTGATTATCAAATGTTAACCCATGTGTTGTGAATGTTTGTTAACATGATTTGAATAGGAATAGGACTATGAGAGTAGTCTAGGTAACTGGTAAATTTCCATATTTTGGTGGTCAAATTAGGTTGGTCACCCTGGGTAAATTCGAACAACACGCGTTAGACATTGACAAACGACAGTGGCTAGGCCACGCGGGGCACTCACACGCTCCATGTCGGTTATGTTAGTGTGTACCCGTGCTAATCAAAATTGTCCAAAGAACCAGTTGACCCATTTTATGTTCACCTTGTACGAACACAATTGCTTGAATCTACAGTACCCCCTCACTATTGTAAAGATCCATCATTAACAATTATACCATGATCCCCAAGACTCGTGAGCCGGGCATGGTAGTATAGGATACCGTGTCCGTGCTGTCGGCCTACGCTAGGGTGAAGAGCCTCCCCGTAGTGACCGCGAGCATCACTTCTTACAACTTGCCTATCGTATGTAATTATTTAGGAGTGACGAACCTACACGGATCAAGAACTCAGGCGTAGGACCGCTGCGGTCGTCACATGCCTAGTGATTCGGTTGGGATCAATGTTTCAAAGGAAAGTATCCTAGCTTCCCCCATCCAGGATCGTCTCCAATGGTGGTAGACGCAGTCCTTCCCCCGCAGATTCTCCTCATCATCCCTTCGTCTAGCCCAACTTTCTTGCTCTGGGAAATTTGGAAAGCCAGAAATGGAGCCAGGTTTGATGGGCTGAGGATCTCTTCCAAGGGAGTGTTAAGTGCTTTTCTTAGGTGGACGGTCTCTCTCTCCTTACTACCCCACTCCTGATGATCATTCTCCTGTCCCTCGGTGCTCTGCTCCCTTTTCATCCCCTCGTTACGAGATGGTGAAATGGTCTAAACCCCTTGATGGCTGGCACAAGCTGAATATCGATGGCTCTGCTATCGGTAATCCTGGGCCTGCTAGGGGTAACGGTATCTATAGAGACAACAATGGCTCAATGTTGTTTGCCTTCTCCAATGGTTATGGTGTTGCCTCTAATAACCGGGCGGAACTTCGGGCCTTACATGATGGTGTAAAAAGGTGTGTCAGATTCAGTTATTCTAACGTCCTTACTGAATTGAACTCAAAATGGGTAGTGGACTGTATTAATGGGAAATCCTATGTTGCCTGAAAATGGAAATACTGGATATTCAAAATTAAGTCTCTTCTCCAAAGGGGATCCTTTTGTGTCTCCCTCATCGCCAAAGAGGCCAACGGTCCAGCAGATAGTTTGGCCAGACAGAGTAGTTTGTCTCAAGAGAGTTAATCCTATGCTTAGGCTTCTCTCCTCCCCAGATTGAATAGAGGTAGATATCTTTTGGACAAAGCCGGGTTGGGATCAATTAGGAAGTTTAAAAAGTCTCAATTGTATAGGATATGATAGGCGGGCCAACCCCTTTTGTCCTTGTCCCTGCCCGAACATCCTCATTGTAATTTTATCAATTCAATGAAAATATTTTACTTTTAAAAAAAAGGTATCCTAGCTTTCCAAAACTGTTGAACGAATAGGTATAATTAATCACTCGGCTAACATAATCATTCACCGCATTGTATTAGCTTAGAATGTGGCGAAACAGGCATGGTTGTCGCATGATGAGGAAGTGTTGTCATTTGCGAAACAGGTGGTCGGAGCCGCGTATTGAGCGAGTGTTGTATGGTGAGGGCATGCATCATGTCATGAACCCCATTTTCGCATTAAGAATAGTAGTTAGGAAGTGGTTGTTTTACATTGCCTTATCATTACTATATCCATTGACTTGATAACATGTGTAACCTTTGCTTTATGGAACTACTGAGTTGATCACTCACTCTCACTCTGGGATGGTGTTTTAAAACACCAACCAGATGCTAGCGTAGATGCAGGTACTGTGGATGCTGATACACTGGAGCAGGCGTTCATGGATGAGGAGGAATTCTCCTATTTCTAGCTCTTGGATGGGCTGACATAGGCCATGTACCTCTGAACAGGGAGCGCTGGGCTTATGGGCTTAGCTAGATGCTACATTACCACATTTTTTTTATTATTATTTTTGAATTGTATATATACATTAAACCTAGTCGTGGACCCATACTCTGGAAGGAACTTCACGATATATGTATGTTTTGGTTTACACATCTACTTTAATCACATTAAACGTGGAGTGTGGTAAGTTATTTAGTATAATTATATGCATACTCAAATGCCCAACGTGAAAGAAATCAGGATGTTAACTTCTGTAAAGCATAAGTGATGTCCAGAATCTTGAGAGTCGAGCTTTGCTCGACCCTTGAAATTTGGGGCATTACACAAATAGCGGCTCATCCTTCAAGAGTGCTAGGCCCAACTTGTCACTCATATCGAGCTTGTCTGGATTCATGCCATTAGGAAGGCTCCATTCAAAGGTATGAATGAGAGATCCAAGAATCAACCGTACGACTCGTGTTGCCAACGATAGCCCAGGATAGATCCGCCTTCCAGCTCCAAATGGTATGTAGTGGAAATCGTTCCCTTAGTAATCAACATCGGATTCTAGGAAGCACTCGGGTGTGAACGATAAGGGGTTTGGCCAGGTCTTCGGGTCTCTACTGATTGCATAAGTATTCACCATAAGCTGACAGCCTTTAGGGACGGTGTAGTTCATCACCTCACAGGTCTCTTTTACGCATGCATGGAGGTAAGGAAGATGGGGCAGATCAGATTCTTTGATGGCTCTGTTTGGTTCGATCACCTTGTCTAGTTCTTCTCGGACCTTTATCAAATTGGTGGGGTTCCTCAAAAGTTCTGCCATGGCCCATTCTATGGTGGAGGTGCTGATGTCGGAGCCAGGTCCGAATGTTTCCTGTCAGCACAAAGATGGATTAACATGTAATTAAGGGTATGTTTGGGTGCTGCTTAAAATGATTCATATCATTTTTGTTAATTGTAGTGCATGTATATCATCCATCATACTCTGTCAGAGTATAAATTTGAAAAGGCCGAGCTATATGTCCTAGAGGGGGGTGAATAGGACTATACCAAATTAAAAATTAACAGCGGAATCTAAACAAATTAAATAAAGATAGCACATAAACAATCTCACAATGCTGAAATTAAATACAACCTCAAATGTACGAGTATTGAGAGATTGATAAAGAAGTTGTTCTAAGGACAACTTTACACCAAAAACCAAAGGTTTATGGTAGGATAACCAAATTCCTAGAAAGGTTTGTGTATCAAAAACTCAAACTGATACAGAGGAATAAAGAAATAAATAGCAAGGAAAGAAATCTAAGCTATTACAACATTCCCACACTTGCATAAAAGAAATTACAACATTATCCACAAATACAAAAAGGAAAATTACAAGCATCCATAAAAAGAAATAAACAATCAATCCACAAGACCAGAAATTATAGTAGTTCGCTTGTGTGTACACCAACTATTTAGAAAAATAGCCACACAACTACTCCACTCCTAATATCCCCACACGGTGGATATTAGCGTTCACTAGGAAAATAGGTTTTTCAAGGTTCACCTAAAACCCTCACAATTGTGTCTTTCAATTGGGCTTACACAATTCAAAAATCACACATTCTGAATTTTTCGAATCACCTCAGATAAACTAAAACAGAGAGATTTTTCTGGCACAATCTCAATGAAAACCAAAACAAAGGATTTACAATAATGTAAAATACCTGAATATTCTCTTTTTGATGCAGCCCGGAAGAAATAAATCAGAGTAGAAGTTCAATGTAGAAGTTTAATGTCCACACTCACTTAAGAAATGGTTCTAGGTTGTAAATTGATTTTAAATTAAATCAAGTTGGGCTAGCTATATTTGATTTTGATTCCAAGAAAAGGGCAATCTCAATCCCTTCTTCAAATATGATTGGAATATAGAATACAAAATCAAATATAATAAAGCTAAATTAAGAGAATATTAAATGAGCACAATATAGCTTAAAAAGATGACTAACTTATCTCTCAAAGTGGCGTATTGATTTTGCTTGAAATTGAATATCAAATTCTGAAAATTGTGTTCTATTTATAAGTGAAGAAATCGCACTCTCAACTGGTCCTGAGGTCTCAACAACTAGTCCTAGGACCAACAGATTTTTGAAATTTGGGCGCGATAAGATAAAGTCATTCCACGACTGGTCGTAGGCCCTACTCGACCGGTCGAGTCCTGTCCACGACTGGTCGTGTAGAACCCAATTTAGTTGCTGGACTTTGAGTCGAGGTTACAGGACTAGTCGAACACTATTCATACGACCGGTCGAGCAGTCTCCAGTGTGAGACCCGTATCCTAGCCCGTACCATTCTGAATGCTTCTGCGATCCTCCCAGTCGAATTCCAGCGACCATCGACCTATATCCGATAGTTGCGCGCAACCTTAATCCGAGTCTTGCATATCGGAGTCAACTCAACTCGAAACTTGTACCCTAGCGACGGCGCCGTCGCCGGGGTTCCAACACCGTGACTCGCGCATCGATCTGATACTTGAGCCAGGAGATGTGGGCCCGCATTCATTCCAAAGAAACGTCGCGTGTTGCAAATTTCGAGAGAATCTCTACGACCCGTCACATCAATCAATCAAGTACACATCATTTCACAAGTTAAGTACCCACCCATACCCCATGCCACCCCACCCCTCACAAGTCAACTCTCTCTCCGCACCCATTTCTCGTTTACCCAAAATTCAACTAATCCCATACCCATCCCATTCATCTCTTACCACAAGTCAACAAGCACCATGCCCTCCCATCCCATCACTCCATCTCACCACTCATCTCTCTCTCATTTTTTCACTCCATTCCATGCTACCAAGGAGGAAATGTTCATGGCTTCCTAGGTGAAAAAGAAAGAGCTAGTGTGGCCCACCTTCCTACATCCCATCTCTACCATCCAAGCTTCATCTCAACCCTTGAATCATGATCCTTGGGGGCTCTAGGATGTGTTGATGAAAGAAGAAATCTAAAAAGAAGCAAAGGTGGTTGATCTTAAGTTTTCTACTGATGATTTTTGTGATTTGAGGGCCCACATATAGTGGGACCCATCTTGATGTATGCATTGTTCATAGAGGGACCCATAGTGGCGGGGTCTCTCCACTACTCATCTCTCTCTCTCTCTCTCTCTCTCTCTCTCTCTCTCTCTCTCTCTCTCTCTCTCTCTCTCTCTCCCTTTTGTGGCCCACCTTGATGGTTGATCCACGCCATAGATGCCGTGGGACCCACCTGCATGTGGATTTCATCCACACTAACCGTCCATCAATGGGCACTGACCATGAGGTGTGTGTTATATCAACACCACCGTCCAAAGTGAGCCATATATGCTTGGGGCCACCTCAACTTATAGGGCTGATGAGCCATGTGTACGTGACCCCACCTGGATGAATGTATTACATCCACCCGTCCAGCCGCCTCTGCTGCTGGACTGTCTAAAGGGAAAAACAAATATAAGCTTTAATTCAAAGATGCCGAATCACACTCACATGGACCCTACCTTAATGTATGTATCTGATCCACGCCGTCCACCCTTTTTCCCAGCTCATTTTAGGCGTTGAACCAAAAAATGAAGCCAATCAGAATGTCTGGTGGGCCATAATGTAGAAAACAGTGGTTTTGAGTGATTTAAACTGTTAAGGCTCTCTGTGATGTTTGTAAACACAAAAATATATCCAATATTAGGCTTGTTACGCCTGTCATGAGCCTAGGGACCCAACCGGCGGAGTGGATCCTTCTGATGTGAGCCCCACCTATAAAAAAGTACGAGAAAATAAAATTTAAAAAAAAAAAAAAAAAAAAAAAAAATTGCAGAGACGCTGCTGCTGCCAGCGTCCTCTGGACACTGCAGCGAGCAACGTCCTTCTGCTTGTGTGAAGGTGGGACGGTGGCCCCCACAACGGCCCCACCATGATGTATGTTGAATATCAATACCATGCACTTGATAGGTCCCCTTTAATTATTGGGACATCCCAAAAATCAACTGTTCATGGCATTCAACTGTTCCACACCATTAACAGTAAGAGATTGAACGCCTGCCTTTGAAATTCTTTCTGGTCGTAGAAGTTTCGGATCTATGTGAAATTTGTTTTGCCTCTTAACTAAGGTCTTTGTGACCTTGTGAACAGATTGGATGAAAATAAACGTTATGGTGGGCCCCACGTGGGACCCACTTACGGTGGAGATGGATTGGTTGGGCTACTGCGCACTAGTTATATAGTTGTTCTATTGATGTCAGCTAGAGGTGGGGCCTGCCTTGATGGCACGTGTGGACCCCACCATGATGTCGGTGTTGCGTCTCCACCGTCCAGCTGGATGGTGGAACGCCACCATTATGTAGTGTTGTGCTCACACCGTACAATTTGGACGGTGCCATGTGGAGACTGCTGTGATGTATAGTTTAATTTTATCTAAACCGTCTATCCCATTTGGCTGGGATGGACATGAGCCTTGGGTATCCACCTTGATGTTTGTGTTTATCATGTCATCCATCCATTTGTAGAATCGTACCGTGATATGTTTTGTATTCCACGCCGTCCATCCAGATAAGTGTGGCCCACTAATCACTACAAGAAAGTAGGCCTTTAGCCTCAATTTTTTAGCCTCAGTTGAAAAAATGGAGGCTAAATGTATTTTTTAGCCTCGGTTGCTATGGAACTGAGGCTAAAAGTTCATTTTTCGCCTCAGTTGCTAAATAACTGAGGCTAAAGTCTACTTTTTAGCCTCAGTCGTATAAGAACCAAGGCGAAAGGTCTACTTTTAGCCTCAGTTCCATAGAAACCGAGGTGAAAAGTCTACTTTTTAGCCTCAGTTGCTAGGAACCGAGGCGAAAGGTATACCTTTTAGCCTCACTTGCATAGGAACCGAGGCAAAAGGTCTACTTTTTAACCTTAGTTGCATAGGAACCGAGGCGAAAGGTCTACTTTTTAGCCTTAGTTACATAGGAACCGAGGCAAAGGTCTACTTTTTAGCCTCAATTGTTAGGAACCGAGGCGAAAGGTCTATTTTTTAGCCTCAGTTGCATAGGAACCGAGGTGAAAGGTCTACTTTTTAGCCTCACTTGCATAGGAACCGAGGCAAAAGACCTACTTTTTAGCCTTAGTTGCATAGGAACCGAGGCAAAAAGTCTACTTTTTAGCCTTACTTGCATAGGAACCGAGGCGAAAGGTCTACTTTTTGGTCTCAATTGCACAGGAATTGAAGCCAAAAGTCTACTTTTTAGTCTCGATTGCATAGGAACCGAGGCCAAAAGTCTACTTTTTAGCCTCCGTTCTATAAAAACTGAGGCCTGTATTTAGGAATATTGAAAAATTTTGAGAATATTGAAAGAATTAATAATTTTTAAAAATTTTGAAAATTGTGAAAAAATTGAGAATTAAAAAAAAAAAAAATTGGAGACAATTGGGAAAAAAATTAAGAATTTCTTTTTAAAAAATCGAGAGTTTTGAAAAAGATTTGAATTTTGAATTTTTTAAGAACTAAGAATTTTTAAAATTTTTGAGAACTTTTAAAAAATTAAGAAATTTTTTTTTTGAAAAATTAAGAATAAAAAATGATAATTATGAAAAAGTATGATTTTTTTTTAAAAAAAAAATTGAGAATTTAAAAAAAATTAAGAATTTTGAAAAAGTTTGAAATTTTTGAAAAAAAAAATTTAATTTGAAAATCTTGAAATAAATTGAAAATTTTTTAAAATTTAAGAAATTTCAAATAATTGAAAATTCTGAAAAAAAATTAAGAAATTTCAAATGAAATCGAACGGACTAAAGAAAGATTTCAGACAGAGGGTTTTTAGCCTCGGTTGCATAGACAGGAGGCTTTCTCCCTGACAGAAAAAATACAGTCTTCTCCTCCTCAGAGAGCAGAGAGGCGACAAAGTAATTTCGAGTAATATCCTCATATCCGATCTCCTCCCACCTTCTTTGTATATATATCTTTCTCACCATCATCTTCTCAAACCCTTTCTCTCTATCTTAAGAGCGAGAAAGAGAGCGAAAATGCGAGAGAACAGCACGGTCCGAAAACCCTACACATCTACAGCAGATCTCCTCACATGGTCCGAAAATCCCTCTCTCGATTCCCTCTCCCTCGACTCTTCGACTCGGGGATCGTGTCCGACGATCCGTACGCACCAGGTACGTCTTTTTTCCCGGCCAGATTCGGGCTTTTTCTCGCCGATTATGTCAAATTTCCGGCGACTTAGGGTTTCAGCTTTACGGATCTTTTTCGGTGGTGGAGGAATCAAGTCTGATTCTCTTTGGAGGGCGGATGACGGACGAAGAGGCCGAAAGTCTGTTGAAAAGGTCGAGATCCGGACTTGGAATCTCGAATCTAGGGTTTCTTTTGTGATTATCGACATTTGGGTCCGAATTTGGTTTTAGAGTTGCTATTTGTGGTCATGTACATTCCGATCGGATTGTATTGAATATTTTTTTCATTGTTTTCGTTTATTAATGATCTTTATGAGGTGCTCTGTTGTTGATTTCCTGTTTTCATGATTTCATTTGACTAGTGGTAGATTAAATCAATAGGGACTCCATAGATGTATGAAATGGGTGTGCACACGAGACTTCATATGTGGAATGAACAGTCGGCATGTTTTATGACTAAATTCGTTGATTTGTGCAAGACGGCATCCAATGGTACAATTTGTTATGAAATCTAGAACTCTATGATTCTCTTATGGTGTTTACATTCGGATTAGAGCCTGTGAGTTTGTTGGAAAGCATGTATTTGCATTTCGAGGCACATGGTTCGTTTTATATGAACCTGTTTTTGAAATTAGTACCGCTCTTTCATTCTTTCTCAATTTGAAGGAATAAGTGGATGTTTATTGCCTTTTTCCTTCTTTAGTTTAGTTCAAATTAGTGATGAACTTGCCAAATCATATGCTTATCGGAAATTCACGCATTCAATTTCAATTTCATTGAAGAACCTGAATGTGTTGAGCGTTCTTGGCAGAGATGATGTAATGCTTTTGCATGTTCGCAAGAAACTTGAGGTGGTTCAAATGGGTTCAAAGTTCATTCTTTTGTGTTGATTGAATTGTAAATTTGTTTGATTTGTTCTCTTAGCATCTTGTAAATGTAGGCTTTGATTAAGTAACTTTAGAAACATGGATTTATATGTTGAATGTTTAATTCTTTAAACTCTATTGAGTTGTATGATTGTTCATTTCAATATACTGATTGATTTCCACCCTTTCTTAGTCCTTTCATTTGTGGTCTTCTCTCATTTTATGGGCTACAGGTCAGGCAGATTTTCTATGCTTCAAGGGATTCAATGCTCATCGGGCCCATGACCAGCCTTATACAAACCAAACATAACCAACTGTGCAACAATCATTTAGTTGTTACCATCCATCTATAACACCAACCCAATTTGAAATCGTGTTGGGTTCATGTTGAGCAAGTTTCTGTCATGTTAGGTCTGGTTTTGAACAATCCCATGTATTTGGGTTGAGTATCAAGGAATTCAGGTTGGCTCGGGTTATGGGTTGGATCCTCTTGAGGTTGGGTTAGGCCTGGGAAAAGAAAAATAGATGAATGAACCTACATTCACACACCAAAATCGTTACAAAAAGTACTAAATGGTGTTTGATCAGCTCACTGTTTGCTATGGTTCTATCTTTTTCTGTTGATCCTTTTGGCATGGACTGAAAATCTGATGTGTTAGCAAGTCTGCCACCTATTCATGTCAGAATTAAAAAGAATTTTTGACTTCTTTTACACAAACATGCCGTAAATGAAGGCTCTTTTTACTTAAAATCTTTTTGTTGGTGTACAAAACTTAAATGGTTGCATCTCACTTGATGAAAGTGCCTTGTTAAAAATAAAATGCTTCAATCTATAAAGGATTTTCATTTATTTCTTTATCATTTGGTACTCACTAGACACATTTAGGGTCTTTTCAATTTCTTTGTATTTTCAGTTGATGTATTTCCTGTGAAAATTGAACCATACCCATTTTTCAGAAAAAAGAAGAAAAAAAAAAAAGTAGAAATGTCCTTTCTTAAAAAAAAAAAAAAAAACAAACTTTCTAGGGTAATTTAAAGTTAGTGATTGGTTGTCATCATCCAATATTGATAGAAATATGTGGAAAGTGAGAAAATCGTGCCAAGGATCTGATCACTTTGATTGGGAACACTGGGCGCATATGGGGAGTGGTAAGAGAATTCAACTTAGGCTAGTTACCTCTACATCATATGGTTTTGTTTTGAATTACAAAATTTTGTGCAGGCAATGCGATGTACTCAAGGTTCTTCAAAACCAATATTCATATCGATTGGACATCGCATATCTCTCGATGCATCTGTCAAGGTTATTAAAATGTGTCGTAAATACTGTGTACTAGAGCCAATCCGGCAAGTACAGTTTATTGCTTTGTTTTGTGCTCACATAACACAAGAGTCTGTCTTATTTCAGTTTGAACTTTTTCAAATTTTAGTCTAGTAATAATAATAATAATAATAATAAATTAAAAAATCAAATATGAAAAACCACTAAATGGATCTGAAAAGAAGAAAAAAGCAAAAGAGGTCTGGGTTACATAAAGAAGGAAATAACAAATGTCTAAGTTACATACAGATTACTCTCTGTACTAGTGCCAGAATTCTGAAGACCAAAAAAATTGCCTTATAGTGTTGCTTCCTCAGGAATGTTTCAGAAACATCAAAATTGTTCTGTTTGCAGTGAAATGGCTGATACAAGCTCTAGCATTTAGAGCTCAGGAGATAACTAGAAAGTCCAATTCTCTTATTATGCAAAAGAAACTAGGGGCGTCTTTGTTGAAATGAAAATGATATCCACAAAATCCTACTTCGACGCTACTTGTGAAAAAAAAAATGGTGCAGGATCCGTTTTCCTTTTCCAAGCTAATCTGCTAAAAACAGAGAAATCAATCTCTCCCAAAAATGTCGATAGAATGATTTCCAACTATTGAAAGGAAATAAAGCGACGATTTGACTGTTGACCTTTCACATTTCTACATGAACCATGAAAAACTGCACTAAAACCAAACACACAGATCTCCCTATGGAATACAAGTTTTCCATTTCCAGCGGATTGCATGTCTATTTTCCATATCCATGAAATGGTTTCAACAAACAAAAATGTGCCCTATAGCATTGATGTTTGAAGTGGTTTAATAAAGCCCATTTTAATAAATATAAAGCATGGTATTTCTCATGATGTGATTCAGGTTGGTCATCAAGGGAAAAGTCTCAAGCTCCGGATTCCATTCCCCAGATGCGCAGAGGACAGGAAGTAAGCCCTCTCAAAACCATTAGCAAAGAACTAGTGAAGTCCTTTCTGTTACTTAGGAGTTATGAGAGCCATACACTCGGGTAGACTATCAATCATCATCAGATTTGTAGTGCATCGGTTCTTGGGTGTCCGTATGGAATGCATACTGATCTTGTTTGTTTGTTTCTTTCTTCCTTTCTTTTTTAGTTTTTTTTTTTTTTATTTAAGTGGCTTAACCATATTATTCATCATTGACAGTAGACAATACCTTGGTTTAGCCTATAACTTCCTTGTTGAATAATCAGCATAAACTCCACAACTTTTAGAAAGAAAATTTCTCTTTTCCGTCGTGTGACTCAAACCATCACTGAATATGTAAGGGTGCTTACTATAATTTCCAGATACATGTTGACAAGAAACAAACTTATTGCATATTTTTTGCAAGAACTAACATGATGTTTTGCACCATGAAACTTAAAAAGTCTTTATGTATTTTTGCACAGGCATGCATGAGAAGCAACTATTTGAGGGCCGTTTTGTGTGGTTAGATGGAAAAGGAGAGCTGCTATAATCAATTTTTTATTTATTTTTTATTTATCAAGATGATTATCTGTGACTAAATTAGTTGTGTGCCGGAAATGTCTTGAAATTTGGATCTCACGGCACCCCCAATGGTTGAGATTAGATTCAGGAAAAGAATAAATAAATGACTACAAAGGCATGCTAAACAATGGAGTATTTCGAATTGAGAAATGTTATTTCTATTGATTGAAATGAACTAACTGGACTGTCAATTTGGTAGGCCTAAGGACTTGTTGTTAATTTAAACTCAGTTTGATGGCTTTAGATTTCAACAACTCATATGTTTATGTTTATTTTCCTTTCTTTAGGGATGTGAAGACTCTCATAGTAGAAATGCTTCAAGCTGTGAAGGCCTCCAGTTCTTAAAGACAGCTATAAGCAATGACGAGGTGCTTATTGTTTGTGATTTTCTTTTATACGTTTACTTCTTAATTTTCCAGTGATATTTTACCTTCTTCTTTTTTTTTCTTTTTCTATTATAATACTTTCCACCAAAGAATCTTGCCGCTGATGTTCTTCATAGCTGCAACTCATACCCAATTACCCATTGATGCCTGGCTTTTCTTTCCCTGTAATGTTGTACTGAAAGGCTGTTGGCTACATATTGTTGTCTGCTGAAACATCTGCAATGATTTATGCCAGTAGGTCCCACACTTGACTAGTTGCACGAACTTATTCCATCTACAATTAGTTGTGGATGAGACATTCTTGCACATCCAAATGCATCCTTAGCCTACCAGAATATTCATTTGAGAAATTTCGGGCGACCAAAATGTTTTCATTTTCTTTAACTAATCTCTTCTTCCTATTTATTTATTTTATTTTATTTTATTTTTTTATTTATTTATTTTGACGTGATTGATTCCCTTTCCTCAATACAGGAGTGTGTATCATCCAGCAGGACCACTTGTACTGCTCTCATCACCACATCCTTCATTGCAGGTAGAACCCTTGCAGTGTCGAAAAGGCTCGTGCACATCTCAATCTCAGCTGAATCTTATACATGCATACATATACAGCCCAGGTAAGTTGAATACATAAACACCAATGTCTTCTCCACATTCTGATATAAGAGATGGACTCAAAGACCTAATTCCAATTATAATGAATTCACTTCATCCAAGAACTTGTGGAGTCAGTACTATTCACTTGGTTATGGAATTCCATTCATCAAAGAACTCAGAAGTTTTTATACAATGTAAAGTGATATGTTCAATTTGGATTTTTCAGGACATGGATGGATATAATTTGTGCTCGGATTTTGATTATTTTGTAGTTATTTGGATTTTTTTTTCTGCTTTTCTGTCGCTTATTTTGTTTTTTTTTTCTAGTTATGCATGCATCACGCATCTGATTTTTGACAGTCTGGATTAGCATACAGGCACCCCATTCTTCCATCAGATGATATTATCTTTTCTATGTTGCTGAGGAAATTTTCTTCAACTTTATACTGATTATTTCCTGTAGGATGTGTAGGAACCTTTCTTCTTAAATGATGATATGTTCTTTTACTTTTGAGATGATTCTTCCTATTTCAGGCTTTGAACTGCAAGAAATACTATCTACGCCACCTTTCCCCAAAGCCCATTCGAAGCATCATGTATTGCACAATTCGAATGGAGAATGCTGGTGGAGGCAATGATGATGTTGGCCTGGAAGCAGCAGAAGATGGACGGGCAGTGTTATCTCAGGGTCCGCCAAGCATGACGGCATTGGTGATGACGGACGCGACCATGACTTTGTATTATTTGTGGAACCTAATGTTGTGTACCAGTTAGATTGAGTTAAACTTTAAATAGGCTGTTGTTAACTGTTTTGTTGGTATTGTGGCTTTCATGATTGATTGTTTCATGAGTGGATTGAATGAATGGATTAGTAGTTTAAATAAATATTAAAAAAAAAAAAAAACATTTTTAGCCTCAATTTGTAATTGAGGCTTGAATTTAGCCTCGGTTGTTGAGAACTGAGGTTAAAAATATATTTAGCTTCGGTTGGAGGCAATTGAGGCTAAAATTCAGATTTAGCCTCAATTGAAAACAATGGAGGCTAAAATTTTGATTTAGCCTCATTTCGAGAAAATTGAAGCTAAAAAGGTTTTTAGCCTCACTTGAAGAACCGAGACTATAAAAGTCATTTTAGCCTCGATTGCTAAAACTGAGGCTAAAGCCTTTAGCCACAGAGGTTTCAACCTCGGTTTGGATAACTGAGGCAAAACTGAGGCTAAAAGCTTTAGCCTCAATTTTGAACCTTTTTAGCCTCAATTTTGAACTGAGGCTAAAGCACCCTTTTCTTGTAGTGAATGCATGTGTTGCATCCAAACCGTCCACCCCATTTGGTGAGCCCGTCTCAAGGCTTGATATTAAAATGAAGCAGATTCAATTCTATGGTGGGCCACATATGTGGACCCCACCTTGATATATGTGATTCGTCTAAAGCGTCCATTCATTTGGTGATCTCGTCTCAAGGCCTGAGACCAAAAATATGACAGATCTAGTTATCAAGTGGACCACATTGCCAAAAATAGTAGAGCTTAGACGTCTACCATTGAAACACTTTTGAGTCACTGAAGTTTGGACCAATATGATATTTGTTTCTAGGTTGGTTCAGATCTCTGTGACTTATGAACAGACTGGGTGGAAAATACTTGTTATGATGGCCCTTGTGAAATTTGATACAATGGAAATCACTGTCTCCACTACTATTTATGATGTGGTCTAACTGACGTTTTGATCACTATCACCACTGTTATTTGTAGTACGGTCCAGATGATCCTTTGATATGACTCATTGTTTGGATAATGCTCTAGATGATCTCTAACAATAGATGAATGGTATGTTGATTCGGCTCATTTGATTCGGCCCATTTGATTCGGTCCATTTGATTCGGCCCATTTGATATGGCCCAATGTGATATATACATTAGCCCATGAGTGAAGCCCATTGTGATGTGTATTCAGCCCGTGTTTAAGGCCCAATGTGATGTATATGAGGCCCATTGTGATGCATTTGAGGGCCAAGCGATGAAGCCCATTGTGATGTATGTTAAGCCCATGTGAAAGGCCCATCGTGATGTGTATTAAGCCCTTGAGTGAGGCCCATGATGTTGTATATTTGGCCCTTGTGTGAGGTCATGAGTCCACTATATGTTAGGCTCTATGTGGGTCATTTCTTAGAAGCAATGTTGGTTAAATGTCCACATTGTCGAGGTCGATAGTCGATGTCAATTATTGATACTAATTATAAGTATATGATAGCATAACATCATGATACATGCCCATACGCATCATCTACATATTTGTTATGAGATGTGGTTGACCATTGCATATGTCATTGGGCGGGTTATTATGAGACTCCCTGATAGGCAGGATTAATGCAGAGGATTAATGCATGACTGGATTGTATGACTCATGCATCTTGCATTGTGCGTTGTGATTGTTGTACGCCCTAGCGATATTATGACCGTAGCCTCCATAGGCATGTCGTGGATGGCTAGATGGACACCGAAAATGTTTGGTTCGAGCATCTAGGCACTTTGGATGTCCGTGGGTGAAAATCCTTAAACCTCTAAGGCCAGGAGACGCCCCAACGTCGAGACCGAGTGAATACATGAGCGCCCGAGTGCCAAATACCAAAAGGCCGCGTCTCCCACTGTGTCGTGGTCGGTTGGGAGGGGGTGTGACCTTATCCGCCCGAGCATAGGGGGCATAGCTAGGCTAAGTTTGACCAGCTCATGAATGGGTCTGCTATCGACGTGCCGGGTAGATATTAGCTAACTACTGGCCAGGCGGATAGTGAGGTCTCTTCTACTGGCATGGTTGCACGTCAGTAGGCGGCGATTTGCATGTAGAGTGTACTAGACCCCGGTGATGATCTCAGAGTTGAACAATACTAATATGTGGACTTATTAGGCAGGAGTTGCATATTCATTCACTATCCACTCGGGCTAGTGGTGCGCAACTATTTGTTACATGTGCCTTCGTAGTGGCCAGGATTTCGGTTGGGGCACATGACTAACCTGAGATAAGGAGTTTAGCACATTGAGTCTGACTATCCAAATTAGGTATGGGACTAGTTTGGATAGAAGTCCCTTGTGATGGACCTCATAGCCTACGATACTATGTACTATCATCCGGACTTCATACTCCAGCATGGTCATTCCATTCGCACTGCATATTGTATTACATCCGTGGCATATGGCATTTTGGGTTACTGTGTTTCTACATTTATATGGTCTAGATACGGCTGACACCATTCGTGAACTCATCAGGAATTATATATTG
Source organism: Magnolia changhungtana (assembly GCA_030180095.1). NCBI lineage: Eukaryota > Viridiplantae > Streptophyta > Magnoliopsida > Magnoliales > Magnoliaceae > Magnolia > Magnolia changhungtana. Next base: position 463,661 of record JASAUF010000240.1, read on the forward strand.
CATCGCATCCTCGGCATCCGATATTTGGCTTTTTATGACTCCTCATTTGCATAGCTGATCTGTATTACGTATTCTGATATTGATTGACTCATGTTCTTGTCAGTATTTCCGCCTACTCTGATATCATATGATTCATGATTTTACAAGTATTTTCGATAGTGTATGATTATGGCATTGTATTGAATACTTGGCACTTACCTTATGCACACACTTACACCACCCTCTAAGCTTTCTATAAGCTTATGCATGATAGATGCGTGTAGGTAATGTTAGGTTGCAGCAGCGGCGTTGAGCATGCGTTGAGCATAGAGTGTGTGGCTGTCTTCTGGAGCTTTGATTTTATTTTGACATATGTATTTCCCTTTCAGTACTGTATTCAAAGTTTATATTCGTGGATATGTGATGATGATGTTACTTTTGTGATTTGGGTAAACTTGTAGTTATGCTCCTTACGAGATAAATGTATGTTTAAAAAAAATAAAAATCCTCCTTGTAGGATCCCAGGATCGGAATCTGGCATATGAGCACTAGAAGCTGAGAATGGGGTACTACGGAGGCTGTCGGCACCGGATTCGGTGATCGGGATTCCTATGAATCCGATTTCCCGGTTTGGGACATGACATCCAGGACTGGTCGAGGCTTAACAAAAAATTCTGAAAATTTGTAACAAACTTAGGACTGGTCGAGGAATTTCTTAGACTGGTCAAGCCAGTGCTAGGACTAGTTGAAGTTAGTCCAAGACTAGTCGATAAACAGTCTATTCACTTATAAAATGAGCCAATTGAATTATGTATTCAAAATGACCTATCCTATGGTCAATCTAAGGTCATTCATACCTTATAGATAATGTATGAACATTGAAACTTTTTTTCCTTCGATTGAAAGTTAATATTTGAAGTTCATGAAGCTTGACATCTTTACACATGATGAAGCTCGAACTTGAGACCTTTTCAGGCTTCAACTCGAAGTATATTGAAATTTGAATTTGTAACATTAAGAAGCTTGAACTTAAAACATCTTGAATCTTGAGCTTAAGATTCAAAGTAAAGAACTTTGTCTTGAATTAAAGCTTGACCTTAATTCACACTTAATGTTGTACTCGAACATGACCATGTAAACTTACATTTTTTAAAGTAAAGATCTTTGTTCTTGTGAGATGCATTGTATTGAATATGTAGATGCGCTACACAAGACACAGATTCAAAAAGGTTTTGGTACTACAAAATTTGAAATTATAGGAGCTAGGAACTATAGCACTTACAAAATTGATTCTCTTTTTGACACTACAAAAAAAAAATGACCAAAGGCTATGGACTATAGAGGTTTATGGCTATGGCTTTGATCCGTAGCTAATTAGCTACGGATATAATCTGTAACTAAAACTTGCTTAATCTGTAGCTAAAGCTTGCCTCCCAATCGGACTTTATTAGAGACGGACGATGCTTAAGGGGCTCCTGGGGCCCATTGTAATATATTTATTTTATCTGATCGGTCCATCAATTTTGAAATATTATTTCAGTGCATGAGCCCAATAATTAGAAAGATCAAAAGTCTAAGTGGACCACACCATGAGAAAGAATGAAAAAATAAATTTGTATCGTTAATATGTGGTGTTGTCCACCTAAATCTTAGATCTGACTCATTTTTTGGATGAATCCTAAAAATGAGCCGTTAAAATGAATGGATGGAGTGGATAATTAACATACACAATGGTGGGCCCCACAAGTCCTAAAATAAAAACCCCTAAAATTCCCTCCGCTCTCCCGCGCACCCTTTTGTGAAAATGAAATCCCTCTCTCTCTCTCACACACACCCGCCCGTGACTCACCCTCCCTCGCCCTCTCCACTCCCCCCCCCCCTCTCTCTCTCTCTCTCTCTCTCTCTCTCTCTCTCTCTCTCTCTCTCTCTCTCTCTCTCTCGTCTTTGTCTCACCCTCTCTCTATCTCTCAAACCCCATTTCCCTCTCCGTCACAGGATACTTCCTTCACCGTCAATCTTGACGACATGAAAGAGGGAACACTACAAAAAATGGGCCTTAGCCGATCAATGGGACTACCCTTTGCCGGCGGCCGTTTTAACTGTCGCGCCAAACGGTCCTATATATATATATATATATATATATATATATATATATATATATATATATATATATATATATATATAAAGAAAGCCCTAAATCTATCTCAAACGATGCCGACTCTCTCTCTCTCTCTCGCCTCTCGCTCTCCCTCTCACGCACTATCCCTCTCCCCCCTCTCGCCTCTCCCTCTCCCTTTCCCTCTCTCGTTCGCTCTCCCTCTCCCTCTTCCTCTCCCTCTCCCTATCCCTATCTCTCTCTCTCTCTCAAAACCCTAGTTCTCTCTCTCTCTCTCTCTCTCTCTCTCTCTCTCTCTCTCTCTCTCTCTCTCTCTCTCTCTCTCTCTCTCTGCTAGTTTGGCCTTCCACTGCTCTTGAATCTCAGATTCTCGAGTATGATGTAAGGCTTTTCCCTTCTTGTTGTTGCTTTCTGCAATTTTGAATACCTAATTAGGAATATGCATTGTCGAATCCTTTTTTAGGGATTTACATTGTCAGCAGGGGTGGCCGGGAGTAGCAGCAAGGACGGCCGGAGTAGCAGCAGGGACAGCCGGAGTAGCAGAGGTGGTCGGACGCAGTGGCGGTGAGCAGCAGGGTCGGCTGGAGCAGCAGAGGTGGCCGGACGCAGAAGTAGGGGTGGCCGAACGCAGTAGCAGGGTGGTCGGATAGGCTGTGTGATGTGGCAGAGGCGGTCGGACGGGGTTATGCAACGCAGCAGGGGCCGGATCGTCAGGAGGTGGTGCCAGTGACGAAGGGGGTGCTGGATTTGGATCACTATGGCTCTGTTACCAAGAAAATAGTGAAAACAGAGAGAAGACAATAGGTTTTCTGTATTTGAGACAACCCTAAGGGGTTGAATATATAGAGATTTACAATCATCTATACAAGATAAATGATAAAATCAGAATCCTCTACCTATGGAAATAAACTATATAAGGTATACTAGCTATACAAGGTATATAAGGTATACAAGGCATCTGGCTTGTCTAACATTAGGGTTGGCATGCACTTTTTAGCTTCATAGGCAATCTAAAACTAACCGTTACTGCCGATTGAGTAGTTCATAAACTATTTCTGTATTGATTTCGATTATGCAAACATAGATTTTCATAATGCCATCTCAGTATACCTGCTCATTTGAATGATGTGAACCATTCAAATCCTTTTCTTTTTTTTCTAAACTCAGATGTCATATGTGGCCCACTTTAGGAATATTGCTAATTGTGCATGTATATCATTCCTGACCAGATGTACATAGCAAGGATTGAAAAAAACTGGATCATATTGCCCTGTATTGGGTTGTTTTGGGCTTGCATCGAAATGATTTGATTCAGGTTATCCTTTATGAACTGCATGCAGACAGATTGTGAAGCCATGTTAACCCTGATGAAGCAAAATTGAAGGTTGATATTGTATTCAATAGCCTATTTCACTTTGGAAGATAACATGGCTACTGAATAGGGAGAGACATGGTTGGGACAGTTTTTGCAGCAGTTATCCTCCTGTTCATTCCTGCTTCTGTCTGTTCTTTACAGCATGGTTCGCATGGAGTTGCTGCCCTGTTTATGGTGCTGACCTAGAGGTTTTGTTTGGAAAAAAATGTTTCATTCTTGAGTGTGTATGCTCAGTAGTTCTATTTTGGCCAAAGGTTGTTGGCTGGGGCTCATCTTCAATTGGAGATTTACTTAGTATTTCTCTACAACAACAGTTGGCTATTCATTAGTTATAAAGTTAATTGGCTGAATTTGATGCTTTCTCTTTCACTAATAGTTGACTAGATGCAAGTGAGCTTTGTAATATTACAAGTTCTAAGTAAGGAAATCCAAGGAAAATAAGCATGCTTAAACATCAATGACGAGCATACACAACTTGAAAGGATTTTTATTATCATGATTTCAAATTCATGTGATCATTCCCCAATGAAGACTTTTGAGATTTTTTTGGTTTTTTCTGGAAAAATGTAATTATTACCATAAGCTCAAATTACTATGATCATTCCCTAATGAAGATGAGGGCCAATCTATCACAACTTGCAATATTGTCCTATCTATCCCCTTAAATGACAGGCTATAAACTTATTTGTATTTGGAACTATTCAATTGATTGCCCATGTAAATATTATTTTAATATTCATTCCCATGGTCGCCAAGAGAAGGGAAATGACTACAGCATCAAACAAAGAAGCTGATCAAGTGATCTTTGAAATCTAGGTTATTTCTGGATGCTTGGTTATTCATTTTTCAAATTTGGGCCATAAGGTCATTTGTTACAATTTCTGCAGAAAGATGATGATATCTAGATTATCTATACTTATTACTTGCTCGTACTCATTTACTTAATGCAGATGACTGTGATGTGTTCAACCAGAGCCAACCCAAAAAGGAGTCATCTCCGCTCAAGGCAATTGATTTTGGGTTGTCTGTGTTCTTTAAACCTGGTAAGGCCTTGGGATTCCTTGCTTGTAACTATCTATCACTATGGATGATTCATCCTCCATTCATTAGCTGTCATTCTGAAATATTTTTCATGCAATTTGTGTGATTCTGTTGGGAGATTTTAGCATTGAAACTTTGGGGATTTTCAACAGGGGAGCAGTTTACGGAGATAGTGGGTAGTCTATATTTTAGCATCTCAATTCACCTTGTGCTGTTTATTTTTTTCCCTTCAGTTCTAAATCTCTTTTCTTCATGAGCTCTAGTAGTAAATAACTATTGCATTCTTTCTTTCAGGTTAACAAACCAAATCTTCCACTTGCATCGCGATTTTTAGGTTTTTTGGAAATAACAGCTTGTTTGATACATGACTGTCATCCCAAAAAAGCTATAAACTTCTTAATGTGTATGTTCATCTGACTCATTTGTACTGAACTTATAGCTTTAATATGTATTTGGATGCAATATTGAGTTGAATTCCAATCTCTAACTTTAATACCAATTAAATTATTTTTTTTTGCTATTTTGTTTTGTAGGCTTTAGAAAGGGATCGATGAATGGGAGTTAGATGGTTGGATTATTTTTATTTATTTATTTATTTATTTTGGAACTATTTAATTGATTGTCCATGTAAATATTATTTTAATATTAACAAAGAAGCAATCTGCATCTTTTGGATTGCACCACATGCAGTTCCTGATCATATTTGGGCTATTAGATATGTTCACAGTAGTGGGCCTCATTGAGCTCTTTTACAAAAGCAATCGAGTCACCTTTAACTAAAAAAAAAAGAGGCAAAAATCAAACCCGAGTTTTGTTTATTAGGGCCCGTTTGGCCGGGTGGATTGGAAGGGAGTGAATGGTATTAGGGTGGATGGCGTGGATTTCTAGGTAATGATGGTGTTGTCAGCGGATTGTCTTGAGATCCATGGGATTGCTATATCCCTGGATTGATACATCCAGTCCGTTTGGCACTCCTGACCAATCCGGAGATTAAAGCTTCCGATCCCTTCCAATCCCACGAACCAAACACGTCGCAGGCTAATTTAAACGGATTAGGATGGATTGGATGGGATTTAAAGGTAATGATGGTGTTGTCAGTGGATTGTCTGAAGATCCATCGGATTTGGATCAGATCACCTACACTGTTTGGCACGCCCGGCCATTCCCGGGATTTACCATCCAATCCCTTCCACTACCATCTAATCCCTTCCAATCCAACCGGCCAAACGGGCCCTTATTGGTTTTCCAAATCCATTGATCCATTCACTGCAAACATCCATTAGATCCTACGCCCGACGATTGGCTGGATTGTTTGAAAAAATCCAGTCCAGTTGGTCGTCACAAGGTGTCTTACTAAGGAGAATTGTGGGTCCCACCATGATAGCCATGAATCTCATATACGTAACAGTCCTTCTGTCTGCTTTTCCATGGGCCCCACATTCCCTCCTTCACTAAATGAGAAAAACAATTGATACTTCGGTGGAGTATGGAATCAACGCGAATGCACATCGGTAGCCGTTCAAATGGTGACCGCCTTGTATTTGTGTCATAACTACAAAATCATACTGAAGGATGATCTTAGCCGCTCAATAAGTGATCATCAATGAAACGGATCCAATGAGAAAAATAAAATAAAAAAATCAATGGTCTTCATTCAACAAAGAGGTTCATTCATCAGCGAATATGAATTTTCCAATCAAATCTTATTTTTGAGGTTATTCCCAGCTACAGTAGGTCAGGTTCTTGGATGGTTAAGATTGAGTTGTCCCACGCACCTGCTTTCTAGAAACGTACAGGCGCTTTTGCTTGTGAATGCTACCGGTACAGCGGCGCTTTGGTTATCCTATACCGGCACTTATGCTGGCACAACCGTCACTGCCAGTAAAGCTTTTAACCGGCTGTTACCTGACCGCCGGCAAAGGCTTTGCCGGTGATTGTACAGGCCAGTTTTCTTGCAGCGGAGAGTGGATTGCATGTGACCCAGGGCAGCTGTGTTGGGCTCACAGAGATGTACCTGACAAATCCACTCCGTCCAAAATCTCACAGGGCTACACTATAAGAAACAGTGGGGATTGAACACCCAACCGTTACAGAAGTTTTAATTAGTGTTAGGATGATATTTGTGACTACCATTTATCTGAGTGGTAATAACCTTATTAATGGTTTGGATGGCATAAAAACATCATGTCATCTACGATAAGGATTTAATGTTAAAGATTTCCGTTTCCACTGCTTTTTGTGTGCGGCTCACATGAGTTTTAGATGTACCGAACTTTTATACTTCTGCCCATAACAGATGTACGGAATATCTGTGTGTGATAGGGTCACGACCAATCCGCTTCGGAGAAGGGAAGAGTTCGCATATGCGCCGCCACCTCCTTTTGAGCAACTGTGGAACAATGTACAGCACTGGTTTTGCGCAGCATAAAAAACGCCGAACTCTTTGCAACCCAAAATCTTGTTTATTTAAAATCTACTCCGTCCATCATGTTTTATCCTCGATGATAAGCGTTAGGAAAAACAATCATCAAGTTTCCTTAAGTAAGATAGGCACACCACCGAAAACAAAGGAGTTGGGACGCAGGCTATAGGTTTGTGTGCAGTTCCACCATGGTGGACGCGGATTGCCTAATCCATCCGGGCAGGGATCTGTGGGTCCCACCGTGATGTAGGTATTTTATCCACACCGTTAATCATTTTTATACTATTATTTGAATATACGGTTTAAAAATTGAAGTAGTTTCGAGGCTTAAGTTGACCACAAAGCGAGGATTTAACATCCACCGTTAAAAACTTCCTGGGAGCTGGAGAAGTGTCAGATCAAGCTGAAATTTATGTTTTCACTTCATCCAAGTCTGCATGACCTTATTAATAGGTTGGGTGGTAAAAAAAAACATCACGGTAGCCCTTAGAAAGGTTTCAACGGTGGCTGTCATTATCACTGCAGCTTGCTTTGATGTGGTCCACTGGAGCTGTGTATCTGCTTCATTTTTTTTCTTTTACATTAAAATGATAGTATAAAAAAGATTAACGGTGTGGATAAAATAAATTCATCACGATGGCCCCACAGAGCCCTGCCCGGACGGATTACCATCCGGGCGGGGGTAGGACGCAATCCGCGTCCCACCATGGTGTGTATCTTTCTTCAAAACCGTTAGTCAGGTGTAAGTCACTGAGATGAAGAGAAAAACTAAAATTATCCTGATCCAAAACTCTGGTGGGCCACAGGAAAGGTATACAACGTTAGTGGCCCACCGAGCTTGTTTTAGGTAAAAAACAGGGTAAAACAGGGATCTTAGACTATCCATGGCAGTAAAGAGAATAATAGGGCTCAAATCACCATACCATCTCAAGATGTGGGCCCAGTGGGTGCGGACGGACGTACGTTTGATACGGAGTCTCGACAGAGTCAGGACAATTATAAGATTCACTTAACCACGAAATTGCCACTACACTCCAAATGCAAGTTGCAGCGGCGCACACATCATAAGATTCACTTAATCACTAAACGGTACTTATGAGGTCGATCCGTGTGGAACCCCTTGATGTTTGTCTAACATCAATCCCATCAGTAAGATGCATCATTCCATGGCGGGATACGGGATTAAAAACAAAGCCACTCCATGACTTTGTGGGCCGCACCATATATAGTAGTTGAGAGTATTTACCCTCCCATTAAAGCATTCATAATCACTTATTGGTCCCACTGAGATGTTTTTCACAAATCTAAACCATCCATAGTATATGTCCCACTTAGATGAGGGTTCGACCAAGTTTCAGACGCATGTGTTAAGAATTGAGGTTGTCATGTGTCAAAAGTCGAGGTTGTCATGTGTCAAAGGTTTGTGTTCTGGTTGTCATGTGTTAAGGGTTGAGGTTGTCATGTGCTAAGTTTGTGGGTCGTGGTTATCATGCGTTAAGGTTCGATGTTGTCATGCATTAACGGTCAAGGTCATAATTGTCATGTGTTAAGGGTTGCATGGCCTACTGCAGGATATATGTTGAATCCACTCCATCCATTGGATTCAAATTTTTATTTAACGTCATGGGAAAAAATAATTTACACTTGAGCCTTTGATGTGCCTAATTTTTTAGGCTAATGCCCTAAAATGATCTTTTGAAATGGATGGACGGTGTGGATAAAATACATACATCTTAGTGGGTCCCATATGACCATCTATTTCTAGCTAGGTCGTACAATCCAATCCGCCTCATATCCCGTTAATGCAACGTTGATTAAGAGCAAAAGCCTTTTGCAGGAAGTTCCTACCATCGGTAGCTATTTCGGGCCCACTGTGATGCTTATGGGAAATCCACTCCATCCAGCCGTTTTGGAAGATCATTTTAAGACATGAGACCAAACATTAGACAAATCTGAAATTCAAGTGGGCCACGTGATTGGAAAAAGTGAAAAGGAATTGCCTCCTATTCACACAATTTTCTCCACTGTGATGTTTATATGTAATACAAACTGTTCATAAAGTGGTCCAAATGCTCATAAGATCCTCACCAAGGGGATGTACTAAAAGAATAAAAACATTAGCCTAATCCAAAGCTTCTGCAGCCCCATAAATGTTTCAACCATGGACGTATGATCTACACTTCTATTTTGTGGCCCACTTGAGCGTTGGATCTACCTCATTTTAGGCTCAAGTCATAAAATGATCCAGCAAAACATGTGACCGGTGTGAATTTCTCACAAACATCGTAATATTGCACCATAGTGTTTACCCCATCCAAATCTCTAGTGCCATCATGCCTTGTCGGGCACCAAGCTCAATGCAAATTGTATCGAGGAATAATTTATCCCAAACATTTTGAAAAAGTTGTAAGAGGGCTATCGCCAAATTCATTTTAAAGTCATTTTTTTTTTTTTTTTTTTTTAAGGGTTTGGCATTACCATGAGGGTACTTTCGTCAAAATACCCTAAAAGAAAGCAATTTAATCTCATTTAAATTCACATTTTTATTATAACAAGCAAAACTTTACAATAGGTGTGAACCATTTCAAATCACAGTCCTTACGAGAAGATCAAGATCATTACCATCTAATAGACATGATTCTTTCAATACAAGATAACAAACACAAATGCAGATAAGAAGCGAGGATCTCCATGAATGTTTAAGCTCCCGCTTTCGGGATGATGAGCAGCGGCTCATCCTTCAAGAGTGCTAGGTCGAACTTGTCACTCATATCGAGCTCGTCTGGATTCATGCCATTAGGAAGGCTCCATTCAAAGGTATGGATGAGAGATCCAAGAATCAACCGTACGACTCGTGTTCTCTCTCTCTCTCTCTCTCTCTCTCTCTCTCTCTCTCTCTCTCTCTCTCTCTCTCTCTCTCTCTCTCTCTCTCTCTCTCTCTCTCTCTCTCTACCCCTCAGTGCCTTGGTGGGAATCCAGAGAAAGTAGGGCCCCTCTTTTAGGCTTAGGGCTCACTCGCACTGGTCCCTAGCCGTAACAGCGAATGATCAAGATGGGGGTGGCCACTCTCGCTCTCATCTCTGTTTCCTGTATGCATGGGGTCAATCTACGAGGAATGGATTTCCATCACTGTGGCCCACCGGATAAGCATCTTCGATTTGCAAATGGGGCCCACACCATCATGGTGGGTTTTTCTGCTTGACGGAGAAGATGAGGTTGGTTGCTAATGGCTGATTTTCATCCGTGGACTAACAGGACGATCTGGGCCGTTTGAATGGGTCGGATGGGACCATTGATCATTGTGGGCGCCACCAATCCCACCAATCATAGCAGTTTCCCCACTACTTGTGAGATTTTCCGCCGCTTATGGTCTTCTCGCGAGATGAGAAGCTCTTTTGGAATAGAGTCGTTGTTGCCCTAGTGGGAACAGTCGACATCTGTATACGGAGCTTAGCAGAAGGTTTGGATCGCGCCAGTGCGACTTTCCCGAAGAGGAAAAGTTCCCATGCCAGTTTTGCCTCGCAGACGGTTGCTTGCCTTTTTTGGCGCTGAAAGGAACATTGGGATATGCCCAAATGGAGGGCCGAGATTGAAAAAGGACGTTGTTTGCGGATTGTCAAGCTGGCAATGAAAATCGGGCGTAGTTTCCCTATTTCAACACGCAACGCATATGGCCTGATTGCGCCACTACCTGCTTGCATGCACACGTGCATGGAGGCGGGTGAACCACGTGGTTCTGGTAAGATTAGTCGTCTGACCACGATGGACGACTTCGATCATGATGGTGGGCCTCAATTCGAGTGAACAGACGTTGCTAGTCCAAATGCCCGTTCGGCGAGAAAAAGAGAGAAAATCTCTGTTTTGAGATTTATTTTCAAGTCAGCGCATGTTTTGACTGGATCCCCAGTCCGATGCACTGCGGGTGCACACCTATTGTGGTGTACATTAAACCCATAGTGGGGTCCACAATGATGTATTTGGCAATCCGCTCCGACCATTGACTTCCCATCGTCCAGTTAAGCCATTCGTCCGGCTCGGGGACAAATTTAGTGCTTGGATGGGCCATCCTATTTGATTTTGTGTTATTCCATAGATTTCTATCACTCTAGCGACCGGATTGATTTAAATCTAAATTCCGACGACCGAGAGGGCGCTAGGGACTTGTTTGGGTGCTCATTTCTTGATTATTATGTGGGTCACACCTTACGAATGCCAATTTGATAAGTTCCATTCTTAATGGAGTTCAAGTGATCCAACCGTTGGATCTAGTGATTTAGGTCCCCATTTAAGATGATATAAGGTGAATGATCCAATGGTCGGGCTAGCGTTTGGATAGGTTCCTAATCTAGCAATTGGTCCTATAATTGTGTAATTGTGTGTCTAGGCTTGCAAGGGTCTAAGTAAATTGTTGACGACCATGACATCAGCTGATAGAATATTGGATTGCGTGATCTAATGCCCGTGATAGGCACTGTGTGATTCAATTGCCTAACAGAGAGGTTAAAGTCTTAAGATAGACGTCTTTAACATTGGGAGATGTTAACTTGGAAACCATTGGAATGGATGGCTCGATGAATGGATGATGGTTACCCTTATTAGCTTGACTTAGGCTAGAACCATTCACTTCAGTTAGGTTCATGTTTATACTAACCTAGGTCTTAATGGTAACACCTGTGTACCAAAAGTGCGGGGTGTTACAGCCCCACATGACCACCCACCTCTAGCTAGGTCGTGCTACCTAATGCGCTTCATGTCCCATTACATTGACATTGATTTAGAGCAAAATCCTTTTGCAGGAAGTTCCTGCCATTAGAAACTATTTTGGGCCCACTATAATGCTTATGGGAAATCCACTCCATACAACCGTTTTGGAAGATCGTGTTAAGACATGAGACCAAAAATTAGACAGATCTGAAATTCAAGTGGGCCACATGACTGGAAAAAGTGGAAAGGAGTTGCCTACTGTTCACACCTTTTTAGGCTCCACCGTGATGTTTATATGTAATCTAAACCGTTCATAAAGTGGCACAAATGCTCATAAGGTCCTCACCATGGGGATGTACTAAAAGAATAAAAACATTAGCCTAATCCAAAGCTTATGCAGCCTCATGAATGTTTCAACCATGGGCGTACAATCTCCACTTCTATTGTGTGGCCCACTTGAACGTTGGATCTACCTCATTTTAGGCTCAAGTCATCAAATGATATAGCAAAACATGTGATCCGTGGGAATTTCTCACAAACATCATAACATGCACCAGTGTTTGCCCCATCTGAATCTCGCCTGCCATCATTCCTTGACAGGCACCGGGCTCGATGCAAATTGTATTGAGGAATAATTTATCCCAAACATTTTGAAAAAGTTGTAAGGGGGCTATCACCAAATTCATTTTAAAAGTCCCCCTTAAAAATAAAAAAAAAATAAATAAATAAATAAATAAAAAGAGGTTACTTTAGTCAAAATTTCCATTTTTATTTTTATTTTTTTTTAGAAAAAAAAGAAAGAAAAAGAAAGCAATTTAGTCCACTCTAAATTTACATTTTTATTATAAGAAGCAAAGCTTTAGAACAGGTGTGAACCATTTCAAAACAGTCCTTACAAGAAGATCAAAGATCATTACCATCTAATAGACATTGTTCTTTCAATACAAGATAACAAACACAAATGCAGATAAGAAAAGAGGAACTCCATGAGTGTTTAAGCTCTCGCTTTCGGGATGACAAGCAGCGGCTCATCCTTCAAGAGTGCTAGGCCGAACTTGTCAGTCATATCGAGCTCATCTGGATTCATACCATTAGGAAGGCTCCATTCAAAGCTATGGATGAGAGATCCAAGAATCAACCGTACGACTCGTGTTGCCAACGACAACCCAGGACAGATCCGCCTTCCAGCTCCAAATGGTATGTAGTGGAAATCGTTCCCCTGGTAATCAACATCAGATTCTAGAAAGCGCTCAGGTGTGAAGGATAAGGGGTTTGGCCAGGTCTTCGGGTCTCTACCGATTGCGTAAGTATTCACCATAAGCTGACAGCCTTTAGGGACGGTGTAGTTCATCACCTCACAGGTCTCGATGGCTCGGTGGGGCAGGAGGAATGTGACCGGAGGGTGTAACCGAAGCGTCTCTTTCACGCATGCATGGAGGTAAGGAAGATGGGGCAGATCAGATTCTTTGACGGCTCTGTTTGGTCCGATCACCTTGTCTAGTTCTTCTCGGACCTTTATCAGCTTGGTGGGGTTCCTCAGAAGTTCTGCCATGGCCCACTCGATGGTGGAGGTACTGGTGTCGGATCCGGGTCCGAATGTTTCCTGTCGGCACCAAGATGGATTAGCATGTAATTAAGGGTCTGTTTGGGTGCTGCTTAAAATGATTATATCATTTTAGTTAATTGTAGTGCCTGTGTATCATCCATTACACTCCGCCAGAGTATCAAAGGGATTCTCTTTTTGTACATACTAGGAATGGCATTCTCGTGATTAGAAGAGTCAACAGGGGTACTGCCTTCAGCCGACAATATTGACGACGTGAAAACCGTGAAAACCGTGGGAGGCCGAGTGCGTACTGAGTAAATTCTATCGGGTCCAACGTGATTTACATATTTTATCCACTCCATCAATCCATTTTAACGGATAATTTGAGGAATCTGTTCCAAAAACAAAGAATATCCAAATCTCAAGTGGACCTTACCATGGAAACAGTGTGAATTAAAATTCTACAGTCCAAAATGTCTTAAGGGCACAGAAGTTTCAATATGTTATTTGTGTTTTCCCTCCATTCATATCTATTTTATTTTATTAACAAATGGTAAATAAACATCACTACGGGCCCTACCAAGGTTTTAACAGTGGAAGTCATTATTCCCACTGTTTATGTGGTGTGGTCCAATTGAGCTTCAGGCATGCTTCAATTTTCTTACCAACCAATAAAATGATATGGAAAAACGAATGGATGGCGTGGATACCCACACACATTCACAGTAGTCTAAACCGAGTTTACTCAGTACGATAAAAGCGTACTGAGTTATTTCGATTGGGGTGTGACGCCGGGCACCTATGTGGGGCTTACATAGATGTATCTTACACTCACTCCGTCCATATATTTTTCAAGTCAAAAATAAGATATTATTCTAAACAATAATCAGATCCAAATTTCATGTGGGCCACACTACGCGAAACAGTGAGGATTGAACGTCTATCTGTGACAGAAGTTTTGTAGGTTTTGGACGCGGATTTCCTACGAAAGACTTTCGCATGAAGTTCCCACGCACGGATTCTAGGTGGGCCGTTGTGATGTTTGTGAGAAATCAAAACCGTCCATCCATTTTATGACCTCGTTTTAAGACATTCTACCAAAAATGAGTAGGATTCAAAACTCAAGTGGGCCATAGGAGATGAAACAGTTGGGAAAGGAATGCCTACCATTGAAACCTTCCTAGGCTCTATGTTGCTGTTTATATGCCATCTAAACTGTTTATAAGGTCATTTTCACTTAGATAAAGTGAAAAAATCAAAAAAATTATATTGTTAAAAACTTTTATGGATATATAAATATTTCAACGGTGGTCACTAAATATCCACTGTTTCCTCTCATGTGGCCCATTTGAGTTTTTTATCCTCCTCGATTTTGGTCCCACATCTAAAAATGTGCTTAAAAAACAGATATTGGGGTTAGATTTCACAAAAACAACTAAGTAGTATCCACACAGAATCTTGCGCAGAAACTTCCTGCGAATCGCAGGAAATCCATGTCCGTCTTGTAGTAGGACGATATTTCTGCCTACGGTTTATCTGAGTGGTAATAACCCTATGAATGGTTTGGATGGCATATAAACATCATGGTCATCCCCATAAAGGTTTCAATGGTGAACATTTCCGTTTCCACCGCTTTTGTGTGCGGCCCGACTTTAATAGATCTTATCTTGAAAAACAGGTGTACGGAATATGTGTGGTAGCAGGGTCACGGCCAATCAGCTTCCGAGAAGGAAGAGTTTGTATATTCCCCACCACCTCCTTTTGAGCAACTGGGGAACAATGTACAGCACCGGTTTTGCGCAGCTCATAAAACGCCTAACTCTTTTGGAACCCAAAATCTTGTTTATTTAAAATCTACTCCGTTCATCATGTTTTATCCTCGATGATAAGCGTTAAGAAAAACAATCATCAAGATTCCTTAAGTAAGATAGGCACACCACTGAAAACAAAGGGGTTGGGATGCAGGCTATAGGTTTGTGTGGAGGGCCACCCTGGTGTGTATCTTTCATCAAAACCGTTAGTCAGGTGTAAGTCACTGAGATGAAGAGAAAAAACTAAAATTATCCTGATTCAAAACTCCGGTGGGCTACAGGAAAGGTATACAATGTTATGGGCCCCACGTAGCTTTGTGGTTTTAGGAAAGAATAGGGTAAAACAGGGATCTTAGACAACCTATGGTAATAAAGAGATTAGTACGGTTCAAATCACCGGACCATCTCAGGATGTGGCTCCAGTGGGTGCGGACGGACGTACGTTTGACACTGACTCTCGACAGTGACAAGTCAAATATAAGATTCCCTTTAATCCCGAAATTGTCGCTACACTCCAAATGCAAGTGGCAGCGGCACAAATCATATTCATTCCAAATTAATACAAAATGTGAGAATAATTAAACATCATATTCATTCCAAATTAATATAAAATGTGAGAATAATTAAGAGGCTAATGTTAATATGAGGTCAAGCCCACCATGATGTTTGTCTAACATCAATCCCATCAGTCAAACCCATCATTCTAGGGTGAGCTACGGGATTAAAAATCAAGTCACTCCGTGACTTGGTGGGCCATACCACATACAGTAGCTGAGAATAGTTACCCTCCCATTAAAACATTCATAATCATTTATAGGGCAGGCCCGTTGAGATGTGTTTCACAAATTCAGACCCTCAATTGTGTATGTACCACTTGGATTAGGTGTCATACCAAGATTCAGAAACATCCAAAGCTCAGGTGGGCCCCACCAGGTACTTTAAGGGCTTGTTTGGCCGGGCAGTTTGGATGGTATTAGAGTGGATTGCACAGATTTCAAGGTTATATAGCTGCGTCCGTAGGTTGGTGCAAGATCTATGGGATTGCTATATCCCAGGATTGCTATGCCGGGTCTGTTTGGCTAGCCATTCTCGGGATTAAACCTTCCAATCCCTTTCAATCCCTCAAACCAAACACGTCCCAACAATTTTGAAGAGATTAGGGTGGATTGAATGAGATTTAAAGGTAATGATGGTGATGTCAGTAGATTGTCTTAAGATCCATGGGATTGCTATATCTCGGGATAAGGATCTTGTGTTTGTTTGGCACGCATGGCCAATCCACGGATTTATCTTCCAATCCCTTCCAATCTGCCCAGCCAAACAGGCCCTTATATGTTTTAAGCATGTCTTCCAGTGGTTTTATATGATATCCTGAGTTCCATATAGGCTGATTTTGGGGATATCCCATGATGTAAAGGGGACCCATCAAATGCAGTGTTGATGTTCGATAGAAATCACGGTGGGGTCCACACAGCTAGACCTCATGGGAAGTTCCTATGAGGTCGACCTTATAGTACCAAATAAGATAAAATCGAGATGGATAGAGTGCAAACCAATAGCATGGCGTCGATCTGTGCATCGGTAAATCCAGCGTCGATCAGCACTTGCAAGAAATCATTCTTCGATTGATCGTTACTCGCCCTTCGTTCCTTCACGATCCCAGCCCATGAATCGTTCATCCGCTTCACACACACTGCAGATGCTTTCCTCAGCCCCTGGAGATCCGAACGACCGAGGATCGGATACAGATCGGCCAGATTCGGGATCGACGCCAAGATCATCAGCTGCCGAATCATCCCTTTCATTCCCAAGTTATTATCCGTCTTGTCCTCAAAATCAAAAACATCCTTATTGAAAATGAGTGCACCAAGCACATTCAAAATAGCACCGAAGATCACGTCAGCGAACTTCACGATCTCACCGTCCTTGCGACGGAGGAATTCGATCAGTTCAACGACTTTCGCCTCTCTTGCGGACGCTTGAGCGTCTAACATCTTGGTCGAGAAGAGCTCTGTCCTGCATATCTTACGTATCATCTTCCAATAATCCGTACAATCGGCCCACACCATGGAGTGCTCGATGTAGCCCTTGATTCGGGTGCTGTGGGGTGCGAAGCGGCCTGATAGGACTCGGTCCTGGTCCTTGAGGACTTCCATTGCTGCGGTGTGGCTCGACGCCACGACCACGGGCTCGACCCCGAACTTGAGGAGCATGAGTGGGCCATAGGTCTTGGCTAGCTTGGATAGTTCGATGTGGGGCTGTTTTTTGAGCTTGGGAAGGAGGGTTCCTATGATGGGCCATGCAAATGGGCCAGGGGGGAGGTTTTTGGTAGATGGTTTACGTAGGAAGAGGTATATGAGAGGTAGGAAGAGGAGTATCAGAAGGAATGCCATGCTCACTTAGGTATGGAGTGGGATGAGGATGTGAGTCTGGGGGACTATATATAGATTAGAACCATAGGAAGGTAGGGCCCACACCAAACCTGCTGTGTTTGAATGGTAAGCGGATTGACTGGTGTACCACGCACCACTGACTGGCTGTGTGATGACGTCACTAAGTTGTGTGGGTCCCATAATGAGGTATTTGTTATATCCAAACCGTCTGTACATTTGGAGAGCTTGTTGTAACGTTTGTTGCTAAAAATATGACATATCAAAAGATCAAGTGGACCACACTGTAAAAATTAGTGGGGGATTGAATGTCTACCATTGATATCTTTTAGGGTCACAAAAGTTTTGGATCAATATGATATTTTTTTCTTCTTCATCCAAGTTTGTGTGACCTTATGAATAGATTCGATATAAAATAAACACTATGGTGGGCCCACAAATGTTTCAACGGTGAGAATCATTATCTCCGCTGCTATTTGTGGTGTGGTCCACTTAGTTTTGCATATGACTCATTTTTAGGCCAATGTTCTAAAATGATCTCACCAAATGGATGAATAGTGTGGATATAGTAAATACATAAACTTGGAGCTCGAGGAGAGTCAGCTCTCGCCTGGGCACGAAGCGGACCTACACACCAGCCAATCTGCTTATGTTTGAACGGAAGGTGATTGCTTACTTATCCATGCCGTCCATCTGTTTTCCAACATCATGTTAGGGCGCGCATGAGACAACAATTGAGTCATATCCAAAGCTTAAGTAGGCTACAGCACGGAAACAGTGAAGATAATGATGTGCACCATTGAAGCCTTCCAAGGCCTAGAGGAAAGTGAAAAAGAAATATCAGCTTAATCCAAAACTTATATGGCCCATGAGAAGTTTTCAGCGGTAGGCATACATAGCACATACATCACTGTAGGCCGCCGCACAAAGTTTACTCGGTGTATTATAGTGTAGTAAGATATAGCATACTGGGTTACTCAGTACCCAATCAGCTTCCTGTTTGAACGTAGGGCTGTCAATGGGCCAGATAGTCCGGAAGTGCCTTCAGGCTTGGCCGGTGTTGGGCCGGGTTCGGAGTGGTGTATTAATAGGGCCGATAGTCAGGCTTAATCTTAAATCATGAGTCTGGTTGTAAATTTGGTTGATCTCGAGCCTACCACCCCAAAAGCCCATAAACCCGACTCAGCACAGTAGATCTTTTCTAAACCTAAATTTCTTTCTTTTTTTAAAAAAAAAATAATTTCTCTCTCTCTTTATCGCACGCACATGAGGCACACAAAAATATCATTTGTTATGGAAAAAATTAAACTGACCAGTCATATGAGACACGTGGCGAGGAACCGACAGTGCAATCTCCCTAAACCATCAACACGTCCACCACTAGAGAAGCCGAACTGAGCTTTTATGAAGGGTCGACTCACCTGCCGAGCTAAACCAGTTAAGCTTAGAACTCGGTAATGAGACTAATCAACCGAGCTGACCATCTCGATCGAGCTATCTACCCAACCTCGAACTCGGAAACTAACCATAATCGATGTCGGAAACTAATCTCGACCTCGGACTATAAATATTCGAAGAGAATCTCGCATCGTAATAGGATGAAATTGATCCAGTGAGATCCTGGCTGAAAATCGCGCCAATTAAGGCAGAATTGAAAATATTCTCAGAAGCAGATCCCTACTCTAATACGGGCCCATCTATCGTATCTAAAAGATCCAATGGGATATGCAAATTGTCTGGAGAACTTATAAATATACCGTCATTTTGGATAAGAAGTACGTACAAGAATCTCAATTCTATCCACATCTACCCTAGAGGTTCATTAACCTGACTTAGGTATCGGATGGTTCTTGGCCACAACCGACGTCCACATTATCCATCATTTTTCATTAGGTGCAGGTATCTAGTGGCCTACAAGTAAAGTTGCAGGTTTAACCAAATTTGAGTGATATCGGTTGGAATTGCGGATTCAACCATATTTGAGTGATAACATCAATTTATCACAGAGATATTTAAGGCTCGAGCTCGGGTGGATTTGGATTGGGCTTTGTGTAAAT
Organism: Magnolia changhungtana; assembly: GCA_030180095.1. Lineage (NCBI taxonomy): Eukaryota > Viridiplantae > Streptophyta > Magnoliopsida > Magnoliales > Magnoliaceae > Magnolia > Magnolia changhungtana. The sequence goes on from JASAUF010000240.1 coordinate 483,102, forward strand.
ATCACGAGCCGAACTCTGGCTGAACTATTTCAGCCCGTTAGGGCTGGGCTGGATTTTGGTCTTAGGTTTAGAATCGAAGGGTGGGCCTGGACATAGCTCAGCCCAGTCCTAACCCGACCCATTGATAGCCCTATTTGAACGGCTGTTATTCTTATTGGGTTCACCATTACCTTATAAACGGTGATGACTCTTTGATTGCACGCATTGTATAGTTTCATGGCAGTCCAGACCGTTGAAATTGCTGAATCACCAGCGGATGGAGGGAAACGGATTGGCTACTGCCCCTGAAACCAGCCCTGTGGATGGTGGTCGGTGCTCTGTGGGCCCCACTATAATGTATGTGTCTCATCCCTTCCGTTCATCCATTTTTAAAGATCATTTTAGGGCCCTACCCCAAAAATTAGAGGGATATAAATCTCATTTGGATCACACCACAGGAAAACAATAGTGATTGGATATCCATCATTTAAATCCTCCTAAGGCACACTTTACTGTTTATTTGACATCCAATATGTTGACTAGATCATAAAGACCCAGATGAAGGGAAAAAACAAATATCATCTTAATCCAATACTTTTATAGCCCCCTAAAAGTTTTTAATGGTCCACGTTCATTCAACACTGTTTCCCCTAATGTGGTCCACTTGAGATTGGAATATACCTCGTTCTTTGTTTAATATTATAAAATGATCTAGAAAAATAGATGGACGGCATGGATGAAACACGTACATCATGGTAGGTCCCACAGAGCACCTACCACCAGCCATTGGCTGGTGTCAGTGGGAGTAGCCAATCCATTTCCGCAAAACTAGAAAGTTACTCCGAGAAGATGACCCTAACAATCTGTTTTTATCCGATGTTAGTCCATCTGATGTTCCCCACAATCTGGATAGTCCGGCTAGCCGTAGTTGAATTCCACGTGTGAAACGGATGAGCCACCTAGATTTTCCAAAAGATGACGAACTCTCAAAGGAATTCAGTGAATGTTTGAACGGCAGATGAGGACTGCTTACTCGCGGCATGCTGAAATACAATTTTCTCGATTTAAACCGGCTGGACTATGAGTCAAGATCCAACCATCAAATCATTCCAACATTTCATGTGTATACAAAATCCAACCTGTCCAAAATGTTGCATCCATCGTTTACATCACTATTTATAAAATCACAATAGCTATTCAGTGAGAGTACTATATTTTTATTTTTATTTTCATTTTCCAATGGCTATAAATATTTATATATGGTGTGGACTAATTGATAAGTTGTTATAGCTGATTTTTCAATAAGCATTACTCGTGGTCTGACCAACCTTTTAGAAGGTCTAGATTTTACATCCACTTAGAAAGTTGGAAACAATCATCTGGGTAGACCATACGTTGTGGTCCAAACGATGGATTTAGTCCTTGCGTTGTTTTAATCAGAGGCATGTAACTAAATGCATGGGTCCGGATCCTCTGTTTGCCAAAACCAGGACTTTCTTGTTTTTTTCCTTCTTTGCTGTATAGTGATTGGACCGTCTCAGTCAGCGATGCAAATTCAATGCATTCCACGTACGATCACGCGATCCAACAACCACAATTTTACTGCTTGACGCATTTCAAATGCTTAATATAATAAAGGCTTCGACTACTTTGATGTGATAAGATATTTATATTTTCAAACTAAAGCCAATCCACTACTATGATATGATATTTATATTTTTCAAAATGATGGTGATTCGTTCACCGTACACAGTGTATTTGTGAACAGAAATCTGAGCCATCCAAACAAGCAGATCGTGATCATAGTTGAACTATCAGATTCATCCAACGGTTGAAATCGTCCAATAGGTGGCTGTCAAGCGGACAAAGTAAAGTGACATAAAGAGTGTTACAAGTTCAACTTGGTAAAATCGGATGGCTAAGATCATTTATCTAATGTGACTTTAGTTATGTTCCATCCAAGATGGGCCCCACAAGTTCTACGGTTCAGATTCCTTACACGTGTAAAGCAGATGAGTAGCCAATATCTTGAAAGAGGGAAAATTTAATACTTAAAGCATTGCGTATGTGGCGTACAAGTAATTCAAATTAAACGGTCCAAAATAATACATCCCAGTTTAGATGAATCATGATTTACATATTACACTTATTCGATTTTCTGATTATCAGATTGCTGGAAATTCAGTGGACGGTAAATATGAAAATCCAATGGTCATAACAAAAATAAATAAATAAATATCCACGAAACAGTGGTTACGTTTGCTCAAAATATCTAAAATTTTCAATTATCACTTAGGATTGGTGGGCTCCACGATTACTTGATTTAGTTTTGAGTGAAAATACGTACAGAGGTTTTTGAGTGCCAGCATATCAGGCGTCGTACTTTACCAGAGTATCAAATAACTTCCTCTCTTTTAAACAGTGATAAACTCGCAACGGAATCTTTGACGGGATCATGCGCGGAGAAAGCCAACGACTATCTGCTGACGGCTTGCGGCTTGCGGCTTGCGAGTGTGATGTTGAAGCGATGTTCGCTCCTTACACTCCAGCCTCTCTACACGCGCCTTTACATGATGCACACACGAGATAATATGACACGTGCGAGGTTCTGAACCATGCATGAGGTGGACTACACGACGAAGATGACGAAGCAAGAGAATCATGGACGATTCACAATGCTTAGGCTCATTACACGTTCGATGCATACGTGTGCCCCATCCAATGAATGCTATAGACATATAATCACTGGGGTCCACCTTATTACCGGTTCAGATGACACACACACGTGCTACTTTAGCACGTTCACCGTGTGTAAAGGTGCGTGTGGGAATTCTCTGAGAATGCTGACTTGGATCACGCTAGCTAAGCAACGGATCGAATCGCCCTCGTTTCATCTCTCTCCACGTGCGAAGGGTGGGAAGGACATGCAATGCACGTGACTGGAGTGGAAACTTTAGGGCAGTCAAGAAGTTGGGTTCGGATCGATTCTATGGTCCCCAAAGACGGCGTCGGGTGGGTGGATCCCTGACAGTGAGGCTACTATGATGTATTTATGTAATATATATATCCACGCCGTCCATCCTTTTGTCCATCCCATTTTAAGGCCTGTTCGATTTTCTAAGGTATACGTAGTGCAACTGTAAATAAGTAATGATTATTTTCACATGTAATTATCGCATTGTTTTCGGGGTTTGATTTCACTATTACATTTTTTCATTGCTAAAATCACGGATACTGCTACATATTTGTGGGGGCCACTGTGATGTATGTGGATTATCCATACCGTCCATCCGTTATGCCGACTGAAATTAGTGAATGACCCAAAAACTGAGCCAGATTTAAATTTTAAGTGGACCACATTACAGAAAAAATGTAATCAAACACCCACCGTTAAAATTTTCTTGGGGCCACTGTTTACTTTGTTGTGGGCCACTTCAATGTTGGATCTGCCTCATTTTTCGGTTCATGCCTCAAAATGTCATGGTAATGCAGATGAACGACACGGATATGTCATATACATCATGGCAGGGCCCACAAATTTAAGTTAATTCTTTTGGACTGTTTTAGCAAGCAGAAATACCTACCTATTTCCAAATAAGGTAAAAATGTAATAAACTGATATTCACGGGGTATTCACAGGGAATTTGAAAATTCAAAGATGCCCCTTGTATATAAGCCTAAAAATGAAGAGACATCAGGTGTTCTACACAACAGGAAGCAGTGGAGACTGAATGTCTACCATTAAAAACTTCATCGGGGCCACGTAATGTTTATCTTCCATCTAAACTGTTGATAAGGTCATATAGACCTGGATGAACGGACCACACTAATATCATCTTGATACAAGACTATTTTGGCCCCTAAGAAGTTCGTAACGGTGATCGTTCAATCACCACTTTTTCTTGTGGTGGTGTTTACTTGAGAATTAGATACGCTTTATTTTTGTGATAGTACTGCCTTAAAATAATCTGGAAAAACAAATGGATGGCGTGGATATAAGATATATACATCAAAGTGGGCCCCACAGATAGGGATCCACCAAAGTGGTCTGTATATGACAGACTTTTGCTAACGTACGCACGTGGGATGTGCAGGAAACCTTTTTCAACTACACGTTAGACGTTCGGTCATTAATAGGACGGTTTAGTCAATAATAGTATTAAAGCAAGCCATGGTCTAAGAATGGTGCCGTTCCATTAATATAATTTGTTACCATCATCCGTTGTTTACAATAAAAATAATATGATCTATGTTCTGCTCATTCTTATTTGCTCATTTACCATGCAAGTGAAACGATCATATGATGATTTTTGCATAACGTCTTACTGTTAATTGTATGAATAAATGAACGATCCAGATTGATGAAAGGCCATCCCATGTGGAAACGGATTGGCTACTCCCCCTGCCACCATACCGTGGCTGGTGGTCAGTGCTCTATGGGCCCTACCATGATATATGTGTTTCATCCATGTTGTTCATCCATTTTTAAGGATCATTTTAAGGTCTGATCCCAAAATGAGAGTGATATAAATCTCAAGTGGACCACACTACAGGAAAACAATAGTGATTGGATATCCACCATTAAAATCCTCCTAAGGCCCACTGTACTGTTTGTTTGACATCCAATTGTTGATTTGGTCGTTCTCACCCAGATGAAGAGAAAAAACAAAATCAGCTTGATCCAAAAACCTTTATGGCCCCTATTAAGTTTTTAATGGTTAACGTTATTTCAACATTGTTTCCTGTAATGTGGTCCACTTGAAGCTGGGATATACATTAGATTTTTTATCTCATTTCTTAAAATGATCTAGAAAAATAAATGGACGGCATGGATGAAACACATACATCATGGTGGGGCCCACAGAGCACCGACCATCAGCCATTGGCTGGTGGCAGGGGGAGTAGCGAATCCGTTTCCTGGAATGTTGGCAAGTGGGGCAAAGCCCTACATTAATATTTGCCGTTTTAATGTCGGACGCGGATTGCGTCGTACCCCCGCCCTGACGGTAATCCGTCCAGGCAGGGCTCTGTGGGGCCCACCGTAATGTAAGTATTCTATCTACACTGTTAATTGCTTTTCTCATATCATTTTAATGTACTGCACAAAAAATGAAGCAAATACACAAATTCAATGGACCACATCAAAGGAAGCTGGAGTGATAATGACACCCACCGTTGAAACATTTCTAAGGGTCACCGTGATGTTTTTTTACCACCCAACCTATTAATAAGGTGATGCAGACTTGGATGAAGTGAAAACACAAATTTCGTCTTGATCCGACACTTCTCCACTTCCCAGGAAGTTTTTAATGGTGGAAGTTTAATCCCCAATTTGTGGTCCACTTAAGCCCTGAAAGTAGCTCAATATTTTACTCATATCTTAAAATAATCATATAAAAACGATTAACGGTGTGAATAAAATACTTACATCAAGGTGGGTCCCACAGAGCCCTAATCCGTCCGGGGGTAGGACGCAATCCGCGTCCTTTAACATCGTTAGTAATTAATTAGATAGCGCAACCCCTTTTTTTTAACGGAAACGGATTGGCTGGTGTACCAGCCACCACCGACCTAGCTAGTGTGTTGACGTCACCAAGTTATGTAAGTCCCATCATAAGGTATTTGTTATATCCAAACCGTCCGTATGTTTGGAGAGCTTGTCTTAAGGCTTAATACATAAAATAAAATAGATCCAAAGATCAGGTGGACCACATTGCAAAAAGTAGTGGGAATTGAATGTCTACCACTGAAACTCTTTTGGAAGGTCACCGAAGTTTTGGATCATTATAATATTTTTTTTCCCTCTTAATCCAATTCTGTGTAACCTCATGAACATATTGGATCGAAAATAAACGATATGGTCCCCTAAGAATGTTTTAACAGTGAGAATCATTGTCCCACTGCTATTTGTGGTGTAATCCCCTTGTGCTTTGTATATGACTCGTTTTTGGGATCATTTACTATAATAATCTCACCAAATGATGTACGTATGGTGTGGATATAGTAAATACATCATTGTGGAGCCATGTAACTTTGGTCTTCCCAGAGTCGTTCGTGAGCTTGAGGAGCGTCAGAGCTCCACGAGGTGGATAAGATTATATAGACATGAATGAACGGACCACACTAATATCATATTGATACAAAACTACTAATATCATCTTGATACAAGACCACTGTGGCCCTGAGAAGTTCTCAACGGTGGTGTACAATCACCACCTTTTCTTGTGGTGTTGTTTACTTGAGATTTAGATATGTTTCATTTTTGAGTTCGTGTCTTAAAATAATATGTGGAAAAAGATTATATATATATATATATATATATATATATATATATAGAGAGAGAGAGAGAGAGAGAGAGAGAGAGAGACGTGCTCTGCTACACACCGCACACATGAGAACCTTGCTATCAACCGTCGGATAAGAGAGTTTCCTTTTTTGGCATGGCTCTTCACCGCTATCTCTAACTCTCCGAAGGATGCCACGGAAGCCTTTCACATGAAGTTCTTCCACTGGAAACCTAAGTGAGGTCCACCGTGATGTTTTTGAAAAATTCAATCCGTCCATCCGTTTTGTGAGATCAATTTAGGACATTAAGCAAAAAATGAGCTGGATACAATACTCAAGTGGGTCGAAAACGTAGAGTTGGGCAACGGTCCGAATAAGATCGGATTGGGTTCAACTCGATCCGATCCGAAATGGCAATGGTTTGACCCGAACTTGATTCGATATGGAACCAAATCCGGGTCACCTGGCTCGAACCGATCCGATACATGATTCGTCTGACCCGAACCGAGTCCGACTCGATCAGAAAAATCGAGTCAAATCGAGTTGGATACGATTCGAATCGTATAAATTTAATTCAACTGTTTCATGTGATGTGGTCCACTTGAACCTTTAATATATGCCATTTTTTTGCTCAAGGTCTAAAATGATATGTCAAAATAGATGAACGGCGTAGATAAAACATATACATCAAGGTGGGCCCCACATGGCTTTGAAAGAGCTTTCTATCTACGTATTCATGGTTTTACTGAACGTTGCCTTGACGTGCACGACAAGAATTCGTGACTTGCTTTTCACACTAGCACAGTTGTGATTTTGTTTCGACATTAGCGAGTTGTGTGGGTCTAATCATGGAGTATGTGTTATCTCCAAACCGTCCATTCATTTGGTGAGCTCGTATTAAGGCTTGAGACGAAAAATAAGACAGATCTAACTATTAAGTGGACCACACGAATTGTTTAACGGCGAAAATCATTCTCTACTGCTATTTGTGGTGTGGTCGAGATGATCTTTGGATATTATTCATTTTTTGGATAATGTCCTGTAATTATCTCTTAAAATATATGAACGATGTAGATATAATAAATACATCACTGTGGGGCCCATATAACTTTGATCTCCTTTGAACCGTTCGTACAACTTGGAGCTCGAGGAACGCCCGGAGCTCGAGGAGCGCAGATGTCGTATGGGCTACTCGCCTACTCCCCCTGCCACCAGCAAATGGCCCGTGGTAGGTGCTCTGTGGGTCCCACCATGATGTATGTGTTTCATCCATGCCCTCCATCTATTTTTATAGATCATTTTATGTTATGACAAAAAAATGAGGTATATAGAAATCTCAAGTGGACCACATTGTAGGAAACAATGTTGAATGAACGTTGACCATTAAAAACGTTCTGCAGGCCATAAAAGTTTATGATCAAGCTGATATTTATTGTTTCCTTTCATCTGGGTCCTTATGACCTAACCAACAAATTAGATGTCAAATAAACTGTACAGTGGACCTTAGGAGGATTATAATGGTGGATATCCAATCATTATTGTTTTCCTGTGGTGTGGTCTACCTGAGATTTATATCACTATCATTTTTTTACATGAAGCCCTAAAATGATATATAAAATGGATGAACGGAATGGATGAAACACCGACCTAGCTAGTGTGTTGACGTCACCAAATTATGTAAGTCCCATCATAAGGTATTTGTTATATCCAAACCGTCCGTATGTTTGGAGAGCTCGTCTTAAGGCTCAATACGTAAAATAAAATAGATCCAAAGATCAGGTGGACCACATTGCAAAAAGTAGTGGGGATTGAATGTCTACCATTGAAACTCTTTTGGAAGGTCACCGAAGTTTTGGATCATTATAATATTTGTTTTCCCTCTTAATCCAATTATGTGTAACCTCATGAACATATTGGATCGAAAATAAATGATATGGTCCCCTAAGAATGTTTTAACAGTGAGAATCAATGTCCCACTGCTATTTGTGGTGTGATCCCCTTGTGCTTTGTATATGACTCGTTTTTGGGCTCATTTACTAAAATAATCTCACCAAATGGATGTACGTACGGTGTGGATATAGTAAATACATCATTGTGGAGCCATGTAACTTTGGTCTTTCCAGAGTCGTTCGTGAGCTTGAGGAGCGTCAGAGCTCCACGAGGTGGATAAGATTATATAGACCTAAATGAACGGACCATGCTAATATCATATTGATACAAAACTACTAATATCATCTTGATACAAGACCACTGTGGCCCTAAGAAGTTCTCAACGGTGGTGTACAATCACCACTTTTTCTTGTGGTGTTGTTTACTTGAGATTTAGATATGTTCATTTTTGAGTTCGTGTCTTAAAATAATACGTAGAAAAAGATATATACATATATATATATATAGAGAGAGAGAGAGACGTGCTCTGTTACACACCGCACACGTGCGAACCTTGCTATCAACCGTCGGACAAGCGAGTTTCCTTTTTTAGCATGCCTCTTCACCGCTATCTGTAACTCTTCGAAGGATGCCGCGGAAGCCTTTCACATGAAGTTCTTCCAATGGAAACCTAAGTGAAGTCCACCGTGATGTTTTTTAAAAATTCAATCCATCCATCCGTTTTGTGAGATAATTTTAGGACATTAAGCAAAAAATGAGCAGGATACAATACTCAAGTGGGCTGAAAATGTAGCGCTTGGCAACGGTCCGAATCGGATCGGATTGGGTTCAACTCGATCCGATCCGAAAGGGCAATGGTTTGACCCGAACTTGATCTGATCCGGAACCAAATCCGGGTCACCTGACCCGAACCGATCCGATACATGATTCGTCTGACCCGAACCGAGTCCAACTCAGTCAGAGAAACCGAGTCGGATCGAGTTGGGTACGATTCGAATCGTATAAATTTAATTCAACTGTTTTATGTGATGTGGTCCACTTCAACCTTTAATATATGCCATTTTTTTGCTCAAGGTCTAAAATGATATGTCAAAATAGATGAACAGCGTAGAAAAAACATATACATCAAGGTGGGCTCCACATGACTTTGAAAGAGCTTTCCATCTACGTATTCATGGTTTTACCGAACGTTGCCTTGACGTGCACGGCAAGAATTCGTGACTTGCTTTTCACGCCAGCACAGTTGTGATTTTGTTTCGACATTAGTGAGTTATGTGGGTCTAATCATGGGGTATGTGTTATATCCAAACCGTCCATCCATTTGGTGAGCTCGTATTAAGGCTTGAGACGAAAAATAGACCTAACTATCAAGTGGACCACACGAATTGTTTAACAGCAAAAATCATTCTCTACCGCTATTTGTGGTGTGGTCGAGATGATCTTTGGATATTATTCATTTTTTGGATAATGTCCTATAATGATCTCTTAAAATATATGAACGGTGTAGATATAATAAATACATCACAGTGGGGCCCATATAACTTTGATCTCCTTTGAACCGTTCATACAACCTGGAGCTCGAAGAACGCCCGGAGCTCGAGGAGCGCAGACGCTGTATGGGCTACTCGCCTACTCCCCTGCCACCAGCAAATGGCCTGTCACGCCCCAAACTCGGAAATCGGATTCATAGGAATTCCGATCGTCGAATTCGATGCCGACAACCTCCGTAGTACCCCGTTCTCGACTCTTAGCGTCCATACGCCAAATTTCGATCCTGGGATCCTGCGAGGAGGATTTTTTTTCCTTTAACTCGTAATAAGCACAACCACAAGAATACCCAAATCACAAAGGCAACATCATCATCACATATCCACTAATATAATCATTTGATTACAATACTGAAAGGAAATACATAATCGAAAATCAAGCTCCGGAAAAACTGCTGCATGCTCCAAGCTTAACACTACCGCAACCTAACATCACCTACACGCATCTATCGTGCATAAGCTTATAGAAAGCTTAGAGGGTGGTGTAAGTGTGTGCACAAGGTAAGTGCCAAGTATTCAATACAATGCCATCATCATACAGTACTGAAACTACTGGTAATCCATAAATTGTACAATATCGGAATAAGCAGAAATACTGACAAAAGCAGGAATTATCAGAGTAAACAGAAATGCTGGCAAGATCATAAATTATACAATAACAGAGTAAGCGAAAATACGGACAAGTCCATGAGTCAATCAATATCAGAATACGCGATATAAAACAGCTATGCAAATGAAGAATCATAAAGAGCCAAATATCAAATGCTGAGGATACGATGTAATATGTAATTCCTGATTAGTCCACGAATAGCGACAATCGTATCTAGACCATATAAATGCAAAAACACAGTAACCCAAAATACCGTATGTCGCAGATGTAATGCACTATGCAGTGCGAATAGAATGACCATGCTGGAGTGTGAAGTCGGGATGATAGTACGTAGTATCGCAGGCTATGGGGTCCATCACAAGGGACTTCTATCCAAACTAGTCCCATACCTAAATTTAGATAGTCAAACTCAATGTGGTAAACTCCTGATCTCAGATTAGTCATGCATCCAACCGAAATCCTAGCCATGCGAAGGTACACGTAACAAATAGTTACGCACCACCAACCCAAGTGGATAGTGAATGAATGAATGAATAAGTATGCAACTCCTGCTCAATAAGTCCACACATCAATACGGTTCATCTCTGGGATCATCACCGGGGTCTATTATACTCTACGCCAGCTTGCTGCCCCTATCTGAGCGCACAACTGAGTAAGTGGAAGAGACCTCACTATCTGCCTGCCAATATCGGACTCAGCTCGTCAATAGCAGACCCATTCCTCAAGCTGGTCAAAGCCAACCTAGATATTACCCCCTCACTCAGGCGGATAAGGTCACACCCCCTCCCAACCAACCACGACACAGTGGGAGACGTGGCCTCCTGGTATTCGGCACTCGGGCGCTCATATATCCACTCGGTCTCGATGTTGGGGTCATCTCCTGGCCACGGAGGTCTAGGGATTTTCACCCAGGGACATATATGGCGTCCGTATGCTAGAACCAAACATTTCCGGTGTCCCATCTGGCCATCCACGATATGCCTGTAGAGGCTACAACCCTGATATCACTGGGGCATACAGTAATCTCAACACACAATGTAAGATGCATGAGTCATACAATCCAGTCATGCATCCATACGGCGCATACCGTATGCTCATGTAAGATAATCTCCGCCTATCAGGGAGTCTCATTATAACATGCCCAATGACATATGCAATGGTCAACCACATCTAATAACAAGCATACAGATGATGCATATGGGCATGTATGATGATGTTATCCTGTCACATACTCATAATCGGTATCAATAACTGACATCAATAATTGGCTTCGACAATGTGGACATTTAACCAACATTGTCTCCAAGGAATGGCCCACATAGAGCCAAACATATAATGGGCCCACGGCCCCACACAAGGACCTAATATACAACGCCATATGCCTTACTCAAGGGCCACATAAACACAACAGGTGGGCCTTGCTCATGGACCTCAAATACGTGACATGTGGGCCCTACACATGGGTCTCAAATACATCAAATGAGTCATGCATCATGGGCCTAATACATATCACGATGGGTCTTGCCCATAGGCCACGAATACATCACAATGAGCCTTGCCCATGGGCCTCAAATATATTATAATGGGCCACATCATATGGGCCGAAAATATATCACAACGGGCCATGACATATGGGTCAGAATTTCATTACAATGGGCCTCGCTAATGGGCCATAAATACACAATAAGTGAGCCCCATCACATGGGCCAAAAATACAAACAGGTGGGCCCCGCACATGAGCCAAAAATACATCATGATGGGCTGCATCAATGGGCCTTAACCCATGGGCCACAAATACATTAAATGGGTTGTGTCACATGGGTCTCATATATATTAAGGTGGGCCTCAACGGATGGCCACAAATACATCAAGATGGGCCTAATCGCCAAACATGGTAGGCATTGAGCGTGTAACACATACATTATGGTGGGCTTGCATATGGTAGTCCATGTCCCTAGGAATGGTTGAACAACATGTATATAACACATTATGGTGAGCCTCTCAAGTCGGCCCTATGGTGGATGTTCAATCACCACTATTTATAGTATGGTCCACCTAGGATTTGGGCGTGCCTCTTAATGGGCGCACGACCCTGCATAAACTAGAAATGGCTAGGCAGCGTGAGTGTACAACACATACACAATCTTGGGCCTCACAATACAGTCCATGGTGGGACACCCCAAGTGAATAATCTAATCCATTCACCGTCTTGGCCACCTCGAATGAGGTCAAATAGACTCTGACTAGGACTGATTCGGATGATAAGGGACTCTAAAGAGGGCCCTGGGGTGTTTCAACAGATGGTCATTAATACCCTAAGTACGGCCTGCTCGAGACTCAAATTTCCCTCAAAATTTGGCACATGGCCTAAAATTATATGGAGGAGATGGTGGACGGTGTGGATTAAACAAATCCACCATGGTGGGGTCCACGTGTGGTGGCAGCCAAGTAATGCTTCCACCCCCACCGTCACTATCCAGGGACTCCTTTTTTTTTTTTCTACCTTCTTCTCTTTCTTCCTTAATTTTTTTTTATTCTACCATGTAGGGCCCACTGGTGGATAATCCATTCAATCTATTATATTGACCAGCTCTCTATGGAGCAAAGGAGTCTAATGATGGATAGGTCCACCACTTATACACACAACAGTAGGTATTAGAAAATTCCAATAGCAAAAATTTGTTTCCCTCGGTGGGGTCTACTAAGAACTAAGATTTGTCTCATTTTTCGACTCATAGCCTAAAACCACATGGGGAAGGCGATGGATGGCATGGATTAAACATATACATTAAGATGGGGTCCATGGTTGGACGCCCCCACCCCACGTCCGCATGGTTTACGTGAGGGGGTGCTCCCACTACTACCATCGGTTGTGGTGTAGTCCACCAGTTGGTTGGATCGAGTAGACCTTTGGGCTCCACGGCTAAAGTGTACCAGAAAATGGACGTATGGTGTGGATCTAAGAAATACATCAATATGAGTCCCATGAGTGAAAACTCACTCCAAACCTCTCATGTAAAAGTAAGAAATGACGTGGGTAAACCAACCCCTTAACATGAGTGGTATGGCACACGTTGGATTTGGATTAGCTTCATTTTTCGGCTCAATGCCTAAAATGAGCTGGGAAATGGAAGGGACGGCGTGGATAAGACCCTTACATCAAGGTGAGACCTACATGAGTGGCCCACCCAAAAGCCTTAAAGTCAAACCCTTTTCTTTCATTACGTGAGTACACGTCACAGTCGGTTCACACCTCACCGCTGGACGGGCTGTGAGGATGTACATACATTTAAGGTGGGTCTCACATAAATACAACCAGTACATATGTATATATAAAAATATCTTTTAATATTATATTAATATAAGTTCAAATGTCCAGCTCCTCTATTCAACGGACGGCTGGGAGTTAAAAGCAGATGGACAGCATTGATACAACGCATGCATCACGTGAGTCCACACACACGTGAGTCCCACGGCTGCTGAGGCAGCAAGATAAAACACATATATCACGGTGGGTCCCACGTAGGGCCCACCATATAATATCATATATACTATTATATTAATATTATAAATATACACACTTACATATGCAAAATATAATATAATATAATATTATATTAGAGAAAGAGAGTCCAGCGTCCAGCATATGTTCTGCTTAATCTGGACGGACGGTGCGGATTATCCACATAAGGCCTATCTGATGGACGGCAGGAATGTAAGACAAGTACATTAGGCGGGTCCCATCCCACACGTGTAGTATGTGTGGGGTGGTCCCACACCTTCTGAAAACAAATGGACGGTGTGTGTGCAACACACGGTCACCGTGGGATCCACCGTCCTGGACAAGGACGGAGTGGATATACAACAACTACATCATGGTTGTGTCTACACTGATGGTAGGTGTGGGTTACAATACATACATTAGTGGGTCCCACGTGGGGCCCACCGTAACATTTACCTACCGTCCAATCTGTTGATAAGGTCACAGGGACCTAAATGAAGAGTAAAAGCAAATTTCATATTGATCTAAAACTTCTGGACCACAAAAGGATTCCAATGGTAGACATTCACCCCACCACTATTCCCTATCGTGTGGGCCACCTGAGCTGTGAATAAGGCTGATTTTTGGGGAAACCTAGTTCCAAAAAGGGAACCCATCAAATGCACGGTGTAGATATGCAACATACATCATGGTGGGGCCCACCATTCCACCTTAAACCAGCAGTGTGGACGTTGCTTACTGCAGCGTCCAGAGGACGCTGACAGCAGCAGGGGCGCCCATGTGTATATGATTTGTTTTGTTTTCTTCCTTTTTTTTTTTAAATCTCAGATTCTTATGTGTGGGGCCCGCATTAGACAAATCCACACCGACTACTGGCCTCCCCGGCTCGTAATAGAACTAACGAGTCTAATATGCAATATTTTTGACGTATAGAAACATCTCAGCGGGCCTTAACTGTATAAATCACCTAAAAACCACTGTTTCCTACGTTATGGCCCGCCAGAGGTTTAGATCGGCTTCAAATTTTGGCTCAACGACTAAAATGAGATGGGAAAAAGGGTGGACGGTGTGGATTAAATCCATACATCAAGGTGGGGCCTGCATAAGCAACCCGTCCAAAAGTATAAACCAAGCATTTCATTTATTTATTATTATTATTATTATTATTATTATTATTATTTTGTTAGTACACCAATTGTCATTCCACACTCACAACGTCCAGCGTCCAGGGACGCTGGAAGTGGACGTATTTACCAAGGTGGGTCCCACGTGTGGGGACCACGACTCGTGGGACTCACGGGAACATGGCCCACTTGATAAATTGATATTTGAGTTTTCCCATCACCGATAAGTAAGGCCCACATGGCTTGGACGGTTGTGGGGTCTATTTGATGGACAGTTTGGACATCACATACATCAAGGTGGGGTACATCCGGGTGGGCCACACGACCATTTCATCAGACCAAAATAATGAAAGAGAGAGGGAGAAAGAAGCACCCACCTTGATCTTCTTAGATTCCTTCTTTCATAAATGCATTTTAAAGCTCCAATGGTTGAGATTCAACGATCGAGATGGATCATGGATGGTGAAGATGGGAGTTATGAAGTGGGCCACACAAGGCCTCTCATGGAGGCTTGGATGATTCTTGCATGGAGAATGAGAGAGAGAGAGAGAGAGAGAGAGAGAGAGAGAGAGAGAGAGAGAGAGAAAGAGAGAGATGGTGGGTGTACTTGATGTAAGGAAAAGTTGACTTTGGAGAGAAGTGGTTGTACTTGGGTATGGGTGTGAGTGATGGGAGTGATGTGTACTTGATTGATGTGACCAATGTGATATGTCGTAGAGATTCTCTCAATATTTGCAACGTGCGACGTTTTTCTCGAACTGAACGCAGGCCCACATCTCCTGGCCTAGGTATCGCCTTGGCGCGTGAGACGCGTCATCGGAACCGCGGCGACGCCGCGGTTGCACTGGTACAAGTCTCGGGTCGAGCCGACTCTGATATGCAGGACTTAGCTTAGGATCATGCGCAAACGTCAGATATATGTGGCGAGGTTCGACGGAACAGTACGGACTACGATACGGGTCTTGCATGGCCCGTGGTCGGTGCTCTGTGGGTCCCACCATGATGTATGTGTTTCATCCATGCCCTCCATCTATTTTTATAGATCATTTTATGTTATGACAAAAAAATGAGGTATATAGAAATCTCAAGTGGACCACATTGTAGGAAACAGTGTTGAATGAACGTTGACCATTAAAAATGTTCTAGAGGCCATAAAAGTTTTTGATCAAGCTGATATTTATTGTTTCCTTTCATCTGGGTCCTTATGACCTAACCAACAGATTAGATGTCAAATAAACTGTACAGTGGACCTTAGGAGGATTATAATGGTGGATATCCAATCATTATTGTTTTCCTGTGGTGTGGTCCACCTGAGATTTATATCACTATCATTTTTTTTACATGAAGCCCTAAAATGATATGTAAAATGGATGAAACACATACATGATGATGGGGCCAGATCGGGTTGGGTCGGATCGGATTCCGAATCAGATCGGTTCAAGTGGGTATAGATCCAAACTTGACCCGAAAATCTTTCGGATCTGGACTGCCCTACTCAATTCGCACCGATCCAGGCCGTCGGATTGGTTCGGATCGGGTCAGAATTGCTTAGCTCTATGAAAACATAAGGAATGAACACACATAGTTGAAATATCCCTGAGGCTCAAGAGCTTTAAATCAAGCTAATATTTGTGTTTTCAGTTCATCTCAGTGGTAATGACATTACGAACGGTATGGATGGCATGGAAACATCACTGTCGACCTTAGGGAGGTTTCAACGGTAGAAATTTCTCTACCCACCTTTTCCTTTAGTTTGGCCCACTTGAGTCTTGCATCCCGCTAATTTTTTTTTGTCTCAGGTCCTAAAATGAGCTCAAAAAATGGATGGATGGGGTAGATTTCTCAAAAACATCATGGTGGGCCCCACCTAGGTTTCTAGCGCATGAAAGGCTTTAGCAGGAAATCCGTGTCCGAAAAAACTGCACTGCGTATTTCCTGTGAAAACCTTTCGCAAGAAGTTCCTGCCCTGAAAACCTAAGTGGGACCCACCGTGATGTTTTTGAGAAATCCAATCCATCCATCCGTTTCGTGAGATCATTTTAGGACATGAGGCCAAAAATGAGCAGGATATAATACTCAAGTGGGCCGAAAACGTAAGGAATGAACGAATACATACAATTGAAATATTCATGGGGCTAAGAAGCTTTGAATCATGCTAAAATTTGTGTTTTCAGTTCATATCAGTGGTAATAATATTACGAACAGTATAGATGGCATATAAACATCATTGTCGACCCTAGGGAGGTTTCAGAGGTAGAAAATTCCATACCCACCTTTTCCTTTAGTTTGGCACACTTAAGTCTTGCATTCTACTAATTTTTGGTTTCGGGTCCTAAAATTAGCTCAAAAAAAACGGACCGACGAGGTAGATTTCTCAAAACATCATGGTGGCCCCACTTAGGTTTCCAACATCTATCCCATTAGTAAGACACACCATGATTTTATATGTTTTACGCATGTCTTTATATGATTTTAGATGGTATAGCCCACCTGAGTTTCGTATAGGGTTGATTTTTGGGATATCCCATAATTTAAAAGGGACCCATCAAATGCATGCTATTGATGTTCGACATACATCATGGTGGGGCCCACACAGCTCGACTTCATGGAGAGTTCCCATGAGCTTGACCGTATAGAACTTTTTCCTATATTCCCATATATATATATATATATATATATATATATATATATATATATATATATATATATATATATATATATACACACACACACACACACACACACACACGAAAATGCTCACTTGCGAACCAGTTCGTACGTACTATGTACGAACTGTTTTGAGAACCCATTGTACGTGATGTGGATCCAAAATCTAAACCGTTCATGTAAACCCCCCGGGCCCAAGTTTTACTTTGATCTAAAACATTGATGGGCCATGAAAAATGAAAACAACTTCCTCCCTTGATTTGTATTTCTCTTTGCTATGCCCCGCAAGAATTTTAGATCGGGGTGAAAATTTGTTACATGAGGTTTCATGGGATTCTACATCACATGGACCGTTCAGATTAGACACCATGACACGTGTGCAAAGGTGCGCATGTGCGTAGGTGCGCAGGGGAGCATGGCATATATATATATATATATATATATATATATATATATATATATATATATATATATATATATATAAATAAAAGGATCCACCAAAGCATACCCACGTGGGGTGTGTTCCGAAACCTTTTTCAATGACATGTGAGACGTTCAGTCATTAATGGAACGGTTCATTCAATAATATATCTAGAGCAAGCCATGGTGCAAGAATTGTGCGGTTTAGATGATTAATTTGTGACAACCTTCCATTGTTTACAATAAAAAGTATACGATCTATTTTCTCTGCCTAATTTTGATTGCTCATTTTCCATGCTATTGACACGATAATCTGATGATTTTTGCACAATAGCTTGCTGTTAGTTTTATGAATAAATAAACGATCCAAACTGATGATATGCCATCCCATGCATTGTTGAAAGATGTTGAGATGGTAGGTGGGAAATATCATTAGTAATTAATTACCTAGCGCACCTCCTTTTTTTAAGGAAGCGGATTAGCTACGGATGGGTTCCTTTTTTAAAGGAAGCGGATTAGCTACTGATTGGTTGAGTAGCGAGACTGGCTACTGAAGTGACATCACCAAGTTATGTGGGTCCCAACATGATGTATGTGTTGCATGTATCTACACTGTCCATACATTTGAAAAGATCATTTTATGGCATCATGCAAATAATGAGGCAGATCCAAAGCTTTACTGGACCCACCGTAAAAAAAAGTGGAGAGTGATGGCCACCGTTGAAACTTTCCTAAGGTCCACTGTGATATTTATTTGAGATCCACCCCGCTCATAAGTTAACAAAGACAGTAAAGAAGGTAAAACACAAATATCAGCTTGATCGAGAACTTTTGTGGCCCTTAGAAGTTTTTAACTGTGGGCGTCACTCTCTCCACTGTTTTCTATGGTTGGGTCCACTCCGAGATTTCGATCTGACTAATTCTTTAGCTCATGCGCTAAAATAGTCTCTCCAATTGAATGGACGCTGTGGATACTAAACATACATCATGGTGGGACGTACGTAACTTGGTCACGTAACTTCATTAGCGAGTCTTGCTATCAACCTGCGACTACTAATCCGCGTCCTTTTAAAAAGAACCCGATTGGGTGGTGTAGCACACACCACCGATCTGGCTGGTGTGTTGACATCACCAAGTTATGTAGGTCACATCATAAGGTATGTGTTATATCCAAGCCGTCCGTACATTTGGAGAGCTCCTTTTAATACACTGAATTGGTATTGGATCCATCTTTAGATTGGGATGGACTTAATCCAAACCAATCTTTTCAGATTTGGGCTTAGACAAGTTGTGCTGGGCTCATTTGGGCTCAGACTCTGAGCCCAATCCAAACCTGACCCATGACCATCTCAAATTACAACACATGTGCAAGAAACTATCATTAGGTAGGGCCGTCAGGGAGGAATCAGCCAATTCAAGCATCCGGACGAACCATTGAATTTATTATCAAATTCATTTTTTACACTAGAACATATCACTGAAACTTTTGGTGACATACCTTCTTTTCCACTAGCATGATACCTGTGTTGGGGCGTCTGTCCCATGAAAACAGTAGATCCCAACATGAAGATCACCCTTCTAAAAAATCAATTTGATCGACAAATTAGGTGGGCCACACCTGGATGTTGACCCAAATGTAGTTTTTCAAGTTTTCGGGTCTTTAAACAATGTGCTCGTTTTCAACTCTCAGATATCAGTTATATATTGAAAAATAAATGGAGGGCACGGATTAAACACATACATCACTATGGGCCCCACATAACATTTTCCAGCACCGAACTGTACCAAGCTCCGTACTAGAGGGGTCACTGTCAAATCCGAGTTCCCTGATTTGCGGACCCTATCTTGGATGGGATAACAGCTGAAACCAGATTCATTGGATCTAACTGATTAGAATTTTCACCAAACTTATTTTAGACGTTGATATGATGGTTATACTAATTTATTCAGTGCTATTTTTGGTTGATGTTCCATCCATAATTTCCAACATTATTTTAATGTTTTGGTTGGCTTAAATGTATGTCACATATATGATGACTATGTGCACTTGTACATAGGATTAAAAATCTAACGTAATATTCTTTTTTATTTTTATTTTTTGATTTCATGTCGTCTCACATCTTGGCAACGCTCATATGACTTGAGCTGTACACAAGTTGGCGGAGTGAGCTCGGATCAGCTCGGCCACTAGCTGACCCACCTTGAACTCAGCTTGGTTCAATCACGCTTCGGATAGTTCAAGCCGAGTTCAAACCTGTGCGACATTTTCTCAAACACACGAAGTGCGCCTTCAATTTCTTATGGTATACAAACAAAAACAACAACCGTTTTTAAGTACTTCAAACACTTAATAGGCAACATCAAAATCAAGATATGAAGATAGTTTTATCATGTAATATGTTTATTTTGTAGTGAGTTGTTTCATATCTATACCTTCCTCGCCATTGGTGATCCTGTGGAGAATGTATGCACTCGAAACAACACTTCGTTGAGTCATTTCAATAAACACTTAGTGAGCAACGTCAATATCAAAATAACCGAGTCACTAAACTGGTTCAATCCGAGTTCAATTCGAGTTGAGGTTTGATCCGAGTTGATTCAAGCTCGGATAAGCTTGAACTCGGCTCGAAATTTTTTTGAACGCCGAAAAACAGCGTGACTCGACTTTAACTCAGTTTCAAAACAAGTCGAATCAATCTTTTTCAAGTCGAGTCGAGTGAGTTAACCAAGCTAACTCTATTCATGTACAACTCTAGATATGATCCTTCTATCAAAATCTATGCAAGTCTTGCCCATTTCTTGAAGGAGCTATGAATTTTGGCCCTAACCTAACCTACAATCCATTACATAGAAGTCAATCCCGATCCGCTCAAAATTTTCTAAGACTAAGCTTGATCTAACCACGAAGTGCGCTGGGATTGGAATGAACTCGATCAATCTTGAATTTTTTATCTTCCTTATTATTATTATTATTATTATTATTTTTGGATATGACGTAGAGTGGGTTGCATATAGTTTCATGGCAAAGTTGGACCAGAGAAGGCCAGATTGGAGGCGAAAATGATCTAAACTGTCAGAACCTTAAAACAGTCATATCTCACAAATCGGGATGAGTTTTTAGACATATCTATGAAAAAATCATTCTGATTTTCGAGATATGATTGTTTTAAGGTTCTGACAGTTTGGATCATTTTTGCCTTTGATCACGCATTCTCTGGTCCATGTTTTTCATGAAACTGTCCGTGACCCGCTCTATATTAATCACCTCCACTTCAAAAGAATTAGACCTCGAGTTCTCATCCAGCTTCGGCTCATGATATGCAACACCCCGGTTCCCGAAACCCGAGTACACTAATTTTCAAAAAATTCGAGTGTTAACCTTTAACCTTT
The DNA here is from genome assembly GCA_030180095.1 of Magnolia changhungtana. Classification (NCBI taxonomy): domain Eukaryota; kingdom Viridiplantae; phylum Streptophyta; class Magnoliopsida; order Magnoliales; family Magnoliaceae; genus Magnolia; species Magnolia changhungtana. Next base: position 504,516 of record JASAUF010000240.1, read on the forward strand.
AACAGTGGCTTAAATTTCACGTATAAATTATTTTTTTCTTTATTAGAGTTAGTAATTTAAAAGAATAGAAACAAATCAAGTAAAAAGAGGGAGCCCAAATATACATAACCAAATATTCGAGTGATTGCTTGAAAACTTATACAAATCAATGTCTTAAGTTTTTTTAGGTTACATAATGATATAAATTAATTATAAATGAAATTATGAATAGAGAGTCGCAAAATCATCTGACTCCTCCTATTCCACATGAACACTAGTATGCGCATCATCTGTGTATCCTGCACACTAAATACGGTTTGATAACGTCAATAGTTATCCTAGTGAGGTATAACCCCTAAGATTTAACAAACATCACGATAGTTAAGCATAGTTGTTAAGAACAGTGTATAACAAATATTTCACAGTGATTATTATAGTAATCAGATACACATTCTTTAAATGAATTCCACAAAGATAATCTTGTTTAAATGCATGGACGCATGCACATGCTCACAGACCTAGGGATGCACATCCAACTGGTAAAAGGTCACCCAAGGATAACTAGTCACCCTAAAAAGTACTCAAAGGTATGCTTAAGGAGAACTAGCCACCCGAAAAGGACCATGCAAAGAGGACACCCAAGGTGACCTAGGTTTCTGGAAGAGTACTCTATGTACGCTCAAGGAAAACTAGATACCCGAAAAAGGCCATGCGAAAAGGACAACCCATGGTAGTCGAATGCAAGCAACAAAAACTTAGGATCACCAGGTAAAATACTCTACGGTACAGCCCGTAGTGACTTAAGAAAATCTTGCATCTTGTATCAACCACCCGGTAATGTCTGTAAGCCATGAAGATGCATGATTAGCCCAATCATTATTATTCAAATTTCCAAAAACCATTTTAAAAAAGCTCAAAGATCACTATGGGAGGTTTGTTACCCAGCATAGGCCTACAGCTGAGGCATAATGAGACTAACAAATAGTATGTTTTAAGATAGCCTACTCAACTAGTGGTTAATTATAATTTTACAAGTGAAACTTACCATTGCAATGGTATATAAAGACAGTTCATTAAAGCCACATAGGGCAAATAACACAAATAATTCATTCTAAGGATGTGATAAAAAATTATTATCCCAAAAGTCACTTAGGCAACAAATGATCCATAAGATGATAAGTCTATGTTAAATGTTCCATTTAATTTATTAGACGAAAGGGTCACTTGTTCTAGGACCTCCAATCATTCCATCAAGTGATCATGAATGACAAATTAAATCATGTATAATATCGATATAGCATATGCATATTTAAAACATTCATTTCAAATCAAAATAGAGGTATTTAGATCTTACTGCATATTCAAATATTTGATTTAAATCCAATTAATCAATCATCATAAGGAATCAAAATCAACAAGAGTAATAAACCACATTAAGCAATCAATAAAGTAAATGAACAAAGATGAATAAGCAATCTAATTATCAAGATGTAGAAAAGCTTGAAGGGTGATCCTCACCTTTGGTGTGGGCATACATCTCACTTCTTGCCAAGCTCAATCTTGAATTTAAGACATTTCGAATCTAATCCGACCTAAGTTGATCTTTAATCAATTCTTTCCAAAAAGATCTATACCTAAAATATTTAGATTCCACACTTAAATATGAATTTAAGATTAGCCAAGGTGAAATTAAAATTACATAATAAAACTTAGTCGACTTACCTAACCTAACTGAGTTGACTATATTAGTTTGACAGCTTTGACTCAATTCAATTTTAGTGCGGTAATGAAACTAAAACTTAGCCAAAACAAGGCCAACTTAGTGAGATGACTCAATGAGTTGCCAAGTTTATTAAAGATCCTAATTTTTCTCAAAAATATACTTGCGTGAAATACTGCATTTGGGAATAGTTGCTGACCTGACTAAGCTTTACCAGATTTGTTGCGACCCAGCGAGTTGACTCAATGAGTCGACTCCGAAGAGTAGAAATCCCCTTCTCCTCCTCCTCCTCCTCCTTCCCTTTATTTCTTATTCTCTTTTCTTTCTTCTTCTCCATTCAACTTACATCCAGCCAGTTCACTAGCCCTAGCAGAACTCGACTCGACCGACTCAGATTCGAGTAAGCCTAAGCAACCCAAACTCGTCCAGACAACAATCCCTCTTTCTCCATTTCCTTCTTCTTTCTCCATTCTTCTGCTTTCTACTCCTTGAATTGGTCAATAAGGGTTGCCCCTCTCTCTCTCTCTCTCTCTCTCTCTCTCTCTCTCTCTCTAATGGAAAGCCCCAAATGGGACGCTGGACTCAACCCAAATCACCGTGACTCGTACTGAGTCTACTCGACTTGGCACTAAACGACATTCGCTCCTTTCTCCATTCTCTTCTTCTCTTTTCATTTCTTTTTCTTCCTTTTATTTCTCTTCTGCTGGAATGTCCAGCAGCGTTTCTAATGCGAACCATACTCGGACCGAGTCGTCTTGACTCAGTGCGGCACCAATGTGCCCTCTCTCTCAAATCTTATTCTTTATGCTTCTCCTCTCTTCCTCACTTTCTTTTGTCCTTCCTCTTCTGTTTCTCTTCTCCTTTCTTTTCCTTTGCTGGAAGACGTCCAACAACACATCCTTGACCTGACTCGACTTAGTTCCAGTCGAGCTGAGTCGACCCAGTGCAGCACTAACGACGCTCTATCCCCCTTTCTTATTCCCTTTCCTCTTTCAGAAAAGGTTGCCTTTTAGGGCAACCTTTTAAAGGCTTTCCAAATCCTATTGTAGACGTTTCGGAGGTAATTAATCCATGAGATTGGTTATGGCTTATATGTTTGTCATGTTCACATGGGTTGGGTCATGGTCTGCATAAAGGGCCCAGTTGTGGGTTGCTTATTATTTAATCTAGTAGAGTCCAGAGTCTAGTTGAGTTTGGTTAGTTTGATTATTTGGGTCCAATAATTGTACGTGGGCATCAGGTTAAGACTTGTTCTTAATCTGTTGATTCACAGCCAAGTATTTTGGCTTAAGAATAGGTCTTCAGGTTGGGTTGTTAGCTGAATATCAGTGTGATAGTTATGCTACTTTTATGGGTTGAGTCCTTGTAATCCGGTCAGTTGTTATTTCCAGTTGTATTTAAGCCTTTCATGTTAATGAAAAAGGCATGGAAAATAGTTGCAATCAGTGAGTATTGGAGGCCGTGGATTTCCTCGAATTAATCCGACTCTTTCTTCTAGCTTGAACCTGATAATTGGTATCAAAGCTGGTCGTTCTAATGGTGAGGGTACAGTACCGGATATTCCCGCTTGCGAATCGTTTAGCGGTACCGTCAAACAAAATCAAGAGCAGTATCAGCAAAATCATAATTCCTTGCAACAAGTGGTTGAAGGGCTGGCCCATCAATTAGAAGTGGTTGCCTCGCATGTGGAGACATTGGTGCAGATGAAGACTAAGCATAATTCTGGTGATCCAGAAGGGTCTAAACGACAGGTGACTAACCCTCTTTTTGAAGATAGTGGGGGAATTCAGACTCGTGCAGTGCGGGTGGATTTTCCTAAATTCAATGGAGAAGACCCCAGCGGGTGGGTCTATCGAGTTAATCAATTCTTCAATTACCATCAAACCAATCTGCATCACAGAGTCCTATTGGCATCTTTCCATATGGAAGGGAAAGCCTTGGTTTGGTTCCAGGACATTGAAGCTGCAGGGGGAATTAATAGTTGGGAAGGATTTGTACGTGTACTTCAGACAAGGTTTGGATCATCACCTTATGAAGATCCCATGGAAGCTCTTATTCGGCTAAAGTAAACTTCAGCAGTGGAAGATTATAAGAGCCAATTTGAGGTTCTTTTAAACCAACTTAGCGGACTGGCTGAGTCTTACAAACTCAGTTGTTTCCCAAGTGGGTTGTGGGAAGATATTCAGTTTATGGTACGTATGCTTAATCCTTCAAATTTACATATTGCCTTTGGTTTAGCAAAAATGTAAGAAGAGAATGTGGCTGCTCTTAGGAGAACTGCAAAGCTAGGATCTGTTCCTACTCGTTTGGCTATTGGGCCTCCGAGTCCACCTGAAAAAAGGGCCATTGTTCCGATCCAAAGATTATCACCTAGCCAAATGAAGGAGCAACGGGATAAGGGACTTTGTTATAATTGTGATGACAAATGGGGCTCGGGGTATAAGTGCAAATCAGCCCGACTGTTTATTATGGAGTGTGATGAATCAAGTGATGATGAGGTGCCCAAATCTGAAGTTGCAAAAGGGAGTGCAAGCAAGTCTAAGGAGGAAACACCTATAGTGGAGCTAGAACCTGAAATATCCATCCATGCATTATTTGGATCACCCAACCCAAAAACAATGAGATTCTTGGGGCACATTTGTGGAAGGGCAGTAGTTATCTTGGTTGATACGGGAAGTACACATAATTTCATGGACCCATCTGTTATTCAAAGGGCTCACCTACCATCTAATCCAATGGAAGGGCTCTCTGTCAAAGTGGCGAATGGGCAGGCAGTTCGTAGTGAAGGGAGTTGTGCAACAGTTCCTCTACATATGCAGGGTAATCTCTATACCATTGATTTTTACATTTTGACCCTAGAAGGATGTGATATTGTTTTGGGTGTTCAATGACTTTGAACCTTGGGACCTATCCTTTGGGATTTCTCAAGACTTCAAATGGAGTTCTCAATTTTGGACAAACCTCGAAGACTACAAGCATACATGAGTCAAGCAATTCATGGGAAAGCCTTGCAACTATCTACCTACGAGAAGGAGCTGATGGCATTGGTCTTAGCAGTGAAGAAATGGAGGTCTTATCTTTTAAGACACAACTTTAAGATACAGACGGACCAACAGAGTCTCAAGTACTTGCTAGAACAAAAGGTGGGTACTCTTAAGAAAAAATGGATTACCAAGCTTTTGGGAAATGAGTTTGTGGTAGAATACAAACAAGGGAAGGAAAACAAGGTTGTTGATGCATTGTCCCGAAAAATGGAAGATCGGAAGGAAGGAAAGCTATCTGCTATTACTGCACCAACTAGCACTTGGTTGGAACAACTCAGAACCAGTTATGCTACAGATCCTAAATTGCAACAGATTATTAAAAAGCTGGAACAAGGAAGTCTTGCATCCCAAAATTATAAACAGAGGGATGGATTATTATTTTACAAGGGAAGACTATACATTCCAGCCTCAAGGGAGTTGAGAGAACATATTCTCAATTCTTTGCATAGAAGCCCACAAGGAGGACACTTAGGATTTCACAAGACTCTTCATAGAGCTAAATCTGAGTTTTATTGGGAAGGAATGAGGAAGGAGGTCAGAAGGTTTATCAAGGAATGTGATATATGTCAGCAAAACAAGTCCGAGAATATCCACCTAGGCTGGATTGCTGCAACCATTGCAAATTCCTACCAAGGTATGGACTGATATTTCCCTTGATTTCATTGAAGGATTACCGAACTCCGAAAGCTACAGTGTTATTATGGTGGTAGTGGATCGACTGTCTAAGTATGCTCACTTTATTCCTATTTCTCATCCATACACTGCTTCAAAGATTGCTCAGGTGTTCCTAGCCAATATTTTTAAATTACATGGGCTGCCTAATTCTATTATTACTGATAGAGATCCTACTTTTACAAGTACATTTTGGAAGGAGCTCTTTAAGCTATAGGGAACCACTTTGAAATTCTCATCAGCTTACCATCCTTAAACGGATGGCCAGATAGAGATTGTCAATAAGATGGTTGAGCAATATCTTAGGTGTTTCTCAAGGGACAAGCTAAAAGGATGGGTTAAATGGCTTCCGTTGGCTGAGTGGTGGTACAACACCAACATTCATGCCTCTACCAAATTATCCCCTTTTGAATCTGTCTATGGCTACCCGCCCCCAAAATTAATTCCTTATACGCCAGGAACCACACAACTCCAAGAAGTAGAAAATACCTTGAAGACCAGAGACGAAATCATCCGCATCCTTCGTGTGAATCTGTAGTTGGCACAGGACAGAATGAAAAAATTCGCAGATATTAAGAGGACTGAGAGAAACTTCAATATTGGAGATTTGGTTTACCTTCTATTACAACCGTACAAGCAGCAATCAGTGGTGCAAAGAAGGAACATGAAATTATCTCCAAGATTCTATAGTTCATATCGAGTGCTGGAAAAGATCGATATTGTTGCTTATCGGCTTGAGCTCCCTCCTGAGGCAAAGATACATCCGGTGTTTCACGTATCTTGCTTAAAGGAGAAGTTGGGAGGAAGACACCAACTGGTTGCTACTCTTCCACCAACAGACAAGGATGGTATTATTCGACCGGAACTAGAAGTAATATTGCACAAGAGGTTGACAAAGAAAAAAAAATCATACGGTCACCGAAGTATTGGTGAAATGAAAGGGGCTCGATGAAGAGGAAGCATCTTGGGTAGAATATTCTACCTTAGTCAACGAATTTTCAGACCTTGTGGACAAGGTATTTGGGGGGGGGGGGGGGGGGGGGGGGGGGGTCATGGTGCACATGGGCCGGGTCATGAGTACGCATAAAGGGCCCAGTTGTGGGTTGCTTATTATTTAATCTAGTAGAGTCTAGAGTCCAGTTGAGTTTGGTTAGTTTGATTATTTGGGTCCAATAATTGTACGTGGGCGTCAGGTTAAGACTTGTTCTTAATCCGTTGATTCATAGCCAAGTATTTTGGCTTAAGAATAGGTCTTCAGGTTGGGTCGTTAGCTGAATATCAGTGTGGTAGTTATGCTACTTTTATGGGTTGAGTCCTTGTAATCCGGTCAGCTATTATTTCCAATTGTATTTAAGTCTTTCATGTTAATGAAAAAGGCATGGAAAACAGTTGCAATCAGTGAGTATTGGAGGCTATGGATTTCCTCGAATTAATCCAACTCTTTCTTCTAGCTTGAACCTGACAGTGTTAATCCACTTGCGGTCTCGGAGATTTACATTACTATCATTGTTTATAATGAAAATCGATAGCATATCTTGATCCACTCTTATTAACATGTTTCTGAGTAAGTGGATCTCCGTATGATTGTCTCTGATCAGTATTTATGGCCCATGATCGGATGATGCGTTTTCCTAACTGATCGAGGAAGATGATCTAAGCAATCATGGCAGAACCCGGTTGGGTGGTGTATCTTACAACCTGATGCTTCTGGACAGACCAAATTGGTCTCAAGGAACTCATGGGACCCGCCAATCATCAAACCATTCTCCACGTTTGATGGGTTTCAAGTTTTTCAGCCATGACCGGATTTCTCACAACGAGGAGATCTCGTGCGAAATCTCCAAGCTGGAGGCTTGAGAATGCCCTAGTTTTTAGGGTTAGGATGCATTTGGGGAGGTTTCTTAAAGCGAAGATGGATAGGATCTCGCCACGACACGCAACCGAAAAGATTCTCTCCTATGCTCTATCACGTATTGCAGAAACTTTAAGGCAGTCTAAATGTGAATGAAAGGCTATGATTATCCGCAAGTGGACAACTAAGATGGATGGATTCTCGTGCACGAGGAATTGCCAGCAAAGTAATGGTTTTCCATTTTTGGAAATTTCCTCCTGCCTAATCATCTTGTGCTGGAAACTGTGCGCACGCACAAGTATGATGACATGTGATCTTTATTGGGTTTCGATCGGGATTGACCGAGCTGCAAGATGGATGGTTCGGATGATCTAATTTGATCGTGATGGTGGGTCAAAATTCAAATAAACGGTCTTTGTCTGTTTGCTAGTGAGAAAGGAGGAAAAAATCCTCCTTTTTATGGTTTTTATCAGGTCAACGCCTGCTTCACCAGGTATGCGGACCGGTGTACCGCATGTGTACACCCAATGGTGTACCCTCACATCGTGAGTGTGGGGTCCACAATGATGTGTTGAGAGATCCATGCTTTTCAGTGGGTCCTACTCATCCTGTTAGGGTCCCGGTTCATAGATAAGGCAGATCCATAGATCAGGTGGACCATACTTCTTAAAGCTTAGCTCCAATTGTGGATTTTTGTTGATCTGATGATTGGGTCGTATCGAATTCGAACATCAATGGTAAAAAGGTCTGTGGGACCATTTAACTAGAAATTAATGGTTGGGTTATGGATTAGATGGCCTAATACACATTCATGATATTAAATATCATTTTTACGTTGTTTTTAATATTTTAATCAGTATTAAATTTGTTATTATATTTTTAATCATCAGTTATTTATATTTAATTTGATGGTTCTCTCCTTCGAAGATGTTTTATAGGTTTTCAAAACTATATTATATATATATATATATATATATATATATATATATATATATATATATATATATATATATATTTGAATGGAAAAAGTCCATCAAACTGGTGTGAAATAGAAAGTGGGCTCACTACAACAAATGGCCAAATTGACTGCATAGGATATTTCAACAACTATTCCTTTTGTTTTTTTGTGGATTTAACCTTTTTTATATATATACAATCATTATCATTGTTATTATTTTTCTCTAGATTATTTTGGTGGGTTACACTCCAATCAACGCCATTTATTCTTTCACTCGGCCCCTACAGGGCTTTAATTAGAAGGATTATCATTTTATTGTTGTAAGTGGGCGTAACGCCCTAAAAATTGGGGGTCGAGCAGGAGCTCAACTCCCGAGTTCCAGTGCATCACTTATGCAACATAGATAATGATGATTACATGTTGTCTGTATTAGCACATTAAACATGAATGAGATTACACTAAATCAGCATATCATGTCACGCCCCAAACTCAGAAACCGGGCTCACAAAATTTTCGATCGTCGAATCCGGTGCCGATAGCCTCCGTAGTACCCCATTCTCAGCTCCCAGTGTCCATACACCAAATTTCGATCCTGGGATCCTACAAGGAGAATTTTCCAATGTACATTTAACTCGTAATAAGCATAACCACAAGTTTACCCAAATCACAAAGGCAACATCATCATCACATATCCACTAATATAAACATTTGAATACAGTGCTGAAAGGAAAATACATATGTCAAAATTAAAGCTCCAGAAATCTGCTGCATGTTCCAAGCTCAACGCTGCTGCATCCTAATGCCACCTGCACGCATCTATCGTGCATAAGTTTATAAAAAGCTTAGAGGGTGGTGAAAGTGTGTGCGTAAGATAAATGCCAAGAATGCAATACAATGCCATAAATGATATAACATCGGTAATATAAGCAAGATCATGAATCATATGATATCAGAGTAAGCGAAAATACTGACAATCTATAAATCCATGAATGCTATCAGCCGTACCAAGGCTATGCGATGCAAAAACGTAATAAGCCAATATCCTATGCTGAGAATGCAAGGCAATATGCAAATCACGCTAAGTCTGTCTAGGCTATATAAGTGCTGAAACATAACAACCCAAAATGTCATATGCCGCGGATGTAATGCAATATACGGTGAGAATGAAATGACCAAGCTGGAGTGAAGTCGGGATGATAGTACGTAGTATCACAAGCTATGGGGTCTATCATAAAGGACTTCTATCCAAACCAGTCCCATACCTAAATTTGGATAGTCAGACTTAATGTGGTAGACTCCTGATCTCTGGTTAGTCGCGCACCCAACTGAAATCTTAGCCATGTGAAAGTACACAATAATTAGTTACACACCACCAGCCCGAGTGGATAGTGAATGAATGAGTATGTAATTCCTACTCAATAAGTCCACATATCAATACGGTTCCTCTCTGGGGAATCACCGGGGTCTATTACATTCTAAACCAGATTGCCATCTTATCGCGCGCAATAAGGTGGGTAGAAGAGACCTCAGTATCCGCCTGCCAATATCGGGCTTGACTCGTCGATAGCAGACCCATTCTTCGAGCTGGTCAAACTTAGCCTAGCATTGCGCCTCCTCTCCGGCAAGTAAGGCTGTATCCCCTTTCAACCGACTATGACACAGTGGAGACGCGGCCTTATGGTATACGGTCCTCATGCGCTCATGCATCCACTTGGTCTAGACATTGGAGCAACCTCTAGAACTAAAAGGGTTCTATGACTTTCACCCAAGGATATCTATATCACCTCATGTAGAACAGATTTTCAGTGTTCCATCTGGCCATCTACGATATGCATGTGTAGGCTACAGCCTTGATGTCGCTAGGGCGTACGGTAATCATAATCATAAAATGTGATATGCATGAGTCACATAGTCCAATCATGCATCAATCCTGCGCATATCGTACGCTCATGTGGGGTAACCCCGCCCATCAGGGAGTCCCATAAACAACCTGCCCCATGGCATATGCAATGGTCAACCATATCCATATCAAACATGCAGATGATGCATATGGGCATGTATCATGATGCTATGCTGTCACATACTCATAATCGGTATCAATATCCGGCATCAACAATCGGTCTCGACAATCAGCCTCGACAATGTGGATATTTAATCAACATTGCCCCTAAGGGGTGGCCCACATAGAGCCTAACATATGGTGGACCCATGGCCTCACAAAGGGCCTGATATACAACACCATGGGCCTCACTCAAGAGCTTATTACACATCATGATGGGCCTTTCACATGGGCTTAACGTAAATCACAATGGGCTCCATCGCCTAGCCCTCAATTACACCACAATGGGCCTTATCACATAGAACTCATATACATCACATTGGAACTTAAACACGAGTTGAATATACATCACAATGGGCCTCAAATACAGGCCGCATATACATCATATAAGTCTCGACAATCGGCCTCGACAATCAAAATTGGCCTCAACAATCGAAATCGACACTCAGAATCGGCCTCGACACTCGGCCTAGACAATCGAAATAGGCCTATACAATCGGTCTTGACAAATCAGAATTGGCTTCGATACTCGGCCTCGATAATTGGAATTGGCTTATACAATCGGCCTCGACAAATCAGAATCGGCCTCGATTATCGGAATAGATCGATAATCAGAATTGATAGATAATCAGAATCGACAAATTGGTCATGTGAATCGGAATCGGTAATCGGTCGTGACAATCGGAATCGATCGATAATAAGAATTGGTAAATCGGTCATGTCAGTCAGAATCGACAATCGGTCATAACAATTGAAATCGATCAATAATCGAAATCGACAAATCGGTCATGTTAATCGGAATCAGCAATCGGTCATGACAATTAGAATCGATCGATAATTAGAATCCTTAAATTGGTCACACAATCGGAATTGGCAATCGGTCGTGACAATCAGAATCGATCGATAATAAGAATCGGCAAATCGGTCACATCAATTGGTCATGACAATCGGAATCGATCGATAATCGAAATTGATAAATTGGTCACGTTAATCGGAATCGACAATTGGTCACGAAATCGGAATCAATCGATAATCAGAATCGGTAAATCGATCACGTCAATCAGAATCGGCAATCGGTCGTGACAATCAGAATCGATCGATAATCAGAATTGGTAAATCGGTCACGACAATTGGAATCGGTATGAATGAGCTTAACAAGGCCTAAGGGAAGGTTATAATGAGGACATCTAACCATCATTGCCCATTAATGTGGACATCTAACCAACATTGCTCCCAAGGAGTGGCCCACATAAGGGATTCATATGCAATGTAACGGCCACACATACATCTCATCAGGCCTCGCCGATGGGCCACAACCCATGGGCCTCGAATACACAATAGGTAGGCCCTACACATGGGTCTCGTATGCATCAAATGGGCCACGTATCTAGGTCTCGAGTACATCAAATGGGTTACGACATATGGGTCAAAAACACATCTCAACAGGCCATGACCCATGGGCCTTAGTACATTATAATGGGCCGCAACCCATGGGCTCAAATACAACAAGTGGGCTACATCAATGGGCCTATATACACATCAAGTGGGTCGCATCAATGAGCCTGCTATACAACACAATGGGCCTCATACTTGAGCCACAAATACACAACAGGTGGGCCCTGCATATGGGCCTAATATACATAACAGGTGGGCCCTGCACCTGGGCCCTAAGTACATAATAGGTGGGCCCTGCACATGAGCCTCATATATATATATATATATATATATATATATATATATATATCAAGTGGACAACGTGGATATGAAACACATACATCAGGTGAGTCACACGTCCCACGAACGGTGTGGATAAAACATACATCGTGTGGAGTCCATGTCCCGTGGACGACATATATGGAATACATACAACATGGTGGGCCTTGCGATTACACAACAGGTGGGCCCTGCACAGTCAGCAGGTGGGCCTACACCTTCCAAATGGGTCCACTAAATGAACAACATGGATAAACAACACACATCTCATGGTAGGGCCCACCGTCTAGATCATGGTGGGCTACGTCAAATGGATGGACGGAGTAGATACAACACGTACATCACGTGGGGTCCACGTCCCAACCAGGGATGGACGACCAAGATATATATCACATACATCACAGTATGCACCACCGTCCAGCCATCTGGACAGTGGATATAAAATAGATGGACGACATTGATAAACACAAGCATCATGTGGAGTCCACATGTGCGTGGGTCCCACAGCTGCTATGCAGCATGAATAAAACACATACATCACAGCTGCCCACAGTCCTTGCCTCTGGACGGTGGGATATAACCCATACATCACTGTAGAGTCCACACTGATGGACGGTGTGGAGTACAATACATACATCAGTGGGCCCACAAAGCTTCTGGCATCAAAACAACAACATTTCTGCTGCGTGGGCCCCACTGTCCAAATGGACGGTGTATGTATATAATACATACATCAATGGTGGAATTCCACCGTCCAGCAGATTGGACGGCGGGGATACATAATACATACATCTATGTGGGGTCCATATAGATAGACGGTGTGGCTGCAAATCACACGCATCATGTGTGTGGCAACACAGATGGATGGATGGCGTTGATACAGAATATATGCATCCAAGGTGGGCCACGTTGGACGGCCTGGATGTAACATACATACCAGGAGGGTCCCACATGTGTGGGTGGGTGCATGATGAGTGTCGAATATTGCATATTAGACCCCGACTATTACCTGATTTTACCAACATGATAATGCTTAATGAGATATTTTAATTGTGTTTTTGTTGCAGAGTGTAATTAAAGAGCGTTGATTGAAAAAGCATATTAAAAGCGTGGACTTGATGCTCCGAAGTCACCAGAGCAAGGGGATGGACTCCAGAAGACCAATATTGAAGAATTTACATACTGGGGATCTGAGGAAATCAAACCGTTCGCATTGAATGGGCCCAAAACTGGTGAAGAATGCAAGATCACAGGGTTCCCGCCATCCGATTGGCTCGAAACTTCATACATGGGCTGGGGACTATAAGTAAACCACACATATTAAATTTCAACCATTGAACATCTCGAGAAGTGGGTCAATAGATAGATTAGCCCATTAATCTCCAATTTCAGGCCCACCTGACATCTGGAACTGACTCAACTTTGGTCTCGACAGTTTAAATGGGGAGACAAAATGAACGGATGGATTGGATTATTCGTAAACATCATAGAGGACCCCACCTGAGTTAGGTGTGTATAAGACTCAAGTGCACCAGCTGTGCACGGCTACAAAGAGACGGTTACTCCGTTTCTTGACCGACTCTTCTTCTCAGATTCAAAAATGGCAACTGTCGTTACAGAGAGTTTCGCACCGGGGGTCAGTTGGCATTTGTGGGACCCATCTATTGTCACAATTGATAATCGAAACCGTCCACCAGAATCCCAGTATCGCTATTTCCAACGTGTAGGTGACCGAATTTCAAAAGAAAGCATTTATGGAAATCTATCCGTTCAAAAACAGGTTGAACGACAGAGAAAGATAACAGGTGGGCCTCATCAAAAGAAGGCAAAAACTGTGTATTCCTGACAGAAATCTCATCCTCCATCCAATGGACGGATTGGATTTCCAAAAATAATGAGGGAATGGGTCCCACCAGCATCACAGCGAAAGAGATCCGCATACGTTGTTCCCATCCGGACGTTGTCCGTTTTGCGAAAGCTAGTGAACCACCATCATGGCCCGAACGGCTGATCCAAGCCATCAATCTTGTAAAGGGCCTCGAACGCATCAAAACCTTGCTGAATTATTTTATTTAAACTTGATGTTTTATTTAAACCAACCTGATTTAAATTAATTTTAAACTCACAAGTATACGAATCAGGTATAGATACGGTACGTATTACGAGATCGTTCCCACGAGGACTGATTGTCACAATTCGAAATTCATGATTCTTCTTAACTAATTCAACAAATAGTGTCACTAACTAATAACGAAAATCTATGGAAAAATAACTGAGAACAAGAGGAAAATCTAATCAAGGAGAAGACTAGGACTTTTAAATCCACCCATAATTATCCTGACCCTTATTTTACCTGTTGATTCACCCTAATTCAGATTGATGTAAATTTAATAAATAAAGCACACTCTATGTCCTTGGTCAGGCACACAGAATGTATAATCCCTTAAAGCATAAGGATCACATCTTTCCATCCATGGTCAGGCATGAAGAGATGTAGATTCCTATTTCTTCCTCTATAGGAAACCTGTTCATGGTCAGACATAAGCACCTAGAATAAGATTCCAAACAACATCCACATCTAGACTTTGGTTAAGCTCATAGAATGGAGAAGTACAGAAATTTCAATTAAGCACACTAGAGAAAGAAACAAATCAATCAAATCAAGATGAATTCAACAACTAACAAGAGTCATTCAAATTAAGGACTTCATCTCAGCCCTAGACAAGAAATTAGCAATCCATAAATTTAAATAGAAAGAAAGAAAAATAAAATTGATTAAAGGAGAAGATCTTTCTCTCTCTTTCTTCTCTTTCTTCTTTCCCCAGCTCTAGATCTCCTTCCCTGGCTCCCTGCTATTCGTCCCCCCTTTCTCTAGCTCTCCTCTCTCTTTTATACAGCAAGGATGGGCCGTGGAGTGTTGGAATCTGACGAAGAGTCGACTGCGTATGGTTTTTTTTTTATGCACTGGTGTGCGTAGCTTTCGCACGTACGACACTGTGGTGCTCAGTGGGCCCCACAGTGGTGTTTTCAGGGAAATCCACCCCATCCATTAGACTCAGGGTGAAATTTCATTCAAGAAGGGATAACTTTGGTTGTCCGTTGATGCGGTCTAGAAAAGATATCACGCTAAGATTGTTTTGAACGTCACAGGACAACTTGTTTGTGGCCTCTTATCGCACACGTGTGCATGTATAGATGCAAACTTTCGGCAAGGTTTTGATGCGTTCGAGGCCCTTTACACGATGGACGACTTGGATCAGCCGTTCGGGCCATAATGGTGGTTCACTAGCTTCCGCAAAACGGACAGCGTCCGGCCGCGAACAGAGCATGCGGATCTCTTCCGCTGTGATGCTGGTGGGACCCATTCCCTCATTATTTTTGGAAATCCAATCCGTCCATTAGATGGAGGATGAGATTTATGTTAGGAATACACAGTTTTTGCCTTCTTTTGATGAGGCCCACCTGTTATCTTTCTCTGTCGTTCAACCTGTTTTTGAACAGATAGATTTCCATAAACGCTTTCTTTTGAAATTCGGTCACCTATACGTTGGAAATAGCGATACTGGAATTCTGGTGGACGGTTTCGATTATCAATTGTGACAATAGATGGGGCCCACAAATGCCAACCGACCCCCGGTGCGAAACTCTCTGTAACGACAGTTGCCGTTTTTGAATATGAGAAGAAGAGTCGGTCAAGAGACGGAGTAACCGTCTCTTTGTAGCCGTGCACGGCTGGTGCACTTGAGTCTTATACACACCAAACTCAGGTGGGGTCCTCTGTGATGTTTACGAACAATCCAATCCATCCGTTCATTTTGTTTCCCCATTTAAACCGTCGAGACCAAAGTTGAGTCAGTTCCAGATATCAGGTGGGCCTGAAATTGGAGATTAATGGGCTGATCTATCCATTGACCCACTTCTCGAGATGTTCAATGGTTGAAAT
This sequence comes from Magnolia changhungtana, assembly GCA_030180095.1. NCBI lineage: Eukaryota > Viridiplantae > Streptophyta > Magnoliopsida > Magnoliales > Magnoliaceae > Magnolia > Magnolia changhungtana. Next base: position 520,456 of record JASAUF010000240.1, read on the forward strand.
TTAATATGTGTGGTTTACTTATGGTCCCCGGCCCATGTATGAAGTTTCGAGCCAATCGAATGGCGGAAACCCTGTGATCTTGCATTCTTCACCAGTTTCGGGCCCGTTTAATGCGAACGGTTTGATATCCTCAGATCTCCAGCGTGCAAATTCTTCAATATTGGTCTTCTGGAGTTCGTCCCTTGCTCTAGTGACTTCGGAGCGTCAAGTCCACGCTTTTAATACGCTTTTTCAATCAACGCTCTTTAATTTCACTCTGCAACAAAAACACAATTAAAATATCTCGTTAAGCATTATCATGTTGGTAAAATCAGGTAATAGTCAGGATCTAATATGCAATATTCGACACTCATCACAACCCCCAACCAGCATTTTGCTAGTACCGAGCAAAACATGCGAAAAATAAATTTAGAAATACATGACAATTCCTGTAAACATGAGTGACTTGTGAACAAATAGTCGAGATGTGAAAATTCTAAGATTCATGAATGGTGAGCAGAATTTTCTCCTGGAATCAAGCTTACAGTAAACTTCATAATCAAGTTCTAAGTATTAATCCATCAATTAGAACATTCTAAACATTGAGTTTCATAAGTGTATAGTATAATTAATCTCGGCTTACACTCATTAAGAGATCCAATTGTCAATTTTATAATATCATTGGTAATTAACAACGGAATACATGACAACTAAAACCCACACTTGCCTGACAGGATAACTTTTCATTCTATCAGCCCTTGATTTTATTTTTTTTCTGAATAGTAACGCCAAGGAGAGGAATCAAATCCTCACCTATAGGGAGCAAACCTAAGGTGAAAACTTGTCGCCTAATTTTTCTCACATGTCAACCATGGGGAATCGAATCTACACTTATAGGGAGCAAACCTATGGTGAAGTTCGATCACCCAACCCTTTCAATTCTTCTTTATAAACGGATGCTAAAAATTTTATTTTTCAGGTTGGTTCCTTTCATGCTTAGTGATTACCAAGTTAATCATTCAATTATTGAATCGGAACCTTTATGTGTAAGCGAGATATGATATGTGAAATCATGACTCAATCAATGTTTAAAGCTTCTAATCATGGGTTAACAATTCAAACTTAACTGTGAAATCTAACAGACAACTGAATCCCAGAGTCATAAAGTACCAACATTCTATATCTTGCAATTTTTAAATCATAACTATCCTTCAACAGCACTTCAAATTCACAAGAAATTCCAGAAAAAATTTAAAAAAAAATTTCACAATTTTTGCTCATGACTAAGAAAATACTGATTAGGTAACCTAATCTCCCACCCCCAACCTAAAATCTACATTGTCCTCAATGTAAAAGAAATAAGAAAGCAATGCACATGGAACAACGAAAATAGAGGAGAAGTGATGGAAAGATAGTACCTGGACGGAGAATCAAGAGGCTTTCTCAAAAATATCAATGTAAAAGCGAGTCAGCACAAGAGAGAATTCAACGAAAGCAAAATAAATAAATAAATAAAATAAAATAAAATTCTACCTATACCACTTTCGCAGGTGCTCTCGATTGCATTTAATATATGCAACAAGCCTTTAAACCCCTAGGTTGCCCCTAGTAGATGAGTTGTAGTCTCGTGAGGGTTTACAGCAATGTTACCCACAAACATTGAACTAAGTAACCAATCATGTCGCAAGGTTCCTCTTTCAACCAATATCTTAATAAGTTTCTCAGTAGGTTTCTCAACAAGATCATCCAAAAGCCCTTTTTGCAATAGGCTTGGATGCCCTGGAGCATGGCATTCCAGAGAAGCTTATGTACCTCATCAAAAATTTGTCGTCGATTCGCTTGAGGTATCTAGAGTATATACGATTCACCTGCGACAGAAGAAGTTTCAATGGTAGTATCCCATGGTGAATTAGAGACTACAAGTATATAAGATTCAGAAAGGTTTTCAAGAAGTGATGCAGCCTCAGCATATTCTGAAGTTTCAGACTTCGATTCAAGTTTAAGCTCTTCCTCCCTTAATGGTAAACAATTAAGATCTGGGGAAGAAGAGGCTTCAAAGTAAGGGTGCTCTCGGTTAGTAACAACTACTGAGATAGTCTCTTGCAAGGCATCCACTATTTCTTTAATCATAGGATCATTCGAATCTGAAAGGTGTGCCACGCAATCGTCCAAAGAATTAGGAAATTCAGCTGAGAGTAACTCGTTTCCTGCATCGAAGTCTATGATGATTTGCTCAAGGATTCTATCGTCTCTAAAAGTGTATGAACGCATGCTCTCTTGCTCTTGCCCTGCACAGACAAGTTGGAGATCAATAGGGGGAGCATTGATATGAAGACTCTAGTCATTGAAGTTTCTCAGTGGAGGCATTGAATCGTCTAAAGTGTATACCTTAAATTGTAGCCTCAACTGGGTAGTTTCAAATTCCAAAGTCATGTCAAGTAAATTGTCCATCTCCCGAATCATATTATCATTCAATTCAGAGGAGTGGTCCAAACATACATCACAAAGGTTGGAAGGGTTAGTTGAAAGTGGTTCATCCTCCACATTTAAATTAGTCATGTCAGACAGGTGGAGTAAATCACTATGGTTGACAACTTCCTGAACCTCTTGATCATTGGCAGGGGCCACACTTGAGATTGAATCCCAATACTCATCATCATCTAATTCCGTGCAGTGCACACTTGGGATGGGATCAGATTCCTCACATTCTATTCCTAGATTGGGTTGAGGTTCAAATAAACTAACCTCTACCTCATTGTAATCATGTGTGTCCTATGAGTAAAGTGTGTCACTAGCATTATATTTGAAAGACACTCACGTCGCTTGATCATTCTTTTGGACAGTCATCGAGATCGACTCATCGGGGAATTGAACCATGTGCTCATCACTACAATCCAACTCTTCATTCTCAATTGTACTATTTTCTATAGTCGCATCACGTGAACTCCACTATTGTACATCTTCTACAAGTTCTTAACATCTTTGGAACGTGTTTCGTTGAATGAGCTCCAGATTTTGTATGGAATTCTGAAGTGAATTCTCTTGGATCATTTTTTGTTGGATATCAGAGGTATACGATTCAAGAGAATCATTACCATGATGCATTACTGATTCAACTTCCCAATTTTGATGGTTCCATTGATCATAGGTATGGGGTTGTGTATGGAGAATTGGATTGGGTTGATGCTGAGGTGCATTAGCCACCATTAACCTATCAATGCGTGATTCAAGCTCTTCTGATAATTTTCTTATGTCCGCAGAAGAGTCTGTGTCACTTTGAAATGAATTCTCTTGGATCGATTTTGGTTAAATCTCAAAGGTAGGGGATCCAAAAAAATAATTATTATAATAGGTTGTTGGTTCATCTTTCCAACATTGATGTTTCAACTGATTATAGTCATACAGATCATAGGTGGGAGAATCTGATGGTTGGTAATACCTATTATCACTCATAATATAATCACGCATTGTTTTCTTTTTCTCAGATGGGTGATAATAATTCTCACTCCCATAGTTATGATAACCCCAACACTCACGTATTGTCTGTGGGGTGTAATTGTTCTCCCGTATATGATCACGTAAAGACTTCTTAACCGATGGAGCGTTATACTCTTGTCGGTTCTTGATGATTTTTTCAGAAAAATTATGAGACATAGGTTGATTTCTATCAACATCATCATACATCCCTTCACACTTTTCCGCATTCTCAAAAGCTATCTCAGCATATTGACGTTCCCACTCATGCATATACATGGTGAAACCCTAACTCTGAATCTAATCCTAAGAAAAAGAAAAGAAAAGATCCTGCAGAACTTTGGGAAGTAAGAGGAGAAGTTAGAAAGAAGTTATCAGACTTGGAGTTCTATGTTAAGGTCCTGCACAAGAAAACAAAAGAAATTAGTTTCTAAAAGTCTAAAGTTAGAAACTTCCTAAAATAGAAATAGAAAGTTAGTTTCAAAAAAGGAAAGTTTCCTAAACCTAGAATTAGAAAGTTTCTAAAATAGAAAACCTAAACGTAAAAGTAGAAAGTAATGTTAGTTTTTAAAATGGAAAAATTTTCTAAAATTAGAGAATAGAAAATTTCTAAAAAAGAAAGCCTAGATTAGAAATTTCTAAATTAAAACCCTAATTCTAAAAATAGAAAAAGTAGAAAATTAGAAAGAAATTATCGAATTAGAAGTGTATGTCAGGATCCTACAAAACTGGAAAACAGGTTAGTTTCTAAAAATCAAACAGAAAAAATTCTAACCTAAAATTAGAAAAATCCTAAGACTATGAATTATGATAAGAGAGAATCCTTAATCCAATTGGACCGAAACAGTCCCCAGCAACGGTGCCAAAAACTTGGTGTTTTATTTAAACAAACCTGATTTAAATTAATTTTAAACTCGCAAGTATACGAATCAGGTGTAGATACGGTACGTATTATGAGATCGTTCCCACGAGGACTGATTGTCACAATTCAAAATTCATGATTCTTCTTAACTAATTCAACAAATAGTGTCGCTAACTAATAACAAAAATCTATGGAAAAATAACTAAGAACAGGAGGAAAATCCAATCAAGGAGAAGACTAGGACTTTCAAATCTACCCCTAATTATCCTAACCCTTGTTTTACCTGTTGATTCACCCTAATTCAGATTGATGTAAATTTAATAAATAAAGCACACTCTATGTCCTTGGTTAGGTACACAGAATGTATAATCTCTTAAAGCATAAGGACCACATCTTTCCATCCATAGTTAGGCATGAAGAAATGTAGATTCCTATTTCTTCCTCTAAGGAAACCTGTTCATGGTCAGACACAAGCACCTAGAATAAGATTCCAAACAACATCCACATCTAGACTTTGGTTAAGCTCATAGAATGGAGAAGTACAGAAATTTCGATTAAGCACACTAGAGAAAAAAACAAATCAATCAAATCAAGATGAATTCAACAACTAACAAGATTCATTCAAATTAGGGACTTCATCTCAGCCCTAGACAAGAAATTAGCAATCCATAAATTTAAATAGAAAGAAAGAAAAATAAAATTGATAAAAGGAGAAGATCTTTCTCTCTTTCTTCTCTTTCTTCTTTCCCCAGCTCTAGATCTCCTTCCCTGGCTCCCTGCTATTTGTCCCCCCTTTCTCTAGCTCTCCTCTCTCTTTTATACAGCAAGGATGGGCCGTGGAGTGTTGGAATCCGACGAAGAGTCAACTACGTATGGTTTTTTTTTACGCACTGGCGTGCGTAGCTTTCGCACGTACAACACTGTGGCGCTCAGTGGGCCCCATAGTGGTGTTTTCGGGGAAATCCACCCCGTCCATTAGACTCAGGGTGAAATTTCATTCAAGAAGGGATAACTTTGGTTGTCCGTTGATGCGGTCCAGAAAAGATATCACGCTAAGATTGTTTTGAACGTCACAGGACAACTTGTTTGTGGCCTCTTATTGCAACGTGTGCATGTATAGATGCAAACTTTCGGCAAGGTTTTGATGCGTTCGAGGCCCTTTACACGATGGACGACTTGGATCAGCCATTCGGGCCATGATGGTGGTTCACTAGCTTCCGCAAAATGGACAGCGTCCGGACGCGAATAGAGCATGCGGATCTCTTCCGCTGTGATGCTGGTGGGACCCATTCCCTCATTATTTTTAGAAATCCAATCCGTCCATTGGATGGAGGACGAGATTTATGTCAGGAATACATAGTTTTTACCTTCTTTTAATGAGGCCCACCTATTATCTTTCTCTGTCGTTTAACCTGTTTTTGAACAAATAGATTTCCATAAACTCTTTCTTTTGAAATTCGGTCACCTACACGTTGGAAATAGCGATACTAGGATTTTGGTGGACGGTTTCGAATATCAATTGTGACAATAGATGGGGCCCACAAATGCCAACCGACTCCCGGTGCGAAACTCTCTGTAACGACAGTTGCCGTTTTTGAATCTGAGAAGAAGAGTCGGTCAAGAGACGGTTTGACCATCTCTTTGTAGCCGTGCACGGCTGGTGCACTTGAGTCTTATACACACCTAACTCAGGTGGGGTCCTCTGTGATGTTTACGAACAATCCAATCCATCCGTTCATTTTGTCTCCCCATTTAGTGCATCCAGCACCGTCCTTTGCTGGATGGTGTGGGCGAAACAGATACATGGTTGGCCACAGGATTGCTGACGTCAATGCATCAACTATTGCTGGTGTGGGGTCCACACATGTGGACGGTGTAAATACAACACCTCTATCAAGGTGCGTCCCACGTGTGGATGTACAATGCATACATCATTGTGGGATCACGTCCCACGTGTACGACCACCTCATGAGGGCCCCACCGTCCCCACGTGGACGACATGGATGGCATAGATGAAACACATACGTCAGAGGTGGGTCAACACCTGTGGCTCACCACAGCTTTTGGAATAAAGCTGATATTCGTATTTTCCTTCATCCATGTCTGTCTGGGCGGACGGGTAGTGGCCTATCCGCTGGACGTCATCAAGATGGGCCCTACATGTAGACGGCATGGATATAATATATCTTGGCGGGCCACACACATGCACATCAGGTGGGCCACGCACTTCATCATCTTCATCATCATACATAAGGAAATGAGAGAGAGATCGGGTGTAGCGGAGGGACCTCGCCACTATGGGCTTCTCATATGATCACAACACATACATCAAGATGGGTCCTACATATGTGGGCCCTTAAATCACAAATTAATTAATAAAATCATCCACAATCCACTTCTTCTTTCTCACTTAGCTTTCTTTGCTCCATAGCTTCGATCCCAATAGAAGATGATGGAGTTTTGATGGTTGAGATGGAAAATGAGAGGGTAGGAAGTGGGCCACATACAAAACTCTCTCATGGAGGTTTGAGAGAGCTTGGACGTGTGATGTTTTTTGTTGCTTAGAATGAGTTTGGGAAATGGGAGAGAGAGGGTTGTAAAGAGAGAGAGAGATGGGTGATGGAGTGATGGGTGAGGTGAGTGATGGGTGTGTAAGAAATTATTGACTCTAGGGGTAGATTGTAAGGCCCGTATCCTAGACTGTACCGTTCCGTAGGCTTTCGTGATCCTCTTGGTAGAATTCCGTAACCTGCAATCTGTTATCGACATTTGCGCGCGATCCCGAGTCGTGTCTCATATATTTGAGTTGAATCGACCCGACACTCGTACTAGTGCGACAGTGCCGTGGCTGCGGTTCCGATGCAACATCTCGGGCACCGAGGCGATATCTTTGCCAGAAGATGTGGGCCCGCGTTTAGTTCAAGGAAAACACTGCGCGTTACAATCCTAAGGGAAATATCCCATCAATCACCTCTCATGTCAAGTACAAAACCCCATCCCCAAGCAACCCCAAAGTCAAAGCAACTCATCCCTCATATGGCAAAGTACACATCATCCATCACTCACCTTTTCACCCATCACCCTCTTACATCACTCACACCTCTCTCTCATCTCTCTCTCTCTCATTTTTCCTCCCAAGCAACCCACGTCTAAGCAAGCTCCATGAGAGAGAGCTGTGTGTGGCCCACTTCCTATCTCCCATCCCCACCCTCCAAAACTAATCTTAACCATTGAAGTTCGTCCTTTGAAGCTTTAGGATGCTTTGGCAGAAGGAGGAGGAGAAGATTAAAGGTGCGTGATTTTATTTGTTGATTTTGATGATTCGAGGGCCCACATATGGTGGGACCCATCTTGATGTATGCATTGTATAGGGAGGGTCCATAGTGGCGGGGTCCCTCCCCTTTTCACCAGTTTTTCTCTCTCTCTTGTGATGGGCGTGACCCACTAGATCCACACCGATCGTGGACCCACTATAATGTATGTATTTTATCCATGTCGTCCTTTGTGTGGGTCCACTGTTTGGATGGGCCAGATTGGAGGAAGACACAAATATCAACTTATCTAAAGCTACTGGTGGGTCCCACACGTGTGGACCCACCTCGTGCGAACATTGAATCCAGGCCATCCATCAGTTGGACATCCAAAGACAGATGCAAATTGGACCGTCAAAGAAGATTTGTGGGCTCCATTCCCAGTCCGTCTAGACATCCGACCATCAAGACGTTGGATTTTTTTTTAATAATAATATAATAATGATAATATATATAATATTATAGAAGTGGTGCTCCATCCATGTGGGCCACCGTGATGTATTTATTTTATAAGCTGTCCATCTATTGCCACGTGGGACAGGTGGGACCCACGTAGATGTACGTACTGATCCCTGTTGTCCATCCATTTTTTAGGACGGTCACTACACCAAAATTATCGTTCAGGAACGGCTATAGTTTTGGCTCAGAGACGGTTTCAAGCTCTTTCTAATACAAAACGGTTTCGAACCGTATCTGAGTAAAGAGATACAGTACATTTCTAAATACTTAATTAAGATAAGGCCCACCATGATGTTTATGAGAGATCCACACCGTGCATCTGTTTTGAGAGATCATTTTAGAATATTAGCTAAGATCGAGTTGGATCGAAAATTCAAGTGGGCCTCATGGAAGGAAATGTGGGGATTGAGTGACCACCGTTTGAAATATTCATACGGCCACCAAATTGATTAAGTCAGGAACAAAAGGGCAAATGAGCATGAGGTTCGAGTTCTTTTTCTTTTCATCTGCTAACAAAAAGCTCGTCTCCTTCTCTTCCGATAGAGAAACTGCTTTCCCATGGCGACGAGAGCAGAGCTTGGCGATTCCCGACGATGTTTCCGTCCAAAGATTCTTGCTAACTCCTAGGGTTCCGGAAGAATCCTTCTCATCTTGTTGCTGTCTGCCACTTGTGTTAGATTCCGGTGGCATCCTCCAGCAGAAGGGAGCATGAAACAAACAAGAAATGTCATGCATTTGATCTTCTTATCTAAGAGCTCTCTCATGGCGTCTCAGAGCAGAAGACCTTTGCTGTCTCTACCCGGGTCGAGCAGCAGCAACAGCAATTATGGAATCCTAGCTAAGGTTTCAAACTCCATATTCCAATCTCTGATCGTCCATCAAGGCAAGAGGGTTGCGTCCGACGCTACCTTTGCCTCTAAGAAGCTCCTGAAGGGCATCGGAAAAGTTGCATGGATCGCTGGGACCACATTCCTCGTCCTCGTCGTCTCTTTGATCATTGAAATGGACCGAGAGCAGCAGATGAACGAGCTCGAGTTTCAGCAAGTCAGCTTGCTTGGCACGCCCCCCATCGTTACCCCTAAATGATCATCATCACCCACCACTGGTTCCATTAATCCGGTTAGGGTTTTGGCGGCAGCAGCGTTGGGTGTGGTCAGGTTAGGCTTTTTGTTGAATTGGTCTATGGTGGAATCTGATAGTTTACAAATGTTTTTTTTTTCTTTCTTTTGTTGAGTTAGGGATTTTCCAATATATTTGTGATTGATGGCATTTTGAGTTAGATATGTGGTGTTTGTTGGGTTTTCATCTTTGTGATTGTGTGAATCTTGTAATAAATGCTTGTTCAGGGTTCGTTTGAAAAAAAAAAAGCTTTTTACCAACTCAATTTACTGTTTATTTTTTTCCTTTTCTTTATTGCACTTCCTTTCAAGTTCTCATGCATATCTTCTTTCAAGTGCTTTACTAGGTTAATAGCAATTGCACTTGCTGCATATCTACTGCTCTTTTCAATTTCATTTTTATGTACTGAGTAATGGTAACTTGAATGAGTGTTATCCTGTGCTCTAGGTCTGGGTAGATGATGTAAGGGAATGCATTTCACAAAAGAAGCCTGCTGCAATTGAAGTTGATGTCCTTGACAAGCTGAAAGCTGAGGTCATAATACTATGATGTCAATAGTCCATGTTTTCTTTGAAGTGTAACCCAGTACATGCGGACTGAAAGGTTTTTATGATTTCTAGTGGTACTGTGTTGTTCATTTGGTCTGACTGTCTTCAGCTTCACAATTTACAGATGTTGCAGCTTTCTGTTCAGCTCCCAGAAATGGATATGCTGTTGGTGCTACTAAGTCAGATTGAATTATGGCAAGTTCGATGTAATGAGTTCTTGAGAGGTCCTATCACTCTGAAGGTTCAAACTTAGATGATGTCGTCAGTTTTAATATTTTAAGGAAATAGGACTTATTATTCTCCATTTTGAAAAGGAGGCATATACCCACTATTTTCACTTATGCAGGAACTTGAGGTTGTTCTTCAAGATGCAGATAATTTCACTGTCAACATTCCAGAATTGAAGCTTTTAAGGCAGTATCATTCTAATGCTCTCTTCTGGATTCATCGTTTTCATGAATCTCTTGTAAACATTCAGGATCGGGAGGATTACAACGTGATTGTTGAGGAACTAACGAGCATTTTGGAAGCTGGAGAATCGTTGAGAGTACATGGTTTGGTCTCTTTACAGATCCTGTTCAATCAATAGAAACTCTTAGCAAGGTTGTTTTTTCTTTATACCATGGCACTAAGATTTAGTTTCCTTTCTTAAACAGTTGATCAGTTGCCCCATGTCAAGGCAGAATTAAGGAAGTCTCACTGCAGAGAAAAAGCATTTTAGGTATTGATATTCGTCTATTCTTTATGTGTTTTACCTGGTCCCTATTTTAATGATTGTTTTGTATTTAGTTTCCTGCTATGTGAATAAATATCTTTAAATAGCTTGCACTTGTAAGCGTCTCTACTATTAAAAAAACTTTCAAGCTTCCAAGGCAGCATTTGGTTGTAGGGCCAAATTGCACTTGGTCGGATTTCTGAGCATGGTTTTAAATTCAAGTATGAGTTGGTTTCGTCTGAAGTGTTCCAGTTTTGAGTCCTCTGACTTATAGTTTTAAAGCACTGTGTATGTACCTCAATTATTTTAAATGTTATAAACTTATAAAATATTCTTGTTACATCTACAGACACTAACTATTTAAATGCCACTAGGGTTTATCCAGGAGCTAATGAAAGAAGTTGCTTTGTATGCTTTTCTATCTTGACTCTTGAGCATTTTTCAGTTTTAACCAATGGTTGTGGTTTACCATTTCATGATCTTTCAACTTAAAAATAACTTTCAGGTTACAAATCACAAAAGAGAAATTGTTCATGGATGTTTCTAGAGTATTAGAAGAAGCTAGTTCTTGGGAAGAGAGTGCTAGGCATCTTCTTTGTAGCATGGGTCAGATGTCTGAGTTTGGAGATGCCCTAAGGTTTTCATTTACTGTGCTTTAGTTCTTGTTACTCACCCTTCTGATCATTTGATAAATCCCTCAATTTATGATTGTTATCTTTGAATATTTCAGGGCTTCAGAAAGCATATTTGCACAACTGCCTTCTCTCCAGGATGTCAAGGATCAATGCATTATCGATGGCAGAATCATGGATAAGGGCATCTCAACCCTTTTTAATGTCTGCTGTTTGTTCTGGGCATGCTCTGAATCCTCTGCTGAAAGTTGATGCCTTGAATGTTGATGTTGTTTTATCATTTTGAGTCATCTGTTTTCCAAGCTGGTGGGTATGTTGTATACTCATGCACTTGATTTTGCAGGAACTAGTCACTCAGTCAAAGCTTCTGAAAGTCTCTTTGAAAGCACCAGAGATGCTTCAGAGCATTCTGAAGGATATTGAAGAATGGGAGCTTGATGCCTGTTCTTTGTTAGAGCATGCAGATTCTTTGTCTAATATGCATGATATCAATGTCCAAATCGACAATGAGCTTTCTACAATAATTGAGACACTACTTTACAGAGTAAATTATGCTACACAAGCTGGCCTATCTTTAGGTTTTAGTGATTTTTCAGACCAATATGAAGATTCATCCTACAGTCTAATTATACTGTACCCTTCCTCCAATCCATCCCGTCTGAGGGAGGAGGTTTTGGCTGAGAAAGGGCTGGATTCTACCGTGTCTTGACTCAAGAGGTTCATGGGACAGTTTTAACATTCCATCAATGTCAGTTATGATTCTACTGTCTTGACTCAAGAGGTTCTAGGATCCTCAATGCTTGGCTTAGATCATAAAGATCTTCACTAGTTCTTTGTTTGATATCATGTTTCTATTGCTTGTAAACTGTGTGATATTCTTGTAAACTATGTGCCTGAAGACAGGGCCATTATAAGAGCAATAGCATCAATCTGAAGTCAGAGCCAGGCTTAGGGCCCAACTGGTTTGCTACAGTTCTGTATCCGGCCATCCCTCAAGGCCATTTCCAGTAAAAATTCCTTCTCTTGCGGAGGCATACGGCCAATGCATGGAGCCACATCCAACAAACACCTCTGCTGCCCAATCTACCTCTTGAACAATCACCAGCCCAGACTCGCCTCAACTGGTAGAAGAGACTAGTGGCACTTAAGGTAACCACCCCCAAGTAGAAAATGGTTGCATGATGATTTCATTGTCTACTTTGGACGGACCATTGTATTATAATCTAAGCATTCAAATCATGATTGTCAAATGGTTCAGTGTATCAAGTTAATTCTTCCATAATTTTAATTAGACAGAAATATATTTGTATTCTTGTTGTATTATAGATTATTGCAAAAAAAAAAAAGAAAAAAAAAAAAGAAAAGAAAAGAAAGGAAAACTGTGTTTACTATCTTATCAACCATAATCCCACTTATTTAATGTTTTTGTCACATTAAATAACATGCTCATTAACCTTTCTAGGGCCCATATTTGCAAAATACAAGAACTCACCTACAAAGTGTGTTAGGAGATGACAACTTCCTAATTGTCAGGTTTGCAAATTTGGATGAAAGCATACCTGCTCCTAGTGCCAGTGAAAGCATGCTGTTAAAACAGGGTGGAGACAGATTTAATACATAATGATTCAGTTAACACTTGGGTAATCATCATCGTGTATGCCTTAGGGATTACGATGAAACTTATGAAGATTGGCATGCTATTAAAGACCTTTATGACGTAGGGAGATGAAATTATTGCAAATTGAGGTACATGAGTCATGATGAATTCCATTTGGCAGAAGAAGAATTGTGTTTGTTATTCTCCTTTTAGCTCGTCTTTGGGAATTTTAGTGACCTGAGTTAGGAGTTACCAAGTTGGTGCTGCTAGAATTGGCCCATGATGACCAATAGCAAAGAGTCGAAACCTGAGGTTTGTTTGGGCCATAGTTGGCAAAAACTCCATTTTGAACTCTGTAGTTGTGAAAAAAAAAAAGCCTCATATTCAACATTTAAAACCATATATTTCGGAAGATAGCTAAACAAACTCATTTCTTGGGCAAACCTAATCAAATAACTTGAGGGTGATTTGCAAAATAGAGGTTGGTGGACACAATTTGAGTAGAAAGTGGATAATTCTAATAAAAGTGGATGGATGTATGTAAGGATATCTTGGAAAGGTAATGTTTGGGAGAGTTAAATAATGATAATAACCCACTATTCGATTACCTATATGCATGATTGCTCAGGCCAATAGAAATTCTAATAATTTTAATTGGAGTTGTAACTTGAACTATATATATATATATATATATATATATATATATATATATATATATATATATATATATATATAGCCATTTTTTGCACTCTGCTTTTTTAAGTTGAAAACAAATTAAACCCATACTTCCCGTTCTCCGAATTAACTTTTTAGTGATTGAGACCAAATTAAACACGAATTCCATTGGGTTTGTGCAAGCTCAACTCTTCCATGTGCAATCCATGGTCATGTGGAATTGCAGTTATTTGAGAAAGAGAGGCAAAGTTTTTCTCTCCTTTTCTTGGTCCGCGTGGCAAGGTGTACATGTCAATAAAGTAAACTAAGAAAAAAGGAAAGTTAACCAAACTCTATTGGTGTTGTTCATCTACAATTCCTCCTTAGACTACATCTTTAATGAGTTCACTGTGAAACTACCTATCAGTCTGTGACTCAAATTCTTGACAGCTTTACTGCAAACAGTTATGATGCTGAAAATTCAGGAGTAGAGTATTTGGAGGCCAATGACATCTCATCTGTTGCAGATCAGATAGGCACTACGCCAAAAAGGCCAATTTGCGACGTAATTTGGCGACGGACTTTGTCCGTCGCTAAAATCTCTTGGTTTAACGACGGATTTAATCCGTCGCTAATGAAAAAAGTGTCGTTAAACTTCCCTTTCTCGAATATCCGTAGTCCGAACATCGCAGAATTTAGCGACGGACCGAAATCCGTCGCTAAAATCTGATTTACGACGGTTTTTTGTCCGTCGTAACTAGGCGACGGATGAAATCCGTCGCAAATTTTGATTTGGCGACAATTGTTAAAAATTCCTATCCAAAATACAAATTGGCGCGCTTTTCAGTTGATTTTGCGACGGATCCGGTCCGTCGTAAAAGGACTTCCATTAACATTATTTTTTTTTCATTTTTTTTAAAAGAATATGGTGGAAAATTAAGTTTATTTGTAGTCTAATAATTGTTTTTTAATAGAATTTCAGTGGTTTAATTGTACATATTTGTATGTAAGATTATTTTTTAACAACTGATTAAATGCAAAAAGAAAATTTATTTTGTTTTTATATCAAACGAGTGGAATTTTTATTTTCATTTTTTAATTAAAACTAATATTTAAATGATTTGTAATATCACATGAAAAAGAATATTGAGAAGTTTAAAATTTTTAATAATGTTTGAATAAAAAAATTAGATTTTGAAAAAATAAAAATCGTGATTTAATAAAAATCTATTTTGTGGGAACAAAAAGAATATTTAATAAAGTTGATAAATTTGAAAAAAAAAAATATTTGATTTGGAGAAAAAATAATATCCTGAAAAAGAAAATTAAAAATATTTTAAAAATTGTGAAAATTTCACAATGTTGAAAAATGAAAATATTTTAAAAAAGAAAATGAGAGTTTGAAATTTAAAAATTTTTAAAAAAATTGTGAAGTTTAATAAAAATTGACAAGTTCAAATAAAATGCTTTTTAAAAAATGGAGAAGTGAAAAGGAACTGAATTTTTTTTAAATAAAACAATATTAAAAAATTGATACTTTATCAAAAAACAAACATTTTGAAATAAAAAATAAATAAGTTGAAAATTTTTGTGATTTTGAAAAATAATTGAAAATGTTCAAAATTCGAAATTAAAAGAAAAAGTTATTTATAAAAACACTAAGATTTTGAAAAAGTATATATAATTTTTTTAAAAAATTGAAAAGTTGAAAATAACATGATGCTTTTGAAGAAAAAAATTGGCATTTTGGAATTGTTGGGAAAAAAATTAAAAATTGTGAAATTTTAAGATATTTTGAAAATAAAAATTTAGAATTTGTATTTTAATTTATTTTTTGAAATATTTTATAATAAAAATGATATTTTGTTAAAAAATTTCAAAGAAAAATTAAGAGTAAAAAAATATATATTTTGAAAAAAAATGTAATTTATCCGTGAAAATGTAATTTTAAATGGAAATTGATATTTATCTGTGAAAAAAAATATATTTATTAATAAATTATTAGGCACATCCACTCATTAAACATTTAACCGCTTTTGGACAATCGAATTAGTACATATTGAAGAGTAAATAACTTCATATGTTTAAATCATATTGTGTTTTCTATTCATTCATATATATTTGATATTATGAATAGGTTGGATGGCCAATAACCGTTACTATGGGCCCAATAAAGGTATCAATGGTGGAAATCATTATTCCACATTGTTTCGTGTGGAATGGTCCACTTGAGTTTTGGATTTACTGAAAATTTGGGATCAACCCACACTGTTCATCCATTTTTCGAGATCATTTCAGAGAATTATTCCAAAAATGAATCATTTCCAAAGATTAAATGGACCGTACTACAAATATAAGCATGGATGGAAACGGATTAGCTACTCCCCTGCCACCCTCTCGTTGGCTAGTATTCGGTGCTATGTAGGCCCCACCATGATGTATGTATTTCATCCATTATGTTCATCCATTTTTACTGATCATTTTAGGGCTTGATCAAAAAAATGATAGGGATATAAACCTAAGTTTGGACCACATCATAGGAAAACAATATTGATTGGATATCCACCATTAAAATCCTCTTAAGGGCCACAGTACTGTTTATTTGACATCCAATTTATTGATTAGATCATACAGGCCCTGATGAAGGGAAAAAACAAAGATAAGCTTGATCCAAAACTTTTATGGCCCCCAAAAGGGTTTTAATGGTAGACGTTCAATCCCTCACTGCTTTTTTCAGTGTGGTCCACTAGATGGTTAAATCTGTCTTATTTTTTGTCTCAAGCCTTGCAGGGAGCTCACCAGTTGGATGGACGGTTTGGATATAATACATACCTCACAATGGGACCCA
Source organism: Magnolia changhungtana (assembly GCA_030180095.1). Classification (NCBI taxonomy): domain Eukaryota; kingdom Viridiplantae; phylum Streptophyta; class Magnoliopsida; order Magnoliales; family Magnoliaceae; genus Magnolia; species Magnolia changhungtana. The sequence goes on from JASAUF010000240.1 coordinate 536,654, forward strand.
CAGAATTTGCTGACGTCAGCCAACTATTCATCTCCCTTCATTTAGCTGGAAATGGATTGGCTACTCCCTCTGCCACCAACCCCATGGCTGGTGGTTGGTGCTATGTGGGCCCCACTATGATGTACGTGTTTCAACTATTCCGTTCATTCATTTTTTCAGATTATTTTACAGTTTTATACCAAAAATTAGCGGGACATAAATCTCAGGTAACCACACCACATGAAAACAATGACGATTGGATATCTATCATTAAAATCCATCTTAAGGCCCACTGTACTGTTTATTTGACATCCAATCTGTTAATTAGATCATATAGGACCAGATGAAGGGAAAAACCAAAGATTAGCTTGATCCAAAACTTTTATGGCCCCCAAAAGGTTTTTAATGGTCCACGCTCATTCAACACTGTTTCCTGTAATGTGGTCCATTTGAGATTGGGGTATACCTCATTTTTAGTCTTATACCATAAAATTTTTAGGAAAAATAGATGGACGGAGTGTATGAAACACGTACGTCATGTTGGGGCCCACAGAGCACCGACCACCAGCCATTGGCTGGTCGCCACTTTTTAACGGGACGCGGATTTCCTACTAAAGCCCTTGGCGTCATGCGCAAGGATGTTTTGTTGTAGTCTAATAATTGTTTTTAATAGAATTTTAATAGTATAATTGTACATATTTGTACATAAGATTATTTTTTAACAATTGATTGAATGAAAAAAAAAATTATTTTGTTTTTATAACAAATGAGTGGAAATTATTTTATTTTTTAATTTAAAACTAATATTTAAATGATTTGTAATATCACATGAAAAAGAATATTGAGAATAAAAAATTTAACAATGTTAGAGAAAAAAAAAATGAGATTTTGAAAAAATAAAAATTGTGATTTAATAAAAATCTATTTTGTGGGAAAAAAGAAGAATATTGAATAAAGTTGATAAATTTGAAAAAAAAAAAAACATTTGATTTTAAGAAAAAAAATATTATCCTGTAAAAGAAAATTAAAAATATTTTTAAAAGTGTTAAATTTTTCAGTGTTGAAAAATGAAAATATTTTGAAAAAGAAACTGAGAGTTTGTATTTTGAAAAATGAAATAAAATTGAGAAGTTCGATAAAAATTGACAAGTTTGAATAAAATGCATGCTTTAAAAAAAAATGGGGAAGTTAAAAGGAATTGAAAATTTTAAAATAAAACGATATTAAAAAATTGATACTTAATCAAAAAAACAAACGTTTTGAAACGAAAAATAAAAAGTTAAAAAAATTTGTAATTTTGAAAACAATGAGATTTTGAAAAAAAAAATATATCATTTTAAAAAAGAAAATTGAAAAGTTGAAACAAAATGAAATGATGCCTTTGAAGAAGAAAAAAAAATTGGCATTTTGGAATTTTTGGGAAAAATAAAAAATAAAATTTGTGAAAATTTTACAGTTTTTGAAAATAAAAATTCAGAATTTGTATTTTAATTTTTCTAAAAATTATTTTTTAAAAAATGATATTTTGTTAAAAGTTTTCAAAGAAAAATTAAGAATAAAAAAATATACATTTTGAAAAAAATATTATTTTTAAATGGAAATTAAAATTTATCTGTAAAAAAAATTTAATAAATTATTAGGCACATCCACTAATTGAACAATTAACTGTTTTTGGACAATCAAAACTCAAAAATGATAGGGATATAAACCTAAGGTGGACCATCATAGGAAACTAATATTGATTGGATATCCACCAATAAAATCCTCTCAAGGCCCCTCATCTTGTTTATTTGACATCCAATCTGTTGATTAGATCATATAGGCCCTATGGAAGGGAAAAAACAAATATCAGCTTGATCCAAAACTTTTATGGCCCCCAAAAGTTTTCAATGGTAAACGTTCAATCCCCCACTGCTTTTTTTGGTGTGGTCCACTTGATTGTTAGATCTGTCTTATTTTTTGTCTCTAGCTTCAGGACGAGCTCGCCAGTTGGATGGACGGTTTGGATATAACACATACCTCACGATGGGACCCACAGAATTTGCTGACGTCAGCCAACTCTCACTACATTTCGCCGGCCCTAAAGCGAGTTCTGTTTCTCTCCCTCTCATACACTTTCCTCTCCGTCTATCCCTCTCCCAGCGCCGGCCCTAAAACGATACGTCTCTCTCCCTCTCATCCGCTCTCCTCTCCATCTGTCCCTCTCCCAGCGCCGGCCCTACAGATCTCTCCCACCTCTCTCTTCCTGTCGATCTCTTCACGAACATTGAGGTAACTCTCTCTCTCTCTCTCTCTCTCTTATTCTCTCTCTCAATCGATTGATAGTGGTGGTTCTCTCAATCTCTCTCTCTCAATCGATTGATAGTGGTGGTTCTGTCTCGATCTCTCTCTCCCAGCGCCAGCCCTAAACCCCCTGGATTCGAAACCCCCATGATTGAAAACCCCCTGGATTCGAAACCCCCATGATTGGAAACCCCTTGGATTCAGAACCCCCTGGATTCGAAACCCCCTGGATTTGTGTTTTTGAAAATTTGATATTTCCGTTGGAATTTGTGGAGGTTGGTTTTGTAGGATTTTGATGGATGTTGGCATCAGAATGGTTAAGTCCAGGCCCTATTCTGAAAATAATCATAAGTCCAGGCTCCCTCAACCCGACCTGTTTGCACCCCTAGCCATGGTTTAGTAATCTAGACCATCGATCTGCTGCATCCCATCTTGGATGGACCATGCTTGAAAAATCTCCTCAATAAGGTGATCATAACCTTTTGATTTATGGCTAATAGATGGCTTCAAGAGAGACATTAAGGGTCAATGATCCATGGTGGGTTACAACAGACTAATGGTCTGGATTACCGAACCCTGGGCCCCACTTGTTAAATTGAGAACCAATGTCTACCACACCATAAAAAGCCTTGGATTGGATTCTTATGATTCTTCTTGCTTTTAAGCATCTGAATTTCTTTTTTGGCTACAAAGTATCATTGATATGGCTTTTTATTTATTTTCAAAATTAGTCTTTATTAGGCCATTGACCAAGATGGACGTATACCATCATTCAAAAAATAAATAAATGATGAATGTAAACCTTTATCTTGGATATCACATGATGCCATCATACAAGCAATTTGGAGAATGTGTCAGATATTTACGTTAATTTTGAGATGACTGAGACGGTTGATTCTTCTTAGTAAATCCAATTTACTTTGGCAGAAAACCACCAAAGAATTAAATAACAGACTACTCGATAGAATAACATGACCAGACCCTAATAGAAATTGAATATAAAAAAACAAGGGAAAAGAAAAAGCTTATTCTGGCAATAGAGATTGTGAAATTTTCCTTATGGACTGCCAAGAAGCTAATTCCTGTCACTCTCATTGACGCCAATTCTCATCATGCAGTTCATGTCATGGTCATATGCCAAGTTGGAAACTCATAGGGTCAACTCAGTAGGCTTCTCCTTTTTACCTATTCATTAAGTCCAATGCACATGTACATTTCTTAGGCTTTTTGCTGGTTTTAAACTTCAAATTCTAGAAAGAATTTCTCTTTCTGGGCCTTTTTAATTTTGTTACTATTCAAAATATGGTTGGGAATTGAGTTAAATCTCAAAAGGTTTGAATTTGTAAGTGGTTCTTCTTGTATATGGTTGGAGATTCAGTTACGTTTTTTGTTTATTTGAATCTCAAAAGGTATGGATTTTCCAAGTGGGTCTCGTTTGGATTGTGCTTCTATTCTTTGGAGTAATTATTGCAAACCAATTCAACAGTGCATTCAACTGCACCCTTCAGCATGTGAAATTCCGAGTAGGTAAACATGTATCTTATTACCTGAGCAGGATCTTAAGTTTACAACTTTGTTTCTTTCGAGTTAAACCGACTGATTGCAAAGCCACAAGTCATTCCTTGGAAGTTTATGCCCCCTCTCGTCCAACATTCAGAAGCAAGAATAAGAAATCGAGGTTGCCTAGGTTATTCTCTGTTAATGATGGTAGATTATTAGTTTATCCTTAAGCATGGAAGTGAAGGAAATGCCATCAATGCTTTTGAATGAACCGAGGGATTTCACATTTACTCTTGCTACCTCCTCACCGGCTCATATGCAAAAAAAAAAAAAAAAGAAAAAAAAAAAAAGGGCACAATAATAGTCGGTGACCGTAGATCTTCCAGGCTTAGTTGAGGTTCCTTTTTTCAATTTATTTAATTTGCCTCATCAGATATCCAATTTGATTCCCTGTTTTTATTTTCTGCTCAAATTTTTGGGTTTTGGATGTGAATGAGCTATTCCACCTAACAGTTACACTTGTATAGTAGCTTTTCTAAGCATACATTTTTTTTTTTTCCTTTTCTAAGCATACATGCGTGTAATGCAAATGCCACAATTGCCAGCATATTATCTTTCCTTGCTTATTAGAATACTCGGCCGGAGCCATTTCAGTATTACTCGGGCTTTCAGTACTTAGTAATCTTGAAATTTTTTTCTAAATTGTGTATCATAAAGAATAAATCCAGGGTATGTTTATTTATTAAATAATATAAATGGTGGGACCCACCCGATGAACAAGTTAGATCTTATTATTATATGCTAAGCTGTAACATATAATGGTCAAGTGTGAGAGTTGATATGCAAGTGCACATGGTATGTAATAACTGAAATTAATCTGCCCAAATTGCAGTACCTATTATGGGTAGGTTATTATTCAAAATCATATTAATTAAAAGATCTTAACCTTTGATTAATGGGCATTTGTTTGATGTTTCACTGTTTAATCAAAATCCCGTGGACAGTGTACTTGGCATTTTTCATTTATGTGACTCTGGACAACCATTCATCACTTGATGTGTTTGTTACCATATTCAACATTGTATAGAGTTGATAGTAGATAAGTCAACAATGAGCCAACAACCAGTTTCAACGCCCAAGAATATGGGAAGAAGCAAGCATGCACCGCCCATTATGACAATGAGATGATAATCAGGTTCAACCATATAACTATTTATATGGGAAGAAGCAAGCATGCACTGCCCATTCATTTTGGAATAATGCTATGAGAACTTGAATTTGTTGCTCTTGTTGTTTGTCACTACTTTGATTGGCTTATGTACTCTTTTAAGTACCAAATTACCATCCATCTATTGTAAGTAGATCTGATTATAGTTCTTGAGTATTTTATGCACAACAATTGTTCTTGCATTTCCTTGTTGGAGTTGATATCTTGATGTCTCGTTCTTAGAAATATGTAGTTTTTTTATTCTTCCATTGACTCTTCTTGCAACTATTGAGATTGTATTTTTAGTTGTATCTTATTGGGGTGTTTCATAGTTGTAGAATGGAGATTGGACTGGTTCATAGTTGAGTCCTAAAGCATGACATAGACTTTGATTATTTCATTCGTCTAGTGTGCATTGCCCCAAATGGGTCATTTTTAGAGTTGTCTCATCCCACTGATTTCAAAATCATATAGTTGAACTACAATTGGATATAGTAATTAATCCTTCCCTACATAATATTATTATGTTTTAAATTTTGAATAAGATGTTTAATGCTGATATCATATTTTATTAATTTCACTTGAGAAAATTATGAGAATTACCAATTGATTTTACATGAGATACGAAAATGATTGTGTGATTTATGTAGGAAGGGAGCTGACGTGAATGGACTAACTTCATGTGGGTGAGATCCACACTCTACATAAGGTGCAACACACTGTGATTGTTTGTCACTACTCATTGGATGTATTAAAATAGGGATACAAAATAATTATTTACTGCATCCAACACTCGAAAATGCCTTGCACCACAAGGATAGGTGCAAATGTGACAGAGGATGGTGGATCTAATATAAAATAATGTAGTGAATGCATGGATAAAAGAGAAGATCATATCATCATTTTGTTTTTAAGCATAGCCCTTGAATTCATGGAGAATTTTTTTTTTTCTTAAAATCAAGAAATATGATTAATTTTATTTGGTGAAGTATTGATTATAATGTATTTGGCGTGTTTATATAAGCAAAAGAACCCATAAATTCCAAATTTAACTCCAAAATAAGAAATAGTAAAAAGTACAAAAGGTACTAAAAAGACATCTTATCCTATCAAAGCTGTGGCTGTTGGAAGTTACACGTGTATTTAGGTTATTTTTATTTTTTATTATTATTATTTTTTTTTCTAATCTAAAACCTAGACAATCCCATTTCTGCAATCCTAGCCCATCATTGGCTTGTTCTTTAACATTGACAGACATGGGTGGTCAAATTTTATGTGAGAATGACTAGTCTCTTTTCAAATATCTAGTATAAAGTTTATGAATTCTGGTGAATACAAGTGTATACCTTCTCATGGTACACACGTGTCACATACACTTTGTGACAATGACGGGTTGACCCAGCCCATGAGCTAAATATATGTGCCTAGGCTCATCCCAGCAGGCTCAACCTGACATGATGCAAGCTAGTCCCACTTATTTAACCATATTGGGTTAGAATGCACAAGTCCAAATCAAGATGATGCCTAGATCATGGGTCCTTAGACTGCACAAGTCCAACCCAACCTGTTCCACCCAGAGAAGAGTATCTTTGGTCCAGAAAAACAGGAAAAGACGGTATTATGACTGATTTATTTTGTTTATGTTTTGTTTTGTAGATTGAAGGAGCCTACTTAGAAGGCAACAAAGGTATAAGCAATTGGGATGTTTTCTCTCACATAGCAGGTTGGTTTTGTTTTTGCCTTTCCTTTCTCTCTTCATTCAATTTTTTAGGTATAGTAAAATACAATTTTAAAATTAAAATTTCATTGAATTTTCATGTTCTATATTCAGGAAAAATTGCGGATGGAAGCAATGGAAATGTTGCTGATGACCATTACCATCGTTATATGGTATATATTTTATTATTATTATTATTATTATTATTATTTTAAAATCAAGAAAAATTTAATGGGCTAGGCAGATTTCTTAGATATTGGAAGATCTAACCGGCATGATGGGCAGTTAATGTTATATGCAATTTGCACTCCTTGATTTTATTTGTTACACAAACAATGTTACAATGAGAATCAAACGACAGACTCTCTTTAAGAAAAAAAAAAAAAATCCTACATCCTGTGTTCATGATATGAACATTGCTCAGGAAAAAAAAGTCATCCCTTCCTATTCATGAGATGTCACAGACTTTGAATTTCAGTCCAAGCCCCTTTGTTACAACTAACAACCTTGCTTTGACTTCACGCACGCCCAGTGGATTCATATCCATGTGAATATACATGCATGGATGTCATACATATATATTTATACATGAGTAAGAAGATTTTTCATACATGTAATAATATTCGATTGCTGCCAGTCCGTGGAATCAAAGTCATACATGAGAAAAAAGATTAACCTTGGCCCGTCATTGATAACGTTGGGCGAAGCTTCGCTTACTTTAGTCTAGCTTTGCTGGAGAGGATGTGGGCGTGCTGTCTTTCATTCCTCTTTCAAGAAGGATGTTTTTCTGTATTATACCGGTCGAGGGAGTGGAGTCCGCCCACTTGGTGGTGTGGGTGGGTGAGTCTTTAAAAAACAATAAAATAAAAGAAATATATGGTCTGGGTGTATTCATCTCTTTAAGGAAAAAGATGTATGATACTCTACGGTGCATCACTGGGTTATGCACCTAATTGTGGTGGGTCCACCTGATACATTTCTAAACGATCCAAATGGACTATTCCATAGCCCATGTGACCAATGTCATATATAACCCATTAATTTCTTACAGTCCTTGGCTTTATCATCCAGACCATTGTCCCGATATGCCCCCACTGGGGATATAGTATGCCTGAAAAATCTCTCATATTGGATGATCTTGAGCATGGATCAGTGGATCCAAGTGGCTGAGAGAAAATATGGAGACAGTCTACATCAATCAGAATGTGAAAAGCTAAATATCGAAGGGTCAGGATCTTAAAATCTAGGAGATTTCAGGCCCCATCCATGGTGGGGCTGCTAGCCCAGAAGCCAACTACTCACCCCACAAATATTACAATGGTCAGATGGGCTCGAGTTGGCCTTTTATGTCATATAGCTATCAGCCATGAGGACGAAAAAAGAAAAAAGAAAAAAGAAAAAGAAAAAGAGAAAAAGACTGACACATAAATAACTTGTTGGACATGAACAGGAAGACATTGAATTGATGCATTCCCTTGGAGTGAATTCCTACCGATTTTCCATATCTTGGTCTAGAATCCTCCCAAGTGAGTTTTACTTACATCTCTCCAATTTTACTGTTAGGACATCCAATCCCTCCAGTAGGTTGACCCACCATAAAGATCACATGGTGCTAATCAGGCAAATCTATTGATCAGGCACGCTACACTGTAGTTTGGACCAAATGAGAGGTTGTCCATTCTATTCTTTGGTATGTCCCATCTGATGAGCGGACTGACCTATTTTTGAACTATTCGTTCTTCATGGTGGGTTTAACCTTTGGGACGGGTTGGATGTTCTATCCACTTAGCATGTTGATGTTTAGGTGTGTCTGACACCTCATATTTTAGCAGAGACTTAATCTTCATTTTAATATATGTTAATGAACAACAGAAGGAAGATTTGGTGAGATTAATAGGGCAGGAATTGAATTTTACAATAGCCTCATTGATGCTCTCCTTCTCAAAGGTAACAACATCCTTTTGCTTTTCACTGCACAATATCCACCATCCATCCACCACACGTATATATTTGCTTATCCTACCTGCTCGTACAGTCAGCCTAGCATTGTGTGCAATATCTGATCTATCAATCAGGTGGGCCATGAAGTATAGGTGCTCTGACCTACATCTCAGTCCTCAACTTCATCAGAAGGACTAGAATGCATAAAAGAAATGGACAGCTAAAACAAGGTTTTTTCTGTACCCATCCAGCACTTTGGCTCATCGATGAGTGGAAGCGCCGTAACTGTGGGCCAAGGTATGTACACTGTGGGCTCTGCATGGGTGGTGTACATGTTTGTCACATATGCCGTAAGATAGGGATTAGCAAAACCTCCATTTCTATCTTATATCAACATACACACAAATGCACGCATGCATATACACGTGTGTATAATGAATTTAATTAATTAGTTTCATTTTTGATATTTTAATAGGGATACAACCATTCGTTACACTAAACCATTTTGATATTCCTCAAGAACTCGAAGACCAATATGGTGCATGGTTAAGTTCTCAAATTCAGTAAGTTTTCTTCATTCTGCTGCTCCACACCATGCGGTTGCATGGTTATGGGAGAGGTTCGGTTTGGGTTGGGTCAGTGTCAGTTCAGGCGTGACCCAATTCCTAAACTGGCCAAAGACTTGGCCCAAACACGTCCCATAGCCCATTACCATGTGGTCCAACCTGACCCATTAAAATTTCATCAGGCCTGACCTATGCCATTAATAGTAATGGATCTGGCCCGAATGACCTGACCCAATCTGGCACGACTCTTAACTCATGGTCAAGAAGGGAATATAGGATAAAAGCCAGACTCAAACATACACACAATATAAACATCATGTGTAGATACTTATCTTCTATTAATTTGTTCTGGGTTTTGAGCCACCATCCAAACCTATTGAAAGCGTACATGGGCCAAGTTGGGTCAGGTCATCCGTCCATGGGACAAGTCTATCGACTCAGACTCAGTTAGACTTGATCTGGTTTGATCCCATGAGTTTAACCCCACTTGGAGATGCAAGTCAAGCTGATGCAACCTAACTTGGGGAGTCTTAATTCGATTCAAGACCCAATGAGTGGGTCCAAGCCACCGAGTCTTTTAACCATGACATTTACTTAATTGGTCTATGTTCTCTAGCCCTATGCTGATCAGCTACCCATTTAGCTTCACCCAAACCCACTTCAAAACCTGATCAAGCTTGTTAACCCACAGAGTGACCCGACCTATGGTGTTATAACAATAAGGCACACCATGTCAACCAAATGGTGCTGTCTGGTTTGCATTGTGGTTTGCTATTACATGGTGGACTCTTGATTCTTTTCAATAACTATTTTTGCAGAGAAGATTTTGGATATTTTGTGGAAGTATGTTTCAAGTCTTTTGGAGATAGAGTAAAATACTGGACAACCTTCAATGAGCCAAACCTCATGGTGAAACTCGTTACCTTACTGGTTTATACCCTCCGCCCATTGTTCCAAACCATATGGCAATTGCATGACGGGTGACTCCGCAATCGAGCCATACATTGCAGCCCATAATATCATTTTGTCCCATGCCACTGCTACCGATATTTATAGGAGAAAATATCAGGTAACGGATTCTTGCTTTTGTTTTGTTTTTATTTTTTCACTACACTAGTTGCATGAACCTTCCCATGCATGTAGTTGCATATGGACACGTGAGTATTCATACACCGATCCAAACCATAAATTCATTTCAAACCACTTTTCTCAGTCCAGAGCTAATGAGCCAGGCCCATCTGATGATTCTAGCCATTCATGTCTTAAGCCTTTTCACACAACCATAAAGTATTGGTAAGATCCAATAGACATTTTCCATCAATAACATAGGCATCCAACGGGTCCAAAATCCAAATGGGTGCATGGGAAGTTTTCCATGCACTGGGTTCCCTGGAGCATTTTCCACTGGTTACCCACATAACAAGGAGAGTTGTAATTTTTTTGTCTAAAAATATTTAAGCATTCATGTAAAAAAAAAAAAAAAAGAAGAAGGAATTATAATGATTTAAAAAGTAATATTACCTTACATTGTTTTATAATTATCATGCATTTTTGTGGATTTCAGGCTAAACAAGGAGGTTCTATTGGGATCGTGGTGAGCGCCATTTGGTATGAACGCTTAGAGATATTCCAAATAGATCGTTCGCAGACTCGGCGAGCCTCGCTTTCCACGTTGCACTGGTAAACAAAATCTACAACTTCATAGTAAAAATTGTGAATTTTGAAGTCTTGATAGAGAGAGAATCTTAAGTCCAACCAGTTGGAATATAAATTACAGTCCACTCAGCAGATAACTTCCAATGCGTGGTGTGTGTGTGTGTATGTGCAAAATCCAACCTGTCTAATAGGTTGTCCCTATCGTGAGGATCGCCTTCAGCAAAAATCAGCCACATTCACTTTTCAGGTGGACCACTCTTGCAATTTTCCATCTATCAATGTGTTGAAATTGATAGATGGACCATTACCCAAAATCAGAAAACCCAAAGGCCTTCTATATAAACAGAAGATCAGTCCTTTCTCTCTTGTTTAACTTCTGCAAGAAACAACAGCGGGCAGCATCAGTCCATGAATTCATTTCTTTTTCTTCACTCGATGAATAGTCAGGATCTCAATCATGTGTGGATCAAGAGTCCCATTGGAAAATTCTGAAACAGATTGGTTATAAGTCCATGAATACATTTCTTTTTCTTCACTATTTGGAGTGCTTCATGTAGCTTTTCCTTGTTTGACTGCAGGTTTGTATTCTTGAGTTGGGAGCTTTGTGTATCATGTCTTGACATCTTCACAAGTTCACATTTTCTTTTTTACTTTTTGTTCTATTTTCCTCGTGCGGATTCATATTTTTACAGATGAATGTGAAGTTTCCTATTAATTGTTGTGGGTGGTTTTGGTGTATGGATTGTTGTCCATCACAAATCATACTGAAGCATGGACATTTTCCGCATGTAGTAAGTACTAAGTGTAGGAAAATTCGATATTTGCTCTATGGTTGAAAATTCTTCATCTGTCAAACATACTTCCTTAACATGGGTTGCTGTCAGAAATTTGATATTTGCTCTATGGTTGAAAATCTTGCAATTCATGTGTCCCAAGTTGAAAATTCTGAATAAAATCATATGTTCATTCACTTCTGTCAGCACCAAGTCCATGAGAGCCAACGGTGGAATCGATGTTATCATTAAGGCCATTGAGAAGCTGCGCCTGCGCCACAAGGAGCACATTTCTGCATATGGGGAGGGCAAAGAGAGAAGATTAACAAGCCGCCATGAAACCACCGACATCAACACGTTCTCATGGGTGAGGAAAATAGGTTTTCATGAATTTCCAAACACACATGCACACACAAAGTAGCTTTCTATTATTCTTCCAAAGATGTCACAATCTATGCATTAAAATCTATAAATATATATGAATATACTGTCATGTCTTGGAATTCTTGTATATGGTTTGGTTGATTGTTCATTTCTAGCCACAAGGCCATTTTTGTTGTAGTGACGTGGATATGAACTTATATCATCTTACAGTTGCAATCGACTGTACGGTGGAGAGTTGCAATGAACTCGCTTTGGGTTCTTTCGACTAACCAAAGAAGTCAAACAATTAACGCCTAATAGAACACCTACATGAGAAATTTCTAAGCACCATCATCAACAATTTCCTTGAAAATTTTCCCACCCTTTATATAGATGTGAAAAGTCAACATTAGCTCTCAAACAGTTGAGGTTTGTACACTACAGCAGTTCTCTTCTATTTGTTTTCTTTTTTGATTTCTTTCCTTGAAAGTTTTTGCTTTGTCCAACTTCTTCATACATAGTTTGATCTGCAGACGGTGGGATTCGCTTCTTTCAAAGTGGGGATTATGTTCTTCTAGCGAACATGTTTGCAAGTGCTAGCCAATGGAACAAAGTGACAAGAGTGCGAGAGGCAATGAGAAATAGAGGAGTTCAGAAACCAGAGCTAGGTAACAGCCTCATCGAGCTACATCCAACAATTTAGCTTGAATCAGAATTTTCAAGGACTGTTGTGAATGCATTTCTCTTTATATCCATGTTAGGATAAAATGGTAAGTTCAATAGAGCTATTGCATCTATTTTTTTTTTTTTTTTTTTTTTTTTGGCACCATTTAAAATTAGCAAGTGACTCATCCACCTTACATATCAGATTGATTTACTGACTATACACACCATCCAGTTGTGGATCTCATTGTTGATGGAGCATTTCTAAAATCGGACATTTCTAAATCACATGATCAAGCAATCCTAACCATCCAATTAATGGATATCATATGGATAGATGGTTAAAAATAAAAGTAAATGGTCCAAATTTGGAAGGACAAATCGATGGTTAATGTTATCTTCTCAAATGAAGATTTTTTATTATGCACTTGTGCTCCATCCATAGATTTGGATGGTCTGGATTGCCATACAAGCATGCCATGTGTATGTCTAAAGTCTCACCACCATTTTATAAATGGTGCAAAACTAACACTTGGCTCCCCTTGCTCAAGACCTGACAAATGACTTTTTTCTTTTCTTTTCTTTTTTTCTTTTTAAATTTATGGGCAGTGAAAATTGTAATGATGGAGAAATTCCAAGTTTCGCATGGTAACTTATGCTGAAATGAAAAATGAGATAGTGCCCATATCTGATGATCAGGATTCCTCTGTTGTGAAAAATGAGATAGTGCCCATATCCGTGAAATGTTCTATTGAGGGTAGGCTGAACAACAGGACAATTTGTTGCGTTTACCAATGATTGCTAGGTTGAACAAATTCTTTAAGATTCCTGTTTAATGACCTTTATGGATATTGATCCCAAAAACATTTTAGTGCACTATTTCTAGTCTATATCCATTATATTACGAACAAATATGTTGCATTCTCCTTGCAATGCATTTTCCCGTAGAAGCACTCATTCAAATATAGAATAACTCTCCGATCAATAATATCATTCTTGAAGTTAACTTTGCACAAAAGTATTTCCTTCATCGATTCCCATGAAGAGTTGTTGCTCTGAGAAGAATCAAGAACTGCTTTATATGCAGGATTTGATATTGCAATAGCAGCTAATACACCAACCGGTTCACCAGTAAGAGAACTTCAGGACTATTTTCATCCCACTGTCCATACCGAAATTGAATTGTTGCAGAGGTTTCTCACTGTCCCATCATAACAGATAACGACATCTCTAAGTGTGGCCATTAGATTTTTAAACAAAGTTCCTGGTTCAGTAAGTCCTCTGGAAGAACGGATCAACACTTCCTTGGATGATATGGAATGGACCAACTCTTCATAGGGGTCGGACTCGAAAAAAGAGCTCTTAACTAACCCAAATGCCTCAGAAGGATAGTCAACACCATTAACAGAATACTTATTTTGGAAGTGGAAACTCATATCCTCAACCAAACGCCTTGAATAGAACTTCCCTCGGTCATAAAGTTGAAGCCCCAAAAGCCAAGTTGTTGAACAACCTTCTTACGATTTGAATCATTTTTAGAATCTATCAAATTATCCAAAGCAGATAACTTTAGAATACGAGTCACGATAGACAGATTTTACGGTTTGGTAGCTTTCCACTTGCAACTCTACAAGTTCATTGTAATTTGATCTCAAGTGAAGCGAAGAAAGGTGATATGTCCCGAATCTTCTTCTTTATATCTTGAAGAATGACCTTGGGAATGTCAAAATCATTCAAGCCAACACTATATCCTTCTAAAAGAGAATCTCCATCAAAGAATGGTGTAACATATTAAAGAACTTAACAAATGACCTCTTGTTCCCTTCTTGTCGAAAGAAAAGTAACAATCTTTGTGAATGATGACTGCAGTAAATCTCTATTGAAATCAATCCTCACCATTTCACTTTTACTGATCAAATGCCATTTTTCTTGTAGTGATGGCAAAAGATATTGTATATAGTTGTAAGGATTGTAATCATTCTCTTTATATATTAAGAAAATCTCTCTAAAAAGTACCTCTTAGAAAGAGAGTTTGGAAGTTGTTTGGTTGGGTCCTATTTTCTCTTTATATCCATGTTAGTATGACCTTATGAACAGATTATATGACAAATAAAAATCATGTGGGCCTCAGAAAGGTTTTGGCTTTCAAATGTTGAAGTCTGTTATAACCATTATTTCATTTGGTGTGATCCACTTGAGCTTTAGATCTCTTTGTTTTTTTTTTTTTTTCTTCTTATGCACTGAAATGAGCTGGTGGTACAAAATGGATGGCATGGACATGACATATTCATCACTATGGGCTCTACAATTTTTATCAGTATAGAAATCCATGAATTCTCTATTTGTAATATATGAAGGGTTGACTAAACTAATCTTTTCTTGGATTGAATCTGGTTGTTTGTAATATATGCAGGAAGGGCTCAAAAGAAGGTTGAACAAGAGAAGATATCAAGTAGCCAATTCAAGGCAAGACATAACCAACCGTTGAAGTTCCGGATTTCTTTTGTATGGGTCCTAGTTTAGGGGGGGAAGTGTTTAGTTAGGAGGGTTAAAAGACAATATTTGGAGTGGGTCATTTCCTCTTTTATTGAATCGAGTTGTTTCTGATTTTGTGAATAGGATTCTTATCAAACAATATTGTGCATTATTTTTTGAATGACTATCAGGTGCAAGATTTTAAAAATAATAATAATAATAATTTATCAATATATTTTTTTTTTACAGATATTTTAGCGACGGACCAAATCCGTCGCTAATTTCTGAAAATTGAAAATCAACAACGGATTTGGGGTCCGTCGCGTACTCATATTAGCGACGGATCTTATCCGTCGCTAATTTCTTACCGTTGAAAATCGATGACGGATATGAGGTCCGTCCCTTCGCATATTAGCGACGGATCTTATCCGTCGCTAATGTTTTTAGTGACGACTAATTTTTTGAATATTACCGACAGATTATATATTTTTTATAACGGATAAAATCTGTCGCTATGATGCGACGGACCTTATTCGTCGCAAATTAAACGACGGATATCATCCGTTGTAAAACCAAAAACGACCCACTAAACGACGACCAAGCGACGGACGAAGTCCGTCTTTTTTTGGTTTTACGACGGATTTAGTCCGTCGCAAAACAACAATTTTGGTGTACTGAGGTTTGATTCCAAGGATTACTTCTTCTGTTTCTGTTTGATCGTGGTCTAACATTGATGGTCTATCCAATCATTTTAACTAAAGGTGGATTCCTTAACAGAAACAGGTTGTACACCATTTCCATTGGCCACCTGTTCTCAGCCCCTTGTTATTGTTGGAGACAACAGCTGTACATTGACTTCATCAATGGAGCAGAACACATTAACCAAGGAACAGGAAAATGTTAGATCATTAACTATACTATTAGATTATTATTATTTTTTTCTTTCAATTTATTCATTGCTTTCAAATCTGCATTTTATGTTGTGTAACATTCTGTAGCATTTGAAGTAAGAAACTGATTGATTATATATGTTTCTATAACCTGCATCCTTGGATCTTCAGACAGAAAAGTACAAGTGAATGGCCCACAGAGCAACATCCAGTAGCGACTTGCTACTGACAATGCTAGTATGCAATTTGTATCCGAACAGCAAGTTGTTTCATATTTCTGGTGTACCATTGGCTACTCATCCAGATTTGGATCCATATTTTCAAAGAATTGCATATGGAGACTTGTCACCTATACTTACTGGGAGACCCATAACAACCATATCATTAAGGTATTGTTTCTGATTCTGCTTTCGCTTCCTGTACTTTGAACATATGAATAGTGAACTGAGGCAAAATAATTGTTTCTTGCAGTTCTGGTACTACACAGGGAAAGCCCAATTTTGTTCAATTTAATGAGGAATTGATGAAATCGACGCTGTAGATATTTCGTATGTCTTATGCTTTCAGAAACAGGTAAATGAGATTTGAGACTTGTTTCAATTTTAGAAAATTTCTTGCTTCAATTTGTTGATGGTGTGCTTCCCATTGATTTGGATCTCACAGTTGTTCTTTGCCTGTTTCATTAATCAAAGAAATGTTATCTCAAAAACAGGGTGGAGACAAGGGAAATGCTTTTGGATTCTGAAAACTCTTTTGAAGCTGAATTGCTGGACAGCTAAGGAGCTGGAGAGAGCCATCTTTGTTTCTTTTTCGTCTGATTTTTCTTACCAGGTGGCAATATTTGTGCAGTTGTGAATCAGAAGGTGACTCATGTGCATCAGCATGCTTTTAACAGGGAACATTTTCTTGGAATTGGGTTTTGTTCAACCATTCTGAGTTCGCTGGTAAGTTATTTAATCATGGGGTGTAAATTTCCATCCATCCCTATTCTTAAATGGTTCTTCAACATGAATTAAAGAACTTTGCACTGGTGGGTTACTTTGTTCTCCTTTGTAGGAAATAGATCTTTTCTGCCATTGTAAAATCAGGAATACGCTAATCCAATGAAAGAAATTGAGAACAGAGGAACTTTGGGGGTTTACTTTTATTCTCTGTTTCTTTGATCAATAAACGTGGGAATGACCAAGAGTCAAAAGGAATATTTATGGAACAAAACATAGAACAAAGATTATCCTCACTAACTCAAACCTGTAGGACGTCATGCATCCTCACGAACTCTAAGAACTGTATAAACATTTTCTTATTTTCTTCTTTTGAATCAACATTTTTAGCATGTGAACATTTAGGTTGGCGCAGTTATATCTTCTTTTATATACTTTTTTTTTTCTTTCTTTTCGGATTTCAGCATTGTGGATCCTCTAATGGCGGATTCTGATAACATGATCGCAAGTGGAAGACAAACCCCACCCAATGGTATGAGATTTGAATTAGAAACAGATTTGGAAATATTACTATTTGGGAGTGATCTTATTTGTATGATTTCATATGGGTTTTTGAAATGAAATGAAAATAGAATTGTTTTGTTTTTGAATTCTGTTTCCCACGAAATCAATTGCCAAAAAACAGTTATTTTTTTCTTTTTCTTTTCTTGTTTTCTTTTCTTTGGGTCATCTGATTTGGATTTTATTGAAATGCATTTGGATCTAGAACTGTTTCTTGGTGATCTTAATTGGGTTTCTTTTTCTTTCTTGCAGGGAAACAGTTATGCGAAGTCATTCTTTTCTGCCGACAACTATTGCTTATTGACATGACATGACATTTTTGGGGTTGTTGAATGTATACTCCATTATTTATGGCTTTAAATGTACAGTTGAATGGATAACCATAGGCAACATAAGCAAGCACCATTTTCAAACTCCAATGATGGAACTTTACTTTTTCCATCTGTTTCTTTCCTCTCGTTTTTTTTCCTCTTCATGTCACACTGATGAATTTGCATAGCAAATTCCATATTGTTCTATAATGTTGGTGCAAGAATAGTCAAGGTCAACTTCATCACTATAATGTAAAATACATGTTTGAGCTGATCCCTGACATTGTGGAGCTCTTCATCTGCTTGACGACTTCCATTGAATTATGTCTTTTTATTTTGAAGTCTTCCATTGCAGATTTTAGTTTTTCCTGTCAAGTTTACAAGTCAGATAAATAATGTTTCAGATTATATCATGGTTGCTTTTACTATCTTTTGATTCTTAAATTAATATGGCTTCAAATATATTTGTTTCTCTATTTATTTATTTTATTTTTTACAGCAGGTTTTTTGGTTTAAAATCGTTCCCAAATATGACCGTTGGCACTAGAACGGTTTAAAACCGTTCCTAAAATTCCGTCTCTAAAAATTGAAACGGTACCCAAAACGGTCGTGAACCATTTCTGATTTTTAACCATTCCTCAAGCACTTAGGAACGGTTTAAAACCGTTCCTAAATGACAATTTTGGTGTAGTAGGTCCCACTCTTGACTGACGTCAGCAAAGCCTGTGGCCCACCAGACATGTGTGCTCCCTTAGCCGTCCATCTGTCTCGGACGTGGGAACCACTCCACACATGTTGTACGTGTGGAGGTGGGGCCACCTTGATGTAACTACTAGATCAGCACCGTCCAGCGCACCCTGGGTCTAGACGGTGGCTTTTTTTTGTAATTCATGTATGATATGTATATTATATTATATCATATGATAGTATATTATATTATATTATATTAATATGTTGTATTACATGTATACTGCAGCTGACGTCTGTAGCTTGCAGGTCCCACCAGGTCCATGCACATCAAGCCGTCCATCCATCTGCCCTACCTTGATGCTTGTGTTGCATATCAGCCGTCCATCCATCTATAGCTGGGACGGACAGGAGCTTTGAGCAGCCGCTGTAATGTATGTGTTACATCCAAACCGTCCATTCTTTTGGTGAGTTCGTCCTCAGGCTGGAGACTGCAATCAAGCAGATTCAAATCTTTGATGGGCCACGAGTGTGGGACCCACCTTTATCATGATTTTGCACCGTCCAGATGGCTCTGGATGGTGAGCATGGGCATTTTGATTGGCATATATTATATTATGATACAGTATATTATATTATATTATATAATATATATAGAGAGTGATATATTATATAATATATATAGAGAGTGATGTGGGGTGGGGCACCACGTGGGACCCGTCCACAGACGCAGCAGCTGGGCTGCTGTACGTGGGACTGAACCCACGCCATCCATCTATCTGGTGGAACCCACCGTCGCTGGACGGTCAGGGGTCTCCGTGGACTAGGGGTCCACACGTGTGTACCACACGAGATGTATGGGTCTTATCCACACCGTCCGTGGAATGGGACGGTGGGCCCCTATGATGCATGCATCCTATATCCAAGCCGTCCATCCGTCTGCCGTGCCCCATGCGCCCCACATTAATGTATTGTTCTACCACGCCATCCATCCATTTGGCGTTCCAGAGGCCCCACGC
This sequence comes from Magnolia changhungtana, assembly GCA_030180095.1. Taxonomy (NCBI): domain Eukaryota; kingdom Viridiplantae; phylum Streptophyta; class Magnoliopsida; order Magnoliales; family Magnoliaceae; genus Magnolia; species Magnolia changhungtana. The sequence goes on from JASAUF010000240.1 coordinate 556,186, forward strand.
TGATGGGTGTTTTCCCATCTAGACCGTCCACCTATTTGGGGCCACCTCGTCTCACGGCTTGAGACTAAAAATAAAACAAATTTAATATCAAGTGGACCACACTGCATAAAACAGTGGTGTTGAACGTCTATCACTGAAACCCCTTTGGTCACATAAGTTTTGAATCAATATAATATTTATTTTTCCCTCCCTGTCCTTGTGACCTTATGAACAGTTTGGGTGGAAAATAAACCTTATGGTGGGCGACTTAGCCCATTGATTCCGCCCATTTGTACCGGCCCATTTGATTCGGCCCAATATAATATATATACTGGCCCATGAGTGAAGCCCAATGTGATACGTATATGCCCCATAAACGAGGCTCATGATGATGTGTATTAGACCCTTGTATGAGACCATAGACCCATTATACGATTGACCATATGAGCGTCATTCCTTGGGAGCAATGTTGGTTAAATGACCACATTGATGGGCAATGATGGTTGGATGTCCACATTGTGACCTTCCCTAAGGCCTTGTTAGGCCCATTCTCATAATTTTCTTGTGGGTTAACTCAGATAAGTGGGCCCCATTCACTATAGATGGATGGTTTTGCGCTATTGGATTTGATATAACCATAGCCGAGGGCCGATCTTTATATTATGGTTGGTCGGCTTTTCATCTATGGATCCCGCGTTGTTTATATGCTAATTATCGGTGCCGATTGTCGATGCTGATCACCGATTCTGATTGTTGAGGCCGAGTATCGAGGCCGATTCGGATTTGTCAAGGCCGATTCCGATTTGTCGAGGCCAATTGTATAGGCCAATTTCAATTGTTGAGGCCGATTCCGATTTGTCGAGGCCGATTGTATAGGCCGATTATGATTGTCGAGGCCGAGTATCAAGGCCGATTCTGATTTGTCGAGGCCGATTATATAGGCCGATTCTTATTGTCGAGGCCGAGTATCGAGACCGATTCTGATTTGTTGAGGCTGATTATATAGGCCAATTCCGATTGTCTAGGCCGAGTATCAAAGCCGATTCCGATTTGTCGAAGCCGATTGTATAAGCTGATTTCGATTGTTGAAGCTGAGTATCGAGGCCGATTTCGATTTGTCGAGGTCGCTTGATATGCTGATTTCGATTGTCGAGGCCGAGTATCGAGGCCAATTCCTATGTCGAGGTCAATTCTGATTGTCGAGGCCGAGTATCGAGGCCGATTCTGATTTGTCGAGGCCGATTGTATAGGCCGATTCTGATTGTCGAGGCCGAGTATCGAGGCTGATTTCGATTTGTCGAGGCCAATTATATAGGCCGATTCCGATTGTAGAGGCCAAGTATCGAGGCCGATTTCGGTTTGTCGAAGTAGATTGTATAAGCCGATTTCCAATTGTCGAGGCCAATTTCGATTGTCATAGCCGAGTATCGAGGCCGCTTCCGATATGTCGAGGCCGATTCCGATTGTTGAGACCGATTTCAATTGTCAAGGCCGAGTATCGAGGCCGATTCCGATTGTTGAGGCTGATTTCGATTGCCGAGGCCGATTGTTGAGACCTATATGATGTATATGCGGCCCGTATTTGAGGCCCGTTGTGATGTGTATTCAACCCGTGTTTAAGGCTCAATGTGATGTATACGAGGCCTATGTGATCAGGCCCATTGTGATACATTGAGGGCCAGGCAATGGAGCGCGTTGTAATATATGTTAGGCCCATGTGAAAGGCCCATCGTGATGTGTATTAAACTCTTGACTGAGCCCCATGGTGTTGTATATTTGACCCTTGTGTGAGGCCATGGGTCTATTGTAGTTAGGCTCTATATGAGCCATTCCTTGGGGGCAATGTTGGTTAAATGTCCACATTATCGAGGTAGATTGTCGATGCCGGTTATTGATATCGATTATGAGTATGTGACAGCATAACATTATGAAACATGCTCATACGCATCATCTGCATGTTTGTTATAAGATATAATTGACCATTGCATAACTTGATGTTTTATTTAAACCAACATGGTTTAAATGATTTTTTTAAAACTCACAAGTATACGAATCAGATGTAGATATGGTACGTATTACGAGATCGTTCCCACGAGGACTGGTCGTCACAATTTAAATCTATGAATCTCCTTAACTAATCCAACAAATAATGGAGCGAATTACTAAGCACAATTCTATGAAAAAAAACAATTGAGAATAGGGAAGAAAATTCAATCAGAGAAAGCACTAGGACTTTCGAATCCACCCTTAATTATCCTAACCCTTGTTTTGTCTGTTGATTCACCTTAATTTAGATTGATACCACTTGTATAGAGAAAGCACAATCTGTGTCCTTAATCGGGAATACAGAATGTCTAATTCCTTTAAGCAATGCCATGAATAACATATCCCATGTCCTTGGTCGGGCACATGGAATGTACAGTTCATTAAAGCACCCTGTTTCTTCCTCTATAGGAAACCTGTTCATGATCAGACACAAACACCTAGAATAAGCATCCAAACAACATCCATATATATACTTTGGTCGAGTTCATAGATGGAGAAGTATAGAATTTAAACCAATCAAGCCCACTTAGAGAAAGGAACACACCAATCAAATCAAAGTAAAATAAAAAAAGAACAAGAGTATTCAAATTAGGGGCTTCATCTCAGCCCTAGCTGAAAGATTAGCAATCTATAAAATTAATTAGGAAAGAAGGAAAAATAAATATGAAAAATAGGAACATCTCCCTTCTTCCTTCCCCTCTCTCTCCTATCTTCTTCTCACTGGATCTGCTATTTTCCTCTGGATCTGGAATTCTCCAATTTTTGAATGCCCTTCCTCACTTTTTGCAACTCTTTTTATAGCTGATGGAGTGGCTGGAGTGGTGAAAATCGGATTTGGGAAGCTGTCGCACGCACAGCGAAAGCCTTTTCGCAGCCAAGTTCGGGGCCTTGAAACACCATACTTTCCTCGCTCAAATTCTAAAAAAACATCGTCCCTTAGGACTTTCTTGGGTCCTCTACATGATGGACGGTTCAGATCTACCATATGATCAAAGATGGTGGCCCACAATCGCCTGAAAAATCGGATATCGTAATATGTGCGAAACCTTTCGCACCCCTCGTTGTCGTGATCGGTGGACCCCACAGAAGTATTTTCTGGAAAATCCACCCCGTCCATTGGATTCAGGATAAAATTTCAGTCAAGAATAGGTAGTTTTGAACGTCCATTGACGCATCCCAGAGAAGAAAACACAAAAGATCAGTTTTTAACGTCCCGGGGCAGTCTACTTTTGGCCTCTGTACAGCACATGTGTGCATGCATGGACACAAAATATCAACATGGTTTTGTAGTGCTCGAGCCACTCTACAAGATGACCGGCTTGGATTGTCCGGAAGGGACACGTGTGGGCTCACAGCCAGCTGTAAAAACGGACAGCGTCCATCTGTGACACGTTGCTGAAACGGCAACTGCCGTTGCCGTGGGTGGGAGAGGATTTGGAAGGCGGTCAGCGCTGACTGCCTCTGCTGCTGTGGTGCGGCTCTAGTGTGTAGTGCACATATACACACTCGCTTCTCATACGGGGCCTACTGTAATGTTTTCGAGAAATCCAAGCCGTCCATCCTGTTTCTCTTATTATTTAAACCATCTAGGTAAATATTGAAGAAGGTCCAGATATCAGGTGGGCCTGAAATCAACGGTTTGCGGGCTGATTTGTCAGTTGGGGCACTTCCATAGTGATCCGAGGGCTGAAATTTGAAATGTACGGTTAATTTATGTCCCTAATCCCATGTATAAAGTTTCGAGCCAATTGGATGGAGGGAACCATGTGATCTTTCATTCTGGACCAGTTTCGGGCCTCTTTAAACGTGAACGGCTTGATTTCCTCGGGTCCCTGGCATGTAAATTCTTCAATATTGGTCCTCTGAGGTTCATCCCGTGCTCTGGTAATTTCGGAGCGTCAAATCTATGCTTTTAACATCATTTTTCAATACACGCTCCTGATTTCATCCTGTAATAAAAACACAATTAAAATATGACATTAAGCATTATCATGTATGTAAAATTAGGTAATAGTCGGGGTCTGAGATGTAATATTTGACCCTCATCACAACCCCCAACCAGCATTTTGCTAGTCCCGAGCAAAACATGCGAAAAATAATTTCAGAAATATACGACAATTCTTGTAAACCCAAGTGACTTGTGAACAGATAGTTGAGATGTGAAAATTCTAAAATTCATGAATGGTGAGAAGAATTTTCTCTAGAAATCAAGCTCACAGTAAACTTCATAATCAAGCTCAAAATATTAATCCATTAATTAGAACAATTTTAAACATTGAGTTCCATGAGTGTATAGTGTAATCTCGGCTTATAATCATTAAAAGATCCAATTGTCAATTTCATGATATCATTAGTAATTAACAACAGAATTCATGACAACCAAAACTTGAAACTAAAACATGTCAACAGATTAACTTTTCAGTCTACCAGCCTGTGATATTCTTTATGAACAGTAACACCAATGAGAGGAATCAAATTCTCACCTATAGGGAGCAAACCTATGGTGAAAACTTGTCGCCTAACTTCTTTTTTTTTTTTTTTTATATGTCAACTATGGAGAATCAAATTCTCACCTATAGGGAGCAAACCTATGATGACGATTATGCAACTTACTCTTTCAATTCTTCTTTATAAACTGATGCTAAAAATTTTGTTTTTCAGGCTGGTTCCTTTCATGCCTAATGATTACCAAGTTACCATTTAATATCGAAATGAAAACTTAATGTGTAAGTAAGATCTGATATGTGCAATCCTGGCTCAATCAATGTTTACAACTTCTAATCATGGATTAACAATTCAAACTTAACTGTGAAATCTACTAGACAACTGAATCTAAGAGTCATAAATTACTCACATTTTGTATCTTGTAATTTTAAAATCACAACTATCCTTCAAAATCACTTTAAATTCATAAGAAATTCCAGAAAAAAGTTTAAAAATTTTCACAATTTTGCTCAAGACCAAGAAAATACTGATTAAGTAACCTAATCTCCCACCCCCAACCTAGAATCTACATTGTCCTCAATGTAAAAGAAATAAGCATGCAATGCACATGGGACAACGAGAATAAAAGAGGAGTGATGGAAAGATAGTACCTGGATGGAGAATCAAGAAGCTTTCTCAAAAATATCAACATAAAAGCAGGTCAGCACAAGAGAGATATCAACAAAATCAAAATAAAAATAGCAAAAATAAAATTCTAAAAAAAAAATCCTACCTATACCACTTTCGCAGGTGCTCTCGATTGCATTTAGCGTATGCAACAAGCCTTTAAACCCCTAGGTTACCCCTAGTGGACGAGTTGTAGTCTCATGAGGGTTTGCAGAAATATTACCCACAAACATTGAAGTAACTAACTAGGAAAAAAAATAATACATAAAACAAAAGGCTGGGTTGCCTCCCAGGAGCGCTAAGTTTAAACGTCTTCAGCCAGACAAGAACGAACCATGAATTAACTAATCTTTATAACCAGGGTCTGCCAAAGAAATTACCTCAACACCTTGATTAACCAATCCCAGACAAGTGATGTGAGTTCCCATGAACTGTGCTATCTGAAATGAGATAACTGTTACTATCATCAAATAGTTTAAGGACTTCTGCTCGAACGACTTCTTCCATATTAGGATCACGCTTCCTTTGCATTTCACGCGACATTCCCGCAGCATGATCCATACATTCAGTGGGGCATACTCCCCATATTTTCGCTATCTTCCGTTCAATTGCTGCCTTATATGTGCTAAGAACATTAAGCAGCCTACTCGCCTTTGCCTTCTCAAAGTTAGACACTGTGTTGTCAGGAAGAGTCTCAGAGGGATGAAGAGATTCCCCTTTCGCTCTCCATTTTTCAGTCTCCAATATAGGAGTAGAGTCGAGCAGTGCATTGACTTCGTGGATGGGACTATCTATGTCAAAATCCGTGCCATATTGTGCTAAGCAGGTCTCAAGTGGATCTTCAAAAGAATTACGGAAGGAGTCCTGCACTAAACTCTCAATCATGTCCACTTCAGATATGTCATCCAAATCTGCGGATTGTTGTCCTGCATTAAAGACATTGAGTTTAATATTCATGTTACCAAACGACAACTTCATAACTCCATTTCGGCAATTTATAATAGCATTAGATGTAGCCAAAAATGGATGACCCAAGATGACTGAGATCTGACTATGAGGATTCTGGACAGGTTGAGTATCTATAACTATGAAATCCACTGGAAAATAAAATTTATCAACCTGGATTAACACATCTTCAATAACACCCCGGGGCACCTTGATAGATCTATCAGCTAGTTGTAATGTTATTTTAGTCGATTTCAACTCACCAAGTCCTAGCTGCTCATAAACCGAATATGGTAACAAATTGACGCGCGCCCCTAAATCAAGCAATGCCTTCCCGATCTTATGATCTCCTATGCCGCAAGAAATGGTAGGAGCTCCTGGATCCCTAAATTTAGGAGGGGGTTATGTTGAATCATGGAGCTGAGTTGCTCTGCAAGGAAGACTTTCTTATGAACATTCTGCTTACGCTTTTGAGTGCATAAATCTTTAAGAAACTTAGCGTAAGGAGGGACTTGCTTGATAGCGTCAAGCAACGGAATGTTGACTTGCACTTTTTTAAACACATCTAGGATTTCATCAAAGTTGTTTATTTTCTTCATTGGTGCCAGACGTTGAGGAAAGGGTGCTTTGGGCACATAGGGTGGCACATTAGTAGCTCTTGGAGAGTCAGAGAGCTTTTGAACTTTGGATGCATTAGTGAGTTTCTTTGCTTCATCTTGATCTTCTGCTTTAGAATTTGATTCATCCCTAGGCATCTCTATTCTGTTGTCAATCTGTTTGCCTGACCTAAGGGTAGTGATCGATTTAGCTTACTCATGATATTGCCCTTGGTTGGAATTAGAGCCAATCTCATACTGTCCCTTTGGGTTAGCCACAGGTTGGCTAGGAAACTTGCCCTTCTCTCTCTCACTCAATGTGGCAGCTAGTTGACCCATTTGTACTTCCAGCTTGGCAATGGATTGCGCATTTGCATGTAAGCTTTGCTGGTTGGCTAGTAAGGTTTGTTGAGTGTCTTTTTGTAATTGGAGTGAACTCTGCATAAAAAGATTGAGTGTATCCTCAAGAGATGGTTTCCTTGATTGTGCAGGCAATTGTTGATATTGCGGAAAATGCTGAGGTTGCATAGGAGGATTTTCGGATGGTCCTCCTTGTTGTGATCCTTTTGCCCAAGAAAAATTTGGATGTCTAGCCCAACGTGGGTTGTAAGTTTCTGAGAAAGGATTATTCCCAGGTCTTTGAAAAGTGTTCATTGCATGTACTTGTTCAGAAAGAAGTTCAGGGATGCTGAACCAGATGGACAAGACTGCATAGGATGGGCAGGACTAGAACATATGGCACATGCCTCGACTTGAGCTGTTTGTGGAGGTATATTATTTAATACCAGAGCATTAACTTTCTTTGTCAGGTTATCAAGCTTGACGCACAGATCTGGCATGACTCCTATCTCATATATACCACCTCTCTTTTGTGGTTGGGGACTTCTGTCACCTCCATTTGAAAAGTTCCATTGCTGAGAATTTTCACACAAGGTTTCAAAGAAGTTCCATGCTTCAACATCACTTTTGGTCATGAATGACCCTCCACTGGTGGCATCAACCATGCGACGGTTCTGGGGTGTCAAACCGTCATAGAAGTATTGAACCTGTTGCCACTTTTCAAAACCATGGTGTGGACATTTAAGAAGTAAGTCCTTCCATCTTTCCCAACATTCATGAAAGTGCTCTCCCTCTTTTTGTGTGAAATTGGTAATTTCCCTATGGAGAGCATTAGTTTTGTGAACAGGGAAGAACTTATTTAAGAACTTTCTAGAAAATTGGTCCCATGTAGTGATAGACCCAACTTCCAGAGAATTCAACCATGCTTTCGCCTTATCCTTCAAAGAAAAAGGAAAAAAGCGTAAACGGATCGAATCGTCTGAAAAGTTTTGAAACCTAAAGGTAGAGCAAATGTCTAGGAATTCTTTCACATGATGATATGGGTCCTCCTTGTCTAAACCATAAAAGGAAGGCAACAACTGTATGACCCCAGTCTTGAGTTCAAAGTGTGCTGCCGTGGTGGCGGGCAACACTATGCATGAAGGCGCATTGAATTGGACAGGAGCTGAATAATCTCTAAGAGCTTTAGTTCCATTCTCATCCACCATTTCAAATAGGATGTTTCTAAATCTTCTACGAAAAGTTCTTTCTATTTCTGGATCAAAAGGTGCTAGTTCTATGTTTAGAGATCTACGTCCTAGCATAAACTATGTTATTGCAATGTAAAACTAAACTAAGAAGCAACCTAAGAGAAATAAAACTAGAACTAGAAACTATGAGATTCTAAAACAAATTAAAACTATGTAAATAAGAATGGGAAGAAAGAACCCGGAAAAGGAGATGATTGATGGCAGAAGATTTAAGAAGCTCCTCCTTCACTTAGTAGCTTCCTTCCTCAATTCCTGTAAATAAAAACAAAAACAAATCAAGTTTCCTAAAATAATGATAGAAAAATCCTAAGCAACGGTTAATTTCTAAAAAAGAAAGTTTCTAAAACTAGAAAATAGAAAGTTTCTAAATCCAAAGTTAGAAAATAGAAAATTCCTAAAAAATAAAAACCTAATTCTCAAAATAGAAAGTAGAGAAGACTGGAGAATTTAGAAAGATGTTACCAATTTGGAGATCTATGTTAGAATCCTGCAAAAGAAAACAAAATAAGTTAGTTTCTAAAACAGAAAATCTAAAATTAGAAATTTTCTAAAGAACAAAAAAGAAGAGTTAGTTTCTAAAAAGGAAAGAAATCCTAGAATTAGAAAGTTACTAAAAATAAAAAGCTAAGTAAGTTTCTAAAAAGGAAAAAGAAATTTCTAAAACTAGAAAATAGAAAGTTACTTAAAAGAAGAATCCAAATCTAAAAATAGAAAATTCAAAAATTCAAAAAAAAAAATTCTAGAATTAGAAAATTTCTAAAAAGTAAAATCCTAATTCTAAAAATAAAAATTAGAAAAAGTAAAAAATTTAGAAAGGGATTACCAAATTAGAAGTTTATTTCAGGACCCTACAAAACAGGAAATAGGTTAATTTCTAAAATAAAGAAAAGAACTCTAAGTTAGTAAAATCCTAAGCTATGAATTATGATAAGAGAGAATCCTAAATTCAATTTGGAACGAAACAGTCCCCGGCAACGACGCCAAAAACTTGATGTTTTTGTTTAAACCAACATGATTTAAATGATTTTTTTTAACTCGCAAGTATACGAATCAGATGTAGATATGGTACGTATTACGAGATCGTTCCCACGAGGACTGGTCGTCACAATTTAAATCTATGAATCTCCTTAACTAATCCAACAAATAATGGAGCAAATTACTAAGCACAATTCTATGAAAAAAATAATTGAGAATAGGGAAGAAAATTCAATCAGAGAAAGCATTAGGACTTTCGAATCCACCCCTAATTATCCTAACCCTTGTTTTGTCTGTTGATTCACCTTAATCTAGATTGATACCACTTGTATAGAGAAAGCACAATCTGTGTCCTTAATCGGGCATACGGAATGTCTAATTCCTTTAAGCAATGCCATGAATAACATATCCCATGTCCTTGGTCGGGCACATGGAATGTACAGTTCATTAAAGCATCATGTTTCTTCCTCTATAGGAAACCTGTTCATGATCAGACACAAGCACCTATAATAAGCATCCAAACAACATCCATATATATACTTTAGTCGAGTTCATAGATGGAGAAGTATAGAATTTAAACCAATCAAGCCCACTTAGAGAAAGGAACACACCAATCAAATCAAAGTAAAATCAAAATATAACAAGAGTATTCAAATTAGGGGCTTCATCTCAGCCCTAGCTGAAAGATTAGCAATCCATAAAATTAATTAGGAAAGAAGGAAAAATAAATATGAAAAATAGGAACATCTCCCTTCTTCCTTCCTCTCTCTTTCTCTCCTATCTTCTTCTCACTGGATCTGCTATTTTCCTCTGGATCTGGAATTCTCCAATTTTTAAATGCCCTTCCTCACGTTTTGCAACTCTTTTTATAGCTGATGGAGTGGCTTGAGTGGTGAAAATCGGATACGGGAAGGTCAAATGTCACAAGCAAGAAAAACCTTTCGCAGCCAAGTCGGGGCCTCGAAACACCATACTTTCCTTGCTTAAATTCTAAAAAAACACCGTCCCTTAGGACTTTCTTGGGTCCTCTACATGATGGACGGTTCAGATCTACCATATGATCAAAGATGGTGGCCCACAATCGCTTAGAAAATTGGATTTCGTAATATGTGCGAAACCTTTCGCACCCCTCACTGTCGTCATTGGTGGGCCCCACAGAAGTATTTTTTGGAAAATCCACCCCGTCCATTGTATTCAGGATGAAATTTCAATTAAGAATAGGTAGTTTTGAACGTCCATTGACGCGTCCCAGAGAAGAAAACACAAAAAGATCAGTTTTTAACGTCCCGGGGCAGTCCACTTTTGACCTCTGTACAGCACACGTGTGCACGCATGGACACAAAATATCAACATGGTTTTGTAGTGCTCGAGCCACTCTACAAGATGAACGGCTTGGATTGTCCGGAAGGGACACGTGTGGGGCTCACAGCCAGCTGCAAAAACGGACAGCGTCCATCCGTGACGCGTTGCTGAAACAGCAACTGCCGTTGCCGTGGGTGGGAGCGGATTTGGAAGGCGGTCGACAAGACTGGCCGACCACCTTCGGCTGGCGTGGTGCGGCTCTAGTGTGTAGTGCACATATGCACACTCGCTTCTCATGCGGGGCCTACTGTAATGTTTTCGAGAAATCCAAGCCGTCCATCCTGTTTCTCTTATTATTTAAACCATCTAGGTAAATATTGAAGAAGGTCCAGATATCAGGTGGGCCTGAAATCAACGGTTTGCTATGGTGATTTGTCAGTTGGGGCACTTCCATAGTGATCCGAAATTTGAAATTTGAAATGTACGGTTAATTTATGTCCCTAATCCCATGTATAAAGTTTCGAGCCAATTGGATAGAGGGAACCATGCGATCTTTCATTCTGGACCAGTTTCGGGCCTCTTTAAACGTGAACGGCTTGATTTCCTCGGGTCCCTGGTATGTAAATTCTTCAATATTGGTCCTCTGAGGTTCATCCCGTACTCTGGTAATTTTGGAGCATCAAATCCATGCTTTTAATATCATTTTTCAATACACGCTCCTGATTTCATCCTGTAATAAAAACACAATTAAAATATGACATTAAGCATTATCATGTATGTAAAATCATGTAATAGTCGGGGTCTGAGATGTAATATTTGCTAGAGCATACAGTAATCACAACACATATGCATTATCATCATATGTCATAGTGCCGGTTGTTATGAGTCTCCGTGATAGGCGAAGATTGTCTCACATGAGTACACGGTATGCGCAGGATTGATGTATGACTGGATTGTATGACTCATGTATCTTGCATTATGTGTTGTGATTACTATATGCTCTAGCGACATCAGGGTCGTAGCCTCCACAGGTATTTTGTGGATAGCTAGATAGGACACTGAAAATCTGATCTACATGGTGTGTTATAGATATCCATAGATGAAAGTCCCTAAACCCTCTTGGTTCTAAAGGTTGCTCCAACGTCTAGACTAAGTGGATGCATGAGCGCATGAGGGCCGTATACCGTTAGGTCGCGTCTCCCACTGTATTGTGGTCTGTTGGAAAGGGGTACGACCTTACCTGCTTGAGAGGAGGGGGCATTGCTAGGCTGAGTCTGACCACCTCGAGGAATGGGTCCGCTATCGACGAGCCGGGCCCGATATTGGCAGGTGGATAGTGAGGTCTCTTCCACTCACCTTGTCGCGCGCGATGTGGCGGCAATCTAGTTTGGAGTGTAATAGACCCTGGTGATTTTCCAGAGATGAACCGTATTGATATGTGAACTTATTGAGTAGGAGTTACATACTCATGCATTCATTTCATTCACTATCCACTCGGGTTGGTGGTGCGCAAATAATTGTTGTATACCTTCGCATGGCTGGGATTTTGGTTAGGCGCGCGACTAATCTGAGATCAGGAGTTTACCACATCGAGTCTGACTATCCAAATTTAGGTATGGGACTGGTTTGGATAAAAGTCCCTTATGTTGGATCCCATAGCCTGCGATACTACGTACTATCATCCCGACTTCATACTCCAGCTTAGTCATTTCATTCGCATCGCATATTACATTGCATCCTCAACACATAGTATTTAGCTTATTGTCTTCGCATTGCATAGTTGATCTACATTGCTTCCTCAGTATATGATATTGGTTTATTATATTTTTGCATCGCATAGCCTGGATAAGGCTGATGGTATTTATAGGTCTATCAGCATGTTTTCGCATTATTCTGATATTGCTTACTTGACACTTACCTTGTACACACACCTTTACCACCCACTAAGCTTTCTATAAGCTTATGCACGATAGATGCTAGGTTGCAACAGCATTGAGCTTGGATCGTGCAGCGGACTTATGAAGCTTTGATTTTGATATATGTATTTTCCTTCAGCAATGTACTCAACTGTTTATATTAGTGGATATGTGATGATGATGTTGCCTTTATGATTTGGGTATACTTGTGGTTATGCTTATTATGAGATGAATGTACAAAAAAAAAATCCTCCTTGTAGGATCCCGGGATCGAAATCTAGCATATAAGCGCTGGGAGCCGAGAATGGGATACTATGGAGGCTGTCTGCACCTGATTCGGTGATAAAAAATTTTGTGAGCTTGAGTTTCGAGTTTGAGGCTGACATAGATTGTGTAAGAAAGGCATGAGTTTTATAAGATTTTCTTGACTTATGGGGTTGCTTGGAGATGGTGTGAAGTGATATATACTTGACATGCACTTGACATGATGGGATTGATTAATTGATTGAGGTGACAAGTCGTAGAGATTCTCTTGGGTTTTGCAACGCGCGACGTTTTTCTCGAACTGAACGCGGGCCCACTTCTCTTGGCTTGGGTATCGTCTTAGTGAATGAGACGCGACATCAAAATCGGGGCGACGGCGCGGTCGCTAGGGTACAAGTCTCGGGTTGAGCCGACTCTGGTTGATGGCGTGTAACTCGGAGTCATGCACAAACGACGGATAAAGGTTGATGGTTACCGAAATTTGACAGGGAAGACCGAGCAAGCCTATAAAACGGTATGATCTAGGATACGGGTCTTACATATCATACTCCAGGGACAATTAAATTAAGCAAGCAGAAGACTGCGATAAGTATATAGAGCATATAAGTGGCAAGTCCCCAGAGTATCAACATGTTGCCAGGTTAAATAAATTACATGTATAGTTCCAAAAATTACAAAATGATAAAGTGTAATGTCTACTAATCCATATCCTTGTAGTCTCGTCGGTGTAACTCCAGGTCTACATAGACCTGTTAGAGAGTTGCATGTAGGAGAACTTCTCCTAGTCATCATAAAAGTCAAGCTCCATCTCGTAAGCCTCGCCATCACCTGTAGCTGCAACAGAGTCTGGTTGGTGTTTTAAAACACTGTCCTAGAGTGGGAGTGAGTGATCAACTTAGTGGTACTATAAGGCAAAAGATAACATGTTATCAATTCAGTCAAGCAGTAATGATAAAGTAATACAACAAGCATTCCTAGGTACTCTGGTTAATGTAAGGATGATATGAGTTAATGATGTATGCCCTCGCCTACACTTCCTCTGCAATATCATCTCACGATCGCGGCATGCACCCTTTCCTCTGTGCTCAACTCCAATGCCAAAGACACATGCAAATGTGGTGCATGTGGGTGATTAGCCAAGTTCTTAATTAAACTCATTCATACAGCAGGTTTGGGGAGTTAAGGTACCTCCCTTTATATCATTGACCCAAACAATGGTCCATTTAGGATCATCAATCCTAATTAATCACATACGATAGACAAGTTATAAGGCAACATCACCCTTAATTCAAAAGCAGTGGACAAACAAGTTTAGGTCACTACGAAGAGGCTCGTCACCTTAGCATAAGCCTTAGTTTATACTCGAGGTTACTTCACCGATGCCCTACTAACTGACAGTCTATTTTTGAAGGCTCGTCACCAACCTGACTGGAGACCACAGCCAGGCTGCGTCGGGGTAGGCCTCGTTTGTACTCGAGGTCACTAGGGGAAGGCTCGTCACCTTAGTGTAGGCCGACAACTCGAATACAGTGTCGCATACCACAGTATTCGACTCATGAGTTTGGGTTACTCACTAGTCACTACAGGGAGGCTCATCACCCCAGCGTATGCCAATAGCTCGACCATGGTGTCCCATACCACCATGCCCAGCTCATGAGTCTTAACATATCTTGGTACCATAGTTGAAACGGCTTTGCATTGGTAAGGGGTACCTTAGATTCAAACAATAGCGTCCATACATGGTAAACACACACTAGGCTAATCGGTTAATTAGACAAGTTCGACTCGTACGAGCATACGCTAAATTAATCGACAAGGTACCACTGTCGACAATCATTGTTCGACTTGGATTCACCGAACGCATCAAATGTGGCGAGACTAATTCGACCACTCAACAAGAATTGTTACCGATTGCTTAGACTAGGTAATAGTCCCAATCACACTTAAGTGCAACATATAGAGACATGTGATAATCATATAGACATTTAACAAATAATCCAAACACAACATTCATATAAGCATTTTATCAAAACTCATAAAACATGTTATAACACATAGGCATGCTATACATGAATCATATAGTGATGATTTACAATACATGAAGAAAACTTATTCATATGACTAAGGGAACTAAGGATCCCGTCTTAATGTACTTAATAAGTACAATCCATCAACAAAATCTCATTCAAGCATTTTAACAAACATATAGTGAGCATATTACCATACATATGTATTTCATCCACAGATCACATAGTAGTAAGGTAGATTACATGAAAGAATTTATACACATAGATAAGGTAGTGAGAAACCTATCTCACCACCCTTAATCATCCCAATCCAACGAACAATTATTCATTTAGGCATTTTATCAAACACTTAGCCTACACATTACTACGTACATACCCTAATATAATTGTAGATTATATTATAGCAAATCCTTTCGCAAAGGAGTTGTTATACATACAACAAGCGTGCATTCAAGATTAATAGTCATGGCAAGTACAAATCATGATAATAAATTTATTCAAACATTTCAACAAACACATGGAATGCATTATATTTAACATAGTTCATATATATGTGTAATATGCGGAAAACATCATATCTAAGTGCATGTGACAACAATCAAGTCAGTCATAAATCATTAACTGACATTGAAAGCCTTAAAAACCATAACCAAAACGTTTATAGTCCGCACTTTTCGTCGGGTAACTCGAATCGAACTCAGTTATAACACTACGCCTTTGTCAATGACACAACGGTTGCTTAAATCAATGAAATAGGTTAGCTATTTCACTAGTTCCTCTATTTGAATCCCTAAAATAGATTAGGGTAAGGATTTCTTACCCAAAAGTGGATTTGGATTCACCGGTGTAGCGATATAGGTAGGATAATTCGATAAGTGGAGTGGTGGGATCGAATCCCAGCAACGATCTCCCTCCCTCTCACTCTTCTTCTCACTCTTTTCTCTCTTCTCTCTCCTAGGGTTAGAGAATTTGTATGGAATGAGAGAGGGGTGGGTTAAGGGCTATTTATAAGCCCAGAACTGATGTCAAAGGTCCCAGGGCCATGATATGCTTAGGTTATAGCCAAAAATCATCTATTTCGAGCCAACGGAACCCATCTGGAGGCCCATTTTCTGCATATGGTCCAGAGACAGCTCCCTGACATTGGATCTAGGTCAGGTTAAGTTTTCAGTCCGGTCGGATTTATGGATCGACCACGGAGGACCAGTTTCAATTCAATGGTCATCGTCACTAGATCAGGGGCACAAGTACACTGACCTGTATAGGGAAATTTTCTTGATCCGTGGGTTTATTTGAGTCAGATTCTGATGGTCTGAAACCTTAAATTTGGCCTGCAAGTGAACGGTCCAATTCACTTAATCTGAGTTCATTTCCTAAAGATATTCGCATTTCTCACACACTTCGCTCAGGGCTCTAGTTGTGCGTTTCTGGATACTATTAGGACTTGATTTCCTAGATAGGCATCAAGCCCAGTAAGGCGGTCATAACCGTATAGTTTCGCGGGAATCGGATTTTCGACGCGCGGTCCAAGTCCGATACGGAGTTTCAATGTGCCCCCGAGAGCAACAGGGTTTAAATATTGATCCTAGATTTTTAGGTAATGTAGAGTTAGTGATTCTACCGGTTTTGGGTCTTACAGATTGTATAGAAAGCAGTTCAAGCTAATTTACTAATTAATTCAGTTTAGTACTTAATAAATTTTCGTTTAATTTCTGAAGGCTTCGGTCCTTAGTGATTTCTGCCTGAGGTGGTACTCGGGTCTTTGTACTGATTTTTTCAGGATGTTAAGTGGGCCACGATACATGAGTCTTAACCTTTAGTTATCGATTTATTATAATTAGTGGTTGGATAGAAATTTGATCTAGGAGTGAAGATTGCTCGCTATGGTCACACTTAGGGTAGATTAGAGGTAAATGTTAACATAAGCTAGGTCGTTACTTATACACGGTAACACCAGAGTACTGGAAAGTATGGGGTGTTACATGATACTCGGTCAGGTCCATAATGTCGAAAGTACTCGAGATCTCTATGTCATCTGGAAAATCAACAACGTAACCGTTCTCATCGATCTTTCGGAAGATTGACAACGGTCCAATCTTCTTATTATTCAACTTATTGTGGGTCTCGATCGAAAATCTCTCCTTATATAGATGCACCTATAACACGCTCGCCCACCTTGAACACTTTTTACCATCGATGCTTATTAGCTTGCTCCTTGTACTTGTCATTCAAAGCTTGTAACTTGGCTTGCGCATCCATATGAATACCCATAATTTGGTCCGCCATATGTTATTTTGCAATGCTCATGCCTAGAACTTGGGCAAAGGGATCAAGTCAAGTGTGTGGTGGGACACTCAACTATAAACGATATGGAATAGAGACTTTCCTATCGAGTAATTCACCGCGTTGTTGAATGCAAACTCCACACGAGACAATGTTAAATCCCACTACTTCGATCTGTCACCTGAAATATATTGGGAGATGTTTCCCAACGTGCAATTCACCATTTCAGTCTGCCCATCAGTCTGTAGGTGGTAAGCGCTACTGAACTGAAGTTACGTATCGAATCGATTTTATAAAGTTCACTAGAAGTGGCAAATGAACTTCGTGTAATAGTCAGAAGTTATAGTTTTGGGAACCATATGTACCTGCATGACCTCTCTGAAGAATAAATTCACTACGTATGTTGCATCGAGAGTTTTTCTTACATGGGATAAAGTGCATCATCTTTAAGAAATGATCTACCACCACAAACATGAAATTCATGTCGTGCTGTGTTCACGGGAGACTAAGCACAAAGTTCATAGATAAGTTCTCCTAAGGGCCATCAAGCACAAATAACAGGGCGTAGAGGCCTATATTTTAAAACTGCCACTAGAGGTCTGACAAACGTGACAACATTACACTACTTTATCCACATCAGGTACCAATTGCGGCTAGTAATACTATTCCTCAACAAGTGCCCATGTCTTGTCTCACCCAAGGTATCCCACCAAGCCCACCTCCATATAGCCCTTAGATAATCTGCTCCCTTAAAAATTTTTAGGGGATGCATAGTTGATTCTCTTTGAAGAGAAAACTATCTTGCATATGTAGGTCACCAGGATGACCCTCTTGGCACCTCATTTATGCATCTTTGAAGTCTTCATTCCCGACATACAACTCCTTGAACGAACGTGAATTCTTGCAAAAATGCGACCCATCTAACTTCCATACGATTCACATTAGCCTGACTATTAATAAACTTTAAGGCTTGATGGTCAGTGTAGAGAACAAACTCTCTCTGAATCAAATAATTTCGCTAATGTCATAGTGTCGTGCTTGAATCACTACATATAACTCAAGCTCATATATTGACCACTTCTTTTGGGCTTCATTGAGCTTCTTGCTATAGAATACTACTAGCCTACTTTCCTATGATAAGACTCCAATTTTGACTTATAAGGCGTCACACTCAACTTGGTGTATTTTGGGATAGGAGAAGTTACTTTAGCCAACCAACCCCGCTACGCTGGGTAGCCCATGCCGAATTTGCGAGATTCCATCAGATTGACGATCAAAAGTCTCTTTTATTTTCGTTTTTACTATAAATATTAAGTTTTAGTTTGAGTATAACTTTTTGATCATTTGAGTTGTTAACTTTTTGATCATTTGAGTTGTAGGAGTGATGCCCCACATGAAAAAGTGCTTATAAAAGTTATGAGGACAACGTGGTTAGTCTAAATTGGACACTATTTTTGGCCGAAAATCATTAAGTCTAGTAAGAATGTCTATACATAGTAAGTTTACTATATATAAGAAGTCACGTTTTTAGGAAGTTTGAGTTGAAGTTTAAGTTTAAAACTCCATCCTAGGTTTGAGCTCATTATTTAAAGGATTGTAATTTCATTTTTTTTAAAAATTATCATTAATCAGTTTATTTTGAATTTATTAGAAATTATTTCTACTTTTATCCCTCGTGGGTGGATTCGAGGAAGCTCTGTGAGGAGTCCAGGAGCTCCATGAATTCCGAGTAGATATATCATTAAAAAGATGGTGCTCGACCTCATCATGAGGTTGAGAAGCTGATGGACGGAAAGGATTTCTTACGGACGCCCTACTTAGCCTCCTAGGGCAGGAACTTCCTATAGGCAGGGTAACTTGACTCCATCACAGAGCAATCTCTCTTCATCACCAATTGTGCTTTTGAAAATGGTGGTGGCTAATCCTCCTCACATATGAAACAAAGTACTTCAATCCAAACCATCTAAGTTGTGGGTCCCATCGTCAATAGAGAATCCCTCTAAGAATACTAACTATCTATTTAATTAGTGTCAAACAATTGAAAGGTTAAAAGTAACAGAGGGATGGTTCAAATTTGAAGAGAAAATGATCAGGTGGTAAACATTAATTATCATCTCTGTGTAATTTATTTGTTATGATCCATCAACAGTAGGAAAAATAAATGGTGCCATGTGCATGGTTGAAGAAATTAACCACATTAAAAATGAAAATAAAAAATAGTAACCAAGTAACTTAAGAGCCTATCCCTGTCATAGGACGTGGACCATGTCATGCATATATAAGAAAACAGCGTCATTAAATGCCATCATTTAAAACTTTATGGGGCCTAGTATAATGGTCATTTGCCATCCAACTTATTAAACAGGTCACACAGACCTTGATGAAGGGAATACACAAATATCAGCAGCATACCTTTATGGGCCACGAAATGTTTTTAATGGTGGGCATTCACTCACCACTGTTTCCTGTTCTTGTGGTGTCCACATGAGATTTAGATCTACTCATTTTTGGCTCGTTTTCTGAAATGATTTGAAATAATGATGGACGGAATTGGTAAAACAAATACATCATTACTGGCCTTTTTGTTGGACGTAGGTCAGTGGGGCCCACTGGTGAGGAATCACTAGTGGGTGGGTTCCATATATTTAAGCTTCTTCTGGCCTTCTCCTTTCTATTGAAATTTCAAATTCATCTTTGAATTTGATTTTAAATGGGAGATAGAGATAAGACCAGATTATCTGGTCTCATCCAATCTCTCATTCTTTCATATAAAAGGATGAGACTCTCTCTTAAAATAAGAGATAAGGAATACTGTGGGTATATAGAGATATATAGTGTGTACTAAAATTTATCCATTTGGACTTGTCCTTTGGATGATCTAATCCATAGATCGCGATTCGAGGCCACTTGTACCGTAGGATCAGAGGTGTGAGTAGATCCATCTACTTCAGTAGTAGATAAGCGGGCCGTTGGAGCGAGTAGTAGATAGGCGAGCCGTTGGAGCGTCAATCTTATGCTTTGTGATGGTTCCAAAACTCGTGTAGACCGTCAGATCTTGAGGGCTCACCTTCCGCGCTTCCCAACACTTTTGAGCAGATGCAGTATCGATTCCCTTGTGGGGGTGACTAACATTGAAGTGTGAACAGACAGTGGGGTGTACTGACAAGCTAACAGGAAAAAAGAAAAAAAAAAAAAAAAAAAGATTGCCTACTGACACTGCCAGCAGTGAGGTGGCCACAGGACCATGCTCCGTGGGCTCATTATAATGTATGTGTTTTATCCATGTCTTTCATCCATTTTTTCATATAATTTTGAGGCATGTTTCCAAGGATGAGGCAGATCCAAATCTCAACTGGACCACACCACAAGAAAACAGTGGTGATTGAACATCTGCCATTAATAACATCTTAGGGTCCACAGTAATGTTTATTTGTCATCTAACCTGTTTATTAGGTCACATATACCTAGATAAAGGGGAAAAAAATATCTGCTTCATCAAAAACTTTTGTGGCCCTTGGGAAGTTTTTATTGGTTAACATTTATTCACCACTGTTTCTAGTGATGTGGTCCACATGAGATTTAGATTTGCCTCATGCTCGTTCTCTAAAATGATCTGAAAAAATGGATAGACGCGTGGATAGAACACAGACATCGTTGCGAGGCCCACATAAAACTGTCCAGGTAGCTACTGCGTCGGTGCAATGGGCGTCCCATTAGAGCACTGTCCAGTAGTTATTGGCCGCTTACAACTTCAAGCACATTGCCCATTAACGCTGCGAACAGCTAGGTGACTACTCTACAGTACTATGCGGGCTTCACAATGATGGATTTATTTCATCCACATTGTCTATCCATTTTTCTATATCATTTTAAGCCATGATCTCAAAATTGAGATATATTCAAATTTCAAGTGGACCACGCTACAAGAAAATAGTGGTGATTGAACACCCAACCTTAAAACTTTTTAGAGCCTAGTGTAATGGTTATTTGCTATCAACCTGTTGTTTAGGTCACTGGATGAAGGAAAAACACAAATATCAGCTGGCCCTGAGAAGTTTTTAATGGTGGGCATCCAATCACTATTGTTTTGTGTAATGTGGTTTATATGAGACTTGGATCAGCCTCAATTTTGAGTTTGTGCCCTGTAATGACCTGATAAAAATAAAAAATGAAAAATGGATGAACGGCACCAATAAAACAAATAAAGTATAGGTCCACAAAGCACCGTCCAGTAGCTACTGACAGCCTCATCAGTTAACACCAAACGCGGATTGACAAGGATTGCCGGCTAACTTTGCCAGTAGGGAGGTTGCTACCGAACAGTGCATTATCCACTTAGTTCATCTATTTTTCTAGATCATACTTTGGGAATGAGCCTAAAAAGAGAGATCCAAATCTTAAGTGGACCACACCATGTGATAACAGTGGTGATTGAATGGAAATCGTAAAAAAACTTTCTCAGCCTAGTTTTATCGTTATTTGCCATCCAACCTATTGATTAGGTCACATAGACTGACCTTAAGTGATTCTTTATATACTACATGTTCAAATTTTGGTTTTAAAAAAATCAAAATATTTTAAAAATTTTATTTTTCTGCAAAATACAATGTTGAAATTTTCAAATTAAAATTTGCGGTTTTTTTAGTCCCACATTGAAAAGGATGAAAGAAATTTTGTGGTTCATAAGTGGATGTGTGTGTAGTATTGGTCTCAGCTCCATTTCCTATCGAAACAACCATTTCCAAGACCTTTTTCATAAATTTGCCAAGAAACAGTTGGAACGAAGGAGAAAAGGATGCAGAAACTACAAAAGTCGATTTTTTTCCCCCCTTTTTTGTGTTTTGTGGAATTTGCTTACTTGGACCTGCCGCGAAACTTGTAGGGCTTTCCTCTACCGGAGAATATGATGAAAGTCACCTTAGCATTGCAGCAAATTAAGAGTTTGTAGGATTTCTTCGAATGCCCTTTTTGGCATTTGACGGAAGTTACCCTGCCGTTGATTTTGTACTAATCCTCTCCAGCTCTACCCTTCCTTCCACTTTAGTAGAAAGAGAGAAATGAGGGATGGGTTTTAGGTCCCATTTATTATCAACAGAGAGACAGAGAGAAGGGCTTGGAATCTTGATTTTTAAATTTTAAAAAGAAGGTGAAATTTTCTAAATTTTAAATTTTGATAGGAGGGTTTTAAATTTTGAAATGGTTACAGCCCGGGCTGAGCTGACAGGATTTTGGACAGATAAATCCAGGTCAGCAGGCCTGATACTCCAGCTCGAGCACAGCCGATTGGCAGCCCTAATTAACATATTTAACGGTGGGTCCCACAATGAAGACGATTTGGTTAAGCTGATATATACCAAATCAATCATCGCCCTCTGCTTAAAGCGCCATGTAACCAAAAGATGTGGGGCCTCTGATGCCCATGTCACTTCCACTCCGTCCATTAGTTTCTAAAAAATTAGACATTAGTAAAATTAAAGTGGATCAACGCGCTGGTGAGCCCAAGAATAGCTCAAGGGCCAATGATTCATAATTTCGTTAGGGTATCTAGACCGTCCCAATCAGGAAATTGGACCACAAATTTCTGATTTTATCCACTTTAGTTCATTTTCTTTTTGATCAACTTGGGATCGTTTCAATACCAGAACATCAGTACAGTGGACGATCATAATCACGGTACCATTTGCGACATGCAGTACAGTGGACGATTCATCACCACATTTAACAAGTGTTACAAACACACCTCTCAAAGCTATTAAAAAAAAAAAAAAAAAAAAGCCCTCCAGATGAAGATTTATCACATACGATGTATCAGCCATGTTTCCCGCCAACATGTCTCGCCCATAGGGTATCTGATCCGTGAAAATGAGCCGCACTCAGGCCTACACACTCAATTGGATAGGCCCGACCGGTTCGAATCGTAGCATCGTTGTGATTTTATTCAACGCGTAGTGAAGAGTTCCTGAGAATTGGAGGTTGAGATAGGAAAGATAGGAAAACCTTCATGATTGTTGATCTAAATTAAGAACGTTTGTGCCTATATAAATCCATTTCGATCTGAGAAGATCAACTCCAATAGATCCCATCAGAATTCATTTGATCTCTCCAAAAAAACTCTCATTTTAAAAATATTGCTAGACGACCACTAATCCAGTCAGCCAGACGATCAACAACGTTTGAAGAGTTCCTAAGTAGAACCTTCATGATTGTTGATCTACTAAGAGGGTTTGTCTTATATTTATATGATGATTTAAGGACATCATATTTATATGTGATTTAGCCTCGTGCTAAAACTAAATAATTTTATTTTTTTAGTTTTCCGATATATTTTCCAACACTACAAAGTATGGGAAAAGTTAGGGTGTATTCAGTTGAAAATTCATGATTAATCATGTAATTCATGAAGAGTAACAAAAAATATCATGATCTAAAGCCTTCCTGGCCTCAGTAGTTTTTTAATGGTGGGCATTTAATCACTGCTATTTTGTGTGGGGTGGTTCACATGAGATTTGGACCTGTCTCAATTTTGGGCTCATGGCTTAAAATGACATGGAAAAATGCATAGACAACATAAATGAAACAAATAATCATGATGGGCCCATAGAGCACTGGCCGTCCCGTAGTTACCGGTGGCTACCAACAGCTTCTGTAGGCAATTTGCCTCCCTCTCTGCTAACGCTGCCAATAATGAGGTGCTCTATGGACTCCACGATGACGTATTTGTTTTATCTGCGCTCTCTCCCATATCGTTTTAAGACAGTGCTCTATGGGCTCTACGATGATGTATTTATGTCACTGTAGACTAAATATGTGCATGTATTATATTCCATAAATATATATTAATTCAATCCTAGGTTAGGTAATCCAGCTACCTTGAATGTAGACTCTTTGCTTAATTCCTCTGCAATATTTATTTCTTTCTTGCATTTGTGTGCTACATGATTAAGGAATATATTAGGAAATTTCGAATGGGAAATAGGGATTTTACTAATTTTTAGACCAGGCTTTGGGCTTTGGCCTGTTGTGTTGGCCTCGTGTTGGGCTTGGGCCAGGGCTAGGCCTCAGGTCTGACTCATTGAAGCAGCCTTCAACAGCACGTAGACAGAACAAATGAAGACAAAACATGTGCCTTTTTATTCTATACAGACAATGCATCAAAGGTGTGCACATAACTCTATTGGACCACACTTTACAGGTAATTGTATGTCAATGCTTCTGATATTGTGACCATCATCATCTAAGATAGTAGCAAGTAGGAAGGGATGACAACTACTTAATATCTTGATTTGTTTTTTCTGGAAGGTGCATTTCCTATGATTTCAATGTGTAGTTTTTTACTATTTATTAACTGATAAGTGGGTCTGAATGACTGGGAAATTTGCTATGTTATGCTTGTAAAATTGGGTTTGTTGAGAAAATAATTTTACTTGTTTCTACATGCCTAATGATGTGCTATTTTGTTTAATCTTTTTTCTTATCTATTTATTTTGGTTGCTGAAAATTTGTCCTACTTAAAATATGCCCATACAAGAATCGTTTTAGAATATTAATGATTATCAAGAATCAATATTTGGCAGAATGAATGCTTGCCACATCAACCAATACTCACCCTGCTGTTTTGAATGAATGAAGGGTAATCTCCCACATATTCATTGCAAAAATGTATATGGACTCTTCTTTTATTCCCTCATTTCTTATCATGCAGGACTGTGAGGAAGTGAAAGGATGTCTCACCGAAAGTTCGAGCACCCCAAGGATGGGTCGCTTGGGTTTCTCCCTAGAAAGTGAGCTTCTCATCACAGAGGGAAAGGTAATTTGGATTTTATTTTAGTTTATTGTAACGTCATAGTGGGTTGAACTATCGATTGGTGTGATACAATTCCTTTTATTTTTTTCGGATCTTTTATCCAGTAGAGGAACCCATGAGTAGCTCTGGACCCACTCTGTTAAGATATCAAAGCTTCAACCAAGACAATGAGGATTATGACTGGCATCAGCTTCGCACTGGTAATGATGGACTTCCTCTATCGATATAATATGAGATATTGAAACGATCCACTCATATCATTATGTGATTTTTTTTTTTTTCCAGCAATTCGTTTGAAGATTAGAGACACTCCACTGTCTTCAGTCAGGTGAATGGAGTTGGTCTTTTTTTGTTCAAGAAATTCTCCTCCTGAAAGCATGTTTTAATTTCTTGGGGATGTGTGGTTTATTGGATTCTCCATGCAGGAAATCGCGTTCTTCATCACCTTCACCACAATCTGGAACAATTTTCTTCACAGGTAATCTGGCAGGTATTGAGCTTATATGGTTGCAGATCTTGTTTTCTGATTTGATGCAATTGGGTTCAAAGGTCTTCATTGGGTTTGTTGTAAACTGAGTTTTTAACAGTTCATTAACTAGACACATTGGGACCGTCCTAATGAACTTCTCAGATCTTGCAGATCAAACTTGCCACATGCAGGAAGAGTAGGATTTGAAATACTACCCATCGCCATTATTTGGATATTTCACACGTGTATCACGTGTGACCAAGATCTGTATAAGCTCATATGAAGACTTGTGACCCACATGTGAATGAGCTAGTGTGAAATACCCAGATAGCCATCACATTTCTCTTCTACATATACTTTATACATGTCACATTTCTTGATTTTGATGACCCATGCCCTTCATGTCAGATTGGAAGGTGCTGACAATTCTTTTCTCCTTTCAATCACAATTTTCAATCATTTAGTTTCTTTTTCCAACTTAAAATAACTGTGATTATGCAGGGAAACTTCCTTTGTGTGACAGAATCTGATTTGGAGGATATCGGGCCCGCCTGGTTTTGCAGGATCTCATTACCAAATGGGTACTACATAAGAAATTATTTTGAAGACTATGGAGCTGTTCATTTTTTTTAAGGCCATGGACTCATCAATCAGTCATGACACTCCACTGTACAAGGAAATGGGTAATCACCATTTAAAACATGGTGGTAAATGCACACCAGTCTAGCCCTAAAATAGCAAGTGGGTGCAACACTAGAATTTCTAGCCATGGTTAACAGAGGAATGCAACATTGTGCCTCTTACTAGCTGAATAAGCTCAATGACAAAGGTTAGTTACAACAGGACAAATGAGGTTACCTGTCTGCTGTGGCAAAGCAGAGGGAGGTTGTCCCACTCATTACACACAAGGACAAAAGTCCTGATACAACATGATAAATGAGGTTACCTGTCTGCTGTGGCAAAGCAGAATCTAAGGGAGGTTACCTGTCTACTATATCATGCCCTTGGATGTTTGCTGAGGAAGTTGAGAAAGTAGGAGACTCCTATGTGTAAGTTCACACATCCATCATGTCCATTGATGCTTTGGAACGGTTTCTATTGATGCACTATTCCTCTTCCATATTCATAACTTAGTTAAAGGGCATGATGGAGTAGAATTCTAGCAGGTTCACTTGCAGGATTGTCCATTTTAGCTTTAAATGATTCGAGTCGGAGGCGCACTCTTGCTTTGTATCTCTTAGCTAGGCGCACTCTTTCTTGTTGTGTGTGGATCAAATGTTGTTCATTTACAAGTGTGGTTGTTTTCTTGGACTCAATTTCATATGGTAATTTGTGAACTTCTGGAGCAATCCATTCATTGGCAACAATTTTTGTTTTCTTATCAGTTGTCCCTGCTCTGATGGATCTATATGCCTGCATGTGCATATTGCAATTTTCAAAATTCGAGCAGTAAATACATTGAAAAACTAACATTGAATCATGAGGGAATGGAAAACTACAGATTTCATCAGTTACTCTGCTCTACTTTCTAGTCCATGATTTTATTTGTTTATTATTATTTTTTTTCCTATTGCGAAATTTTGATCTTTTCCACACTTATACCCATATGCTGCATCTGTCTACAATAGTTGCAATACTTGCCAGATTGCATTCCACTTCGGAATTTCTGGAATGGGGTGAATTCAGGCACACAAGTTCATAACTAGCTAGACTGAAAATATAGTAATTTGTAGATTTTAAGCTTGTTTTTCTGTAATAGAAAATGCAATTTGTTACAACCTTCAAGAACTAGTTCTTACCTCATTGAATGCTGGTTTCGAGGAAAACATTTGGTGCTGCCTTCATTGTAGAACCAAGGAAGTTAATTGCAATTTTGTCATTTTCACTCTGTCTAATGGATTTTTGCAATTCAATTAATTAGTGCATCCAAAGGCAGCCCAACGTAGCCAACATAAATTCATTAATCGAGTTCTTGTTTTCAATAGGTTTGCTGGTAATTTACTCAAGGGGCGGATAATTGGAGTGATCGGAGCAGGTTATATTGGATGAAAGAATAAAATCTATTGTTTCTGTGTGATTTAGATTGACTACCACCACCGCACTGGAAGAAGAGCTCGTATGGGAGCGAGAGGTTTGTAACTAGCCTCTTGTTTGGTTTGTGTGAAATGCACTCATACATACATGCTTCTATGCACCATGGATTTAAGCATAATCTGATTTAAGCGAAAGGTCTGTAATCATTATGTTTTCTTCTTCTTGTTTTTTTTTTTTTTTCCCCTATTTTTGTTATTTTCTTTACTTTGTTTATTTGATTGTTCATTTTGTTACAGACAGCCAAAGGCGCAAAGATATTTGGTGTTGCAGTAGCTGCCAGCGCTGATAGTCAACAAACTGGGAAAGATGGTGAAGAAAAGCTGAAAATGCACACGCACTGTTACTGCTGCTTAGATTATGCTCAGGTTTGTCTTGATATATATGTGGTTCTCTTATGTTGATGTTTGAATCCAAGAAGCTTGACTAAAGTCTTACTCACTGCTACTGTACATGTGTCTGTATGGATTTTTCTCTTGCTTTGCTTGATACGGTTGGACCATCTTTCATAAGTTTCTAGTAGGTGCAGTGTACGTTCACGTCCAACCACTTAAAAAATAAAAATAAAAATCAGCTGTATTCATATATCCAAAAGATCGAGATACATTTGGGCCACCCGTAGGAATAAAAGACCCGCGGGGCGGCCTATCCTGAGCGTAGGAAACTGTGCAAAAAAACGAACAGGGAAGAAAACCAAACAAATGCCAGGGGAGGGAACATCAGCTCGTAGCCTCCCTCGCTCAATTCCGAATCGAGCCCAAGCCCACCTTGTTCAGAAACAAGAGACCCCTAACCCGGTCTGGGAGGTCCGCGTGATTACTTCTCTCAATGGACACTTGCTCTCTACTGCCCATCCTAGCCATGGCGTCCGCCACGTCGTTGCCTTCCCGGAAGATGTGGTGAAAAAGGAACTGCCCCCTGCTCCTAAGAAGGGTGATCCTAGCAAGCCAATACCCCCATTTCCAACTAGAGCCGAGGGACCCACTGAAGAAGTTAACCACGAGTTGAGAATCTGACTCAACTTCCACCCCGAGTAATCCATACGTTAGACATTTCTCCATCCCGTCATGTATTGCCTTCAGCTCCGCACTGTCATTCGTACCAATCCCATAGGCCAAAGTGAAAGCAAACACAAACTCCCCTTGTCGTCCCTACATATCCCTCCTCCAGCTGAGTTGCCCGGGTTCCCCAATGCCGACCCGTCCACATTAAGCTTAACGCAACCAGGTGGGGGTTTAACCCATCTAACCACCATAGGGGGATTGGGAGAGGTGACCCGACGCCCGTCCGTCTTATCGCCATAAGTCGTCCCCCTACTCCGGACCGTGAAGGCAGACCCATTTCCCGATAGCCGATGACGTTAACGTTCCTCCCCATTTCTATGAGTTAGCCCATTTTGCAAAACCGCAAGCCACCAATTGCTCATAGCAATTACGTCCTCTGCCGACGCAGCCTTATTGTCAAACAGAGCTGCATTCCTGCACTTCCATATACTCCACATGATGATGCAGGGCGCCACCTTGTGCAAAACCGTGCGAGTGATGTTGGACTCGGCAGCCCCCCACCATTGGGCCAACCTAGATTCAACGGACGTCGTGTGGAGAACATGTATGCCAAAGCGGTTGCCAAAAAAATTCCAAACCACTACAGCAATTTGACTGTTAAGAAAGAGATAAGAAATCGATTCGGAGGAGTGGCCTTGAGCGATATCTCCCTTACAGTACACACACTTAGACGCCAGAGATATACCACGAGCTTGCACTGCTTCATCAACCACGTCCAACCACATGCTTGCATTGTTTGGGATTTTTACAAGGTGTTGATTATCAATAAATCCGTTTTCATACTAATCAGGAGATCCGGTCATCTTCTTCTTCTTCTTGTTTTTTTTTTTTTTTTTTTTTTTTTTAAAGCTTGTTGGATTTTGTTTTGACTCTGTCTGAATGTGCATGACTACTTTTTACGGTGGTCACAAGACTTTTATCTTAAACTCTTATCATGCGTACTACAAGAAAAGCCATCTTTACCGAAGAAAATTTTTGCCCGACGAAAATTTTCGTCGGCAATTTTGTCGCTAAAAGACCAAGGGGGGAAAACTTTTACCAACGAGCAAAGATAAGACTTTTGCCGATGAAATTATTCGCCAGTAAAACCTTTTACCAACGCGTTTTTTTGTAGGGAAAAATATAGACAACTTTTTACCTACGAATATTTTCATAGCTAAAAATAATTTTGAACTTTTACAAAACTATTACCTACGAATATTGTCGTAGCTAAAAAGTATTAGAAAACTTTTACGAATTGTTTTACAAAACGAGAGTAAAAATTTTAGAACTTTTACCTAAATATTTTTGTCGTGGATGAACTTTGATGAGACTTTTACCTACGAAAATATTCATTGGTAAAAGTCTCTTTTTTTCAATATTCCAGCACAAGATTCCTGATGTACACTTGTTACAATATATTTCATCATATTCTTCCTGATATACACCTGTTATATTTCACAATATTCACATTCACATCCATTTGAACCCAAAGTATGTAAATCCATCCAAACATAAACTACGTTAATTCAAACATAAACTACATCCATCAACATGACATTCATTCACACATAAATACATATAAGTTTAACATCATAAATAAAATACAAAAAATCACAAAGATGAAGGTGGAGGTGGTGGAGCATCGGTGGGTAAGCGCGCAGCAAGAGCCTGAAACATCTCCATCATCCGTCACTCATGTTCCACCTGCATCTCCTCCATCCTCTTCTCTTGCTCCTCCCTCTGCCTCGCCTACTCCTCCATCCTCCTCCTCTCCTGCTCCTCCATCATCCTCTCCTGCTTCTCCATCTGCCTCTCCAGCTGATCACTCTTCCTCTCCAGCTGCTCTTTGATGTCATGGACGATGACCCGTAGCTGTTGAACCTCTCTCTCTACGATATCAGCTCGGTGGGTGGCTCTCACCAACGACGATGGATCGGGTGGAGGCAGATTTAGTGGGTGCTACGAACTTAGTACCATGGCCAAGCCCACGCACATATCTAGAACGGGTGCCAAGCACCTCACTCAGGATATCTGGCTCACTCCGCTGAGTACCATCAGGAGTGGGCTGACTGCGTAAGGTGTCCATCGACGCCTGTAATGAAAACACATGAATTTTCTCTAAAAATGACATTATTATAATATAATGCAATTAAAATTTACAATGTAAGGATTTTTACCCAAATCTCGCCAGCTCTAGGATGTACCTAAGATCCCGTCGCCTGCTGACAGTAAGTCCCTCTGTAGAGGTCTACTAGTTCGGGCTCCTAGCCAGTGACAAAATCTCGCTGCGCAATCGAAAGGACAATAGAGTTAATATAAATGCATTGAAAGAATATATCAACTTAATAATTACCAGTAATTTCTTACCATGTCGTGACGAATTTCTACAAATGACTTTAAACCAACTACATAGTTCACTTCTAACTTTTCCCTATTGTCAGAATTTATTTTGCTCCTCTTCCGAACACATTATTCATAATACATTGTTATTAATTGCGAATTTAATTGTTACCTTAAGATATCGTAAATATGTAAATATTACCTGAAAAGCCTCAGACGAAAATCTCTCGTAGAGTATCTGCCAGTGTCTATAGTCACTTGCGGCAGTGGGGATAGTACGACCTCATCGTGGGTCCTGCATTGCTTGTACTGCTGGTGTAACTCTCAACGGTACTTCTTGAACCGCTCATTGACCATGTTGTTGATGGCATGAAAAATGTAGGGAACACTCAGATCTAAGACAAATTTATCCTGTAGTTTCGTAAATAATAGATTAAGATAATAAAATTATTAAGAAAATAACTTAACCGTAAATGAACTTTTATATATAAAATAAATTTTAATTTACTAAAATTTACATGAAGGCGCTAACGGATAAGCTGCCGCACATCATCTGTCGCGTCTGCCCAACGGGAGATGGTGGGGGGATCAGAAATCGGCATAAGACACCGGCTTCCGACGTAAACAGTTTGGCATTGTTCCCAACAAGTCTAATTCAGTCCTGTGAGAACTCTACCATCACCTTACCCTCATGCATAAGTCGCTCTAAAAGTAACCCACACGTGGGTCCACGTCCTCTTCGGTTGGTCGACAATGGTGTTGCAAAAGAAATATGTAAGTCTAAACATAAACGGAAGTCATTAAAAGAAATATATGTCTAAACTTACATGCAGTGCCCATGTATGCATGACTGAAGAATCAGACGCTTGTGATGCAATATATGACAGTAATGCTGGCTTCGTGGCATCACATGTAGAAGGGGTAGATCCAGTGGGCGAACGATGTCCTCTCCCACCTGGTGCCATCACTGAATATGTGCAAGCCACGAACTTATAAATTTAAACAATGTCAATACAAGTGGAATATGCTAAAACATTATACAAGTAGTGTTGATGGTACAATGCGTTTGTGCTTATGCTTAGAGAGATGCCGTCCAGGTTATAGGTTAAGGTTAAGGTTTAGGTTTAGGTTATAAGTATAGGTTTAGGTTAAGGTAGTAAGTATAGGTTTAGGTTTAGGTTAAGGTTTAGGGATAGGTTATAAGTATAGGTTTTGGGAATTGAGAATAGGTTTAGGTTAAGGTTATAAGTTTAGGTTAAGGTTATAAGTATAGGTTTAGGTTATAGGTTAAGGTTAAGGTTTAGGTTATAAGTATAGGTTTTGGGATTTGAGAATAGGTTTAGGTTAAGGTTGTAAGTATAAGTTTAGGTTATAGAGGTTAAGGTTAGGTTTAGGTTATAGAGGTTTAGGTTTAGGTTATATGTTATGGTTAAGGTTTGGGTTAGTTTTAAGTTTAGGTTTAGGTTATAGGTTTGAGGATTTAAGAATACATTTAGGTTTAGGTTAAGGTTATAGGTTTAGGTTATAGGTTATAACTTTAAGGAATTGAGAATAGGTTAAGGTTTAGGTTTAGAAATTGGGTTTGGGTTCGGGATTGGATTTAAGTTTGGGTTTAGGTTTTAGGTTATAGAGGTTTAGGTTTACATTATAGGTTATAGGTTAAGGTTTAGGTTAGGTTTTAAGTTTAGTTAAGATTATAGGTTTAGGTTATAGGTTTAGGGATTTGAGAATACATTTAGGTTTTAAGTTTAGGTTTAGGTTATAGGTTTAGGTTAAGGTTATATGTTTAGGTTTAGGTTTAGGTTATAGGTTATAGTTTTATGGAATTGAGAGTAGGTTAAGGTTTAGGTTTAGGAAATCGGGTTTGGGTTTAGGTTTGGGTTTAAATTCTAAGTTATAGGTTATAAGTATAGGTTTAGGTTTAGGTTTAGGTTATAAGTATAGGTTTAGGAAATTGAGAATAGGTTTAGGTTAAGGTTATAAGTATAGGTTTTGGGATTTGAGAATAGTTTTAGGTTAAGGTTGTAAGTATAAGTTTAGATTATAGGTTAAGGTTAAGGTTAAGGTTTAGGTTATCGAGGTTTAGGTTTAGGTTATAGGTTATAGGTTAAGGTTTAGGTTAGGTTTTAAGTTTAGGATAAGGTTATAGGTTTAGGTTATAAAGGTTTAGGATTTGAGAATACATTTAGGTTATAAGTTTAGGTTTAGGTTAAGGTTATAGGTTTAGGTTATAGGTTATAGGTTATAGGTTATAGCTTTAGGAATGAGAATAGGTTAAGGTTTAGGTTTAGGAATTAGGTTTAGGTTCGGTATCGAGTTTAGGTTTAGGTTTAGGTTTTAGGTTATAGGTTAAGGGTTGGGTTATAGGTTAAGGTTTAGGTTTAGGTTTAGGTTTTAGGTTATAGGTTATAAGTATAGGTTTAGGTTTAGGTTAAGGTTTAGGTTTAGGTTATAAGTATAGGATTTAGGATTTGAGAATAGGTTTAGGTTAAGGTTATAAGTTTATGTGAAGGTTGTAAGTATAGGTTATAGGTTAAGGTTAAGGTTTAGGTTTAGGTTATAAGTATAGGTTTTGGGATTTGAGAATAGGTTTAGGTTAAAGTTATAAGTTTATGTGAAGGTTGTAAGTATAGGTTATACGTTAAGGTTAAGGTTTAGGTTAGTTATAAGTATAGGTTTTGGGATTTGAGAATAGGTTTAGGTTAAGGTTATAAATTTAGGTTAAGTTGTAAGTATAGGTTTAGGTTTAGATTTAGGTTATAAGTATAGGTTGTGGGAATTAAGAATAGGTTTAGGTTAAGGTTATAAGTTTAGGTAAAGGTTATAAGTATAGGTTTAGGTTATAGGTTAAGATTTAGGTTTAGGTTATAAGTATAATTTTTAAGATTTGAGAATAGGTTTAGGTTAAGATTATAAGTTTAGGTTAAGGTTATAAGTATAAGTTTAGGTTAAGGTTAAGGTTTAGGTTATAGAGGTTTAGGTTTAGGTTATAGGTTATAGGTTAAGGTTTAGGTTAGGTTTTAAGTTTAGGTTAAGGTCATAGGTTTAGGTTATAAAGGTTTAGGGATTTGAGAATACATTTAGGTTATTAGTTTAGGTTTAGGTTAGGGTTATAGGTTTAGGTTTATGTTATAGGTTATAACTTTAGGGAATTGAGAATAGGTTAAGGTTTAGGTTTAGGAAATCGGGTTTGGGTTTGGGATCGGGTTTAGGTTTGGGTTTAGGTTTTAGGTTATAGGTTTAGGTTATAGGTTAAGGGTTGGGTTATAGGTTAAGGTTTAGGTTTAGGTTTAGGTTGTAGGTTATAGGTTATAAGTATAGGTTTAGGTTTAGGTTAAGGTTTAGGTTTAGGTTATAAGTATAGGATTTAGGATTTGAGAATAGGTTTAGGTTAAGGTTATAAGTTTTGTGAAGGTTAAGTATAGGTTATAGGTTAAGGTTAAGGTTTAGGTTTAGGTTTTGGGATTTGAGAATAGGTTTAGGTTAAAGTTATAAGTTTATGTGAAGGTTGTAAGTATAAGTTATACGTTAAGGTTAAGGTTTAGGTTTAGGTTATAAGTATAGGTTTTGGGATTTGAGAATAGGTTTAGGTTAAGGTTATAAATTTAGGTTAAGGTTGTAAGTATAGGTTTAGGTTTAGGTTTAGGTTATAAGTATAGGTTGTGGGAATTAAGAATAGGTTTAGGTTAAGGTTATAAGTTTAGGTAAAGGTTATAAGTATAGGTTTAGGTTATAGGTTAAGGTTTAGGTTTAGGTTATAAGTATAGTTTTTGAGATTTGAGAATAGGTTTAGGTTAAGATTATAAGTTTAGGTTATAGGTTAAGGTTAAGGTTAAGGTTTAGGTTATAGAGGTTTAGGTTTAAGCTATAGGTTATAGGTTAAGGTTTAGGTTAGGTTTTAAGTTTAGGTTAAGGTTATAGGTTTAGGTTATAAAGGTTTAGGGATTTGAGAATACATTTAGGTTATAAGTTTAGGCTTAGGTTAGGGTTATAGGTTTAGGTTTATGTTATAGGTAATAGCTTTAGGGAATTGAGAATAGGTTAAGGTTTAGGTTTAGGAAATCAGGTTTGGGTTCGGGATCGGGTTTAGGTTATAGGTTATAGGTTAAGGGTTGGGTTATAGTTTAAGGTTTAGGTTTAGGTTTAGGTTATAGGTTATAAGTATAGGTTTAGGTTTAGGTTAAGGTTTAGGTTTAGGTTATAAGTATAGGATTCGGGATTTGAGAATAGGTTTAGGTTAAAGTTATAAGTTTATGTGAAGGTTGTAAGTATAGGTTATAGGTTAAGGTTAAGGTTTAGGTTTAGGTTATAAGTATAGGTTTTGGGATTTGAGAATAGGTTTAGGTTAAGGTTGTAAGTATAGGTTTAGGTTATAAATATAGGTTTTAGGATTTGAGAATAGGTTTAGGTTAAGGTTATAAGTTTAGGTTAAGTTTATAAGTATAAGTTTAGGTTATAAGTTAAGGTTAAGGTTAAGGTTTAGGTTATAGGTTATAGGTTAAGGTTTATGTTAGGTTTTAAGTTTAGGTTAATGTTATAGGTTTAGGTTATAAAGGTTTAATTAGGGATTTGAGAATACATTTAGGTTATAGGTTTAGGTTTATGTTAAGGTTATAGGTTTAGGTTTAGGTTTAGGTTATAGGTTATAGCTTTAGGGAATTGAGAATAAGTTAAGGTTTAGGTTTAGGAAATCGTGTTTGGGTTCGGGATCGGGTTTAGGTTTGGGTTTAGGTTTTAGGTTATAGAGGTTTAGGTTTAGGTTATAGGTTATAGGTTACAAGGTTTAGGTTAGGTTTTAAGTTTAGGTTACGGTTATAGGTTTAGGCTAAGGTTATAAGTATAGGTTTTGGAATTTGAGAATAGGTTTAGGTTAAGGTTATAAGTTTAGGTTTAGGTTATATGTTAAGGTTTAGGTTTAGGTTATAAGTATAGGTTTTGGGATTTGAGAATAGGGTTAGGTTAAGGTTATAAGTTTAGGTTAAAGTTATAAGTATAGGTTTAGGTTATAGGTTAAGGTTTAAGGAATTGAGTATAGGTTTTGGGATTTGAGTATAGGTTATAAGTTTAAGTTATAGGTTATAGGTTTAGGTTTAAGTTATAGGTTTAGGTTTAGGTTTAGGTTTATGGAATTGAGTATAGGTTATAAGTACAGGTTTAAGTTATAGGTTATAGGTTTAGGTTTAAGTTATAGGTTTAGGTTTAGGTTTAGGTTATAGGTTATATGTTGTAGGTTATAGGTTAAGGTTTAGGTTTAAGTTTTGGGATTTGAGAATAGGTTTAGGTTAAGGGTGTGGTCCCTACAAATATAGATATAAACACGGCCTGTCCAAATGGCCAGGCCACTGGAAGGTGGGAATCGCTGTTATGAGCGGAGGTCCCTGGAAAGTGAAAACTGCTGTTATGACCATGATAAAGCTATCCATTTTTTATGGATAACATTGGAATGGCCTGACCATTTGGACATGCCGTGTTTATATATTTGCTCGAAATTGATGGAGCAGACTCGAATGTGCGTCAGAGCTATCCAGATGTTGAGCGGAGGTCCCTGGAAGGTGGGAACCACTGTTATGACTATGATGAAGTTATCCATTTCCTATGGACAACATTGGAGTGGCCTGACCATTTGGACAGGCCGTGTTTATATATTTACTCAACTTTGATGGAGCATACCCGGATGTGCGTTGAAGCTATCCCGATGTTGAGAGGGGGTCCCTGAAAGGTGAGAACCGCTGTTATAACCATGATGAAGCTGTCCATTTCCTATGGACAGTATTGGAGGGGCCTGATGTCGTGCCCCAAACTCTGAAACCGGGCTCACAAAATTTTCGATGGCTGAATCCGGCACCGACAGCCTCCGTAATACCCCATTCTTAGCTCCCGGCACCCATACACCAGGTTCCGATCCTGGGATGCTACAAGGAGGATTTCTAATAATTAATTTAATTTATAATGAGTAGAACCATAAGCATAACCCATGAATAATAACCACAAGAACACCATCACAAAATTCACTATGATAAAAAACTTTAAGTACAAAGCGTATGAAGGGAAATACAAGATAGTACTAATAACTGAAACTCCAAAAGCTCGACTGTACACTCCTGCTGCTACTATGCTACTGTTGCGTCCTGGCGTCACTTGCATGCATCAATTGTGCATAAGCTTATAGAAAACTTAGAGGGTGGTGTAAGTGTGTGTGCAGTATAAGCGTGCTCAGAATGCAAGGTCAGAGTAATGCAAAAATATGCTGATGAGTACATGAATGCAATCAGTTGTACTAAGGCTATGCGGTGCAAGATATGAATGCTATCGGCCATGTCAAGACCATGTGATACGAGATGCAGCTCAAACATGCCAATCAAATGTCAGTACGGTTCTCATTCTGGATAATCAGCGGGGTTTAGTACACTCCAATTGGCACTGCCGTTCTCCCAGCCTTACAATCCAAGTGAGTGTAAGAAACCTCACTATCTGCCTGGCCAATAGTCTGCCAATACCTAACCGGCACGTCGATAGCAAACCTATTCACGAGCTGGTCAAACTCAGCCTAGTATTGCCCCCTACCCTCGGGTGAGTAAGGCCATACCCCTTTCCAACAGACCATGACACAGTGGGAGACACGGCCTCCTGTTATTCGGCCCTCATGTGCTCATAAATCTACTCGGTCTTAATGTTGGAGTCATCCTCTGGTACCATCGGATTTAAGAATTTTCACCTAGGGACATCTATGGTGCCCTGATGCTAGAAACAGTATTTTCAGTATCCAATCCAGCCATCCATGATGTATCTGTGGAGGCTATGGCCCCGATGTCGCTAGGGTATACAATAACCACAATCACACTAACGAAATTGCATAAATCACACTACCAGTCATGCAACAGTCTTGCGTGTACCACACGCTTAGGTAAGGTAACTCCGCCTATCAGGGAGCCCATAAACAATCTGCCTGAGGGCATATGCTATGATCAGTCACTCCTCATATCAGGCATACATATGATGCGTATGATCATGAATTATGGATCTATACTGAGCATGTTATGTGGTGATGGGCTCTGCTCAAAATAAAGATGGGCCTAGATGGCCTACGCACTACAGGTATGGGCCTATCAATGGGCCCTAGGGAGAGTGACAATGCGATCATTTAACCAACATCATCCTTACAATGTGGACATTAAACCATCATTGCTTCTAAGGCACGACCTGCCATCGAGATCATCACAAGGACCACTGTGGAAACACATTATAATGGGACTTATGTACATCCCATTGGGCCTCGACCCATGGGCCTCCAATACATCAAATGGGCCTTAAATCATGGACTCATATATCTCAAGTGGGCCTTAGTGGGCGGGCCACAAATACATCAAGCTAGCCTAATCACATGAGCCTTACGTACGTCACAATGGGCCTCATAATATGGGCCTTATATAAATCAAGGTGGGCCTCAACAACGGGCCACAAATACATTAAGATGGCCCTCAAGGTCTTGTATGTATCAAGGTGGGCCTTAACGGACGGCCCATAAACATACCAAGATGGGCCTTATCACATGGCCTTAAAATAACCTCCAAAATGGTTAGATGGTTTGGATGAAACATATGCATCATGGTAGGTCCCATAGGGATGGAAGGCATAGATAAATCACATACTTCATGGTAGAGGTCCACACTGATGAAAGGTGTGGACACAATTCATACATAAGTGGGTCCCAAGTAGGACCCACCATAATGTATATTTCCCACCTAACCTGGGGCCCACCAAAATGTTTATTTTCCACCCAATCTGTTGATAGGGTCATGCAGGCCTGGGGGCCCACCATAATATTTATTTGCACCCAACCTGTTTATAAGGTCACGTGGACCTGGGGGCCCACTGTACTGTTTATTTGCATCCAATCTGTTCATAAGGTCACGTGGACCTAGGCCCACCATGATATGTATTTGCCATCCAACGTATACATGGGGCCCACCGTGATATGTATTTGCCATTCAAACTGTTCATAAGATCACGTGGACCCGGATGAAGAGGAGCAACGAATTTTATATCTGATCCAAAACTTTTGCAAACCTAAAAAAAAGGTTTCAAGGGTTGATGTTCAATTCCACTGTTTCTAGTAGTGTGGGCCACCTGAGCTTGAGATGAGGCTGATTTTTGGGGTGGGTCTCACAGTGAAAGGGGCTCACCCAATGGACGGTGTTGATGTACGACACCCATCATGGTGGGGCCTACGCATGGGGCCCATGGCTCCCTAACCATTCTTGCACGGTAGCGCGAGGATGCCTTTGCCGTCCTCTATCGCGGCCAGCGTGCGAAGACGCTCAACCGCTGCTATTTTATTTTATTTTATTTTTAAGAAAAAGCATTTTTCTAGGGAATTTCCTAGGTGGGGCCCTCATCAGGGAAATCTGCCCCATCCGTTGCACTCTACAGCTCAAGACCGACCAAATGAGTCCGATATGCCTTATGATTCGGCGAGTAAAAAGGGTCAAGGTGAGTTTCAACGGTAAACACCACTATTTCGTATGGTATGGCTCGCCAGAAAATGGGATCAACTTCATTTTTCGGCTCGACTCCTAAAATGAGCTGGAGAATGGAATGCACGGCGTGGATCAATCCCATACATCAAGGTGGGGCCTGCATGAGCGGCCCACCCCAAAAACTCAAATACATTATTTTATATTATATTTATTTTTTTAAATTTTTGTTAGCTTGTCAGTACACTCCCATGTCAGTACACAGCACTCCATGTTAGCCACTCCCTCACTGCCTCACGTCCAGCGTCTAGGGACGCTGGACGGTGTGGATAAACACAGACATCGTGGTGGGCCCCACATGTTCGTGGCCCACACATCAAGGTGGGTCCCACAAGAATGTGGCCCACCTTTTGGATCAACAGGATATTTGTGTTTTCCTTCATCTTGGCCGTCCAATTGACCCATTGCAAGGTGGGCCTCATGATCGGACGGTTAAGATCGTCTTACACCATGGTGGCCACAAGACATCATATAAAAGAAGGAGAAAGAGACAGAGAGAGAGAGAGAGAAAGAAAAAGCCAGTGAAATAGAGGGACCCCGCCACTATGGGGCCCTCACTACATTGCATACATCATTGTGGGTCCCAAAACAAGTGGCCCTAAAATTTAAATCAACGGTGGATCACCCACCTCTAGGCTTCCTTCTTGCTCCCCTAGCCTCTTAGCTCCTTGCCTTCGAGTTTGATGGAGGTAGATGATGGATGGATGGTTGAGATGAGAGATGAGAGTGTGGGAAGGTGGGCCACACTTGGCTTTGTGAGAGAGAGGGTTTGGACGTGGGATGTTGTTGCTTAGGGAGTGAAGAGAGTGAATGAGAGAAAGAGGAAAGTGATGGGTGAAAAGGTGATGGAGTGATGGGTGATGGGTGATGGTGTTGTAAGAAGGGATGGGTGGAGAGAGAGGGAGAGTTGACTTTGGGTAGCTTGCGTAAGAAAGAGATAAGGGTAGCGTATGGGTTGTTGTACTGGACTTGATGTGTGATGTGAACTTGATTGATTGATTGATGGGATAGGTCGTAGAGATTTCCTTGAATGTTCGCAACGCATGACATTTTTCTTGAAATGAACGTGGGCCTACAACTTCTACCCTAGGTATCGGTTCGTCGCCCGAGTCATGACATTAGAACCGCGGCGACGGCGCGGTCGCTAAGATACATGTTTTGGTTTGAACCGACTTCGGTATGTGAGATCTGACTTAGGATCGTGCACAAACGTTGGATACGGATCGAGAGTTACCGAAATTTGACCGGTAGGATCGCGGAAGCCTATGGAACGGTACGGACTAAGGCACGGGTCTTACACCTGGCCATTTGGACATGCCATGTTTATATCATGTATTTGCAGGGACCACACCCTTAACCTAAACCACACCCTAAACCTAAAACTAAAACCTATTCTCAATTCCTTAAAGCTATAACCTATAACCTAAACCTAACCCTGAACCAAAACCTATAACCTAAATAACCTAAACCTATAACTATAACATAAACTTAATTATAACTTATAACTTAACCTTAACCTAAACCTAAACCTATAACTAAAACCTATAAACTAAAACCCTAAACCTAAACCTAAAACCTAAAACCTAAATGTATTCTCAAATCCCTAAACCTAAACCTACACCTAATCCTAATCTCAACTCCTTAGCATAAACCTAAACTTGAAAACCCAAACCTAAACTGATGATCTTAGAACCCGAACCCGATTTCCTAAACCTAAACCTTAACCTATTCTCAATTCCCTAAACCTTAACCTATAACCTAACTTAAACCTAAACCTATAACCTACACTTATAACCTAAACCTAAAACCTAAACCTAAACCTAAAACCTAAATGTATTCTCAAATCCCTAAACCTAAACCTACACCTAATCCTAATCTAACTCCTAACCTAAACCAAAACTTGAAAACAAAACCTAAACCCGATCTTGAACCCGAACCCAATTTCTAAACCTAAACCTTAACGTATTCTCAATTCCCTAAAGCTATAACTATAACCTATAACCTATAACCTAAACCTAAACCTAACCGAAACCTATAACTTAAAACTATAACCTTAACCTAAACCTAAACCTAAACCTAAACCTAAACCAAAACCTAAACCTTAACCTAAACCCTATAACCTAAACCTTAACCTATAACCTATAACCTAAACTTATAACCTATAACCTAACCTTAACCTAAACCTATAACCTAAACCTAAACCGATAACCTAAATTTATTCTCAAATCCCTAAACCTATAACCTAAACCTAAACCTTAACCTATTCTCAATTCCCTAAACCTATAACCTAAACCTAAACCTTAACCTATTCCCTAAACCTATAACCTATAACCTAAACCTAAACTTATAACTTAAACCTATATGCTTAACGTAAACCTAAACCTAAACCTCAACCTATAACCTATAACCTATAACCTAAACCTAAACTTATAACTTAAACCGATATCCTTAACGTAAACCTAAACCTAAACCTCAACCTATAACCTATAACCTATAACCTAAACTTATAACCTATAACCTAACCTTAACCTAAACCTAAAACCTAAGCCTAAACCTATAACCTATAACCTTAACCTAAACTTAAAACCTAAACCTAAACCTAAAACCTAAATGTATTCTCAAATCCCTAAACTTAAACCTACACGTAATCCTAATCTCAACTCCAAAGTCTAAACCCGATCCCGAACCAGATTTCCTAAACCTAAACCTTAACCTATTCTTAATTTCCTAAAGCTATAACCTATAACTTATAACCTAAACCTAAACCTAAACCTAAACCTTAACCTATTCTCAATTCCCTAAAGGTATAACCTATAACCTAAACCTAAACCTAAACCTAACCTAAGCCTAACCTAAACCTAAACCTACACCTAACCTAATCTGAACTCCACGACCTAAACCAAAACCTAAACATCGAAACCTAAACCGATCCCGAACCTAAACTCGATTTTCTAAATCTAAACCTTAACCTATTCTGAATTTAAACCTTAAAACCTAAACCTAAACTTATAACCTCTAAAACCTAAATGTATTCTCAAATCCCTAAACGTAAACCTACACTTAATCCTAATCTCAACTCCCTAACCTAAACCTAAACCTAAACTTGAAAACCCAAACCTAAACCTGATCCCGAACCCGAACCCCATTTCTTAAACCTAAACCTTAACCTATTCTCAATTCCCTAAAGCTATAACCTATAACCTATAGCACTATGTGAAAAATGAAAAAAATTGACGGATATAGAGACGGTTCTAGACCGTCTCTAAAACTGCTTGGTTTAAGGACACTTTAGAGACAGCCGTAAACCGTATCTAAACTTTTAGACGGCTCTTGACCGTCCGTAAAATTGTCTTAAAAATTTGAACGTCCACAAATCATTTAAGACGGTCAAAAACCGTCGTTAACTGCAGAAAAAAGACGACTATCGACCGTCTGGAAAAGAGACGGTCTCTGACCATCTTATATGCGGCCATTTCAGACAGTCAAAGACCGTCCGTATTAGAGACGGTCATTGGCTGTCTCTTATTGCTAATCTGAGACTGTCAAGGACCGTCTCTTATTACTAATCTGAGACTGTCAAGGACTGTCTCAATTAGAGACGGTCATTAGCCGTCTTAATTTGAGACTGTCAAAGACCGTCTTAATTAGAGACGGTCTTTGGCCGTCTTATAGCGGTCACCTGACAATCAAATATCGTCTGCATTAGAGACGGTCCTAAACCGTCTATACTAGTCAACACTTCACAAGAAAAAAATTATGAATTTCGAAAAAAATAAATAAATGAGAGGCTTAGAAAAATAATTAACAACGTTTAAGAAAATTTTAGATTAAAAAAAAAAACTATGATTTTATAATAATCTAGATTTTGGATAAAAAAAAATTAAGAACTTTGAATAATGTTAATAATTTTGAAAAAAAAAAGATTTCGATAAAAAAATAATATTTTGTAAAAAAAATATAAAAAATTAAACAAAATTGTGAAAAAATTGACAAATTGTAAAAAAATATATATTTTAAAAATGAAAATTAGATTTTGTATTTTTACAAGAAAAATTAAAAAGTTCTATTATAAGATTTTGATAAGAAAATGATATTTTGAAAAAAGAAATTTTAAAAAATTAAAAAAATGTGAAAAACAAATTGAAAAAAAAAATATTTTTTGAAAAAGAAAACTAGATTTTGTATTTAGACAAGAAATTTTGAAAAGTTATATATAAAAAAAGTGAGATTAAAAAAAATGATATTTTAAAAAAGAAAATTTAATAAATTAAAAAAATTGTGAAAAAATTGACAAATTGTAAAAAAAAATATATTTTAAAAAAGAAAACTAGATTTTGTATTTTGACAAGAAAAATTGAAAAGTTACATAACAAAAGTGAGATTTAAAAAAATGGTATTTTGAAAAAGAAAATTTTAAAAATTAAAAAAAATTGTGAAAAAATTGACGAATTGTAAAAAAAAATATATTTTAAAAAAGAAAACTAGATTTTGTATTTTGTCAAGAAAAATTGAATAGTTAGATAATAAAAGTGAGATTTCGATTAAAAAAATTGATATTTTGAAAAATAAAATTTTAAAAATTAAACAAAATTGTTAAAAAATTGTCAAATTGTAAAAACATATATTTTTTAAAAAAGAAAACTAGATTTTGTATTCTGACAAGTAAAATTGAAAAGTACTTAGATAACAAAAGTTAGATTTTGATGATGTATTGTATATCCTTGCTGCCCATACGTTTCTCCAACCCATTTTTGGGCTGTGTATAAAAAATTGTATTGATTTAAATCTTAAGTGGATCACACCATTGGAAAGAATGATAGTATAGTACCTCGCCATTAAAAATTATAAAGAGCCCATCGTAAGGTTTTAGTAATGTTTATTTGCAATCAAACTTGTTGATAATGTAAAGAAGATCTAGATGAAGGTAAACTACAAAGATCAAATTGATCCAAAACTTTTGTGGCCTTCAAAAGGTTTTTAATGGTTATTCATCATATTGTTTTGATTGGTATGGCCCACCTAAGATTATTTAGTTCTTATGATTTGAAATCACATCCTAAAATATGATGAAAAAATATATGGTTGGTGTCGATATACATAAAATATATCAAGATAGGCCCTACACGGTTAGAGTAACACCCATGAAGGAGTTACCTAAAATAGTGAAATGGTACTATATATAAGGTCACCTCATGGGAACTTCCCATGAGGTTAATTTGTGTGCGCCCCACCATGATGTGTGTACAACATCAACACCATGGATTTAATGTGTCCCCTTTAAGTCCAAAAATCAGTCATATACAAAACTCAGGTGGGCCATAACATCTAAAACTATGTGTGGCCCACCCAAAGTCATGGATTGACTTTATTTTTAAGCTTGTGGCCTACCATGGAATGGTCAATCTGACTGACGGGGCAAA
Organism: Magnolia changhungtana; assembly: GCA_030180095.1. Lineage (NCBI taxonomy): Eukaryota > Viridiplantae > Streptophyta > Magnoliopsida > Magnoliales > Magnoliaceae > Magnolia > Magnolia changhungtana. Next base: position 600,923 of record JASAUF010000240.1, read on the forward strand.
TCCAAAGTTCAAGTGGACCCACGCTATAGAAAAGAGTGGGATAGTGACACCCACTATTTAAACCTTTTTAGGGTCCGCCGCGATGTTTATTTGAGATCCAACCTGTTTATAAGTTAATACAAACATTGATGCGGTTGAAACATGGTCTGACCCCTCATCCAAGTGGGACACACATAATGAGTGGGTTGGATATGTGAATCACATTTAGGTAGACCCAATATATGATTATGAATGTTTTAAGGAAACCCTTCTCTACTACATTTAGGTGAGTTACTCGTTATCCTTACCAGAGTAAACTCTGTGGGGTCCACTGTTATTTATTTATTTTATCCACTCCATTCATCCATGTTAACAGATAATTTGATGTCCAAAGAGCAAAAAGGAAGCATATCCAAAGCTTAAGTGGACCACACCACAAGAAATAGTGTGATTGAACCTCTACCATTTAAAATTTCTTGGAGGCCATAAAAGTTTTGGATCAAGCTGATGTTTGTGTTTTCTATTCATTCATATATTTTTGATATTATGAACAACCTTTAATTGTTTTTGGACAATCTGATATGTCCAGATTGAAGAGTAAATAACTTCAGATGTTTAAATTAAAATTCACTCAAATTGTTGATCAATCTTGTTTGCCCAATATCTTTAACATATGTAGCATGATTGAGGTGAGTAACTAGTCAAATTGAGGGTAATGATCAGTAAAATAAAGTGAATGGACCAGACATGTAAAATTGGTCAAATATTCTAGTCAAAATTATGACCCAACTTATTGACACCCTGAGACTCTAAGAATTAATGTAAGTTTTGTAGGGCCCATCATGATGTGTGTCGAACATCAATACTGTGCATTTAATAGAAGTTTTGGATCAAGCTGATGTTTGTGTTTTCCCTTCATTGATATATTTTTAATATTATGAACATGTTGGATGGCAAACATTACTGTGGGCCCACCACGATGTATGGTCCCATGACCATTTTAAAAAAAAAAACTTTTGAACTAGTTGGATTTCAAATAAACATTATGATGGGCCTTAGGATTGTTTCAATGGTGGGAATCACCCTCCTGTTGTTTTCTATGGTGGGGTCTACTACAGATTTTTATCTGTCTCATTCTTTGGCTCGTGACTTAAAATGATATCTGAAAATGGATGGACGATGTGGATATAACAAATACATCGTAAGTTTTTATATTTTTTAAATATTATATATATATATATATATATGGAAAAGGTTCTATCCGTCGAGCTCATGGGAACTCCCCATGAGGTCGAGTTGTGTGGGCCCCATCATGACGTGTATCGAAAATTAACACCGTGCATTTGATGGGTCCCCTTTAAATTATGGGATATCCCAAAAATCAGCCGTATACAGAACTCCGGTGGGCCATACCATCTAAAATCATGTGAAGACATGCTTAAAACATATAAAAATACTTGGTGGGGCCCCACCTGAAATTTGGATGTGTCTGAAACTTGGTATGACCCCTCATCCAGTGGCACACACATAATGGATGGGCTAGATTTGTGAACCACATCTCTGTGGGCCCAGAAAATAATTATGAATGTTTTAATGGAGGGTAACCCCTCACAACTTTTGTGTTCGATGGTCTGTGGGCCCCACCATGATGTATGTGTTTCTGCCATGCCGTCCATCTATTTTTATAGATCATTTTATGCTATTACAAAAAAAATGAGTTATATCCCAATCTCAAGTGGACCACATTACAGGAAAAAGTGTTGAATGAATATCAACCATTAAAAACTTTTTGGGAGCCATAAAAGTATTGGATCAAGTGATCTTTGTTTTTCCCTTCATCTGGGCCTTTATGACCTAATCAAAGATTAGATGTCAGATAAACATTACAGTGGGCCTTAGGAGGATTTAAATGATGGATATCCAATCACTATTGTTTTCCTGTGGTGTGGTCCACCTAAGATTTATATCCCTCTTATTTTTAGGACAAAGGCCTAAAATTATCTTTAAAAATGGATGAACAGATCGGATGAAACACATATATCATGGTGGGGCCCATAGACCACCGAACACCAGCCACGGGGCTGGTGTTAGGGGGAGTAGCCAATCCGATCTACCCCCAAAATCCACTTCCCGCGCGCCCATCTCCCACAACCCTAAAAACCACCCCAAAAATCTCTCGCGCGCCCGCCCCTCCCAAAACCCAAACCCTCTCTCCCTCACTCTCTCTCTCTCTCTCTCTCTCACTCTCACACACCCTCTCTCTCTCTCTCTCTCTCTCTCTCTCGATCCTCTCTCTCTCTCTCTGTCTCTCTCGGTTCTCTCTGACTCGCACATCCTCTCTCTCTGTCTCTCTCGGTGCTCTCTCTCTTGCGCATCCTCTCTCTCTGTCTCTCTTGGTGGACCGTGATCGGGGCTCCAACTTAAACAGGTATCTCTCTCTCTCTCTCTCTCGCTCTCTCTCTCTCTCTCTCAATCTCTGTCAATCTCAATACCGATTGAAACGATTTAGGGATTTACGGATTTGGGGATTTAGGGATTTGGGGATTTGGGAATTTGTGGATTTAGGGATTTGGGGATTTAGGTGGGCATTTTTATCTCCACTGTTTCATGCGGTCCACCTTGATGTATGTGTTGTATATCCATGCCATCTCTATTTTGCCAGCCCATTTTAGGTAATGGCCCTGAAAATGAAGCCCATTGCACTACAGGAAACAGTGGAGATTGAATCCCTACCAATGAGAACTTCCAGTGGGCCACAGGAGTTTTGTATGGGAATCGGATTGTGTACTGAGTAATCTTTGTGGGGTCCACCTTGATTTATGTATTTTATCATCCCTGTCCATCCATTTTACAAGATAATTTTATGGCTTAAGCACAAAAATGAAGCATATTCAAAGCTCAAGTGGACCACACCACAGGTGACAGTGTGAAGTGATCCTCTACCATAGAAAAACTTCTTGTGGGCCCTAAATGTTTTGGATCAAGCTGATATGCGTGTTTTCCTTTATTCATGTCTTTCTGATAATATGAATGGTTTGGATGAGAAGCAAACTTCACCATGGGTCCTAGAAATGTTTCTAGAGAGTGAATATTGTCATTTTCACTGATTCTTGTGGCGTGGGATTTTAGGGTGGATTGTCCATTTATGTTTTTATAAAAGTGGTATCATATATGATTCAAATTGTTGGAGTCCATAACCAAAACAAAATGATTTAAATGATTAACAAGTTAAAAATCCCATTGTAAATGATTTTTTTTTTTTAAATATATATATCCCACAGCTATAAACAGGTCCATTATATGAACAACTTGGATCATTGAAATATGACCTTGGATTCAAATTGTCAGTTAAGATTTGGATTTGACTCATCTTTTGGCTCATGCTATGAATTGAGCTGGAAAAATGGATGGACATTGTGGATATAAATTAGATACATCATGATGGAATTGGGGTCTTTTGGCTCATGCTATAGACTTAGCTGGAAAATTGGATGGACATTGTGGATATAAATTAGATACATCATGATGGAATTGGGGTCTTTTGGCTCATGCTATAAACTTAGCTGGAAAAATGGATGGACAGTGTGGATATAAATTAGATACATCATGATGGAATTGGGGTCACTAGCCAAACCGTGTCCACTTTTGGAAGGTTGAGATGGTAAGTGAATTAGGTGGTGTTGCCAACACCATACTCAAAGGTAGTGTGTTGATGTTTTGGGCAATTTTGGGCTAAGGTGATGTATTTAACATCCACAAGATCCACCTATTTTTTTAGCTCAAAGAAGCAGATTTGAAGCTCAAGAGTTGAAACCTTATATAGGGCCGTGAGCATCATTATCACCATTGCTTCCTATCCACGAAAGGCTGTGGAGGTTTTTGGTGCATTCTCTGTCTACGAAAGACTCAGAAAATCAGCATTATACTTTTGCCAACATCATTATATAGGGTCATACGAAGTGGCCCACAAATGGCTAACGACAAGTCATTATACTTTTGTGGCTCCATGGAATATCTTTCTATGAAATTTTGTTCCAAACACCAACCACAGCCAAAAGTTCTTGAAAAGGAAAATTCAAGGAAAGCATACTTCATTGACTACCACTGGCTAAACCTTTATGTGAGAAAGAGAGTTTCATTGAGGCCTATTTTCTTAAATCCAAACTTACATTTTCTCAAATCTAGCATATGTTTTGTTTATTTTAGTTGGAAAGGTATGTTTGACATGTTCTTCTCATTGAAAAATATTAAATCTTTATGAACATTTGGTGCATAGGGATCATAATTCTCATGCAATGCTAGTGCACTTTCTCTTTGGCAAATAGCTGAATAATTCCATCATGAATAAAGCACAACTGCCAGAATTTTATGGTCCAATTTTATTTGATAATTGCCAATATAATGCTATAAAATGTATTTTATATATGCAGGCACCAACAATTGTAGCAGCGGCATTTGTGGCTTGGTTTTATTTTCACTTCTCATTGGTAATATGTAGGTTATCAGTAATTCTCATTTCCATCCATGGCTTGGTTTTATTTTCAATTCTCCTTGGCAATATGCAAGTAACTAATTCCTCAACCATCTCATGGCCAACATCAATTTGAGTCAGCATAAACCTTTGGATCCTCTTTTTGAAAGGTATATTCACTCTAATCCAACTCCCATGCCTGCAAATAAATTCAGCCCACAAATGTATTTCTTGCAATATTTCAAAATTTGAATGATATTTTTTACATTGCTGACAGTAACATTGTTTTCTAATATGTGCCACCAAAAAATTGGATATGGGCTGCCTTGTGGTTCTATTTGTCATTGAAAAATTTTGTACTCCATGTTTTATATTTACTTGATATGGATTTATTGATAGTTTTCGGCAATGATTATTGTATTTTTCAAAACGGAGGTAGTAATTCCCTACTTTGAAGTGTTAGGATTACCTTCACTCCAACCATCCAGCATTATGGCATGGCAACAGGGCTTAAGGCATTATATTGATTTACCTGAGTTAACTTCAATTGTTTCTTGTATTTCAGGAAGCTATCAATTTGATGTTCGGATTTCACCCACACAACTTTCTGTTTAGATGTTATGATTGATTGGATTTGATCATATTCCTGATTAATTGGTTAGATTAAAGCTCAAGTGGACCACACCATAGATGTATATGTAGGTTTAACAAGCAGTATTCTCCATGTACCTTCTTTGAAATGCTACAAAACATGTATTTGAAATAACATTTAGTCTTCCAAATAGCAGCTACTTTCAGCTTGTAGTATTTCATCAAAATTTTAGAAATTGCACATGCAAGCGAGCATAATATATTATATACCAAGCATCTTACATATTCTACCCGTCATACCTAGGGTTGTCAATGGGTCAGCTTTGCATTGGGCTTAGCATATTCGAATCCAAACATGATTAGGGAATTCAGATTTGAATCCTGTTCATTTTGGATCCAGGTATCATATACGAGGAATTGGAGCTGAAACTTATTGGAAATAGGGGAAATTTTCTTTTCTAAAGTAAGTATTTGGGGCCCCACTTTTTTAATATGATGATGAAGCATGTTCATCTCTCAATTTTTTGAAAATTTTTAATTATTTGTATTTTTTTCTAAAAAATCTGTTTAATAAGAATAAGAATAATTGCAACTTTTTTTTTTTTTTTTTTTTTTTTTATAGATATCTATTTTATTTTAATGTTTTCTTATTTATGGTCTATGATTATGATCAATAGGTTGCATTTGTTTGTAGGAAATCAGTTTTTGTTTATAATAATATTAAAAAAAATCTGTCTATATATAAAAAAAAATCCATTTGATTTTTTTGTATGGATGCATCATGCATGGTTTTATGATAAAACACATGTATGTATGTGTGTATATGTATGCATGCACGCATGGATGAATGAAACGTATGCATGCATGCATGGATGGACAGATTATGCATGTGTGTGTATGCATGCATACATGCATGGATGGATTTATGTGTGTGTATATGTATGTATGTATGCATGCATGGATGGAAGACTGGATGGATGGATCATCACGCATGTGTGTGTATATGTGTATGCATGCATGCATACATACATACATATATACATTTGGGGTTTTTGTGAACTTATTAGCTAGTTGGTAGGGTTTTCAATCACCGTTTTTTGCTATTGCATGGTTCATTTGAGCTTTGGATTCGCTTGGTCTGTTGTTATAAATTGACATGGAAAAATAGATGGATGGTGTGGATTTAGATTAAATACATCCATGTGGGCCCATGGTAAGGGTAACACCCTTTGTAGTGGACCCACCATCAAACTTGGGGCTATTAGTTTTGGATAACAACCATTAGTTTTATGAGATTTAAGTGATTATTGTGTTATTATTTAACTTATTTCTTACTATAGCACATGCTCTTAAGCCCTATTAAATAAAAAAAAAATTATTTTCTATTTTGCAATAAGTAATAAATTGATTGAAGATCGGATACTTCACCATTTCCTCCGTTTCATTAGTTAAATTTCAATCGAGAAGGAAAACATCTACGTTGGTGCCTGTCAGATTTAATAGTAATTTTTTCTAGACATCGGTCCCACTTGCAACTTAGACTGAGGAACTATAGGGTATTTTATTTAATGGATTTTTTTAGATGCTTATTACCAAAAAAAAGGACCTTATGAAGTAGTGTTTTGGGTCTTACTCTCACTTGTCATTTGGCATTTTTCCATCTTATATCAGTTTTTAATGGTCGACGCTCATTCAACACTATTTCCTATAATGTGGTCCACTTGAGATTGGGATATACCCCATTTTTGGACTCATACCATAAAATGATCTATATGTTTTTTTTTTTTTTTTTATAGCACCATTTAAAAATTGGTAGTGACTCATCCACCTTACATATCAGACTGATTTACAGCTATACACACCATCCATATTGTGGATCTCATTGTTGATGGAGCAATTCTAAAATCAGACATTTCTAAATCACACTGATCAAGCAATCCCAACCATCCAATTAATGGATATCATATGGATAGATGGTTAAAATAAAAGTGAATGGTCCAAATTTGGAAGGACAAATCTGATGGTTAATGTTATCTTCTCAGTGAAGATTTTTTATTATGCACTTGTGCTCAGATTTGGATGGAGAAATTCCAAGTATCGCATCGTAGCTTATGCTGAAATGAAAATGAGATAGTGCCCATATCTGATGATCAGGATTCCTCTGTTGGGATGGTTGTGATCATGTAACCATCAAAGGTTATGCTAGCTTTTATGTAATTTCTTATGTCTTTCTTGTTGATTACATATGGCAAGATTTTGGTAGGTTGATTCTTTAGTACATGCTCTGTTTCATTTGTCTTTGCGTAGAATATAACCCCAAAGTTTATACACTCTTTGCATCATGAAAAATAACTATCCGTGAAATGTTCTGTTGAGGTAGGATGAAAAGCAACACAATTTGTTGCCTTTACCAATGATTGCTAGGTTGAACAAATTCTTTAAGATTCTTGTTCAATGACCTTTATGGATATTTGTCCCAAAAATATTTTAGTGCACATTTTAGTAACTTACAGCTCTTGGCTTAGATATAATGGTATATTTAATATGTTATGTCTGTAGGTAAGAGAACCTCCTTGCCAGACATTGAGGAATGGCGCTTTCATCTTCTTCTTTGGTTTTATTATGCAAGGTCAAGGACAATGGATCCCTTTCATCTTCTTCACTACCATAGTTAACGAGTTTTATTATGTCTCATAATCCAAGGTCAAGGACAATGGATCCCTTCCACATTACGGAAGAGACACAGGAGTTGAGATGGGCACATACAACTAAGTGCACTACTTATGATGGTTCATTTGGCACTCACCTCATGATAGTAGGGGATGATACTGTTTGGAATTTGCATTGAATTTTACTCCTTTTTTTGCTTCTTCTTCCTTTTGGGATTGGTCGATTAGTTGAATAGATACATAGATCTTTGGACTTGATTGATATTTTGTAATGCATCAAATTGCAGAAATTCCGAAGAAAGAGGGTCGTCATAATTGTAGAGATTCCGAAGAAAGAGAGCTAGCTATTAGAAGAGTAAGTCCAACTTGGGTTGTTGCCTATCATGTTCCCTTGTCGATGCTTGTGAATTAATAATAATAATCTATTTTTCCATCATGAGCAGGGATTTTGATGTCTACAGTTGACACGAAGGATGAATCCAAGGGCTGTCTCATTCCAAAAGCAAAGGTGGGAACTGTTAATGCTAGTTTTTAATATTTATCATGTCAGATTAATCATCCTTACAACCTTTTTTTTTCTTTTCTTTCTTTTTTCTCATTGGAAATGATCAAAATCAAATACCCATGCTTTTTTAACCAGCAGGTTGATTATTTCTGTGATTTTATCAAACTGCCTCTGTTTATTTCAGAAAGATACAAGCATATGCAATTCTTTTTTTTTTTTTTTTTTTTTTTTTTTTGCTGCATTAGTTACATGATCTTTGAATCCAGAAAGACACAAGCATATGTAAAGGCCAGTTTTCTTGTAGTGTGTATTGACCCAGATGTTCTTCATACTTGGATTATCTTCAAAATGGAGTGGTCATGTAGATACTTTTCTGTTTATTATCTTCAAAATCTTTTTTCTCCTTTGAATTGTAATAGATTGTATTGGTTGCATTTTTCTCTGTCATACAGGTTGTGGCTATCAAAGATATAATATCACCTCTTATAAGGAAACATTTAATGATGTGTACAGGTAAATTCATTTTTTCTTATTCCTTATATTGTTTCCCAGTTATATTTGTGTTGGTTTCAGAGTACAGGTAGTGATAAAAATTGTTGGTCGATTGTGGCTTGTAGACAAAGAGATGAGTAACCAACAATACAAATATGGGAGGTCTTCCCCAGGTATCCAGATGCTTTTAGATATATTTATGTTATTTTTAAATGTATTAGCTCAAAATTGATGGAGCAGACCCGGATGTGCGTCGGAGCTATCCGGATGTTGAGCGGGGTTCCCTGGAAGGTGGGAACCGCTGTTATGACTATGATGAAGCTGTTCATTTCCCATGGACAACCTTGGATGGGCTTGACCATTTGGACAGACCGTGTTTATGTATTTGCTCGAAATTAATGGAGCAAACCCGGATGTGCATCGAAGCTATCCGGATGAGCTGGGGTCCCTAGAAGGTGGGAACCGCTATTATGACCATGGTGAAGCTGTCCATTTCCTATGGACAGCATTGGAAGGGCCTGGCCATTTGGACAGGCCATGTTTATATCTATATTTGTAGGGACCAGGACAGCATTGGAAGGGCCTGGCCATTTGGACAGGCCATGTTTATATCTATATTTGTAGGGACCACACCCTTAACCTAAACCACACCCAAAACCTATAACCTAAACCTATTCTCAATTACCTAAACTTATAACCTATACCTAAACCTAAACCTAAACCTATTCTCAAATCCCAAAACCTATACTGATAACCTAAACATAAACCTTAACCTATAACCTAAACCTATACTTATAACCTTAACCTAAACCTATTCTCAAATTCCAAACTTAAACCGATCCGAACCCGAACCCAATTTTCTAAACCTAAACCTTAACCTATTCTCAATTCCCTAAACCTATAGCTTATAACATAAACCTTAACCTAAACATATAACCTATAACCTAAACCTAAACCTAAAACCTAAATGTATTCTCAAATCCCTAAACCTAAACCTACACCTAATCCTAATATCTACTCCCTAACCTAAACTTAAACATAAACTCGAAAACCCAAACCTAAGCCCGATCCCGAACCCGAACCCGATTTCATAAAACCTTAACCTATTCTCAATTGCCTAAACCTATAGCTTATAACCTAAACCTAAACCTAAACCTATAACCTATAACCTATAACCTAAACCTAAACCTAAAACCTAAATGTATTCTCAAATCCCTAAACCTAAACCTACACCTAATCCTAATCTCAACTCCCTAACCTAAACCTAAAACTAAACCTAAACCCCATCCCGAACCCAAACCCGATTTCCTAAACCTAAACCTTAATCTATTCTTAATTCCCTAAACCTATAGCTTATAGCCTAAACCTAAACCTATAACCTATAACCTAAACCTAAACCTAAAACCTAAATGTATTCTTAAATTCCTAAACTTAAACCTACACCTAATCCTAATCTCAAGTCCCTAACCTAAGCCTAAACCTAAACTTAAAAACCCAAACCTAAACCCGATCCCGAACCCAAATCTGAATCCCTAAACCTTAAACCCAAACGTAAACCCGATCTCGAACTGGAACCTGATTTCCTATACCTAAACCTTAACGTATTCTCAAATCCCTAAACTTAAACCTACACCTAATCCTAATCTCAACTCCCTAACCTAAACCTAAACCTACACTTGAAAACGCAAACCTAAACCCGATCCTGAACCTGAATCTGAATCCCTAAACCCTTAGCCTAAACCTAAAACCCAAACATAAATCCGATCTCAAACCCGAACCTGATTTCCTATACAAATACCTTAACATATTCTCAAATCCCTAAACTTAAACCTACAACTAATCCTAATCTTAACTCCCTAACCTAAACCTAAACCTAACTTGAAAACCCAAACCTAAACCCGATCCCGAACCCAAACCCAATTTCCTAAACCTAAACCTTAACCTATTCTCAATTCCCTAAACCTATAGCTTATAACCTAAACCTAAACCTATAACCTTAACCTAAACCTATAACCTTAACCTAAACCTAAAACCTAAATGTATTCTCAAATCTATAAACCTAATCCTAATCTCAACTCCCTAACCTAAACCTAAACCTACACTTGAAAACCCAAACCTAAACACGATCCCGAACCCAAACCCGATTTCCTAAACCTAAACCTTAACCTATTCTCAAATCCCTAAACCTAAACCTACACCTAATCCTAATTTCAACTCCCTAACCTAAACCTAAACCAAACTTGAAAACCCAAACCTAAACCCGATCCAGGAACCCGAACCCGATTTCCTAAACCTAAACCTTAACCTATTCTCAATTCCCTAAACCTTAACCCATAACCTAACCTAAACCTATAACCTACACTTGTAACCTAAACCTAAACCTATAACCTAAACCTAAGCCTAAAACCTAAACCTATGACCTAAAACCTAAATGTATTCTCAAATCCCTAAACCTAAACCTACACCTAATCCTAATCTCAACTCCCTAACCTAAACCTAAACCTAAACTTGAAAACCCAAACCTAAACCCGATCCGAACCCGAACCCGATTTCCTAAACCTAAACCGAAACCTTAACCTATTCTCAATTCCCTAAACCTATAGCTTATAACCTAAACCTAAACCTTAACCTAAACCTAAAACCTTAACCTAAACCCAAACCTATGACCTAAAGCCTAAATGTATTCTCAAATCTCTAAACCTAATCCTAATCTCAACTCCCTAACCTAAACCTAAGCCTAAACTTGAAAACCCAAGCCTAAACCCGATCCCGAACCCGAAACCCGATTTCCTAAACCTAAACCTTAACCTATTCTCAAATCCCTAAACCTAAACCTACACCTAATCCTAATCTCAACTCTTTATCCTAAACCTAACCCTAACTTGAAAACCCAAACCTAAACCCGATCCAGAAACCGAACCCGAACCCGATTTCCTAAACCTAAACCTTAACCTATTCTCAATTTCCTAAACCTTAACCTATAACCTAACCTAAACCTAAACTAATAACCTACACTTATAACCTAAACGTAAACCTATAACCTAAACCTAAGCCTAAAACCTAAACCTATGACCTAAAACCTAAATGTATTCTCAAATCCCTAAACCTAAACCTACACCTAATCCTAATCTCAACTCCCTAACCTAACCCTAAACCTAAACTTGAAAACCCAAACCTAAACCCGATCCCGAACACGAACTCGATTTCCTAAACCTAAACCTTAACCTATTCTCATTCCCTAAACCTATAGCTTATAACCTAAACCTAAACCTTAACCTAAACCTAAACCTAAACCTTAACCTAAACCTATAACCTTAACCTAAACCAAAACCTATGACCCAAAACCTTAATGTATTCTCAAATCTCTAAACCTAAACCTACACCTAATCCTAATCTCAACTCCTAACCTAAACCTAAACCTAAACTTGAAAACCCAAACCTAAAACCCGATCCCGAACCCGAACCCCATGTCCTAAACCTAAACCTTAACCTATTCTCAAATCCCTAAACCCAAACCTACACCTAATTCTAATCTAAACTCCCTAACCTAAACCTAACTTGAAAACCCAAACCTAAACCCGATCTTGAACCCAAACCCGATTTCCTAAACCTAAACCTTAACCTATTCTCAATTCCCTAAACCTTAACCTATAACCTCACCTAAACTTAAACCTATAACCTACACTTATAACCTAAACCTAAACCTATAACCTAAACCTAAGCCTAAAACCTAAACCTATGACTTAAAACCTAAATGTATTCTCAAATCCTAAACTTAAATCTACACCTAATCCTAATCTCAACTCCCTTACCTAAACCTAAACCTAAACTTGAAAACCCAAACCTAAATCCGTACACAAACCCGAACCCGAACTCGATTTCCTAAACCTAAACCTTAACCTATTCTCAATTCTCTAAACCTATAGCTTATAACCTAAAGCTAAACCTTAACCTTAACCTAAACCTATAACCTTAACCTAAACCAAAACCTATGACCAAAAACCTAAATGTATTCTCAAATCTCTAAACCTAAACCTACACCTAATCCTAATCTAACTCTCTAACCTAAACCTAAACCTAAAATTGAAAACCCAAACCTAAAACCCGATCCAGAACCCAAACCCGATTTTCTAAACCTACACCTTAACCTATTCTCAAATCCCTAAACCTAAACCTACACCTAATCCTAATCTAAACTCCCTAACCTAAACGTAAACCTAAACCTAAACCTAAACTTGAAAAACCAAGCCTAAACCCAATCCCGAACCCGAACCCGATTTCTTAAACCTAAACCTTAACCTGTTCTCAATTCCCTAAACCTTAACCTATAACCTAACCTAAACCTAAACCTATAACATACACTTATAACCTAAACCTAAACCTATAACCTAAACTTAAGCCTAAAACCTAAACCTATGACTTAAAACCTAAATGTATTCTCAAATCCCTAAACCTAAACCTACACCTAATCCTAATCTTAAGCGCCTAACTTAAACCTAAACCTAAACTTGAAAACCCAAACCTAAACCCTATCCCGAACCCGAACTCGATTTCTAAACCTAAACCTTAACCTATTCTCAATTCCCTAAACCTATAGCTTATAACCTAAACCTAAACCTTAACCTAAACCTAAACCTTAACCCTAAACCAAAACCAATGACCTAAAACCTAAAAAAATGTATTCTCAAATCTCTAAACCTAAACCTACACCTAATCCTAATCTCAACTCCCTAACCTAAACCTAAACCTAAACTTGAAAACCCAAACCTAAAACCCGATCCTAAACCCGAACCCACTTTCCTAAACCTAAATCTTAACCTATTCTCAAATCCCTAAACCTAAACCTACACCTAATCCTAATCTAAACTCCCTAACCTAAACCTAAACCTAAACTTGAAAACCCAAACCTATACCCAATCCCGAACCCAAACCCGAATTCCTAAACCTAAAACCTTAACCTATTTTCAAATCCCTAAACCTAAACCTACACCTAATCCTAATCTCAACTCCCTAACATAAACCTAAACCTAACTTGAAAACCCAAACCTAAACCTCATCCCGAACCCGAACCCAATTTCCTAAACCTTAACCTTAACTTATTCTCAATTAGTAAACCTTAACCTATAACCTAACTTAAACGTAAACCCATAACCTAAACCTAAGCCTAAAACCTAAACCTAAACCTAAAGCCTAAACCGTAACCAATAACCTAAAACCTAAACCTAAACCTAAAATCCAAATGTATTCTCAAATCTATAAACCTAATCCTAATCTCAACTCCCTAACCTAAACCTAAACCTAAACTTGAAAACCCAAACCTAAACTCGATCCCAAACCCGAACCCGATTTCCTAAACCTAAACCTTAACATATTCTCAATTCCTTAAACCTATAGCTTATAACCTAAACCTTAACCTTAACCTAAGCCTATAACCTAAAACCAAAACCTATAACCTATAACCTAAACTTATAACCTATAACCTAACCTTAACCTAAACCTTAACCAATAACCTAAAACCTAAACCTAAATCTAAAACCTAAATGTATTCTCAAATCCCTAAACCTAAGCCTACACCTAATCCTAATCTCAACTCCCTAACCTAAACCTAAAACCTAAACTTGAAAACCAAACCTAAACCCGATCCCGAACCCGAACCCAATTTCCTAAACCTAAACCTTAACATATTCTCAATTCCCTAAACCTATAGCTTATAAGACCTAAAACCTTAACCCATAACCTATAACCTAAACTTATAACCTATAACCTAACCTTAACAACCTAAAACCTAAACCTTAACCATTAACCTAAAACCTAAACCTAAACCTAAAACCTAAATGTATTCTCAAATCCCTAAACCTAAACCTACACCTAATTCTAATCTCAACTCCCTAACCTAAACCTAAACCTAAACTTGAAAACCCAAACCCAAACCCGATCCCGAACCTGAACCCGAATTCCTAAAGCTAAAGCTAAACCTAAACCTATAACCTAAAACCTTAACCTAAACCTAAAACCTAAATGTATTCTTAAATCCCTAAACTTAGACCTACACCTAATCCTAATCTTAACTCCCTAACCTAAACCTAAACTTGAAAATCCAAACCTAAACCCGATCTCGAACTCGAGCCCGATTGCTGTAATAATGTAGCCCAATCACATGGTAACAAACAAGAATATATCCCTTTTAATACATGCCCCTTTTTACAAAGCTTTAATTTTTGTTGTTGTTTCTATTAATCGAAACTCTTTTTTTACATTATTTGCTCGTATTAGTTTTATTTTAGTGATCAGTTTTATTTTAAAAAAGTGCCCACTTTTTTGGAAGAAGTTTCTGCAATTCTTCATGATTCTGAATTATAATGTTTTGTTGGTTGAATATTTTTTTATTAGATGAAAGATAAAGAAAATTGTTACTGATGTTTTTCCTTTTTTTTTTTTTTTTTTTATACTTATAAAGTTAAACTTATATGTATTATGCGTGGATGAATGTAATGTGGATAAGATTGTTTGTGTTTGGATGGATGTAGTTTATGTTTGGATGGATTTACGTAGTTTGGGTTTAGATGGATGTGAATGTGATGAAATATATTGTATAACTGGTGTATATTAGGAAGAATACGATGAATATATTGTAACAGGTCAAATTTGAAAATGTCCTTTAAGGGTCATAAGAGACGGCCTGTAGCAGTCCTTTTAAAGGACGGTCCATAACCGTCCTTTGAAGGCTCATAAGAGACGGTCTATGACAGTCCTTTTAAAGGACGGTCCATGGCCGTCCTTTGAAGGCTCATAAGAGATGGTCCATGATAGTCCTTTTTAAGGACGGTCCATGACCATCCTTTTAAGACTCATAAGAGACAGTCCATGACAGTCCTTTTTTAGGACGGTCCATGACCGTCTTTTTTTCATCAATAAGAATGACGATTTTCAACCGTCCTTTAAGTAATAGAACACGTCAAAATTTGACGGCCTATGTGACAGTCCATGACTGTCCTTTTTGGTCATTTGAGACGGTTTTGAACTGTCTTTTTTTTCACTGTTTTGGCGTAGTGTAACTTAAACCTAAACCTATAACTTAAACCTATAACCTTAACCTAAACCTAAACCTAAACCAAAACCTATAACCTTAACCTAAACCAAAACCTATAACCTAAACCTTAACCTATAACCTATAACCTATAACCTAAACTTATAACCTAAAACTAAACTAAACTTATAACCTAAATGTATTCTCAAATCCCTAAACTTATAACCTATAACCTATAACTTAAACCTAAACCTTAGCCTATTCTTAATTCCCTAAACTTATAACCTATAACCATAACCTAAACCTAAACCTAACCTGAGCCTATAACTAAAACCTAAAACCTAAACCTAAACCTAAACCAAAACCTATAATGTTGAGGGTCAAATATTGCATATCAGACACCAGTTATTGCCTGAATTTACGAACATGATACTGTTTAACGCCCTGCTTTAATCATGTTTTTGATGCAAGGTGTATTTAGGAGACTGAACTAGAAAAGGGTACTAAAAGCATGGATTTAACACTCTAGAATCACCAAGGCAATGGACGGACCCCAAGGGACCAAGATCGATGCCAAAAATCTGAGAAAACCGAGAAACTGAAGCTCAAGTGATATGAAAGATGTATAAAACTTCATACATGGCTTGATGACCATAAATTAACTGTACACGGTGTATTTCAGCTCCCGGATCCCTGTGGAAGTGACCCAATGGACAGATCGGCCCTTTAATACCTGATGTGGGGCCCGTTTGACATCTAGATATACTTCAATTTTGGTCTCGACCCTTTAAATGAGACGATGAGACAGATGGACGGAGAGGATTTTACATATACATCACAGTGGACCCCACCTGAGTTAGGTGTGCATAGTGCACAAGTGCACTAGCCGTGCATGGTAAACGCAGAGACGGTTTGACCGTCTCTTCACCGACAGAGAAGGAAAGTCTCTGTCTCTATTACGCAGCCCATCCGCTAGGTGACGAGTGGGCCACCACCTTCGATCATGCGGTCAATCCGGACCGTCCATTCATTCCAGAAGGTCAAAACGACCGTGCACATGAAGCTTTTCCAGACCCATGCTCGCACACACAGGAAAATCTTGATCAAACGCATGTCGGACGGTGAAATAGGAACTTGGGTCAGACACATCAAATCTAATCCAAAAACATCCATAGTCGAATGGTTTTTTGACACGAATCTAATGGACGGTGTGGATTTTCCAACCAACAAGGATCATGGGCCCCA
The DNA here is from genome assembly GCA_030180095.1 of Magnolia changhungtana. NCBI lineage: Eukaryota > Viridiplantae > Streptophyta > Magnoliopsida > Magnoliales > Magnoliaceae > Magnolia > Magnolia changhungtana. The sequence goes on from JASAUF010000240.1 coordinate 617,902, forward strand.
CCAACATCACAACGTAAGATGTTTACGTAGGCCCTGTTTCAGCGTTCAGACGCCGTCCATGATTTGCGGACAGTTGTGGGCTACAATCATAGTCCATCTCATCCATCCAAACTGTCCATCATGTATGGTGCTCAAAAACATCCAAGGGGACGTTCTCCTTTTCAACAGAAAGCGAGGGAAGATGGGGGTATCGGCCTGTGTTTTCAATGCGAAAACTGTATGCGCGTCCGACTGCGAGACGACTTGCTGGCTGTCTAAATATTTGTCAAGGCAGCTTCTAAAAACACCCTATTCATCGACTCAAGCAGCAACCGACCTCCTTACAGATGTCTATAAAGAGAGAAAGAGTGGAGAGCACCAGGTATATCTCAGCTTGGGGCTTCAACGTGGATACAAGAGAGAGAGTAAAGTAGTTAGAATTCGTTTCATATTTTCTGTTTTGTTTTTGTTCAAGTTCTAGCCCAATCTTGTTGGGATAAACGTCTTAAATAGGGCTAAGAGGTGAAGCTTGTAGCATAATTGGGACGTTTGCTTGGCTTTAATTCATGTTTTGTTGAGCTCTTATGGATTCTAGTTATTTATGAAGGTATATTTTTAGTTTTTAATGGTTTGTTGTGACTCAAATTACAATAGATCTGCGATAACTTTAAGTATGTTTTTCCCATTATTGAGATTGTGAAATTAGTAAGACCTGCTGTTCACCATCGTCCCATGGGCATGGTAGGGTGACGGAATCCTTCCTAACTTTCACGATTCTTTCATGAATGGCTGTGAGATTGGTAAATTGCTGTTGTTTGCCATAGTCTCCTGGGCATGGTTAGGTGACAGAATCACTTCCAAATCTTCACCACTCTTATTTATTAATGATTAGATCCATGAGAAGTTTAGAGATCTGACAAATCTCTTCTTATCAACTGGATTGGATATGACTCTGACTCCAGATGTGTCCCTGAATCAATACAAGGTAGCTTCCCAATTGCTACAAGTGGATCCTTGGCACCCTAGTTCCCACCTTTATTTTCACAAGTTTTAGAGTAATACTTCACCATTATTCCCTCATATTCACTTGATTTAGATTTCATCTTAGTCTAGTTCTAGCTCTATTTAGTTTCAGATTACATACAGGTTTCAGTCCCTATGGATTCGATCCTGGTCTTACCGAGTTTATTACTACATCACAACCCTATACTTGGGGTGTGAACAAGTTCTTGGCGCCGTTGCCGGGGACTGACGGCTATGTATTTCTGAAATTAATTAGTTTTAAAATTATGTTAAGATTAGGATTTTACTAACCTCAGGTAAAAGTTTTCTGTTTTATTTTTAGAAACTAACCTGTTTTTCCTATTTTGTAGGATCTTGACATAAACTTCTAATTTGGTAATCCCTTTCTAAATTCTCTACTTTTTCTATTTTAGAATTTCGGTTTTATTGTTTTTAGAAATTTTATAATTCTAGGCTTTCTTTTTTAGAAATTTTCTATTTTCTAATTTTAGATTTAAATTATTCCTTTAAGTAACTTTCTATCTTCTAGTTTTAGAAATTTTTCCCTTTTTAGAAACTACCTTTCTAAATTTTATTTTTAGAAACTTTTTAACTATAAGATTTTTATTTTTAGACACTAATTTCTTTTGTTTTCTTTTGCAGGATTCTAACATAGGAACTTCCAACCTGATAACTTCTTTCTAATTCTTTTTCTTTTTATTTCTAGATCTCTTATTGTTGTAGGATTTTTTCTTTTATTCTTGGGATTAAATTCAGAGTTAGGGTCTCACCATGTATATGCATGAGTGGGAACGTCAATATGCTAAGAAGAATAATATATATTGGGATGATGATCAACCTATGTCTCAAAACTTTTCTGAAACCATCATCGAGAACCAACTAGAATATAATGCTCCACTGGTTAAGAAGTCTTTACGCGATCATATGCAGAAGAATAATTACACCCCACAGATTAACAAAATAGTACGTGTGTATTGGGGTTATCGTAATTATGGGAGTGAGAATTATTATCACCCATCCGATAAAAAGAAAACAATGCATGATTATATTATGAGTGATAATATGTATTACCAACCATCAGATTATGTAACATCCCAGATTTTTACCAACCTGGAATTAGACGTCCTTAGGCAATGGGTCGATCCTAACACCTGATTAACTTGTCGGAACCCAATCCTATATTCAAAAAATCGCTTGTTAACCCTTTTCCTTCACAAATCCCACCCTTCTTTCAATTTTCCTAAGTACTTTCACCCTAGACACTATCTTAAACTAGCTAAGTATTATAACTTGGATCACCTTATATACAAACTACAAAGGACTAAGTACCACCTCAGACAGAAATCTTATATGACTAAATCCTTTAGAAATGAGACAAAGTAACTAAGTACTAAACTAGATTAGCTACGAAATCTATTTGATCCACTTTAAATACGATCTGCAAGACCCAAAACTTGTAGAATCATTGACGTTAGGTTACCCTAAAATCTAGGATCAATCTCATTACTCGGCTGCTCTTGGGAGCATCCCGAAACTCCGTATCAGATCTGGACCACACGTCGGAAGTCTAAATAGCACAAAGTTAAGGACTTAGGACCACCTCACAGGGCTTGACAACCATCTCGAAAATCAAATCCAGATAGTGTCCCACGGCTGTTCGCTTGAGTCCAGAGCGAGGAGTGTGAAAATACTTGATTTTCTTTAAAAATAAATATCTCAAATAGTAATCTGAGACTTGTTACTTGCGGATCAGTATTAAGCAACCAGACCGTCAGAATCAGGCTAAATTACACCCTCGGATCAGGGATATTTCCCCAAACATATCCATGTACTCGGAATCTCCGATCGAGATCCACTGACCGTTGAACTGAAACTGGTCCGCCACGTGTGATCTGGGAATCCGACTGAAACAAAAACTTAACTCCACTTAGATACAGAGTCTGTGAGCTTAAGTCCGACTTTTGGCTTAAGGAGGCCCGCCAGAAGTCCTCCGTTGGGCTGAAACTAGCTCGCTTTGGTTATAACCTAAGTATACCTTGACCATAAGTCTAATTTGGTGAGTTTTGGAGCTATATAAGGACCTTAGAACTCTCTCTCTCACAGCCATACGAATTTGAGAGAAACCCTAGAGAGAGAAGAGAGAAAAGAGAGAGAAAGAGTGAGAGAAGTGGGAGAATCTCCCTACTTCTATCCCCTGCAGCTACACAAGCTGCACCACCCCATTCTCATCGCTTTTCCGGCGATTCTGACTTCGTTTCTAGGTAAGAAACCCTAACCCTAATCTGTTTTGGAGTTGTAAAGGTTGTAGGTTATGAAATAGCTAACCTATTTCATTCTATAGGCTACCAAACTGCTGAATACAGAAGCTTGGCAAACCTATCGCATTCGTTACGATTCTACGACTAAAGGTACGGACTTTAGATGTATAGGTTATGGTGTTCAATGCTTTCAATGTCAGATAATGATAGATTCATGATCTGCATGCAATTGCACATGTACAAAGTGTTGTCTGCTTTCCATTTCGATTAAAGATGAAGGATATGGAATTTTACATACTCTAGGTATTCGTAGAAAATACCGTATACGTATAAATTTTAAAAATGTGTTTGCCATGATTATTTGTTGTATGAATATAATATATATGGATAAAATACTTAGTTGGTGAAAGGACTCGCCATAATACATGATTTGCTAATATACACTATGTAGAAATAGTGTATTCTAGAAAGTACCGTATACGTATAAATTTTGGAGATGTGTTTGCCATGATTATTTGTTGTATGAATATATTATATATGCATAAAATACTTGCTTGGCGAAAGGACTCGCCCTAATACATATTTTGCTACTACACACTATGTATGTTGTAATAGTGTATTCTAAGTGTTTGTGAAAATGCTTGTGAGAGTAAGTGTTTGGATGAAGGTGCCTTAGGTAGGTGTTGAGATGGGATTCTCAACTACCTTAGAGATGTGTATGATTTCCTCCATGTGGTTGTTTACTTTAACCGCTTACTTGTGAAATATATGGGTTTGTATTCCTGTTTATATAGTGCTTTATAACATGCTTTATGACATGCTTGTTAACTTGCTTGAATTACTTTGTTTATTATGCTTTACTCCACATGCTATGAATAAGGTATGATTGCGTTTGGGACTATGATTATAGTCCAGACAATCGGTAACAGACTTGAGTTCGTGGTTGAGATTCATTTCGCCACGTAGGATGTGTCTGACGAACCCGAGTCGTACTTCGGTTGGAGGCAGTGGTTAGGCCACGCGAAGTGCTTATGCACTTCATGTCATTCAGTTGGTTATGCGCTCGTGCTAGTCTGGCTCGTCAAGTAACCTGATCTGTCTAATGTATGTTTACCATGTTTGGACGCCACTGTTTGAACCTAGGGTACCAAACTTACCAGTGAAATTCCGTTAACCATGGTACATTGATCCGCTAAGACTCATGAGCTGGGCATGGTGGTATGGGACACCGTGGTTGAGTTGTCGGCCTACACTGGGGCCACGTGCCTCCCCGCAGTTACCAGTGAGCAACCAGATTCGTGAGCCGATTATGGTGGTATGGGATACTATATTCGTGTTGTCGACCTACATTGATAAGGTGATGGGGGAGTGGTGCAACGAATGCGTGTAGCAGCCCTGACAGCCCTTTGTAGTGACCTCGAGCGTATTCTGAATTTGCGGTGAGGTGACGAGTTTTGCCGTGGTGTATGGAGTATGAACTAGGCCTGTATCTGTATAGTGATGAACCGTTAAAGAGGTGATGGGGGAGTGGTGTAACCATTATGCGTAACAGCCTTGACAGCCTCTGCAGTGACCTAGAAACACATTATCGTATGAGATTTACTATGACTGACGACCATAGAATGGATCATGTTTGGGAACGATACAAGGTAGGTACCTTAGTTTCCCAATCCTGCTGTTTGAAATGGACTAATAACTACTCAGTAATCATACTCATCATCGCACTGCATGAGCCTGGTAGATGTGGAGCACCGAGGGATGAATGCACGTCGCGAACGTAAGATGGTGTCGCATGAGGGTAGTTTGGCAAGGACATTCATCATGTAATTTCATACTTGCATTAAATAAGAGTAGTTAGGATTGTTTGATTGTATTGCTTTATCATTACTGCTTGATTGTTTTGATAACATGTTAACCTATGCTTTATTATTCCACTGAGTTGATCACTCACTCTCACGTTATGGGACGGTGTTGTACACACCAACCAGACTTCTTTGAGTTTCAGATGATGGCGATGCTGCGAAGCGGAGCCGAAATTTTATGAGGATGAGGAGGATTCCTCCTTTATGCAGTTTCTGGCAGTTTCATGCGAGCCGTATCTTGATCGACGGGGTATAGGGATGTTGTCTAGATGACTTTACACTTTTCATATAAATTGGACTTGTACTTGTAATTAATTAACCTGATAACCTTATCACACTCTAGAGACTTACCACAGTTTATATATTTTATTTATCTATCACAGTCTTCCGCCTGCTATCTCATCTGTCTCTGGAGTATGATACGCTGTTTTGGCTTAATCTCACTCATTTTCACTACTCTAATATAGTCAACATTCAATCATCATTCATTTTGTTGCATAAGTGATGCTTTGGAACTCGGGAGTTGAGTTTATGCTTGACCCCCGATTTTCAGGGCATTATAGATTCTCCCACCGATGATCCGTATGACTATAATCAGTGGAAACATCAAAATTGGAGAAATGAACCAACAACATGTTATAATGATTATTCTCTTGGATCCCCTACTTTTGAAACCCAACTAGAAACAATCCAAGAGGATTCAATTCAATATACCATGGAGCGTCTTATGGAATTGAAAAAAATGTTGGAAGCACTTAACTCGCGTCTCAATAAGGTAGAGGAAGCTCGTTCATCCCAACCACAACCCAATATGGTAATACAATGCGGTGAAAGTGATCCTCACTCGCTTTTGAAGAAATTTGAAAATTGGAATGAGGAGTTGGATTCCATTAATGAGCATACGGTTCAGTTTCTCGATGAGTCGATCTTGATGACTGTTCAAAAGAATGGTGGAGATACATGGATATCTTTCAAATACAGTGATGATGACACATTCCACTCACATGACACACTCGAGTTCAATAATGAGGAAGTGGTTAGTTTATATAAACCTCAACCCAATCTGGGAATAGAATGTGAGGAAAGCGATCCCATCCCAAGTGTGCACTACACTAAAGTAGAATATAATGAGTATAGGGATGACGATCGTGAATGTGCAGCCCCAGTTCCCTTGAATTAATCTCATGTTTGGTCCACGCCAATGATCAAGAAGTACATGAAGTGAGCAGTTATAACCAGCTGCTCCACTCATCTAACCTGTCTAATTTAAAAGTGGATGAGTTCCTCACAACCGACCCTTCTATCTATTGTGAGACATGTTTGGATGATTCCCCTGAATTGCGTGATGATATGATTCGGGAGATGGACGAGTTGATCGATACGACTCTGAAATTTGAAACCACCCAGTTGAGGTCACCATTTGAACTGTTGAGTTTTGACGATTCAATGCCTCTTCTGAGAAGTATCAATGAATAGAGTTCGCACATCAATAATTCATCTACTGACCATCAATTTGTCTGCGCAGGGCTGTAGTAAGAAAACATACCTCCATCTACTTTTAAAGATAATGGAATTCTTGGGCAGATCATCACACATTTCAATGTGAAAAATGAGTCACTCTCAGCTGAATGTCCCAACTCTTTGGATGATTATTTGGCACACTTTGCAAATTTAAACGATCCTATGATTAAAGAAATAGTGGATGCCTTGCAAGACAATACCTCAGTAGTTATCACCGACCGAGAGAACCTTTATTCTGAAGTACCTCCTCCCCCAGATCCTGATTGTTTACCATTAAGGGAGAAGGAGCTAAAAATTGAACTAAAGTCTGACATTTCAGAATGTGCTGAGACCACATCACTTCCTAAGAAGTTTTCTGAACTTTATCTACTTGTAGTCTCTGATTCACCATGAGATACTAATGTTGAAACTTCTTCTGTCACAGGTGAATCGTATATACTCTGGATACCTTAAGCAATTCAACAAAAAATTTCTTATGAGGTACATAAGTTTCTCTGGAAAGTCATGATCCAGGGAGTTCAAGCCTATTGCAAAAAGGGCTTTTGGATGATCTTGTTGAGGAACTTATTGAGAAACTTATCATGATATTGGCCGGAAGAGGAACCTTGCGGCATGCTCGATTAGTTTTTCCCCGCTTTCATAGGACTAGGGTAGTTTGCTTTATGTTGTTCTAGGATAGACAATTTTATGCCATTAGGTTAGTTTACTTCCTACATTGTTTTAGGATAGTTTGCTTTCATGTCTTCACTCTTGTGCTTAGCCGCTCTCATGCTGCGTTCTCTTTGGAAAAAGCTTCTTGATTCCTTCGTCCAAGTACTATCTTTCCATCACTTCTCCCTTATTTTCATTATCTCATATGCATTGCATGATCATATCTTTTACATTGAGGATAATGTCGATTTTAGGTTAGGGGTGGGAGACTAGGTAACCTAATCAGTGTTTTCTTGATCTTGAACAAAAATTGTGAAAAATTTTAAATTTTTCTAAAATTTCTTGTAAATTCGATGCGATTTTAACGACCATCTTTGATTTAGAATTACAAGATATGTGATGTTGGTAATTTACGACTCTTGGATTCAGTTATCTATTAGATTTTATAGTTAAGTTTGAATTGTTAATCCAAAATTAAAAGTTGTAAACATTGATTGAGTCATGATTTCACATGTCACATCTCGCTTACACATTAAGGTTTCAGTTTGATATTGAAGGGTTAACTTGGTAATTACTAAGCATGTAAGGATCCGGCCTAGAAAATTTGTCGATCATGATCAATTGAACAAAAAGAAAATACCCAGCTAAAAGAAAAATAGATACCTTTGGAAAGGGTTGGACAAATAGTCTTCACCATAGGTTTGCTCCCTATACGTGTAGATTTAATTCCCCATGGGTGATATGTGAAAAGGGTTAGGTGTATGATCTTCACCATACGTTTGCTCCCTACAGGTATGGATTTGATTTCCCTCCCCCTTAATGAAAAAATTAAAAGCTGGAAGAATGAAAGAATGATCTATGAGGCACGTTTAGTTTTTGGGTGTCCTAAATGCTCTTGTTGCTTGCCAATGGTATTATGAAATAGTGAAATGAATTTTAACGATGATAAGCCAAGATTACACTATACACTCATGGAACTCAATGTTTAGGATTCTTCTAATTGATAGATTAATACCTTCGAACTTGATTATGAAGTCTACCATGCACTTGCATCCAGAAGAAATTAATGATCAACATTCATGAATCTTACACTTCTAATATCTGGATTATTTTAAAAAATCACTCCAGTTTATAAAAATTGTCTTGTAATTCTCAACTTATTTAACGCATACATTTCTTGAGACTAGCAAGATGTTGGTTGGGGGTTGTGTTGAGGGTCAAATATTGCATATTAGACCTCAATTATTGTCTGAATTTATGAACATGATACTGTTTAACGCCCTACTTTAATCGTGTTTTTGATGCAAGGTGTATTTAGGAGCCTGAACTAGAAAAGGGTACTAAAAGTATGGATTTAACGCTTTAGAATCACCAAGGCAAGGGACGGACCCCAGGGGACCAAGATCGACGCCAGAAATTCGAGAAAACTGAGAAACTGAAGCTCAAGTGACCTGAAAGATGTCCAGAATGCGAGATCATAGGGTTTTCACCATCCGTTCGGTTCAAAACTTCACACATGGCTTGAGGACCACAAATTAACCGTACACGGTGTATTTCAGCTCCCGGATACCTATGGAAGTGACCTAATGGACAGATCAGCCCTTTAATACCTGATGTGGGGCCCGCTTGACATCTATATATGCTTCAATTTTGGTCTCAACCCTTTAAATGAGACGATGAGACAGATGGACGGAGAGGATTTTACATATACATCACAGTGGACCCCACCTGAGTTGGGTGTGCATAGTGCACAAGTGCACTAGCCGTGCACAGTAAACACAGAGACGGTTTGACCATCTCTTGATCGACAGAGAAGGAAAGTCTCTGTCTGTCACGCCCCAAACCCGAAAATCGGATTCATAAGAATCCCGATCGCCAAATCCGATGCCAACAGCCTCCGTAGTATCCCATTCTCGGCTCTTAGCGTCATATGCCAGATTTTTGATCCTAGGATCGTACAAGGAGGATTTTTTTTTTTAATGTGCATTTAACTCGTAATAAGCATAACTACAAGATTACCCAATTCACAAAGGCAACAACATCATCACATATCCATTAATATAATCATTTGAGTACAGTGCTGAAAGAGAAATACATATATCAACAATCAAAGCTCCAAAAGACGGCTGCATACTCTAAGCTCAACGCTGCTGCAACCTAACAATACCTTCACGCATCTATCGTGCATAAGCTTGTAGAAAGCTTAGAGGGTGGTGTAAGTGTGTGCACAAGGTAAGTGCCAAGTATTCAATACAACGCTATCATCATATGGTACCGAAAATACTGGAAATCCATAAATCGTACAATAAAAAAAGCAGAATTACTAACAAGATTATGAATTACCAGAGTAGCGAAATCGACAAAAACAGGAATTATCGAGTGGCAATCTTGGTAAGATCATAAATTATACGATAACAGAATAAGCGGGAATACGAACAAGTCTATGAATCAATCAATATCAGAATACACAATATAAATCAGCTATGCAAATGAGGAGTCATAAAGAGCCAAATATCAAATGTCGAGGATGCAATGTAATATATAATTCCTGATGAGTCCACGAATAGTGTTAATCGTATCTAGACCATATAAATACAGAAACACAGTAACCCAAAATACCATATGTCGCGGATGTAATGCAATATGCGGTGGGAATGGAATGACCATGCTGGAGTGTGAAGTCGGGATGATAGTACGTAGTATCGCAGGCTATGGGGCCCATCACAAGAGACTTCTATCCAAACCAGTCCCATACCTAAATTTGGATAGTCAGACTCAATGTGGTAAACTCCTGATCTCAGGTTAGTCGCGCGCCCAACCGAAATCTTGGCCATTGCGAAGGTACACGTAACAAATAGTTGCGCACCACCAGCCCGAGTGGATAGTGAATGAATGAATGAATGAGTATGCAACTCCCGCTCAATAAGTCCACATATCAGTACGGTTCCTCTCTTGGATCATCATTGGAGTTTATTACACTCCAAATGACACTGCCGCTCTCCTATCCGCACAGTCCAAGTGAGCGTAAGAAACCTCACTATCCGCCTAGCCAATAGTCTGCCAATACCTATCCGGTACGTCGATAGCGGACCCATTCCTCAAGTTGGTCAGACTCAGCCTAGTAATGCCCCCTGCGCTCGGGCGGGTAAGGCCACACCCCCTCCCAACTGACCACGACACAGTGAGAGACGCGGCCTCCTGGTATTCGGCACTCGGGCGCTCATGTATCCACTCGATCTCGACGTTGGGGCATCTCCTGGCCACGGAGGTTTAGGGATTTTCACCCAGGGACATCTATGGCGCTCGTATGCTAGAACCAAATATTTTCGGTGTCCATCCGGCCATCCACGATATGCCTGTGGAGGCTACGACCCTGATGTCGCTAGGGCGTACAGTAGTCATATCACCAAATGCGTGATGCATGAGTCATACAATCTAGTCATACATCAATCCTGCGCATGCCGTGCGCTCATGTGAGATAACCTCCGCCTATCAGGGAGTCTCATATCAACCTGCCTAATGACACATGTAATGCTCAATCACATCTCATAACAAACATGCAGATGATGCGTATGGGCATGTATCATGATGATATGCTGACACATACTAATAATCGGTACCAATAACCGGCATCGACAATCAACCTCGACAATGTGGACATTTAACTAACATTGCCCCCGAGGAATGGCCCTCATAGATCCTAACATATAGTGGACCCATGACCTCATACAAGAGCTAAATATACAACATCATGGGCCTCACTCAAGAGCTTAATACACATCACGATGGGCCTTTCACATGGGCCTAATATACATCATGCTGGGCCTTACACACGGGCTGAATACACATCACAATGGACCTCAAATACGGACTGTATATACATCACACAGGGCCTCAACAATCAGGATCGACAATCGGAATCGGCCTCGATAATCAGCCATGACAAGCAGAACCGGAACGGGCTCAACAATTGAAATCGATCGATAATAAGAATCGGTAGATCGGTCATGTCAGTCGGTAATCAGCCACGATAGTTAATCGGTCACGATCGGTAATCGGTCAATCGGCCACGTCAAGCACAATCAGCAATCGGCCACATCAATCGACAATCGGCCACGATCGGTAATTGGTCATGATAATCGGCCTCGATTGGTAATCGGACAATCGGCCACGACAAGCAGAATCAACAATCGGCCACGTCAATCGACAATCGACCACGATAATCGGCCTTGATCGGTAATCGGTCAATCGGCCACGACAAGTAGAATCAACAATCGGCCACGTCAATCGACAATCGACCACGATAATCGGCCTTGATCGGTAATCGGTCAATCGGCTACGACAAGCAGAATCAACAATCAGCCACATCAATCGACAATCGACCACGATAATCGGCCTCGATTGGTAATCAGTCAATCGGCCACAACAAGCAGAATCGGCAATCGGCTACATCAATCGATAATCGGCCACGATCAGTAATCAGTCACGATAATCAACCTCGATCGATAATCGGTCAATTGGCCACGACAAGCATAATCAAAATCGGCAATCAGTAAGAATGGGCCTAACAAGGCCTAAAGAAAGGTCACGATGAGGACATCTAACCATCATTGCCCATCAATGTGGACATCTAACCAACATTGCTCTCAGTGAGTGGCCCATATAAGGGATTCATACACAACGTAATGACCACACATACATCACATCGGGCCTCACTCATGGGCCTCACATACATCACATCGGGTTTCATACAATCACAATGGGCCACATACAATCTCAATGAGCCACATATACATCACATCAGGCCTCATCATATGGACCAATATACATCGCACAGGGCCACAACCCATCGGCCTCAAATACATTACAATGGACATGAGTACATCTCAATGGGCCTCATATATTTTAATGTGGGCTGCATCAACGGTCATACCAATGGGCCTCATATATATCAATATGGGTCGCATCAACGGTCGCACCAATGGGCCTCATATATATCAATATGGGTCGCATCAACGGTCGCACCAGTGGGCCTCATATATATCAATATGGGTCGCATCAACGGTCGCACCAGTGGGCCTCATATATATCAATATGGGTCGCATCAACGGTCGCACCAGTGGGCCTCATATATATCAATATGGGTTGAAAATACATCACAATGGGCCGTACGAAATGAGCCGGAAATGCATCATAATGGGCCTCGGCACATGGGTCATAAACACATCACATGGCCTTGCCCATGGGCCTCGAATACATCACAATGGGCCACAACCCATGGGCTTCAAATACACAATAGGTGGGCCCTCCACATGTGCCTAATATACATCATAGGTGGGCCCTGCACATGGGTCTCAAATACATAACATATGGGCCCTATACATTGGCCTCGCGTCATGAGTCTAATATATATCACCGTGGCCTTGCCCATAGGCCATGAATGCATCACCATGGGTCTTGCCCATGGGCTTTAGATTCAGGCAAGCGGGCCCCATCATATGGGCCTCGAATATACATCATGATGGGCCTCATAGATGGGCCGTACCAATGGGCCTCAAGTGGATTTAGACCACACCAAAATCCTTTCAATAGTTGCAAGTGTAACATGTGTATCACTATACACTATCATTTCATGGGGTACACGGCCCACCAGTGATGATCAACACTGTCTAAACATTGCCCAAGTAAATTAGCACCATCCGAACATCGTCTATGTAAATCAGCATCGTCCAAACATTGTCCAGCGCTGTCCAGCACAATCTGGATGGTGTGGATTACAAAACATACAACATGGTACGTCCCACACATACAATCCAGGGACGGACGGTGTAGATATAAAACATATACATTACGGTGGGGGCTACACCATCTGGACAGATGGCAGAGTCGATATACAATTCTACAATTCGTACACTAAGGTGGTCCCATGCACATGGCCCACCTTACATATATATTATAATCTAATATAGTACAATATAATATAATATAATATAATATATCATATTATATTATAATATAATATATATATATATATATACACACACACGTTAGAAGAACCCACTGTCTAGACGCCTAAATGCTCTGGACAGTGGAGATTCCATGCATATTTACATGGTGGGTCCACATGTGTGGCCCACCTCATATCATATTAATATATATAAATATATAACATGTATCATATATATACATATGTCCACACTCACCGTCCTAAATGCCTCTGGACGGTGCAAATATCCTGTTTAAAGGTGGGTCCCACATAGGGTGGCCTGCTGACGGACGGTATAAACAAACACATTCATCATGTGGGTCCTACTCGGATGGACGACACATTCATGGTGGGACCCTCAGAGCTTGAGCTCGGAGATAAATCACATATATCATGATGTGGTCTACTGCATGGACGGTGCAGATGGAGCGCATGCATCAAGGCTGGCCCCACTAGCCAACGCCCATGTAAATGGACGGTACAGATGGCGGTGGGACTCACATAGCTTTGTGACATTACTTACAGTACCTACACTGGGATGAGGTACACCAGCCAATCCACTCCCAATACATCCAGAGGAATGGACAGTGGATAAACAGATACATCGTTGCTGGGCTCCACACAGGACGGTGTGGATTCAAGACACATACATCAAGGTGGGTCCCACCCCACACAGGTCACACGTGTGGGATGGCCCCCATGCATCCAGGTATGGACGAACGGAGTGTATATGAAACACATTCATTAGCGCTAGGGGTCTCACGGACCTGGCCCATGGACGGTGTGGAGGTGGCGTCCATTGATGGACGGTCTAGATTGGAAATACATCACGGTGGCCCACTGTGCTGCTGACGTCAATGCAGCTAATAGCTGCTGACTGCATGGACTGTCCATATACGCACATGCATGGGGTGGGTCCACACGTAGGTGGCCCACCCAGCTTGGGACCTAGCTAATCTTTGTGGTTCCCTTCATCTATATTATGCCCAAAAACGTCCAGCAGCAAGGTGGGCCGCCTGATCTGACGGTGTGGATCTAATCCATCCACCATGGTGGGCCGCAACACAATGAGAGAGAGGGAGAGAGAGATCGGTTATGGGAAGGACCCCGCCACTATGGGCCCCTCGTCCATACATTACAACATACATCAAGTGGTCCCATTACACATGGGCACTCAAACTATCAATATTACATAAATCAAACCTTAGAAAGCACCCACCTTTCCTTCTTCCTCCCTAGTGCTCCAAGGCTCCTAAGAAGCTCTTTCAATGGTGGAGATGATGATCTAAGGGTTGGAGGGTGAGGTTTGAGGGGGTAGGAAGTGGGCCACACCTATTTCTCTCTTAGAAGGCTTGGACGTTGGATCTCTCCTTGGGGTTGCTTGAGAAAAATGGAATGAAGAGAGAGAGAGGAGTGATGTAAGGGAGAGATGGGTGATGGGTGGTATGATAGATGATGGGAGCATGGTGCTTGTTGACTTTTAGGTGAAAAGAGGAATGGGTGCCATTCTTTGTTGGTGAAAAAGGGATGGCTAGGTAATGTTGTGTACTTGAGTTTCATTAATGGATTGATGTGATGTTTAGAGTATAGATTCTCTTGGGAATTGCGATGTGCGGTATTTTCCTCAAACTGAACGCGGGCCCACATCTCCGGCAGTAGTATCGCCTCGGCCAGCCTTAAGATGAGCGTCGGAACAGCAAGCGGAAGGCCGACGGCGCGGTCGAAATGATACAGGTCTCAAGTCGAGCCGACTCTGGAAAATGGGATACGACTCAGGGTCACGCGTAACTACCGAAAACAGATCGTAGGTTCGAAATTCGATCGGAAGGACCGCGGGAGTCGATGGAACAGTAGAAACTAGGATACGGGTCTTACACTATCTCTGTTATGCAGCCCGTCCGCTGGGTGATGAGTGGGCCACCACCTTCGATCATGAGGTCAATATGGACCGCCCATTCATTCCAGAAGATCAAAACGACCATACACATGAAGCTTTTCCAGACCCATGCTCACACACAGGAAAATCTTGATCAAATGCATGTCAGACGGTAGAATAGGAACTCTGGTTGGACACATCAAATCCAATCCAAAAACATCCATAGTCGAATGGTTTTTCGACATGAATCTAATGGACGATGTGGATTTTTCAACCAACAAGGATCATGGGCCCCACCAACATCACAGCGTAAGATATTTACGCAGGCCCTATTTCAGCATCCAGACGCTGTCTGTGATTTGCAGACAGTTGTGGGCTACAATCATAGTCCATCTCATTGATCCAAACTATCCATCATGTAGGGTGCTCAAAAACGTCTCAGGGGATGTTCTCCTTTTCAATAGAAAGCAAGGAAAGATGGGGGTATTTGCCTGTGTTTTCGATGCGAAAACTGTATGTGCGTCCGGCTGCGAGACGACTTGCTAGCTGTCTAAATATTTGTGGAGGCAGCTTCTAAAAACAACCTATCCATCGACTCAAGAAGCAACTGACCTCCTTACAGATGTCTATAAAGAGAGAAAGAGCGGAGAGCACCGGGGATATCTTAGCTTGGAGCTTCAACGTGGGTATAAGAGAGAGAGAGAGAGAGAGTAAAGTAGTTAGAATTTGTTACATATTTTCTGTTTTGTTTTTGTTCAAGTTCTGGCCCAATCATGTTGGGCTAAACATCTTAGCAGTGCTAAGAGGTGAAGCTTGTAGCATAATTGGGACGTTTTCTTGGCTTTGATTCATGTTTTGTTGAGCTCTTATGGATTCTAGTTATTTATGAAGGTATATTTTTAGTTTTTAATGGTTTGTTGTGACTCAAATTATAATAGATCTGCAATAGCTTTAAGTATGTTTTTTCCATTATTGATATTGTGAAATTAGTAAGACTCGTTGTTCACCATCGTCCCATGGACATGTTAGGGTGACGGAATCCTTCCTAACTTTCACAATTCTTTCATGATTGGCTGTGAGATTGGTAAATTGTTGTTGTTTTCCATAGTCTCCTGGGCATGGTTAGGTGACGGAATCACTTCCAAATCTTCACCACTCTTATCTATTGATGATTAGTTCCATGAGAAGTTCAGAGATATTATAAATCTCTTCTTAACAACTTGATAGGATATGACTCTGATTCCAGTTGTGTCCCTGAATCAATACAAGGTAGCTTCCCAATTGCTACAAGTGGATCCTTGGCACCCTAGTTCCCACCTTTATTTTCATAAGTTTTAGAGTATTACTTCACCATTATTCCCTCATATTCACTTGATTTAGATTTCATCTTAGTCTAGTTCTAGCTCTATTTAGTTTCAGATTATATATAGGTTTCAGTCCCTGTGGATTCGACCTCTGACTTACCGAGTTTATTACTACATCACAACCCTATACTTGGGTGTGAACATATAACCTTAACCTAAACGTAAAACCTAAACCTTAACCTATAACCTATAACTTATAACCTAAACTTATAACCTATAACCTAACCTTAACCTAAACCTAAAACCTAAACCTAAACCTATAACCTATAACCTAAACCTATAACCTTAACCTAACCCTAAAACCTAAACTTATACCTAAAACCTAAATGTATTCTCAAATCCCTAAACCTAAACTTACACCTAATCCTAATCTCAACTCCAAAGCCTAAACCTAAACCTAAATTTGAAAACCCAAGCCTAAACCCGATCCCGAACCTAAACCCGATTTTCTAAACCTAAACCTTAACCTATTCTCATTCTCTAAAGCTATAACCTATAACCTAAACCTAAACCTAACCTAAACCTATAACCTAAACCTAAACCTAAACCTAAAACTTAAACCTAAACCTAAAACCTAAATGTATTCTCAAATCCTTAAATGTAAACCTACACCTAATCCTAATCTCAACTACTTAACCTAAATCTAAACTTGAAAAGCCAAACCTAAACTTGATCCGAACCCGAACCCGATTTCCTAAACCTAAACCTTAACCTATTCTCAATTCCCTAAAGTCAGAACCTATAACCTATAACCTATAACCTATACCTAAACCAAAACCTAAAACCTTAACCTAAACCAAATCCTATAACCTAAACCTTAACTCCGTAACCTATAACCTATAACCTAAACCTAAACCTATAACCTAAACCTATAAACTAAAAGCTAAGCCTAAACCTAAAACCTAAATGCATTCTCAAATCCATAAACCTAAACCTACACCTAATCCTAATCTCAACTCCCTAATCTAAACCCAAAACCTAAACTTGAAAACACAAACTTAAACCCGACCCGATTTCCTAAACCTAAACCTTAACCTATTCTCAATTCCATAAAGCTATAACCTATAACCTATAACCTATAAGCTAAACCTAAACCTTAACCTATAACTTATAACCTAAACTTATAACCTTAACCTAAACCTAAACCTATAACTTGAACCTATAAACTAAAACCTAAACCTAAACCTAAAACCTAAATGTATTCTCAAATCCCTAAACCTAAACCTATACCTAATTCTAATCTCAACTCCTTAGCCTAAACCTAAACTTGAAAACCCAAAACTATACCTGAACTTGATTTCCTAAACCTAAACCTTAGCCTATTCTCAATTCCCTAAACCTTAACCTATAACTTAACTTAAACCTAAACCTATAACCTACACTTATAACCTAAACCTAAACCTATAACCTAAATCTAAACCTAAAACCTAAATGTATTCTCAAATCCCTAAACCTAAACCTACACCTAATCCTAATCTCAACTCCCTAACCTAAACCTAAACCGAAACTTAAACCCGATACCGAACCCGATTTCCTAAATCTAAACCATAACCTATTCTCAATTCCCTAAATCTATAACCTATAACCTATAACCTAAACCTAAACCTAAACCTTAACCTAAACCTAAACTTAAACCTAAACCTTAACCTATAACCTATAACCTATAACCTATAACTTATAACCTAAACTTATAACCTATAACCTAACCTAAACTAAACCTAAACATAAACCTATAACCTAAACTTAAACATAAAACCTAAATGCATTCTCAAATCCCTAAACTTAAACCCACACCTAATCCTAATCTCAACTCCCTAACCTAAACCGATCCCGAACCCGAACTTGATTTCCTAAACCTAAACCTTAACCTATTCTCAATTCCCTAAAGCTATAACTTATAACCTATAACCTAAACCTAAACCTAAACCTAACCTAAACCTATAACCTAAACCTATAACGTAAACCTATAACCTTAACCTAAACCTAAAACGTAAACCTAAACCTAAACCAAAACCTATAACCTTAACCTAAACCAAAACTTATAACCTAGACCTTAACCTATAACTTATAACCTATAACCTATAACCTAAACTTATAACCTATAACCTAACCTTAACCTAAACCTAAACCTATAACCTAAACCTATAAACTAAAACCTAATCGTAAACCTAAAGCCTAAATGTATTCTCAAATCCCTAAACCTAAACCTACACCTAATCCTAATCTCAACTCCTTAGCCTAAACCTAAACCCGAACCCGAACCCGATTTCCTAAACCTAAACCTTAACCTATTCTTAATTCCCTAAACCTTAACCTATAGCCTAACTTAAACCTAAACCTATATCCTACACTTATATCCTAAACCTAAACCTATAACCTAAACGTAAAACCTAAACCTAAACCTATAACCTAAATGTATTCTAAAATCCCTAAACCTAAACCTATACCTAATCCTAATCTCAACTCCCTAACCTAAACCTAAACCTAAACTTGAAAACCGAAACCTAAACCCGATACCGAACCTGAACCCATACCCGATTTCCTAAACCTAAACCTTAACCTATTCTCAATTTCCTAAAGTTATAACCTAAACCTAAACCTTAACCGAAACCTAAACCTAAACCTATAACGTAAACATAAACCGAAACTTATAACCTAAACGTTAACCTATAACCTATAACCCATAACCTATAACCTAAACTTATAACCTATAACCTAACCTTAACCTAAAGCTAAAACCTAAACCTAAACCTATAACCGAAAACCTAAATCTAAATCTAAAACCTAAATGTATTCTTAAATCCCTAAACTTAAACCTACACCTAATCCTAATCTCAACTCCCTAACCTAAACCTAAACTTGAAAACCCAAACCTAAACTCGTTCCCGAACCCGAACCCGAACCTGATTGATGTAATAATGTAGCCTAATCATATGGCAACAAATAAGAAAATCTTGCTTTGTTGGCAAGCATACTCGAACTCAAGCATCACAATGCATCTATTTCCATCTCCACTATCTCTTATAGCATAGATTATTTGAGATTTAGATTTATCTCATTTTTAGAGTCATGTCCTAACACAATACGATAATATTAATAGACAAGGTGGATTTGTCACCAACATTATTCCAAGACCCTTATTCCAAGACCCATATAACTTCTCCTTATAGGAAGTTGGGTAGGGCACATGCAGCTTGAATCCATCAAAGGAGATACGGATCACTTCTCATATGTTCTCTCTCTTTTCATTTGTTTTTTTCCATATGATTGTTTAGATGAATGTATTTTATGTTTGAATGGATTTACGTAGTTTGGGTTTAGATGGATATGAATGTGAATATGATGAAATATATTATATAACAGGTGTATATCAGGAAGAATTAATATATTGTAACAGGTGTATATTAGGCTGAAAAAAAAAGAGACTTTTACTTACGAAATGTTTTGTAGGTTAAAATCTCATCCACGTTTTTTACCTACGAACTTTTTCTTAGGTAAAAGTATTGTGAAATATTTTTACCTACGAAAAGTGTCGTAGGTAAAACTCTTAGTGCAATATATACTCTTCAATGAAAATTCTAAAAACCCTTTACCTACGCAATATTTCGTAGGCAAAGATGGATTTACCTACGAAAATATATTTCGTAGGTAAAAGTAAACATTATGATTTTTTCTTTTTCCAAAAACTCAAAACACCCTTTACTTACAAACTCTATCATCGGTAAAGATGGCTTTTACCTACGAAATTTCATTTCGTAGGTAAAAGTAAACTTTTCGATTTTTTTTGTTTTTTCAAAAATTCAAAACACCCTTTCCCTACAAAAATTGTTCGTAGGTAAAGATGGATTTTGCCTACGAAATTAGATTTCATAGGCAAAAGTAAGAAAAATTCAAAACACCATTTACATGCGAAAATATTCGTAGGTAAATACGGCTTTTACCTACGAAATGTAATTTCATAAGTAAAAGTAAACTTTTTGATTTTTTGTTTTTTCAAAAATTCAAAACACCTTTTCCCTACAAATATTTTCATAGGTAAAGATGGCTTTTACCTACGAAACCTAATTTCGTAGGTAAAAGTAAACCTTTCGATTTTTTACGTACAAAAAATTCAAAAAACCCTTTACCTACAAATAGTTTCGTAGGTAAAGATGGCTTTTACCTACGAAATTTAATTTCGTAGGTAAAAAGTAAACTTTCTAATTTTTGTTTTTTGGAAAAATTCAAAACACTGTTTAGCTATGAAAAGTTTCGTAGGTAAAGATGTCTTTTACTTACGAAATTCTATTTCGTAGGTAAAAGTAAAGTTTTTGATTTTTTGTATTTTAAAAAATTCAAGACACCCTTTTACCTACAAATATTTTCATAAGTAAAGATGACTTTTACCTACGAATATTTTCGTAAGTAAAGATGACTTTTACCTACGAAATTTCATTGCGTAGGTAAAAGTAAACTTTTCGATTTTTATTTTTTATGATAAATTCTCGTAGGTAAAGATGATATTTTCCTACGAAATTTAATTTCGTTAGTAAAAGTCATCTTTACCTACGAAAATTATTTTCGTGGGTAAAAGTTTCATCTGTAAAAACCATATTTCTTGTAGTCGCGACGTCATAAAAGCATGTGACGTTTTCAAGATTATGTCCTACTGATTCATGTAGGATGACATCATGCATGATTTATTCACAAATTTGAACTTGGATATCTTTTGCTATTGAGTTAATTAGTTCTAGATATTTTAGGTGAGTCTAGAAGTTTCTCGCATAGGTTCATTGTTCAATACCCCATGATGCTTCATGAAATGGATTGGTAACTGTTGCAGCTATGTTTTCAGTGGTTGCTTGTAGCCCATATTTCATTTATTATGGATGTCAAATCATTTATATTGCAATGATATGCTCTGATCTCCTTTTCACCATCTGAGCACATATGACATTGATGCTTCACTTTTAATGCCACTCTAAATCTGCCAAAGTCCTAATGAGGAATTGGTTACAGATATATGATGTTGTAAGGTACAGAATGCACCGGATGAAGAAAAAACTAAAAAAGATGAATTAGACAACAGGAACACAATTCAAGAATATATATGCCCTGATTGTGGGAGAAGGTATAATTACATCATGGTAGAAGTAGCTAGTTGATATGCGAGTAATACGTGATATTCGTATGTTCAGGTATTCAGCTTTGGATGCACTGCAATTGATAAGCCCCAATGATGAATATTGTTGGGATTTGTGCTGCAGAATCACATAGATTTGGATTTAGGATAGCAATTCAAGAGCACCAAGTAATCACAAGAGAACACAAAGATTTAACATGAAAAACCCTTTCAGAAAAAAACTATGGCATAAAGCGACAGATCTTCACTATGAAAATAGAAATTACAAAGAGAAAAAGACTTACCCAATTCAAACAAGCTTGAATCTCACCCTTGCTACACCCTTTGATAACCCTAGAACCCTTTTAGAAACCCTTGGAATACCTTTAGAATGCCTTAGAATCCTTTAGAAAAGGCCCTAGGAAGTCCTATTTATAGCTTAACCCCTCTTTTGCACCGACTAGGAATAGTCCGAAAACCACTTCAAATTTACACGGTCCGCGTGCAATCTACGTAACCATCGACTAGTTGAAAGACGGTTCGACCAGTCGAAGGGACGTTCGACTAGTCGAGCCAGTCCCTCGACTGGTCAAGCAACTTCGAAGATTTAAAATATCCTTTTTTAATAACAATCTATACAATGTATTCAATCTTCAAATGTATAGCTTCTTGACCTCTTCTCTTATCTCTGCATCGCATCATAGTTTCAATCGATGCTTCTTGTACATATTCCATCCTTCTTTTAAGGCATCACCAAGCCTAGAGAAGTTACATAGAACTTGAACTTCTTTATAGAAACAACCTTGGTAAGCATGTCTACTGGATTTACGCTGGTGTGAATCTTCTCCGGTGTTATGCCTCATTTCTCAAGCACCTGTCGGATAAAATGGTAATGAACATCAATGTGTTTAGTACGTGAGTGATAAACATAATTTTTAGCCAAATTGATAGCGCTCTTGCTATCACAGTTAACCGGCACGACTTCCTGCTGAAGTCATAATTGATTTATCGTGCCTCTTAACCAAACACCTTCCTTAAACGCTTCCGTCACTACTATATATTATGCTTCGATGGTGAAAAGAGCCACCACGGACTGAAGCTCCGATATCTAATTAATTGTTCCACCCGCTAGTACAAACGAGTATCTTAAAGTAGACTTTTTGGAATCCATAGTACCTACGTAGTCTGAATCCACCTACCTTACCAACTTTGCCCCTGTCTTCTCAAAAGTTAAGACGTAGTCTTTTGTACCTCGAATGTATCGAAGAAGTCATTTCACCGCTTCTTAATGTTACTTGTCGGAGTTTGACATGTATCTGCTCACAACACCGACCACCTGTGAAATATTTGGTCTCATCCAAATCATGGCATATATTAAACTACCAACCGCATACGAATAAGGCACATGAGATATAACCTGTTTTTCCTCATTTGATTTAGAACATTATTCTGAGGAAAGTTTGAAGTGAATCGCGTGGGGAATGCTCACCAGCTTTGCCTAATCCATCTCATACTTGATCAATACCCGACATAGTTTTTTACATCAAATTATAATAGAATGCCAACAATCATACACAATATAATTTTAAAAAATGTAAATGCAATGCATCAATGCATCAAGTGGAAATCCGTCCACTTACTTGAGTTGGAAACCCATCAACCCGCATTTGTCCCTTGGCAGGATTCTACCATTTAGTAGGCATAGGCAAGACCTGCATATATTCCTTGAGTAGGCTTCCACTAGTATAGTGGGCTTCTGTTAACGATTCTACCAGGTATACTCAGGAATTCAGCACATGTTATGCATGCAATTGATAGATGCACAAGCATATCAAAGAATCATGAATCATGTATTACATAGATCATTTTGATTATCACATTTGAATCAACATAGTCTCATAATATCTAGTATATCATTCAATTCATGTACAGTTATTAATTCAACATATAAGTTGTATTAATATAGTAACTCAAATAATTAATTATACCACATTAATCAAATCAAATCATTATTAGTACATTAATACCGAAATCACACGTTCATCTAAATTAATTAAGAATACATGACAATTATATCAGGGTGAGCATACAACATATCGAACAATCCATCTATTTTAACTTGATGGATGAGAAACACATTAGGATCACTCACCTGTTTGATGCTATTGCATCTAGATCGTATCTGAACTATTTGCACTCAAATTACTTCATCATTGATTTAAGTTGCCTCAAACTCTATCAACCGACTCCTTGAACACGTTTAACATCAGCAAGGCTCAACCCACAACTTCAACGATAGTGTACTGAGTCACCCCAGTCTATCTCAGGAAAATCTATGCAACTTAACACAAGTTGTTATACCATTGCACATAAGCACTAATGATGGAAGAAATCCATGTTCAGATTCCGGACACTCTAGATCACAACTCAACGCGGTTGGGTCAACTCAGTGATATACATAATATTTTCTTTCTAAATCTTATGACTTTATGCATCCTCTCATTTTAAATGGGGAAGATCTTTTGTAGAGTCTTTAAACTTTCACAGGACTTCTGGATAGACCCAAGCGTAATCTGAGTTGTGTTGGTTTGATGTGGCTAACACTACTTTGAAACAGTGTACAACAGACACTTGAAAGATTTGATTTTGGGTGTGAGGATTGTGTGACTAGTCTTCTGTTTAGATTTCATGGTTTGATTAAAGATTCCATGGTCCAACTATTGAACTATATAGATCTTAAATGTGTGCGAGATTCATTTCTGGCAATGGGTTTTATTTGGGGATTGGTTTCAACACAACATGCAGTTCTTTGATTTGTTTTGTGTTATATATTGATCTTGTGGCCCAATTAACGTGCAATTCAAATATCCGATCAGAGGTTGAACAACAATTTACTGCTGATGGGTTTGTAGATCATGCAGGGCTGATTAAATAGTCATGATCAATGGTTTGGATTGGCTAAGTTTCGATAGTTTTGAAAACTGATTTCGCAACTACATTTAGTCGTGAGTTGCAGTATGAGTTACTCTAGACTGATTCTCATTGTTTCATTTCTTCATAGAGATGTGGTGATAGAGGGTCTTGATTGCTTCAACTAGGATAACTTGAAGGCTAGTAGCTTAATGAAGAAAATCCCAATTTTCTCAGTGGCAACACGCTTCTTCTCTCACTGTTAACGTTGGAGGCGTATGAACGGATGTGATTAATAGTTTGATTCTGTTGGAGATGATCTCTCCTGGATTGTAAGCAGGTTTGATTTTTTTTTTTTTTAAATAAATCTCATAAGGCAGAAAATCCTTTATGACAACATGATTCCGATTTTCAGTTCTCAACATGATTTATTTTCCATCGATATGTGGGGTCCATCCTTTTGCTTATGAGAAATCTACTCTCCGCCCATCCACTTCATTATATCATGTTACGTTATGGGCCGAAGGATGAGATAGATCTAATATTCAGGTGACCTGCATGATAGGATAGGAAACCCTCAAGACTAAATATGGATTGTTGACGGCTTCTTGGCTAGTAGGTGAATAGCCCAGATCATGCATATGTTGGCTTAACAGATGGTGGACGGTGAAGGATGGGTTGATATTGGACTAGATGGACGGCAACAATAGAGAGTTGTTGTTGGATTCTCGAAGAAATGTGGGTTTCTCAACATCTTAAAACGTTGTAGTTCTTCTTTTCTTTTTTCCTTTTTCTTTTTAAATAGATATATTATATAATATCTGTGTATTACCAGTGGAGACGGATGAGTCTTATCCCACATTTCTAATAAAAAATTTTAAACTTAAATATTTTCTATTCAGACCATCAATTTAGAGTGAAACTTTACCAAAGGTCACTATTTCGTGTACTCTATACACATACTAAGTTTGTGACTTGATTTCTGAAGATGACCAAGATGACTATTTAATGGCTTAGGCCTATTTATAACTCAAAATAACGTTTACCAACATCGTATGTAAAAATTAACCAGTAGTTTTGTTGTATACCCTATGATCTCCCTAATGAATGGTTCATTTAGACATTTGAATGGCCCAATTGCCAGATCAGACTGTGATGGATGATCAATCGATGGTCTAAAATTTAAGTATTTACATGGTTATGATGTCAATCACAGTTATGGGTTATTGTACAGTCGTTTTCACAAATGGATTCATTGAAAGTGGTTTTTGAATGTTGTATATATTAGAAGTGTATACCGTTAGATTCAAGTTATTGGTTCACCTGTGAAAAATGTTAGATCAAGTTTGGATGGTAAATTAAGCATATTCATAAGTGACAAATAAGATGACCGAATCAAAATGTTAATTTAACGTGTGTACAAGTGGATATGAAGATTTAGTAGTTACTTTACTTTGATCGAGTGGTCCAAATTGAAAGTGGTCAGTTAGATATCCTCGTCTAGCGGTAAATAGTTGATTTAACGGTCGGTTTGATGAACGGGTGAGAATACTAAGGTATTCAGGGATTTTTCCTATTAATTAATAGTCGGTTAACGTAATCTAGGGGTAAAAATTACTTTTTATGATTTAGATTCAAGTTGTACTACGGGTAGATTGTTAAAATTAATGGATTTACAAGTGTAGAGTTGAACGAGTGTAACCATTCATTCTTATGTAAGGGTGAACTCGCACACAAAAATTTGGTTTATTACAAATTTCGTCAAAAATTCCAGATTGGGTTGACAAGTCAAAAATCACATAATTTCTAGTTTAAATCTCTTGACACTTTTGGTTGTTTCGACCTGTTGACTAGACCGATTGATGACATGTCAACGGGCCTGAAAAATTTGTCCAATTTTCTGAATTTATTTTCTAGTTTGATTAGAACTCTTTGATTATGTTTTTAGGATTTGTTAGGGTTATTTAAAGGATGTTAAACTCATTTTTATTCATTTATTCAATAAATTAATTCCTTAGAAATTTTATTCTTTCTTTTCGTGAATTCAAGATTTTTTCTTGTGGATTCAAGAGAGCTTGGTGGATTTAATTTAGTTATCGATTCAAGAAAATGGTGATTGACCTCATCATGTCCTTCCCTACATCACACCCACACGCAGCATACATTTAACTCAAACTAAACCAACTAAACTGCCAAACCATCACTAATTCAGTCCAGAAGTCAGATTTCTTGAACAATCCTAACCTCTAGTTTTTGGATACTTGCTTGTTGAAACAGTTCCATTAAACATTTTTATTTTTATTTTTATTTTAAACCACCCAATTAGTATCCACCAATCTAATATTATAACAAATAATCTTAATTTTTGGTTCATGATACATCTGAACAGGAACCCATAATTCGGCCAACTTCATTTAACATCATCCACCACTCTGCCAGGGTGTCAAGTTTTTCTTGAAGCTAAGTTCACGAATGTATGAAACTATAAATATTGAGATCTGGATTCCTTATTCTTTCAAAATAAGGAACTTCCCCGTTTAGAACTTAGTTTGTATATTAGGGGCCATAGTTGGTATTGTTGTCAAAACAGATGTCTTAAATTTGTCTGACCGCGCTGCTCGACCAGTTGAGAGACTGACTCGATTAGTCGAAGGTCCCTTCAACTGGTCGAAGCTCGTTTGACTCGAAGTCCAACAATGATGTATTTGAAGTTCTGAGGTGCTCGACCAGTCGAGGGACTGGCTCGACTAGTCGAAGGTCCCATCGACTGGTCGAAGCCCTCCTTCGACTAGTCGATGGTTACGCAGATGGTGCGCGGTTTGTGTGCGGATTGCATAAATTTGAAGAAGTTTCTCGGGAGGTGTGTAAGTGGAGTTTCCCCATCTATAAATAAGAGTCCCTAGGATCATTCTAAAGTATTCTAAGGTTTCATAAAGGTATTCCAAGGGTTTCTATAAGGGTTATAGGGTTATCAAAGGGTGTAGCAAGGGGAAGATTCGAGGTTGTTCGAAACGAGTAAGCCCTCTCTCTTTATAATTTCTATTTTCATAGTGAAGATTTGTCGCTTATGCCTTAGTTTTTCTCGCAAAGGTTTTCCACATTAAATCTTTGTGTTCTCTTGTATTTGCTTGGTGCTCTTGGATTGCTATCCCAGATCCAAACCTGTGTGATTCCGCAGACCAAATCCCAACAAGTGGTATCAGAGCAATCGTTGGGGCACAGATCTGAATCGACAGGATTAACAATAATGGGAAGTACTTGGTATGATATTAAGAAGTACTCAGGGAAAAATAACTTTAAGTTATAGAAGATCAAGATGATCAGTTCCTTAACCAAGGAAGGCTACGATGGTGTTCTTGAGGCAACAAAGTCTAGTATGACTGATGATGAATGGAATACTCTTGATAAGAAGGTCTTATCCTCAATCCATTTATGTCTCACGGATGAGGTTCTCTATAATATTTTGAGGGAGAAAACTGTATCTAGTTTATGGACGAAGTTAGAGGATATCTATGTGAAAAAATTCTCTGAAAATGGCCTACAGTTGAAGCGGCAGTGGTATAACTTCAAGATAACAGAGAGTGGAGATCTGGAGGCTCACATCAGCAGCTTTAATAAATTAGTTTGCAAATTGCTAGATATAGAGGAAGTGATCAAAGATGAGGAACAAGCATGTATATTGTTGAACTCTCTTTCGGCATCGTATGAGTTATTCAAGGACACAATGTGCACCATAAATAAAACCTTAAGTGTCGACGCCGTTATCTCAGCCCTTCAAGGGAAGGCCATGAGAAAACTAAATGGTGACATAGGGACATCTTCCGATGCACTGATTACGAGAGACATGAATTCTGAGCGAGATACAAGATCTTCAAGACCTATATCCAAATCTAAGGGCAAGGGCAAAGGAAAACTAAATTGCTGGAACTGTGAGATGACTGGACACATGAAAAAGGATTGTACCAATTCTAAAGTGAAGAAAGAAAATATAGCGGCTTCTTCTAAGGAGGCTAATGTTGTCACATCTGATAAAGAGATAAGTGATGGTGAAGTTCTGTCTGTGTCCATGACCATACATGTGCACGACAATCATGCAGATGAGTGGATTCTAAACACAGGAGCGTTATATCACATGACTCCTCATTGGAGTTGGTTCGCCAGTTACAGAGAATACGATGGTGGACAAGTTTTTATGGGCAATGACAATACATATAATGTTATGGCTATTAGTACAGTGAGCATCAAGATGTTTGATGAGATGGAGCGTACCTTGACTGATGTCAAGCACGTTCCTGATATGAAGAAAAGTTTGATTTCTTTTGGTGCACTCAAGACTATAGGGTGCAAATTCACTAGTATTGATGGTGTCCTTAAAGTTTCAAAAGGGGCACTCGTGGTTATGAGAGCGCAAAGGCACAGAAACCTTTACAAGTTGATCGAGAACACTTCAGTAGGTGGAGCGGCAGTAGCTATTACAGATTTCACGTCTCTACATATGTGGCATGCTCGTTTGGACCACATGAGCGAGCGCAGCATGAAGGTATTATCTGATCGTTGTTTGATTCTAGCTTTTAAAAATTATGATTTAGATATATGCAAGCATTGTATATATGGAAAATAATCTAGATTATCTTTTAAATCTGGAAAACATCTATGTAAGGGAGTGCTTGATTATGTGCACTCTGACGTATGGGGGCCATTGCCGGAAATTTTCGTTGGAGGGTCGTCATGGTTTATTTCATTCATTAATGACTACTCCTAGAAAGTTTGGATTTACTTCATGAAACGTAAATCCGAAGTTTTCACCATATTCAAACAATGGAAGACAATGGTGAAAAAATAGTCAAGATGAAAAATAAAGGTTTTAAGAACTGACAATGGTGGAGAATTTACATCCACTGAGTTTAATGATTATTGCAAGGATGAAAGGATCATCGGGCACAACACAATATACCACAGGCCTGAACAAAACGGTGTGGTTGAGCGAATGAATCAGACTCTCCTTGAAAGGGCTAGATGCATGTTAAGTAATGTTACGTTAGGCAAGGACCTATAGACAGAGGCCATTAACACGACTTTTTATTTGATGAACCGGTCTCCTTCAACGAAAATTTAATGTAAAATTTCAGAGGAAGTATGGAGTGGTCAGAAAATCGACTTATCAAATCTACGCATATTTGGTTGTGAAGCTTACTCTCATGTACTGCCAGTTGAGAGAGATAAGCTAGACCGTAGAGATAAAAAGTACATCTTTGTTGGCTATGACATTGGTGTGAAAGGTAACAAGTTATTCTACAAGGTCACACGCAAGGTCATCACTAGCCGTGACGTTAGATTTAATGAAAGCTCCATATTCCACAAGAATGATCAAGAAGAGCAAGAGGAACCAGAAAGGTTGATTGTAGATGTCCAGATTGACACAAATGATACTCAGGGTAGAGACAGATGTGAAGACAGAGATATAGGATCAAGTGGAGCAGCCACCTGTGAGAAGAAACCCACCCCGTGATCGCAGGTTACTGGCAAGATACAAGGACGACTCCAATATTGCATATGCCCTCGTTATAGATGAGGGGGACCCATCTACTATTTAGGAGTCTCTTGATGAGCCTGATGCAGAAAACAGCTATGGAAGATGAGATAGACTCGTTGCACAAAAATCACACATGGGAGCTGGTGGAGCTCCCAGTGGGTCGAAAAGTGATCGGATGCAAGTGGTCATTCAAAAAAAAACAAACATGATAGATACAAAAATAGATTGGTAGTGAAGGGTTATGCTTAGAGGGAAGGAATCGACTTCATAGAAATATTCGCGCTGGTGGTTAAACAGGTGTCTATCAGATTTGTATGGACACTAGTTGCCCAATACGATCTCGAGCTAGAGCAAATGGATGTCAAGGTTGCATTCTTGCACAGGGAGTTGGAAGAGCAGATCTACATGAAGCAACCAAAGGGCTATAAAGTCAAATGGGCAGAGAAAAAAGTTTACAGGTTAATGAGGTCGTTGTATGGCCTGAAACAGTCATGTAGGCAGTGGTGTAAAAAATTTGATTCTTTCATGTTGAGTCAGAAATTTACTCAGAGTGAATACGATCACTGTGTCTATTATAAGATACTAAGTGATGAGAGATTCATCATCCTAGTATTGTATGTTGATGATCTGTTGATCGCCAATCATTATATGTCTAAAATCAACGTACTGAAGACTTAGTTATCAGGAATATTCAAGATGAAAGATCCGAGGGCTGCAAAGAGAGTTCTCGGCATAGATATTTATAGAGGCAAGAAGAAGAGCAGAATTTGGTTATCATAGGTAGAATACCTTGAAAAGGTGCTGGTCAAGTATGGGATGGATCAAGCAAAGCGGGTGAGCATTTCTCACGTGACTCACTTTAAGCTTTCCTCATAATAATGTCCTAAATCAAATAAGAAAAAGCAAGTGATGTCTCATGTGCCTTATTCGAATGTGGTTGGCAGTCTAATGTATGTCATGGTCTGTACGAGACCAGATATTTCATAGGTGGTCGGTGTTATGAGTAGATACTTGTCAAACCTCGGCAAACAACATTGGGAAGTGGTGAAATGACTACTTCAATACATTCGATGTACGAAAGACTACGTCTTAACTTTTGAGAAGACATGGACAAAATTGGTAGAGTATGTGGATTCCAACTATACAGGAAGTGTGAATTCCAAAAAGTTTACTTTAGGATACTCGTTTTTACTAGTAGGTAGAGCAATTAGTTGGATGTTGAAGCTTCAATCCTTGGTAGCTCTTTCCACAACCGAAGCAGAATATATGACAGTAACGGAAGCGCTTAAAGAAAGTGTTTGGCTCAGAGGCATGATAAATCAATTGGGACTTCAGTGGGAGGTCATGCCGGTTAACTGTGATAACGAGAGCACCATCAATTTGGCTAAAAATTCTATTTATTACTCACATACTAAACACATTGATGTTTGTCACCACTTTATCCAACAGGTACTTGAGGAAGGAGGCGTAACACTGGAGAAGATTTACACCAGCGTAAATCCAATGGACATGATCACTAAGGTTGTTCCTACAGAGAAGTTCAAGTTCTGTGCAACTTCTCTAGGCTTGGCGATGACGTAAAAGAAGGACGGAGTGTGCACAAGAAGCGTTGATTGAAGCTATGATGTGATGCAGAGATAAGAGAAGAGCTCAAAAAGCTACATGGCTGAAGATTGAAGACATGGTGGAGATTGTTGTCGAAAAAGATGTCTTAAATCTGTCTGACTGCGCTGCTCGACCAGTCGAGGGACTGGCTCGACTAGTCGAAGGTTCCTTCGACTGGTCGAAGCTCATTTGACTCAAAGTCCAACAGAGATGTATTTGGAGTTTTAAGGTGCTCGACCAGTCGGGGACTGGCTCGACTAGTCGAAGGTCCCTTCGACTGGTCGAAGCTCTCCTTCGACTAGTCGAGGGTTATGCAGACGGTCCGCAGTTTGTGCGTAGACTGCGTAAATTTGAGGTGGTTTCTAGTGAGGTGCATAAGTGGGTTTTCCCCATCTATAAATAGGAGTCCTTAGGGCCATTCTAAAGTATTCCAAGGCTTCCTAAATATATTCCAAGACTTTCTAAAAGGATTCTAGGGTTATCAAAGGGTGTAGCAAAGGGAAGATTCGAGGTTGTTCGAATCGAGTAAGTCCTATCTCTTTGTAATTTCTATTTTCATAGTGAAGATCTGTCGCTTTGTGCCTTGGTTTTTTCCCGCAAGGATTTTCCACGTTAAATCTTTGTGTTCTCTTATGTTTGCTTGGTGCTCTTGGATTGCTATCCTATATCCAAATTTGTGCAATTCCGCAGACCAAATCCCAATAGGTATATCCTATACATTGGTGTGATAGCTCACATCATGAATAGAGCAATCGTAGAATATCCTGTCGATTGATCAACTTTAACCTTCTCCTTGTTTGCATGCAAATACATGGTTTTAGGAAATGCAGGAACAAACCATATTCAATAAATGAAAGATAAACAAAAGACCAACTAGTAACATTAAAACTACCATCCCTGACTATCCAACATATTAAGTAAGCTCACCAACACCATCAGCTACCAACCAAAATCAACAACTCCAACTACAGCCTGCATCCCAACCACTCCATATAGCATAATCAAAATAAAGGACATCCAACCACCCCACCCAAGCAACGATATGACCAGCTCACTACCCACTGCTGCCATAAGTATACAATGGGATGAAGATGCTAATGTGGCTACTATTGAAGATGAAGCTGCAAGGGGCTGAGATCCTCATCGAAGCTACTTTTCTAGATGGAACTTAGTCTGATCTATTGCATTTGGAGATGGAAAAGTTATTGCTTTGTTAGACAAAACACCCCGTCACCACAAGGACTAGTAGCATTGGAGCCGGTTCATTCCTCTGTAAAGCTTTTGAACAACATTTAGAGTAGAGATGCGCCACCATTGAAGATGTTGGCGAACCTGGCAAACTGGAAGTGGAGAGGTGCATAGCAGATACAAGGAACATTCCATTCTGCACACTATACAAACAGACATGCCCTCGTCTAAAATTCCATTCAATCAACTTGGCCTTCTTCTTACCGCCTCCCATCCTGCGTAATCTAGATTAACCAAGGGAGTTCTTCTAATTATTTATTTTTTTTTTTTTTGCTTTTTTGGAGAGCTCCTTGGAGATGTTTTCTCCCTAATTCACAAGATCTTAGAGGTACTTCTTATCTGAATTTATGGTATATAAGCAAGCTAGTTTTCATCATGTGCTTCTAAAAGAGTCGTCTTATCTTCTTGATTTTAAAAAACCGTAATAAGGGAATCAATTGTTATTTCTAGTGAATCTTTGAGACTTCTGGTTCTCATGCATGCACTGTCACAAGCAATTGAATGTAGAAAGATTGTATGAATCTACTATTGGAAGCAATAAAAAGATTGTATGAATCTACTATTGGAAGCAATAATCATGGTTGTCTGTATCAACTGAAGTTCATTCACATGAAGTAAAAGTTCTTACAATTGTTCATGTTGATGTATTGGGCTTTTAATTGTTTATTAGGCTAGGCCCTTGATCTGTCTATTAGTTTGGGTGCTCCTGTGTGACACCAAGTTTAACTGGTTTTCTTTAATAAAACTATTGCTATGGTGCAAAATTTTCCAATTTCAGTTTAATTTTAGGAACTCATTAATTTATATTAATCTTGTTAACTGTTCAATTTCAGGACCTTGTTGAGATTTAAGAGCAATGCTATGAGGCTAGTTTTTCTTAGATTCCATCCTCTGCAATTCAATTCAGAGAAGTTTTATTAGCAATGCTAGTGACATGCAAGGCAACTTCATGTACACTTGTTACAAAGTCTAATAAAATATTGAAGTATTGGGGATGCATTGGAATGTCATAAAAGCATAAAAATCCTTTTTGTTCGCATCTCCAAATTAATTAAATATCATCTATATTTTAGATGCTCTTATTGACATTTATAAGAAGGAGGTTTGAGATCTCTACTCCAAGCTTATCTTCGGGGACGATGCGCCTATTAGTTGGTGCACTCTTATATCTCTCATCTTGGATTATTAGAAAATGCTAAAAAGCTCTTAATTTAAGATTGTCTAGGTCCCTTGGGCTCTACCTTTCGAATTATTAATGTTAGCAAGTTAGCTCCTTGTTTGATTTTTTTTTTTTTTTTCTTCCATGACCCAGGGTGTGAGCTCTCCCTCCCTAGCCCGGGGTGCATGCTCTTTTCCTTATCTTTTTTTTTTTTTTCCTTTCATTTTTTCTTGGCCTTGGGTGTGGGTACTTGTTCCAAGCTCGAAATATGGGATTTTTCGTTTCCTTTGCTTTAAGGGCTTTGCCCCTTTCTTTTATGTTTTAATTCAATTAGGTCTTAGCCCTTGGTTGGTAATAAAAGAAGTCTTTTCTTGCTTGCCTTCTAATAAAATAAACTTAAACCATCTCTCTTAGATAAATAAACTCATTTATTTACTTTTCATAATACATTAGTATATAGAAGGAAAATGATTATAATTCCTAGAAAGTATATTTTTTCGTTGGCTTGAAAACCTTTAGTTAGAAGATAACCATCACACAAGAAAACATCTTTATTCTTTCAAATGCTTTATTACATATAGATTGCAATAACCAACCTAAAATACTACATTTTCTTCTTATTTTTATAAACATCTATTCCAAACACTAAATTATGTATAGATCATAATAAGAAAAACCCCTTCTCTATGCTCGATGATTTTCATACAATAAACACACGTATTCATGACATGCCCACAAACTTGGTTATTTTCATCTACCCAACTGTACCTTCAGATCCATCAGTTGACGTAATGTAAGTGCATGGAATGGCTGCAGAGAGAAAGAAGGCCCTCCAATAGATAGCTCTTGAGCCACATGTCGCATGGTTGGCCGAGAGTCTGGATCTGGTTGAATGCATGCAAGAGCCATGGATACCACAAATAAGACTTCCTGTGCAACATCAGCCATCGGATCTGAGAGACGTTGGTCCAACATATCCTTTAGGAGTGTATCTTGTCCACTTGATGATGACAAAGAGGAGACGAGCTCCCCAGGATGACTTCCCATCATCACTTCAAGTGCCACAACACCAAAGCTATATACATCGCATTTTTCAGTCACGCTCATTGTATATGCAAGCTCTACAAGAAAGAATATTGTCAGTCATGTTCTTTTCTCTTTGTTAATCATCAATAGCTAAACTCTTAATCATATATCAAAACTCACCAAGGTTTCTCGAGTTAGGTTTCCTATCTCGTAAGGTTTTGTGTTTGCTAACCCTAAGGCATTTCTACAAAGATGTATTTGGAAGATTTGGGACGTGAATAAGATGGGCCAGGCTTTTGGATGATCTTGTTGGGAAAGTCGACATGGTTGTTTTCTCTCGGAACTATCTTTTGTTTTTACGTGGTGGTGGCCTACCCGATAAGCTGACTAGTATAATCATAGTGTTGGGTCATCTGCATGGTTGAGACAACCTTTATGTATGCCTCAAATGTCCCAAATGCATGAGAAGTTGGCATGTATGAACCATAGTGTAATGGTGCGCAGATAGGCATCATTGCATCATTGCAGGTACACATTTCATCAGCATGGGTGATATGTGCATTGTTTCACAATATTAAAATGGATTTAGCATAATTACTTGTATCAATATTCTGTACCCATAAACCAAATCTCTCTCTCTCTCTCTCTCTCTCTCTCTCTCTCTCTCTAAAATATGGGAAGCAAAGAAACAATCAATAAACATTTTCCACCAGTTCTATGATATTCCTACGAGGTTTTAAGTCTGTAATGGTGGCGCTCATAGTTCTAAGATCCAAACTACTGATAGGCCCCAATTTGGATGGCTCATGCATTAATAATTCTCCTAATTAGAAATACTAACGTTTTTGGTGGCTAGCAGATAGACGATCAAGGGAAAAAAGGAAGCGAACCATTTGTGCTTATTCAACAAAGAAAGTCGGTAAATTCCATGGCTAGGATTTTCCAATCTTGAACTTCTTTTGTGTGTGGGGCATTTAGCGTGTAAGACATCACATTGATGGCTTGAATTGTAAAGCTGTGAAACCCTTGTACAATCGAGAAAACCTTGTACAATCCAGAAAACCCAATTATTCTCTTGGATCTTGGCAAAGCATGGTAGGATACCACATTTCCTGCTGTATTATTTTCACATTTACTTGAAGTGGTAGACTTTTTTAATGATTTCGTAAACAGAGATAAATCATCCATCCAAACTTGTTATGCACGTAAATTAATCCAGAACATCTAAAAACATAGCCCATACCGTAGAAGGTGTTGGATACGGTGGAGGATTTGTGCAAATCCAAAACCGGATCCTTTGTGCTAGCTGTGCATGCTAGCTGTGAGATTTTGCTAGCTGTGAGTTTTTTCTAAGTTTAGAATACTAGCTGCGTGAAGATAAATAGTAGATATTCTCTGATTTTTTTTTCTTTCTTTAGCTGCCTAGAATGTATCTAGACAGGGATAAATCAGTAATTTCATAGAGTAAGAAAGCCTTATAAAAGGCAGCAATGTTATACGTTTTCTATTGAATAAAATAATAAGAAATACAGCAGCAAGAGTTCTCTTTATCTTTTAGTTTTTTTTTCTTACAGTGGCTGCAGCCACACGTCAGCAGAAGCTATTCTCGTCAGCAGAAGGTGTGGGGTTTACAACCCAACAAAGTGGTATCAAAGCCGCTGATCCGTGGGCCTCATTAGCTGTGAGAAGGAGGTCTCGCAGCCAGAGTTGTTTGGAACGTCAAGTTGTGGTGGGTCCATAACCCATAGGTCCAGTCTTTTTTCAGAAACAGTTTCTAAAAAAAAAAAAATCTGTTTTAAAAAAAAGTCCGATTGAAAAAAATCTGTTTTCAAAAATCAGATTACAACAACAATCTGTTATAAAAAAAATCAGATTGCAAAAAAAATAAATAAATCTGTTTTTAAAAATCAGATTGCAAAGCCAATGGTTTGTTAAAAAAAAAAACAGATTTTAGAAGATTTTTGTTCAAAAAAAAAAAAACAAAATCTGTTCTTCTATTCCATCCCTAGTCCATCTTTATATATATATATATATATATATATATATATATATATATATATATACAAAAAAAGGAAAAGATGGCCAGCACCATCCAGCCACAGGTTCCTAAGTTGTCAAAGGACAACTATGAAAAATGGTGCATCCAAATGAAGGCGTTGTTCGGGTCGCAAGAATTGTGGGAGATCGTCACCGATGGGTATGAAGAACCCACTATGGAAGAAGAAGCCGCATTCACCAACAAAGAAACGGCCGCTCTCAAAAATCAAAGGAAGAGAGACAACAAGGCTTTGTTTCTCCTCTATCAAGGGTTGGATGAATCCACCTTCGAAAAGATTGCCGAAGCAATATCAAGCAAGCAAGCATGGGATACCTTAGCACCATCTTCAAGGGTGTAGATCGAGTGAAGTGGGTTCGCCTTCAAACATTAAGAGCCGAGTTCGAAGCGACTCACATGAAGGAAGGTGAGAATGTTATTGATTATTTTTCGCGTTTGCTTGTAATTGTCAATAATTTAAAAAGAAATGGTGAAAAGATTGAAGATGTCCGAGTTATTGAAAAGATACTTCGATCCCTCACAACCAAGTTTGAGCATGTGGTTGTGGCGATCGAAGAATCAAAAGATATTGAAAAACTCTCCATTGAGGAGTTGATGGGATCGTTGCAAGTTCATGAGCAATGAATGCAGAAGAATGTCAGTTCCATGCCGATGGAACAAGCTTTGGAGTCAAGATTGACTCTGAATGATAACAATGGTGGACGTGGAAGTTCACAACGTGGTAGACGTTTCACTAACAATCGCGCAAGAGGCATAGGGCGCGGAAACCAACAAAGTCATGGCCAAAACCAGCAGAAAAATACCAATTTCCGTGGAAGAGGAAATGGTAGAGGTAGATCCATGCGTGGACGAGGAAGTACAAAGAACATCCAATGCTATAATTGCAACAAGTTTGGCCACTATGCATCTGATTGCTGGAGCGAGCCGGTGAATCAAGACGAGCTATCCAACTATGTCGAAGCATCAGGCCATGAACAAGAAAGCTCCACCCTTCTCCTTTCACAAGAGAAAAGTAGTGATCAGCAAGACGTATGGTATCTCGACACGGGTGTAAGTAATCACATGTGCGACGACAAGAAACTCTTTGTGGAACTTACAGAAGGAATTCATGGCGATGTAATGTTTGGAGACTCATCAAAAACACCGGTGAAAGGTAAAGATAAAATCAAAATCTTTCAAAAGAATAGTGTTCCAAACTATATTTCCAATGTGTACTACGTACCCAACATGAAAAGTAACATATTGAGTCTCGGACAGCTCCTCGAAAAAGGGTATGTCATACACATGGAGAACTCTTCTCTTTCCATAAGAGATATGCATGGACGTTTGATTGTAAAAGTCCAGATGGCGAAGAATCGCATGTTTTCTCTCCATATAAACACAATGCTTGAGAAGTGTTTTTATGGAAAAGCAAAGAATGATTCCCGGAAGTGGCATCTTCGCTTTGGCCATCTAAGTTGGTGTCCTCATCAAGCATGGTGCATGGCTTGCCTGCCATTGAAGCTCCAGAACATGTGTGTGAGGCGTGCACACTTAGAAAACAACAAAGGAACTCCTTTCCAAGTGGAGTATCCTGAAGAGCAAGAGAACCGTTGCAGTTGGTTCACACTGACATCTGTGGACCATTAGAGCCAATCTCTCTTGGAGGTAATAAATACTTTATTATCTTCATTGATGATTTCAGTAGAAAGTTGTGGGTGTATGTAATCAAAGAGAAGTCTGCTGCTTTTACTATTTTTAAAAATTTTAAGGCCCTTGTTGAAAAAGAAAGTGGTCTTAAAATAAAAACCTTAGATCCGATTAAAGAGGTGGGGAGTACACCTCAAATGTTTTGAGAATATTGCGGGGAACATGACATTGGCAGTACACGCCACAACAAAATGGAATTGCGGAACGAAAAAACCGCACCATCCTCGATATGACGAGGACCATGCTGAAGGAGAAAAGTCTGCAAAAGAATTTCTGGGCAGAGGCAGTTGCATGTATTGCATATCTGCTCAACAGGTGTCCAACTAAGAGCGTCAGATTTAGACACCGCAGAAGCATGGAGTGGTTACAAGCCGAGCGTGGCGCACCTTAAGATCTTTGGGTGTGTCGCCTACGCTCAAGTTCTAGAAGCGAGAAGGAAAAAGCTTGATGATCGTGGCGAGAAGTGCATCTTCATCGACTACAGCGAAGAGTCAAAGGCATACAAGCTCTACAACCCACTAACCAATAAGCTGGTGCTAAGTAGAGATGTAGTATTCTGCGAGGAAGAATCTTGGAAGTGGAACCAGGAAGATTTAGCCAAAGAAAGTCAGGTTGAAGCCGAAGAATATGAAGAAGAGAGGCATGTGAATCAGGAGCAGACACCCACATCACCCCCTTCGGATTGCAGAAGTTCAGGAGTACGCTCCATATCTCCTGGAAGTACTTCATCAAATCAGAATTCATCCAGCACATCTTCATCACCCTTGGCTCCTATTAAAATGAGAAGCCTCAACGACATCTATGCAGAAACTGAGGAAGTGAATTTACTCTGCCTGTATGCGGACACGAGCCTCTCACATTCGAGGAGGCTGTGAATGAAGAATGTTGGATAAAGGCTATGGAAGAAGAGATTCATGCCATCGAGAAGAATCGAACATGGGAGTTGACCTCACTCCCTAAAAGCTAGAAGACCATTGTTCTCAAATGGGTGTACAAAATTAAGCGGAATGCCGATGGTAAGATCGAACGATATAAAGCAAGGCTTGTAGCAAAAGGTTATAAACAGAAATATGGGGTAGACTATGAAGAAGTTTTTGCCCCAGTTGCTCGCCTTGACACTGTAAGAATGATTATCTGCCTTACAGCTCATCACAGTTGGATGATCTACGAACTGGATGTGAAATCCGCATTCCTAAATGGGATACTCGAAGAAGAAGTATACGTTGACCAGCCTGAAGGCTTTGTCATGCAAGGGGAGGAATACAAAGTGTATCGGCTGAAGAAAGCCCTGTATGAGTTAAAGCAAGCTCCTCGTGCTTGGAATGCACGGATCGACGGTTATCTTTAAGAGAATGGTTTCATCAAATGTCCATATGAGAATGCTGTCTACACAAAGAAGAATGCCCGTGGTGATATGCTTATCGCTTGTTTATATGTTGATGATCTGTTGTTCACTGGAAACAATCAGGTGATGTTTGAAGAATTCAAAGCAGGCTATGTTCAAAGAGTTCGAGATACTGATGGTGGATTGATGTCTTTCTTCTTGGGCATTGAGGTGAAGCAACAAGTCGGCAGCATTCACATATCCTAGAAGATGTACACAAAGGAACTTCTTGAGAAGTTTCAGATGATTGACTGTAAAGCCGTAAATACACCTGTTACAACAGGCCTGAAGCTCACAAAAGATGGAGAAGGAAGAAACGTCGACTTAACCCTATTCAAGAGCCTAATCGGAAGCTTAAGGTACCTCACAATCACTAGGCCAGATATAGTCTACAGTGTTGGGCTTTTAAGCCGGTATATGGAAGCCCCAAAAGAGTCACACTTGCTAGTTGCAAAACGAGTACTGAGGTATATCAAAGGGACTATTGAGTTTGGTCTTTTTTATCTGTACAATAATGAGGCAATGTTGTATGGATACTCTGATAGTGATTGGGGTGGTGACCAAGATGAAAGAAAAAGCACCACAGACTATGTTTTCTATCTTGGGTCAACAGCATTCACATGGAATTCGAAGAAGCGAGTGTGGCCATTGTCCACATGTGAAGCGAGTATATGGCAAAGCATCGTCCACCTGTCTCGTGAGGGAATTTGGTTGAGAAACCTACTAAAGGAGTGAAGCATCCCATGGGAGGAATCTGATCATATATGTGGATAACAAGTCGGCAATCGAGCTAGCTAAAAATCCAAAGTCTGACATGGAAGAAGCAAACACATTGATACCGATACTATTTTCATTCGAGAGATCATGTGAAGCGTAAAACGATGAAATTAGAGTATTGTCATACTACGGAGCATGTGGCGGATATTTTCACAAAGGCATTGCCAATCGACGCATTCAAACGACTAAAACGATGCTCGGAATGAAGCGGTTTTGGTTTGAAGGGGAGTGTTGATACGGTGGAGGATTTGTGCAAATCCAAAACCGGATCCTTTGTGCTAGTGCATGCTAGTTGTGAGATTTTGCTAGTTGTGAGTTTTTCTAAGTTTAGAATACTAGTTTGCGTGAAGATAAAACATGAGATATTCTCTACGATTTTTTTCTTTCTTTATTTGCCCTAGAATGTATCTAGACAGGATAAATCGGTAATTTCATAGAGTAGAAAGCCTTATAAAAGCAAAGCAATGTTATACGTTTTCTATTGAATAAAATAATAAGAAATACAGCTGACAAGAGTTCTCTTTATCTTTTAATTTTTTTCTTACGATTGGTGTGACCACACGTCACAGGCTATTCTCGTGTGAAGGTGTGGGGTTTACAACTCAACAGAAGGAACATATCCCAAAATTTAAAAATTACACTTATTAGAGGTTTCTATCCATCCAATTAGTGGTGGACAGTTAAAAAAAGGGTCAGCACCATAGATTTAATAGATGATAACATGTGGTTTAGTTGAGCAAATGTGAATTATAGGTTAGTTTTACCATTCACCCACATTATATCCACCATGCATAATGTAACAATGATGGACCCCAAGCGCTGCAATGGAAAACCCATTCTTATGTTATATTCAATTACACGGTTGTTTTAGCTCTAAATATTTATGGATGGTTCATGATTTTCACAAGTTTCGACATACTTGTCTACAATTTCGGTTGTTGTAAAAAAGATCTTGCTTTTAAACTTTCTTCCAAAAAAACGCCTATCTTTTGCACCATAGTTATTTTACCATTTATCGTTTAATACAATTACATGTTAGATACTCCTTTTAAAATGTTTGTTGTTTGTTTTATTCATGGGGAAAATTGTTTATCAACTGATGCCCAGTGTCACTATCACACTGACTCCTCGTGAGTCTTGCTGCAGATGGTTTTCATGATATTTGAGAGAATCCACCCCGTTCACAAGTTCGACTATGTGATTTTACATAGTAGACTGAAAGATGATGTCGAGTGGGCCAAAAGCCAACAAAAAGTTGACCATTGAAGGCCATTTACGACATTTTCTTGTTGTGAGACCTGCATGTGGGTTTGATCAGACTCCATTTTGAGCTCGTACCTTAAAATTAGATGGCCAAACTAGTGAATGAGTTGGATTTGTCACAAACATCATAAAAGTGGGCCTCACCAAGATTTGACAACAATTAATGCCCTATCACATCTCTCACTCCACGTCAGATTCATTGGGAGATGATCCTTGTGATCATAAGGCCCACTATGTTCTTTGAGATATTTCCGAGCTGTCCACCATTTTCCCTCATGAATTTAAGGCAAGGCTAAAAAATGATCCAGATCCGAAGCTCCGGTGGACCACAGGTTAGGTAAAAGTGCACATTAAATTGAAGATTCTTCAAACAGTCATGGAAAAATAAAAATTTTGGATCAGGGACATCTCACGACTCCTCCGTGATATTTAAGTGAAATCTTAGTGGCCTAAATATGAGAGAGATCAAGTGCTCAAGTGAGTCACAAAGCCAAAAAGAGTGGATTGTTAAAGGCCATTGTCCAACATTTTGCTGTTGTGAGACCCACCTGTTCATTGGATCAACCTCAATTTTGGGCCACGCTCTAAAATTAAATGGCCAAACAAGTAGGGGGTCGAATTTATTTCAAGCATCACGAAAGTGGGTCCTGCCACGATTTGATAACAACTGATGTCTTGTCACATATCTGACCCCACATCTGATTTCAATGGGAGATGGTCATGGTGATCATGGAGCCCAACATTTTGTTGGAGAAAAATCCAAGCCATCCACCATTTCCCTCATGTGATTTTATGGCTTGGGCTAAAAAATGATCAGAATCAAAAGCTTGAGTGGGCCACACGGGATGTAAAAGTGCATATTGAACGCACACCTTTCAAATTGTCAGGGGCTATAGAAATTTTAGATTATGGAAAAAATCAAGTGGTTACATTCAACCCATTATGAATGACCTCCTGAACAGTTGGAAATGCCATTTTAATAATTTGAATGGACTTAAAGCATTAAAAAATTGAGTATTGATAGTTTCAATGGTGGTAAGCTAGTGAACACTTTTGTCTGTTGTGGGACTCATTTGTGTATTCAATCTACTTAGATTTTTGACTTACAACCTAAAATAAGATGGTGAAATGGTGGACGGTTTGGATTTGCAACAAGCATCACAAAAGTGGACCCCACTAAGATTTAAAGATCATGATAACTACTGATG
The DNA here is from genome assembly GCA_030180095.1 of Magnolia changhungtana. NCBI lineage: Eukaryota > Viridiplantae > Streptophyta > Magnoliopsida > Magnoliales > Magnoliaceae > Magnolia > Magnolia changhungtana. The sequence continues at coordinate 661,381 of JASAUF010000240.1, forward strand.
CCTCGTCTCAGTGTAGCAATTCATTGAACTTGAATTGCATAATGTAGAACACAACATCTTAGTTATGAAGGTGTTTGCATGATGGTAGAACACAACATTATGGGTCCCACCGTGTTCGTTGCAAGAAATTCAAGCCACCCACCATTTCCCTCATATGATTTTAAGGCTTGGGCTTAGAAATGATTTAGATGCAAAGCTCAGGTGGGCAGAATAACAAATAAAAGAAATTTTAGATCAGGTATAAAAATTCAGTGGTTACATTCAGCCCACTGGGAATAACTTTCTGAACAGTTGGAAATATCGTTTCAACCGTTTGGATGGCTTAAAAAAATGAACCATTAATAATTTCAATGGTAATAAACTACCAACCTACTTTTTCCTGTCATGGGACCTAATTGTGCATTAGAACTGCTTGATTTTGGACCCATGGCTTAAAATGAGATGGCAAAAATGGTGGACCTTTTTTCCAATCATGGGACTTACCTATGCTTTGGATTTGAGACAAGCAAGATTGTGGAGTCCACAACATAGTTCATTGTTAGTATGAAATATTGTAGGTTATAATCATTGAGTTTGTTTGAAAAGGGATAAGTAATTTTTTTATGAGATAATGATGGGTTCATTAGCCATCCTTTAGTTAAAGTCAAATATGATGGCTTTGGAGCATCTTTTGAAAAAGTAGGTGGGTTTTTGGAAAGAGTTTAAAAGCAAGCTCTTTTTTGACAATAGATGAAAAGATACCCAGGTGTACGTAAAAACCTCTAATTTTTAATTAAATAAATTTAAGGATTGGAATAATATCCCTGGTATGTTTCTTTGTAAGGCCTGTTACAACCGTCTATTAGAGAATCCTAGTGGGAAAAGATAGCATTTTCATATACAAATTTTCTCATATTCCAGTTGCCCTAGATTGCCACATTCAGCAACAGTACGCTAACGTATGCACAAACTTCATAATATATAAGTTCCAACAAAAGATAAAAAAGCTTAAGAAAAATAAAGACCACAGTTACTAAAAAAACTATTAAAGCGTGGAGAATGTACTAGCAACTAACCTGGTGCCATGTATCCGTAAGTGCCTGCAAGTGTAGTCCAATTTGAGGAATCAGGTACCAGCAATCGTGCAGTTCCAAAGTCAGAGACACTAGCCTCAAGTTCTGAATTCAACAGAACATTGTTGCTTGATAGGTCTCGATGGACAATTGGCAGGGTACAATCATGGTGCATGTAAGACAAAGCATGGGCCACACCTTTGATAACCTTCACCCTTACATTCCAGTCCAACTGTACAGCTCCTTCGTTGTCGCTTAGAATGCTTGCCAAGCTTCCCCTTTCCATGTACTCATAGATTAGAAATGAACATCGAGCATGGGAACAGAAGCCATAAAGCTTCACAATGTTGCGATGGCGGATTTCCGTTAATGCTTTAATCTCATTCCTAAAACTTCTTTGATCAAATTGATTCCCACCTTCGAGTGGGTGAAGTTTCTTCACAGCTACTACCTGGCCTGCTGGTAGATTTGCTTTGTAAACTTTCCCATACCCTCCAGTTCCAATGCAGTATTTGTCATCAAAACCCTCTGTCACCTCCACAATGTCTTCAAACGTGGAAATCCCATCATAATTCCATGTTGAAAATGTATTTCCTCTGCTCCTATCAAGAACCCCTTTCTCTATTCTTCTTCTTCTTTGATAATAACTGGAAGAAATTACGCCGACGATTACAAATAAAAGAAACAATACTGAGAAGAGAAGAATAATGAGGATCACAACTTTGTGGCGTTTCCTTGCATCACCATGACTTATTGAAGAGGTATTGCAAGGTTGCAAACCTTGCACTTCACCACATAAGCCTTTGTTTTTTATGAATGCATCTGTCGGAGCCTTCTTAAAGGCTTTGCTGCTAGGAAGAGGACCTTCCAAAACATTGTATGAAAAATCAATGGATTGTAAGCTGACCATCCCATCAAAAGAAGGCGGAATGAAACCTGACAACATGTTGTGAGAGAGGTTTAAATTTTCCAGACTAACCAATTTCGCAAGTTGTGGAGGTATCTTTCCATTGAGGGAGTTATGACTTAGATCTAGTAAGCCCTGTAGGTATACTAGGTTACCAATCTGAAAAGGAATGCTCTCATTCAAAACATTTTCACTCAACTTCAGAAAATGGAGTTTGGAGCAATCCCCTAATTGAGGTGGTATTGGACCACTTAGGTGATTCATTGACAGATCCAGAATCTCCAAATTGGATAGGTTTCCAATCTCTTGTGGTAACTGACCAGAAAGCTGGTTATCATTTAAAGTCAAGTTGAACAAAGAAGCCAGCCTCCCAAATTCCTTTGGAATCTCTCCAATTAGTTGGTTCGAAGAAAGACCAAGCACTTCTAGCTGCATCAACTGCCCAATCTCTGGAGGAATTCTACCAGTGATCATGTTCCCAGAGAGTCGTAGCATTGTCAAGTTTTGGCATTCTCCCCAGTTTGGTGAGAGTTCACCAAACAACATGTTGTTGCTGATGTCCATGAATGTGAGATGTGGGTATACACCAAAGGCTTTCGATGCATTTGCAGCAAGTCGGTTTCCATTGAGTCGCACTCTTGTTAAGCTAGTGCAGTTTCTGAAGCTTCTCGGGATGTCACCAGTTAAATGGTTGTTTGGCACAGCGATTTTTTCAAGAGATCCACCATGGCATAACTGAGGTAAGTAGCCAGAAAAGTTGTTTCCATCCAAGTAGAGTTCCGAAAGATTTGTCATGTTTGTCATTTCTTGAGGCAGGGAACCAGATAATTGACAGTAAATAAGGGACAAAAAAGTAAGCTTGGTCAACTTTCCAAAAGTAGGAGGGATAGAACCCGTTAGAGGATTAATGGACATGTCAATCTCCTTGAGATTCATTAAATTACCTAAAGCTGGAGGGATCTGACCAGTCAGATTGTTTTGGAACAATGTCAACTCAACCAGAGCTTGTAGATTCCCGAATTGTGAAGGAATGGAGCCAGAGATTTGATTTTGGTCCAGGTACAAGATGGAAAGCTTTGTCAGATTTCCTAAAGTGGAAGGGATGGAACCATTTAAATGGTTAATGGACAAGTCAAGATTTTCAAGATTAAACAGATTCCCTAAAGTGGAAAGGATAGAACCTGTTAGAAGGTTAGGGGACATGTCAAGCTCTTTGAGATTAACCAGATTCCCTACTTCAGGTGGAATTGAGCCAGAAATTTGGTTGTCGTAGAGATACAATTTTGTAAGGTTGCTCAAATTACCTAAAGCAGGAGGGATCTGACCAGTCAGATTGTTTTGGAACAATGTCAACTCAACCAGAGCTTGTAGATTCCCGATTTGTGAAGGAATGGAGCCAGAGATTTGATTTTGGTCCAGGTACAAGATGGAAAGCTTTGTCAGATTTCCTAAAGTGGAAGGGATGGAACCATCTAAATGGTTAATGGACAAGTCAAGCTTTTCGAGATTAAACAGATTCCCTATTTCTGGAGGAATAGAACCAGAGAATTGATTTTCGGGCAGATGAAGAACAGTGAGCATGGACAAGTTTCCTAAAGAGGAAGGGATAGAACCTGTTAGAAGGTTAGGGGACATGTCAAGCTCTTTGAGATTAACCAGATTCCCTACTTCAGGTGGAATTGAGCCAGAAATTTGGTTGTCGTAGAGATACAATTTTGTAAGGTTGCTCAAATTACCTAAAGCAGGAGGGATCTGACCAGTCAGATTGTTTTGGAACAATGTCAACTCAACCAGAGCTTGTAGATTCCCGATTTGTGAAGGAATAGAGCCAGAGATTTGATTTTGGTCCAGGTACAAGATGGAAAGCTTTGTCAGATTTCCTAAAGTGGAAGGGATGGAACCATCTAAATGGTTAATGGACAAGTCAAGCTTTTCGAGATTAAACAGATTCCCTATTTCTGGAGGAATAGAACCAGAGAATTGATTTTCAGGCAGATGAAGAACAGTGAGCATGGACAAGTTTCCTAAAGAGGAAGGGATAGAACCTGTTAGAAGGTTAGTGGACATGTCAAGCTTTCTGAGATTAACCAGATTCCCTATTTCTGGTGGAATTGAACCAGAAACTTGGTTGTCATACAGAAACAAAATTGTAAGGTTGCTCAAATTACCTAAAGCTGGAGGGATCTGACCAGTGAGATTGTTTTGGAACAATGTCAACTCAACCAGAGCTTGTAGATTCCCGATTTGTGAAGGAATAGAGCCAGAGATTTGATTTTGGTCCAAGTACAAGATGGAAAGCTTTGTCATATTTCCTGTAGTGTAAGGGATGGGACCATCTAACTGGTTAATGGATAAGTCAAGCTCATTCAAATTCACAAGATTACCTATTTCCAGAGGTATTGATCCAATTATTTCATTTGCAGACAGATTCAGGGACGTGAGTTTGTAAAGAGTGTCGAGATGGGCTGGAATGGTTCCGATGAGTGTGTTGTCGCTGAGATCAAGATGAAGGAGGTTTGGAAATGACGGGAAACTCAAGTTATCAAGCTTACCTTCCAAACCTACACTGGGTAGGCTTATCCTTGTTACACTTCCAAGGATGTTGCATGAGATCCCAGTCCAATTGCATGGAGAGATTATGTTGGTGGTAGAATTAGCAGAAGGAAGAGACCATGAATGGAGAGCTTGTGCTGGCGAGAGGCTGGCTTTCCATTTCATGAGAGCCTCTACTTCTGAGAGTGTGGATGATGGTGCTTCTGTTGCAAATGATGTTTCATGGAAAGAAAGAAAGGGTAGCAAAATGAGTAGAAAAGAAAAGGGAGGAGATTTGTGTATGGCCATGGTTGCTGTTGCTTATGGTATGCTACCAACTTACGATGGATGGGTATTTATAGGAGAAGGTTGATGTTACTTATTGTTATGAGATATTAATCTGCAAAATATGTGTGCTTGATTAATACTGCAAAATATACAACCTATGCAATTCGGGCAGGAAACAGGGCAAAAGCCGGTCCCACCTATCATATCCTATACAGAAGAGGTTTTACGACACTCTCTAATAGAGCCTAAGCCAGCTCTATCCAACAGGTAACGGCCCTTGCTGCCCTCTTTCACCGACACATCCGCCAGCACATTAGCTTCTCTAAGGATAAGGGAGATCCGAAATGATCCACTGAGACTAAGTTTCTTAATTCTTGATATCCAATAAGACCATTTCCAGGCAGAGGAAGACTTCCCGTTAATGCAGTCCACCACCCATTTAGATTCAAATTCAATGAGAACTCTCTCTAATCCGACAGCCACGCAGAAATTCTTAACTTGAGTTCAAGTGTAATTTTTGGGTTGTGCTTCGATTTTAGCCAGAAAACAAGGCCTGTTAAAGTAAGCAAGTCAGGCTATGGCAAACTCATTCCCATATCAAACTATTTCTAGCATTTAAGTAATAGAAAATTTCAATTCCCAAATCTCATAAAAAGTAATAAGTATGTAATAAAAGCCTTTAAGTAAATGGAGGTGAAGGAGTGGGCCTAATGATTTTCTGACTGGTGGGACCATGAGTTAGAAAATTCTAATCCGAATTAATAAATGGGTAAGTATTGGATCATGGGTCCATGGGTTGTGATTCAGATTGGGGTTTGAATGGTCACTGTTTCGTATCAGGCCACTAACCCCAAACTAGTTCCACCATTTGCGACTTTGCTTAAACTGTGGATGTGTTTGTACTTTGATCATAGTGTTTAATTTGCACAACAAGAGATTGTAGAGATGATTCTTGACACTTCTGTAATATATGTAATCAGGAAGGCCAGTACCAAGATCCATTGGCACAAAAAAAATGACCATTAACTTATGCAGTGGCCATAAATATGAGAAAAATGAATTGTTATGATAACAATACCAGGGACCTATATTCAAAGCAATGCACTTCATGAGTGGAGCAGTGGGCACAGCTCATGAACAACCCAGAGCTTGTTTGTACAGCCCTTAGGATGCATGTCTTGTCAATCACCTCTTCAATGTGTGGGGCAGATTGCTTTGGCATTGTTCATTTAGAGTAGCATCCCTTATAAGCAATAGTGATGATCTAAATAGTTCATCAGTGGGGAGATACTGAGTTGATGGATTCGCAAAGAACCGAGGCATTGGATGAATATAACCATCCAATATGACCTCCATGTTGTATATAACTTGAAAATACAGCTAATTGTTCAATGAGAAAAAAATCCACCAGTCAGGTAATTGGGATGGTTAGATGGAAGAAATTAATTTGGTCTCTACATGGCCCATCCATGATTGGCAGGATATAAATGACTTATTAAGGATAGGTCATAGAATTGCAATTATTATGTTCTCAGTTAGAGGGAATCTAAGGACAGTTACTCCCTTAAGGTAGACATGGCCTTCATGTTGACTCATGCCAGCCCACATGACACACATGTAAACATATCACGGCAATTCATCATGGAATGGGTATTTGATCAATTTTCAAGATGGGTGGGACCCTGTCCCAACCAATCTTTTCAGGCTTGGGCTTAGTCTTGGGCTTGTTCTAGGCTCATATTGGGCTCAGACTTTAAGTGCTCGCACTACACGATGAGCCAAATCATGTTGTCCCATGGTGTACCAATATGGTGTGACTCAGCTGATTTCTCTCACTGGTACATTTTCAATGACTCCAGCTAATAAGATAAGTCAGATTGCTCTTTTAAGGTGTGAAACTTCTCCAGCCCCACAATGATTTATGTTTTAGATCCACGCTGTCCAACACTTTTTACAGATCATTCTAAAGGATGAAATTTTTTTTTGGCACATTTAAAGCTCAAATTGACCACAACCACAGAAAGAATTGAGGATTTGAACCCTTTACAGGGTCCACTGTGAGCTTTATTTGCCATCTTACCTTTCATGAGGTCATGCATAGCTAGATGACGGGAAAACACTAATATCAGGCTGATATTAGTGTTTACCTTTATGGATGTGGGAATCAACCTACTGATGGGTTTGGCATATAAACATTGGGTGGGCCTTATGAAAGTTTTCGCATGGGCATTTCAACTCACTATTTTATATGGTGTGGCTTAATTAAGCACTTTTGATTATCCTGATTTTTTACATCACACTTTAACATGGGCTGGCATAGTGAATGGAGTGGGATACAACACAGACACCACATAAGCCCCACAAAGCTTAAGATTAGAGGGGACTGATATAATAAGGGCTTAACTTGCAAGTGGCATTTGCAATATTCTGAGTAATGCCAGGAGGGAATGGTTTTAGACTTGATTCTACTACTAGAGTGAATGGTTTTAGACTTGATTCTACTACTAGAGTCAAGTCTCTTTAAGGCTTGAAGTGAATGTTTTAATTTTGGACTTGGATTTTATTATTAGGGTCAAGTCTCTCTCTCTCTCTCTCTCTCTCTCTCTCTCTCTCTCTCTCTCTCTCTCTCTCTCTCTCTCTCTCTCTCTCTCTCTCTCTCTCTCTCATTTGTGCGTAGCTGGATTTCATGAAGTTGAGCCTCCGATTAGATGGCTTTGTACCAAAATTCTACCCTTAAAGTCAAGTCTGATTTTTGTTGGGTGCTCCAATTTTCCAAGGAGTGGGTATAAGATTGGAAGGTATGACCCCACATGTATCAATTCTACAGTAAAGTCTACTCTTTTGCCTGGAGCATCAAGACTCCAACCAGTGGGCCTGAAAATGAATGAGTGCTGCTAAATTCTAAGGAATGAGCCATGGACTAGATGCAGACAGATATTTTATTGATTTGTTTAGGCTTGTCAAGTGAAAATTTATTTGAAGTATTATTATTATTATTATTATTATTATTATTATTGTTTTATATCAGCGCAGGTTTAAATGAAACCCTAAATTGGGGCTAATAATGAGCCTGTGACTCCAATGAACCAGCTGGCCAGGCATGCTTCAGGGCTCAGGTGTATTTATTACGTTGTGCTTTGATTTCAGACTGAAAACAAGACCTTTAGAAGTAAGAGAGTTAGGTTATGGCAGACTCATTCCATCTCAAACTATTTCTAGGATGTAGGTGAGTATCGAGTATTAACAAAAGGTTTCAATTCCCAAATCTTATTAAAATTAACGTGTACGTAATGAAAGCCCTCAAGTAAATGGGATGAAGGAGTGGTGCTTGGGCCCAATGATTTGTTGATGGGCGGGACCATCTGTTAGAAAATTCTATACCCAATTAGTAAATGGGTGGGGATTGAATATCATGGGTCCATGGGCTGCGTCTCAGATTGGGGCCGGGTTTGAATGCTCAGCTTGTTTTGTAGCAACCTACTTCTCCCAAACTAGTTCCACCATCTGCCACTCTTCTTAAAAATAGAGTGGGAATGCCAGCGCTACATCGGGGAAGCGACCTGCCTGTAGGCTGCTCTGAATTTAGGACGTGAATGGATGTGAATTGCCACCGTCCCTGCCTACCAGATGTTCTAGTAAGTGCTAGCTATATGCGGCCTGCCAGGATCTATCTGTGACATCCATTCCGTTCATCACTTTTGCAGGTTCATGTTAGGACCATTTCCTATCATGTGGTCCACTTGAGTTTTTTACATCTGCCTCATGATTCTGATCATATCATAACGCGATCCAGTGAAATTGATGAATAGAGCTTCTGCATAATGGGCTCCCAGTATGCTTGGACACAGGAAAGTGGCATGAGATGTGAATGGCCTGTAATCTGAAGTTATGTGAATCTACTCCTATTCTGAGCTCTATGACGCCCACTGTGATGTCTGTGTTATATCCACTTCGTTTATCCATTGCACTTGCCCATTTTAGGACATCTTATAAAAAATAAGATATAATCAAATCTCAAATGGGCCACATCACAAGAAGCAATAGTAATTGAACAACCACCATCGAAAACTTCTTGTGGGCCACATAAGTTTCCGATCAGGCTGATATTGGTGTTCCCCTTCATTTGCATGGGAATCAACTTACTAATTACAGTTTTAGATGGCATATAAACATCAAGTGGGCCTTTGGAAAGTTTCAATGTGGGTATTCCCACTATTTCATGTGGTGTGGCTTAATTTAGCGTTTGAATCTTTCTTATTTTTAAAATCACCACTGGCACAAGGAATGAAGTAACACATAACTCACAACCTATAGAGCTCATGGTCACATGTGATTTCTGTAGCCCTAGTCTAGAGGCAAGTTACATCTTCGATATTCCAAGTAGTGGGCTCAGAGACTGGATGGTTTTAGACTTGTCTACCATGTTTGGACGTTTAGAGTAGTCTGTTTTTTTTTTTTTTTTTGCCTTTTACTTAAAAATTTTTATTTTTATTTTTAAATGCTAGTTTATTTTTATTTTTAAATGCTAGTTGGCATGGCATTAGATGACTCCGAGACAAAATTCTTATGTTTTTATAGTTAAGTCTCTTCTTTTATAATGAGCATCAAGATTCTAAGTAGTGGGACACTAGACCGGATGAGTTTGGGCACCGACTCTACTTTTCCATTATTCCAAGTAGTGGGACCCTAGACTAGATGGGTTTGTGCACTCGACACTACTTTTTGTCTTCAAGTCTTACTTTTAAGAGTCAACTCTCTACTTTAAATTTAGGTCCCCCCTCTTCCAGAGAGCTACTAAATTCCAAGGGCCCATTTGGATGCACCATCTAAGGGGTGTTTGAGCCTTAAGAGTGGTTTTGATCAAAACAGCCGTTGATGATGAAATCTGGAACACCCTTCACTCCGTGTGACGCATCTCCTAGGGACCTTGGTTCTACACAAAAGGTGAGTAAAGGAGATCTTGTCTAAGCCGGGGGACCCTCCGATGCCTAAGTCAAGTCAAGGAAATCGGGGTCTAAGTTGAAAGTTAGAGGGATAGTGCAAGATATTGCATACCTGTAGTAATGGGGTCTTCCGCTATTTATACTTGGCTGTCGGATGGTCGAGATCCGCCAATCTCGGCACGATTCACTCAATCAGTGAGATTTTCGGATCGTGGGGATACTGTGTGCAATTTGAGGATCATGTAGGATTTTATGCGTATCATGCATATATGCTAGCGAAGTAACCGGTCACATCCACTTATGGTAGTTTCTAAGCTTAGTTCATGGAGCGCCCACTTCGGGATCTGGAATCGGCTCGGTCCTATTGGCAGATGAACCTTCAATCAGAGTGATTACAAGTCTTCTTCGAACAGTGATTGCGTCTGTTGTCCGAGCCGAGCTGGTGGACAGCTTCTTGCCAGTCGCGCATTTCGTTCTTTCACGAGGTCTGGGGTGAAGCGTCGGACCTAATTTATCGGGTCGGATTTCCTCTCAGCCATTAGTCTCAGGGCCGAGGTAACTTGGCGACTCACTGGTGAATCCTTCAATTGGGGGCGTCATACGGAATAGTTTTTTGTTCGCTGATGTCAGCCCTCGGAATTATAAGGGGCTCGGATATTTCCATAATAGAAGCCCCCTACTCTTTGATGTCTGCTATAGACTCGAAGAGTAAGCATACGGAAGATCAATCACCTCATCCGCCAATTCTTCCACGTATGTCAAAGTTATTACGTTTTGAAACCTCACGCTCTTAGGGTTTCCCGCCTACTAGTTCACGCTCAGTGGACGCGTGGCGACGGCTAAGATTTCGAATCACCGTCCGCCTATGACCTGTTGCCACGTATACCTGGAGTAGTGTTTCGGACGGAATCTTTCCTTATTCGGGCATCATTTTGTTTATCCAAAACATGCTGCTCGATGTCAGAGGCGTACCGCCCGACAGAGTCTGAGCCAATGCTATGTGGCCACGTCAACTTCGAGGTCGGCCCATAACGATTCGGCTGCGGCCATCATTGCTGGTCATTAATGCAGAGATTTGGCGAGGTCTATATAAGGTTCTCTTTGGAAATTTATGTTCACTTCTGCGCTTTGTGTTCGAGCTGATATTGGAGGAGGCGATTCCGGCCAATCAGGGTTTTTCGATAGGCGATTTCGACCGGCAAGACACTTCTGGCAGAAGTGATTTTCAGTGATCGTTCGGTGAGTCTCCTTACGCCTCCTTGCATTCCTTCTTCTTAAGATGTCATCCGACCTGGAGACTGTTCGGGATTATGATGATGACTCTGAGTCGGGGAGCTCTGGCAATGTCACACCCCGAACTCGGAGACCGGGCTCACAAAATTTTCGATCGCCGAATCCGATGCTGACAGCCTCTGTAGTACCCCATTCTCAGCTCCCGGCAACCATATACCAGGTTCCGATCCTGGGATGCTGCAAGGAGGATTTCAAACATGATTCGATTTGTAATGAGCATAACCAAAAGCATAACCCACGAACAATAACCATAAGAACACCATCACAAAATCCACTATGAACAAAAACTTTGAGTACAAGGCGTATGAAAGGAAATACAAGATAGTGATAATAACAAAAACTCTCACGCTCCAATCAACGGCGAGGGTTTGCGTCTGAAGTCACCTGCACGCATCAATCGTGCATAAGCTTATAGAAAGCTTAGAGGGTGGTGTAAGTGTGTGCGCAATATGAGCGTGCTCAGAATACAAGGTCAAAGTAATGCGGAAACATGCTGATAAGTACATGAATGCAGTTAGCCGTACTAAGGCTATGCGGTGCAAGATATGAATATTGCCAATCATGTCAAGGCCATGCGATGTATAATGCAAGTCAAGCATGCTAATCCACCTCCACATATCAATGCAGCTCCTCACTAGAGCATAAAATCAGTACGGTTCTCAATTTGGATAATCACCGGGGTTCAGTACACTCCAAATGGCACTGTCTCTCTCCTAGCAGCACAGTCCAAATGAGTGTAAGAACCTTCACTATCCGCCTGGCCAATAGTTTGCCAACATCTATCTGGCAAGTCGATAGCGAACCCATTTCCGAGCTGGTCAAACTCAGCCTAGTAATGCCCCCTGCTCTTGGGCGACTAAGGTCACACCCCTTTCCAACCAACCATGACACAGTGGGAGACGCGGCCTCATGGTATTCGGCCCTTGTGCGCTCATATATCCACTCGATCTCGACATTGGAGTCATCCTCTGGTACCATTGGGTTCGGGGACTTTCACCGAGGGACATTTATGGCGCCCCAATTGCCTAGAACATGGTTTTCGGTATCCAACTAACCACCCACGGTGTGTCCGTGGAGGCTATGACCTTGATGTCGCTAGGGCATATCACAATCACACAAATGCAAGTGCATGTATCACAATATTAGTCATACAACCATCCTGCGTGAGGCGCACGCTCATGTAGACAACTCCGCCTATCAGGGAGCCCGTAAACAGTTTGCCTGAAAGCATATGCTATGATCAGTTACTCTTCATACCAAGCATACATATGATGCGTATGATCATGAATCATGTACTAAACATGTTGTATAGTGATGGGCTTGTGCATAATGGATATGGGCCTACACGGCCTACTCAGTACAAGTATGGGCCTATCAGTGGGCCTTAGGGAGAGTATAATGCGGACATTTAACCAACACTATTCGCACAATGTGGACATCAAACCAATATTTGCTCCCAAGGCGTAGCTTGCTATAAAGGTCAACATATAAACCATGGTGGAATCACACTACAATGGGCCTTATGTACGTCCTATTGGGCCTCGACCCATGGGCCTTGCATTCGTCACAATGGGCCTTATACAAATCAAAGTGGGCCTCAATGGATGGCCCACCAATACACCAAGATGGGCCTCATCACATGGCCTTAAAATATTCTCCAAAATGGTTGGACGGTTGGGATGCAACACATGCATCATGGTAGGTCCCGTGGGGATGGACGACACAGATAAATCACCTACCTTATGGTGGGGGGGGGAGGTCCCCATTGATGAGATGTGTGGATACAATACATACATTAGTGGGTCCCATGTGGGGCCCACCACAATGTCTATTTTCCACCCAAACTATGGATAAGAGGACACAGACATGGGGCCCATTGAAATGTTTATTTTCCACCCAACCTATTGATAAGGCCACATGTACCTGGGGCTCACGATAATGTTTGTTTTCCACCCAACCAGTTGATAAGGTCATGTGAACCTGGGGTGGGCCCACTGTAATGTTTATTTGCATCCAAATTGTTGAAAATGCCACACAGGCATGGGGCCCACCGTACTGTTTATATGCCATCCAAACTGACCAGGGGGCCACGGTGATGCTTATCTGCCACTCAAACTAGTCATAAGGTCACGTGGACCTTGGGTCCACTATACTGTTTATTTACATCCAACCAGTACATAGGACCTACCGTGGTATATATCTGCCGTCCACACCGTTTATAAGGTCACGTGGACCTGGACAAGCGGGAAAAACAAATTTCATATTAATACAAAACTTTTATGACCTAGCAAGGGTTTCAATGGTAGACATCCAACCCAACACTGTTCCTTGTGATGTGGGCCACCTGAGATCCGAATACGGCTGATTTTTGGGTGCCCCGCAACCAGGAGGGAGGCCCAGCCTATGCACGGTGTGAATATACAAAATATACATCATGGTGGGGCCCACGGCTGAGCTGTGGGTCTGCCTCTTCCGTCCACATGCAGCCGCAGGTGGTGCCTGCGTCCTCTGTCAGCAGCAGCAGCGTCTACTGCTGCTGTTATTTTATAAAAAAAGCGTCCTCTGTCAGCAGCAGCAGCGTCTACTGCTGCTGTTATTTTATAAAAAAAAAAATTTTGAAAAGCATGCATTTTATGGGGATTTTCATACGTGGGGCCCGTATCAGGTGGATCTGACCCAGCCATTGGTCCGTGTGGCTCGTCACACACCCGTTAAGCCCAATATTGGATGGTTTTCGGTGTATAAAAGACATATGGTGTATTTCAACGGTATCAATACCATTCCTTACACCATGGCTCGCCAAAAGGTCGGATTGGTCCTAAATTTCTGCTCAACGCCTGAAATGAGCTAGGAAACCGAATAGACGGCTTGGATTGAGCACATATAGTAAGGTGGGGCCCGCATGAGCGGCCCACTAAAAAGAATTTTTTTTTTAAGGGCGGCGTTTTACGCCGCCAGCCCAAATACGGACGAACAGACACATCCTCGTGGGTCCCACAGGGACGTGGTCCACCCAATGTATGTATACGTATATACATATGTATATGTATGTGTGTCTATATACATATATATATAGACATATACTTATATATATATATATACACAATATACTATAACATTTAGATCACCTCTCCTAAAATGTGATGGGCCACCCATTTGATAGCCGGAGCCGATTTATCACAATTCGGTGGGGCCCACTACATTTAAGGAGAGAAAAGAGAGACGTAGAGAGGGATATACGGTAAGATAGAGAGAGATCGGTGGAGTGGAGGGACCCCTGAAAAAGGCCAAGCTATATGTCCTAGAGGGGGGGTGAATAGGACTATGCCAAATTTAAAATAAAATCAGCGGAAATAAAGTAAACCAATATCCTTACAATATGAATCAATTCACAATGCTAAATTTTAAATCACCTTGATAAATAAGTATTGAGAGATTGATGCAAATTCAGTTCTAAGGACAACCTTACACCATAATAAACAAGGGCTTATGGTAGGACAACCTTATTTCTAGAACATCTTTTGGATCAAGGACTCAATTTTAATATAAGTAAATGAAATAGCTAGGAATTGAAATTAAATACAGAAGTATAGATCAAATTATTACAACAATCCCCACACTTGCTTGAAATGTAAATAGTTACAACATTCACATCCACTTGTACATTCCACACAATCGAATGATAAAAGATATGAAAATTAAGCAAGCATTCAATCCACAAGATAGAGTTATAGTGGTTCACCTATGTGTACACCAACTGTCTTTCAATGACCCTGATTACTCCACTCCTAATATCCTCACACGGGGGATATTAGCGTTCACTATCAAATAGGTTTTCTCGGGTTCACCAAAACCTTTACAATTGTGTCTTTTTCACTTGGGCTTACACAATTCAAAAACCCCTCTTTTCGAGTTTTTGGTTTTCCTCGGACAACCAATACAATGAGATTTTTCTCGGCTCAACCTCAAACAAAACCAAGACAATGAGATTTTTCGGCTTAACCTCAAACAAAACCAAAACTAAATAAATTTTTGAGAATTGTAAAATACTGGATTTCTCCTTTTCTTAGCTAAACCGGTAGAACCAATCGGAGTAGATGATTGAATGTCAAAGTTCAATTTCTAATACTCACATTCATAAGGTTCTAAATTCTAATAGATTTTAGATTTAACTTGTTAGGCGTAACAATATTTGATTTTGATTCCAAGAAGAAGGAATAAGATAATTCCTCTTTTCAAATAAGATTGGAATATAGAAACAAAATCAAATTAAATAAGCTAGCAAAAAGGAATATTAAATAAGCACAATGTAGCTTAAAATAAACACAGACTTATCTCAGAGTGATCACTTGAAAATTCTTGAATTGAATAGAGTTGAAGTGTGAAAACTCTGAATTTCGTGTTCAATTTATAGAAGCAAAAATCGTTCCTACGACTGGTCTTAGAAACCTTCGACTGGTCGTAGCTCTAACAGATTTTTGAAAAATTAAACGCGATCTTTGAAAGTCGTTCCACAACTGGTCGTGAGTAGCCTACGACTGGTCGTGGGTCACCTACGACTGGTCGTAGATCCTTACGACTGGTCGTAGGACCATAGATTACGTTGCTAGACTTTGAGTCGTAACTCCACGACTGTTCGTGGACGAGTCGAAGCCACACCTACGACCGGTCGAAGGACCTCCAGGACTGGTCGTGGGCGTACTAAAAATTCTGAAAAATCTTCAACTACTTAGGATTGGTCATGGAATTTCTTGGACTAGTCGAACCAATGTCGGGAGACCGGTCGAACAAGAGCTAGGCTGGTCGTAGAATAGACCAAACTTATGTAAAATAAATATTTGATTTATGTATCCAAAGTGACCTACTTAAAGGGTCAACCTAAGGTCATTCAAACCTGAATCATGTCGTATGGACATTGAACTTCAACCATTCAACGAATGTAGATTGTTTGAACCATATCAGGCTTGAGATCTTGAACTTGTTGTAGCTTCAAACTTGAGATCTTCATCAGCATAACAACTACTTCATGCATTGCTTATTAGTCTTGAAGTCATGAGTTGTTTCTTAAGACTTGAACATCAACATTGTAGCTTCTTGAGACTTCAACATGTAGCTTCTTGAACTTCAATATGTAGCTTCTTGAAAAGTTCAACTTGTAGCTTCTTGAAGTGTTTATGCAGTGTCTTGAATTCATATAAATCATCATACAAGCACAGGACACAGATAGATGATTTGACACATCAAAATTTGACAACCAAAGAAGCATGAGACCATAACACTTACAACCCTGCCACTATAGGCCCCTCTTAATCACATACATCGAAGTGGGTCCCACAATAAGTGGACCTACAAAATGGAAATCAACGGTGGATCACCCACCTCTCTTCCTTCTTCTTGCTCTCCTAACTTCCTTAGCTCCTTGCCTTCGGGTTTAACGGTGGATGATGAGATCTTGATGGTGAGGATGAGAGATGAGAGGGGTGGGGAAAGTGGGCCATACTTGTTGTTGTGGTTTGGGAAGAGAAGAGAGCTTGGACGTGGGATGCTTGGGAGAGTGTTTGAGAGTGAATGAGAGAGAGAGGGAAGTGATGGAGTGATGGGTTGAGTGATGGCTTGTAAGAAAGTGATGGGTGAAGGGATGTAAGAGTTGACTTTGGGTAGTTTGTGTAAGAAAAGGGTAAGGATAGGTATGGGTTGTTGTACTTGACTTGATGTGTGATGTGAAATTGATTGATGAGATTGATTGATGGGACATCTCGTAGAGATTCTCTCATAATTCGCAACGCACGGTGTCTTCTTCGAATTGAACACGGGCCTACATCTTCTACCTCGGGTATCAGTTTGGTGCGTAAGTCACGGCGTTAGAACCGCGGCGATGGCGTGGTCACCAAGGTACGAGTTTCGGATCGAGCTGCCTTCGGTAGGCAGGACTCGGCTTAAGATCGCGCGCAACATCGGATACGAGTCGATAATTGCCAGAATTCAACTGAAAGGACGGCGGAAGCCTACGGAACGGTACGGACTAGGGTATAGGTCTTACAGGCAATGGGAGGGGGGCCTCTGAAGGTCCTTATGAAGCTATCCCCTTATTCCCTCCACTCCGAAAGCAGAAGGAGACAGGGGCTCGGACTCGTCAGGCTGGCAAAAAGAAGGCCGCTTGAACCCCCCAGACCGTAACGCCGAGGCCACTGAGATGCCAACGAGTGGGCGGGCCTCGGAGATAGTCCCAAGAAGCTCCATTTTGTCGGAGTCTCAAATGAAGTGGATCCGCTCAGAGTTTCAGATCTCGGACTCCGTTCGGATAAGGGCCCTAGAGCCCCTCGACACCGTCGGCGTCCCTGCTGAGGGAGAAGTGGCCATTTTTCTCTGTGCACTGTAATGTGAGCTTCGACTTCCTCTGCATCCCTTCGTCCGAGCCACTACAGCCTACCTCGGACTAGCCCCGGATAATTCACCCCCAATGCCTGGAGGGTTTTGATGTCTTCCTATATTATCTGGCATTAAGTCGGGAACTCGGAGCTGACCTCAAAGGAGCTGATGAGCTTGTAACTGGTCAAGCATGATAGTCAAGAACATGGTACTACTTTGCGACCTGAGGCAGTAAGGGATCGGGGCTGGTAATGAACCTCCCGTCCTCCAACAAGGACTAGAAGAATAAGTGGTTCTGGACTACGGGTGAATGGGAGGCACTGGCGGCTAAAGTCAGGACTCTGACGACTCAGGTTCCTACCCAATTTTCAAAACCAGGTTGGACTGATCATTTCTTTTTTTCGATGCCCTTTTTCGTTGCCTCAGTTAAACCGAACTGAAGTTTTCTTTGTAGATTTCAAAAGGGGCACACCTCCCCTCTATTCGGCTCAGAAAAACTGCATAGCCAAGGCTAAGGCACGGTCGGGAGAGCTCCGCTCTTGGTCGGACCTGATCACCGCCGCCAACCTTCATTGGTCTAAGCTTTACAAGTCAGCGCCTCTCCCGACGTCTTTCAGTAAGTTTTTTCTTCTGTTTCTTTTGGAGGGATCAGACTTGTTCGTATAGTTGTTGATTTATCGCTTTTTACCCAGGCATGGCCGAGGCATCTGGTTCTTGAAGGAGAAAGGCCGCCCCTACAGCGGAGGAATTGCTGAGGGCCGAGCCCAAGATAAAGACCACCATTCGAAGACGGTAAGTAATTCCTCATGGAGAGGGGCCCTCTGACCTAGCTTCTGCTGCTGCTGCGGCTTTGACCGCGGTGCTTGCCGATACGCGGGCTCTAGCAACCATCACTCCCACTTCAGCAGCTACGATGATTCCTTCCATTCCACTCTCCGTCGTTCCCCACACTGGGGGGCTGGTCTACCTGTCGCAGCTCCCTGTATAGCTATTCCTTTGTTATCCAAGCAGGAGGAGGCCGTTTGGATGACTGATGCTATGATCACCCCTCCCATGGTTGGAGATAACCCTGGGGCCGAGGCTCAGGCCTCGGCAGGTAAAAGGACCGGGTTTGCGGAAGCGACAGACTCGGCTCACGTGGGGACGAGTGGCAGGAAGTTCGCGCCAGGCTACCATCTATCTTGCTTGAAGCCTTGGGCAACCAAACATGCCCCGGAGGAGAGCATAGCCCACCTTCTCAGCAAGTCAGACAGCTCCTTTCTGAATGACATGGCTTCCATCTTTTACACGGTATCTCTGTTGACTTTCCTCATTTTTTCTGCACTTACTGCTTTCAAGTGCTCATTCTTTTATTTTTGTGTAGTCTGTCCCGAAGATCCTTTCGGCTCGGAAGAGGGCGTAGGAGTCAGAAAAGAGAGAAGCTGAGGTGGAGGCCCTCAAGACCCAAGTGGGAGTCTTACGGGATGAAGGCACCTTTCTCAAACTCGAGCAGGGCGAACTGCATCGGCAGCTCGAAGACGGGAAGGCCAAGGAGCTTTGGCTACAGGGGGTTGTAGCTGACCTCGAAGCTAGGGAGCTACGACTGAAAGGAGTCGCAGATGACTTTAAAGCTCGGTGCGACGCTGCGACCGCCGAGTTGACTGGGGTCAGGGCTCATGCCGACTCGCTAGCTCAGGAGAACGCTCGATTGGACAAAGCCCTTGAGTGAGCTAAGGTCGAGGGGACTGAAGAGCGAAACCGAGACATCTCTGAGGTGAGGGAAGTCCAGCGGGCTAAGGATGAAGCTTCTCTGGCTGCAGCGGTGGACGCTTTCAAGACTTTAAAAGAGAGAGACGCTGAGGCCGCCAAGTTTTACAACCGCAGCTTTGATGATTGTATCGAGGTGGTCCAAGGCCTATATCCATACCTTAACTCAAATCTTTATTGTCTGAAGAAGCTGAAGAGGCGCTTGCCGGAGACGTCCGCCTGGATCAGACCCCCATCGTTCAAGCTTCGATCCTCCTCCTCCGACTGCGTAGATCGGACCATTTACCTTTTTCTTTTTTTGAACTAGTCCAAACTTTTCTTTCTAGTTACTTTTTGACCTTCTAATGAAGGTTTATGAATGATGATTTTTTACCCTCTTGAGAGGGCGCATGAATGATAATTTTTCTTATTTGTTAATCCGTAGTTAATTTTTGGGTGTCGGTTGTCGATTGTTGATTGTCAAACTGATTTGTAGATATGTCGATTTACTTCGAGGTGTGGCCGAGCCGACCTTTTAGTGGGTCAGCTCCTTCCTATGCTGCCTCGTAAAGTTTGAGGCCTTTATAGCCTGTTTGTTGAGTCCGGACCTCTATGGGGTTGACTCGTCCCATAATTGGCCAGGTGCATTCCTTTTATCCGTCAATCAGTGAGCCGACTCCTATGTTGAGGGAGTCAGGTCACCTTTTAGCTTTTCCCCCAACTTAAGAGGGAATGCCATGTAGAATTTTTGTGGGATAATGTGTTAACCCCTCCTTTAAGAGATCAGTTCATTGAGTTCACCCCTGCATAGGAGAGACAACTTTTCCTTAGCAGATAATTCGTTCATGTAGATAGGAAGAAGTAAACTTTATTAAGAGCCTTAAAGGCTTGTCGCTCGAAGGCGTACATTTATTGGGAGCCTTAAAGGCTATTTCCATCATAAATAGTAAACTTTTAGGTACTCAGCATTCCAGGGGTGGGGGAGCTGATGGCCCTCGAGGTCTTCCAAGTGGTAGGATCCCAGTTTGGTTGATCGAACGACCCGATAAGGCTCTTCCTAATTAAGCCCGAGTGTCCCAGCCCCCGGCTCGACGGTGTTCTGGAATACCCGGCGAAGGATCAAGTCACCTGGTCGGAACCGCCTGGTCTTGACCTTTGAATTGTAGAATCGCGCAACTTGCTGATGCCGAGCCGTGACTCGAAGCCTTAAGATGTCTCTGACTTCTTTGAGCAAATCCAGGTTAGCTGCAATCTGCTTGGAATTCTGGTTTTCTTGGTAGTTCTCGACTGAAGGCGTATGGAGATTGATTTCAACTAGCACCATCGCCTCCAAGCCGTAGGAGAGTGAAAATGGAGTCTCTCCAATTGAGGACTGGACTGTGGTCTTATAGGCCCAGAGGATGAACAGAAGTTCTTCGGCCCAGCTGCCTTTTTCTTTTTTCAATTTTATCTTGAGATGGTGCTTGATAACTTTATTGACTGCCTCCACTTGTCCATTGGACTGGGGATGTCGAGGAGTAGAGTATGCTTTTGTAATGCCGAGTCCTTGACACATGCTTTGAAATTTATCATTGTCAAACTGCCGGCTATTGTTTAACACGATGGTGCGCGGAATCCCGAACTAACAACTGATGTTTTTCCAGACGAAGTCGATCACCTTCTGTTCTGTGATTTTGGCCACAGGCTCAGCCTCAGCCCACTTAGTGAAGGAGTCGACAACAACAATGGCAAATTTGACTTACCCTTTTCCTACAAGCAGAGGGTCGATGATGTCGATTCCCCACTGAGCGAATGGGCAAGGGCCGCTCATAAGAGTCATTTCTTCAGCGGGTTGCCTCAGCACGCCCATGAAGCGTTGACATTTGTTGCATTTTCGAATATACACCTTAGAGTCCTCCCTGATGGTTGGCCAAAAATATCCTTGTTAGAGTATTTTTAGAGCTAAGGCTTGGCTGCTAGAATGGTTCCCGCAGATTCCTTCATGAATCTCCCGAATAACATATTCTGCATCATTGGGTAGGAGGCACCTGAGGTAGGGTTGAGAATGCCCTTTTTTGTATAGGATACCATTCAGAATAGTATATTGAGCTGCTCAGACTCACAGCTGCCTGGCTTCCAAACTATCCGAGGTGATCTCGCCGGACGTGAGATAGCTAAAGATCGGGTCCATCCAGCTCGGATTGGCACGAACTGGATTGACTTCCTTCTTCTCCGCCTTATCGATGCTCGGATGCTTTATGAATTTAACAGGAATGACCTGCGGGATCTTCCCTTCGGCGACTGAAGCGAGCCGCGCTAGGGTGTCGGCCCATGAATTTTTCGCTCTTGGGATTTGATAGATAGTGCAATTCTAAAATTTTTTGATCGATTTTCTTGCCTCATCAAGGTAAGCGATCATCCTTGTTTCCTTAGCCTCGTACTCGATAGAGATGTGATTTACCACCAGCTGAGAGTCGCATCGGACCTGGAGAGATTGTACACCCTGACTTGCCGCCAATCTAAGTTCAGCTAGTAACGCCTCGTATTCCGCCTCATTGTTTGAAGCCTTGAATCCGAGTCTGATTGCATATGGATAGTCGTGGAATCTTGCACGATCAGGATGATTCCGGCTCCGGCCCCTTTGATATTGGATGACCCATCCACGTAGAGAACACATCCAGGGTCCGACACCACCCTTTGGTCACCTTCGGGGATAGGTGGAGTCGCTTCGACTTCGGTACTGATCTCTTCTGTGCTTGGAGTGGTGAATTCGGCAATGAAGTCGGTCACATCCTGGCCCTTGATTGTTGTCTTCAGATGAAACTGGATGTCGAACTCACTAAGTTAGATAGCCCATTTGGTGATCCGACCAGACACCTCGGGCCTCTGAGGAACTTGTCTGAGAGGGGATTCTGTCAACACAACTACGGAATGAGCTTGGAAGTATGGACGTAACCTTCGAGCTGAAACAACGAGGCTGAGCACTAGCTTATCCAGGGACGAATATCTCATTTCTGGAGGTACTATGCCCTTACTTACATAATACACTGGGTATTGCTTGCCTCCGACCTCCCTGATCAGGGCCGAGCTTACGGCCAAGGATGAGACCGTAAGGTAGAGGAACAGGGGTTCACCCTCTTCAGGTTTGGACAGCAGGGGGTGAACCCAGATACTACTTCAGTTGTTGGAAGGCTTGTTCACACTCCGACGTCCACTATGCCTTCTTATGACCCTTCAATTGTTGGAAGAAGGGGAGACATTTATCCGTTACTCCGGATATGAAACATCTGAGCGCCGCGACTCGTCCTGTGAGGCATTGTATTTTCTTGATAGTCTGAGGCAAACTCATGTCGAGGAGTGCTTTGATCATGTCAGGGTTCACCTCGATACCTCTCTGACTAACTTAAAACCCAAGAAATTTCCCTAAGCCGACTCTGAAAGCGCACTTTGTGGGATTCAGCTTCATCTGGTATTCTCGGAGGACAGCGAATGTTTCGCCGAGATCCGTCAGGTGATCAGTTGCCTTGGTACTTTTCACCAACATGTCGTCGACGTACACTTCCATTACACGTCCGATCTGTTTAGAAAACATCTGATTCACTAGCCTTTGGTATGTAGCCCCAGCATTTTTCAGGCCAAACGGCATGACCCGGTAATAGTAGAGCCCCTTATTTGTGACAAACGTAGTCTTCTGCCTGTCTGGGGGATGCATTGCGATTTGGTTCTATCCGAAATACGTGTCTAGAAAAGAGATCAATTCATGTCCCGCCGTGCTGTCCACCAGCTGATCGATCCGAGATAACAGGAAACTATCTTTCGGACAAGCTTTGTTTAGATCCGAGTAATCTACACAGACCCGCCATCTCCCATTGGCTTTCTTCACAAAATTACATTCGTAATCCAGTTGGGATAATGCACTTCTTCTATGAATCCGGCGTCGAGCAGGACGGAGACCTCGTCGGCTATCGCTTCATATCATTTGGCATCGAACAACCTTCTCTTCTGCTTGACAGGTCTGTGATCTGGATCCACATTTAGCCTGTGGACCATGACATCCGGAGAGATTCTGGGCATATCTTGGTGGGACCATGTGAAGACGTCCATATGTTACTGCAGAAACGTTAATATTTCGAGCCGTTGCTCAGGATTCAATGAAGTTTCGAGTTGAATGGTTCTACTCGGATTAGCCTCATCGAGCGGAACTTTCTCCAGGTCTTCCACGGACGAGCCTTCCACAGGTCCTCTGGGGTCCAGAACATTTATGATGAGTGCTTGTTTAACTGACCCCTTTTTACTGCCATTGCATAACACCTCCCAGCTTCTCGTTGATCGCCTTCGAGGTAACCTATCTCACCCTCGGTGGAGAATTTCATCATCAGGTGATAGGTGGAGACGACTATTCTCATTGCATTGAGGGAAGGTTTGCCCAAGATGACATTGTGTACCGATGGTACATTGATAACCAAGAAGTCCACCATGAGAGTGACTTGATGTTGTCCTTCTCCTGCAGTCACAGGAGGGAGATGGCTCCCTCGGAGATCACTCTTTCCCCGACAAAGCCGTGCAGGGGGGTCTTCACAGGTCTGAGATGAGAGCTCGAAATCCCCATTCTTTCAAAGGTTTCAGAATAGATCAAGTCGGTCGAGCTCCCAGTGTCGACCAAGATGCGATATACCTTGCGGTTCGCTATGGTCATGGTAACTACTAGAGCATCATCGTGCGAGAGCTAAATCTCACGCGTATCCTCTTCCATGAAGGTCAGAGTGCATGTTCTGACCTGAAGTTCCTTGCTGGGTCGTTCGGTTAAGTGGACGTAATGTTCACTACTAAAAAAATGAGCAAAGGCTACGGACTTTAGAAATTTATGGCTATGGATATAAACCGTAGCTAATTTGTTACAGATTTAATCCGTAGCTAAAGCCTACTTAATCCGTAGCTAAAACCTATATCCCACTATGCCCTTATCAGAGCTTGATGGTACTTAAGGGGCTCCATGGGTTCCATTATAATATATGTGTTTTATCTAAGCCACCCATCAATTATGACATACAATTTTAGTGGATGAGCTCAAAAAGTAGTTAGATTGAAGGTCTAAGTGGACCATACCTTAAGAAATAATAAAAAATAAATTTCTATCGTTAATATGCTATGTGGTCCACTTACAGCTTCTATCTGAAACCTTTTTTGGATCAACCCTTAAAATGAGCCGTTAAAATGAATGGACAGAGTGAATAAATAACATACATTACGGTGGGCCCCACGAGTCCTGTAAATAAGCAATGAGAGTGTCGTCCGTCACCCCTAATACCCAAACCCCGTCTGCGCTTATCTCTCACGCGCACCCATCTCCCAAAACTAAAACCCTCTTTCTCTCTCTCGCGCGCCCATCTCCCCAAACCAAAACCCTCTCTCTCTCGCACTTAGCCTCTCCCTTTCCTCTCTCTCTCTCTCTTAATCTCCCGTGCTCTCGATCCATCTCCCCGTGCTCTCTCTCTCTCTCTCTCGCACTCAGCCTCTCCTTTTCCCTCACCCTCTCTGTCTCTTAGCCCCATTCCTCTCTCTCTCTCTCTCTCACTAGGGTTTTCAAAACCCCCTTTCGCTGCAAAACCGTAATTGATTTGTGAGCACACCCTGTGCTAGGGTTGTCAAAACCCCTTTCATCCAACCCTCGTCACCTCCTCGGCTCATCCACTAGTTGCAGCCTTCGTCCGATTGCTATTTCTTCTTTGCTCAGGTGCATGATGATAGATCTATTTGTTGTTTGTTTGAATGTACCTATCTATCTCCACAGGAGAGGATTTGCATGTACTTGTCCATCTCCAACTAAGCTAGCCTCAGTAACAAAACTATGAGACGTCAGCAAGAGCTATGAAGTTGGGGTAACTTTTTCTCCTCGTCAGTACTCTTGACAGTTTAATATGGTAATAAAAAGGTCTTAAATCAAAAAAAGAAGAAGTTTAGTATGGTAATCCCATTGATTGTAATATAATTTGGATTTATTTGTTTTGATCATAGATGAAAATATAGTATTTTGGGTATTTATCACTGTTTCTATTGCATGCATTTATGCCTGTGGGAGTTTTGCACTGTCATGAGGGTTGTGTTAGGTTAGTAGGCTGCCTGAAACTTCTATCAAACTGAGGATATGGTTCTTAACATAATAGAATGGTGGAATAGGATTCCTGTAACAGAGCCCAGTGATGATGGTGGCGGTGGTGGTAAGGCAACTCATCTAGTGGGCCACACATCCACACTGAATGAGTGCATTTGGCCATCCCTTTTTATATAGCCATCCATTTTTTTCCACGTACAATGACTGCGCCGTTGGTTGTTCACTCCCCAAGTATAGGGTTGTGATGTAGTAATAAAGAATCGAATCCACAGGGATTGAAACCTGTACGTAATCTGAAACCAACCGGAACTAGAACTAGAATGAGATGAAATCTAAATTGAGTTGTAATTTGAGGAATAATGGTGAAATATTAATCTAAACTTAAAGAATTTAGAAATAGGAAACTAGGGATTCAGAGGATCCACTTGTAGAAATCAGAGAGATCTTATGCCTGCATCAAGAAATCAACTGGATTTAGAGTCCCATCTTCATCCAGTTGAAGAATGTAACCATGGAAATCAAACTGAACTTACTTGATATAGTTTTCAAAGAGATGAAAGGTATATGAATTAGAATGGATTCCATCACCAAACCATGCCCAGGAGACAAAGTAAACAACAGAAATAAACTAATTACCAACCAATCAACAATGCATGAAGGTTAGGAAGGGTACCAACATCCAACCATGCCCAGGAGACGATGGTGAACAACAGGGCTTCCTGACATCATAAACATAAAAAAGAAAGGAACATGCTCAAAGCTATCGCAGACCCATTGTAATTTCAGTCACAACAGACCATTAAAAACTAAAAGCATTCCCTTAATAATCAAACTAAAATCAAGTTTTGTTCACCTCTTAGCCCTAGATAAGAGGTCTAGCCTATCATGATTGGACCAGATCTCAGGAGAACCATGATAGAAAAATAAACTATAAATAAAACAAATAAACAAACTACTCCTTATCTCTCTCTTTTCCCTGGTGATGGATCTCCCTTTGAATTGAAATTGATCCAAAAACTCTCTTCTCTCTCCCTTTTATAGGACCAAGGAGTAGGTTAGGTCAATCGAAATTCCTTGTGCAAGCCATATTCCTTCGCAGTAGACGAGAAAGCGAGAAAATAATGCGAGTGAAATATACATACATTAGCCACGTGTAAAGGAAAAAAAGCCAGGATTGTTGTTCTGTTATCTCCTGCAGTCGTGATCATCACAGTACGAGGTTTACTCCTCTTTAAGATGTTTTGGATCGCCAACAAGATGAACAGATTGGATCTCCCCATTGGCCAGCCGTAGTGGCCCACCTGGATCATCAGATCCATTCGAAAAACGGAATTTACGTAACTCTGCTTGTGCTGATGAAATGATGGGGCGCCATGATCAAAACCCGGCATGAAATCCAATCCAACCATTAGAATTCTGTCGAAAAACCAGTCAAAATTGACGTTGTCTGGCTCGAATTCGGTGTGGCCCATAGAACGTTCATTTTACCGTCAGTCTTTTGTTTGAACGATTGAAAGCCGATATTCATTGTCTTATGAGATTCTGCCACCTAGACTTTGATGAGAAGGACCATGGACTCTTGATGGACGGTCCCGATTAAGCTGATGGGTGAGGGGTGGGCCCCACTGCATGAAACCGGCGTCTGATTGCGAAATAGGGTCACCGCAAGTCGTCTTCTGTCGTGGTTGTTGAGGTCATGATCGATACAGATGGAGAAATCCATTCCGTCCATTAGACTCCTTGTGAAAAACCGTTCAAGACTGACGAGATCGGATTGATGTAGGTGTGGTCCACGAAACTTTGTATTGCACCGTCCATTCTCTGTTTGAATAAGATACTCAAGTGTTCGCTTGCATGAGACCAGAACTTCAGCATGGTTGTGGTCGTGGCTATCATCTAAGGTGAATGTACGGTCCGAATTAATCATCTAACGCATGATGGTGGCCCACTGAAATCATCCGTGTAGATGCTGGTGAAAGAAGAAAAAAACAGAAATTTCCATTTTTAGCTTTTACCAAGAGTCGGTTTGACCGACTCTTGTCTATGTCTTGGCGGCCAGGTGCACTTGCGCACCGTCTACATGTGCTGTATGTGAGGGTCCCACGGCGATGTTCGTGAGAAATCCGCTCCGTCCATCCGTAGTGGCAGCTCCTTTAACGCGTTGAGACCACAAATGAAGTATATCCACAGATCAGGTGGGACCAGAATCATGATTCTGGGGGCTGATCTGTCTGTTGAGCCACTTCTACAGGGATCGAATGGATGAAATTTGACTTGTACAGTTAATTCGTGGTCCTCAGGCCATGTATTAAGTTTGGAGCCGATCAGAGGGTGGGAACTCTGTAATCTTGCATTCTGGAAGGCTTTTAAGCCTCTTTAATGTAAACGGCTTGATTTCCTCAGATCTCTGGCGTGCAAATTCGTTGATCTTGGTCCCCTGGAGTCCGTCCCTTGCCTTGGTAGCTTCAAAGCGTCAAATCCACACTTTTGGTGCTCTTTTACAATTAAAGCTCTTAAATTCAACCTGCAGCATAAACACGATTAAATCAGCCTTTAAACAATATTATGTTTGTAAATCCAAGTAGTAACTAGGGTCTGATATGCAATATTTGACCCTCAACATTGGTCCTTTGGGTGGGTTAAAAAAAAAGAATGAAAAGAAAACCATACTCTCTATTTCAGTATTTATCATTTATCTCCTTAAGCATCTCTTTTACCACTTACAGCATCTGCCATTGATTGGTTACTAACCAAGAATTACCTTGATAGGATAATCCCGACCATCTATTAAATATCCTTAAGCATCTCTTTTTACCACTGTTGCAGCTGCAGGCTCATTCTCACCAAAAACTCGCAAAAAATGCAGACACCCAAATGGGATTCTCCTGAAACCTGTTATAGTTGATGAAGATGAAGAGAAAGAAAAAGAATTTTTTCTCAAAAATCTCAAGAGTTTGCTCCATGTTCTATTATTTCATCATTTTGAGGTTTTCTAAGTGGAGTCTTATCTGTCTAGTAATTCCTATTTGGTGTTCTCGACATATCTTTGTTCTGATCTTTCAAACTTCCTCAGTAATGAAAATATTACTATTATATTGGCAAACCAAATTAATTTTAAATGAAGACTGGATTACTGCCATTTGTTCTTGGAAGTCTTTGTCAATGAGCTTTCTCTTAGCATTTTCTTTAAAAAAAAAAAAAAAAATTCATGTAGGAGATATGCAAAGTTCTATGGCACTTCCAAAAGATCAGCAGTTGACTTGGTATATGATGCTTTATTGAATATGAATCTTTCTAGGTTGTATTTGAACCTTTCTTGTGAATTCTGATCATCCTGGAAATTGTTACTTGTTACTTTATCAAAAGCAAGCCACCAATTTCTAGTTTATCTCCTAGACGATATAATTCAATAACCTTAAGTATTTTTCAACTTGATTTTGAATATTGAGAAAGAATCAAAGATTCCATTAACATTGTTACTTTGGCTACTTTGTATTATAACAGGATTAATAATGAACACAACTGGATGTTGCACAGGTAATAACAAAAGTCGTATAGACAGTTTTTATGACATGATCTTACATTGATTTTCTCCCCATCTGTTATTATGTCTTGGCTTCAACTAGGCTTAAGCAGGTGTAGATGTTGTCAGTCCCTGCAGTGACATTTTGGATGCCCATGTTGCAGCAATTCGAGTAGCTTTGGATGCAATAGGTTTCCCTGATGTGTCTATCATTTCATGTACTGCTAAGTAATGAACTTGTGTTGGATAATCTCTTTTTTTATGTCTTCTAAAGAACCATTGGGGACATGTCCGCTGATTGGGATATTCTTCCTCCTCGGAAAATCAAAGATGTCAACGCCAAAAAGGTTCGAGCTCAAGATCTTGGCCATGAGGTGTGATTTCCTTCAGTTCAGTGCCTGTGCTATAGTTGTCTTGTGATACGTCGTCTTTCTATTTGTAGCCCAAGGACTGAGATGATAGAGAGTATATCGATCACCCTAATAATGTCAAACAAGAGGTACTCAGATGCGCTTTCTATTTATAATATTGATGCATTTTTATTTGTGGGAATCTATTTGGATAGAAGTAATTTCAAGAGATGAACTTTTCTTTGTTTCTATCTTACCTTTTCTTTTCTTTTTTTTCTTTAGTTTTTTTTTTTTTTTTTTTTTTTGACTTTTTTTTTGGGGTTCTTTCTTTCCTCCTTATATGATGAGCTTGGATTGGTTAGCGATGAACCCAACAACACCTCCTTCATTGTAATTTTACAATTTTATATATATATATATATATATATATATATATATATATATATATATATATATATATATATATATAAGTTAATGAATTGATTTTTTATCCACATGAGTGGAAAGAAGAAATAGAGGTAGAGAAGAATGCATAATGTGGAGTCAATCAAAGAGTTGGGAAACATTCATGATATTTTTTGCCTGTAGAAAATAAGATCCTGTTTGGATGCTTGCATCCGTCAATCTTGGAGTCATTAATCTAAGGATTTGCCTCAGATCCAATGTTTGGGGCCTCCAGGGTTTGGCAAGTCTCATGATAGGTGCTGCTCCCACTTTGAATCATGCTTCCAACTTCTACTTCTTCACTGTTTATGCTTGCTAACATTTGAGATGGATGGTTCCCTACTCCTACACTCAAATTTGTGCCACTTCCTTGAAACAAAAGAAAACAATAAAAAAAGGGAACCTAGAAAGAACATTCACAATAATCCTGTAAGGACCTACTACTTGTAGTCTATGCTGACAAATAATTGATTGACAAAACATAAACAATCATGCGAGAATCATCTTAAGGCATGGTAATTTGTATCAGTATAATTGGCTTTCTTTTTTTAAAAAAAAAAAAAAAGAAGATAAACATTCACATTGGTCTTACAAGGACCTATTACTAGTAGTCTAAACATTAACACATCCATCCAATCTTCTTCCCCTTTCTCTCTCTCTCTCTCTCTCTCTCTCTCTCTCTCTCTCTCTCTCTTATATTTATTATTATTATTTTTTGTCTATCAGCACCAAGTCGATGAGAGATGATGGAGGAATTAATGTGATCAAGAAAGCCATCGAGAAGCTAGGCTTGCGACACAAGGAACACATTTAAAGGTTCTATTCCTTTCAGGTGGATGTTGCATGTGGGAGGATTGGAGCTGTATATTTCAGATTCAAACATCTGGTACGTCTCTTGTCAAGAATGCACATTATAGTTCATCAAACAATACATTATGTGATATCGTGTTCATGATATTTATGTTATAATTACAGTTATCTATAATAATAATAATTTGTTCATTATAGTGCATTCACAATAGTTATCATTATAGTTACAGTTATTCATTATGTGACAGGTTTTCAGGTGAGATGAACGAGTTTCAAAACAAAATAGTCTGCAGTTTTGAGAAGCAATCGATTCTTGATGTATGTGTGTTTCAGGGGTCATCTACACCTTGGAAGCATTCAATGGAAAGTAAGGAAAACCCTCGAGTTCCCTTCTTTGAATCATGAAAAGGTATTTGCGTTGAATCTCATGCATTGGCAATATTAGGAATGCTCATGAGCAGGACATGCATAATTTCATAAAAATTATGGAGCAGACCCGGATGTGCGTCGGAGCTATCCGGATGTTGAGCGGGGGTCCCTAGAAGGTGTGAACCGCTGTTATGACCATGATAAAGCTGTTCATTTTCTATGGACAACATTGGAGTGGCCTGGCCATTTGGACAGGCTGTATTTATGTATTTGCTCAAAATTAATGGAGTAGACACGGATGTGCGTCGGAGCTATCCTGATGAGCGGGGGTCCCTGAAAGGTGGGAATCGCTATTATGACCATGATGAAGCTGTCCATTTCCTATGGACAACATTGGAGGGGCATGGCCATTTGGATAGGCCGTGTTTATATCTGTATTTACAGGTACCACACCCTTAACCTAAACCACACCCTAAACCTATTCTCAATTCTCTAAAGCTACCTATAACCTATAACCTAAACCTTAACCTATAACCCAAACCTTAACCTATAAACTAAACCTATAACCTATAACCTATAACCTAAACCTATACTTAACCTTAACCTATAACCCAAACCTAAACCTATAACCTATAACCTATAACCTAAACCCAAACCTAAACCCGAACCCGAACCCAATTTCCTAAACCTAAACCTTAACCTATAACCTATACTTATAACCTTAACCTAAACTTATTCTCAAATCCCAAAACCTATACCTATAACCTAAACCTAGACCTTAACCTAAACATAAACCTATACTCCTAAACCTTAACCTATAACCCAAACCTTAACCTATAAACTAAACCTATAGCCTATAACTTAAAACCTAAACCCAAACCTAAACCCGATCCCGAACCCGAACCCGATTTCCTAAACCTAAACCTTAACCTATAACCTATACTTATAACCTTAACCTAAACTATTCTCAAATCCCAAAACCTATACCTATAACCTAAACCTAGACCTTAACCTAAACATAAACCAGTAACCTAAACCTAAACCTAAACCTTAACCTATAACCCAACCTAAACCTATACTTATAACCTAAACCTATTCTCAAATCCCAAAACCCATAACCTAATCTCAACTCCCTAACCTAAACCTAAACCTAAACTTGAAAACCCAAACCTAAACCCGATCCCGAACCCGAACCCGATTTCCTAAACCTAAACCTTAACCAATTCTCAATTCCCAAAAACTATAACCTATAACCTAAACCTAAACCTAAACCTAACCTAAACCTAAACCTATAACCTTAACCTAAACCAAAACCTATAACCTAAACCTTAACATATAACCTATAACCTATAACCTAAACTTATAACCCATAACCAAACCTTAACCTAAACTTAAACCTAAAACCTAAATGTATTCTCAAATCCCTAAACCTAAACCTACACTTAATCCATATCTCAACTCCCTAACCTAAACCTAAACCTAAACTTGAAAACCCAAACTTAAACCCAATCCCAACCTGAACCCGATTTCCTAAACCTAAACCTTAACCTATTCTCAATTCCCAAAAGTTATAACCTATAACATATAACCTTAAACTATAACCTAAACCTAAACCTATAACCTTAACCTAAACTAAAACCTATAACCTATAACCTAAACCTAAACCTCTAAAACCTAAATGTATTCTCAAATCCCTAAACCTAAACCTACACCTAATCCTAATCTCAACTCCAACCTAAACTTGAAAACCCAAACTTAAACCCAATCCCGAACCCGAACCCGATTTCCTAAACCTAA
Source organism: Magnolia changhungtana (assembly GCA_030180095.1). Lineage (NCBI taxonomy): Eukaryota > Viridiplantae > Streptophyta > Magnoliopsida > Magnoliales > Magnoliaceae > Magnolia > Magnolia changhungtana. Next base: position 693,874 of record JASAUF010000240.1, read on the forward strand.
ACCTTAACCTATTCTCAATTCCCAAAAGCTATAACCTATAACCTAAACCTAAACCTTAACCTAAACCTAAACCTATAACCTTAACCTAAACTAAACCTAAACCTATAACCTATAACCTATAACCTATAACCTAACATTAACCTAAACTTGAACCTAAACCTAAAACCTAAACCTAAACCTAAAACCTAAATGTATTCTCAAATCCCTAAACCTAAACCTACACCTAATCCTAATCTCAACTCCCTAACCTAAACCTAAACCTAAACTTGAAAACCAAACCTAAACCCGATCCCGAACCCGAACCCGATTTTCTAAAGCTAAACTTTAACCTATTCTCAATTCCCTAAAGCTATAACCTAAACCTAAACCTATAACCTAAACCTAAAGCTAAACCTAAAACCTAAATGTATTCTCAAATCCCTAAACCTAAACCTAAACCTATAACCTACAACATTAACATAAACTTATAACCTACACCTATAACCTACAACATTAACCTAAACCTATACTTATAACCTAAACCCATTCTCAAATCCCAAAACTATAACCTAAACCTAAACCTATAACCTAAACCTAAACCTTAACCTATAACCTATAACCTATAACCTAAACTCAATTCCTAAACCTTAATATATAACCTAACCTAAACCTAAACCTATAACCTACACTTATAACCTAAACCTAAACCTAAACTGTAACCTTAACCTAAACGTAAAACCTAAACCTAAACCTAAAACGTAAATGTATTCTCAAATCCCTAAACCTAAACCTAAATCTATAACCTAAACCTATAACCTACGACATTAACATAAACTTATAACCTAAACCATATGGCGAGACCATTCCTTGGGAAGTGGGTACTTGTGGCTACCGATGGTCCTCCTTGCGAAAATCGTCCAAACGTTTATTTTGGCCCTACAAACCATATGGTGAGACCATTCCTTTTGTGTCAATTTCATTCATCTTTGAGTTTTTATTAATTCATTAAGAAAAAAAGAAAAGAAAAGAAAAGAAAATGGTTATACATGATGCACTTCTTTCACTTTGTTTTTCTTTCCCCCAATGGTCATTCTGATTTATGAATGCCATGACAATTTGTAGGATGATGGAATATACGAAGCTGTTGCAGGAAGTGACTTTGTCATTACTAGAGTTGCATTTCAAGACAACTCTTAAAAGTACTACATAAATGACCGTGGAAGTAATTTTACAGAGGTCACTAAGAAATTGAAAGGAAAAGGAGTGGACTTTGAGAAAGGTGGGTGATGGCTGAAAAAGGCCTATTTACTTGTGAAAAAAATATCATACCTTCAAAATATATCTTCTCTTTCAATTTTTTATCATTGAAGTTTCAGGGTGAAGTCGAGCAAATTTCTCTAATGAAGCCAAAGATTTGTATTTTCAACATTATTGTAATTGTAATTGTAATTGTAATTGATTGAATGACGGATTGTAATTGATTGAATGAAGGATTGTAATTGATTGTAATTGTAATTGATTGAATGAAGGATTGTAATTGATTGTAATTGAATGAATGAATGATTGTAATAGAATAAATGAATGATTATGCAGGTGGTAATTGAATGAACAAATGATTATATATATATATATATATATATATATATATATTTAATGTACGAAATAGATACGGATATTGATCGTAGTTGGTAATCTGATAGCTGTAGCGATTATTAAATTTGGCATATTGAACCGGACTTTTAGCTACAAATAATATCCGTAGTTGTTTGTGCTTTTCGCTACAGATATAATTGCTACAGATTACATTTGTAGCTATTGTAATCTATAGCTACGGATTAAATCCGTAGCCATAGGTTCAAGACCTATTGTTATAGCACCTACGCCTACGGTCGTGCTACGGATTAAATCCATAGCCATAGGTCTATGGCTACGGATTTTTCCATAGCCTTTGCTCAATTTTTTGGTAGTGGTTCTAGTTCAGACTTCCGAGAGTGAGCCTTCCACGCCCTATTTGAATCCCCTTCACCAGATGAGCCCCTGAAGATGGTACAGATTTCGGCGGGCTTTTTTGTGGCGTTATTCGGCTGCTCTCATTCTCTTTCTTCTTTCCGAGCGGTTTTTCCTTGTTGTATCGGCACAAGTGTTCCTTCTGAATAAGGGCCTCGATCTCATCTTTGAGATCCACACAATTGGTCGTATTGTGGCCGTGGTCTCGATGAAAGCGGCAATACTTGCATTTGTCTCGATGATCTGGATCGGCTCTCATGCAAACATGCCAATTCAGTAACTTCTCTCCTCGGATGTCCAATAGAATCTGCTCGGCGGACATTTTGAGGGGGGTGTAGGAACGGAACTTTCCCTCTGGCCTTCTGTTCGGACGACGATCGCGAGGGGCGCGGTCATCAGTTCCTCTGTTGGACAGCTGGGATTCCTCGTTCTGAGGCCTCTTCCCTTTACCGTTCGGCTCTGTCACTTGGACATTTTTACGGGCATTGGAGAATTCCTCCGCATTGGTGTACTTTTGAGCTTTGGCGACAAGTTCACCCAGTGTCTTCGACGAGTTCTTTCCAATGGAAAAAGTGAATTTTCCTTCTTTTAGGCCACTGAACACAGCAGTGAGTGCCATTTTGTCGTCGTAGTCTTCTACCAATAACACTTCCTCATTGAAGCGAGCGATGTAGTCTTTCGATAACTCCTACTCTTGTTTGATAGCGAACAAGTGAGTGTTAGGCTTTCGACTTCTCTTACCACTTATGAATTGGGTAAGGAATAATCGGCTCAACTTTGCGAAGGAACTGATGGAATTTGGCTTGAGCTACTGGTACCAACTTTGATCGGAACCTGTAAGCGTGATCAAGAACCCCCGACACATCATAGAATCCGTCGCTGTCTGGATCTTTATCCATGAGCGATAGGCTTCCACATGCTCGGAGGGATCTCCAGACCCGGAGTATTGAACGACGAGAGGTATTCGGAACCTCTGCGGCATCACCTTGTTCATGATTTCTGAGGTGAAGGGAGGTTCGGTCTCTTCCATCATCGCCTGGATGGCGGTGGTAACCGACGTTGGCTGTTGTTTCTTTTCCAGAGCTAAGAATTTGTCATTGAGCTCCGCGAACCATTTCTCCTATGGGTCCTTGTTTTCCGGTACGATCTCTTGGTTGTTTTCTATTTTCAGAGTTCTCCTTCTCCTCCTTCGTTCTAGTCGATGACGGAGATCCATCGGTGTTAGGGATGAAGTGACCGAAGCATTGGTCAGAGCTCGTGTGGTCGTGTTCCGAGCCGAGGCTCAGATTTGTGTCGGAAGAGGATTCTGACCCGAAACCGGCGTTTGAGGGTGTTGAGGTGCCTCGGGCCTCACACTCCTCGGCATGGAGTGAGCCTCCACGACCAGACTAACTGGTTCAGGAACAGGATTTTCCTAAGCCGGGTGTGGTCGTGGCTCCTATTGTTGCTTCATCCTGTTCACCTCGTCCCGTGGGGCTTGTATTTCACCCTATATGACGCGATATTTACTTGCCCGATTGCGAGAATGCTGAGAAGGCCCCGGGGCTGAGTCGGCGTGAAAAGCGAGGAGGAGCGAGTTTGCTCATTTGGCTCTAGTTCCGTAACTACTGCTTTCTTCTTTCCTCTAGCTATTATACTCGAGAATAAGAACTTGACTTTTTGTATCAGCTTGCCACAGACGACGCCAAAAATGTTAATGACAAAATCTGGAACACCCTTCACACCGTGTGACGCATCTCTTAGGGACCCTGGTCCTGCACAAAGGGTGAGCAAAGGAGACTCTGGCTAAGCCGGGGGACCCTCCGATGCCTAAGTCAGGTCAAGGGAATCGGGGTCTAAGTTGAAAGGTAGAGAGAGTGCAAGATATTACGTATCTGTAGTAATGAGGTCTTCCGGTATTTATATTTGTCTGTCGTATGGTCAAGATCCGTCAATCTCAGTACAATTCACTCAATCAGTGGGATTTCCAGATCGTGGGGATACTATGCGCAATTCGAGGATCATGTAGGATATTATGCGTATCATGCATATATGCGAGCGAAGTAACCGGCCACGTCCACTTATAGTAGTTTCTAAGTTTAGTTCATGGAGCGCCCACTTCGAGATCCGGAATCGGCTCGATCCTATTGACAAATGAACCCCCAATCATAGTGATTACAAGTCTTCTTCGAACAGTGATTGCATCTGCAGTCCGAGCTGAGCTGGTAGACAGCTTCTCGCCAGTCGCGCGTTTCGTTCTTTCACGAGGTTCGAGGTGAAGCGTCGGACCTGATTTATCGGGTCGGATTTCCTCCCGGCCATTAGTCTCAGGGCCGAGGCAACTTGGCGACTTACTGGTGAATCCTTCAATTGCGGGCATCATACGAAGTAGTTTTCTGTTCGCTGATGTCAGCCCTCGGAATTATAAGAGGATCGGATCTTCCCATAACAACAACAATTGATGGTATGACTTTGCAAAATTCCTTTTCTACACTTGAAAAAATAGATGCTATACAACACTTAAATATAATTAAATTTGAGAAAATGAATGAAAATGAACGCAAAATCATTAAAGTAGGCAGCCAACGCATTTGAAAAAGTAGGTTCAATTTCTTCTTTTTTTCTTTTTTGGCTGTGTTTTAAGGGAGTGTTTGTTTTTTCATTTTCGTATCTATTTACTGGTAAACGAACAATGATTATTTACCAACATGATTATGGCATTGATTTTGAAGTTGACGTTGACAATGAGCATGTTTGAAAAGTTTTCCATTAGTGGCCCACTTGAGTAGATTGTAGTTATATGGGCCTCCCACGTGACATCCACTATGTTTGTTAGTCTTGCTAGCTCATGTTATATCTTTTCTATTTATGGCCCACTTGAGTTTTGGATCCACTTATGGCTTGGCTCATGTCCTAACGTGAATCCGTCAAATCCTTGCACCAAGTGGATTTGTAATGGACATTACGGGGAGCCTACAGGAGCCCTGTATGCTTCTGCCCGCGGATTGGATTTTTCCTGTCCCAAGGAATCTCGATTCCTACAGAGCTTCTACCTACTGTCTCCCTGTACGCTGGGGCGCATGAAAGCCATGTCCTGTGCAAATTGCATGTAATCCATGTTACATGATTTACTCTTACCCTGAGCTTTATGAGGCACTCAGTAATGTATCAGTTATATCCACACCGTTTATCCAATGTGCTTTCCCATTTTAAGAGTACATGATTTAAAAAATCAGGAAGACTCAAATCTAAAATGGGCCACACCAAAAGAAACAGTGGTGATTGAACAACTACCAGTCCACAAAAGCTTTGGATCAGGCTAATATTAGTGTTTACTTTATCGATGTGGGAATCAACCTACGAATGGGTTGCCATATAAACATTAGGTGGGCCTTTGGAAAGTTTCCACATGGGTGTTTCAACTCACTATTTTGTGTGGTGTGGCTTAATTGAGTATTTGATTATCCTGATTTTTTACATCACACTCTAACATGGGCTGGCATAATGAATGGAGTGGATATAACACAGGCATCACATAGGCCCCCACAAAGCTTAAGATTAGAGGGGACTCCTATAATAAGGGCCTACTTGCAAGTGGCATTTGCAATATTACGAGTACGGACGGGAGGGAATGGTTTTGGACTTGATTCTACTACTAGAGTCAAGTCTCTTTAAGGCTTGAAGTGGATGGTTTTGCACTTGGATTTTAATATTAGGGTAAGTCTCTATCTCTTTCTTTCTCTCTCTTTCTCATTTGGGCGTAGCTGGATTTCAAGAAATTGTATCTAGATTTCAAGAAGTTGAGTATCGGATTAGATGGCTTTGTACCAAAATTCTACATCCCTTTATAGTCAAGGCTGATTTTTGTTGGCTACTCCAATTTTCTAAGAAATGGGCCTAAGATTGGATGGTATGATCCCAAGTGGATCAAATTCTACCGTCAAGTCTACTCTTTTGTCAGGCGTATCAAGACTCCTACCTGCGGGCCTGGAAATGAATTAGTGCTGCTAAATTCCAAGGAATGGGCCAGTGACTAGATGTGGAAAATTATTTTATTGATTTGTTTGGGCTCGTCAAGTGAAAATCTATTCAAAGTTTTTATTTTGAACAGTGCATGTTTAAATGAAACCCTAAATTGGGGCTAGCAATGCGTTGGTGACTCTTGACAGCCCATGAACCAACTGGCCAGGCCTGCTTCTAACTCGGCCTCCAATGTAATTATTGGGCTGTGCTTTGATTTCAGCCTGAAAACAAGGCCTTCAAAAGTAAGAGAGTTATGTTATGGCCGACTCATTTCCATCTCTAACTATTTCTAGGATGTATGTGAGTATTTAGTATTAACAAAATGTTTCAATTCCCAAAACTTATAAAAACTAACATCTATGTAATAAAAGCCCTTAAGTAAATGGGATGGAGTAGTGCTTGGGCCCAACCCAATTAGTAAATGGGTTGGGATTGGATCATGGGTCCATGGGCTATGACTCGGATTGGGGTTTGAATGCTCAGAATGTTTTGTAGCAGCCCAATGCCCCCAAAATAGTTCCACCATCTGCCACTCTTTCTTGATGTACGACGTGGCATAGATACATTCCTAGCATGATTGGACGAAAAGAAGGTGGATCATAAATTGATCATAACTTTTGATTCGGGTAACGTTAATGGGATCCACAATCTATCAATCTTTACAGAAACGGGCCATTCGAGGTGAACCGACCTACAAAATAGAAAATACGCACTTTCAGATCGAAAACAAAAATTTAAGGAAAAAAAATACTATTTTTAGTAATTTAGATTTTTAAAATTTTTTATTTTATTTTATAGTTTTAAATTTTCTTCTTTTTTAGAAATAACTTGTAATCATGATAGGACTCTTCGAGTAAAAGTTTATTTGGAATTTTTATTTTTAGAAATTAGGCTTTAGAAGAGTTCTATTAGAATTAGGATTTTTATTAGCTTTAAAATTTTACTATTTTTGTGAATTATGAATTTTGTTTTTTCTATATTAATGGTGTAACAGGGACACACATGAGACAATCAATCAATTTATTTTGAATTTCTAGAAAATTATTTCAATTTTCTTATTTTCCTCTTGGATTCGGGGTAGCTATGTGAGGTCCAAGGAAGCTCCGCGGATTCGGAGTAGTTATCCCCCTAAGGAATATAGTGCTTGATCTCAAGATGTCCTTCTCTGCATCAGTTTGGTATCAAAACGAGGCTTTCTCCTCGGATCTATGGCTTCTAACGACGGGTTGGGCAACATTCTCATAATAGTGCTTCAGGGAATTTACCTTTAACTACGGTGGCTTTAGAAATAGCGCAGTAAAAGAATCAGCAAGTCATGTAAAGGCTGCAAGTTGCCATCGATCGCATGATGGAGGCCATAGGGTAACTTCGTGCTCATGGTAGTGATCTGCCCATAGCAGGTACCGGAACTCGTAATTGCACTGATCATAGGACGGCGACAGTAGTGAACCACAAGATCACTCCAGAGAATGTGGGATCCAATGACATATTTCCATAACATCCCAAACGAGGCATTAATCGGATAGATTGAAAGGATTGAGAATTCAAGATGAAAGTCGATCTTCCTAGTTTCAACGGTCAACTCCACTTCAAGGACTTCCTCGATTGGTTGCTTGAAGTCGAACATTTCTTCGTGGAATAAAAGAACGTTAAACTTGTGGCTTACAAGTTGAAGGGGGGAACTTTAACTTGGTGGGAACAACGTAAACTCGAACCGACGAGACAAATGAAAGGGTCAACTCACATGTGCTCGTGGATGAAGCAGTTATTGTGCATGTGATTCCTCCCTCGAGATTACGATCGGGTATTATTCAGACAAATCAAAATTCTTGGCAAGATAGCCGATCAGTAAGGGGTTATATAGAGAAATCTCATTATTTATTGGCAAGAGATGACCTCGTCGAAATGGAGTTGCAACATGCCATTAGATTCATCAGTGGCAGACATGTGGCCCCTATGGGAATGGAGAACTAACTCAAGACTTCTAAAGTGGAGGGATAATCTCTCATAACCGGACATAATTTAGCTAAACAATTCGAGGATATAGGAGAAGTAGATGCATTAGTTGAAAAGGAAAAAAAATATATAGAGCCTGCGAACATCCTAGAGGATTTGAAACCACTGTCGCAAGAGTTTAAGGCGATTATGCTCAATGAACTTCCTAATAAATTACCTCTCATACGAGATATACAAAACCACATTGATCTTGTCTTAGGGGCAAGTCTGCTTAATTGCCCACATTATCAGGAAGAATGTGAGATCTTACAAGTATAAGTGAAGGAACTGATCCATAATGGTCAAGTCAAGGAGAGCATGAGAACATGTATTGTGTCAACTCAAGAGCCTAATGCAAAGTACAAGGACAATGCTAACGAACATCGACATCAGAAACTATTTAAGTACCATGAGCGAAGTCCCTTAAGCAATATTGTCATATCGCATATGCGATCATGTGCTATCGCATATACCTATGCACAGATGCAATCGCACAATCGCATATGCGGCCGCATATATATATATATATATATATATATATATATATATATATATATGGCTTTTTCGAAAAATTTAAAAATATTAGAAAAATATGGGAAAAATAATTAAAAAAAAATGAAAAAAATTATATAAGAAAGTATGGGGAACTTTTCTAAGTTAATAGATAAATAATTTTATATGCCCTTGCAATACATTTGAGTAAAATAAAACCAATTATACAATGAATTAAATATTAAGTCATCAACATTCGATAATATTTTTAACAAATATTAATCAACAGTACAGTCAACAACATCAATACACTAAGTAAACAAAATGAAGAAGTTATTTATTTATTATTGATCTATTATAATTTATAATAAAAATACAAAATAATAGTAAATGGTAAATGGATATGCTACTATATACATTGATCTATTTGCTATTTTGGCATTTTATCACCACCACCATCGTCATCATCACTATCACCATATAAGTCATCTTCTTCTTCCACATACACTTCTTCTTCTTTTATTTCTTCATCATCTGTATGTACTAATTAATACTTCATTAACACCCAACGGTGGATCTTAAGCTTAATCATTATCATATTTTCCTTCTATCTCCTCAATTTCTTCAACGGGTTGAGTGTTATTACTCGCCACGTGGCTCGCCCTCTTATCCTTCACCTTCAAGTGGAAGTTGAAGTACCTTCTCCAGGTGTTGATTCGTATGCGGCGTCCTCAACTTGCACCCCATGTCAGGTTTTCTTCAAAAAATACCGAGTCCTCTGTCTCTACGAGCCACTCGTTATCTACATCTAACTCATTTAAGTAGATATGGTCAAAGAAACCAGGCTTTTCTTTCCTAGTTTGGAATCGTTCTCGCAATTTTTATTATATTGGATGAAGACCAATTCATTGAGCTTATTTTGCTATAAGCAATTCCTTTTCTTGGTGTGAATCTACATTAAAGAAAACACATTTGACATTAGCTATTTAGTTAATTAGCTTATACTTATAACTTATAAATTGAAGTTAGTACAATTACTAAACTTACTACCTTGAACGTGCTCCAGTTGCGCTCACAACAGCCGGCAGAACACTTGAGTCCAAAAATCTTCATAGCTATCTTCTTTATACCTAGATCCTTCTTGTTCGGGTCTACTCCATAGGTAGTCCCACCACTCAGTTGAGAAAAAATAATTTAAGTAGGTTAGACTTTGTAAATTACATTATAAAAAAAATTATTTGTAAGAGAGCTGAGACATTCATACTACTTACTGGGCAATTTCATTGTCTAATGTCTGATGACGATATCCCTTGAGAAAATGCTCTCACTCTTTGTATAGAAGTCTAGTAAAGCTGAGATTCTGTTATGTTCTTTCCTATGTGGAATCATTCTTTCCAACACATCAATAAATCCAACTATATGCATAGTAAATGCTTCTGTTGGATCAGGAGAAGAGAATAAACAGGCTGGATGAAGGATATAAATAATCGAATACAATGGAGATGACATTTGGCTGTCCTATCTTCTATATATAATATTTATAATTGGTTTGTAATCACGTTATTTCTAATTAAAATGGTCCATGATTTTATTTTTCGCCCTCTCCACCGCATCGTATATGTAACCCATTACAAGCTTTTCATCCATGTCCACCAATCACAACACAGTGACTAAGAGCTCAGATGTTTTTAGCGCCTTTACCACTTATGTCTCAAAACTTTGCGAAATGATTGTTTGTTGAACTTGTTTCCCTTCAGCCTTCTTTGACAAAGGCCTACTTGTAAAATCGGTCGACTACAAAGCTTTTAAATTCTGTTTTTTTTTCATATAATCTTTTTAGTGTTAAAAAACCTTTAGTGAATGAGTGACTGTTGGATGTAGCAAGTTACCCCCAATGTATTTCCTCAAATACTTAGAGTGCACCTTCAATTTCTCACGGAATGTAAAACATCCGCATTGGTCTACAGGTATTTCATCAAACACTCAATAGGCAACATAAAAATCAAGATACAAGGGTATTTGTTTCATACCCATAACTTCTTTACCACCAACCGACACTTCGTTGAGTCATTTCATCAAACACTTGCTGAGCAACATTAATATCAAAATAACTGAGTCACCGAACTGGTTTGATCCGAGTTCGATTCAAGTTGGGGTTCAATCCGAGTCGAGTTGAGCTCGGGCAAGCTCGAACTCTACTCGAAATTTTTTCAAGCTCAAAAAATCAGATCGACTTGGTTCGAACTCAGTTTCAAATTGAGCTTTTTCGAGTCAAGTCGAGCTAGCTAACCGAGCTAAGTCGGTTTGTGTATAACTCTAAGCTCAGTCATCGACTCTTCTCGCTCATCTCATCTTCTCTAACTCTTAGGTTTTTTGGAGAGTTTGTTTGGATGCACCAGTGGCCATGTGCCTCATACATTAGAATAGCTCGATTTTACCCATAACAACACTCATTTATCTCTTATAAGAGAGAAAATTTTTATTTAATACACATGTTGTAAGTATGACTTATCGTATACATACATTTACACTATTTACATTGTCCAATTCGTGGACCCAAACTTGGACCCTGTTGCCTTGATGTTCGATTTAAATGTGCTTTATCTATCCATTTTTCCATCTGATTTTTAGAGAGAAGCCTAAACATAAGAGATCCAAAACTCAAGTGGGCCATATCAAAGAAACGGGGGAGACCGAAACATGGTTGAAATATTCCTACGCCATAACCACATGCTTTTATCGTCATCTGGTCGTTCTTAGAAGAATGAAGGGAAAATACAAATATTAACCTCAGACAAAACTTTTGTGTCCCCAGGGAAGTTTCAACGATGGGTATTCCGTCCTTTTTTTTTTTTTTCATCTCTGAATTAATCTAGAACGTGAATGAAAATACCACTGCAAGAAAATGGAGCTTTACCGGTGGCTAAAAAACGCCCCTAAAATTCTAAAAAAACCGCCAGTAATGCTTTTACCGGCAATTGTACACATGCCACTGAAGGGGGAATGTCACTGTATCTTTTACTGGCGCTCATGCTTTTTTACCAGCGTTTTTGATAGTCGTTGCTATAACAGAGACTTTTACTGACGGTTATTGTCCTTTACCAGCGCTTATGCTGATCGATGGTAAAGCCTAAAGAAGCGCCGGTAAAAACAGTAAAAGCACATGTAAAAGCTATAAAAAGCGCCGGTAAAATCTATAAAAAGCAATGGTAAAAACGCCAGCAGTAAAAAGCGCTAGTAAAAATATATTTAAGCATCGCAAAAGGTTGCCACAACACCGGTAAAGATATGCAAAAATACCGATAAAGGCCTATATAAGCGTCGTTTAGACATATTAAAGCGCTGGTAAAAGTATATTTACGTGCCGATAAAAGTATATTAATTGTCGTCAAAAGGTTGACAAAATGCCGGGAATATATACAGAAACGCCGACAAAGGCCCGCCGAAGTGTCGCTAAAAGTATATGTATGCACCGCAAAAAGGTTGTTATAACGCAAAGAAATATATGCAGAAATGCTAGAAAAGGCCTGCCGAAGCGTCGTTTAGACATATCTAAGCGCCGATATACGTCGATACAGATCCATCAAGGCATCAATAAAAGGCTCCTGACAGATCTATCAAATGTCATGAAACACCGATATATGTCATGGAAAACTTGGAAATCCTTTAAATATGCACCAGTAAAAACTGGTGACCGCCTGTAAAGGTGCTGACCACGAGTTAATTTTTTTTTTCTTAATCCATTTGATTGTTTATATTTAATTGAAACCTATATCGTTTTTAAATATTTAGAACCTAAAAAATGTTGCATAACACAATTAAAAATGAATACTAAATAAATTGTATTAGTTTACAATGAAAATCGTATAATATTTACAATAATATGTTGAAAATGTTCTAAATACATATAAAAGAAATCCCTCCATCTAGCCATCATTTGTCACTTCCTACAACCTGCAAGACAATAATAAAAATAAATTCATTACATTTCAACAATTTTCTGTGATTTGGATAGCATATCCTATGACTTTCAATGGCCCAGTAAGAATGCGTTCCTTCTCATACAAGTCAATGAAAGGAGGGGCGCACTCACTATAAGCAACAAGGTCAAACTCCGATCCAAAAGTTACATGGGGCGTATCTCATGAATTTCAATGGTCCACCTACATGAACTGGGGTTTAAAATTTCATGGACATGTCTCATTTCTAACTAGACAAGTATCCATTTGCAAGGAATAGAGGTAAGGAAAATGAAGAAGAGAGGGTAGAGATCCAACCTCTAATTGGCCAATCAAATCTATGGTAGGGATTTATTCATGGGAATATAAGCTGCAACAACCTAAAACAAAGAAAGAAAGGTAAACAATAAAAAATAAAATAGAAAAATAAGCTGTAACAATTTATCAAAAAAATTATAATAATGATGTCTCTTACCATTGCTGGTACATGCTTGTGTTTGCTCCTGAGTACATGGGGTCACCACAGAATCAGCGTCCTTGCATGTCATGATAGGAATTTATTCACCGTAAGATATAAAATGCATTTTGTCAACAGCACACCTAATTAGTGTATATGCCATTTTAATGACCATTCATAAAGATGAAACGCTTGTGATTTGGATTATAACCTAGAGGGTTAAACTAAAATTACCACTGTGCAGCCCCTGAACATGAACATCTGAGCTATCCATCAGGTGGGCCTGAACATACATATTCCATGCAGAAAGAATCATGTCAGCCCACTCATTAAGAGATCCCCACTATAGAAAACAATTGGCCACCTTACCAAATTTATTTTAGGGTGCATTTGGTTCCACCAAATATCACAAAATGCAATGGTATTTCATGATCATTCAGTCAATTTGGCACAAAATATCATCCAATTTCAGTAATTTTGATGCAACCAAATGCACCTTTGGCCATTTGATGCAACGAAATGCTATCACGGATACTTTTACTAGAAAAAAGAAAAGATATAGAAGATCAGCAAAAAACAGGCAATTACTACAATTTTAATCTTTTTGTTGTTGCATAAGTGGGCCAGCAAAAGTGGATGGAAGCTGCACAAAAATCTGTGGGCTAGCAGAAGTGGATGGACAACAAGCATACTTGCTTCGAGCAGTACTAAGGACTGCCTCTGCCCACTAAATAACTAAAATCAGAATCACTAATCATGAAAATTCAAACAGTCAAACTTAAATCTCCTAGATTTACAGGTGGTTCACCAAATGAAAAACATCAAGTCCATCCACAAAAACGGAAGAGTGTGAGCCTTGCATGCAGAATTATAAGTCTTGATGAGGCAGTTCATGGACATGCCACATGTGTGTGCCATCACAAAAACTCTTCCAATTCCCAGAATTCATGGAGGGTCCATGCAAACTCTTCCAATTCCCATCATGAGCAACACATCAGTGTTGAAATTTTACTTTGAGCCCCATCACTTCAATAATAGGTGCTAAAAGATGGAAGAGATTAAGAAAATATGACAACTTACATGATGTGCTGAGGATTCCAGAGGATGAAGTATGTATGGAAGTCGGCAGTGGGGTCGAACCATTGGTAGAACTGTTGCTTTCTGTTTCCCTTGTGTGAAGACATTGGTGTGGAGAATGTAAGGATCTCCGCTAAGGTTGGCCAGGAATTCAAAGTCGATCTCATCCCATGTTGGTCCTTGTGATGTTAGCTGCAATGCAATCACTCTCAATGTATTAGACAACCTTTCATGTTACAGTGTATATGGTCAAATGAATTCAAATCGCAATATTCATGTTCCCTATAGTAGAAATGATCATAGTGGAATATGGTTATTGACGCAGGGATGAACGTGATGAGGTCGATCACCGTCTTCCTCAAGGATAACTACTCCGAATCCACGGAGCTTCTCTACACTCCTCACAGAGACTTCTCGAATCCACGAGGAAAGAAAGCAAGAAAATAGAAATATATTCTAATAAATTCGAAATTTGATTAATGAATGAAATAAACAAGTTCACGACCCTTTAAATAGGGGTACCAAGCAATGTGAGAGAAATCAGAAACAAACTACAACTAAAACTCTTAGAATTCGCAACTTACTATAAATAGTAAACTTACCATTTATAGACGGTCGTGGTGTCTACTAGTGCACAAGGTTTTTGGCCAAAAATAGTAAGTGTCATATTTGGCTTCACCAAGCCGTTCTCCTAATTTTTCTAAGCACTTTTCATGTTGTACACAACTCTTAAAGCCCAACAGATGAAGAGTTATAATCAAACTAAAACTTACTATTTATAGTAAAAACGGAATTAAAATAGGGAAACGACCATCGATCTAGCGGTATTTCGCAAATCCGGCTTGGGCAACCTGGTGTAGCGAGGTTGGTTGGCTAAAGTAGCTTGTTCTACCCCAAAATCATATATTTTATGCCTAATAACTCATTCCGGATTGTGAGATACGCTCGATCTAAGGTCTGACGGTCTGGATCACTTTTGTCGTCGACCGGGCCTTTTCTTATCCATCTTGGCCATGAAATTGTCTGTGACCCACTCTACATCAGTCCCCTCCACTTCAACATAAGCATTGAAGGTCTGTGAGATCGTCATGTCATTTGGAAGATCAGCAACATAAGCGTTATCATTGATCTTTCAAATGATTGGGACGGGTCCAATCTTCTTATTCTTCAACTTATTGTACGTCTCTGTCGGAAATCTCTCTTTGTGCAAATGAATCATAACGCGGTCGCCCGCTTCGAACACTTTTTGTCACCGATGCTTGTCCGCTTGTTCCTTGTACTTCCCGTTCAAGGCATGTAGCTTGGTCTGTACTTTCACATGAATGCCCATGATCCTGTCTACCATATGTTCTGCTGTAATGCTCAGGCCTAAGAGCTTGAGCAGAGGGACCAAGTCAAACGTGTGGCGAGGCACTCGTTTATAGATAATCTGGAACGGCGATTTCCCTGTCGGGCAGTTCACCATGTTATTGAATGCAAACTCTGCTTGAGACAAGGTCAAATCCCACTGCTTCAGTTTTTCTCCTAAAATACAGCGAAGGAGGTTTCCGAACGTGCTATTCACAACCTCGGTCTGCCCATTAGTGTGTGGGTGGTAGGCACTGCTGAATTAAAGTTGTGTATCAAATCGAGTCCACAAAGTCTGTCAAAAGTGGCTGATAAACTTCGTATCACGATTAGAAGTAATGGTCTTGGAGACCCCGTGTAGCCGTATGACCTTCCTGAAGAATAAATTCGCCACGTGTGTTGCATGGAGGGACTTCTTGCATGGGATATAGTGCGCCATCTTAGAGAAACAATCTACCACCACGAACACTGAATCCATGCCGCGTTGTGTTCGTGGGAGACCAAGTACAAAGTCCATAGATAAATCCTCTCAAGGACCAGGCACAGGTAACGGGGTGTAGAGGCCCGTATTTTGAGATTGTCCATTGGAGGTCTGACAAACATGACAACATTATACCGCTTTTCCTACATCAAGTACCAATTGTGGCCAGTAATACCGCTCTTCCACAAGAGCTCGCGTCATGTCTGGCCCAAGGTGTCCACCGAGACCATCTCCATGTAGCTCCTAAATAATCTACTCTCTCAGAGAACTTTGGGGGATGCACAATTGATTCCCTTTAAAGAGAAAATCGTCCTGTATATGAAGGTCACTGGGATGACCTTCTTAGCACTTTACTCAAGAATCTTTGAAGTCCTCGTCCTCGGCATACAGCTCCTTGAGACAGTCGAAGCCGACCACCTCATTACTCATCGTAACAAGTAGTGATGCATGACGGCTAAGTGCATCAGCCACCTTGTTCTGCTGCCTTGATTTGTGCTTCAGAACGAACGTGAATTCCTGTCAAACGCAACTCATCTCGCATGTATACGATTCACGTTAGTCTGGCTATTAATAAACTTTAATGCTTGGTGGTTAATGTACAGAATAAACTCTCTTTGAATTAGATAATGCCACCAATGTCGCAACGCCTGAACAATTGCGTACAATTCAAGCTCATACGTCAACCACTTCTTTTGGGCTTTTCTAAGCTTCTCACTGTAGAAGGCTACCGGCCTACCTTCTTGTGATAATACTCCAATTCCGACGTATGAAGTGTCACACTCTACTTCAAACAGCTTGTCGAAATTAGGAAGCACCAGGACTGATGTTGTAGACAAACGGTGCTTGATCTCATGAAAGCTCTTGTTATCTTCATCGGTCCACTGAAACGGTCCTTTTTTCATGCAATCTGTAATAGGCCCGACTATTGTGCTAAAATTTCGCACGAATCGACGATAGAAGGTCATCAACCTGTGAAAATTCCTCACCTCATGAATGTTTGTCGGGATCGGCAATTCCCTAATGGCTCGCACCTTTTCATCGTCCACACGGACGTGGACGTTACAACAAATCCAAAGAACAACAGGCTGTCCATTAAAAAACTACACTTCTTTAAGTTGAGGTAAACTTGTAAATCTGTAGGACCTGCAACACCTGCCTGAGATGTTTCCTGTGCTCCGTCTCATCCTGGCTATATATTAGTATGTCATCAAAATACACTACCACAAATCGGTCAGTGAACGGTTTTAGAACTGATTCATTAAACGCATAAAAGTACTTGGTGCGTTCGATAGACCGAAGGGCATGACCAGCCACTCATACAACCCTTCCTTCATTTTGAATGTCGTTTTCCACTCATCACCGGGTCAGATACGAATCTGATGGTACCCGCTTCTCAGGTCTAGTTTAGAGAACACCTTGGCCCCCTCTAGCATATCTAGAATGTCGTCCAACCGCGGGATTGAGAACTAATATTTAATGGTAATTTTGTTGATTGTCTGGCTGTCTATACACATGCACCAGCTTTCATCTTTTTTTGGTGTTAATAATGCTGGTACGGCACATGGGCTCATGCTCTCTCTCAAGAGACCCTTACAGATCAATTCCTCCACTTGCCCCTAAAGTATCTCACACTCCTTCAGACTCATCCGATAATGAGGGCAGTTGGGCAGGTTAGCCCCAAGGACGAGGTCATATGATGGTGAATATCCCTCATGGGGGGCAATCCATCAGGTAAATCTTCAGGTCAGACTTTTTTGAATTCGTTTAGCAATAGTCTTAAACTTGGAAGAATGTTTGAGGCTTTAGATTCCTCGCCCTTCACCACTACGGCATATACCTCGCCGGTTTCCTTGGATTCCTCCATGAAATCCCAAATGGTCAAGAGGGAGCTCTCCTCCACTTTAGAGGCTTCAAGGTGGTTCTCTGGTGTCATAGGGGCAAAGATTATTTTTCGACTATCCTTGACGAATATATAGACATTGTCTCATCCTCGATGGGTCGCATCACGGTCCAACCGCTAAGGCCGACTGAGTAACATATAGTATGCTTCCATGTCGACCACGTCACAAAGTATTTGATTCTTATAATTTTTGCCAATTGAAAATGAGATAGTGTATTATTTAGTTACCTTGGTCTCGTTTACCTTTTTTATCCAGCCAATTGAGTACGGGAAAGGATGTTTTGTCGTTGGTAGATACAACTTGTCCACTATTACTCTTGAGACAATGTTCTCACTACTACCACTATCTATGATTACATCACAAACTTTTCCATTGACAGTGCACCACATACGGAATATATTGTGTTACTGTGGACGTAATTTCTTCCATGGGGTATACAGTAATCACTTCACAACTAGATATTCACCACAATCCTTGCCGTCACTTCATCGCCATCTTCTATTTTCTCAGTGGCTTGTTCATGTTCATCAAAGTCTGGATCTTCTTCTGCAGCTTCACATTCAGTGCCCCCTTCATTTATGGTGAAGTGTGTCACGAGATGTTGAGGACAGTTGTTTAATAAGTGGCCCGGTTGGCCACAACGGTAACAATTGTTCGACCTTGGCTGAGCATAAGGATTTGGAATCCTACTCGGGACCGCTGTTGTGGGTGCTGCACGTTGAGGTCTGAATGAGCTACTCCTCGTATCACAGCTTGCGATTGTAGGAGGTTGAGGACGTTCTCCTACTAGTTCTTTTCCTCATGCAAGCATTGGATCCTACGTGGGACCCGTCATAAGGGGGTCGAGTTGAAGGATAGGGCCGAGCAGGAACCCTCACAAGTTGCGTTTCTACCCTACCTGCCAATTGAACTGCTTCATCCATGGTTCCGACTGAGTACATCTGAACTCAGTCCTGAATTATCGGTTGCGACCCACCTATAAATCATGTCACCTTCTGTGACTCAGATTCTGACAGATCGTTTCGTGTTGCCAACCGCTGGAATTCTTCAGCGTAATCTGTGACGGTTCGATTTCTTTGTCGGTAATTCTAGTATTGCTGGAATAATATCTGCTCATAATCATCGGGGAGAAATCGTGATCGAAGAAGACGTTTCATCCTTAGCTATGATGAGATGGGCGCCTTGTTCTGGAGGGCTCGTGAGAGTTGTAATTGCTCCCACTATGTAGAAACACCAGATTTTAATTTAAATGCTACCAATTTTACTTTCTTATGATCTGGCACGTCCATATAATAAAAATATCTCTCTACTTCGGTCAGCCAATCAAGGAAATCTTCTATGCGTAATAAACCATTAAAACTAGGAAGTTCAACTTTACCTCGATAGTCCCTTTCAACACGATTTAGATGATCACCTCCATGGATTGGTCGTTGGGCAAAACCTTCATTATTGTCCTCGTCGCTAGAACTTGAATCATCTCGTGTCGTCCTGCGGTTTTTTACTAGTAGTGCTCTACGAAAATTGGGGTTGTATCGTACAGTAACCACGGGCGGTGGAGCAACCATAGGTGGTGGAGCACCACCTAGGGCTCGGGGCAGAAGTAGCACATCCGCAAGACGGTCGAGGGTTGCCTGCAGCCCTTGCATGGTCAACTGACTCTCCCAGTGGAAAGCTTTTATTCTTTCTGCAAGATCACGAATCCTTGGATCACTGTCCAAAGGATTTTGGCTCATACCTTTGTTGCTTGCCATCGGTTGGAGGGGAATCCTCGCTCTGATACCAATTGATGCTGGGATGAACGTGATGAGGTCGATCACCGTCTTCCTCAAGGATAACTACTCCGAATCCACGGAGCTTCTGACTTCTCGAATCCACGAGGAAAGAAATTAAGAAAATATAAATAAATTCTAATAAATTCGAAATTTGATTAATGAATGAAATAAACAAGTTCATAACCCTTTAAATGGGGGTACCAAGCAATGGGAGAGAAATCAGAAGAAAACTACAACTAAAACTCCTAGAATTCGCAACTTACTATAAATAGTAAACTTACTATTTATAGACGGTCGTGATGTCTACTAGTGCGCAAGGTTTTCAGCCAAAAATAGTAAGTGTCCTATTTGGCTTCATCAAGCAGTTCTCCTAATTATTCTAAGAAATTTTCATGTTGGACATAACTCCTAAAGCCCAACTGATGAAGAGTTATAATCAAACTAAAACTTACTATTTATTGTAAAAATGGAGTTAAAATTGGAAAACGACCGTCGATCTGGTAGTATTTCGCAAATCCAGCTTGGGCAACCTGGCATAGCAGGGTTGGTTGGCTAAAGTAGCTCGTTCTACCCCAAAATCATATAGTTTACACCTGATAACTCATTCCGGATTGTGAGATACGCCCGATCTAAGGTCCGACAGTCCAGATCACTTCAGTCGTCGACCGGGCCTTTTTCTTATCCATCTTGGCCATGAAACTGTCCGCGACCCGCTCTACATTAGTTATTTCAACTTTATAGAATCAAATTATATTTCAAATCAATTGGCCATCCA
This sequence comes from Magnolia changhungtana, assembly GCA_030180095.1. Taxonomy (NCBI): domain Eukaryota; kingdom Viridiplantae; phylum Streptophyta; class Magnoliopsida; order Magnoliales; family Magnoliaceae; genus Magnolia; species Magnolia changhungtana. The sequence continues at coordinate 714,118 of JASAUF010000240.1, forward strand.
AACCAACCCAAAATTGCAAAACTTACAACATGTTGTAACGGTGCCAGGAGAATTGCCAGGGACGAGCTTCAGCTGCATATTGATCTTGCCAAAGAGATATTTGTTCTTGGATTTGAATCCGGAGCCGGATGCCTTGTCAAGGGAGAGAGTGAGTAATTCACCATTGTTTAGGATTCTGACACAGCTGTCGCCGAATGTGGGATCGAAGTCTTGGTAGAAATTAGTAGCGTAAGCAGGTATTATAGAGGAAGTTAATAGTAATAATGGCAACATTAAAAGAATATTAGGAGGAGGAGATGGAACAACTATAGTGGAAAGAAATTGTGGGAGGATGAGTGTTGTGGTTGATGTGGAAGTGGGAGAGAAAAAACAAAGAAATGACATGCAATAGAAAAGGACTATCATCATGACTATTGTTAGCAAAGAAAAACAAAGATAGGGGATTGTGAAAGCATTGGTTTTTCTCATTCCCCTTTCGGGGTTTCAGAGAGGAGAGAGAGTATGCCTGAGAAAGAGTGAGAGAGTCAATTTTCTCCTTCCCCTTTCAGGGTTTCACATCTGGAGAGAGAGAGAGAGAGAGAGAGAGAGAGAGAGAGAGAGAGAGAGAGAGAGAGAGAGAGAGAGAGAGAGAGAGAGAGTACATACAACATCAAAAGAGCTCTGCGAGTAGTTAAAGATGTTGGGTTCACATTCAGAACGTTCTTTTATTATCTTCTTTCTCTCAAAGCCCCGACTCCATTCAGTGATCGTCTTTTCCTTCCGACACCCTGATTGCATTCAAAACCACAGTTTTTGAAATTTTAACAACTGAAGTTCAATAGTGGAAATAATGGAAAGGAGTGTAACCGCAATTTGAGTGCTACTTCCCATAACAAATGGTAAGGTAGCTACAGCCGCAATTTCGTTCTACTTCCCATTACAAATTGATTGCTACTTCCCTCTACAATGAAGACTCGATGCACCAAAGAAGAAAAGAAAATTAGAAAGAAAGAAAAAGAAAACAAAGGAAGAAGAGAGAAAAAGAGCAAACCTCCAACAGCACTGATATCTACACTCCTAAGAGCAGTCGCTGCTACCGGCCTGCATTAGACCCAAATGGCAACTAACGCATCCACAAATATTGCACTACCATTGGATTTACACCCACCTTCTGAATAAGTGGATTCAAATCCTTTTAAAGTTTGAGTGGGTATTCCCACCCATCATCAGGTGGGCCATACTCTATGATAAAATGAATAGATAGAAAACTGACCAACGGTCCACATTGATTAATACACAAGTGGCCCACTTGATGACCAGATTGATTTTCTGGAAATGGGTTATAAATGGTGGAGCCAAGAAGCCAGGCCAATTGGCCCATGCCAGGGACTAGCAGAATCAATATTTTGAACAACACTAGCCCAAAGGCTTGGCCTGACCAGTCCAAAATCCAGGCTCAGGTCCGACCCATTGCCAGTCCTTGGGTCCGACTGATGACTAGACTAGCCTGGATCTTATGCACATTGGAACATGTACAGAAGTAGGATTCACAACAGAATTTTGTATCCAGACACAAATAGAGCAGACTTGATAGCGCTTTTGAAGATCCTCAATGTCTCTTCAAAGCATGTCCTCTCTAAAAACTGCCTACAACAGCAAGCCAACAAATGAATAATTTTTTGTTACTTAGTGCAAGAAGACACCAAGAATCAGGATCAAATAAGTACCTGCTGCTCTGTTCTACTAAGAGTCTGCCTCAGTTCTTCAAGTGCTTGAACAAGGGTAGCTTCTCACTCCCCAGCTTCATTGTTGGCTCGCGCCTCTGCTAATGCTTCAGCCTCCTTGGCTGCATTTAGAGCATTGGTTAAAATTCTTTCTGGCTTCATTGTGGTCCATCTGTATCATTGAAGGATCTAACTACCTCCATCTACACAATTTTCAACAGTGTAAGAAAGACTAAGAACTTTTGTAGTGTACAGAATTTCAAAAAAAGGCAAAGGAATGATGGTCTCGGAAGAGGAACTCTTCAAAGAATATAAACAAGTCAGAAAGGAACGATTCCCCTCTGTTGGATTGCTGAGGGTTTCTCAAACCCTTCAAAGAATTAACATCTGAGTGTCAGCTTACCACTCAAAAAAGATAACATCAACAAAGAAAAAAAATAAGAGGACACATTGCTAGCAAGCATCTACCATAGGCCTAAATTCCTATAAGAAGGTTCTCTTGCAAACACATAGCATCAAAACTTTAATAAACCTCATCATGTGATTTAAAGAAATCTTGTCCATCTGCCCTAAGCCTACACCAAGCCAAGCAAGATTTCAGCATGACATACTCAACACGAATATCTTCAGAGTTTATATCTAAATAAACTACAAAGAAACATTCCCCAACTGCAGTCAACGACAACCCCCCCATCAAAAGAAAAGGGGATAAAAAGAAAAGAAAAAGAAGAAGAAGAAAAAGATGATCTACCCATACACAACTCCAAAAGGCCAAAATACATTCCTAAGCCCTAGTCTAACCCTTTCCTCACATTACAAAACCATGTGTCAGCCCCTCTTACAGAGTCCATGAAACAATTTCCCAGCTCTCTTACCTAAACAGGCCCTAAATCCCAAGCATATGACCTTGAGTCCCTTCCCAAATCCTAGATTTCTTCCAAGGACCTATGTGTTGCCTTCGTGACGATCCACTTATATCCCTACGGGGTTCTCTTCGTTTTTATCTCCTTTTTTTTTTTTTTTTCTTCCTTTTTTCTTTTGTTTAGATGCACCACCCCCTGCTTAGAAAGGACATTCAATTGATTCATCGAAGAAGAAAAGATCAACTGATTCATCGAAGAAGAAAAGATCAACTATCTTCCACCGTCCAGGTATACGGCAGTACTTGTGAGTAAACTAAAGAATTACTCTAGAGAATTCTGCAATGACCATTCTTGGCTCACGGAAACTCCCGAGTACAAGTGACTGTACTGTTGGTAAATGCAGATGCCCCATGTGGAATGCTGTGCCATGGATGACTTACCGTAGAAAAAGCACACCAATAATTCAATCCTAGCTGTACAAGAAGTGGGGTTCAAATGGTTAGTGAAACTAAAAAATGGACAGTAGTCCACAAATACAGTAAAGAGTGGAAAACCCCATCAATCGAAAGGTTAGGATCGTTCAGTTGTTTGATCTTGTACCCTGCACCATCCATAGTATAGGGTGAGTATCATCAAGACAAACTGAAAATCCTCAATCATAAATGAACAGTTTTCGGTGAATGAATTGTGTTTATGAGGCCGAGATAGAAAGACTGCTTTATGTGAGTTCTTCAGGAAAGTGCTCGAATACCCAATCGACCAATGTTTGCTAGACCTTGTGTGGGTTTTGTAAGACACCTATTTGGAACATACAGAAATTACATTCTGCATCAGGCTGGATGGACTTCCACCATCAAATGGGTAATTTGCAAAGCGAGTTTGTTTCTATTAGTACAAGAAATGAGCAGAATAGCTACACAATTTGGGTGAATTGCCATTCTTACAACCTTAGACATGAATTAGAGAACTCACATAGCCTGTGTTTGAATATGCAAGTGAATCAAATTGCAAACATTTGGTTTACAAGAGGAACTAACAAAAGAAATTAACCATGTTTCTAGTATTTTTAATGATGGAGAAGTCCTTGAATTGCAGTAACCTTTCTTTCAAGTCCAACGTGTAGCCTAAGAGGTTGTTTGGCAGCCTGGATTTGGACATCACTGTTTGCGTTTGGTAACCTCGGTTTTGCCTGGCTGTATTTCAAATTCAGATTTCGAGCCACATTGTCTTCCTTTCTAAAAGCTAGGTTGCAAAAATCCAACGATTTCAAATCCAACCCAACTACTAAATTTTGTAAACAGTTCCCTTTGGTGTGGCCCACCTGACTTTAAGAATGGCCTGATTTTTAGAGTGTCCATGCATCCTTGTCTGATGCATCTTCTGAAAGGATTGGCTCACATATAAAAAATAATAATAAATAAATAAATAAATAATGAAGACAGGCCTAAAGATAATCTGGAAGGTTTTAATGGTGGGTGTCCCAACTGTTCCCTCCAGTGTGGCCCACCTGAACTTTCAATCTACCTGATTTTTGGCAGCCAAGGAAACATGAGAGGGTGCACATGTTAAATGGATTAGATGTCATTTTCAGATCACAATGGCCCCAAAAAAATATAGGATTTCACAAATGCAGGTTGCCAAACACAATTGATAGAATCCAAATCTCAAGGAGTTCAAAACCTAGGTTTGAATTCTCAAGGGGTTATTTAGATGCCAGTAAAGTTTTAAGTTGTAAACACTTTACACACTTGAAAAGAGTTTCAGGTGTAAACTGTTTACATGCTATTCTGTTTGACTTTTTAAGTCCTGAATTGTTTATTGGTAAACACTTTTTTTAAGGATAATAGACCATAATTCTGTTTTATTGAAAGGTTGCTTGATAACCAGGTAAACAAATTATTTGTTTGGCTAATTTGTGAAGTGTTTTACAATGTATAAAGTAGGTATGCACACCACATGGAGCTTGGGATGGTAAATCCTGACAAAATCTGCAAATCACATTTTTTTTTAAAAAGACCCAAGTTCTTTAGGGACCAGGAGAGCATCAAAGTATGCACATGCTGGGCAAATTGGATATCTTACATCCATCAAAGTGGGCCTCATGCACAATCTGGTGTGTCCCATCCCAAATGTTCCATCTCATGTGGCTTGTCTAATGATCAATGGAGTTGTTTTTTTCTTTTTTTTCAGGGCAATAGGAGAGCATCAAGAGTTGCACAAAGTGGGCCTCATGCACAATCTGGTGTGTCCCATCCCAAATGTTCCATCTCATGTGGCTTGTCTAATGATCAATGGAGTTGTTTTTTTTTTTTTTCAAGGCAATAGGAGAGCATCAAGAGATGCACATGATGGACAGATTAGATGTATTGTACACATCATGATGGCCCCCATAGCATGAGTACTAATATTCTACTATGTATAATGTATTTTCAGTTGTAAAAACACTATTGGTAGTATGAAACTAGATTTTTAGCTTGAAAAAAGGGTGATTTTACTAGTATTGCCATCTAGACACCTACCGGTAAACCCTTCACAACTAAGGGGTCATTTGGATGCCTATAAAAAACTTAATTGTAAAGGAGTTATAGGTAAACAATTTACAAGTAGGTGTTTGGATGGAATATTTGCATGTGAAATGTTTACAAGTTGTAAACACTTTAAATATAAACCCACCCTTTTTTTTTTTTCAGGAAAAAAAGCCATGTTTTAGGTTATGGGTGAAGTCTTTACCCTTTAAAAAAAAGGACATTATACATACTAGAACAAAATAGTTGATACTCACGCATGATGTATGGAGCCTATTGTGATGTATACATTACATCCAATCTGTTCATCATGTGCAGCCCTTGATGTTGTTCCATGGCCGATTGATAATCAGATGGGCCACATGAGGGGAAGTTTTTGAGATGAGATGCCCACCACAAATCCTTCCAGATTATGTGGGGCCCACTATGATGGGTGCAGGACATCCGATCCGTATAGTATTTGCATACTTTGATACTCTCCAATGACAAATAATAAAAAAATCAACCCTTTTTTATGTGATTTGCATATTTTGGTGGAATTTACTACCCCAGGCTCTGTGTTGTGAATAGAGACTTTACACATTGTAAACACTTAACAAATTAGCCAAATACATAATATGTTACCCTAGGGGTCATTTGGATGCCTGTAAAATCCTCAAGTTGTAAAGGGATTACAAGTAATTGAATTGCAGAAGCTGCTCGGATACCTGCAATTGCCTCTAAGGGGTTGTTTGGATGCTTGTAAATGTTTCAAGTGCTACATGATTTACAGGTGTAAATCATTTATAGCCTGTCCTGTTTTGCTTTAAGCCACAAATGATTTACAGGTAAATGATTTTTTGTGTTTGGATAGCCAAAAAATTGTTTGAGTCCCCTGTAAATAGAGAGCTAATATTTCCATTTATAGCCATTAGGCTGAAAATGGAGAGCCCGTACATGAAATCACAACTTTTTGTTTGTAAATCAAATGGGGCTGAAAGTTGTAAATGATTTTAAATCATTTACATGCATTTTTCAGCATCCAAACACAGACTGTAAACCATATACCTGAAAATCATTTACAGTTAGCCCCATTTACAGGCATCTAAACGGCCCTAAAGGCTTTACAGGCTATAAACACATTTAATGCAGGGGCATTTTCACACTGGGCTTAAGTGGGGTCACCTGTTGGATGCAGGGGCTCACTTGAGGTAGGTGACCTGTTGGATGCAGGGGCACACTCGAGGTGGATATACCTGAAAATCATTTACAGTTAGCCCCATTTACAGGCATCTAAACGGCCTTAAAGGCTTTACAGGCTATAAACACATTTAATGCAGGGGCATTTTCACACTAGGCTTAAGTGGGGTCACCTGTTGGATGCAGGAGCACACTCGAGGTGGGTGATCCATGCAATTTGGGGCCCACGGGGGAGGTCTCATGTTCGAGACTCCTTACCAGGGGTAATTAATACGCATTTCACACCGGGCTTGAGTGGGGTCACCTGTGGGATGTAGGGACACACTCGGAGTGGGCGGCCCATATGATTTGGGGCCCACGAAGGGGGTTTGGCTGAGGTCCTAACCCATGAGATGTGGGGCCTGGGCTATGAGATAAATGGATTAATTCGTCATACTCTAACAGTTCGAGCTTTTAGCCCAAGCGGTTAATTATCCTGCATCAAATTGGTATCAGAGCGGGAGGTCTCGTGTTCGAGATTCCTCACCAAGGGTGATTAACGCAGAGGCATTTTCACACTGGGTTCGAGTGGGGTCGCCTGTTGGATGCAAGGGCACGCTCGAGGTGGGTGACCCAAGCGATTTGGGGCCCACGGGGGAGGTCTCGTGTTCAAGACTCCTTAACAGGGCTGACTAATGCGCATTTCACACAGGGCTTGAGTGGGGTCGCCTGTGGGATGCGGTGACACACTTGGGGTGGGCTGCCCATGTGATTTGGGGCCCACGAAGGGGGTTCGGCTGAGGTCCTAACGCATGAGATGTGGGGCCTGGGCTATGAGATAAAGGGATTAATTCGTACTCTAACAGTTCAAGCTTTTAGAGCAAGTGGTTAATTGTCCTGCATCAACATTACAACTTATAGCTGTAATCCGATACTTGGCAAAAAGCCATGCTTTATAATAGGGGTAAAGCCTTTACAACTAAATTTATACATAATATAACACAAAGGTTGATAGGCACTCGTGATGTTTGGAGCCCACCATCATGTGTACGGTATGTTCAATCTATCCATCATGTGCTTTTCTTGATGCTCTCCTACCTACCCCCCCGTTGAGATGTGGAGCCACATCTGGGGCTGCCTTCGACTAGTCGTAGGAATAGTTCGACTGGTCGTAGGGGCCTGTTCAACCGGTCGTGGACCGGCTCAACTCAAAGTCTAGCGAGTTCTGTTTTTTCATATCCCGGTCCTTTGACTAGTCGTAGGAATTGTTCGACCAGTCGTAGCTTCGACTAGTCATAGCTTCCCTTCGACTAGTCGTAGGTTACGCAGATTCATTTCCGAATCTGATGCGGACTGCGGATTTTGGTGTCGCCTTTCACAAGGGTGCGAAAAGGAAGTTACCTAAACTATATATAGGTGCTCCTAGGGCTTTTCTAGGTGTATTGGAATATTGGAAAAATAATTTTAAGGTGTGGGCAAAGGGTTTTCTATATTCTTCCAAGGGAGAGGTTAGTATATTGCCTTGTAATCATTGTTCTTCATAGTGAAAGTTTGCATCCGTGGTTTTTTACCCTAGATTGGAGTTTTTCCACGTATATCTTGTCTTGTAGTTTGTTTGGATTACTTTAATCTGTTTCTAGTTTATATTTCTTCATGTTTATCGTTTGTGGGTGAGGCCTGAGATTGAATCTAGGCCCACTGCGTTGTTGGAGTGCTGCGCAACAACTAATATCAAAGCTATTGGTTTAGTTCTATTGGGAGCAATAGCGGAAGATGGAAAAACTAGAATTGAGAAGTTTGATGGTTCAAACTTTGCCTTCTGGAAGATGCAGATGGAGGATTATTTATATCAAAAGACCTTTATATTCCTATAGGAGGAAAAGAAAATAACCAGAAAAGATGACAGATGATGAATGGTTTCTACTGGATAGAAGGCTTTAGGAACAATTCGACTCTCTTTGTCTAAGGGCATCGCCTTCAACATATCCAAGATGAAAACTACAAAAGAATTAATTGAAGCCCTAGCCACCATGTATGAAAAGCCATCAGCATCCAATAAGGTTCATCTTATGAAACAGCTATTCAACATGAAGATGTCAGATGGTGGAGAGTGGCTGAACATCTAAACGAGTTCAATACAGTTACGAGCCAGTTGGAATCCGTTGGCATTATTTTTTAGGATGAGGTCAGGGCGTTATTGATCTTATCCAGTTTGCCAGACAGTTGGGATGGTTTAGTGATTGCTGTGAGAAATTCTTCAGGATCGACAAAGCTGAAATTTGATGATGTGGCCGGTCTAATTCTCAACAAAGAATCTAGAAGAAAGGCATCAGGAGTTTCAAGGGATATAGGGAATGCTGTAAACGTTGAAGGAAGAGGAATATCGCTGAACAAAGGAGGCAATAAACACGAGCGTTCTAAGTCGAGAAAGATGTCCAAGGGACCGAAAGACAAAGACGGGTGTTAGCATTACGGCAAGAAGGGGCACATGAAACGTGATTGCAGGGCACTCAAGAAACAAGAAGGAAGCTCTCAAGGTAGGAAGGATTCAGTGAATCTATCTGAGGAGAGTGACACAGAGGCATTGATCTTGTCTCCTGATGCGAGGAATGAGTCTTGGGTTATAGACTCGGGTGCTTCGTTTCATGCTACTTCATGTAAGGAAGTTCTGGGTGATTATGTGTCAGGTGACTTTGGGAGAGTCTACCTGAATGATGATGAGCTGTGCAGTATTGTTGGAAAGGGGGACGTTCATGTAAATCAGAAAGACGGAATGGTCTTGAAATTGAAGGATGTCAGACATGTACTGAATTTGAAACGTAACTTGATCTCAGTGGGGCAGTTGGCCGATACTGGTTATGTGACGACATTCACCAGTGATTCCTGGAAGATCACAAAAGATGCTTTGGTAATATCTCGAGGCAAGAAGGAAGGTACTTTGTACGTGACTTCAGGATCGTATAGTTCTCTTGCAGTCGCATCAACTGGAGTGAATGGGCAGTTATGACATCAGAAGTTAGGACATATCAGTGAGAAGGGGATGAAAGTGTTATTGTCAAAAGGGAAGCTACCAAGGCTGAAGTCTATTGACTTGGAATTCTGCGAGGACTGCATATATGGCAAGCAGAAGAGGGTAAGCTTCAAGAAGACGGGACGCACTCCAAAGACGCATCTGTTGGAGCTTGTATACATTGATGTATGGGGACCGGCGCAGGTATTATTTCTTGGTGGCTCAGGTTATTTTATTACTTTTATTGATGATGCTAGTAGAAAACTGTGCGTCTATTTCTTAAAGCATAAATCTGATGTATTTGATGTATTTAAGAAGTGAAAAGTTATGATAGAAAACGAGACAGGTAAAACAGTAAAGTGTCTCAGATCTGATAATGGGGGAGAGTATTGTGATAAGAGATTTGAGGAGTATTGTGCAGCAAATGGAATCAAACATCAGAAAACGATTCCAGGGACACTACAGTAAAATGGTGTTGCTGAGCACATTAACAGGATCATTCTTGAGTGCGCCAGGAGCATGAGGTTACATGCAGGGTTGTCCAAGACCTTTTGGGCAAATGCTATGAATACTGCCGCCTATCTCATCAATAGAAGTCCCTCAGCACCATTGGATGGTGGGCTACCAGAAGAAACATGGACTGGGAAAGAAGTGAATCTTGCACATCTCAGAGTGTTTGGCTGCACTTCATATGTTCACATTGATGTAGAGCATAGAAACAAGCTGGATGCGAAGTCCATGAGGTGCACGTTTATAGGCTACGGGCAGCATGATTTTGGCTACAGGTTTTGAGATGCAGAAAATAGGAAAATCATCAGAAGCAAGGATGTAGTCTTCAATGAAAAAGTGATGCATAAAGACAGTGTGTAAGAAAATAAGGCCGAGGAAAAGGAATTCGTAGAGTTGGAAGAGTTGTCGAACACGGGTGTTACAGTGCCACAGGATGATCATGCACAGGAGCATTATGAGGCAGAGCCACAGACACCAGTTGTGAGGAGGTCTACTCGGGAAAGGAGGCCCACGGTCCGATACTCACCCTCCTTACATTATCTACTGCTGACAGATAATGGTGAGTCAGAGTGTTTTGAAGAGGTATTACAGTCAGATACACAGGTTAAGTGGGAGCAAGCCATGGATGATGAGATGGACTCTCTTAAGTCTAATCGCACATGGGAGCTAGTCACTATACACAAAGGTAAGAAAGCTCTTCATAACAAGTGGGTTTACAGACTGAAGGAGGAGCACGATGGCTCGAAACGGTGCAAGGCCAGATTGGTTGTGAAAGGGTTTTAACAAAGGCAGGTATCGATTTCACTGAAATATTTTCACCTGTAATGAAAATGTCTACAATTCGTATGGTCTTGAGTATAGTGGCTATAGAGGACTTACATTTAGAGTAGCTAGATGTTAAGACAGTCTTTCTTTATGGGGACCTTGAAGAAGAAATATATATGCATCAGCCGACAGGATACGTGACACCAGGAAAAGAGAGCAAGGTGTGCAGACTGAAGAAGAGTCTATATGGCCTGAAGCAGGCCCCGAGGCAGTGGTACAAGAAGTTCGACAGTTTCATGTCGGGAAACGATTATAGGAGATGTCATGTTGACCACTATTGCTATTTGAAGAAGTTTGATATATCGTACATCATCCTTCTTTTGTACGTTGATGATATGCTTGTGGCCGGTTCAAGCATGAAAGACATCTCAGATCTCAAAAGACAACTGTCTAGAGAATTTGCCATGAAGGATTTGGGAGTTGCAAAACAAATCCTAGGCATGAGGATAAAGCGTGACAGGGAAAACAAGAAACTAGTTTTGTCACAGGCAAAGTACATGGCCAAGGTACTTGATCGATTCAATATGGGAGATGTTAAGCCGGTTAGCACTCCATTAGCCAACCACTTCAAGCTATCTAAGGAGCAAGGTGCAAAGACACAGGAGGAACAGGGCTACATGGCTAAAGTTCCATACGCGTCAGCTATTGGGAGTTTCGTGTATGCTATGGTGAGCACCAGACATTGCTCTCAGTGAAGGAGAAGATGAAAGATTCCAGACTTACAACTCATTCATTTCAGCATCATATGATCACACATCAAACTTGGATCCTTCAGGTGCCATTCCCACCATGACTGTACGATACCAAAAAAAGAAGAAGCAACTCAAGCATATCAAAGATTGGACATGTTAAAATAGAGGTATTCTTCTTCTTTTCTATTACAAGGATTGCTTCATGTTTACATCCACGGAAACAAAAAGACAAGAGAAGCACAATTCTCCCAGATAATAGAAAATGACATAATGAAACAGAAACGTAACTGAAAATTCAACCTAATGAATTGAGTATAGAAACAAAGATCTGGCTAAACAAAACTAGATATCTCAGAAGTCCTGCAGCCTGCCAAGAGACATTATAGTGCCTATAAACACATTTTCAATACCATAATACAATGCAGCCTATATCCATTATTAATGGACCTGGCATTCCATTGCACATATATGGATTCAAATCTTATGTGTTTGGTTTCCATCCTGCAAAACATCTTACAGCCCACACCATGAAAGGTTTGTTCCAGTTATACTTCACAAAAAAGAGCTAACCAACATATTAATTCCTTCACCACTTCAAAATTCATTTCAACACCATTTGACTGTCCACTCTCCGATATCTAACAAAGAGAAACTAGAAATTAGAAATTCACTTTCATAAATGTAATTTTTCTCTGAATTTGTTGTTACTAAAAACAAATCATTTCTTGAAGTATTAGAACAAATAGCCTAAGCATGAACAAATATATGGGAATACTGTGTGTGATGTAAGTTTTATCAGGAATGGCTTACAAATGGTTGTCAGCCGTCACTGTTTTCTAGACCTCACAATGTTGGATGTCCCATATCCACTGTTCACTGTGATGTAGCCCACATATGCTTTGGATTGGCTTGATTATTGCATTTAGGTCCTAACAAGACCTGTCGCAATTGATGGACTGTGCAGCTGTCACTAAAACATCACGATGGCCCAAGGAAAAATTAATTAACTGAACCAACAACCTTGTACATTTTGATCCGGATATCAATCAGGTTGGGTCTGAATATCAATTCCCTATACTTAGATGCATACTTGCATGTCATTGCCTACCCAGTTGATAAATTTTCTAATTCTATAGATACATACATTTGTGTCATTACCTACCCAGGTTGATAAATACACCCATTTTTCTAATTCTATCTTACTAATAGATGCATGTATGTCAGAGGTTGGCCTACTGGTGTAGAAGCAGTCCCACCACTACTGGCAACACCATCTCCACCAGTAGAGCCATATCCAACAGGAGAGTGGTTGTTCCATGGGCTTCTTGCAGCACCATGCAGGCCACCTACGTAACCAGCATTAGGGGCATTTGGGTTTCCATAGGCTTCAGCAGGCCCGCCAATTTGGTTGAACTGCTGATGAAAATGGTCAAAACCGCTGTCTGCTACGGCCTGGACATTTGCTTCATTTGAAATTCTAAAAAGGGAAAAAGGAGTTGATCTGCTGTTGGCCTAGTGGGTTGGAGTGTTTAGTTTCAAGTACAGGGATGAGCTTGAGCTTTGATGGTTGTTCCTGTTTTGGATTTTTGTTAGCAGGTTCTGGCCCAAACTGGTCTGACTGCTTGGTCCTGTCTGGTTTTGAAACCATTGATTTGGACCGTCAATTTGAGCATGTGGCTCCTTTTGTTTTCCAGTGAAAGCAAAGACGATCAACGAAATCCATTCAGATGCAGAGAAGGACCAATAGAAATGTTGCCCAAAAACTTTTGAATCCCACTTCATTCACAACGATTAACAAATCATGGAATTCCATGATTGTATACCTAGCAATCATAGAATTCCATGACATAAAATCCTTGTGGGGCATACTTTCAAACACATGAAAGCTTCCTCCATGCTCCCACATTTACCATACATGCAACATGAATGTACCAATCAAAACACATCCGTACCAATCAAAACACATCCGAACCGTCTGGCAGTGTGATGTTTTCCAAGGCTGAGAGAACCACCAACCGCACACAAGGTCAGGAGGCTCGCAAATGTGAGAGATGGGGACTGCCAGGATGGGGGTTATGAGAGATGGGGGCTGTCAAGATGGGTGGGAGCATACCAGATGCTGTCGATGGCGATGGTGTTAGAGAGAGAGAGGGCATAATGCTGTTGATGGCGATGGTGAGAGAGAGATGGCATACCAAATGCTGATGATGGAGATGGTGGGAGGGAGGGTCGGTTTTTGTAGGGAGGAGAGAAGAGAAGATAGGGTTTTGGAAGAGGAGGAGATCACACGAACTGATGTGGAAGCTAAAATAAAGACTTTAAATAGGTTTAGAATAATCTGCGGTCAATCATTAAAATCACCGGCCACACAAAAACGCCGCCCATACACATGTACACCGGCAGTTTGTGTTAGCCGCTGGTGAAAAATGCGCCGGTAATCGAGGTATTTCTTGTGGTGTGCAATGCCTGCACCCGGCCCATCGAATGTTCCATTAGGTGGTAAATATATGGGCCCCGCCATGATGAATATGTGATATCCACTACATCGATGGGTTTTGCTGTAGGACTGTTTCCCATTGTGTGGCCCACTCGAGTTCTCAATCTTCCTTATGATTGTGCTCATGTCCTAACATGATTTGGCAAAATTGATCCATGTAGTGGAATTTCATGTACATTGCGGTGGCTCCACAGGCAACTGCCTACTGGGCTCCCTGTATGCTGGGGCTTAGGAAACTCATAACCTATGCCAATTGCCTGTAATTGGGGTTTACATGAAATCTACTCTAAACCTAAGCTCTATGGGGCCCACTGCGAAGTATGACTTACATCCACTTTGTTTATCCACTGTGCTTGCCCATTTTAAGATGTCATTTGTGGTGATTGAACAACCAGCATCGAACCCTTCTTGGGACCACAGAAGTTTTGGATTATGCTGATATTCATGTTTCCCTTCATCCATGTGGGGATCAACTTATGAATAGGTTGGATGACATATAAACATCAGGTGGGAGTAGAGTTTCTATCCCTGCTATTTCTTGTGTTGAGGCTTACTTTGAGTTTTCAAATTTTCCTAATTTTTAACATCACCCTCTTAACCTGGGCTGGAAAAATGAATGGAGTGGATATAATTACCGCGGGTCATATGCAATATTTTAAGGGTGGGCCTCAGAGTAGATGGTTTTGAACTCAATTTTCTAGAGTTGAACATGACTGGATGGCTATATGATAAAATTTTATCTTTGGAGTTGAATCTTAGTTTTTGTTGGATGGTGCAGTATTCTAAGGAGTGGGCCCCAGACTAGATGGGTTCGATCCTAAATTCTACATTAAGTCTCCTCCTTTGTTGGGAGCATCAAGACTCCAAGGAGGTTTGGGAATGTACAAGTTTAGGCCGAAGTTCTGCTTTTTAGAGCCAAGTCATTTTCTTTGTTAGGTGCTGCCAAATTCCAAAAAGGAGTGGGCCTGTGATTGGATGTGGAGACAAATATTTTATTAATTTGTTAAGGTTTATTTTGCCAAAATATATTCAAAATTTTAAGTTAGCATAGCGCATGCTCAAGTGGAGTACTAAATTAGAGCTCACAATGGCTTAGGTCACGGAATGTATTTGATTGGGAAGGCCTAGTATGAAGATCTTTTCCCCCAAAAAATAGGGCTATTAACTCATGAGGTGGGCCATAGACATGAGAAAAATAGATTGTTAAATTAATATGACAGTGATCGATATTCGACTGGACACTTCACAAGTCGAGCAGCCTGAAACTCTTGAGAGAGGACAGTGGACACAACTCATAAATGGCACATATCTTGCTTGCATTGCCATGGACACATGTCCTGTCAATCACCTCTTCAATATCTGGTGCAAATTGCTTTGATAGTGTTCATTTAGAATAGCATCACGTACCAGCAACGCTGATCTTTCAGTGGTCCAGAGAATTCATCTTTTGGGACACACTGAATGGATGGAGATACATGGAACTGGGGCACTGGATGAATTTAACCATCAAATATGGCCTTCCAAGTTGCAGATAACATGAAAATAGAACCAATGAGAAGGAGTCCAGTAATCAGTTAATTGAGATGGTTAGATGAAAGAGACTGTGGTCCATACATATGTCCCATCCATGTTTGGGCACTATAAATGACTTCTTAAACATAGGTCATAGATGTTCTAATTATAATATTTTGTTCTCAATTTGAGGGATGTTTAGGATAGTCACTACCTTAAATAGGCATGGCCTTAATGAGACTCATGCCCACACGTGGCTCACATGTAACAGATAGCAGCCATTCATCATGGAATAGGTATTTGATTATTTTCAGACAGTCGAATCCATGTCCCAACAAATCTTTTTAGGCTTGGGCTTGGGCTTGTGCTAGGCTCATGCTGGGCTCAGGCTTTGAACCCGGTCCAAATCCTGACGAACCCATTGCCGCCACAAGTCACAGCACAGGTGTTCAATATCCAATCATAAGGTATGGCCTGCAATAACGAATAAGTCAACCCATTAATCAGTTGGGTGCAGTTTCAATTCCAAAAAACATCCCAATGCACCATTAATGAACTTGTCATCCAATTCATTTTTCACACAAGAACAGATCACTACAATTTTTTTGTGACATACCATCTTTCCTACTAGTATAACACTTGTTGGTGGCTTATTGTTTCCATGGTTTGAATTGAATGTACAGGTGGAATGTTGGTAGGAAAAAATGATATGGTGGCAGAATATGCAGTGCCATTGTTTGCAGGTGAGCAACTCTTTCTTCTCACGGTCTTCCTGTGCAAGAACCTATCATTAGGTAGGGCCATCAGCCAAGAATCAGTCAATTTATTATCAAATTCATTTTTTTACACTGGAAAATATCACTGCAACTTTTGGTGACGTACCTTCTTTTCCACTAGCATGACACCTGTGTGGGCATGTGTCCCATGAAAACAGTAGATCCCAACATTAAGATCACCCTTCTAAAAAAATCAATCTGATTGACCAATTAGGTGGGCCACACCTGCATGAGATCTCAATTATCAATTTTATATCTAGAAAAATAGATGGACAGCGCGGATAAAACACATACATCATTATGGGCCCATAGAACATTTTCCAGCACTGATATGTACTGAGCTCAGTACTGGAGGGGTCACTGCCTCACTCCCCAATCCAAGTCCCTTAATTTGTGGATGCTAAGTTAGATGAGGATAATAATAGCTAAAACAAGATCCATTGGATCTAACTGTTTAGAATTTTCACCATCCATATTTTAGAAGTTGATATGATGGTTTAACATAATTTATTCGTGCTATTTTTGGTTTACGCTCCATCCATAATTTCTAACATTATTTTAATCTTATAGGTACCTTAAATGTATGCCACATATATGATGACTATGTGCACTGGTACATGGGATTAAAATTCTAACGTAATATTTATTTATTTATTTTTGTGATTTTCTGTTTACATCTTGGCAACGCTGATATGACCCGTCTACTAGACAGTGCTCTGAGGGCCTTACCCTAATGCATGTGTTTTACCCGTCTCCTCCCATCTATTTTTTTTTCTTCTTCTTATCATTCTAAGGCTTGTTTCCAAATATGAGGCAGACCCAAATCTCAACCCGACCACACTACAAGGAAACAGTGATGATTGAACGTCACCCATTAATAACTTCTTAGGGTCCCTGTAATGTTTATTTGTTGTCCAACCTGTTTATTAGGTCACATAGACCTGAATGAACGGAAAACCAAATATCAGTTTTATCTAAAACTTTTGTGCCAATAATAAGTTTTTAATAGTCAACATTCGTTCACCACTATTTCTGGTGGTATGGTCCACATGAGAGATCGATTTGCCTCATTTTGTAGCCCATGCTATTAAAATGATATGAAAAAAGAAAAAAAAGATAGACGGCCTGGACAAATCACATACATCATAGCCGGGCCCACATAAAACTGTTCGGTAGCTACTGCGTCAGTGGTCATTCCATGTCCCTTCAGAGCACTGTCCAGTAGTTAATGGCCACTGACAACTTCAAGCAGAATGCCTGTTCACGCTGGAAACGGATTGGCTACTCCCCCTGATACCAGCCCCGCGGCCGGTGGTCGGTGCTCTGTGGGCTCCACAATGATGTATGTGTTTAATCCATTCCGTTCATCCATTTTTACAGATCATTTTATGGCTTGGTCCCAAAAATAAGAGGTATATAAATCTCAGGTAGACCACACCACATGAAACCAATAGTGGTTGGATATCTATTATTAAAATCTTTCTAAGGCCCACTGTACTGTTTATTTAACATCTAATGTGTTGATTAGGTCATAGAGGCCCCGATGAAGGGAAAAAACAAAAATTATCCTGATCCAAAACTTTTATGGCCACATAATGTTTTTTAATGGTCGACGCTCATTCAACACTGTTTCGTGTAATGTGGTCCACTTAAGATTGGGATATAACTCATTTTTGGTCTCATACTGTAAAATGATCCGTAAAAATAGATGAACGGCATGGATGAAACACATACATCATGATAGGTCCCACGGAGCACCAACTACCAGCCATTGGCTGGTGTCAAGGGGAGTAGCCAATCCGCGTCCATTGACGCTGCCAACAGCTAGGTGGCTGCTCCACAATGCTATGCGCCTATTGACGCTGCCAACAGCTGGGTGGCTACTCTGCTATGCGGGCTCCACAGTGATATATTTGTTTGATCTGTACTGTCAGTCCATTTCATGCCGAAGGAAAATAGTGGTGATTGAACAACCAACATTAAAACCTTTAATAACCTATTGTAACGGTGATTTGCCATCCAACCTGTTGTTTAGGTAACCTGTAATACCAGTACGAAGGAAAAACAAAAATATCAGCTGCACTAATAACTTTTGTGGCCCCAAGGAGTTTTTAATAATAATAGTTTAATCACCACTGTTTTACTCAGTGTGGTCCATATGAGACTTCTATCAGCCTCTATTTTCAGCTTGTGCCCAGTAATGACCCGAAAAAATGAATGAATGGCATCAATAAAACAAATAACATGATATGATGTTGCACAAAGCACCGTTCAATAGCTACTGACAGCCTCACTAGGTAATACCGGACGCTGATTGATGAGGAATGCCTACTAACTTTGCCAGTAGAGAGGTTGCTACCGAACAGTGCTTTATCCACATAGTTCATCTATTTTTCTAGATCATTTTTAGGGAATGAGCCTAAAAAGAGAGGTCCAAATCTCAAGTGGACCACATCATGCAATAACAGTGGTGATTGAACGGCAATCGTAGAAAAAGACTTTCTCAGCCTAGTGTAATGATTATTTTCCATCCAACTTACTGATTAGGTTGCACAGACCTTGATGAAGGATAACAACAAATATAAACTAAATCTAAAGCCTTCCTAGCCTCATTAAGTTTTTAATGGTGGGCATTTGATAACCACTATTTGGTGCGGAGTGGTTCACATGAGATTTGGACCTGTCTCATTTTTAGGCTCAATGCTTAAAATGACATGGAAAAGTAGATAGGCAGCATCGATGAAACAAATAAATCATGATGAGCCCATAAAGCACCGTCCAGTAGTTACATGCTACCAGCAGCTTCTGTAGGCAATTTGCCTCCCTATACTTATGCTGCCAATAGTGAGGTGGCTATTGGACAGTGCTGTCCACGATGATATATTTGTTTTATCCACGCCCTCTCCCATGTCATTTTAGGACAGTGCTCTATGGGCTCCACGATGATGTATTTATGTCACTTTAGACTAAATATGTGCATGTGTTATATTCCATAAATATATATTAATTCAATCCTAGGTTAGGTGATCCATCTACCTTGGATGTAGACTCTTTGCCTAATTCCTCTGCAATGTCTTTTTCTTTTTGCATTTGTGTGCCACATGATTAAGGAATATATTAGGAAATTTCAAATGGGAAATAGGGATTTTACTAATTTTTAGACCAGGCTTGGGCTTTGGCCTGTGGTGTTATGCTCATGTTGGGCTGGGCTTGGGCCAAGGTTGGGCCTCAGGTCTAACTCATTGAAGTAGCCCTCAACAGCATGCAGACAGAACAAATGAAGACAAAACATGTTCCTTTTTATTTTATACAGACGATGCATCAAAGGTGTGCATAGAACTCTATTAGACTACAATTTACAGGTAATTGTATGTCAATGCTTTTGATACTGTGACCATCATCATCTAAGATAGTAGCAAGTAGGAAGGGATGCTAACTACATGCCAAGGATACACATGTTGGATACATTTTTGAAATTTTCTATTGTTGGAAATAATGGGCCACATGGGACATTGACTAGAAAGACAGAGGGGTGAACGGTTTAAATCACGTTAATGAGCTTAGGTTTAAAAAAAAATGATGTAAACTTTGTATTGCGGATAAAGTTTAACTTTGTGATAATGCTATTGTAAACTTTCTTTTTACATACAAAACTTTTTTTTGCCTTGAAGAAGAGCAATATTCTCCCTTTATAGACTAGTTCATGAAACTCAAAAGTTTGAACAGAAGAAAGACAATAACACATTCCTTTTCACTCTATATAGACAAGGAATCAAATGCATGCAAATTAATCACTCCTATGGACTCCAATATACAGGTAATGTCATATCAATGCTTCTAATATGTGACTAAACAGTAGCAAGTAGGAAGGGATGCAAACTATGTACCAAGGAGACTACATTTCATCTTATCCTCTTATTTTGGAAAACCGTGATCAGGGAATCAATTGTCATTGCTGGTGATGCTCGAGACTTGTAGTTCTTCTGCACACACTGCCAAGAGCAAGTGAATGTCAGAAAGACGTTATGAATCTACCATTGAAAGCAATAGTCATTATTACGTGTGTATCAAATGAAGTTCATTTACAGGTAGTGAAAGTTCTTACAACCGTCTTAGTTGATGTATTTTACTTTTAATTGTTTATTAGGCTGGGCCTCTAATGTGTCTATTAATTTGGGTGCTAATGTAGGACACCAAGTTTAAGTAGTTGTTTGTAACAAAACAGTGGTTAAGGAGGATTTCTCTCTAGTTATTTACATTTTTTCCCAATTTCAGTTTATTTTCAAGAACTCATTAAATTATATTTATCTCATTAACTGTTCAATTTCAGGAATTTCATGAGATCAAGAGCAATGCTTTGAAGTTGATTTCTAGCCTTGTTCAGATTCCATCCTTTCCAGTTCGATTACGAGAAGTTTTGTTAGCAATGCCACTGACACATAAACAACAACTTCAAGTACACTTGTTACAAAGTTAGATAACAATAATTTTTTTAAAAAAAATTTATTAATTTTTTTTTAAAATTTTTTTTACTCCGGTAGCTCGGGATGCTTTGATATGCAGGCAATCTGATGTAGAACGGGTCATAGACTCATTCATGACTAAAATAGACGAAAGAAAATAAGCTAAGGGATCAAACACACTCCCCTCCAGGTGATGACAACTAATGACGAAATATATCAAAATCACATGGACGGCGATTCAGGGATTCGTTATTTATTGGGAAGAATGAAAGCTTTCCATCAGAAGAGTCAACTGACCATGCATGGGTTATAGGCAACCCTCAACCATATTGCGGATACGCTAATTCCGCTCCGAGCTCAAGGCTATGCTCAGCCGCTCGTGATCACTGTACGGCAAAACCTGGATTTCCATAGAGCGTTTCCGGAGGTGAATCATAGGGCTACCCCGGATGAGTCGAGCTCCAGCGATGAGGACGTTGGTGTCATCATTGTCCAATAACCGGTCCATGGAGACGATCAAATAAATCACCCTAAAAGAGACTATTGAAGCAAGGTCGAACTTCATAGTATTAATGAATTATTACGTATAGAAGACTTCCTCAATTGGATAACCAAAGTAAAGCGGTATGTTGATTACATGGACGTGCTGAAACATAAAAAAGTGAAGTTAGTTGTGTTCAAATTGAAATGCAATGCTTCTATATGGTGGGAGCTGTTCACAACCCCAAGTGTAGGGTCGCGATATAGTAATAATTTCGATGAGACCAAGGTCAAATCCACAGGGACTAGTCTCGTGTGTATTCTGAAAGTAACTAGAACTAGAACTAGAAGAAGATGTGATCTAATTCTGAAGTAATTGATAGAGTAATTGTGATTAAATTAATTAAAACTTATAAATTTAAAGGTAGGAACTAGGGTGCCAAAGATCCACTTGTAGCTCTTAGGATGCTTCCTTACTTTGATTCAAAAAGTACAATTGGAATTGGAGTCCTATCCTATTCAATTGGAAGATAAAGCAATTAAATCAAATATGAACTTTCATTAACCTAATTCTCAATGGAGGAGAATTGTGTAGGTTGAAAGGGATTCCATCACCAAACCATGCCCAGGAGACGATGGCAAATAACGGGATTTACCAATCCCACAATATCAAAATAGGAAGAAGAAGATACTCAAAGCTATTACAGATCTATTGCAATTTGAATCACAACAAACCATTAAAAACTAAAAGTATTCCTTAAAAATCAAATTAGAATCCATGAGTTGAACATAAACATGAATCAAAGCAAAGAAAACATTCCAATCACGCTACAAGCTTCACATCTTAGCCATAACTAAGAGATTTAGCCAACCATAGACATGCTTAAATCAACATTTCTTAAATAAAATATAAAAACAACTAAGGAAGAAGAAGAAAAACTCTTGGCGACGGCTTCTCCACCCTTTTACTCTACTTATCAAACCCTAGAAGATGCCTAAGAACATCCTAAGAACTCCTATTTATAGTTTTACAACTCTAACTTTCGCATCGAGTTAGAAAATTTCGGAAATCGTCTCAAATTTGCGCAGTTCATGTGCTGTCTACGTAACCTTAGATAAGTCGAGGAAAACCTTCGACTAGTCGTGGAAAGTCTTCGACCGGTCGAGGATCGCGTGAAATTAAAAGTTTATGTTGCTGGAGTTCAAGTCGAGGAATTTTCGACTAGTCGAGCAGGAGCTTTAGACTAGTCGAAGGAGGGCTTAGACTAGTCAAAGCATGCAGATTTTTAGGGTTCCTTTTCTTCACTTTAAGTCTTCAATTCTCTTCATTTCTCATTTGGTTTTCTTGGATCTTTGGCATATGAATTATTCATCTTTGGTCTCATAAGATCCATCCATGCTTTTGTGATTCTTGAGCGTTAAATCCATGCTTTTAACATTATTTTCCATCAAGGCTCTTAAATTCGCCTTACAACACAAATATGATTTAAATAAAATATTAAGTATTATCATGTTCATAAAACTAAGTAATAAATGGGGGATAAAATGCAATATTTGACCCTCAACATAGTCTGGCTCCAACCGGCATTTTTCTAGTCCCGAGCAAAGTATGCATAAAATAAACCTCAATGCTCAATGTTCAAAATCTCTTTTGGAAAATAATCTTTTGTGCAATCAAGTATGAATGAGTAGGATCAAGATAAGAATGTGAGATTTTGATAACCAAGAGTCGAATCACCTAGCAATTAATCAAATATGTTCTTTATCAGTTAAGTCTGAGTAATTCACATATCAAGTTTTTCAACATGTGCAATGAAGATCAACTTACTTTCTATAAAGATACTATTATTACATCATGTTAGCTATGCTTATCATATCGAGATTAATTGAGAACTTAAGTACTAATTCTGAACTAATTCCCTTTTCCTTCTTTTTTCAGTTTTTTATTTTATATCGACAGTCAATTTTCATTCATTCTTTTACATACCTTGCATTATTTTTGCATTCTTGTCTAGTCTTTTCCGGTCTTTTCACCATACATGACCTTTTTGTCAATCTCACTGTTTTTTAAACTGGTTCATTCCATCTTTGAAGGTGGATAAAATTCTCCAAACTTGATTCTCACCATTTATCAACGATTCATATACTAACAATCAGAAATTCTAGCATTATTCATAGAAAACAATTTGAATGTGTCGTGTGATTTAGATTAACATAATTTTCAAACTTCCTCTTAATCAATTGAGTGCAAGGACTGTAGGTGATAGGCTACTTATTTTATCAAACTCCAATAATTCAAAATTCGCTTCCTATCTTATATTCATACTTAAAACAGTCTTAAATACACAACTTATCGCTTTCCAAACAAATAAACATTGAAAAATTTTCAAAAATTTTGCATATTTTGCTCAAAACTGCGAAAACACTGATTAATTTACTTAATGTCCCATCCCCAACCTAAAACCTACATTGTCCTCAATGTAAAAGAAATTAGCATGATTTGTAAAAGAGAACGTAATTGAAGGAGAAGTGATGGAAAGATCTACCTGATGAAGGAATTTTGAGACTTTTCCAAAAGATCTCGGCGTGAAGGTGGGTTATCACAAGAATTAAATAACCGAAAAGAAAATTATCCTAAACAAACGGAAAGAAAACTATCCTAAAATAGCGGAAGCAAACTATCCTAAAATAATGGAAGCAAACTATCCTAGTCGTAAATTCTATGAAAGCAATAAACCTAACAATACCTCCGTCAAACTAGGAGGTCAATCCTAGTAAACAGGATTAATCAGAGGTATGGACATGTCCTCTGAATCAAATTTCTCAACAAATGGCTTTAACCGATGTTTATTTACTTTAAAAGCATTGCCATTGTTCAGATTCTTTATCTCAATGGCCCTATGAAGATAGACATTAATAACAGTGAAAGGACTGGTCCAACGAGATCGGAGTTTACCTGGAAAAAGATGTAACTAAGAATTGTACAAAAGGACTTTTCGACCAACTAAGAATGATTTTCAAAGGATGTTCTTGTCATGGAACACTTTCAACCTGTCCTTATAAATTTTTGAGTTCTCATATGTGCCATTCTGGATCTCCTCGAGTTCATTCAATTGTAGTTTGTGCAACGAAACAGCGTTTTCTAAATTGAAGTTTAGATTTTTAATCGCCCAGTAGGCCCTATGTTCCAACTCTACAGGTAAGTGGCAAGCCTTTTCATACACAAGTCCAAAGGGAGACATTCCAATAAGGGTTTTAAATGTAATATAGTAAGCTCATAAAACATCGGTCAATCAGATTAATCAATCCTTTCGATCAGGGTTAACTGTTTTCTCCAAAATGTGTTTGATCTCCTTATTAGAAATCTTAGCTTGCCCACTTGTCTATGGGTGGTATGGAGTGCTCACCTTATGAGAGATGCCATATTTCTTCATTAAATTTGCAAATGGCCTATTACAGAAATGTGAGTCTCCATCACTAATGATGGCCCGAGGCATTCCGAACTGGGAAATGATGTTCTCTTTTAAAAACTTGATGACCGTCTGATGGTCATTGTTCCGGCATGGGATCGCTTTGACCTACTTAGTGACATATTCTACAGCTAGCAAAATGTATAAATTTCTGAAAGATTAGGGCAATGGTCTCGTAAAATTGATGCCCCAGCAATTAAATGCTTCAATGATCAAAATGGGGTTCATGAGAATCATATTTCGATGGGACAATGCTTCCAATTTCTGACAATGTTCACAAGCTTTACAAAACTTATGAGTGTCCTTGGACATAGTGGGCCTGTAAAAACTGCACCGCAGAATTTTGGTCGTGATCTTTTTAACAAATAATTGACCACCACAGGCCTGAGAATGACAGAATGAGATGACACTTTGGTGTTTATTGTCTGGCCCACATTTCCTTAAGATTTGGTCTGAGCAATATTTAAACAAATACGGATCATCCCAGAAGAACTTACGAACCTCGGCGAAATTTTTTTTCTTATCTTGTGCAGTCCAATTTGTTGGTGTAAAACTTGTAGCAAGATAATTAGCAATATCAGCAAACCAAGGTGAATGAGAGACTTTGAATAATTGTTCATCAGGGAACATGTCATTTATATGTGTCGTCTCAAGGGAATAAGAGGGATCAAGGTAGGAAAGATGATCAGCCATTATGTTCTCTATTCCCTTTTTATCTTTTATTTCTAAATCAAATTCTTGGAGTAGGAGAATCTATCTTATCAGGCGAGGCTTAGTATCATTCTTACAAAGAAGATACTTAAGTGTCATATGATCAGTGTAGATATGATCTTGGATTCGATCAAGTAGGACCTAAATTTGTTCAAAGTGAATACCACGGCTAAGAGTTCCTTCTCCGTAGTCGAGTAATTCACTTGGGCAAGATTTAAGGTTCTACTTACATGATGTATAACATAGGGCTTCTTATCTTTTCTCTGACCTAATACTGTCCTAAGAGCATAATCGGACGTGTCACACATAAGTTCAAAAGGGATGCTCCAATCAGGTGGTTGCATGATAGGTGTGGTGGTTAGCATGCCCTTAAACATAGAAAAAGCTTCCTGACATTGCTTAGTCCACTCGTATGGCACATCCTTTTGAAGTATATTGCATAAAAGATGATAGAGGTGATTAAAGTCCTTTATGAATCTTCTATAAAATCCGACGTGTCCTAAGAAGGATCGCACGTCACGTATATTCTTGGGTGGATGTAGGTTAGAGATAAGATCAATCTTAGCCTTATTTACCTCAATTCGTTTGAACGAGATGATATGTCCAAGGACAATTCCCTTACGAACCATGAAGTAACACTTCTCCCAATTCAGTACAAAGTTCTCTTCCTCACATCGCTTCAGCACATTTTTCAAATTATCTAAGCATTTGCTGAAGGATGGACCAAAAATCACGAAATCATCCATGAAGACCTCTAAATATTACCTCACCATATCAGAAAAAATACTCAACATACATCGTTGAAAGGTTGCGGGGGCATTACACTGTCCAAATGGCATCTTTCGGTAAGCAAAGGTGCCAAAAGGACATGTGAACGTGGTCTTTTCTTGGTCTTCAAGGACTATCTCGATTTCATTGTAGCCTGAATATCCGTCGAGGAAATAGTAATAGGAATGACCAGCTAGTCTTTCCAAAATTTAATCGATAAAGGGCTCCCTTATGCTCAATGAGAGTAGAAATGAGCAAACTTTCCTGTTATTGCTCAAGGTGGGAAGAAATCACCACCGGGTATGTGTCATCTTGACCTAAATAGACATATTTCAAATTAGAGGGCAAAGGTTTTACGTTAAGCTTCGATGCCTTAAAGTTAGACGGTAGAGGCACTACATCAGTTTGGGCAATTCTTCAAATTGTGGCCTCCACTAGTTAACTTCAAGTACCAGCATGGTCCTCATCTCCCTAATCATATCATCATCCAAATCATGAGAGTGGGCCAGGCAAGTGTAACACCCTGGATTTTCGCCAACCTGAAATTAGACGTCCTTAGGCGATGGGTCGATCCTAACACCTTATTAACTTGTCAGAACTTAATCCCACAGTCTAAAAATCGTTCCTTAACCTATTTCCTTCACAAATCCAACCCTTCACTACCTTGTTCTTTTAATTTTTCAAAGCACTTTCGCCCTAGACACTATCTTAAACTAGCTAAGTAGTATAACTTGGATCACTTTAGATACAAACTACAAATGACTAAGTACCACCTCAGACAAAAATCTTATAGGACTAAATCCTTTAGAAATGAGATAAAGTAACTAAGTGCAAAACCAGATTAGCTACGAAATCCGTTTGAATCGCTTTAAATACGATCTGCAAGACCCAAAACTTGTAGAATTACCCTAAAACCTAGGATCAATCTCATTACCCGGTTGCTCACGGGAGCATCTCGAAACTCCGTATCAGATTTGGACCGCACGTCGGAAGTCCGAATAACTCAAAGTTAAGGAATTAGGACCGCCTCATTGGGCTTGACAACCATCTCAGAAATCAAATCCAGCCGATGTCCCATGGCTGTTCGCTTGAGTCAGGAGCGAGAGAGTGTGAAAACACTTGTTTTCTTTAAAAATAAATATCTTGAATAGTAATCTGAGACTCGTCGGTTGTGGATCAGTTTTAAGCAATCAGACCGTCAGAATCTGACCGAATTACACCCTCGGATCAGAAAAAATTTCATACACATTTACATGTACTCGAAATCTCCGATCGAGACCCACTGATCGTCGAACTGAAACTGGTCCGCCACGCGTGATCTGGAAATTCGACTGAAATGAAAACTTAATAGAACGAAGATCCAGTGTCGGTGAGCTTAAGTCTGACCTTTGGCTCAAGGAGGCCGGCCAAAAGTCCCCCATTGAGCTAAAAAAGTTCCGCTTTGGCTATAACCTAGGTGAACCTTGTCCAGAAGTCTATTTTGGTGAAGTTTTAGACTATATAAGGACCTTAAACCTTCTCCCATTTCAGCCATATGAATTTGGATTTGAGAAAGAGAAAAGAGAGAGAAAGTGAGGGAGCTGTGGGAGGAACTCCCTACTGCTGTTCCCTGCCGCTATTCGGGCTCCACCGCCTAATTCTTATCGCTTTTCCGGCGATTCCGGCGTCGTCTCTAGGTAAGAAACCCTAACCCTAACCTATTTTAGGGTTGTATAGGTTGTAGGTTATGAAATAGCTAACCTGTTTCGTTCTCTAGGTTGCTAAACTCCCGTATACGGAAGCTTAGCGAACCTACCAACTCCGTTACGATTCTACGACAAAAGGTGCGGACTTTAGGTGTATAGGTTATGGTTTTCAACGCTTTCAATGTCAGATAATGGTAGATTCATGATCTGCATGCAATTGCACATGTACAAAGTGCTTTCCGTTTTCTATTTCGATTAAAATTGTAGAATTTGGAATTTCACATACTCTAGGTATTTGTATAAAATACCGTATACGTATTTTTTATGAAAATGTGTTTGACATGTTTATTTGTCGTATGGATATATGACGTATGGATAAAATACTTATTTGGCGAAATAATTCGCCTAAATACATGTTTACTAATATACACTATGTATGTAGAAATACGGTATTGTAAGAAGTACCATATACATGTATAATTTAGCGACGGATTTGTCATGATTAATTGTTGTATGATTATATAGTATATGGATAAAATACCTGCTTGGCGAAAGGAATCGCCGTAATACATGTTCGCTTGTAAATACTACGTATGTTGAAATTGTGTATTCTAGAAATATCGTATATGTGTAAATTTTGGAAACGCAATTGTCATGATTATTTGCTGTATGATTACGATATACGCGGATAAAATGCTAACTTAGCGAAAGAATAGCCCTAATACATGTTTTACTAATATACGTCATGTATGTTGAAATAGCGTACTCCAAGTGTTTGTGTAAATGCTTGTGAGAGTGAATGTTTGGATGTTTGCACCGTAGGTCGATGCTGAGATGGAATTCTCGACTACCTTAGAGACATGTAGGATTTCCTCCATGTGGTTGTTTACTACAACCACTCACATATGATGTATATGTATTTGTATCCCTATCTGTATAGTGCTCTATTACATGCTTTATAACATGCTTTATATCATGCTTTATAACATGCTTTATATCATGCTTTATAACATGCTTTATGACATGCCTCCTAGCATGTTTGTGTTACTTTGTTTATCATGCTTAACTCCACATGCTATTGATGAGAACTGTTTGAGTTTGGGACTATGTCTATAGTCCAAACATTCTGACCAGACTTGAGATTGTGGCTGAGATTCATGTCGCCACAATGGATGTGTCTGACGAACCCGAGTCGTACTTCGGTTGGCGATAGTGGTTGGCCACACGGAGTGCTCTTGCGCTTCACATCGCCCAACTTGTTGTGCGCTCGAGCTAGTCAGGCTCGTCAATTAACCCGATATGTCGAATGTGTGTTCACCATGTCTGGTCATTACTGTTTGAACCTAGGGTACCAAACTTACCAGTGGCAATCCCGTTAACCATGGTACCTCGATCCGCTAAGACTCATGAGCCGGGCATGGTGGTATGGGACACCGTGGTCGAGCTGTCGGCCTACACCGGGGCCATGTGCCTCCCGTGTAGTGACCAGTGAGCAACCGGACTCGTGAGCCGATTATGGTGGTATGAGACACTATATTCGAGCCGTCGATACTTACGGCGAGAGAGCCGAGTACACGGAGACTGTACTCGTCGCCGACGGGCGACGAGTCCTCCGTAGTATCTTCGAGTATACTCCAAGGTCCGTGATTGGCGACGAGTCTTTCACAAAGCAACTAGAGTATGAGTTGAGCCGAGTGCACGGTGAGACTCGTATTCGAGCCGACGGCTAACGATTGAGCCGAGTACGGTGAGACGTACTCGAGCTGACGGTCAAGCAATTGAGCCGCATACGGTGAGATCTCAGATCTGTCTTGACGGGTGACGAACCCTTTGTGATGCCTTCGCTACGCCTCTCAAACCATAATATCGTATGAGATTAACTAGGACTGATGACCCTAGAATGGATCATGTTTGGGAATGATACAAGGGAGGTACCTTAGTTTCCCAATACTGCTGTTTGAAATGAACTAATAATTACTCGGTAATCATGCTCATCATCGCACTGCATGTGCCTAGTAGATGTGGAGTACTGAGGGATGGACACATTCGCGAATGTAAGATGATGTCGCATGAGGGTGGTTTGGCAAGGGCATTCATCATGTTATTTCATACTTGCATTAATAAGAGTACTTAGCATTGTTTGATTTTACTGCTTTATCATTACTGCTTGACTGAGTCGATAACATGTTAACCTATGCTTTATTGTTCCACTGAGTTGATCACTCACTCCCACGTTACGGGATGGTGTTTCGAACACCTACCAGACATTGTCTGATTGCAGATGGCTACGCTACTCCTGAAGCAGAGCCGGACTACTACTATGATGTCAAGGAGGAGTCCTCCTACATGTAACTCTCTCGACAGTCTCTCGAAGACCAGTCTTGTATTGACACGGGGCTATGGTACATGGGATAGAAGACATTACACTTATACATTGGTATAATTTGAACTGTACTTGTAATTTATAACCTGGTAATGTTATCACGCCTACGGAGACTCACCATGATTTTATATATTTTATATATCTATCACAGATCTTCCGCTTGCTAATTTATGTCTCTCGGAGTATGATATTCTGTTTTGGCTTAATCTCACTCATGTTCAATGCACAAATACAGTCAACATTCAATCATCATTCATTTTGTTGCATAAGTGATGTTCTGGAACTCGGGAGTTGGGTTTATGCTCGACCCCCGATTTTCAGGGCGTTACAAGATGGTATCAGAGCATGATTTGGATTAGGCCGGACCTGGGTTATGGTCACACGACGCACACTGACGCACTCTGACTTAGAGGGAGCGACGGAATGTAGAAACACTCTTAGGCATCCATGTTCCGTCTAACGGCTAGTTCACTGAAAACGAACGCCGAAATCGAGTCTGTATTCAACCATGGTCGCACGGGTCGACCTTCCAACATTCCTAGGCCTTCTATTAATGATTCTGGATTTCAATTCACCTCACCCCAACCGTTGAAAATTGGTAGATCCTCGGAGCTTCTCTGGACTCCTCTCAGAGACTTCTTGAATCCATGAGGAAGAAGGTAGAAAATTGAAATAAATTCTAATACATTCGAAATTGATTAATGAATGACAAAAAAAAATGAGTTCACAACTCTTTAAATAGGGATACCAAGTAATGGGAAAGAAATCAGAAACAAACTACAACTAAGACTCCTAGATTTCGCGACTTACTATAGGGTCGTGATGTCTACTAGTGCGCAAGGTTTTCGACCAAAAATAGTAAGTGTCCTATTTGACTTCACCAAACCGTTCTCCTAATTATTCTAAGCTCTTTACGCAATGAGCGCAACTCCTAAAGCTCAACAAATGAAGAGTAATCAAACAAAAATTACTATTTTAGTAAAACGAAATTAAAACAGGGAAATGACCGTCAATCGGAGGGTTTTCTCACAATTTCGGGCTGTGCAACCCTGCATAGCTAGGTTGGTTGGCTTCATTAGCTCATTCTACTCCAAATTCATATATTTTACGTCAGATAACTCTTTCTGGATTGCAAGATACGTCCGATTTTCCCGAAACTATCCGAATTTGAGCGAAATGGAGTACGGGGGCCAAACGGAGCACTTCCAGAGGGATCCAAGGTGGAACCCAGTGCTTTTTGGGGCCTGGGGGGCCTGAGGGACACGCCCATGGGGCCCCCCTTTGAAATCTGAGAGTTTTGTCGGCGAGGCCCTCGCCAGGTTGGCGAGGCCTCGCCACATTTTTTGATGGGCTGGGCCCGCGGCTCGGGCCGACCGAGTTTGGGGGTCTTGGGACCTCCCTGATGTGTGGGCCATCCATCGAAACACCCCCGATACCATACCTTCTTCACAAACTACCCCTCCAAGCCGTTTTTCTCTCTTGCATTGCTACTCTCTCTCGCAAATCGCATTTCCAATCGTCGTCCCTGTTGATTTCAACCACAACCTACCGATTCCCATCGTCCACAGCAGTCCTCTCCT
This sequence comes from Magnolia changhungtana, assembly GCA_030180095.1. Lineage (NCBI taxonomy): Eukaryota > Viridiplantae > Streptophyta > Magnoliopsida > Magnoliales > Magnoliaceae > Magnolia > Magnolia changhungtana. The sequence continues at coordinate 745,729 of JASAUF010000240.1, forward strand.
CCATTTCCTCTCCGTTTCCCTCATTTGGATGCCTACACGCCCCCTTGAAGCTCTAAAATCGTGCAAGCTCCCTAAGCCATCCTATTTTTTTTATTTTTCTTCTCCATTCGCTGTCTTTGGGGCCTTTACAACATTTGTTGAGGCTCACATCTGTGGAGAACCAAACCTCCAGCCCTTTCTCTCTCTCTCCATCACTTTTCATTCACTTTTCCATGGCTCTATCTGAGCTTAGTTCGGCCACCTTCGCGGATGTCTAGCAATCCACACTATTGTTTGAAGTTTACATAGGTTACCGTCTTTGGATGTTTATGCTTTCATGATTGATGGGTGTTGTAGTTGGTACGATGTTCTAGATGTGTGAGGACGTTTAGGGCCCGTTCGACCAACTGTATTAGGTGAGTTTCAGGTGGATATAATTGTATAAGTAATAATAAATGTACGTGTAGGGTATGGTTCCTAGATTGGTGTATCCCATGTTTTCCAATACCATGTTTGGAGTGTGTGCAATTAAAAGTAAATTCCGAGATTTCCTTTCAAATAACACTTAGAAATTCTGATTCCTGAGATTTGGAAATCCCATCTCACGCTTTCCCACATGAGGCTCTTTTTCTAAAGCCTATATCATTAATTTTAATCCCCACCCACCCTCTTACCAAACATGACATTCCAAATCCTGAGGTAGGGTTAGTAATGCAATCCCATTTAGTACAACTTAAGACCACTGGCCAAATAGACTCTTGGAGTTTTAGACCTAGAGCGGTGCTCCTAGATTTCAACAGACCTGACCGTATAGGAAATCCAATGAGTTAATAATGTAAACCCTATGACCCTCTTAGCTGGTATGAGCATGTGTGAAATGCTCGAGCGTCAAGTATAAACAACTCAGTTCCAATTAGACAACTTTGACCCTAGGTAATAAAGCCCTTCCTTGTATTAAAAATGAAGTGAAATCATCTAGCGTATAAACATAGACTTTGGACTCACCTATGGATTCCCGCTACTCCTAAATTAAGACTAGACTACTGGTTAGGCTAAGGAAAGTAAAAGACTAATTAATTATGTTAAGCCAATTGAATAATAGACTTAGTTATTCGGCTTAACCGACTCAGACTCCATCGCACAATTTTCTTCCGTGTGTTCCGACCATTTATAACTAAAAGTTTATAATTTTGTCCCTGAAAAGTGTTAGAGTATATATACCGATAGAGAGTTTTTCTTTTAGGCCTAAGGAATTGCCCAAATGGGCAACAGACAGTTAGGAATTAGGTCCCAAATCGCATGCCATGTCGGCATACATATTGTGCTTATGAACGTAAGAAGATAACCTGCCTATTAAGCTAGACATGATTAAATAGGATAAGTCTGGACCGCGATAAAATTCCTTGGTAGAATTAGGCATCTTACCTCAAACTCACACCCATCCGTGATAGCCCCTTTCTATAATCCTAGGTACCAAGACTGATGTAGTGGGAGACCGCATCTCATTTCATGTCAAGGATAGGTTATAAAGTACACCTTGTTCCGATGTACGGAGCAGGACATAAATCTTAAGCGTTGAGGGTGAAAATAAAATTTTAAGGGGGGTAGAACATTATGAGCCCAATCTAGTTAGGCCACCTATTGCATCTCTTTGATCTGGTTGGCGCAGCGGAAGCGTGGTGGACCCTACTCCACTGGCCCAGGATCGAAACGGTACTCGTTAACATATGCACATTATAGAAGCCCTAGCAAGTTCTAATATGAGAAACCGTTTTAGGATGATCTAGTAATATTTGATTCACCATTTCTTTTGACATAGATAATAACGAGGACTCTCTTAGACTAAGACTTAAAGGGCAACCTTATAATAGACAATTTGAGTCTTTCAATGATGGACATTCCCTACGTTTCTAGAGTGATCTGACTACGGAGTTACTGAAATATACAACTGCGAAGCATTCGCGGCTTGACCCAATTCTCAATCCTGGGTGACTACCAATGGACTCACTGCTTGGCCAAGAAGAAGACCAGGATCCACCAGGATTTGGAAATGATACGATGAGCTTCCTACCCTGGCCCGGTAGATGATCGATGTATCGGTATCGAGCCCACTATTACCGTCTCTCCGTGTTGGTCAAATAATGAAAACAGCTATCTTACTCTAAATTGGTGGGAATTATCGTCAAGACTCCAAATAGGTAAAGAAATAAATTGTAGCAAACCATCAGGGTATGAGAAATGGAAAAAGAAATAAGTTTTAAGGGGGGTAGACTAAAATGAACCAGCTAGCACATATCCTACCACGCGTAGAAACTTGGAACATATAAGTCTTAGGCAAATAAAATAATAGAAATCTTCCCTTATTACCCTCAGCCAATTTCGGGGACGAAATTTTGTTTTAAGGGGGGTAGATTGTAACACCCCGAATTTTTGCCAACCTGGAATTAGACGTCCTTAGGCGATGGGTCGATCCTAATACCTTATTAACTTGTCAGAACTGAATCCCACAGTCTAAAAATCGTTCCTTAACCCATTTCCTTCACAAATCCAACCCTTCACTACCTTGTTCTTTTAATTTTTCAAAGCACTTTCGCCCTAGACACTATCTTAAACTAGCTAAGTAGTATAACTTGGATCACTTTAGATATAAACTACAAATGACTAAGTACCACCTCAGACAGAAATCTTATAGGACTAAATCCTTTAGAAATGAGACAAAGTAACTAAGTGCAAAACCAGATTAGCTACGAAATCCGTTTGAATCGCTTTAAATACGATCTGCAAGACCCAAAACTTGTAGAATTACCCTAAAACCTAGGATCAATCTCATTACCCGGTTGCTCACGGGAGCATCTCGAAACTCCATATCAGATTTGGACCGCACGTCGGAAGTTCGAATAACTCAAAGTTAAAGAATTAGGACCGCCTCGTTGGGCTTGACAACCATCTCGGAAATCAAATCCACCGATGTCCAATGGCTGTTCGCTTGAGTTCGGAGCGAGAGAGTGTGAAAACACTTGTTTTCTTTAAAAATAAATATCTTGAATAGCATCGAGACTCGTCGGTTCACTTGCAGATCGCTTTTAGCAGCAACCTGCATCGTCGAATCGACCGAATTACACCCTCGGATCAGAAAAAATTTCATACACATTTACATGTACTCGACATCTCCGATCGAGACCCACTGATCGTCAAACTGAAACTGGTCCGCCACGCATGATCTGAAAATCCGACTGAAACGAAAACTTAATAGAACGAAGATCCGGTGTCGGTGAGCTTAAGTCTGACCTTTGGCTCAAGGAGGCCCGCCAAAAGTCCCCCATTGAGCTAAAAAAGTTCCGCTTTGGCTATAACCTAGGTGAACCTTGTCCAGAAGTCTATTTTGGTGAAGTTTTAGGCTATATAAGGACCTTAAACCCTCTCCCATTTCAGCCATATGAATTTGGATTTGAGAAAGAGAAAAGAGAGAGAAAGTGAGGGAGCTGTGGGAGGAACTCCCTGCTGCTGTTCCCTGCCACTATTCGGGCTCCACCGCCTGATTCTTATCGCTTTTCCGGCGATTCCGGCGTCGTTTCTAGGTAAGAAACCCTAACCCTAACCTATTTTAGGATTTTATAGGTTGTAGGTTATGAAATAGCTAACCTGTTTCGTTCTCTAGGTTGCCAAACTCGTATCTAAGCTTAGCGAACCTACCAACTCCGTTACGATTCTACGACAAAAGGTGCGGACTTTAGGTGTATAGGTTATAGTTTTCAACGCTTTCAATATCAGATAATGGTAGATTCATGATCTACATGCAATTGCACATGTACAAAGTGCTTTCCGTTTTCTGTTTCGATTAAAATTGTAGAATTTGGAATTTCACATACTCTAGGTATTCGTATAAAATACCGTATACGTATTTTTTATGGAAATGTGTTTGACATGTTTATTTGTCGTATGGATATATGACGTATGGATAAAATACTTATTTGGCGAAAGGATTCACCTAAATACATGTTTACTAATATACACTATGTATGTAGAAATACGGTATTGTAAGAAGTACCATATACATGTATAATTTAGCGACGGATTTGTCATGATTAATTGTTGTATGATTATATAGTATATGGATAAAATACCTTCTTGGCAAAAGGAATCGTCGTAATACATGTTCGCTTGTAAATATTACGTATGTTGAAATTGTGTATTCTAGAAATATCGTATATGTGTAAATTTTGGAAACGTAATTGTCATGATTATTTGCTGTATGATTACGATATACGCAGATAAAATGCTAGCTTAGCGAAAGAATAGCCCTAATACATGTTTTACTAATATACGTCATGTATGTTGAAATAGCGTACTCCAAGTGTTTGTGTAAATGCTTGTGAGAGTGAATGTTTGGATGTTTGCACCGTAGGTCGATGCTGAGATGGAATTCTCGACTACCTTAGAGACATGTAGGATTTCCTCCATGTGGTTGTTTACTACAACCACTCACATATGATGTATATGTATTTGTATCCCTATCTGTATAGTGCTCTATTACATGCTTTATAACATGCTTTATATCATGCTTTATAACATGCTTTATGACATGCCTCCTAGCATGTTTGTGTTACTTTATTTATCATGCTTAACTCCACATGCTATTGATGAGAACTGTTTGAGTTTGGGACTATGTTCATAGTCCAAACATTCGGTACCAGACTTGAGATTGTGGCTGAGATTCATGTCGCCACAATGGATGTGTCTGACGAACCAGAGTCATACTTCGGTTGGCGATAGTGGTTGGCCACACGGAGTGCTCTTGGCCTTCACATCGCCCAACTTGTTGTGCGCTCGAGCTAGTCAGGCTCGTCAATTAACCCGATATGTCGAATGTGTGTTCACCATATCTGGTCATTACTGTTTGAACCTAGGGTACCAAACTTACCAGTGGCAATCCCGTTAACCATGGTACCTCGATCCACTAAGACTCATGAGCCGGGCATGGTGGTATGGGATACCGTGGTCAAGCTGTCGGCCTACGCTGGGGCCATGTGCCTCCCCGTAGTGACCAGTGAGCAACCAGACTCGTGAGCCGATTATGGTGGTATGAGACACTATATTCGAGCTGTCGATACTTACGGTGAGAGCCGAGTACGGTGAGACTTGTACTCGTGTTGACGGGCAACGAGTCCTCTGTAATATCTTCGAGTATACTCCAAGGTCTGTGATTGGCGACAAGTCTTTCACAGCAACTAGAGTATGAGTTGAGCCGAGTACGGTGAGACCTGTATTCGAGCTGACGGCTAGCGATTGAGCTGAGTACGGTGAGACTGTACTCGAGCCGATGGTCAAGAATTGAGCCGCATACGGTGAGATCTGTATCCGTGCTGACGAGTGACGAGCCCTTTGTGATGCCTTCGCTACGCCTCTCAAACCATAATATCGTATGAGATTAACTAGGACTGACGACCCTAGAATGGATCATGTTTGGGAATGATACGAGGAAGGTACCTTAGTTTCCCAATACTGCTGTTTGAAATGAACTAATAATTACTCGGTAATCATGCTCATCATCACACTGCATGTGCCTAGTAGATGTGGAGCACTGAGGGATGGACGCATTCGCGAATGTAAGATGATGTCGCATGAGGGTGGTTTGGCAAGGGCATTCATCATGTCATTTCATACTTGCATTAATAAGAGTACTTAGCATTGTTTGATTTTACTGCTTTATCATTACTGCTTGACTGAGTCGATAACATGTTAACCTATGCTTTATTGTTCCACTGAGTTGATCACTTACTCCCACGTTATGGGACGGTGTTTCGAACACCCACCAGACATTGTCTGATTGCAGATGGCTACGCTACTCCTGAAGCAGAGCCGGACTACTACTATGATGTCGAGGAGGAGTCCTCCTACATGTAACTCTCGATGTGTCTCTGAGAAGACCTCGGTACCGTATTGACTGAGGCTATGGTACATGGGATAGAAGACATTACACTTACACATTGGTATAATTTGAACTGTACTTGTAATTTATAACCTGGTAATGTTATCACGCTCTAGAGACTCACCACAGATTTATATATTTTATATATCTATCACAGTCTTCCGCTTGCTAATTTACTGTCTCTGGAGTATGATATTCTATTTTGGCTTAATCTCACTCATGTTCAATACACAAATACAGTCAACATTCAATCATCATTCATTTTGTTGCATAAGTGATGTTCTGGAACTCGGGAGTTGGGTTTATGCTCGACCCCCGATTTTCAGGGCTTTACAGCAAGTCTCTAAAGGGTCAGAGGATAAGGTCAAAAGTGTTCTATCTTCCACGAAAGAGTCAATTAGGTTAATATCATGGGAATCGTCATCATCGTCTAACTGTTTGCCTATATTGAAAAAGATATTCAACTCCAATGTCATATTTACAAAAGACAAGCTCATGACTCCATTCCTGCAATTAATGATTGCACTTTATGTAGCAAGGAATGAGCGACCAAGAATGACGGGAATTTGAGTGTTCATATCAATGATGGGTTGTGTAACGCCCTGAAAATCGGGGGTCGAGCAGAAGCTCAACTCCCAGGTTCCAACGCATCACTTATACAACATAGATAATGATGTTTAAATGTTGTCCATATTAGTGCATTAAACATGAGTGAGATTATACTAAAACAACATATCATACTCTAAAGATAATTAAGTTAAGCGGGCGGAAGACTGAGATAGGTATATAATGTCTATAAGTGTTTCTCAATCCCCATAGTATGAGTCACGAAGCTAAATATATATATGTGTTGATCCAAAATTTACAAAATACAAAAAAATGTAAATGTCTAACTAATCCTTATAGTCTCTGTAATCCCATCGATCAGTACATGGTCTACGTAGACCCGCCTGATAGCTGAACGTAGGAGAATTCTTCCTCCTCGTCTATGAAACCTTAATCAGAAGCATAAACATCGTTGCCACCTATATCTACAACAGAGTCTGGTTGGTATTTTAAAATACCATCCTAGTGTGGGAGTGAGTGATCAACTCAGTGGTACTATAAGGCAAAGGTTAACATGTTATCAATTCAGTTAAGTAGTAAAGATAAAACAATTCAACAAATATTCTCTAACTACTTTGGTTCATGCAAGGATGATATGTGGTAATAATGCATGCCCTCACCTGCACTCCCTCAGTTACACCATCTCACGATCGCACATGCTACTCCCACTGTGCTTTCATTGCCTAAGCACATGCAGTGCGGTGCATGATCTTGTTAGCCGAGTACTTGATTAGGCCTATTCATACAACAGATTTGGGAAGCTAAGGTACCTCCCTTTATATCATTTACCTAAACGATGATCCATCTAAGGTCGTCAATCCCAGTTAATCACATACGATAGGCAAGTTATACAGTAACATCATCCTTGATTTGAAAAGCAGTGGATAGGCAAGTTCAGGTTGTTACGGGAGGCTCGTCACCTCGAAGTAGGCCTAGTTTATACTCGAGGTCACTACGAAAAGGTTCGTCACCTTAACGTAGGTCGATAGCTTGAATACAGTGTCGCATACCACCGTATTCAGCTCACAAGTTTGGGTTACTCACTGGACACTACGGGGAGGCTCGTCACCCTAGCGTAGGCCTACAGCTCGACCATGGTGTCCCATCCCACCATGCGTGGCTCATGAGTCTTAGCGAATCGTGGTACCAAGGTTGAAACGGGCTTTATATTGGTAAGTGGTACGTTAGATTCAAGCAGTAGTGTCCATACATAGTAAACATACAATAGGCCAATCAGGTTATTTAACAAGTTTGATTAGTACGGGCGTACGCTAAATTAATCGACATGGAGCACATAAGTATTCACTCCCCAAGTGTAGGGTTGTGATGTAGTAATAAACTCGGTAAGACCGAGGTCGAATCCCAAGGGACTAATACATGTGCGTAATCTAAAACTAACTAGGGCTAGAACTAGAATAAGATGTAATCTAAATTGAATGAATATAAGGAAAATATGGTGAAATAGAAAACTAAAATTGGTGAAATTTAAAGGTAGGAAACTAGGGTGCCAAGGATCCACTTGTAGAGATTAGGGAGATCTACGCCTGTTTTAAGAATTCAACCAGACTTAGAGTCCTATCTTCATCCAATTGAAGGGTGTAACCATGAAAATCAAACTGAACTTCCTTTGATATAATTTCCAAGGGATGAAAGGTATATGAATTAGAATGGATTCCATCACCAAACCATGCCCAGGAGACAAAGTAAATAACAGAATTAAACTAATTAATCACCAATCAGAGAATTATTAAGGTTAGGAAGGGTACCGTCATCCGACCATGCCCAGGAGCCAATGGTGAACAATAGGGCTTCCTGACGTCATAAAACATAAGAGGAAAAGGAAATATTCAAAGCCATTGCAGACCCATTGTAATTTCAGTCACAACAGACCTTTAAAAACCAAAAAATACTCCCATAATGAAATTAAATCAAAACCCATTCAGTCTAACAAAAGGCACAAGCGTAAACTCTCCCATCACGCTGCAAGCTTCACCTCTTAGCCCTAGCTAAGAGGTTTAGCCCACCATGATTAGGCTAGCATCTCTTAAAAAGAGAAAAACATAAATAAATAAAATAAAATAAAAGAAATCTCTCTCTCCTACGTCTCTGCCCACGTCCAACCAAGCTCTCAGCCCCCTCTTCCTTATTCTTCACTCTCTCTTTATAGGTTGATGGGAAGAACTTTCCATTTCTACTACAGTCGGTGGAGACTTCCGCAGCGCAGTTCGCAGCAGGAGTTTCCGTTTCTGAAAATACTACGCAGTTACGTGTACAGCCTGAGAAACGCTCTCACTGGTCCTCCTAGTATCCGTCAAAAGGTGTAAAAATAACATCTCTTTGGACGGTTTTCGATGTACTTCAAGTTGGATGGCTCAGATCACCGATCCGACGACGATCATGAACATAGTGGGGCCCACGGCTGCCGGATTTCACAGACGCGTGAACAGAGACCGCGCATTCTTCCACTGTTGTGTTGGTGGGGCTCACTTTCTATGGATTTTACGAGATCCATGCCGTCCATAATCTTCTCTTCGAAATTTCGACCGGGGATGGACAGTTTTCATCATCCTTTGATGTGATCCGCTTAATGTATCATGCTCCAACGGCTGCAGACGAGTGTCTTCTGCTTGTTGTGATCGGCACATGTGCATGCATGGATGATAATGGACAACATGGTTCTGTCCAGAACGAATCCATCTACATGATGGACGGCTTGGATTGCAAAATACTTTATAGGTGGGGCCCACTAATCATCAACCGACGCCCCTGTTCGCTGACGAAAACAACAATTCCTGCTTGGAGTCCGTCAAAGACGAGTGACCGTCTTTGCTGTTCACAGTGCACAGCGGGTGAACGTGGATGGGGTACACACACTGTAAGTGGGACCCCCCTAAGGTGTTGTTTCAGTAAATTCAAACCATCCATTCAGTGTGTCATCCCTTTTAAAGGGTTAAGACCAAGTTTAATCATTTCCAGATGACAAGCGGGCCCTAATTTGATAATTCATGGGCTGATCTGTCCATTGGGCCGCTTCTGAGATGATCTGACGGATGAATTTTGACTTGTACGGTTCATTTAGAGTCCTCAGGCCCTGTATAGAGTTTTGAGCCGATCAGATGGTGAGAACCCTGTAATCTTGCATTCTGGACGTCTTTTAGGCCTGTTTAAGGTGAGTGGCTGAAATTTCTCTGATCTCCTTCGTGTAAATCCTCGATCTTGGTCCCATGGAGTCCCGTATAATGCCTTGGTGATGCTTGAGCATTAAGTCTATGCTTTTAGCATCCTTTCCAGACCACGCTCTTAAATACACCCTGCATTACAAACACAATAAAATACGGTGTTTAACAATATCATGCTTGTAAAATCAGGTAAAGACTGAGGTCTAATATGCAATATTTGACCCTCAACATAACCCCCAACCAGCATTTTTCTAGTCCTTAGCAAAGTATGCAAAAAATAAGTTAAGAATTACAGGGCAATTTCTATGAAATCGAGTGATATTTTGAAAAATGATTCAAATATGAGAAATCTAAGATTCATGAATGTTGGGAATTATTCTCTCCTAAACTCAAGCACACGATAAAATTCATAATCGAGTTGAAAGTATTAATCCATCAATTAGAACAATTCTAAACATTGAGTTCCATGGGTGCATAGTGTAATCTCAGCTTATCATCATTAAGAGATCCAATTGGTTATTTCATGATATCATTGGTAACCAACAAGAGAATTCATGACAAACAAAACCTAAACCAAATTTTGCCTCACAGATCAACTTTCATTCTACCAGCCTTTAATTTTTCCATGAACAGTAACGCCAATGAGGGGAATCAATCCTCACCTATAAGGAACAAACCTATGGTGAAAACTAGTCGCCTAACTCTTTCCAAATGTTATCCACTAGGAAATCGAATCTACACCTATAAGGAGCAAACCTATGGTGAAGTTCGTTTGCCCAACCCTTTCCATAGGCACCCATCTTGTAGCTGGGTAATTTTATTTTATTTTTTTCAATTGATCATGACGGGCATATCTTCCAGGTTGGTTCCTTATATGCTTAGTGAATACCAAGCTAACCCTTCAACATCAAAACTGAAACCTTAATGTGGAAGCGAGATGTGACATGTGAAATCATGACTCAATCAATGTTTACAATATCTAATCATGAATTAACAATTCAAACGTAACTATGAAATCTAATAGATAACCAAATCCAAGAGTCATAAATCCAACATCACTTATCTTGTAATTCTAAATCCAAGATGGCTGTCAAAATCACTTTGAATTTACAATAAGGTCCAGAAAAATTTTAAAAAATTTCACAATTTTTGCTCAAGACCAAGAAAACACTGATTAGGTAACCTAATCTCCCACCCCCAACCTAAAATCGACATTGTCCTCAATGTAAAAGAAATAATCATGCAATGCACATAGGACAATGAAAGTACAAGAGGAGTGATGGAAAGATAGTACCTGGATAAAAGAATCAAGAGGCTTTCTAAAGATATTTACATAAGAGTGGGTCAGCACAAGAGAGAAACCAACAGAAGTAAAACAAAAATAACAAAAATAAAATCCTACCTACACTACTTTCGCAGGTACTCTCGATTGCATTTAGCGTATGCAACAAGCCTTTAAACCCTTAGGTTGCCCCTAGTGGACGAGTTGTATTCTCGTGAGGGTTTGCAACAATGTTACCCACAAACATTGAACTAACTAACTAGGACAATGAAATGGAATGAAAAGCTGGGTTGCCTCCCAGGAGCGCTAACTTTACCGTCTATCCTAAAACAGCATAAAGCAAACTACCTAGTCCTATGAAAGTAGGGGAAAACTACTCTATCATGCTGCAAGGTTCCTCTTCCGGCCAATATCTTGATAAGTTTCTCAGTAAGTTTTTCAATAGGATCATCCAAAAGCCCTTTTTGCAATGGGCTTGAACGCCCTGTTGCATGACTTCCTAAAGAAACTTATGTACCTCATAAGAAAATTTTCGTTGATTTGCTTGAGGTATCCAGAGTATATACAATTCACCTATGACAGAAGAAGTTTTAACATTAGTATCCCATGGTGAATCAGAGACTACAAGTAAATAAAGTTCAGAAAGCTTCACAAGAAGTGATGTAGTCTCCACATATTCCGAAGTTCTAAACTTCGGTTCCATTATCAGCTCCTCCTCCTTTAATGGTAAACATTCAGAGTCTGGGGAAGGAGGGGCTTCAGAATGAGGGTTCTCTCGGTCTGTGATAACTATTGAGGTACTGTCTTGCAAAGCATCCACTTTTTTATGTATAATAGGGTCGTCAGAATCCACAAAGTGTGCCAAGCATGTGTTCAACAAGTTGGGACAATCAGTTAAGAGTGGCTCTTCTCCTGCATCGAAGTCTGTGATGATTTGTTTAAGGATTCCATCGTCTTTTAAAGTGGATGGATGCATGCTGTCTTGCTCTTGCCCTGCACAGACATATTGAAAATCAATAGGAGGAACATCGATGTGATCAACCTGTTCATTAAAACTACTCCATCGAGGCATTGAATTGTCAAGCATATACAGCTCAGATGGTGGCCTCAACTGAGTGGTTTCAAATTCTAAGGTCGTAGCGAGCAACTCGTCCTTCTCCTGCATCATATCATCATTTGATTCAGAGGAGTGGTCCAAACATGTATCACAAGGGTTGAAAGGGTTAGTTGAAAATGGTTCATTCTCCGTATTCAAATCAGTCATGTCAGACAGGTGGAGTTGATCTTTATGGTTGACAACTTCCTAAACCTCTTGATCATTGGTAGGAGCCACACTTGAGATTGAATCCCAGTACTCATCATCGTCTAGTTTCGTGTAGTGTGCACTTGGGATGGAATCACATTCCTCACATTCTATTCCTAGATTGAGTTGAGGTTCAAATAAACTAACCTCTACCTCATCAGTGTAATCATGTGTGTCATGTGAGTGAAGTGTTTCACTATCATTATATTTGAAAGACACCCACGTCTCTTGATCATTCCTTTGGACAGTCATCAAGATCGACTCATCGGGAAATTGAACCATCTACTCATTAATGAAATCTATTTCCTTATTCGTAATTTCAATTTCTGCCACAAGCGAATTATGATAACCTTCTTCACATCGTGTTTCTAGATTGAGATGAGGTTGAGATAACCTAGCCTCCTCCTTCTCCATAAGATGTGACTGAATTATTGGAATTGAGGATTTTAGCAATTTGCGTGATTGTATGATAAGTTGATTGAACTGCTCTTGTGCTTTCATGAGCTTCAGAAGTGAGTCATCTTGGATTGTTTCTGATTGGGTTTCAAAGGTAGATGACCCAAGAGAATTATCACTATGATATATAACTGGCTCAGCTTCCTGACATTGATGTTTCCACTGGTTATAGTCATACGGATCATAAGTGGGAGAATCTGATGGTTGCTAATACTTATTATCACTCATAATATAATCACGCATTGTTTTCTTTTTCTCAGATGGGTGATAATAATCCTCACTCCCATAGTTATGATAACCCCAATACTCACGTACTGTTCGTGAGGTGGAATTGTTCTCCTGTATATGATCGCGTAAGGACTTTTTAACCGATGGAGTGTTATGCTCAGGTCAGTTCTCGATGATTGATTCAGGAAAAATCTAAGACATAGGTTGATGTTTATCATAATCTTCATGCATCCCTTCACATTGTTTCGCATGCTCAAAAGCTATCTCAGCATATTGACGTTCCTACTCATGCATATACATGGTGAAACCCTCAATCTGAATCTAATCCTAAGAAAAATAGAGAAAAGATCTTACAGTAGTATGGAAAGTAAGAGGAGGAGAAGTTAGAAGGAAGGTACCAATTGAGAAGTTCCTATATTAAGATCCTGCAAAAGAAATCAAAAGAGATATATTCCTAAAAATAGAAATTCTAGAGTTAGAAAATTTTAAGATGGAAATACAAAGTTAGTTTCTAAAAAGGAATGTTTCCTAAACCTAGAATTAGAAAGTTTCTAAAAATAAAGTAAAAATGAGTTAGTTTCTAAAATTAGGAAGAGTTTCTAAATAGAAAAATAACTAACCTAGTTTTTAAAAAATAAAAGAGAAAAGTTCTAAACCTAAAGTTAGAAATTCTAAATTAGAAATCCCAATCCTAAAATAGAAAGTAATGTTAGTTTCTAAAAAGAAAAAAATTCTAAAATAAATGAAAGCCTAGAAATAGAAAAGTTCTAAAAATAAAAAGTTAGTTTCTAAAAAGGAAACCTAGAATAAGAAAATTTCTAAAACTAAAATCCTAATTCTAAAAATAGAAAAAGTAGAGAAATTAGAAGGGGATTACCAAATTAGAAGTTTATGTCAGGATCCTACAAAATAGGAAACAGGTTAGTTTCTAAATTTTTTTTAAAAAAATATATTCTAAATTAGAAAACTCCAAATCTTAAACTAATCCTCGAACCAGTTAATCTCAGAAAACATAGCTGTCGATCCCTGGCAACGGCGCCAAAAACTTGTTCACTCCCCAAGTATAGGGTTGTGATGTAGTAATAAACTCGGTAAGACCAAGGTCGAATCCACAAGGACTGAAACCTGTACGTAATCTGAAAATAACCAGAACTAGAACTAGAATAAGATGAAATCTAAATCAAGTGAATATAAGTGAATAATGGTAAAAGATTAATCTAAAACTGGTAGAATTCAAAGGTGGAAAACTTAGGGATTCAGAGGATCCACTTGTAGAGATCAGGGAGATCCATGCTTGATTCATGAATTCAACTGGACTTCGAGTCCCATCTTCATCCAGTTGGAAGATATAACCTGAAAATCAATTCTGAACTTCTTTTGATCTAGTTTTTAAAAGATTAGAAGGGTGCAAATTAGAATGGATTCCATCACAAAACCATGCCCATGAGACAAAGCAAACAATAGAATTAAACTAATTCACAGTCAATGTGAGTGATGTATGAATATCAGGAAGAGTTCCGTCATTCCACCATGTCCAAGAGGCGATGGTGAACAACGGGACATCCTGGCTTCATAATCACAATAAGAGAAAAGAAAATACTCAAGCCATCGCAAATCTACTTAATGTAAGTCACAATAAACCATTAAAAACTAAAGTCTTCCTTAAAATCAAACCAATCAATAACAAGTTCAACTAGCATGAATCAAAGCCGTAGAGTCTTCTGCATCACGCCACAAGCTTCACCTCTTAGCCCTAGCTAAGAGGTTTAGCCCACCATGGTGCACCTAACTCTTCAACAAATAAAAATAAAAGAAAGAAAAAAATAAAAACTCTAACTACTCTCTCTTGTGCAGGCCCGTCCCCAGCTCTAGATACCCCTCCTTTTCTCTTCTCTTTCTTCTTATAGTAGAAAACTGTAGGTGGAAAACTTCCACACAAAGCGACGTGCGTAGACAGCTAGCGTGCAATTTTTAGAAAGTAGTCGTAACAGCAACGGAGTTCCTGTTTTGCTTCATCAGACCGAACGGACATGAGAGATGGATCTGCGTCAATCTTACCAAGAAACTTGAGTCTGACCCACCTCATCCATCAGCTGAACTTTGGGCAGTTTTAGATCAACATCTGATGGTCCTGGCCCACGGATCTGCGGCTGGTGTAATCCCGCAAGCTATCTACTGCATCCGAGATACCTGTGTGGTACTAAAACAGCAATCGGTAAGAGATTTCGTGGAACATGCTTCGGTGAAGAGATTTCCGCGTTTTTGGAAAGCATGGTGACAACTGGACCTCCTGAAGGTCTGGATTTGGAAGGTCTGGATTGAGGGAAATTTCCGAACGTGGATCACATTATCAACAAAAGTCAGACGGTGTCTAGAATTTTGCTAATTGCGAAGGGATTTTGAAACCGAATTAGATCTGCTTTCAGTATCTCTTTAGGAGTAGTACACATACAGCTATGATCAACTTCATCCCGCGAACACCGTGGACAGTTCAGATTAGTCTGAGCACTCCTGAAGGTGGGCCACATTGTCCTCCAAACAGACTCTGTTTAAACTCGGTAGCGCAGTGTAGAAGTCCCTTTCGACCAACGATTGCATGCACAACTGCCTACTGTCTCTCCTAATATTACTTGGATTGGGACGAATTCGTCCGGGCTATCCGATGAACGATGTGGATTTCTCATGTGGGCCATGATGGTGGCCCACCATCTTCCGCAAATGGACGCGGTTCGTCTATTATGCAGCAGCAACACAACAGTTGCCATTTTTAGAGGAGAGGCGGGTCCAAGACGGTTTGACCGTCTTGGGCTTGCCGTGCACTTCCAATGCACATGTGCACCGTGCACATACGATCTCCAATGGGGTCCACTGTGATGGTTTTATGAAATCTACTCCAACCATCTGTTTTCTCACCTCATAAAACTGGATGAGACCAAATTTGAAGCATATCCAGATCTCAGGTGGGCGGTAGATTAACAATTCATGGGCTGATCTGACCGTTGGACTGTTTCCAGAGGGATCCACTGGCTGAAATTCGACATGTATGGTTAATTTGGAGTCCTCAGGCCCTGTATAAAGTTTTGAACTAATCAGATGGTGGGAATCCTGTGATTTTACATTCTGGACGTCTTTCAGGCTTGTTTAAGGTGAGTGGTTGGAATTTCTCTGATCTCTGGCGTGTAAATCTTCGATCTTGGTCCCATGGACTCCTGTCCAATGGCTTTGTGCTTCTTGAGCATTAATTCCATGCCTTTAGCATATTTTTCAGTCCAAGCTCATAAATACACCTTGCATCACAAACACGATTAAAGTAGGGCATTAAACGGTATCACGTTCATAAAATCAGGTAATAACTGGGTCTAATATGCAATATTTGACCCTCAACAATAAGCACTCCACGTGGCCTAACCACTGTCGACAATCTTCGTACGACTTGGATTCATCAAATCTATCCAATGTGGCGAATCTAGTTCGGCCACTCAACCAGGATCCATTATCGATTGCCTGGACTACGTAGTAGTCCCAATCATATTCAACGCAATAGACAGACACATGCGATAATCATAACAACATTTAACAACCAATTCAAATACAATATTCATTTAAGCATTTATCAAACACATAAAGCATGCTACATACATAGGATATTTTTATACATAAATCACGTATGTGAAATTAAGGTTACATGAAGGAATTTACACA
This sequence comes from Magnolia changhungtana, assembly GCA_030180095.1. NCBI lineage: Eukaryota > Viridiplantae > Streptophyta > Magnoliopsida > Magnoliales > Magnoliaceae > Magnolia > Magnolia changhungtana. The sequence continues at coordinate 762,393 of JASAUF010000240.1, forward strand.
TATAGATAAGGTAGTTGAGAATCCTATCTCAGTACCCTTAATAATTACAATTCATCAAACCATTACTCATTCATGCATTTTATCGAACACTTAGCCTACACATTACAACATACATGCCCTAACTTAGTTATAACATATATTATGGCAAATCCTTTCACAAAGGAGTTGTCATACTTACAACAATCATGTATTTTAGGTTAATAGTCATGGTAAGAGCAAATCATGATTTCATATTCATTCGAACAATTCAACAAACACATGGGATGCATCTTATATTCACATAGTTCACACACATGTATAAATTATCAAATACATTGCAAATAAGATCATATGGTAGCAATCAAGTCAAACATAAATCATTAGCTGACATTGAAAGCCTTGAAAATCATAACCTAAAAGCACCTTGAAAATCGGTTCATTACACAAAAACCTAAAATGAAATAGGTTATAGTTTGCGCCTCTTTACTCGAGATTAGGGTTAGGATTTCTTACCCAAATCGAAGCTAGAATAGTATGGGGTGGATTCGATCATGAGGGAATCCCAAGTAACGATCTCCTGAACTCTCTCTCTTCTCCTCACTCTTTTCTCTTCTTTTCTCTCTTCTCTCTCATAGGGTTAGGAAAATTCATATGGAATGAGAGAGGGGTGGGTTTAGGGCATTATATAGGCCTAGAAGTGATGTCAATGGCCATAGGGCCATGTGATACTTAGGTTGTAGCCAAAAGGTATTCGTTTCGGGCAAACGGAGCTCATCTGGAGGTCCTGCTCTCACATGATCTAACAATGGATAAAGTTAAGGTTTCAGTCTGATCGGATTAGTGGATTGATCGTGGGGGACCCGTTTCAGTTCAACGGTCACTGTTACTTGTTCAGGGCCACAAGTATGCTATATGTGCAGGGAAATTTCCCTGAACCATGGGTAAAGTTGGGTCAAAAAATGAGGGTCTGAAACCTTAAATTTGGCCCTCAAGAGAACGGCCCAGTTCACTTAAGTTTAAGTTCATTTTCTAAGAATATTCGCGTTTCTCACACACTTTACTAAGGGCTCTAGTTGTGCGTTTCTAAATACTATTTGGACTCGATTCCCTTGATGGTTGTTAAACCCAGTAAGGTGGTCATAATCTTATAGTTTTGCAGTCATCAGACTTTTGACGCACTTGTGGTCCAGTCCCAACACGGAGTTTCAATGTGCACCTGAGAGTAACTGGGTTTTGAGACTGATCCTAGATTTCTAGCTAATGTTGGGTTAGTGATTCTAATGGTTTTAGGTCTTGCAGTTCGTATAGAAAGTGGTTTGAGCTAATCCATTGATTAAGTTAGTTTAGTACTTAATTAATTTTTATCTAATTTCCACAGAATTTGTTCCTTAGTGATTTCTGTCTGAGGTGATACTCGGGTCTTTGTACGAATTTTTTAGAAACGCTACAATCTACCCCCCTTAAAGAAAAATTTTATCCTCGAAATTATTACCTTTTCGTACTCCTCGAGAATCTGAGGATAGTTCTTATGGACCTCGGCTTCTGTTTCCCAAGTAGCCTCTTCCTCAGTGTGGTGTGTCCACAGTACCTTTACAAGCTGGATAACTTTACTGCACAACACCTATTCCTTCCTGTCTAGGATACGCGTCGGTCACAGTACATAAGTAGCATCTTCACTCAACTATACCTGCTCCCATTTTATAATGTTGGAAGGATCAGGAACGTATTTCTTCAGCATCGACACGTGAAATACGTTGTGTACGCTTACGAGTGGTGTGGGTAAAGCGAGGTGGTATGCTACCACACCCACTCGATCTAAAATCTGGAATGGACCAATGAATCGTGGCATGAGTTTTCCCTTCTTGCCAAATCAAAGGACTCCCTTCATGGGGGAAACCTTAAGAAACACATGGTCCTCAACCTCAAACTCTAGTTGTCACCGTCTCGTATCGGCATAACTCTTCTGTTTGCACTGTGCTAAAAGAAGTCGACGCTTGATAAAGTCTATCTTCTCTGAGGTCGCCGGCACTAACTCTGGGCCAATCAAACTCTTCTCGCCAACCTCTGCCCAACAATGTGGTGCTCGACATAGACGCCCATACAGTGCTTCGTAGGGAGTCGTGCCAATGCTCGCTTAAAAACTGTTGTTATAAGAAAACTTAACATAGGGAAGACAGTCATCCCAACTGTCCTTAAAATCAAGCACACATGCCCGTAACATATCTTCTAACACCTGATTTACCCGTTACGTCTGCCCATCCATCTGTGGGTGGAATGTAGTATTGAACTTCAGTTGAACTCCCATTGCTTCTTGGATTCGAGTCCAGAAGATGGACATGAATTGCGTGTCTCCATAGGCACTCCATGCAGATGTACTATCTCCTTAATATACAGCCTTGCCAAATCATCTGCTAAGTTTGAAACTTTAACAGGGAGAAAATGAGCCGACTTCGTTAATTGGTCCACAAGCACCCAAATGGAGTCGTGTCCCTTCCTCGCTTTGATAACCCAGAAATGAAATCCCATTTCCATTCAGCTATAGGCATGGGCTAAAACAACCTAGGGGGTCAACAATGCTCAGCCTTGACCTGTTAGCACGTGAGACAACGGGATACATAATCTGCTATGTGGGCCTTCATGTTGTCCCACCAGTATGAACACTTCTTGTCTCGGTACATCTTCATACTGCTAGGATGCATTGTCATCCTCAAATTGTGAGCGGCTCCTAGAACTTCCTTTCTTAAGTTGTGAAGATTCTAGACGCATATGCGGCCACGATAATGTAAACCCCCATCTAAACTAACTCTCCATTCAGACCCTTCGTTGCTAGTTGCGTACTCTCTCATCTTTATCAACCCTTCATCTTCTCTCTAAGCCACAATGATTCGGTCATCAATAAGTGGTTGTAAGCAGATGTGTGCGACGCTCTCAAACGGCTCCTCTATCATAAGTTTCTGCTCAAAGTCTCGCACAAATTCTACCATGTTCCATTCTTCTATCATTAACGGAGCCACAAATTCTATTGTCTTATTTCGATTCAACGCATCTGCCACAAGGTTGGCCTTCCCAGGATGGTAGGAGACCTCAAACTTGAAGTCCTTCAAGGTTTCCACCAATCGTCGTTACCTCATATTCAGGTTTCTTTGCGTGAATATGTACCTGAGGCTCTTGTGGTCACAAAGAGCTCGAACTCCTCTCCATAGAGGTAATGTCTCTAGAGCTTTAATGTAAAGATAACGGCTGCCAATTCCAGGTCGCGCGTAGGCAATAACTTTGTCCTTCTGCATAAGAACATAACTCAAACCAACGCAGACGCATCGGTGTATATCGTATATCTAACCCCTTGCTCTTGCAATACTAGCACAGGGGCAGACGTCAGCTTATCCTTCAGTTCCTGAAAGGTTGCTTCTGCCTTCTCGTTCCAGGCAAACTTAAGATCTTTTCGAGTGAGCTGAGACAACAGCCTGGCTATCTTAGAACAGTCCTTGATGAATCGACGGTAGTAGCCAGCGAGTCCCAGAAAACTCCACACTTCAATGACCGAACCAGACTATTCTTAGTCCTGAACTACAGTCACCCTACTAAGGTTCATAGCTATTCCTTCCTTAGATACCACATGTCCTAGGAATTTGACTTCTTCTTTCCAGAAGTCGCATGTCTTGTACTGAGTAAACAACTAGTTCTTCCTGAGAGTATCAAAGACTACTCGCAGGTGCGCCTCGTGATCTTTCCGACTCTTGGAGTATATCAGGATGTCATCTATAAATGCGATGACAAATCGGTACAGATACAGCTGAAACACCCGGTTCATCAGGTCCATGAACATGACCGGTGCATTCGTGAGTCCAAATGACATCACAAGGAACTCGTAGTGCCTAAAACTGGTTCTGAATGCTTTTTTTTTGCACGTCATCATCCCTGACGCGCAACTGGTGATACCCTAACTGTAAGTCGATCTTTGAAAAATACTGTGCCCCTTTCAACTGGTCGAACAGATCATCAATCCTGGGCAAAGGATACTTGTTCTTCACTGCCACTTGGTTCAACCTGCAATAATCAATACACAATCACAGCGATCCATCCTTCTTCTTTAGAAATAACACGGGTGCTCCCCAAAGAGATACACTCAGTCGTATGAAGCCTGCATCCAACACATCATCGATCTGTCTCCTTAGTTCCTCCATCTCACATGGAGGCATGCGATACGTCGGTAGTGAAATGGGTGTCGCACCAGGTGCAAGGTCGATAGTAAAGTCGATCTCGCGCCGAGGAGGTAGTCTAAGTATCGTCCCGAACACGTCCATGAAGTCTCGGACTACAGGCGTGTTCCCAAGTGTCAGACCATCAACATTCTCTAGTAAGGTAGCATAACAACTAATGCAGTAGTACTAACTGACCTGAACTGGGAAAGTAAAGGTCGCGCCCTCAGATCCATGGGCTGTCACCACTCTAGTATTGCAATCGATCTCTGCCTTCATCTCGGTGAGCCAATCTATACCGAGGATGACATCATAATGATGCAACGGGGTGACCATCAGGTCAACGAGTACTGTTCTGCTTCCTAAGTTTATCTAGCAACCCTTACAAATCTTGGTAGTGTCTGAGAAGGTCCCTGTGGCGGTAAGGAGTCTCATCCTAACCATAAGAGTAGTTTCCAATACTATTCGCTTGACTGCTACGCATGATATTATTAAAATAGTGGACCCAGTGTCCACCAATAGGAAGATTGGTATACCTTGGATATGTGATGTGTCTTCGAAGGCCAATGGTGCTGCGGTTGTTATCTCGGAAGCCTCAACTTCAAGTGAGTGCACCCGAGCTTGTTGAGGATGATTCGGTTGCACTATCATAGGTCGTTGAGGCGGCTTAAATCGAGGTGCGGGTGGTTGGTAAGATGGATGTACAGGCAGTGCTGATCGTAGAGGTGAGCAGAGATAGGTTGCGGCATCTGACGGTTGATCTTCTGAGGAGGGGCGAAGCCATTGTCCCTCATCCTGGTAAAGCAGTAAGTGTTAGAATGACCCAACCTCTTACAGTAGGTGCACCACACATCTGATCGTGTCAGCTAGGTCGGTGGAGCCTTAAGTCTGTGAGGCAAATTTGCACGTGGCCTCTTGCCGTGGAACGGTCTGCTCGACAAATCAGGTCGAAGCCTCAGACTCATGGGTAGACATGTACAGGATAGTTTGTCCCCATCCTACTCAATTCGCAGGGACATGTTCACTAGCTCAGCATAGTTGGAATGCTAGCGTAACACATCTTCGTGCGGATTGGAGCCGCAGATCATCTGAGAAACGCCACATCTTCATCGACTCATTCGCAAGGATCAGAGGAGCGTATCTGGGCAGCTCCGTAAACTTATTCTCATATTCCAACACGATCATCCCTCCCTATCGGAGGTAAAAAAAACTCTCCCTCCTCATTACGGTAAGTGAGGGGAAAGTATTACCCATGGAAGCGGATCTCGAAAGCTTCCCAAGTCCATATATACCCAGCAGCCAATGTCCGTAGGATGCTGTCCCACCATAGACTAGCCTCCTTCTCGAACATGTACATAACCAGCTCAACCTGCTCTGCCTCAGTGCAGTGCGATGGCTTCAGCATCTTAGAGATGCGGTCAAGCTAGTATTCAGCCTCCTCGGGTCTGTGAGTACCCACAAAAGTGGGAGGTCAGAAGCACTAGAATCGTTCAAATAAATCGCTGCATTCATGTTTCCAGTTGGGTGCACGGGTGGTGCAGGCGGGACCATGTTCATGTTCTAGGCAAGGGCCCCTGTGATCGTGGTCCAAATCTGCTGCTGCGCTGCATCAGGTGCATCATCTGTTCTAACCTATCAGGAGGAGGGGCCGCCTGAGGCATGGGTGACGCCGAGGTAGACGCACGATTCTATTTTGGAACCGGCGATGCAAAAGGTGTTGGCCCATTGGTGGGGCCAGTGGCCGGCTGTGAATCCGGCATAGTGTCACTGTTTGGGCCCAAACTGGGGTCCATGTGGCTATCGGTCAGGAGAGGTACCCCATCAAATGATCCACCAAGTGCAAGACGTGTTGTATTCCGAGTGACTTTCGGAGGCATTCCTTATACACAACATAAGGTACAACACGTGTAAGATTTAGCATAAGAACACTCAATTTCTCAAGCGTTCTAGACATTTCATAACAAAAGGAGCTTCATGCATTTCATTTAACCAAAATTGTCACAATACATGAGATGTAGTCTTACATGGATCATGACAGAAGATGCATGTGAACTAATCTAACAAAGTTTTAAACACTAAAACACACCAATAACTCTAACATACTACTAAGCCTATCAAGGCTATCACATAGAAAATGGGAAAACAAAGAAAACCCAAAGACGACTACAACATATGACTAGTCGTCTGAGTCAGGTGATGGAAGAGGAGCACCCTTGTCCTACATGCAGCACAAGAGGGTCTCCAGAGTACGGGACATCTTCTAGAACTTCTATTTCATATAGGCCTTAGTCTCTTCAAGCTCTTGTTTCACTTCGGCCTGGGTCTCTCTGACCTCCTGTCTCAGGGCAGCTTGGCTCTCCTCGATCTGATTCAAGCGGGCTTCTAAGGCAGCCCGATTACTGTGTTGCTCATATGTAGCAGGAGGAGGGCCCCCATCAGAGTCTTGGGTCTCCTCTTCTTCTTCTTCCTGCTCTTCCTCATCATCACTTCCTTCTTCTATTTCTTCTTCCTCCTCTTCTTCACTACTTTCTTCCTCTTCCTCAATCTCATCTCCACACTCATCAAGTCGAGCTTGATGTTGTCGAGCCCAATTCCCATGTTGTTAAGTATAGTGTCATTGATGAAGTGGATCAGCACAAGCTTATCCGCATTAAGTCTGTAGCTGAACTCACGAGCAATCTTGCATACAAGTCGGCCAGATGGGAGTGAATCATCTCTTCTAATAGTGTGTGCAATCTATACTATCTGTAGCAGAGCGAACATAGGCAGGCATAGCTTATCTCCCTGGCCAGCTCTATACAGAAAGTCCACCACCAAACGAGTGCATTTGGTACTGTTGCCCCACCTATGATACATAATATATGTGAATATGAGGTGGATCAGGCAGAAATCGTCTGTCAATTTAGTCGATGGGAGGTAATTGTCTCACTTCCATTGAGCTAGTCGGCCATAAAGAAACCGCGTGCGGTGATCTCTTTCTTGAATACTATTGAGATGCGATTCACTAACATGCACCTCGCCACGTGGAATCCCCATAATTCAGGCTATCACACCAACATCGACAGTGGCTTCCTACCTTCCCATGGGGATAGTAAATTGTAAAGGCTCCAGCAGTGGATCCTGTATGTGAGCGTAGAAGGCTCGGACAATGCTCTCACACGCACATGACTTGCCTTCAAATATGGGACCCCACCCGGAGTCCAACAGGAGATCGATCACCGGATATAGCCCGAATAGCCTTTCGTCAACATGTTCTTCAAACGCCACTTTACCGCCCTGGAACCTACCGTGTCCGATGCAAATGGTAGAACCATTTCGAATGGGATCTGGGGATCAAGATCTCGCTTCGTTCTTCGCTCTCTCGCGACACTAGCGCTAGCCTCGGCACTTGTCTGCTTCTTTGAATGGGTAGGGTGGGTAAGCCTCGCTTCATCCACGGGCGCCCTCTTCTTTCCCATGAGGGAAAGGAGCAATGAAAGCGAGAATATGACGGCAACTAACTCGAAGAAAGCCATGAATGTAGAAAAAGGCTTGGATATAGAAGTGAATGGGAAGGTTTGGGAGATTTGAGACATAAAGATGGGTTTGAGTGCTGAAATGAGAAGAAATAAAGGGGATTGAAGGTAATAGGAGATGGGTTTGAGAGAATGGTGGAGGTGGGTGTGAGAAAAGGAAGAAGATGAAGTTTGTGATGTATGGAAGAGAGATTTGAAAGGGGAAATAGGATTTTTGAGGGATTTGAAAGCTTGGGTTGGGTGAAAATGGGGAAAAATAGGGCAAAGGGGTGTAAATAGAGGGTCCCGCATGGAATACATGGCCCCACACGAGTGTACAAGGGCGGCAGGCCGCCGAACCCACGAACCCGCCATGGTCTGCTGGAGTGGGTAGTGGTGCGCCGCCCTGAGTCAGTGGCCAAACCCCTCCTGGGGTGGGGGAAATGTGCGGGGGACCCCCTAGGTCCCACCAATTTGTGTGGTTTAGGCCCCTCGTCTGTTTGAGGTGGTTTCGAGTCCCAATGAGTGTGTATTCACACTTTTCGGGTCATTGGAGTGTGGAATTTATAGAATTATCATCCAAACCCGTTGATCGACGGTCTAGAAAGGAATCGAGATCATTTCACATGTCACAGATGCATATAGGTCACATTTCGAGGGTCAGTTTCGCCCGTCGGTGAAACTTGAAATCCTATAATCATTTCTACATTTTATCACCTCCATCTAAGTCAGAGTACGTTGGTGTGCATCGTGTTACCATAACCTAGGTCCTCTTTAATCCAAATCATGCTTTAATACCAACTTGTAACGTCCCAAAATCGGGGGTCGAGCAGAAGCTCAACTCCTGAGTTCCAACGCATCACTTATGCAACATAGATAATGATGTTTAAATGTTGTCCTTATTAGTGCATTAAACATGAGTGGGATTATACTAAAATAGCATATCATACTCTAAAAATAATTAAGTTAAGCCAGCGGAAGACTGAGATAGGTATATAATGTATATAAGTGTTTCTTAATCCCCAAAGTATGAGTATGTTACCAGGCTAAATATATACATGTGTTGATCCAAAATTTATAAAACACTAAAATGTAAATGTCTAACTAATCCTTATAGTCCCTACAATCCCATCGATCAGTACATGGTCTACATAGACCCGCCTAATAGCTGAACATAGGAGAATTCTTCCTCCACGTCTATGAAACCCCAAACAGCAGCATAAACATCGTCACCACCTGCATCTACAACAGTGTCTAGTTGGTGTTTTAAAACACTGTCCCAGAGTAGGAGTGAGTGATCAACTTAGTGGTACTATAAAGTAAAGGTTAACATGTTATCAATTCAGTCAAGTAATAATGATAAAGCAATACAACAAACATTCCCTAACAAATCTGGTTAATGCAAGGATGATATGTGGTAATGATGCACGCTCTCGCCTACACTCCCACAACGACACCATCTCACGGTCACACATGCTACTCCTACTATGCCTTCATCGCCTAAGCACATGCAGTGCGATGCATGATCGTGTTAGCAGAGTACTTGATTAGGCCTATTCATATAGTAGATTCGGGAAGCTAAGGTACATCCCTTTTATCATTTACTCAAACGATGATCCATCTAGGGTTGTCAATCCTAGTTAATCACATACGATGCTAAGTTATAGGGCAACATCACCCCTAATTTGAAAAGTAGTGGATATACAAGTTCAGGTTGTTATGGGAGGCTGTCACCTCGACGTAGGCCTAGTTTATACTTGAGGTCACTACAAAAAGGCTCGTCACCTTAGCATAGGCTGACAGGTCGAATACAATGTCTCATACCATCGTATTCGACTCACGATTTTGAGTGACACTAAGGGGAGGCTCGTCACCCCAGCGTAAGCCGACAGCTCGACCATGGTGTCTCATACCACCATGCCTGGCTCATGAGTCTTAGCGGATCGTGGTACCAAGGTTGAAATGGGCTTTACATTGGTAAGTGGTACCTTATATTCAAGCAGTAACGTCCATACATGGTGAATATACAATAAGTCAATCGGGTTATTTGACATATTTGATTGGTACGAGCGCACACTGAATTAATCGACATGGAGCACATAAGCACTCCACGTGGCCTAACCATTATTGACAATCTTCATACGACTCAGATTCATCGAACGTATCCAATGTGGCGAATCTAGTTCGGCCACTCAACCGAGATTCATTACTGATTGCCTGGACTACGTAGCAGTCTCAATCATATTCAACGCAATAGACAATCACATGTGATAATCATAACAGCATTTAGTAAACAATTCAAATACAATAATCATTTGAGCATTTATCAAACACATAAAGCATGTTACTATACATAGGATATTTTTATACATAAATCACGTATGTGAAATTAAGGTTACATGAATTAATTTATACATATAGATAAGGTAGTTGAGAATCCTATCTCAGCACCCTTAATAATTACAATTCATCAAACCATTACTCATTCAGGCATTTTATCGAACACTTAGCCTACACATTACAACATATATGCCCTAACTTAGTTATAGCATATATTATGGCAAATCCTTTCACAAAAGAGTTGTAATACATACAAAAATTATGTATTCTATGTTAATAGTCATGACAAGCACAAATCATGATTTCATATTCATTCGAACATTTCAAAGAACACATGGAATGCATCTTATATTCACATAGTTCACACACATATATAAATTATCAAATACATCATAACTAAGATCATATAGTAGCAATCAAGTCAAACATAAATCATTAGCTAATATTGAAAGCCTTAAAAATCATAACCTAAATGTTTATATTCTGCACCTTTTGTCGGTACGCCCGTTGCGAACTCAGTTCGTACAGAACGTCTCCATCTACAGCACGATGGCTACCTAAACATTGAAATAGGTTAGCTATTTCACCGATTTCTCTATTTGGATTCCTAAAACAGATTAGGGTTAGGATTTCTTACCCAAAAACAAAGTTGGATTCGATGGTGTAGCGACACGGGAGAAATGATTCGGTACGTGGAGTGGTGAGAGTGAATCCCAACAACAATCTCCTAGTCTCTCACTCTCTTCTATTCACTCTTTTCTCCTCTTTTCTCTCTTCTCTCTTCTATGCTTAGGAAAATTCGTATAGAATGAGAGAGGGGTGGGTTTGGGGCATTATATAGGCCCAGAAGTGATGTCAATGGCCCCAGGGCCATGGTATACTTAGGTTATAGCCAAATGGCATTTGTTTTAGGCCAACATAGCTCATCCGGAGGTCCATTATTCACATACGGTCTGAAGAAAGTTTCCTGATAATAGATTTGTACCAGGTTAAGATTTCGGTCCAATCGAATTAATGGATCGATCGTGGGGGACCCATTGCAGTTCAACAGTCACCGTTACTCGATCAGGGCCACAAGTATGCTGACATATGCAGGGAAATTTCCCTGATCCATGGGTAAAGTTGGCTCAGAAACTGACGGTCTGAAACCTTAAATTTGGCTCCCAAGTGAACGGCCCAATTTACTTAAGTTTGAGTTTATTTTCTAAGGATATTCGTATTTCTCACACACTTTACTCAGGGCTCTAGTTGTGCGCTTCTAAATACTATTTAGACTTGATTACTACAATGGTTGTCAAGCCTAGTAAGGTGGTTATAACCTTATAGTTTCACAGTCATCAGACTTTCAACGCGCGATCCAGGTCCAATATAGAGTTTTAATGTGTTCCCAAGAACAACTGGGTTTTGAGACTGATCCTAGGTTTTTAGGAAATGTTAAGTAGTGATTATAACAGTTTTGGGTCTTACAGTTCATATAAAAAGTGGTTTGAGCTAATTTATCGATTAATTCAGTTTAGTACTTAATTAATTTCATCCAATTTCTAAAGGATTTGGTTCTTAGTGTTTTATGCTTGAGGTAGTACTCGGGTCTTTGAAAGAATTCTTTTGAGAGTATCCAAGACGATAAAATCTACCGGATAGTTGAATTTGTCAACTTGGACCAACACATCCTTAATTATCTCTCTCGGCCCACGAATTGAGCGACCAACAAGTTGTAATGTGGTCCGGGTGGGTTTTAATTCTCCTAGACCCCATTGTTTGTAGACCGAGTAAGGGATCAGATTTACGTTCGCTCCTATGTCAAGAAGTGAGTGCTCAATCTGATAGTTCCCAATTACATAAGGGATGGTTGGGCTACGAGGATCTTTATATTTCTGTGGTACATCTTGCTTGAGGATGGCACTCACTTTTTCCCTTAGAAAAATTTTCTTTTTAATACTTTACCACCTCTTGGTTGTGCATAGATCTTTTAGAAATTTGGCATATGAAGGAATTTGTTTCACAGCATCCAGGAGAGGGAAGTTGACCTTCACTTGTTTAAGCACCTGTAGAATGTCCTAAGAGTTAAAGAGAGATTTTGGTGCAATCAACCGTTAGGTGAATGGAGCAATCGGCTTGGTCAGAGGTTTCGGTTCTAATCCATGTGGAGCAATGCTAGGTCTATCCTTTATTTCTTCTTCTGAGTCCTTGGACTCTTTAGTCCTTACTGGAATAGATTTGTCAATTATTTTTCCACTCCTAAGAGTGGTGATAAACTTGGCTCGCTCTATTTGATTTGAAGAGCTTGGATCACTAATTTCGTATTGCAATTTTTGGATTAGGAAGAGGTTGAGCCGGTAGGATCCTTTTCTCCCCAATTAAATTTTTTATCTCACGCCCTTGTACAACCTTTGAAAGGTCTTGATGGGTTTGCAATATACTCTGATTGATATGCTCTTAGTTTTAAATATGTTTCCAAACCAGATCCTCTTGAGGTTTCCCTTGATTCGAGAATTAAGTAGGGATTCCTTGAGGAGTAGCCGTTTGTCCATTCCTCCGACTAAAGTTCGGATGATTTGTCCAACTAGGATTGTATGTGTTAGAGATGAGTCCAATGAAAGGTCTTTAGTAGTTGTTCACGGCATTTGATTGCTCGTTCAGTACCTCATAAAAAGCAGGTATCGTTGGGCAATTTTCAGTTGTTTGTATGTTGCAAGCACAAATACTACAAACAACTTCCTTAACCTTGTCCTTCTTAAGTTCCATGGCCTCGACCTTCCTTATGCAACTGGCCACTTTATCATTTATATCATCATCCTCTTTCAGTAAGTATATTCCACCCCTCTCCCTTGCTTACATAGGCTTAGATGTTGTGTTAGGTTTTGGAGAGATGTCTCATGATTGTGCGGTTTCAGTGAGTTTGTCAAAGTATATTCCACCCCTCTCCATTGCACATCGTCTCGACGAATTGGCGCATGAAAGATGTAAGCCCATCGTGGATGAAAGTTGTTATGTGCCACGTTTCAAAACTGTGTTGTGGGCATGAACTGACGAGATCCTTAAACTGCTCCTAACATTGGAAGAATATTTCATCTTCCTTTTAGGCGAAGTTCATGATCGACTTCCTGATGATGTTCGTCTTATGGTATGGAAAAAAATAATTTATGAACTCCTTTATCATGTCATTCCATGTGCCAATAGATCGCGGACATAGTGAGTGCAACCACGTCTTAGCTTTTTCTTTTAAGGAGAAAAAAAAGAGTTTTAGCCTGACCATGTCTTCGGACACATTAAGAAAGTATAAAGTGGCTATAACCTCATCAAACTCTTGCAAGTGCAGGTATGGACTTTTATATTCAAGTCCAAGGAACTTTGGAAGAAGTTGGATCACTCCAGGCTTTATATCCATGTGTCCTATGTTTTTTGGAAAAACCATACAGGAAGGGGTGCTCACCTCGCTGGTTTTAAGTAATCACCTAAAGTACGAGGCGGGGGGGCATGGTGCACCTCATTTTCATCCTGGACTTCCGCAACCCAAGGTTGCGATTGATTTACATGTTGATTCATAACCATAACCTCAATTAACTCTATGGATTTTGAGTGGTGTCTAATCCTATGATGGATGGATAACCCCTCAACTAATCCTCACTCACTTAAGAGACGTTGAGTGTTGTTACAGATCCACTTGGGCATGAAACGCTCTTAGCCCTCAATTTCAGAATCTAACCTAAATCTAGAAAGAAAGAAGGGAAATAGAAAGAAGGAGAGAATTAGAAAGAAGTTACCAAATTAGAAGTTTCTATATTGGGATCCTACAAAAGAAAAAGGAAAGCAGTTAGTTTCTAAAAAGGAAATAAGGAAAGCAACCTAGTTTCTAAAAAAAATGAAAAAGGAAAGTTTCTAAAAACAGAAAATAGAAAGTTTCTAAAAAAAAAAGTTAGTTTCTAAAAACAAATTAGGAAAGTTTTTATCCTACAATTAGAAAGTAGTTTCTAAAAAAAAAAAACAGAAAAGGAAAGTTTTTAAACCTAAAATTAGAAAGAAAAGTTAGTTTCTAAAATAACTCAGAAAAAACCCTAACCTAAAAATAGAAAGTAGAAAAATCCTAATCTTAACCTAATTCTAAAACTAGTCAATCTCAAAAAATGCAACGGTTAGTCCCCAGCAACGGCGCCAAAAACTTGTTCACAACCCCAAGTATAGGGTTGCTATGTAGTAATAATCTCGGTGAGACTGAGGTCGAATCCACAAGGACTGAACTTGTACGTTTCTGAAAGTAACTAGAACTAGAACTAGAAGAATATGTGAATCTAATTCTGAAGTAATTGAGAGAGTAATTATGATTAAAGTAATTAAAACTTGTAAATTTAAAGGTAGGAACTAGGGTGCCAAGGATCCACTTGTAGCTCTTGGGATGCTACCTTACTTTGATTCAAAAAGCATAATTGGAATTAAAGTCATATCCTATCCAATTGGAAGATAAAGCAATTAAATCAAATCTAACTTTCATTAACCTAATTCTCAATGGAGGGGAATTGTGAAGGTTGGAAGGGATTCCATCACCAAACCATGCCCAAGAGAAGATGGCAAACAACAGGATTTACCAATCCCACAATCTCAAAATAGGAAGAAGAAGATACTCAAAGCTATTGCAGATCTATTATAACTTGAGTCACAATAAACCAATAAAAACTAAAAGTATTCCTTAAAAATCAAATTACAATCCATGAAGTTCAACATAAACATGAATCAAAGCAAAGAAAACATCTAAATCATGCTACAAGCTTCACCTCGTAGCCCTAACTAAGAGGTTTAGCCAACCATAGACATGATTGAACCAAAGTCTCTTAAATAAAACATAAAAATAACTAAGGAAGAAGAAGAAAAACTCTTAGTGACGGCTTCTCCACCCTTTTACTTCACACCTCAAACCCTAGAAGATGCCTATGAACATCTTAGGGACTCCTGTTTATAGTTTTACAACTCTAACTTTCGCACCGAGTTGGAAAAATCCGGTAACCGCCTCAAATTTGCACAGTCTGTGTGATGTCCGCGTAACCTTAGACGAGTCGAGGAAAACCTTTGATTCGTCGAGGGCACCTTCGACTGGTCGTGAAAAGTCTTTGAATGGTCGAGGATCGTGTGAAATTAAAAGTTCATGTTGCTGGAGTTCGAGTCGAGGAATCTTCGACAAGTTAAGTAGGAGCCTTAGACTGGTCGAAGGAGGGCTTAGACGGTCGAAACATGTAGATTTTTAGGGTTCTTTTTCTTCACTTCAAGTCTTCAATTCTCTTCATTCCTCACTTAGTTTTCTTGGATCTTTGACATGTGAATTCTTCATCTTTTGTCCCATAAGATCCATCCTTGCTTTTGTGATTCTTGAGCGTTAAATCCATGCTTTTAACATTATTTTTAATCCAAGCTCTTAAATTTACCTTGCAACACAAACATGATTAAAATAGAACATTAAGCATTATTATGTTCATAAAACTAAGTAATAAATGGGGGATAATATGTAATATTTGACATTCAACAGGAGCAATTACTACACTCACGTGCCCAATAGAACAAGACGCCCATTCGATCATCACTGCGGATGAAATGCCTTCTTCGATCACAATTCCTCCATAATAATTATGAGCAGGTGTTGTTCTAGCAATACCATAATTGTCGACAGAGAAATTGGATCATCATTGATTACACCAAAAAATTTATAAGGTGAACAACGCGGAATAATTTTTCAAAGACCGAATCACATATGGTAGTATGGTTCGTAGGCGATTTGCAATCAAAAATTCAGAACTGAGTTCATATGCACCCGGTCGGGATCATAGATGAAGCGGTTCAGTTGGCGGGTAAGGCAGAAATGCATCTTGTAAGATTCCTTACTCAGCCTTATCCTTCGACTCGACCTCCCATGACGGGTCCCATGTAGGATACAACATTGTCCTAAGAAAAGGAACCAATAGGAGAGCATTCTCAACATCCTAAAACTACAAACTGTAACACAGGGAACGGTCCATCTAGACCCTAAATAACAACAACCATTTCTACTGGTCTAAGATAAATCACGAACTCATATGATCAGCCACAGCCTGACCACTGCTATCGATGTGGCCAACCGAGTCACTTATCAAATAGTTTCCCTCAGTGACAAGTGAAAAACCTCACCAGTAATGATGGTGGCGCTAAGAACACGAAAGAAGACCTAAAAGATTATGAGTTAGGGCATGTCATAGATGTCAAAGTTGATGAAGAATATTGGGTTTCGTAAGATCATTGTGAGTCGGTAGTCGTAAGGTGACTACGGTATGCACCAAGGAAGGAAGTAAATCCACAACGACACAACATCTTTTGAATAAGGTGTACAGTAAATTGAAAAGTCTGCGATGTGATCATCAACAATGGGAGCAGTGAGAACATCGTCTCCAAGGTCATGGTGGAGAAGTTGCAACTAAAAAAGGAGCGTCATCCCTCCCCATATATGATCGGCTGGATTATTAAAGTCAACGAGCGAAGGTAATTGAATAATGCACTATTTCTTTTCAATTGGCAAATACTATAAAGACCAAGTAGTATTAACGACGTTGTTGACATAAAGGTCTATCACATTTTACTCAGCCAACCATGGCAATCCTATTGTGGCGCCACTCATAGAGGATGAAATAATGTGCATATTTTCATTAAGGAAAGTTTGAAAACCATACTAGCCCATATGGATCCAGAGGAGCCACCCGAAACTTCTAAAGTGGAGGGGCTTTCGCTCTTAACCATATGTGATTTTGTGGTGGAATCCAAAGAAATGGCACATACTTATGCATTAATTATAAACGGGAAAGAACTCAAGCTCACCATCATTCATGAGAAACAAAAACCTTTGCTACATGAATTCACAGACATTTCGCCCGACGACCTTCCCGATGGATTACCTCCCATGCGAAACAATCAGCACCATATTAACCTTTTCCCCTTGTCCATCTTACCCAATCATCCTTAATATCGGATGAGTCCGAAGAAGTACTATATTCTGTAAGGACAAGTGGAAGAATTGATCCATAAGCATCTAATTATAAAAAGCATGAGTTCATCCATTGTATCGGCCCTATTCACTCATAAGAAAGATAGGAGTAAGCTCATTTGTATCGATAATTGAGAGATTAACAAGATCACCATAAAATATAGGTTTCCTATACCATAGTTGGATGATATATTAGACATGCTTAAGGGTGCAAAATTATTTTCTAAATTGAATTTAAGGAGTGGCTACCATCAGATCCGAATATGGTTGGGTGATGAGTGGAAGATAACTTTTAAGACCAAGAACGTGTTGTATGAATGGTTGGTCCTGCCATTCGATCTTTCGAACGTACCTAGTACATTCATGAAGTTAATGAAGTTCTGAAACCATTCATTGGGCAGTTCGTAGTAGTCTACTTCGATGACATTTTGATATACAGTTAGGACGAAGCAAGCCATATAGAACACCTCAACAAGTCCTTGAAGTGCTAACTAAAAATAAGTCATATCTCAATCTTAAAAAAATACAAATTTTCGATAGATAACCTGCTATTTTTGGTCTTTATTGGGACATCCACGAGCATTTAGGTGGACGAAAAAAGGTGAGAGCCATTATTAGTGCACTCACCATGCACACATATTTGTCAATCACGTGACTAATTGTATTAAGTAGTCGGATGAGTCCTTGGAAAAAGAAGACCGACGATGCAACTAGAGTAGAAGAACAAGCTACAAGTTTAAGAAAAGAAAAGCTTCTACGATCTAGATCCTACATATAGATGTCCTTGACTAATAAATAGGAAAACCTTCTTAGATCATCTATATAAACCATTCTAACCTTATAAGTTCCACCATTATAGAGAGAGTTGGCTTTGAGAAAGTTTAAGTTGTTGAATGAATCATAAGATAAGTAATTAAAATAGAAAAATCTGTCCTAATTCGGTAGGAGGAGGTGCCACCAAATGGCACCTTCGGTAGTACCGAAGATACTTTTGGTACCACCGAAAGTGCTTAAAATAGTCCAGCCGCTTTCAAAGATAATTTGGTACCACCGACTGGAAATTCGGTCCCACTGACTCCTACCGATGTACAAATTTCGGTACTACCGAAAGTGAAAAATATCATCTAGCAACTTCGCGATCTAATTCGGTACCATTGAGTGATATTTCGGTACCACCGACTATATTTCGATACTACCGAATGTTTACTCGGTAGCACCGAAAACTAGTCATTATAGATCCATTGGGCCCTTTTCTCTATAAATATAGGACCCAAAACTTTGTGGAAAGTGCGGATTAGGCATTTTAGAGTCTCTAGTGTATCTTAAGCTTCTCCTACCCAGCTTAGACTCTATTCACAAGAGATTCATACTTCCCTATTGAGATTTCTCACTATAATGAGCATTCAAAGCTCCTATTATGAAGAACATGATCTTTAGCCTGCTCTAGAGTATAGAGAGCGAACCTATTAGTAAATCCTCAGTCTTTATAATGCTCTAGAGTATCCATCAGTTGAATCCCCTAGGAAATCCATTCATATCCTTTGATAGGAGATTTAACCAACTCCCATTACCTTGGTAACCGTTATAGAAACATCATAAGCAAGGTTCTTGATCGTGAAGCTGAAATAGTAGGTAAACTACAACATAGTGATCGAGGGAGCATTAGGGAGCTGTTTCGAGTGAGAGAGAGTAAAGATCAAACAACCCAATACAAGTTATAAAAGCGGACTCAATCTAATAAGTAAGTGTCATTGTTAAGAGTCCACAAGTTAGTCTCTATCCTCGTGTAGGATTGAGGCTAAGAGTTTACTATTAACAAACTCATGTAGGTTCCTAGTGTGGGACCTTGGCCTATGTACCTAAATCATAGATGTCTATTGTGGGACCTTGGTCGGTATGCCTAAACTTAGGTGCCTAGTGTGGGACCTTGGCTGTGGGACCTAAACGTGGGTGCCTATTATGGGACCTTGGCCGTGGGGTCTAAATGTGGGTTCTTAGTGGAGGACCCTTGATCGTATGAAGAGTATAAATTGTTAAGTCCGTGTGCAAGGCTGTAAAGGTTAATAGTGAATCTGATTTAAAACCATTCATAGTGAAATCCGACACACTCTAGGAGAGAGTGCGATTCTCGAGAGTGGAGTTGGCACATAGCCGAACCATTATACCTCTATGTATTTGGCATTTTCATTTGCGCATTTGTTTAATCATGTTTATATATGTTTGAATGCTTGATAGTTTATACATGATTAGATAAATGCTTAAGATTGATTGGTAACACATTCTACACACAAGTCACAATGGTATAGGTTAGTTACACTATTTGCATATATTGAGTAGCCTATGTGATTAGATCCTCTATAGGCTTGGAAGCCTTTAGAGTAATGATTGCCTTACTCAGTTTAATTAATAAATAGTTTGTATTAGGCCATTAGGATTTTTAAATTGACAAAATATTTGAAAAGTCCTATTCACCCCCTCTAGGACCCTTAGACTATTCCATACTTCTACTACGGCGGTCTAAATCATAATTTCAATTGGTATGAAAGCGAGGTTCCTCTTGAAGGGTTTAACAACCTATATAAAGATCTTGACAAAAGTAGTAATTATGGATGACAAAGAGATAAATGAACATCAAATCAATGAGGAAAAAGAAGAAGAATAAGAAAAAGAGAGTATACACGATGCCTATGATCAACTTTACATACATAGCATTAGTATCCTCAGAAAACTTGGCATTTCAGAAAGTAAAAATAAACAATTGCAAAAAGACCTAGATGAGACATTAGGAATAAATACACAAATGATAAATGATCTTCAGTAATATCACATCAAAAATGACAAGCTTGAAAGAGCCTCATCATCCCTTAACTCTGAAAATCAGAAACTAAATAAACAGATTGAATTTTTAGAATCAGAAAATGAAAAACTCAAGAATGAAAACCATAAACTTAGATTCGATTTAGAAAAGTTAAAACAATCTATTGAACCTAGTTACAAATTTTCACAAAGTAGTGAAAAACTAGAAAAACCTCTTGGGATGGTAAGAACACATAAGGACAAAAGAAGTTTGGGTTATGAAATCAGCAAATCAAGGCCTGTTCCTGAAATCAGTAAATCAAGGCTAGTTCCTGCATCACTTGAGATCAAGAAAAATATTGTATCTGGAAGCAATACAAAGAACACTCCAATCTGTCATTCTTGTGGAGACTTGGGACACTGCAAATTTGAATGTCTTACACCTTGTAGGTCTCACTCCACTTCCTGGTTGAACCATATAGGAAAATTCAAATCAACCGGAAAAATAATATAGAGAACAAAGAGTCCTTCAAAGCATACATCAAATGAAGGAAGAAAATACCCTACTCCACCCAAAATGACTAAGAGGATGGAGGAATTGATGAATCAAGTAGCTCAACTGAATCAAAAAACCAAAGAATTGATGAAACAAGGAAATCTAGTTGAGTTACCCAAAAAATCCAAAAAGTCCTAAGATGAGAACAAAGCCACATCTCCAAAAGCGAATGTCACAAAGTGGGTTGTAAAGAACAAGAACAATTGCCTTATAATTCATACTGCAATAAGGCAGACAATAGTTCTAAGTGGTATCTTGATAGCAGATGCTCCAGGCATATGACTGGAGATCGGACCCACTTCTGTGACTATTCAGAATTTGATGGTGGGTCAGTCACATTTGGTGATGGGAGTTCCGCAAAGATTGTTGGAAAAGGGACAATAGTTGGGCCTGGTTTGCTCAAAATTGAGGATGTTCTTTGTGTAAAAGGATTAAAACTTAATATCCTAAGCATTTCCCAAATCCGTGACAAAGAACACTCAGTCACATTCTCCAAAGTTATGTGTAAGATCTCAAATCTCATGGGAAAACTTATCACGAAAGGTCTTCGTACAAGTGATACTACTATGTAATTGAAAGCAATGACGAAAGTGTCTCATCTACAAAATGCCACACGACCTTAAACGACGAATCCAAGTTATGGCACCAAAGACTTAAACATGTCCACTACAGGAATTTAGCTAAACTAAGCTCAAAGAATTTGGTGAGAGGTCTCCCTAAGATCAGGAAGAAGGAAAAGATTGTATGTGGTGATTGTCTTAAAGGCAAGCAGATAAAGGTAAGATGTAAAAAGACAACCACCGTAGCAACTTCCAAACCACTTGACCTTTTACACATGGATCTAGTGGGACCTACCAAAGTCGAGAGTCATGGGAAAAAGAGATATTTTCTAGTGGTAGTGGATGATTACTCCAGATATAATTGGGTTACCTTTCTTTGGGAAAAATCTGATGCATTTGAAGAATTCAGGAAGATGGCAAAATGACTTTAAAACGAAAAAGGATATTGTATAAGTCATATTAGGAGTGATCATGGTGGGGAGTTTAAGAATGATCGATTTGAATTGTACTATAATAAAAATGGAATTCGACACGAACTCTCAGCTCCAAAAACACCCCAACAGAATGGAATAGTTAAAAGAAAGAACTGGGTATTACAGGAAATGGGCTCAGTTATGCTTAAAAGTAAAGATATGGCTAAAAGTTTCTGGGCTGAAGCTGTCAATACTACCTGCTATATAATTAATAGGGTATATCTTAGAGCAAGATTAAATAAGACTCCATGTAAACTATAAAGTGGAAAACAGCCTAGTGTAAAATATTTTCGTGTCTTTGTTAGTAAATGCTATATTCTTAAAGATAGAGAACATCTATGCAAATTTGACTCTAAAAGCGACAAACAGATTTTTCTAGGATATTTTATAAACAGTCGCACTTATAGAGTGTACAATTTAAGGACACTAATTATTCAAGAATCTGTCAATATGGTTGTTGATGACCAACCACATGATAAGAACAGTCCTGAAATTGATATTGAGGATGAAGTAGACATGCTTAAAATAGGTAAATCACATAACAAAGTCACTTCACCTCATGAACCTCAACCGTTAAACAACTTGCCAGTCATTAAGGATCATCCCATCAATCAAATCATTGGAGATCCTACTAATGGCGTGAAAACTCGACACCAGTTTGAAGGTATTTTTAGTCATCTGTGCTTCACTTTTTAAATTGGGCACAAAAATGTTATAGAAGCTCTCCAAGATGAGTTTTGTATTGCAGCTATGCAAGATGAGCTCCTATAATTTGAAAGGAATGAAGTGTGGCAGCTAGTTCCCAGGTCACTTGATACTAACATCATCAGAACAAAGTGGATTTTCAAAAACAAGTCTGATGAATCTGGGAATGTAGTAAGAAATAAAGCAAGAATCGTAGCACAAGGCTACTCATAAATTGAGGGCATTGATTTCGATGAGACATTTGCCCCCATAGCTCGCATCAAGTCCATAAGAATTCTTATGTCTGTTGCATGTGCGTTAAAATTTAAATTATTCCAAATGGATGTCAAAAGTGCCTTCCTCAATGGTGTACTTGAGGAAGAAGTATACGTCGAACAACCAAAAGGATTTCTAGATCCTAAGTATCCTCAACACATATACAAATTGAGTAATGCGCTTTATGGACTAAAGCAAGCACCCCAAGCATGGTATGAGCGTTTGATGCAATTTTTGTTAGATCACCATTTTTATAGGGGGAGTTTTGATAAAACACTATTCATGCAACAGACTGAAAATATCTTGCTCATTGCCCAAATTTATGTGGATGACATAGTTTTTGGATCCACTTGTGAAGATGCTGCTCATGGATTTGCTGAATTGATGAAATTTGAATTCAAAATGAGCATAGTTGGTGAGCTAAATTTCTTTCTGGGATTACAAGTGAAATAATTGGCAAATGGAATATTTGTATGTCAGTCCAAATATGCAAAAGATTCGATAAAAAGATTTGGACTTGACTCTAGCCGCACTCAGAATACTCCCATGAGCACCACTCTCAAACTTTTTAAAGATATCAATGGGAAGAGTGTGGATCAACACTTGTATCGCAGTATCATAGACAACTTACTCTACCTAACCGCGAGTCGGCCTGACATTGCGTTTAGCATTGGTGCATGTGCTAGATTTCAAGCAGATCCTAAAGAATCACACATATCCGCGGTAAAGCGAATTATACGATTTGTGGCTGGGACTACTGACTTTGGCCTATGGTACCCATTTGACACATCTACTATCATTACTTGGTATTCAGATGCCAATTGGGCCGGAAACATTGATGATCACAAATCCACTAGTGGCGGTTGTTTCTATATCAAAAATTGTCTTCTATCATGGCACACTAAAAAGCAAAACTCGATCTCATTGTCTACTGCTGAAGCCGAATACGTTGCAGCCGGTAATTACTGCGCACAACTTCTATGGATGAAACAAATGTTGATGGATTATGGCATTAAACAATCTACAATGACACTATTTTGTGACAATACAAGTGTCATCAATATCTCAAAAAATTCAATTCAACATTCTCGAACAAAGCACATAGATATCCGACGTCACTTTATACATGAAACATGTGCCGACCGAGCAACAATTGGCCGATATTTTGACAAAACCACCGGATGCCAACAGATTTAGAGATCTTCAAAAATCTGTTGGAGTTTGTGTGATCTAACATCACTTAGGGGTCCACCATACTTAACTGTCATATTTGAGGAATCTTAGCCTAAGTATTAATTTTTGAACATATATGTATATTCAGTTTTTTATTCTTGAGCTTATTCATATTTTTGGACATATATGTTACCGATTTTAGTGTCTTATGGATGTACAAAATACTTATGAAAAATATATATTTGTACATCAATTTTGACATTTTTTGACCTTTAGTAGCACCGAACTGACTGTCGGTGGTACTGAAATCAGGCGAGTGTGCCTATATAAGTCATTTCTCTTAGAATGCCCCTTTTTGCCCTAACTAATGTTGGTTTCCCTTAAACTTCGGTTGGAGGTTTCCCTACTAAAATCAACCGTTTGAAAGGCATTCCTCAGGTATTTTCCTTCTATTTATTCCTTTCTTTAAAGTTATTCTTTTTTTTTTTTTACTCCACCCGTGTTGTCTCTACTCCATTTCTTTATGGAAGGTCAAGATTATTCTCCTCCAAGGGAGGGACGCACCAAAAAGAAACATGATCAGGGAGAATCTTCTAGCACCAAGATGAAACTATGTGCCCCAAAAAGAGGTCGAAGTATTCGTCAAAATACTTGACCTTCCGGTCCCAAAAAAGATCCCTCTCCTTCGAGTCACATCACGGCCTGTTTTGCCTCTCAGAAAATCATATGTGAACGGAATGTCGATGCCTCTTGTCTCGAACCATATAATGTCTATGACATTCTTCATAACCATGGTTGGGATCCCATTTTGTCTTTCGGAGGGGAAGTTGATGTCAACCTAGTTAAAACCCTTTTGTCTCATTGCACCCAGCCAGGCAACCATGACTCCCTTGCTATTACGGTCAACTATCGTGGGAGAACTTTTCATAGTACCCTGCCAGAATAGCTTCCTTGATCAAAATTCCTATTTGTGTACTCGTCTAAGCTCGATATGAACGCTGGTGAAAAATGCATTGTTTGGACCGAATTTCTTTGTAATGGTCAAAATATTGAGTGGAGTAAAAGTAATGCTCTTTGAGCTATTGCAATGTCCAATGACTATCGCATTTTGCATCTTATATTTGTGTCCAATGTATATCCTCGGTCAGGTAATTATACAGAACCTACCTCGTACATGGTCGAAACTCTATATAAACTTGGAACGGGGGAACCAATGTGTCTTCCCACAATAATATTCCATCAAATTGTGTCGACCTTTGAGTCAAATACCAATGGAATACCGTTTGAACGGTTGCTAAGTCGGTTAGCTAACCAATTCAGGATAAAGGGAAATGAGGGCGAAGTTCTCACCACCCCCAAAGTCACAGCTCTCAGCATTACAAGAATGTAACTTCCAGCTGGACATGGGACGAGACCTCAGGCTGAGGATGATCACCTCCAAAAGAGGTTCTTGTGCCTATCGAAGATGTTGCAGCTGCACATCCTGCTCCTTCTGCCTCCTTAGACAAAACACTCAACACTCTCAGAGAGCAACAAAAGGAGATCATTGAACGCCAGTCCAGATTGGAAAGAATGGTTCATTCCATTCAGAGGACTGTGCAACGCATTGCAGCTCATCTTTCTTGTCACCAGGATGATTCCATGGAGGTAGGGTGTCACGCCCCAAACCCAGAAATCAGATTCACAGGAATCTCAATCGTCGAATCCGGTGCCGACAGCCCCCGTAGTACTCCATTCTCGGCTCCTAGCGTCCATACGCCAGATTCCGATACTGGGATCCTACAAGGGAGATTTTTTTTGTACATTTAACTCGTAATAAGCATAACCACAAGATTACCCAATTCACAAAGGCAACATCATCATCATATATCCACTAATATAATAATTTGATTACAATGCTGAAAGGGAAATACATAAATCGAAAATTAAGCTCCAGAAGGCCGCTGCATGCTCCAAGCTCAACATTGCTGTAACTTAACATCACCTGCACGCATCTATCGTGCATAAGCTTATAGAAAGCTTAGAGGATAGTGTAAGTGTGTGCACAAGGTAAGTGTCAAGTATTCAACGCAGTGTCATAATCATATAATGTCGAACTAAACGCAAATGTCATGAATCATACGTTATCAGGGTAAGCGAAAATACTGACGAGTCCATGAGTCAAATAATATCAGAATGTGCAATACAGATCAACTATACAAATGAGGAACAATATCAGAATACACGATATAGATTAACTATACAAATGAGGAACAATATCAGAATACATGATATAGATTAACTAAACAAATGAGGAACAATATAAGAATACGTGATATAGATCAACTATATAAATGAGGGGTCATAAAGAGTCAAATGTCAAATGTCGTATCTAAACCATATAAATGCAGAAACACAGGTAATCAAAATACCATATGCCACGAATGTAATGCAATATGCGGTGCGAATGGAATAACCATGCTGGAGTGTGAAGTCGAGATGACAGTACGTAGTATCGCAGGCTATGGGGTCCATCACAAGGGACTTCTATCCAAACAAATCCCATACCTAAATTTGGATAGTCAAACTCAATATGGTAAACTCTTGATCTTAGGTTAGTCGCGCGCCCTAATCGAAATTTGCAAAATTACACGTAACAAATAGTTGCGCACCACCAGCCCGAGTGGATAGTGAATGAATGAATGAATGAGTATGCGACTCCTGCTCAAAAAGTCTACATATCAGTACGGTTTATCTCTAAGATCATCACCGGGGTTTAGTACACTCAAAATGGCACTGCTGCTCTCCCATCCGCACAGTCCAAGTGAACGTAAGAAACCTCACTATCTGCCTAGCCAATAGTCTGTCAATACCTATTTGGCATGTCGATAGCGGACCCATTCACGAGCTGGTCAAACTCGGCCTAGCAATGCCCCCTGCGCTCGGGCGGGTAAGGCCACACCCCTCCCAACCGACTACGACACAGTGGGAAACGGGACCTCCTGATATTCGACACTCGAGTGCTCATGTATCCACTCGATCTCGACGTTAGGGCGTCCTCTAGTACCAAGAGGGTTTAAGAATTTTCACTCAAGGTCATCTATGGCAGCCCGATGCTAGAACAAATTTTTGGTGGATATGCCTGTGGAGGTTACAGCCCTGATGTCGCTAGGGCGTATAGTAATCATAATACAAGATGCATCAGTCATATAATCCAGTCATGCATCATTCCTGCGCATACCGTGCGTTCGTGTGAGATTACCTCCGCCGATCAGGGAGTCTCATAACAACATGCTCAATGATATATGCAATGATCAACCACATCTCATAACAAATATGCAGATGATGTATATGGGCATGTATCGTGATGTTATGCTGTCACATACTCATAATCGGTATCATTAACCGACATCGACAATCGACCTCGACAATTTGGACATTTAACCAACATTGCTTCAAGGAATGACCCACATAGAGCCTAACATATAGTGGACACATGGCCTCACACAAGGGCCAAATATACAACACAATGGGCCTTACTCAAGGGCCACATATACACAACAGGTGGGCCCTGTTCATGGGCCTTATACATAACACAATGGACCTTGCCCATAGGCCATGAATACATCACAATGGGCCTTGCCCATGGGCCATGAATACATCGTAATGGGCCTTACCCGTGGGCCATGAATACATCACAATGGACCTTGCCCGTGGGCCTCAAATACATGACATTAGGCCTTAAATACAGGCTGAATGCATATCACAATGGCCTCAAATACGGACCGTATATACATTACAATCGGCCTCGATACCCGACCTCGACAATCGGAACCAATAATTGGTACCAATAATCAACATTGATAATCGGCACCGACAATCGGTCATAAGAGAAGGTCACAATGAGGACATTTAACCATCATTGCCCATCAATATGGCCATTTTACTAACATTACTCCCAAGTAGTGGCCTACATAAAGTCAAACATATAGTGGGCCCCATGGCCCCACACAAAGGGCTAATATACATCACAATGGGCCTCACCCAAGGGCCACATCACATGGGCTACACATACATCACATCAAGACTCACCATTTGGGCTGGAAATACCTCACAGTGGGCCATGACATATGGGTTGGAATTACATTACAATGGGCCTCGCTAAATGGGAAGTGGGCCCTGCATATGGGTCTCGAATACATCAAGTGGGCCACATCAATGGGCCATGCCAATGAACCTCATATACTTCAAGTGGTCCACATCATTGGGTCATACCAATGGACCTTATGTACATCACAATGGGTCACAATACATGGTGTCACCTATATGTCAGTTGGGCCACAATACATGGGCTAGAAAATACATCTCATTAGGCCTTACCAAGTGGGTCGTGCTAATGGCCTCGTATCCAACACTTCAGGGTGGGCCTTGCACATATCAAATGGGCCCCAACAGATGAACAGTGTGTCTACTATACACACATCGAGGTGATCCGCATAAATTAACGGCATATATGAAATACTTACAACATAGTGGGCCCTGCGAATACACAGTAGGTGGGCTTATCGTCCAGTAAGTTGGATGGTGCAGGTTAAACACATATATCGTAGTTGGCCCCACTGCATGTCCAGATAGACGGTGCTGGAATACAATACATACATTAAGTTGGACCCCACCCCAGAAAAACAGATTGGCGGCGGAAATATGCATGAGGTGGGTTACCACCGTCCTGGGGTAGATGGGTGGATAGTATAAGACACATACATCAAAGTGGAGTCCACCATCCGACAAACTAGACGGACGGTGGATATAGAATATATACACTAAGGTGGGTCCCATTTATTGGGGATGAATGGCACGAATATACATCATATGGGCCATAATCACATCATGTCAGGCCTTGCCCTTGGGTCTCGAATACATCACAATGGGTCACGACATATGGATCTCATATACATCAAATGGGTTGTACTATATGGGCTACAAGTATATCAAGGTGGGCCTCGTAGATGAGCCACAAGTATATCAAAGTGGGCCTCTCGAATGGGCCACAAAATATATCAAAGTGGGCCTAACGGATGGGCCATGAACACATCAAAGGTGGGCCTCATGGATGGTCCATAAACACATCAAAGGTTGGTTTCCACCGTCCAGTTAACAGGGAAGGTGCTGAAACAACACATCTTCAAGGTAGGGCCCATCTTAACGTTAATTTTCTATCCAACCTATTCATACGGTCACAAAAACCTGAATCTAGAGGAAAAACAAATACGATATTGTTCCAGAACTTCTGTTATCTTAAAAGAATTTCAACGGTGTACGTTCAATCTCTACTGTTTTTGCAATGTGGTCCACTTGATAACTAGATCTGTCTGATTTTTAGTCTCAAGCCTGGAGACATACTCACCAAATGGATAGACGGTAGGGATACATCACATGCATCCTGGTGGTGCCAGTCGTCAATGGATGGATGGTAGGGATACAACAGATGCTTCATGGTGGGACCGGGCATGGCTTATATCATGGTGGACTCCACCCTCAAAATGGATGGACGGCATAGATGCCAGGCTTGCTGCACTGTCTAGCAACTGGACGGTGCAACTATATACATCATGGTGCAGTCCACGTAGTGGCCCACCGATATGTTCTTAATAATACAAATATATTATATATCATAATTAATATTATTTATTATGTATATGCGTGCAGGTGGCAGCACTGCCCATACTCACCGTCCAGATTCATCTGGATGGTGCAGATCCCATGTTTAAAGGTGTGTCCCACGTAGGAGTGGCCCACCCATTTTATTTTTATCAATATATATTATATATTATAATATCAAATATTATGTATATTCGATGGCAGGAGGCTGCCATATCCAGGTGTGGATGCCAAGATAAAGGTGGGTCCCACGCTGGATGCAACACATACACCAGTGGGTCCCACGTGGGGCCCACCATAACATCTATTTTCCATTCAATTTGTTAATAAGGTCTCGTAGACCTGGATACGAAGGAAAAACAAATTTCGTATTGACCGAAAACTTCTGTAATGCCAAAAGGGTTTCAATGGCAGCCTTTCGATCACCATTGTTTCCTATGATGTGGGCCACTTGAGCCATGTATATGGCTGATCTTGGGAGGGGGGCCCACTGCCATGGATGTTCAATACGTGTCACGGTGGGGCCTACAAGTGGGACCACGTCCCTGCCTTAACCGCGTCCACAGCAGCAGCGTCCTGTGCTGCTGATGTTGCAGTAGCGCCTGCTGCTGCATACTTGGTTTTAAAAAAAAAAAAATCCGTGGTTTTCATACATAGGGCCCACATCTGAAAAATCCAATCCAACCATTGGATTTTATGGCCGTTGATTGTCTAAATGAGACCAATATTTGACATGTTTTTGGTGAATAAAAGAATCAAGGTAGGTTTTAACGGTAATACCACTATTTCTTATGGTATGGCCCACCTGAGAATCTGATTGGTCTCAAATTTTGGTTCAACGCCTAAAATGATCCGAAGAAAAGGATGGATGGCTTGGATCAAGTACATTCATCAAGGTGGGACCTGTAGGAGGGGTCCACACATCTCCCTTAGTCACCCCCCAACCACACGTCAGTTCACATTTCACTGTTAGCCGCGCCCACGACTTGGCACGTCCAGCGTCCCTGGACGCTGTGCAGCATGGTCGTTCCCACATGGACGTGGCCCACTTGGGACATGGCCCACCTAATTGGATCAACTAGATATTTGTGTTTTCCCCACACCCTGCTTGTGGGTTATGGGATGTCAGATAGGCCCACTTGATGGACAACATAGATAAGATGTATACTTCATGGTGGGGTCCATTCGGGTGGGCCACACAGCCAAATCAACTCAAAGTGAGAGAGAGAGAGAGAGAGAGAGAGAGAGAAGCACCCACATTTGATCTCTTCTTCCTTCCACCGCCAACATGATCTAGAGCTCCAAGGGGATGATTTCAATGGTCGAGACATTCTTAGGATGGTGGAGATGGGAGATAGGAAGGCGGGCCACACCAAGCTCTCCCTCTCATGGAGGTTGGGATGAGAGTTGCTTGGGAGAAAATGAGAGAGATAAGAGACAAGAGAGAGATGGGAGATGTGATGTAGAGAGAGAGAGAGAGAGAGAGAGAGAGAGAGAGAGAGAGGTGATGTGAGTGGAAAGGATGGGTTCTTTTGACTTTTGTAAGAAAAGAATGAGCTAAGCATGGGTTGCATTGACTTTAGGTAAGGGTGAGTGATGGCTTATTATGGGATGTACTTGACTTATGATTGATGTGATTGATGGGACATATCAGGAGATTCTATCGAAATTTTTAAAACGCAGCATTTTCCTCGAATTGAACATGGGCATACATCTCTTGGCCCAGGCATCGCATCACTGCGCGAGATGTAGCGTCGGAACCGCGGTGATGGTGCGGTCGCACTGGTACAAGTTTTGAGTCGAGCCAACTCTGATATATGGGACACGTATCAGGATCGCGCGTAGATGCCGATAATAGATCGCAGGTCACCGAAATTTGAATCGGAGGACCACGGAAGCCTACAGAATGGTACGGACTAGGATACGGGTCTTACATAGGGAGCCAAACCCTTCTTAATCTATTGATTCTGTGAATGTGTTATGATAACTTGTTGTGTGGATAGTTTTTTTTCCATGACTTAGTTTAGACTGACTCCTAGAGCCTAAGCTTTTATTACTCCTCAGGCTTTGATTACTGATATACTTATTTTGGATCTTTATGCCCTTAAGGGATTGTTTTTTGTAATTTTTGGATGATAAATGATACTACCCAGGCTTGGGGTAGTAATTTTGATGAACTTATGATGATATCTTTATGTTCATGTCAGCAGTTCTGTTTCATGGTTATATTTTCTTTCTGATATGGGGTTGTCACATAATGTTTATATATTTTCTGCTCTTTTATTCTAACTTTATGTGATTTGTATGTTCCTTCTCTTTAAAACTGAACTTTATCATATATCTGTTAATGGCTTACTTCTTGGTAAATCCTTTACTAATGACTGACAAAAAGGGGGAGAAGAAACCTACCCACCGAAACAATCTATTATTTTCTGCAGAATTTGTTCCTTTTTATTACAGGTTGATCATGGAAGAAACTACGAGGGAGCAACATAATTATGTTACATGTTCAATGTGTTTGGGTTGTAAATTGATATATTGATATCTAATCTTTTATTGTTTTGGTAAGTCATTGGCATGGGCCATGACAATGCTGTAGGTTAGGTTGTTTTGTCACGTAATTGACGAGGGGGGGTAATGGACTCACCATGCACACACATATATCAATCATGTGACTAGTTGTATCAAGTAGTCGGATGAATCCTTGGCAAAAGAAGATCGACGATGCAACTGGAGCAGAAGCGTAAGCTACAAGTTCAAGAAAAGAAAAGCTTTTACGATCTGGATCCTACATATAGATGTCCTTGACCCATAAATAGGAAAACCTTCTTAGATCATCTATATAAAGTCATTCTAACCTTATAAGTTCCACCATTATAGAGTTGACTTTGAGAAAGTTCAAGTTGTTGAATGAATCATAAGACAAGTAATTAAAATGGGAAAATCTGTCCTATTTTGGCAGGAGCAGGTGCCACCGAAATGGCACCTTCAGTAGTATCGAAGATACCTTCGGTACCACCGAAAGTGCTCAAAACAGTTCAGTGGCTTTCAAAGATAATTTGGTACCACATACTGGAAATTTGGTACCACCGATTCCTAACGATGTACAAATTTCGGTACTACCGAAAGTGACAAATATCATCTAGCAACTTTAGGATCTAATTCGGTACCACTGAGTGATTTTCGGTACCACCAACTATATTTCGGTACTATCGAATATTTACTCGGTAGCACCGAAAACTAGCCATTATAAATCCATTGGGCCCTTTTCTGTATAAATATAGGACCCAGAATTTATTGTAAGTGTGAATTTAGGCATTTCAAAGTCTCTAGTGTATCTCAAGCTTATCTTACCCATCTTAAACTCTATCCACAAGAAATTCATGCTTCTTCATTGAGATTTCTCACTATAATGAGCATTCAAAGCTCCTATTATGAAGAATATGATCTCTAGCCTACTCTAGAGTATAGAGACCGAACCTATTAGCAAATCCTCAGTCTCCACAATACTCTAGAGCATCCATTGGTTGAATCCCCTAGGAAATCCATTTATATCCTTTGATAGGAAATTCAACCAACTCTCATTACCTTGGTAACCCTTATAGGAACATCATATGCAAGGTTCTTGATATGAAGTTGAAACAACAGGTAAACTACAACATAGCGATTGGGGGAGCATCGGGGAGCTGATTTGAGCTAGAGAGAGAAAAGATTAAGCAACCGAAGACAAGCTACAAAAGAAGACTCAATCCAACAAGTAAGTCTCATTGTTAAGAGTCCTCAAGTTAGTCTCTATCCTAGTGTAGGATTGAGGCTAAGTGTTTGCTATCAACAAACTCGTGTAGGTTCCTAGTGTGGGACCTTGGCCTATGTGCCTAAATCGTAGGTGCCTATTGTGGGACCTTGGCTGGTATGCCTAAACTTAGGTACCTAGTGTGGGACCTTGGTTGTGGGGCCTAAACATAGGTGCTTATTGTGGGACCTTGGTTGTGGGACCTAAACGTGGGTTCTTAGTGGAGGACCTTTGCTCGTGTGAATAACATTAATTGTTGAGTTCGTGTGCAGGGCTGTAAATGTTAATGATGAACCTAATTTAAAACCATTCATAGTGAAATCTGACACACTCTAGGAGAGTGCGATTGTTGGGAGTAGAGTAGACACATAGCCGAACCACTATACATCCTTGTGTTTGGAATTGTCATTTGTGCATTTGTTTAATCATGTTTTTATATTTTTGAATGCTTGATAGTTTATACATAATTAGATAAATACTTAAGATTGATTGGTAACACATTCCACACACAAGTTTGTAATGCTACAGGCTAGTTACACTATTTGCATATCTTGAGTAACCTATGGGATTGGATCCTCTATAGGCTTGTAGGCTTGGAAGCCTTTAGAGTTATGATTGCCTTACTCAGTTTAATTGGTAAATAGTTTATGTTAGTCAATTAGGATTTTTAAATTGGCATAATATTTGATAAGTCCTATTCACCCCCCTCTAGGACCCTTGGACTATTTCATACTTCTACTACAGTGGTGTAAACTGCAATTTCAACCATTTAGGAATGGCCGATTCCAATAAACATCCATGAAGTACAAACTTTTCATGGGTACAACATTCTATATGTGGCTTGTAAAGAACTTTAGCATCATTGTGTCACTGATTATAGATTATATGAAGAATGGAAGATTTTAGTAGACTAACGAAGCTAACAACATCTTTGTTGAAATCAAGCATAAATTATCCACAACCCTAGTTGTTGTACTTCCCAGCTTTGATAAACTAATTGAAATCGAATGCGACACTTCATATGTCAAAATTAGGATAGTTTTATCACAAGAATCAGGTCAATAGCCTTCTAAGTGAAAAGCTTAGTGATGCACACAAAAAGTGATCGACATATGAGATCAAATTGTATGCAGTGGTTCAGCCACTGCAATATTGGCGATATTCCTTAATTCAGATGGACTTCATTATTTACACAGACTATCAAGCTCTCAAATGCATTAGTAGACAAACTAATGTGAATCATGTGAATGCTAGGTGGATTTCATTCTTGTAGGAATTCACATTTGTTCTAAAGCGTAAGTCTGGGCAATAAAAAAAGTGTTTGATGCACTTAGCCGACTTGTAACTTTGTTAATCACCATAAGAAATGAGGTTCTTGGGTTTGAATGCCTCAAAGATCTATATAGTGATGAAGACGACTTCTAGATCGCGTGAATCAGATGCGAGCAAGGTAAGCCCGACGACCTCCATATTCAGGATGGATTCCTCTTCAAAGGAAATCAGTTGTGCATTTCCAAAGTTCATTACAGACTATATCATCCAAGAGTTACATGGAAGTGGCCTCAACGGTCATCTAGGGCAGGACAAGACATTAGCTCTACTGGAAGTGCGTTATTATTAGCCACAAGTAAAATGGGATGTTGGAAGTGCAGTGCAGCGGTGTCACACGTGTCAGGCATTCAAGGGGTGGTCAGAAAACATAGGACTATACGTTCAATTGCCTGTCTCTGATGTCCCTTGTGAGGATTTATTTATGGACTTTGTGTTAAGAGTCTCATGGACCCAACATGGTGTGGATTCTGTCTTGGTCATGTCTAATAGATTTTCCAAGATGGCTCATTTCATACCATGCAAGAAAACTCTCGACACTACACATGTTACAAATTTGTTTTTTCAAAAAGTTGTTTGGCTACACGGGGTCTTAAAATCCATCACTCAGATCATGACACTAAGTTCATCAGTCATTTTTAGAGGACTTTGTGATGATAATTTAACACCTAGTTAGAACTCAGTAGCGTGTATCATCCACAGACTGATGGACAAACTGAGGTAGTGAATTGTACATTTGGAAACTTTATAGATGTGTTTCAAGTGATAAGCCCAAACAATGGAACTTAACCTTGGCTCAAGCATAGTTCGCTTTCAATAACATGTTGAACTGTTCCACCAGCAAGTCCCCATTTAAAATTGTGTACGGATGAGTACCTCGACACATCCTTAATTTGGTTCCCTTGGCCAAACTCCCAGGCATGAGCATTGTCGTAGAACATATGGTGGACCGAATCATAAGAGTACACTCTAATGTCTAGGCACAGTTGAAGGCATCCAACGACAAGTACAAGGAGAAGGCTGACTCATGTCAATGTTTGAAGATATTTAATGTAGGCAATGACATGAAGTTTTATCTATGCAAAGAGAGATTTTAGACAGGGACGTACAATAAGTTAAATAATAAAAAGATCGGATCGATACCCATCCTCCATAAAATCAATGACAATGCTTATGTTGTTGATCTTCCTGAAGATATAGAGATCTCACACACGTTCAATGAATTGAATCCGATGAATAACTTGAGGACCAGTTCTTTTGAAGTAGATGAAACTAATGTAGAACGGGTCGCGGACTCATTCATGGCTAAAATGGACCAAAGAAAAGAAGCCAAGAAGGATCAAACATATTCAGCATAGTTCGACCGGTCGACCAATCTAGTCGACAAGTGGAAATTCCGTCAGAAATTCCAGATTGGGTTGATAGGTCAAAAATCACATAATTTCCGGTTTAAATCTCTTGACATTTTTTTGCTGTTTCGACTTGTCGACTAGACCGGTTGATGACAGGTCGACAGGCCTGAAAATTTTTTCTGATTTTCTGAATTTATTTTCTAGTTTGATTAGAACTCTTTTATTACATTTTTAGGAGTTGTTTAGTGTTATTTAAAGAATGTTAAACTCATTTTTATTCATTCAATAAATCAATTCCTTAGAAATTTTATTCTTTCTTCTCGTGGATTCCAGATTTTTTTTCTTATGGATTCAAGAGAGCCTTGTGGATTTAATTTAGTTATCGATTCAGGAAAACGGTGATCAACCTAATCATGTCCTTCCCTACGTCACACCCACACGCAACATACATTTAACTCAAACCAAACCAACTAAACTGCCAAACCATCACTAATTCAGTCCAGAAGTCAGATTTCTTGAACAATCATAACCTCTAGTTTTTGGATACTTTCTTATTGAAATAGTTCCATTTAACAAGTTTATTTTTATTTTTAACCACCCAATTAGAATCCACCAATCTAATATTTACATATAACAAATAATCTTGATTTTTGGTTCATGATACATCTAAACAAGAACCTATAATTCGGCCAGCTTAATTCAGCATCATCCACCACTCTGCTAAAGTGTCAAGTTTTTCTTAAAGCTAAGTTCACGAATGTATGAAACTATAAATATTGAGATCTAGATTCCTTATTCTTTCAAAATAGGGAACTTCCCCATTTAGAACTTAGTTTGTATATTTGGGGCCATAGTTGGTATATCCTAGACATTGGTGTGGCAGCTCGCATCATGAATAGAGCAATCCCAGAATATCCTGTTGATTGATCAACTTTAACCTTCTCATTGTTTGTATGCAAATACATGGCTTTAAGAAATGCACAAACAAACCATATTCAATAAACAAAAGACCAACTGCCAACATTAACACTACTACCATCCCTAACCAACCATCATAACAAGTAAGCTCACCAACACCATCAGCTACCAAAAAAAATCAACAACTCCGACTATAGCCTGCATCCCAACCACTCCATATAACATAATCAAAATATAGGAAATCCAGCCACCCACCAAAGCAATGATATGACCACCTCATACCCACTGCTACCATAAGTATACAATGGAATGAAGGTGCTAATGTAGCTACTACTGAAGATGAAGTTGCAAGGGACTGAGATCCTCATTGAAGATACTATTGTAGATGGAACTTAGGCTGATCTGATGCATTTGGAGATGTAAAAGTTATTGCTTCTTCAGATAAAACACCCCGTCACGACGAGGACTAGCAGCATTGGAGCCAATTCACTTCTCTGAAAAGCTTTTGAACAACTTTGGAGCAGAGATGCGCCACCATCAGAGATGTGTTGAGATGTGGAGCCACATCTGCACAAGGCCGCTCGACCGGTCGAGTAGCCTACTCGACCAGTCGAGGGTTAGCTCGACTCAAAGTTCAGCGAGCTGTAGTTTTTTTGGGTTTGAGGTGCTCAACTGGTCGAGGCCCGTGCTCGACCAGTCGAGGGTCCACTCGACCAGTCAAGGAGCCTGCTCGACCAGTTGAGGTTACGCAGATTTATTTCTGAATTTTACATGAACTATGTAATTTTGAGGCGATTTTCGCAGAAGTGTGAAAAGGAAGTTACCTAAACTATAAATAGGGGTCCCTAGGGCTATTCTAGGGTTATTTGAGTTATTCTAAGGTGTATGAGAAAGGGTTTTCTAAGCTCGGCTAAGGGTTATCTCTGTGCATGGGAGCATTAAGAGGTTAGTATATAGCTTGTAAACTTCATTTTTCTTCATAGTGGAAGTTTTCCACCCGTGGTTTTTTACCCTTGTTGGGGTTTTTCCACGTATATCTTGTCTTATGGTTTGTTTGGAATACTTTGATTCTTCTTCTAGATTATATTTCTTTCTGTTTACCATTTGTAGGTGAGACCGGAGATTGGATCTCGGTTCACTAGCGTGGTTGGCGTGCTGCGCAACAACTGGTATCAAAGCTATTGGTTTAGTTCAAGTGTGAGCGATGACAGAAGAAAAGAAGACTAGAATTGAGAAGTTTGATGGTTCAAACTTTGCCTTCTGAAAGATGTAGATGGAGGATTATCTATATCAGAAGGATCTCTATATTCCTCTAGAAGGAAAAGAGAAGAAACCAGAGAAGAGACAGATGATAAATGGTCTTTATTGGATCAAAAGGCTTTAGGAACGATCCGACTCTCTTTGTCTAAGAGCATTGCCTTCAATATATTCAAGGTGAAGACCATAAAAGAATTAATGCATGTTATAGTTACGATGTATGAGAAATCCTCAGCATCCAACAAGGTTCATCTCATGAAACGGCTATTCAACATGAAGATGTCAGATGATGGGAGCGTGGCTGAACATCTAAACGAGTTCAATACAGTCATGAGTGAGCTGGAATCCGTTGGCATTATTTTTAAAGATGAGGTCAGGGCGTTATTGATCTTGTCCAGTTTACTAGACAGTTGGGATGGTTTGGTGATTGCCGTGATCAATTCTTCAGGGTCGACAAAACTGAAATTCAATGATGTGGTCGGTCTAATTCTCAGCGAAGAATCTAGAAGAAAGACATCGGGAGTTTTAGGGGATTCAGGGAATGTTCTAAACATTGAAGGAAGAGGAAGATCGCTGAATAAAGGAGACAATAAATATGAACATTCTAAGTCAATGAAGAAGTCCAAGGGACCGAAAGACAAAGATGGGTGTTGGCATTGTGCGAAGAAGAGGCACATGAAACATGATTGCAGGGCGCTTAAGAAACAAGAAGAAAACTCTCAATGCGGGAAGGATTTAGTGAATCTATCTGAGGAGAGTGACACAGAGGCGTTGATGTTGTCTCTTGATGCGAGGAATGAGTCTTGGGTTATAGACTCGGGTGCTTCGTTTCGTGCCACTTCGTGAAAGGAAGTTCTGCGTAATTATATGTCAGGTGACTTCGGGAAAGTTCTGAATGAATAAATGAAACTCATGCTCAATAAGTCTACATATCAATACGGTTCATCTCTGGGATCATCACCGGGGTCTAGTATACTCTACACCAGCTTGCCGCCCTATTAAGCGCATAACTGGGTAAGTGTAAAAGACCTCACTATCAGACTGGCTAACAGTCAGCCAATATCTACCCGGTACGTCGATAGCGAACCCATTCACGAGCTGATTAAACTCAGCCTAGCTATGCCTACGCCCTCAGGCGGGTAAGGTGACACCCCCACCCAACCAACCATTACACAGTGGGAGATGCAGCCTACTGGAATACGACCCTCATGTGCTCATATATATCCACTCGGTCTCGACGTTGGGTCATCCTCTAGTACCAAGAGGGTTTAGAAATTTTCACCCAGGGTCATCTATGGCAGCTCGATGCTAATAACAGATTTTCGGTGTCCCATTTGGCCATCTTCGATGTGCCTGTGGAGGCTATGCCCTAATGTCGCTAGGGCGTAAAGTAATCATAACACACAATGCAAGATGCATGAGTCATATGATCCTGTCATGCATCAATCCTGCGCATACCGTGTGCTCATATGGGATAACTCCGCCTATCAGGGAGTCCCATAAATTACCAGCACTATGACATACGCAATGGTTAATCATATCTCATAATAAACATGCAGATGATGCGTATGGGCATGTATCATGATGCTATGCTATCATATACGCATAATTGGTATCAATAACTGGCACCGATAATCATCGTCGAAAATCAACATCGATAATTGGTCTCAACAATGTGGACATTTAACCAACATTGCCCCCAAGGAGTGACCCACATAGAGCCTAACATATAGTAGACCCATGGCCTTACACAAGGGCCAAATATACAAAACCATGGGCCTCACTCAAGAGCTTA
The DNA here is from genome assembly GCA_030180095.1 of Magnolia changhungtana. NCBI lineage: Eukaryota > Viridiplantae > Streptophyta > Magnoliopsida > Magnoliales > Magnoliaceae > Magnolia > Magnolia changhungtana. Next base: position 802,004 of record JASAUF010000240.1, read on the forward strand.
ATACACATCATGATGGGCCTTTCACCTAGGCCTAACATATATCACAATGAGCTCCATCGCCTGGTCCTCAAATGCATCACAATGGGCCTCATCACATCGGCCTCATATACATCACATTGGGCCTTAAACATAGGCCAAATGCATATCATAATGGGCCTTAAATACGGGCCACATATATGTTACATTGGGCCTCAAACACGGGCCTAATGCATATCACAATGGGCCTTAAATACGGGCCGCATATACAAACCATTAGGCCTCAAACACGGGCCGAATGCACATCATTATGGGCCTCAAATATGGGTCATATATACATCACATTGGGCCTCGACAATCGGGATCGGTATCGATAATCGAAATCGGAATTGGCCTCAACAATCTGCCTTGACATTCAAAATCAGAATCGGCCTCATCAATCGGCCTCAACAATCGAAATCGAAATTGACCCCAACAATCACCTTGACAATCGGAATCGGAATAGGCCCCAACAATCAGCCTCAACAATCGAGATCGGTATCGACAATCTGAATCAGAATCGGCCTCAACAATCAGCCTCGGCAATCGGGATCGGTATCGACAATCGGAATAGGAATCGGCCTCGACATTCGAAATCAGAATAGGCCTCAACAATCAGCCTTAACAATCAAAATCAAAATCGGCCCCAACAATCGGCCTCGACAATCGAAATCAAAATCGGCCCCAACAATTAGCCTTGACAATCGAAATCGGAATCGACCCCAACAATCGGCCTCACAATCGGATCGGTATCGCAATGGATCGGTATCGACAATCTGAATCGGAATCGGCCTTGACATTCAGAATCAGAATCGGCCTCGGTAATTAGGATCGGTATCGATAATCAGAATCGGAATCGGCCCCAACAATCGGCCTCGACAATCGAAATCAGAATCGGCCTCAACATTCGGCCTTGAACAATCGGAATCGGCCCCAATAATCGGCTTTGACAATCAGAATCAACCTCGACATTCAGAATCAGAATCGAAATCAGCCTGGACAATCGGCCTCGACATTCTTACTCGGCCTTGACATTCTGACTCCGCCTCGACAATCAGAATTGACCTCAATAATCAAAATTAGCCACGATAATCGGCCTCAACAATCAAAATCAGCCTAACAAAGGGCCTAAGGGAAGGTCACAATGAGGACATTTAACCATCATTGCCCATCAATGTGGAAATTTAACCAACATTGCTCCCAAGGAGTGGTCCGCATAGAGCTGAACATATAGTGGGCCCAAGGCCTCACACAAGGGCCCAATATAAATCATCATGAGCCATAATTACATCACATTAGGCTACTTCCACAGGCCTTAAACACATAATAGGTGGGCCTTGCACATGGACCATTAATACATCTCAATGGGCCATGACCCATGGGCCTCAGTACATCACAATGGGCCTCAACCCATAGGCCCCAAATACACTCAATGGCCTCACCAAATGGGCTGGAAATACGTTATAATGAGCCTCTTCACACAAGCCGAAAATATATCACAATGGGTCGCTCAATGGGCCGCACCAATGGGCCTCATATACAACAAGTCGGGCCGCATCAATGGGTCACACCAACGAGCCTCATATACATCAAGTGGGTCATATCAATGGGCCGCACCAACGGGCCTTGTATACATCAAATGCACCGTATCGATGGGCTGCACCAACGGGCCTCATATACATCAAGTGGACCGCATCTACAAGCTGCACCATTTTATATTTTGAGATCCAACTTATTCATAAGTTAACATAGAGATAGATGAAGTGAAAACAAAATATCAGCTTGTTTGGAAACTACCGTGACCCTTAAAAGTTAGAACGGTGGATGTCACTGTCCCCACTATTTATAGTAGTGGTGGGGTCTGCTTGAACTTTAGATCTGACTCATTCTTTCTCTCACGCCATAAAATGATTTCTCAAAATGGTTGGACAGTTTAGATACAACACACGCATCATGGTGAGGTCCACACACATGGCCCACCAACTAAATGGATGGGGTGGGTAACAAGTACATCAGGGATGGGTCGCACCGTCCAGCCATCTGGACGGTGTGAAATACATCAAAACTGGCCCCACCGTCCAGGGGTCTAGACAGTGCAAGCGTCACACATACATCATGGTGGGACCCACCGTCCATGTTCTGGACAGTGTGGATATAATACATGAGGTGGGTCCCACGTGGTGGGCCACCCTCTGATTTTATATTATATATAATAATGATAATAATAATACATGAGGTGGGTCTCACGTAGGAGTGGCCCACCATGGAAATTTATTAATATAAAATATTATATTATATATAGCATTATATATATATATATATATATATATATATATATATATATATATGGATGTGTTGTGTGTGAAACCGTGTAAGAGGCAGCGTTGCATGCCTCACGTGGAATCCATTCAGACGTGGGTCCATCTTGCTGTTGCAGAAGGATAAAATACATATGTCACGGTGGGTCCCACGTAGGGCCCACCATATAAGATAAAGATATATATATATATATATATATATATATATATATATATATATATATATATATCACACACACATTATTATATTAATGTATATTATATCTTTATTTTTATTTTATTTTATTACTCCAACGTCCAGAGTCCAGGAGCTGACCATTGGACGTATGTAGGTGGGCCCTACACGGATGGACGGCGCAGATAAAACACCTATGTCTTGGTGGGTCACACCGTCCCACATACAGAGACGGTGTGGATGTAATACATATCTTAGGTGGTCCCACCGTCCTAGACAAATGGACGGTGTGGATGGAATCATACATCCGGCGGGTCCCACGAAGGTGGATGGCATTGATCAACATTAAGGTGGGCCACGAAAGGGAAAGAGAGAGATAGAGAGAGAGAGAGAGAGAGAGAATGGCATGATGAGGGACCCCGCCACTATGGGCCCCTCTAGGATCTACAACACATGCATCAAAACGGGTCACACCACAAGTGGGCCTTACATCAAAATTAAGATCAAATACTTTGAACACCCACCTCAAGATCTCTTCTTCCTTCTTCCATCAACGCGTTCTATAGCTCTAAAGAATGTGATCCAATGGTTGAGATGAGGCTTGAAAGGTGGGATTGGGTGGAATGAAGGTGAGCCACATTAGCTTCTCTCCTTTCCTTTGAAAGGCCATGGACGATTGCTCTCTTGGAAGCTTGAGAGTGAAGAGAGATAATGAGAGAGGGAGAAGTGATGAGTGAAAAGAGATGGGATGGGTGTAAGGAAGGGATGGGTTGGGTTGAATTTTGGGTAAGAGATGGATGGGTGGAGAGAGAAAGAGAGAGTTAACTTTAGGTAAGGTGGTGTAAGAGGGGGATGGTTGCTTGTACTTGACTTGATTTGATTGATTGATGTGATGTGTCGTAGAGATTCTCTCAGAATTCACAATGTGTGACGTTTTCCTCGAACTGAAAGCGGGCCCACATCTCCTGGCTTGGGTATCGGATCGATGCGTGAGTCACGGTGACGGCGTAGTCGCTAGGGTACAAGTTTCAGGTCGAGCCGACTCTGATATACGGGACATGACTCAAGATCGTGCGTAAATTCAACCCAACCTGGAGGACCGCGGAGGCATACAGATCGCAGGTTGCCGGAATTCGACCGCGAGGACCGCGGAAGCATACGAAACGGTACGGGCTATGATACGAGTCTCACAACCTAGGTGATGATGAGTCGTGTAGTATTGTTAGAAAAGGTAGACATTCATATAAATGCTACCAAAAAATTGAGCAAAGGCTACAGACTTTGGAAGTTTTTGACTACGGATATAAATCGTAGCTAGAATGCTACAGATTTAATTCGTAGCTAAAACCTACTTAATCTGTAGCTAAAACCTACCTTCCACCAGGATCTTATTAGAGATTAATGGTACGTAAGGGGCTCTATAGGGCCCATTGGAATATATGTGTTTTATCTAAGCCACCCATAAATTCTGATATATAATTTCAGTGGTTGAGCCTAAAAAGTAAGTAGATTGAAGGTCTAAGTGGACCACACTATAAGAAATTTTTTAAAAAAATAATTATCGTTAATATTTTATGTGGTCCACTTACAGCTTCGATCTGACTGCTATTTTGGATCAACCCTTAAAATGATCTTTTAAAATGAATGGACGGAGTAGATAAATAACATACATCATGGTGGGCCCCATAAGACCTAAAACTAAGCACTTAAGTGCCTATTTGATTTTCCAGTGCACTGGTAAATACCAAGTAAAAGAGGAATAATTATTTCCCCGTGTATTTACAACATACCTGATTTGGCTACTTACTTTTTTGACATGGAAACCGAAAACATTATAAAATATATATGGGTCCCACTGTGATGCATTTCACTTATCCACACCGTTCATTCATTATGTCATTTGAATTTATAGTATGAGCAAAAAAATGAGGTATATCCAAAACTCTAGTGGACCACACTATACGAAAAAGGGAATCGAATACTTACCATTAAAAACTTTGTGGGACCACTATTTTTTTAGTGTGGGCCACCTGAGTGTTGTATCTACTTCATTTTTTATCTCATGCTTCAAAATATTGTAGTAAAATAGATGAACGAAATGGATATATCATATACATTATCGTACCATTCAAAAATTAAAATTATCTCTTTTAAACTAATTTCAATGGCACAAATACCTATGAATTTTCAAACACGATAAACTGTAATAATTACCTATTTTCAGTGTATTTACACTGGCTTTGAAAAAACAAATAAGCCCTAAAAGTGTCATCCATCACCCACCCCCAAGACATAATCTCGCACACGCCCATCTCCCAAATCCCTTAATCTCTCTTGCGCGCCCACCCCTCTCCCAAAAACTCAAACCCTCTTTCTCTCTCGCACCCGCCCCTCTCCTAAAACCCGAACCCTCTCTCTCTCTCGCGCGCCCGCCCCTTTGTTTCCCAACCTCTCTCTCTCTCTCTCTCTCTCTCTCTCTCTCTCGGGCGCGCTAGGGTTTTGAAAACTCCCTTTTGCCGCAAACCCACCTTAGATCTGTGAGAGAGACTTGGAGAGCACTCAAAAGGAGGAGAAGAAAAAGAAGAAGGAGAAGAAGGAGAGGAAATCCAGACATCTCAGACATCTATCTTGCGAACCATCTACGATCTCTAGCTCCTCAAAACAACGGTTAGTCTCTCTTTCTCTCTCCGTTTCTAAAATCTGTGGATTGGGTTTTGAATATTGAAAGGAGCTGTTCTTTCTTGTGGTATGGCCAACACAAGTTTTGGAATACTCCGATTTTCAGGAGGCAGATGAACGGATTGGCTACTCCCCCTGCCAACAGTCCGGTGGCTGCTGGTCGGTGCTCTGTGAGCCCCACCATGATGTATGTGTTTCATCCATTCCGTTCATCTATTTTTACAGATAATTTTAGGGCTAGATTCCAAAAATGAGAGGGATTTAAATCTCAGGTGGACCACACCACAGGAAAACAATAATGATTGGATATTCACCATTAAAATCCTCTTAAGGCCCTCCGTACTATTTATTTGACGTCCAATATGTTGATTAAGTCATACGGAATAAGATGAAGGGAAAAAACAAAGATCATCTTGATCTAAAACTTTTATGCCCCCTAAGAGTCTTGATCAAGTTTGCGTTGGAAAGGAAAAAAATGTGAGGTGAAGGTGTAGGTGAAGGCAAAGGTGACTGTGAAGGCGAGGACATCTCCGACGTCAGGGATAAATGTCATAGAAGCGCAGAAGAAGAAGAACACCATGCGATCGGTGAAGAAGAAGGTGATTGGACGTAAGTGCACCACAGAAAAGGAAAACGACCCCAAAATGAAAGTCGTCGAAGGAATTACGATTCTTTTCCTATGCTTTTCATCAAGGGATATCTAAAAGGATAGTTCCCTCTCAACTTGGAGAGAATCTTTGGCTAGGCAGGAGCTGTTATGGACGTAGTTATGCCCAGAAACAGAAACGACGGTTCATTCAGAGGATTTGCGTTGGTTCGCATGAACTACGAGGAAGAGCATGCAAGGGCGTTGGAGATGCTTCACGGTGTCATCTTCGAGGGGAAGAAGATGTTGGTCCAACGGGCATGATTTGGGCCTGACTGGGGTAACAACCTCTCTACCTTTGCTCGGGCCCCCCAAAAGTTAGGCCCCTTCTTCAAGGAGATACCCACAGTTAATCAGCATAGTTGTTTTCATATAGTATCCGGATCCTCATATAAAGAAGCCCTAACGGAACCAGATGTTTCATCAAGGTCGTTGTAGACCAAGAACCAGTCACAGGAGTCGGAAAAATAAGAGGTTGGAAAGAAAGACTTAGATCCCAAGCATTTGAAGGATTCCTACTTGCTGCGAACCAGTAAAGAGTGTATAGAGTAACCAAAATAAGATTTGCGGGACCCGGTCGTGTTTATTACAAAAGAAGGCGCTTTAACCCCTGTTCCAAAATTGGCCCCCTTTTCTTTGCGCATCCCCCCGGAGAGGTTAGATATTTCTAAGGAATGGTTCAGGGAGTCGGTGGTTATTCACACAAGCGAGGGGGTCTCCATCCCTCAGGTTCGTTTCTGGATTGACAGTGTTTGCCGCATCTGTCTGGCCTAATATTCCATCAAACCAATCAGTTATAACGATCTCTGGGTTAAGCTCTGCCAAGAATGAGCCCAGACATTCTGATTATGGCAGGATCAATTCATAGCGACGGACCAATTGTCAGCGTTCAAAGCTGGGACAGATTTTCAATTTTTAGATGGGAGGAGGCCTGGATCCTTATCTGGGATATCCCATTAGAGCTTTGGGATGATATGTTTTTCATTCAGGAGGCTAAGCTTTTGGGATCATTGATCGAATTAGACAGTAAGACAAAATTAGGGGAGGAGATGCGTGTGGTTAGGATGCTTATTCACATGAAGAAGGTGACCCTCTCCCGCCGCACCTTCTGATTTTTGTTGATGGCCAGAAAATTGCTTTGCCTCTGCAGAAGGAAGATAGGAACTCCCCCTCGCCTAGATGGGGGGACAATTGGCGTGCCAAGGAGCTGTTCCCTCCTCCTATTCCAGCGGTTGTGGCCGTGGATAAGGTTGACGGAGCACTGCCTCAATACAACAGAGGACTACTGGTTCGAATCCCTTCTCATGTGTCTTGTTTGTCATGTGTGCAACATCTTAGCCCGACACATGGCGATGTTAATTTTGATTCCCACCAATATTTTGATTGAGGAGAGAAGCAGGGCGTCAATGTCTATTTGACACATGGCCCTCAAGTGCCTCCTTGTGTCAGTCCGGCTAACACGCATTTCTTGAGCCAGATGCGTGTATCATTGGCCATCGTCCCATGCGCGACACGCTCTCTCTCGCCTCTCTCTTCTCCTTCATAGGGCTAGCAAGCCTCTCTTCTGGTCAACGCAGCAATCGAGAAGACTGACAGCAATCATTTTCACGGACATCGACTCTATCCAAGGCAGACGCTTGACATGGCTTCCAATGTTCATCGTGCGCCTGATCGTGATGGGAGTCCACATATCCCTCACTTGGCCAGGATGCAGCCATGTATTCTCCAGCGAGATACTAGTAGAAATCTTACAGAGGATTCATCACGCGCCTCCTCAAATTTACAGCCCTTGCTCATTGATCTCGGGTTCAGGTCCCGGGTTCATCATCTGGAATCCAGGCCTTGGGCTCAGGTGGATCCCAACTCTTCTTTTATGTCTTTGCCAATTTAGTCTATCCCATTCTCCACCGACAGCCCTGATCAAACCCCTTCCTATGCGCCCCCTCCTACTCCTCTATCTAATTCAGACTTGCCACAGAAATCTCCCCTTCTCACTGGTTCACATCAGGTCAAGAGGTCGTGATCCCGGTCTGGGCCCATGGAAAACTGTCCCTAATTTCTGGAGGCTTCCCGTCCTTCTTTAGGGCTTAGGCAGAGCACCGACTTCAATCAAGGATCCTTCTGATCAGACAATTCTTCTTCTCTCTCCGACATGCCATCCTCCCCTGCTCCTCCCGAAGACTGGTCTGATCAATGTCTGCTGACTTTGTTCCCTGATCAGCTGGACCTCGATGTGATAGAAGTCGAACCACTCCATATGCATTTTGGAGATCCCCATTCCCCAGAGAAAGACTCTGCGCAGCACTTACTCGATGATTCGCAATGGGCCAACCTATTAAACACCATTCTAAAGAAAAAGTGGATTAGAGATGTTGTGGGTCATGTGGGCTCTCTTTTAGGGATTGTCCCGAAGACTTCCTAGCCCTTTTTCAGTGCGTTGAGAACACGGGGCAGGCTCCTCTCAACTTTGAAATCGCCTAGAGGCATATATGGGAGCGCCAAGGAATTGCGTCGGTTTGCTGTGGGTGGAACAGAGGTGGCAACACTTCAGCTGGTTTAATGGGGCTAGATATTCAGGGAAGTGAGGTTACCCAATGAAGATTATTTCCTGGAACGTCAGAGGAGTGGGGTCTAAATAGAAATGATGTGTGATTAAAGACTCCTACGATAGATACCATCCAGATATTGTTTCCTTTTAGGAATCCAAGGTCAAGGGATGCGATGCTAAATTGATGGGTACCCTCTGGAAGGCCTGGGATATCAATTGGATCACCTTAGACGCAGTGGGAAGTTCGGGTGGTATTATTCTTACTTGGCGATCGTCGCTATGGGCAGTCCAAGATAGCTGGACTAGGTCATTCTCGGTGATGGCCAAGCTTTAGCATATTTCTACAGGTCTTAATTGCTTATTCTGTGTGGTGTATGGTCCTAACCAAGACGCGCAGAGACCCCTATTCTGGGAAGAATTTTCGGCATCCATCCAGGCTTTCAATGGTCCCTGTTGCCTCATGGGGAGACTTTAATATCACTCGTTACTCGGAGGAGAAGTCTCACGGGAATTTGCTGTCCACTATTATGTCCTCTTTCTCCCGGTCGATAGACGATTAAGAGCTTGTGGATCTTCCCTTAAATGGCTCCTGATTCACATGGTCAAACGGTCGCGCCATTCCTTTTATGTCCAGACTCGACAAATTTCTTATTTCCCCATCCTAGCTCGAACTCTTTCCATCCTCTTCCCAATCTGCTCGTCCCAGGGTTACGTCAGATCATTGTCCTATCCTGCTGGAGGTGGAGGATCAAAATTGGGGCCCAAAACCCTTTCACTTTGATGTTTCTTGGTTGTAGATGACGAGCTTTCATCAAATGGTTTCGGGCTAGTGGGCACAATATTCAGTTGAGGGCTATGCCGATTTCAAGTTACATTTCAAACTAAAATACCTAAAAGAAGATTTGAAGAAGTGGAGCAAAAGTCTCTACTTAAACAAGCAGAAGGAAATGGAGTCCCTCCTATCTGAACTGCGTCAGATTGATTCTATGGCAGAGGGGACTCCGATGTCTCCCGACATCATGTCCCGTAGGATCCACGTTATTCAGGAATTGGCAAAGAGAGGGCTGGACAAGGAGATTTCTTAAAAACAGAAGGCTCATATCAGTTGGTTGAAAGAAGGTGATCGTAATACTAGATTCTTTCATAACATGGCAACTATTCACGCTTCCTCCAACAGACTCAACTCCCTTATGGTGGTTGGGGTCTAGATTTATGACAGAGATGCAATCGTAGATGAAGTTGTTTCTTATTTCTCCAATCGGTTTGCTACTGAAAAATGGCAGTGGCCACTCCTGGAAGACCTGCACTTTGAAGGTCTCTCGGAAGAAGATGCGAATCTGCTTGAAGTCCCTTTCTCTTTGGAAGAGGTTACACATGCAATTGACAACATGGCAGGGGATAAGGCTCCTGGGCCAGATGGATTTCTTATCCTATTTTTTAAACATTTCTGGGAGATAGTTTGTGATGATGTGCTGAGTTTCCTTGTTGGGTTCCATGGCAATGAAAAGATCTCTAGAAGCTTCGGCACCTCATTCATTTCTCTTATTCCTAAAGTCCCTGGCGCTGCCTCTTTGAAGGAATTCAGGCTGATTAGTGTAAGACCCGTACCCTAGTCCGTACCGTTCCGTAGGCTTCCGCGATCCTTCCAGTTGAATTCTGGCAACTCTCAACTCGTGTCCGATGTTGCACATGATCTTAAGCCAAGTCCTGCCTATCGAAGGCGGCTCAATCCGAAACTCATACCTTAGCGACCGCGCCGTCGCCATGGTTTCAACGCCGCGACTCACGCACCGAACCTATACCTAGGTTGGAAGATGTCAGTCTGCGTTCATTCTGAAGAAACACTGCACGTTGCGAACTTTGAGGGAATCTCTACGAGATGTCCCATCAAATCATGTCAAGTACACACCATGCCATGTGAACATGTAACCCATCCCTCCTTTTCTAAAAGTCAATATTCTCTTTCCCCTCACCATACCACTTTTTACAATTTTTAAACTAAACCATACCACTTCTTACAACATTTCAAACTCTCCCATGCCACCCCATCTTCCTTACATCATCATCCCATCCATATCTCACTCTCTCTCTCTCTCATTTCTAAAATCTCCCAAGCAACCAAGGGATTCCAACGTCCAAGCTCTCCCAATCTCCCTTCCACAACAACTAGTGTGGCCCACCTTCCTACACCCTCTCATCTCTCATCCATACCATCAAAATTCCATCATCCACCATTAAAAGTCAAGCAAAGGAGCATAGGAGTGCAAGGAAGCAAAGAGGAGTACAAGAGGTGGGTGATCCACTGTTGATTTCCATTTAAGGGCCCACTTGTTGGTGGGACACATTTTGATCTATGTATTGTATCAAGGGAGGGCCCATAATGGCGGGGTCCCTCCCCTCTATCACCGTCTCTCTCTCTCTCTCTCTCTCTCTCTCTCTCTCTCTCTCTCTATACGAATGGTGATGATGGTGAAGGGTGATGAGGCCCACCATGAATCATATAGTTCATGTGGGACCCATTGGATGAATGGGTTGAATTTACACCATCCAGCCCATTAACGGGCCAAGATGGAGGAAACCATAAATATCAAGTGGGCTACGTCCACGTGGGACCCACCTTGATGGGTGGGCCACAACCATGTGGGACCCACCACAATGCATGTGTTCCTCTATGCCGTCCAGCGTCTCTAGACGCTGGACGGGCTTTGCTAATATGGAGTGTACATACTGCATGGGCGTGTACTTCCAAGCTTAAAAAAAAAATTTACTTTTGGGGTGGGCTACTCATGTAGGCCCCACCTTGATGTTTGTGCATGATCCAGGTCATCCATCCCAACCCTTGCATCATTGTAGGCGTTGAGCCGAAAAATGAGGTCGATCCAATCATTTGGTGGGCCGTGTCGTTAAGAATACTAGTGTTTCCGTTAAAACTCCAGAAAAAGGATTGCTAGGGTCCACCAGGAGCTTCGGCCCGCCTGAAACTTGATATGGACCCTTAATTTTGTGGAGCTCATGCAATGGACGGGTTAGATCTTGCTGATGCTGGCCCCATGAAACATAAAAGGGGGGCACGGCCTGTCATCACGTATGTGCAGCGGCCGCTGGCCATCTTCGGGCCATACCATCTAAATCATGTGAAGACATGCCTAAACTATATAAAAACACTTGGTGGGGCCTACCTAAATTTTTGATGTGGCTGAAACTTGGTCTGGACCCTCAGACAAGTGGGACACACATAATGTATGGGCTGGATTTGTGAACCACCTCGCAGTGGGACCCCTGACCATGTGACCCCATTAATAGATTGGCTGGAAAACAAACATTACGGTGGGCCCTGGCCGTGTGACCCAATGAACAGATTGGGTGGCCAATGAACATTACAGTGGGCTGCCTGACCGTGGGCCCAGGTCACGTGTGACCTTATAAACAGGATTGGGTGGCAAGTAAATATTATGGTGAGCCCTAGCCTACATGTTCTTATGAACAGTTTGAATGGCAAATAAACGTTACAGTGGGCCCTTGGTTCATGTGACTATATCAATAGGTTGGCTGGGAAATAGACATTTTGGTGGGCCCCCTATTCATATGGCCTTATCAATAGATTGGATAGTAAAATAAATATTATGGTGGGCTTCACATGTGGCCCACTTGGATGCATATGGGCCCATGTACTTAGGCCCATCTTGATGTATTTTTAGGCCCATTATTAAGGCCCACTTGGATATTTATGGGCTCATGTATTTAAGCCCATCTTGGCATGTATAGGTCCAATGTTGAGGCCCACTTTGATATATATATGGCCCCATGTATGTAGGCCATTTTGATGTGTTTATGGGCCCGTTGTTGGGACTACCTTGATATGTATAGGCCCACGTAATGAGGCCCATCTGATGTATTTGTGGCCCATTGTTGAGCCCCACCTTGAGATGTATAGGGCCTATGTGATTAGGCCCGTTTAATACACATAAAGCTTATGTGATTGGGCTCATTTTAATGCATTCTAAGGCCCATGGGTGATGGCCCATTGCAATGTACCTAAGGCCCATTGGTGAGGCTCATTGAGGTGGCCCACTTGATGAATATAAAGCCCATGAGATACGGCCCATTTGATGTATTTGAGGCCCAATGGGATGTACCTAAGGCACATTGTAATGTGTGATTCCACCATGATTTGTTTAATGGTATTTAAGGCGAGCCGGGCCTTGGGGACAATGTTGGTTAGATGTCTACATTGTAGGTGACAACAGTTAAATGTCTGTATTGTCACTCTTCCTAAGGCCCACTAATAGGTCCATACTTATACTCTGTAGTCCATTTAGGCCCATCTTCACTTTGAGCAATGCCCATTATCATACCATAAGTATAGTGTTGCCCCATGATTCATGATCATACGCATCATATGCATGCTTGAGATGAGGGGTTACTGATCATAGCATATGCCTTCAGGCAAACTGTTACGGGCTTCCTGATAGGCGGAGTTGCCCCACATGAGTGCGTACTTCACGCAGGATGATTGCATGACTAGTAGTGTGATACATGCACTTGCATATGTGTGATTGTGATATGCCCTAGCGACATTAGGGCCATAGCCTCCACAGACACATCGTGGGTGGCTGGATTGGATACCGAAAATGTTTGGTTCTAGATACGGGCGTCATAGATGTCCTTAGGTGAAAATCTCTAAACCCGATAGTACTAGAGGATGACTCCAACGTCAAGACCGAGTGGATATATAGCATATGAGGGCCGAATACTAGGAGGACCGCATCTCCCACTATGTCATGGTCGGTTGGAAATGGGTGTGGCCTTACTCGCCCGAGGGTAGGGGCAATACTAGGCTGAGTCTGACCAGCTCGTGAATGGGCTCGCTATCGACGTGCCGGATGGGTATTGACAGACTATTGGCCAGGCGGATAGTGAGGTTTCTTATGCTCGCTTGGACTGTATGGCTGGAGAGCGACAGTGCCATTTGGAGTGTACTAAACTCCAGTGATTATCCAGACTGAGAACTGTATTGACATGAGGATTTAGATGAGGATTGGCATGCTTGAGCTGCATCTTACATTGCATGGTCTTGGTATGGCCGATTGCATTCATATCTTGTACTATATAGCCTTGGTATGGTTGGTTGCATTTACGTACTCATCAGCACTATTCCTTATCACTCTAACCTTGCATTCTGAGCACGCTCATATTGCGCACATACTTACACCACCCTCTATGCTTTCCATAAGCTTATGCACGATTGATGTGTGCAGGTAACATCAGGTCGCAGCCACAGCTTTGCCGTAGTTGGAGCGTGCAGTCGAGTTTTTGGAGTTTTGATATTACCACTATCTTGTATTTCCCTTTATACGCACTGTACTCAAAGTTTTTTATCATAGTGAATTTCGTGATGTTCTTGTGGTTATTGTTCGTGGGTTATGCTTGGTTATGCTCATTACGAATCCAATTGATATTGAAAATCCTCCTCGTAGCATCTCAGGATCGGAACCTGGTGTATGGGTATCGGGAGCCGAGAATGGGGTACTACGGAGGCCGCTTCAAGACCGACCCGGCTGATCGAAAATTTCGTGAGCCCGGTTTCCGAGTTCGGGGCGTGACAGAAGTTGATATCAGAGCGTAACTTGGGAATAACGAAGAACAACATCACATATTTACTATAAGTTAAGATGATTAGGTTCCGAGTGCGTAACCTTTCGATTGAGTTCCTTAAATGCGCGATTCTCAAGATTAATTAGCGCCTTATCTTTTCCATAGGACATGCCGCCCAGGAGAGCGACCCGAGCGTACCCTAATCCACCACCTGAGGCTCCAGCTTTACCACCTGTGCCTCCCGTTCTACCGCCAGAGATCCCTGCTCCCTTTCCTGAGGATGATGTTCCTCCACCTGATACTGGTGTGGATCCGACCGTGCCTGTGAGTGCCTTGCAGTTACAGCAGATGTTGTAAGCTATGACTGCTATGCTTCAGGGGCAGGGCAGGCGCCCAGTTGTTTCTACATCTTAGGCAGAGCAGGAGTGCGCGAGTGCCCTTCTTCGAGAGTTCAGACAGCTTGACCCTCCGCTTTTCCAGGGTAAGCTAGATCCGACAACAGCTGAGAGATGGCGCTCCGATATGGAGAAGATTTTCGATACTATGTCATGTACGACCGACCGAGTTGGCGTATTCCTTTTCCGGTGGTGAGCCGAGCATTGGTGGACCTCCGTTACCAACGTCGTATTCCTTTTCGACTATGGGTGACAGGCCGGCATTATCGAGTGGACCTCCGTTCCATCGACAGAGAGCATTAGAGTTCGAGACTCGGTGCGGAGACATGTCGTGGAGACGACTATGTTTGGACATGGGAGGACTTTATCGATTGATTCGAGGAGCTTCCGCAGCGGTAGTGCGGAGGGCACTTCTCCGACCATATCCGTCGACAAAGCAGAGAGAGTGTTAGAGTTCGAGACTGCGGGTGCACGGGAGACATGACCGTGAGCCACCCACCTGCAAGATGACGGCCGTTTTATGGCATGGCCTATCGAGGCCATCCCATTGCGCTTTTATATGGCTTTTTGATGATGAGTGGGGGAAGGCCCACCGTTTCGAGTGTCCGGCTCATACGTAGTAGTCGAGAGGGCCACAAGAAATTTCAAAGCCGTGTTATCAAGGCCTCCTTGCAAGGGCACGAGCTCCCGACCTTCAAAGGGCGGTAACCCCTGCGAGAGGGCTTAGATAGCTACCAAGGCCCTAACAAGAGTGAGACAAGAAGACAGCCACAGAGGCGCCAGAGCACGACCTCGAGGGGACAGACACCTCCCGATGAGGGGTCGAGGAAGAGGAGTCATTGAGGGTATACTTCCAGTCTCTTCATGTATCGCCCGAGTATTATTTGATTTTGGTGCTTCGCACTCATTCATGTCTGAGGATTTTTGTCGATCGGCGGATTACCGACCCGGCCTGGGCTGGTGAGGATTGACCGTATCGACGACTGCGTTCCGATATGATATTTGGACTTATCATCATATTCATGTTCAAGAGGAGGACATACCTTGTAAGAGACTATTCGGGCATACCCGCTTGCTTCAAGCTATTGTTTGTTTAACGGCGTTACGGTCATTTTGAGTTTCGGGTCATGTCCTTTGGATGTTACTCCGACCAATGACACCCGCGGTCTTCATGCGCGTGTTGATGAACGAGGTCTTCATGTTGAGTCCATATCTCGAATCGTATTTGTGCGTGATCTTCATCCATGACATTGCGCGATATCATACGTCGAGGTTTGCCGTGAAGATCATATGCAAACATCTGCGGCCAAGAAAAGGATCTCGTTGAGGCTCTGCGTCGTACTCCACCGGCCACGATAAGAACAAGTACCCACTCCCGAGGATAGACGAGAAAGGGTGCACAGTTCTTTTCAAAGATTGACTCGCAGGGTATCATGAAGTTCTCAAGAGGAGGACACATGGTGACGAAGGAGGGTGTTTGAGTTTGTGTCATGTCCTTTGATCGACCTCAAAGGTTGATGAAGCGAGGTCTTCCGTCCATATCTCGATCAGTTTGTTGTGATCTTCGTCGACGACATTGAAATTCGAGAACTCGTGAAGATCATATGCGACCGCGTCGTCGAGATCCACCAGTATGCAAAGATGGAGAAGTTTAGCGGGAGGACAGTTATCGGACGTGGTTCGAGGGATCAGGTTGAGGGCTTCTCTCGTACGCAGCCCCAGATGTTCCGGGTTGACCGGAGACGTTTATGGACGCGAGATTTTGTTTGCGCTTCCTTAGTTTAGATGATACTATCGGTTTCATGAGGGCTTTCTCTCGTACGTTCCGATGAAAAGCCGACGCACAGATTTTGTTTGGACTGACGCATGTGAGTAGGCATTCGTGGAGTTGAAGGACCGTCTGACGTCTGCTCCTGTCCTCACTTTTTCCTCTGGGAGTGATGGATTTGTTGTATTTACTGATACCTCACGTATTGGTTTAGGTGTTGTCCTGATGCAACACAACAAACCTGTAGCCTTCGCATCTCGTCAGCTCAAGGTCCATGAGCTGAACTACCCCACGCATGATTTGGAGCTAGCAGCAGTCGTCTTCTCACTGAAGGTGTGGAGACACTATCTCTATGGGGTCAGGTTCGAGCTCTTCTCTGACCACAAGAGCTTGAAGTATCTATTCTCTCAGTCCGAGCTAAACATGAGACAGAGACGCTGGATGGAGCTTCTGAAAGACTATGATTTTGACCTCCAGTACCACCCAGGCAAGGCAAATGTGGTGGCGGATGCCCTCAGCCATCAGCCGCGAGGCCTGGTGGCACACATGATGATTCAGGAGTGGAGGATGCTCGAGGATATAGCAGAGTACGACTTTGATTTTGGTCTGCAGTCTTCTATCGTTCAGCTATCGAGCCTGTCAATTCAACCCTCTCTTGTCGCAAGGGTGATCGAGGCTCAGCAGATAGATGAGTCGTTACAGGATTACCGAGCAGAGGCAGCATCTGAGAGTCAGATAGATTGGTTCTGATAGTGGACTTCGCATTAGAGGCCGATTATGTGTCCTGGATATTCGTGAGTTGCGCAGAGATTTTATGACCGAGGCACATCGTTTGCAGTTTTCTATCCACCCTGGCTCAACGAAGATGTATCGTGATATGAGGAGACAGTATTTATGGGCGGGGATGAAACGCCAGATTACCAGTTTTGTGGCCGAGTGTGACACATGCCAACATGTCAAGGCCGATCATCAGAGACCTCCTGGTCTATTGCAGCCGTTGAGCGTCCCGATGTGGAAGTGGGAGCACGTATCAACAGATTTCATTATGGGCTTGCCGAGGACTCAGCGTAGTTATGACGCCATTTGGGTTGTTGTGGATCGTCTAATGAAGTCGGCATATTTTCTCGCGATGCGTGCGACTTGGTCTATGGACCGGTTTGCGAGGTTATTTATCGAGGAGGTTGTGAGACTGCATGGTGTTCCAGTCTCGATCGTTTCTGACCGAGATTCGAGGTTTACGTCTCAGTTTTAGGGGAGCTTCCAAAGAGCGATGGGGACTAATTTGCAGCTCAGCACCGCGTACCATTTGCAGATCGATCGCCAGATCGAGAGGGTCAACCAGATCCTTGAGGATATGCTTCAGGCCTGTGTGATTGACTTCCAGGGTAGCTGGGATAAGCATCTGTGATTGGCTGAGTTCGCATACAACAACAGCTATCAGGCAACCATTGGCATGGCTCCTTTTGAGGTATTGTATGGTAGACCGTGCAGATCTTCGAGTTATTAGACCGAGGTTGGAGAGCGACGTCTCCTAGGTCCCGAGCTTGTGTAGGAGACTTCAGAAGCTATTGATATCATCAGGCAGAGGATGCGTACAGCTCAGAGTCGGTAGAAGAGTTTTGCTGATCGCCGACGTCGTCCCTTGGAGTTTGATGTAGGGGACCATGTGTATCTCAAGGTCTCCCCCATGAAGGGCATGGTTCGATTTGGAGCGAAGGGCAAGCTTGCCCCCAAATTCATAGGACCTTTCGAGATCACTAAGCGCATTGGCGCTGTGACCTATCGGCTTGCCTTACCACCGTAGTTGTCTGGCGTCCACAATGTTTTTTACGTCTCTATATTGAGGAAGTGTGGGTCAGACATCATTCCTGTTATTGATTGACAGCTATTAGAGGTTCGTGAGCAAGCTTCTTACATTGAGCAGCCAGTTCGTATCCTTGATCGGAAGGAGCAGGTCCTCCGGACCAAGGTCATACCCTTAGTGAAGGTTCAGTGGGGTCATCATTCTGTTGATGAGGCATCTTGGGAGCATGAGGCTGAGATTTAAGAGCGTTATCCTAATCTCCTTGATGATTGATCATATACTATATCTTGTAGCTGTATTCGATTTTATATGACGATGCCTTATTTTCTCTTCTATTATGAGTTGACTAGTTGCGATGATTGTGCAAATTCGAGGACGAAATTTTTATTTGGAGGAGAGAGTTGTAAGACTCGTACCCTAGTCCGTACCGTTCCATAGGCTTCCGCGATCCTTCCGGTTGAATTTCGGTAACTCTTGACTCGTGTCCGACGTTGCGCATGATCTTAAGCCGAGTCCTACCTACCGAAGGCGACTCAATCCGAAACTCGTACCTTGGCGACCGCGCCGTCGCCGCGGTTATAACGCCAAGACTCTCGCACCAAACTGATACCTAGGTTGGAAGATGCCAGTCTGTGTTCAGTCTGAAGAAACACCACATGTTGCAAACTTTGAGAGAATCTCTACGAGATGTCCCATCAAATCATGTCAAGTACATACCATGCCATGTGAACATGCAACCCATCCCTCCTTTTCTAAAAATCAATTTTCTCTTTCCCCTCACCATACCACTTTTTACAATTTTCAAACTAAACCATACCACTTCTTACAACATTTCAAACTCTCCCATGCCAACCCATCTTCCTTACATCAACATCCCATCCATATCTCACTCTCTCTCTCTCTCTCTCTCTCTCTCTCTCTCTCATTTCTAAAATCTCCCAAGCAACCAAGGGATTCCAACGTCCAAGCTCTCCCAATCTCCATTCCACAATAACTAGTGTGGCCCACCTTCCTACACCCTTTCATCTCTCATCCACACCATCAAAAGTCCATCATCCACCATTAAAAGTCAAACAAAGGAGCATAGGAGTGCAAGGAAGCAAAGAGGAGTACAAGAGGTGGGTGATCCACCGTTGATTTCCATTTAAGGGCCCACTTATTGGTGGGACCCATTTTGATATATGTATTATATCAAGGGAGGGCCCATAGTGGCAGGGTCCCTCCCCTCTATCACTGTCTCTCTCTCTCTCTCTCTCTCTCTCTACGAATGGTGATGAGGCCCACCATGAATCATATAGTTCATGTGGGACCCATTGGATGAATGGGTTGAATTTACACCATCTAGCCCATTAGCGGGCCAAGATGGAGGAAACCATAAATATCAGGTGGGCCACGTCCATGTGGGACCCACCACAATGCATGTGTTCCTCTATGCCGTCCAGCGTCTCTGGACGCTGGATGGGCTTTGCTAATATGGAGTGTGCGTATTGCATGGACGTGTACTTCCAAGCTTTAAAAAAAAATTTACTTTTGGGGTGGGCTGCTCATGCGGGCCCCACCTTGATGTTTGTGCATGATCCAAGCCGTCCATCCCAACCCTTGCATCATTGTAGGCGTTGAGCCAAAAAATGAGGCCGATCCAATCATTTGGTGGGCCATGGCGTTAAGAATACTAGTATTTCCGTTAAAACTCGGGAAAAAGGATTGCTGGGATCCACCAGGAACTTTGGCCCGCCTGAAACTTGATATGGACCCTTAATTTTGTGGAGCTCATACAATGGACGGGTTGGATCTTGCTGATATGGGCCCCACAAAACACAAAAAAAGGGAGGGCAGCGCAGGCAGCGCCTGCTGCTACTGGGCGGGCGGACGGATGATGGGCCTCACGGCCTAGCTGTGGACCCCCCATCGTGGTGCGTTTCGACCATCAACACCGTGCATTTGATGGTTCCCCTTTAAATTATGGGGTATCCCAAAAATCAGCCGCAAACGGAACTCAGGTGGGCCATACCATCTAAATCATGTGAAGACATGCCTAAACCATATAAAACACTTGGTGGGGCCTACCTGAATTTTTGATGTGGCTGAAACTTGGTCTGGACCCTCAGACAAGTGGGACACACATAATGTATGGGCTGGATTTGTGAACCACCTCACGGTGGGACCCCTGACCGTGTGACCCCATCAACAGGTTGGCTGGAAAACAAACATTACGGTGGGCCCTGGCCGCGTGACCCAATGAACAGATTGGGTGGCCAATGAACATTACGGTGGGCTCCCTAACCGTGGGCCCAGGTCACGTGTGACCTTATGAATAGGATTGGGTGGCAAGTAAATATTATGGTGGGCCCTAGCCCACATGTTCTTATGAATAGTTTGAATGGCAAATAAACGTTACAGTGGGCCCTTGGTCCATGTGACCATATCAATAGGTTGGCTGGGAAATAGACATTTTGGTGGGCCCCCTATTCATGTGGCCTTATCAATAAATTGGATGGTAAAATAAACATTATGGTGGGCTTCACATGTGGCCCACTTGGATGCATATGGGCCCATGTACTTAGGCCCATCTTGATATATTTTTAGGCCCATTATTAAGGCCCACTTGGATATTTATGAGCTCATGTATTTAAGCCCATCTTGGCATGTATAGGTCCAATGTTGAGGCCCACTTTGGTATATATATGGCCCCATGTATGTAGGCCATCTTGATGTGTTTATGGGCCCGTTGTTGGGGCCTACCTTGATATGTATAGGCCCACGTAATGAGGCCCATCTGATGTATTTGTGGCCCATTGTTGAGCCCCACCTTGAGATGTATAGGGCCTATGTGATTAGGCCCGTTTAATACACATAAAGCTTATGTGATTGGGCTCATTTTAATGCATTTTAAGGCCCATGGGTGATGGCCCATTGCAATGTACCTAAGGCCCATTGGTGAGGCTCATTGAGGTGGCCCACTTGATGAATATAAGGCTCATGAGATACGGCCCATTTGATGTATTTGAGGCCCAATGGGATGTACCTAAGGCACATTGCAATGTGTGATTCCACCATGATTTGTTTAATGGTATTTAAGGCGAGTCGGGCCTTGGGGACAATGTTAGTTTGACGTCCACATTGTAGGTGACAACGGTTAAATGTCTACATTGTCACTCTTCCTAAGGCCCAGGTCCATATTTGTACTCTGCAGTCCGTTTTGGCCCATCTTCACTTTGAGCAACGCCATTATCATACCATAAGTATAGTGCTGCCCCATGATTCATGATCATACGCATCATATGCATGCTTGAGATGAGGGGTGATTGATCATAGCATATGCCTTCGGGCAAACTGTTACGGGCTCCCTGATAGGCGGAGTTGCCTCACATGATCACGCAGGATGATTGCATGACTGGTAGTGTGATACATGCACTTGCATATGTGTGATTGTGATATGCCCTAGCGACATCAGGGCCATAGCCTCCACAAACACATCATGGGTGGCTGGATTGGATACCGAAAATGTTTGGTTCTAGCATAGGGGTGTCATAGATGTCCTTGGGTGAAAATCCCTAAACCCGATGGTATCAGAGGATGACTCCAACGTCAAGATCGAGTGGATATATGAGCGCACGAGGGCCGAATTCCAGGAAGCCGTATCTCCCACTGTGTCGTGGTCGGTTGGAAAGGGGTGTAGCCTTACTCGCCCGAGGGTAAGGGGCAATACTAGGCTCAGTCTGACTAACTCGTGAATGGGTTCGCTATCGACGTGCCGGATGGGTATTGGTAAACTATTGGCCAGGCAGATAGTGAGGTTTCTTACGCTCGCTTGGACTATATGGCTGGAGAGCGACAGTGCCATTTGGAGTGTACTAAACCCCGGTGATTATCCAGACTGAGAACTGTATTGACATGAGGATTTAGATGAGGATTGGCATGCTTGAGCTGCATCTTGCATCGCATGGTCTTGGTATGGCCGATTGCATTCATATCTTGTACTATATAGCCTTGGTACGGCTGGTTGCATTTACATACTCATCAGCACTATTCCGCATTACTCTGACGTTGCATTCTGAGCACGCTCATATTGCCCACACACTTACATCACCCTCTAAGCTTTCCATAAGCTTATACACGATTGATGCGTGTAGGTGACGTCAAGTCGCAGCCGTCGCTTCGCCGTAGTTGGAGCGTGCAGTCGAGTTTTTGGAGTTTTAATATTACCACTATCTTGTATTTCCCTTTATACGCACTGTACTCAAAGTTTTTGATCATAATGAATTTTGTGATGGTATTCTTGTGGTTATTGTTCATGGGTTATGCTTGGTTATGCTCATTACGAATCAAATTGATATTGAAAATCCTCCTCGTAGCATCCCAGGATCGGAACATGGTGTATGCGTATCGGGAGCCGAGAATGGGGTACTACAGAGGCTGTCGGCGCCGGATTCGGCGATCGGGAATTTTGTGAGCCTAGTTTCCGAGTTCGGCGCATGACAATTAGCTTGTTGGGTAGCCCTTATAAAATTCTACCAAAAATCCTTGCTATTCGTTTGAGCCTTGTGATCGATAAGATCATCTCTGGAAGTCAGTGTGTGTTCATTGCCAGCAGACAGATTGTAAACGCTGCCCTCATCACGAACTAGTGTTTGGATTCAGCCTCCTCTTCCGGGACAAAGTTAGTGATGTCCAAGCTAGACATTGAAAAGGCGTATGATCATGTCGACTCGTCATTTCTGCTCTATCTCATGAAGCGTATGGGTTTTGGGCCGAAGTGGTGTCTCTGGATCAAGGAATGCATAGAGTCGGCTTCCCCTTTATATTGGTAGGCCTCCTAAATGAATGTGGAACAAAGTGGTTTCCAGGGTTGAGAAATTGCTGGTTAGATGAAAATGTTGGTACCTATCTATAGGAGGTTGCCTAACCTTAATCAAAGCTTCCCCCTCCAATCTCCCTATTTATTTCATGTCGCTTCTCAAATGCCTCAGCTCGATGTTGGTGTCTATCAAAAAATGCAAGCGTGATTTTCTCTAGCGTGGAAACGACAGTAGCAATAAATTTTATCTCATAAAATGGAAGGATGTTTGTAGGCAGACTCTAGATGGAGGAACTAGCTTAAGGGACCTCAAGTCCATGAACCAGGCTTTATTAGGTAAATGGATCTGGAGATTAGGGACGGAAAGGGGCAGATTTTGGAATGTAGTCGTTAAGCATAAATATGGGGAATCTATCGGGGGATGGCGGAGATTCTTCCACCTATAGGGCATCTACTATTTGGAAGGACATTCTTAAAACCAAAAGAGAGGTCCTTAGCGGCATCCGTTTTGACCTTGGTGACGGGACAAACATTCAGTTTTCGGAGGACAACTAAGTGGGGGGCTGTACTCTTAAAGTCAGATTTCCTCACATATTCTCTCTCGTCCCGGCCAATTCAGTTTTTATGAAGGATTGCTATGAGATAGTGGGCAATAACATTGTGCGGAACATCGCTTGCAGGCGTAATTTACAAGATTGGGAGGTCAAGGAATACGCTGAGTTGCTGGAGTGTATTTCTTTGAGCAACCCCTTCAGTTCATCTTCAGACAGGTTGGTTTTGAACCATTTCAAGTCAGGCAGATTCTCTGTTTCCTCTCTATATTCTCTCATCTCTTCCTCCATAACTCAAAATCAGGCTAGAGGGGTTGGTTTTTAATGGAAATATGTTGTTTCTCCTAGAGTTATGGTCTTTGGCTGGTTAGTGGGGCATAGGAAGATCCTGACCATTGACAATCTTCAAAAAAGAGGGATGTCTATTCCTAACATCTGCTTGTGCTGCATGCGCCACGAGGAATAAGTGGATCACCTGTTGGATCATTGCTCTTTTATTTCCTAGATTTGGGCCGACTTCTTACGGTGCTTCAACATCAGTTTCTACTTCCCCGACAAGGTGGACCTTCTCTTGCAAGCGTGGCAAGGGGTCTACATCGAAAAAGTTAAAGCTAAGATATGGAGGATGTCTGTGCTTGTTATTTGGTGGTTCGTTTGGGAAGAGTGCAACAACATATGCTTCAGAGATGAAGCCCATTCCGCTCAATTTTTTGCCTCCAAGTCGAACAAGTCCCTGATTGAGTGGGCTTCTCAGGTCGAAGTGTTGAAGGACGCTAATTTGCGGTTTTTCGGCTCCTGACTTGAGTTTGGTTGATCTGTTATCTCAGTAGATCTTCTCTCTATTTGCTTTATTTTGTTTTGGCTTTCTGTTTTGTTGCTTGTTTGTTTTCTCTTTCTGTTTTTTTCTTTCTTCTTTGTTTCTGTTTTCTCAGTTTAATGCATTTCAGTTCATCTTTCAAATAAATAAAAAGTTTTTAATGATAGACGTTCATTCAAAAATATTTCCTGTAATGTGGTCCACTTAAGATTGGGATATACCTCATTATTGGTCTTATGAATATTGAAAAATGAGGCAGTGGACTAATCTACGGCTGGATCTCATGAAAGTTTCACACACAAGACGCTTGTCTAGCTGTAGTTAGTTCATTTCATAAATAGTTTATTTAAATTCAACTTGGATAATATGATAGTGCAACTTGTACTGATTTATGAATTATAAGGGAGAAGCATGCCTAACAGGGTGGGTGTAATTTTATTTATTTATTTTGAAAATGATTTACTTTTATGTGAAAAAAAGGTTCGATGGTGTGTATTAGTGATGATCGTTATTGTTTATTCTCTTTGAGCCACATGTCGGCTCGAGTACTCTTTCAAACCAACTCTTACAGGTCTTTCTCATGCTTTTCAATGTTAGTGCCGAAACGGTATATGGCCTATATCAAGTCCGTTTGTTTAATCACATTTGATGGGTGATTGCTCTTCTATATTTGGGTTCTTTATATGGGGAGTTGGGAGTTCTCCCAAGGTTTTACCTGTGAAGGTATTTTTGGGTGTTGGTTGTTTTTCTGTCAATTGATTGGGTTTGCATGTATTCTCTGTTTTACCATGAAAGCATTAGTGAAGTAATGAAGATTCAGATATACAGATGGAAATTTAATAAGAGAAAGTTTGTGGTTTGTCTTTGGTTCATGTCTCTGTCACATACTGCATCACTTAATTATTTTCCAATTTGTCATAACTATGGCATAGATGACGGGAGTTAATCGTGACATGATTGTAATTCTTCTCATTATTTTCAGCTTTGATTGTGACTGGAAAATAATTGAGGCATTTGTCGGCTCAAAGACAGTTATTCAGGTAATTCAATACATCTTTATTTCTTGCTAAAGAATTAAGTTGCAACCAAACTGTAATCTGCAACTCATGAACTGCAACAAAATCATCATTGTACTAATAATGCAAAGGATGTAGGTTCAAAACTGGCATGGGTCAAACTTATAGTTACCTCTTCTTTGGTAGATATACAAGTATTGCAAGTTGTACCTGTTAATTGCTGGCTCCTGCATTTTCTTTTACTGACTGGTCTTTGCATTTTGTAGAAATCTTTGAAGAAGTTGTTGTCACATGGGACTATTTTAGTAGGCCACGGTTTACATAATGATCTACAAGGTATGCAAAGGACCTTGTCACTCTTGAAGAAGCTCTATTTAATCAATTTGTTGAAAATTCTGATTAGTAGTTCTTTTCTTTCTTTCTTTTTTTTTTTTTTTCTTTTTTTTATTAGTAGTTCTCTTTCAGCCATCCTAATTGACATTCTTACGTTGTTGTGGGAGTGTTCTTTTCTAATGCTTCATGCTTGTGGTTTGTTCTCCTCTTTTACTTATTTTAATTTGTTTTTAATAATTTCTATAGTTACATGTACTATAGAATTCATAACTATTAGTGATCCTTCAAATTATGATAGTTGAGGAGTAACTTTTGTTTCCTGATTTGATACTTAGAGAAAAGAAATCTTAGCATCTGATGATTGTTTACCCTGCATGCATTTGTTGGTATCAGATCCATTGCTCATGGAAACATCTCAAGTCGTTAGGGTGGCCTGGGCCATGCAAAATCAATATCTCGTGTAGACCCACCCAACCCAACAAGCCTAGCCAATTAGTTCACCCAAATATTCAAGGGTGTGTCGTTTGGAAAATGCAGCAATCACATTCTGCATTGGGTGGAATGGACTTCCTCTGTTGAACTAGCCTACAATGGCAGAGTGAGCTAGTTTCTCTATTCAAAGGATCAGGAACCATGGTAATTGAGGCAAGTGGGCATTCTACTCACTGGGAATTTATTTACATCTAAATTCATCTCTACTAAGCATTTGGGGTTGCACGGAATTCAATATACAACTAGTAGGCTATCATTTTCCGCTTTAAAGAATTTTTCCTTTGATTGGCATTGTTAGGTAATTTTAAGACCTGTGATCATTGGAAACTGACAGCAATCCAGATTCGGTTATCTAATCCAGTATGCACTTTTTTCTTAAATTACATTTTCTTTCTCCAATCAAATTGCCTAAGAAAGTGAAAACATCAATTAGAAAAGAAAAAGAGCATGAAGGTCTCTCGTTGGCATTCAACGTGGCAAGGATACTTCAATTAGAAAAGGTGACGAGGATACCCAAAGATTATCTAGTTATACTACCACCACCACTAGGATCATGGTTCAATTTAATTTGTTTATGGACTTATTTGCTAATGCAAATTGTAGAGATGTGGAGGAATCATTTATTTGAAACCTTGGGACCTTGCTAGCTTGTGGTTTTGGTTTCTCTCCTGTTGAAAAATTTGAATTCCTGTTTTTATTTTTTCTTTCTTGCAGTATGTATCTGCTGATGAAGACAACTAGGCTGGGTAACTATAAAAACTGATAAATATATTTTTTATTTGGGGTTCTTATAGTATTTTATTTTTTTTCCTTTCCTCTGATGGTTTGTTATGATTCCTTAGAGTACTTATTTTCTGCTGACACTTGCTAGCTGAGGAACACCTTCTTAAGATCCTAGCTAGCCATCCATAAATCAGGTCCCACCATGAACATTACATGGTTCCAATGCAGTTGCCAATGCTTGGGTATTGCGTCATTTTGAATTAAATTCTCACCAAATGCTTTAGTTAATCAGTTCTATCATGACTAAAATTCAATCCTCATGCATCAATCAAAATGAACTATTCCTATGATCTAAATGTATTTTTATATCTTTTCCTGTTATCTTGTATCACTATTATGCTCTTTATATCTTAAATAAATAAAAAATAAAAAATAAAAATAAAAAACTCTTTAAATAATTTAATGCATGCCTTTATTTTAGTACATTTTCCCAATTTATGCTACTATGAATTGATACAATATACAGCTAGTAAAGACAACAAAGATCCACATTCAGGATACATGTATCTTCCAACATGGTGGGTTTTTGGTGCATGTGTAACCCATGGTTGAGACCATCATGTCAATGGTTTGGGTTGCTGAACCATCTGTCTCACTTGTATTGATAGGAGTAAGATCACTTCATATAAATGCTCCATGCGGGATCTTAATACAAAACATTCACATTACAACTATAGACAACACTAAACCATCCAGGTAGTTGCATCTTTAATATCAATCACCATGGGACACCATATATTGATTTTTCTATATTGCTTGTTGTCACGCCCCAAACTCGGAAAATGGGCTCACAAAATTTTTGATCGCCGAATCCGCTGCCGACAGCCTCCGTAGTAGCCCATTCTCTGCTCTCAGCGCCCAAACGCAAGATTCCGATCTTGGACTCCTACAAGGAGGATTTTTAGTATGATTTTTTTTTAATGTAATGGAGCATAACCACAAGCATAACCAAGTCACAAAACAATATTACCACATATCCGCTAATAAAATCATTCGAGTATAATGCCGAAATGGAGATACAATATGAAGATATCAAAGAAAACTCTAAAAGCTCCATCGTACACTCCTCCCTCAGATCGGCTGCATCCCAACATCACCTGCACGCATCTATCGTGCATAAGCTTACAAAAGCTTAGAGCGTGGTGAAAGTGTGTGCAAAAGATAAGTGTCAAGTATACAAGATAAGTGTCAAGTATACCATAAAGTCCATAAATCATACATCATCGGAATAAGCGAAATACTAACATGATTATGAATCATACAATATCAGAGTAAGTGGAAATATACTGGTAAGTCCATGAGTGCTATCAGCCGTACCAAAGCTATGTGATGCAAAACATAATAAGACAATAACAGATGTTGAGGATGCAATGCACTATGCAAATCCTAACGAGCCACAAATACCATCAACCTCATCAAGGCCATATAAGTGAAAAAACATAGTAACCCAAAATGCTAAGTACTGCGGATGCAATGTAATATGCGATGCGAATGAAATGACCATGCAGGAACGTGAAGTCAGGATGATAGTAGTAGTATCGCAGGCTACGGGGTTCACCACAACGGACTTCTATCTAAACCAGTCTCATACCTAAATTTGGATAGTCTGACTCAATGTGGTAAACTCCTGATCTCAGGTTAGTCGCGCACCCAACCGAAATCCTGGCCATGTGAAGGTACACGTAACAAATAGTTACACACCACCAGCCCGAGTGGATAGTGAATGAATGAATGATTGGATATGCAATTCCTGCTCAATAAGTCCACATATCAGTACGGTTGCTCTCTAGGGAAAATCACCAGGGTTTATTACACTCGACACCGACTGTCTCCTCCCTAGCTGCACAGCCCAGCGAGTGGAAGAGACCTCACTATCCGCCTAGCCAGTAGTCTACCAATACCTACTCGGCTCGTCGATAGCGGATCCATTTACGAGCTGGTCATACTCAGCCTAGCTTATAGCCCCCTCAATCGGGCGGATAAGGCCACACCCCCTCCCAACTGATCACGACACAGTGGGAGACACGGCTCATGGTATAGGCACTTGCGCTCATATTCCACTCGGTCTAGATGTTGGAGCATCTCCTTGTACCAAGGAGGTTCTAGAATTTTCACCCAAGGACATCCTACGTGCCCATAGTGCTAAAGCCAAGTATTTCCGATGTCCTATTTAGCCATCCACGATGTGCCTGTGGAGGCCACGACCCTGATGTCACTAGGGCGTATAATGATCAAGTCGCATATATGCAAGATGCATGAGTCACACTATCCAGTCATGCAGCAATCCTGCGCGTCCGATGTAATAATGTGGGCACTCCGTCTCATAAGGAGTCCCGTAAATGTCTCAGCCCAACGGCTTATGCTATGATCAAACATTCCTCATATCAAGCATACATATGATGCGTATGTGCATGAATCATGGAGTTATACTAAGCACGTTATAAAGTGATGAATTATCCTTACAATGAAGATGGGCCTAAATGGCTTACATACAATAAGTACGAGCCTATCAATGGGCCCTAGGGAGAGTTTATAATGCGGACATTTAACCAACATTATTTTTACAATGTGGACGTCAAACCATCATTGCTCCCAAGGCATAGCCCGCCATAAAGGTCAACACATAAACCCAGATGGAATCACATTCAATGGGCCTTATGTCCATCCCATTGGGCCTCGACCCATGGGCCTTAAATACATCACATGGGCTGCATCACATGGGCCATATATTGGTCAAGTGGGCCGCATCAATGGGTCGTACCAACGGGCCTTATGTACATTGCAATGGGCCAAATCCCATGGGCCTTTGAATACATCACAACGAGCCTCAACCCACGGGCCCTAATAGATCACAATGGGCCTCAACCCATGGGCCCCAAATACATCACAATGGCCTCAACCCATGGCCCTAATACATTAAATGGGCCTCAACCCATGGGCCTTATATATTTCAAGGTGGGCCTCATATACGTGGTCCTCATAATTTCCAAAAAAAAAAGAATCATATTGAAGGATTTGGACCATTCCACAAATAGCAGTGGAGATAATGATTTTCACCGTTTACAAAGGCCCACCATCAAGTTTATTTCCCATCTAGTCTGTTAGTAAAGTCACAAAGACTTGATTGGAAGGAAAAACAAATGTCAATTTAATCCAAGATTGCTATGGTCCAAAAAGGACTTCAATGGTAGGCATTCATCTCTCCACTATTTTTTGTGGTGTGGTCCACCTGATGAATCTACCTCATTTTTAGTCTTTAAACATAAGACGGAATTGCCAATTGGATGGACAGTTTGGATGCAACACACACATCAAAGAGGACCCCATAGTCGGGTGCACATGTCCCTAAGGTAGGCTCCACATAGCTTGCCACATCAAAGCAGCAATAGGGCTGGTGTGTGGTACACCAGCCAAACCAATCCCATCACAGGTGGGTCCCATGTGGGGCCCACCACAACATTTATTTTCCATCCAATAGTTGATAGGGTCACACATACCTAATAAAATAAATAAATAAGTAAATAAATAAATTTTATATACGTCCAGAACCTCTGAGACCAGAGGGTCTCAATGGTAGACGTTCAATCCACTACTGCTTCTTGTGACGTGGACCACCTGAACTCTGTGCAACCAGAGGGTTTCAATGGCTGACGTTCAATCATCGTTATTTCCTATGATGTGAGTCACTTGAGCTGTGGCTGGATGGCATGGATAGAACACGTACATCACGGTGGGTCCCACCGTCCAGTACGGTGGATGGTGGGGACAAAACTCAGACACAATGGTGGGTACGGTGGGTTCCACGTGGGGCCCACCATAACATTTATTTGTCATCCAATCCGTTGGTAAGGTCACACAGACTAGTATGAAGAGGAAAAACAAATTTCATGTCAATCTAAAACTTCTGTAACACCCAAAAAGGGTTTCAATGGCAGCCATTCAATCCCACTGTTCCCTGTGATGTGGGCTACCTGAGAGTCGTATATGGCTGATTTTTGGGGGGGACCCGCTGCCCTAAAGCGGCCATCAAATGCACGACGTTGATGTTCCAAACACATCATGGTGGGGTCCATGGCTGGGACCCACGTCCCTGCCCACCGTTCACGGCCAGTGCAGGACGTGCACGTCCTCTGACAGCTGCTGCTTTCTCTCTCTCTCTCTTATATATATATATTTTTGAAAAAATCGGTTTTCCCATGGTTTTTCGTACGTGGGGGCCTATATCAAGCGAATCCAACCTGTCCACTGGTTTTCCTAGCTCAAGATAAGCCAAACAAGCCCAATATTCAGCATGTTTCGGCGTGTAGAAAAATTAAAGAGAATTTAAACGGTGAAAATCACTGTTTTCAAAGGTATGGCCCGCCAGAAAATTGGATCAGCTTCATTTTTCAGCTCAACGCCTAAAATGATTTAGGAAATGGGATGGACATCATGGATTGGATCCATGCATCAAGGTAGGGCCTACATGAAACAACCCTTCCCAAAAGCTTTTAACCAAAGCTTATATTCGTGTGTCCAAGTTCACATCTAGACGCTGGACTCTTTTTGGGCATTTAAATATATTTAAGGTGGGCCTTGCTTAGGTGGGCCACCACACGGCCGGGTGGTGTGGAACATACACATATATAAAGTGGGCCCCACCTACAAATGGCTTGGCTAAAATACATGCTTCATGGTGGGGTCTATCCGAGTGGGCCACACAACCACATTATCACACACAAAAACAAACGAAGGAGAGAGAGGGAGAGAGAGAAAGAAGGAGAGACACGTGTGATGGGGGGACTCCGACACTATGGGTCCTCCTTTGCAATCCATTATACATCAAGTGGGTCCCATTACACGTGGGCCCATCAAATCAAAAATCAACGGTGAAGATCATTTCTCCACCAAGATGTAAGGTCTAGATGACCCTATTCATGCAAAGAAAATAAACATCATGATGGGGTCCATGGAGAATGGCCCCATCATGGAATGATCATGAGAACCAAGGTGGGCCATCGACTACATCAAGGGTCCAAAGTGAGATCCATACCATCAATCAGTAGGCCTCACTTGGCCCATCATAAAAACATGAAAACTAGCCTATAGAAGCACCCACCATTCGATCTTCGTGGTCTGATAGAATGTCGATCTTCTTGTGCTTCACTTTGATGGAAGGTGATGAGGTTTGAATGGCTAGGATGAAGGATTTGAAATGGGAAAGTGGGCCACACACATGCACTTTCTCTCCTTGAAAAGCATGGACGTCTACACTCTTTTGCTAGCTTGGGATGTGTTGCTTGGAAAGTGTGAAGAGAGAGAGAGAGAGAGAGAGAGAGAGAGAGAGAGAGAGAGA
The DNA here is from genome assembly GCA_030180095.1 of Magnolia changhungtana. Lineage (NCBI taxonomy): Eukaryota > Viridiplantae > Streptophyta > Magnoliopsida > Magnoliales > Magnoliaceae > Magnolia > Magnolia changhungtana. Next base: position 834,072 of record JASAUF010000240.1, read on the forward strand.
GAGTGATGGATGTGAGTGATGGGTGAAGTGATGGTGTACTTGACATGTATGGGTGTGTAAGAGAAGGGTGAGAGAGAGTTGACTTGGTGGTTGCTTGACTAGTGGAGAAAGAAAGCATTGATTGATTTGAGTGATTGATTGATGGGACATATTGTAGAGATTCTCTGGGGACTGTAAACGCACGGTGTTTCTTCGAAATAAACGTCGCCCTACATATCCCTGCTAGGGAATCGGATCGGTGCGTGAGACGCAGCATCGGAACCGCGGCGACAGTGTAGTTGCAATGGTACAAGTCTCGGATTAAGCTGACTCAAATCTACGGGATGCGACTTAAGGTCATGCACAAACATTGATTATAGGTCACAAGTTGCCGAAATTTGACGGGAAGGATCGCGACCGTTGACGGAACAATACGGTTTAGGATACGGTTCTTACAGCTCTCCCCACCTAATAAAAATTTCGTCATCAAAATTTAAAACACGACACAACCAATACAGAGTTCACCAAGGGAGGGAAATCCTTATCCGAACACAACATGCTCACATAATCAAACAAGTAAAAGATAGGGACAACGCCTGCGAATCTCAACCTCTTGCTCCCAAAACGCCTCGTCAACACTATGATGACCTCACTGAACATCGGATCCTGGATCAGAAATGATCGAAATAGGGATACTATGCAGCCTCACAATCTCAACAGTATGGAACTATATCAGAAAATCTCTAAGTTATTTGAACTCGGGGATCTAACCATTCTAAGTTCTCAACAATCATAGCGTGAGGAGTAGCTAAGTAGATATGTGATGTTATCCTCAGGTATTCCCAAGTTATGCTTTGATACCAACTTCTATCATGCCCCAAACTCGGAAACGGGCTCACAAAATTTCCGATGGCCGAATCTGGTGCCAACAGCCTCCGTAGTAGCCCATTCTCGGCTCCCAGCGCCCATACGCCAGATTCCGATCCTAAGATCCTACAAGGAGGATTTTCAGTATGATTTCTTTTTAATGTAATGGAGCATAACCATAAGCATAACCAAGTCACAAAACAACATCACCACATATCCACTAATAAAATCATTCGAGTATAATGCTGAAATGGAGATACAATATGAAGATATCCAAGAAAACTCCAAAAGCTCCACCGCACGCTCTTCCATCAGATCGGTTGCATCTTAACATCACCTGCACGCATCTATCGTGCATAAGCTTACAAAAGCTTAGAGGGTGGTGAAAATGTGTGCACAAGATAAGTGTCAAGTATACCATAAAGTTCATAAATCATACATCATCAGAATAAGCAGAAATACTGACAAGATCATGAATCATACGATATCAGAGTAAGCGGAAATATACTGGTAAGTCCATGAGTGCTATCAACCGTACCAAGGCTTTGCGATGCAAAACATAATAAGACAATAACAGATGCTGAGGATGCAATGTAATATGTAAATCCTGACGAGCCACGAATACCATCAACCTCATCTAGGCCATATAAGTACAAAAACATAGTAACCCAAAATGCTAAGTACTGCGGATGCAATATAATATGCGGTACGAATGAAATGACCATGTAGGAACGTGAAGTCGAGATGATAGTATGTAGTATCATAGGCTAAGGGGTTCACTACAAGGGACTTCTATCCAAACCAGTCCCATACCTAAATTTGAATAGTCCAACTCAATGTGGTAAACTCCTGATCTCAGGTTAGTCACAAGGCCAACTGAAATCCTGGTCATGCGAAGGTACACGTAACAAATAGTTACGCACCACCAGCCCGAGTGGATAGTGAATAAGTCTACATATCAGTACGGTTGCGCTCTGGAGAAAATCACCGAGGTCTATTATACTCGACATCGACTTCCTCCTCCCTAGCTACACAGACTAGCGAGTGGAAGAGACCTCACTATCCGCCTAGCTAGCAGTCTGCCAATACCTACACGGCTCATTGATAGCGGACCCATTTATGAGCTGGTCATACTCAGCCTAGCTTATAGCCCCCTCACTCGGGCGGATAAGGCCACACTCCCTCCCAACCGACCAAGACATAGTGGGAGACACGGTCTTATGGTATAAGCATCGACACTCATATTCCACTTGGTCTAGATGTTGGAGGATCTCTTGGTACCAAGGAGGTTATGGGATTTTCACCCAAGGGCATCCTACGTGCCCACAGTGCTAAAACTAAGTATTTTCGATGTCCCATTTAACCATCCACGATGTGCCTGTGGAGGCCATGACCCTGATGTCGCTAGGGCATATAATGATCAAGTCACATATATACGAGATGCATGAGTCACACTATCCAGTCATGCAGTAATCCTGCACGTACGGCGTGATAATGTGGGTACTTCGTCTCATAAGGAGTCCTGTAAATGTCTCAGCCCAACGGCTTATGCTATGATTAAACATTCCTCATATCAAGCATACATATGATGCGTATGGATATGAATCATATAGTTATACTAAGCATGTTATAAAGCGATGAACTGTCCTTACAATGAAGATGGGCCTAGATGTCTTACACACAATAAGTATGGGCCTATCAATGGGCCCTAGGAAGAGTTTATAATGCGGACATTTAACCAACATTATTTTTACAATGTGGACAGCAAACCATCATTACTCCCAAGGTATAGCCCGCCATAAAGGTCAACACATAAACCCGGGTGGAATCACATTCAATGGGCCTTATGTACATCTCATTGGGGATCGACCCATGGGCCTTAGATACATCAAATGGGACGCATCAGATGGGCCTTATAATTATTAAGTGGGCCGCATCAATGGGTCATACCAATGGGCCTTATGTACATTGCAATGGGCCATATCCCATGGGCCTTTGAATACATCACAATGAGCCTAACCCACAAGCCCTAATACATCACAATGGGCCTCAACCCATGGGCCCCAAATGCATCACAATGGCCTCAATCCATGGTCCTAATACATCAAATGGGACTCAACCCATGGGCCTTACATATATCAAGGTGGGCCTCATATACGTGCTCCTCATACATTCCAAAAAAAAAGAATCATATTGAAGGATTTGGACCATTTCACAAATAGCAGTGGAGATAATGATTTTCACTGTATACAAAGGCCCACCATCAAGTTTATTTCCCATCTAGTCTGTTAGTAAAGTCACAAAGACTTGATTCTGAGGAATGTCAATTTTATCCAAGACTGCTATGGTCCAAAAAGGACTTCAATGGTAGGCATTCATCTCTCTACAATTTTCTGTGGTGTGGTCCACCAGATGAAGCTGCCTCATTTTTAGTCTTTAAACATAAGACGGAATTGCCAATTGGACAGTTTGGATGCAACACACACATCAAAGAGGACCCCACAGTCGAGTGCACACATCCCTAAGGTAGGCGCCACATAACTCGCCACATCAAAGCAGCAATAAAGCTGGTGTGTGGTACACCAGCCAAACCAATCCCATCACAGGTGGGTCCCATGTACATGGGACCCACCACAACATTTATTTTCCATCCAATCGTTGATAGGGTCACACATACCTAATAAAATAAATAAATAAGTAAATAAATAAATTTTATATACGTCCAGAACCTCTGGGACCAGAGGGTCTCAATGGTAGACGTTTAATCCACTACTGCTTCTTGTGACGTGGACCATCTGAACTCAGTGCAACCAGAGGGTTTCAATGGCTGACGTTCAATCATCGTTGTTTCCTATGATGTAAACCACTTGAGCTGTGGCTGGATGGCATGGATAGAACACGTACATCACGGTGGGTCCCACCGTCCAGTACCGTGGATGGTGGGACAAAATTCAGACACCATGGTGGGTTCCACCGTCCACTACCCTGAGCGGCAGGAACAAAACACATACATCATTGGGTGGGTTCCACGTGGGGCCCACCATAATGTTTATTTGTCATCCAATCCGTTGGTAAGGTCACACAGACCAGTATGAAGAGGAAAAACAAATTTCATGACAATCCAAAACTTCTGTAATACCTAAAAAGGGTTTCAATGGCAGCCATTCAATCCCACTGTTCCCTGTGATGTGGGCCACCTGAGAGTCGTAGATAGCAGATTTTGGGGGGAACCCGCTGCCCTAAAGGGGCCATCAAATGCACGGCATTGATGTTCCAAACACATCATGGTGGGGTCCACGGCTGGGACCCACGTCCCTGCCCACTGTTCACAACCAGCGCAGGACGTGCACGTCCTCTGACAGCTACTTCTCTCTCTCTTATATATATATTTTTGAAAAAATTGATTTTCCAATGGTTTTTCATACATGGGGCCTACATCAAGCGAATCCACCCTACCCACTAGTTCCCATAGCTCAAGACAAGCTAAACTAGCCCAATATTCAGCATGTTTTGGCATGTAGAAAAATTAAAGAGAATTTAAATGGTGAAAATCACTGTTTTCAAAGGTATGGCCCGCTAGAAAATTGGATCAGATTCATTTTTCAGATCAACACCTAGAATGATGTAGGAAATGGGATGGACGGCATGGATTGGATCCATACGTCAAGGTGGGGACTGCATGAAACAACCCTTCCCAAAAGCTTTTAACCAAAGCTTATATTCGTGTTTCCAAGTTCACGTCCAGACGCTGGACTCTTTTAGGTGGGCCACCACACGGCCGGGTGGTGTGGAACATACACATATATAAGTGGGCCCCACCTACAAATGGCTTGGCTAAAATACATGCTTCATGGTGGGGTCCATCCGAGTGGGCCACACAACTACATTACCACACACGAAAACAAACGAAAGAGAGAGGAAGAGAGAGAAAGAAGGAGAGACACACATGTGATGGAGGGACCCTGACACTATGGGTCCTCCTTTGCAATCCATCATACATCAAGTGGGTCCCATTACACGTGGGCCCATCAAATCAAAAATCAACGGTGGAGATCATTTCTCCACCAAGATGTAAGGTCTAGATGACCCTATTCATGCAAAGAAAATTGACATCATGATGGGGTCCATGGAGAATGGTCATGGAATGATCATGAGAACCAAGGTGGGCCATCGGCCACATCATGGGTCCAAAGTGAGATCCATACCATCAATCGGTAGGCCTCAATCATCATAAAAACATGAAAACCAGCCTATAGAAGCACCCACTGTTCGGTCTTCTTGGTCCGATGAAATGCCAATCTCCTTGTGCTTCACTTTGATGGAAGGTGATGAGATTTTAAATGGCTAGGATGAAGGATTTGGAATGGGAAAGTGGGCCACACACATGCACTTTCTCTCCTTGAAAAGCATGGACATCCACACTCTTTTGTTAGCTTGGGATGTGTTGCTTGGAAATTGTGAAGAGAAGGAGAAGGAGAGAGAGAGAGAGAGAGAGAGAGAGAGAGAGAGAGAGAGGGCTGTAAGGAGAGAGAGTGATGGATGTGAGTGATGGGTGAAGTGTACTTGACATGTATGGGTGTGTAAGAGAGAGGGTGAGAGAGAGTTGACTTGGTGGTTGCTTGACTTGTGCAGAAAGAAAGCATTGATTGATGGGACATGTTGTAGAGATTCTCTTGGGATTACAAACGCGCGGCGTTTCTTCGAAATAACGTCAGCCCACATCTCCCTGCTAGGGTATCGGATCAGTGCGTGAGACGCAGCATCGGAACCGCGGCGATGGTGCGGTCGCAATGGTACAAGTCTTGGATTAAGCCGACTCAAATTTATGGGATACGACTTAGGGTCACGCGCAAACATTGATTATAGGTCGCAAGTTGCCAGAGTTCGACGGAACAGTACGCTCTAGGATACGGGTCTTACACTTGTCAAAACCAATTTTGAAACAATCATTGTAATTCTTAGGTGGGCTACTTCTTCTTCTACCCCAAAACTCTAGAACAAGTATGCGAAATTTCCTCCAGAAAATATTAATTGGTTGGAAACATGTATTGGAATTGAAATCAAACTTGAAATCCTTAAGGTCTGTTTGGATATGGTGAATCCAAAAGGTGGAAATGGAAAGGAAAAGTGGAATCCGAAAGCATGTGTTCCCTAGGTAAAACCACTGAATTTTCATTTCCTTCCCACCTGTTTGTAATGCTGCAAGAGTTGTTGTGGAAAATATGCAATTCCATTCCCTTTCATCTGTTTGGATTGGCATGCAAAAGTGAGGAATTCTGGCTGAAATTTATATGGTGCTCCACTACAATTGTGACAATAACATACACCTATGCTACAAGTAACAATCCTACGGCCACATATTGATGCTAGAAGAAAATTCTACAGCCACATGGACATAACTAGACTCCAATGTACAAGTCGGGTGTTGTCAGCCATCTGTCAATATAAGTGGGCTGCACTTATCTACTTGTTGTACCTCCAAAGTTCTGTACACTATTCCTACTGCAATATATGATGGCCCACCGAATGAAATTGCTGAACATATATCTTGCTGTCCACCTCAACATCAAACGACAAGTGGGACACATCATAGAAGAGAAGTGGCGACCACCCAAACCAAATACTTCACATGGAGGGCCACCTGATGGCTGGATCTGATTGATTTTTTTGGCTACAAGAATTGGAAATGTGTTGGATTAGATCATTCATCTGCAAAATATATTAATAACGCATGTGCTATGGACTATGGTCCTTGAGTTTATGCAGACTGGATGATCATAGCCATCTGATTGACAACCTGATAGCAGATCAAAAGAAGATTTCAAATGGTTCTCATTCAATAAAAAAAAAAGGTCTCACAGTCAGATACCATACACTCAGATGGTGGTCCCCTTGTGTAACCCTAGTAGAAAAGCTACAAGGATTCGTAAAGGAACCGACTTCTTCACATAAAAAATACTAGAAACAAAGAAAAATACTGAAGAAATAAAGCAAAAAATAAGAATACATAAACAACCCACAACATGACCCCATTGCACGGGAGACTGAGTGTTCATGTGTTAAATCCATGAAATACAGTGAGATCAGCAGCAAGAATAGCTTCGAAAATGATGGATTTTGGAAGTATTTTCAACTTATTTCAGGATTTTTGCAAGTAGGTAGAAGCTGTACATTAATTTTGGTTGAAGAAGGATCTAAGTGGGAAGCAATGATGGTGCTGTCCAGTGTATCTAAACATGACAGCAGGAGATTGAGCGCAGAGAGGTCACTTGATGCAGCAACAGGGTTCCCTTGGCGTAGAGGCGTTTGAGAGCTTGGGCGACCTTGAGAGAGTACAAATAGAAAATGGATTTGGTAGTAGCTGAGGGTTTCATGGGGTGATAAACCTAGAGGAATGAATCATCACCTACCAACTCTATCCCCTAATGTATAAGTCGAGAGGTGAAAAGATGTGACACTTTTTGTTTTTCCATCAGGGTAGTTTTTTTTTTTTTTTTTTTTAAAATTTTTTTTTTTTCTGTGTGTGGTGTCATCCTGAGTGTAGCATGTGCAGACGCACATGATGTACAGATTGGATTTTATCCATGCATCATATGGCCCCACACCTGCCTGGTACCACCCTACACCCTAGGTTACCATGGTACTGGCACCACTGGTGCACACACCAAGATGAAAAAACCTTTTTAGTGTTGTCTGTTTCGATTTGGAGTGTCTGAATGGGGCTTATTCGATCTTGTGACCCGTTTGGAAGCATGCCAATTGTTTTGCAATTCCACGTGGCAGCCCATTTATTTCTTCCCTTCTATATGTTTTGTGTTTTAATATTTGGAAAAAGAAAGCTTTAGTTTTAATATTTTGTAAAAGGAAATCATTTCTTTTATGTGGATATCTATCAAAATAAAAATAAGTGATGTGCCTTTCCATTCACAGCTGCATTGGGCCAGTCAGTGTCCACAGCCTATTAGGACCGTCCATTAGATTCAGTCCACTTATCATAGACTGCCATGAAAATTCATACTGATAAGACGATCCAAACTGTCCAGTTAATGGCATGCAAGAGTGGGTGGACAAGATTGTTCATAGAACCATGTGATTTTCGGATTTTTGCATGGTGTAGTTGAAGAAGAGAGAAGTGCACCTTTACTCATTTTCTCTTGACAAAACGAAGCTATCTTTCAAAGGAAGGAAAACGAAAACAAAAACAATATAGAAGAGAGAACTTGCTGAACCAAATGGATGGCCCATATAGGTGATGTGGATGCCCACAGGTCCAAATGCAACTAAGTGCACGGGAAGTCTTCCATACACTAATCCCCCTAGATCATTTGTCTTACAAAGATTCTGGGTAACATATGAACCATGAAGTGATATTGTGGCAAGTGATTATTTTGGAAAAAAGAAATTACTTATCAGATGATGTCTGATAACTTTGGGGGTCAGCTCTTGTCAGATTATAATAATCAGTCTTCTTCAAATTTACTACTTGCTTTGTTAAGAAGTGTTCAATAAGCATCATCTGAAAGATCACGAAAATCAAGAAAAGTGAACTTGATGCCATTGGCGGCATGTGTTCATTGCATGCTTTTGATATTTCTATAATAACAAGGAAGTCCTTCCACTGTGTTTCAAACCAAGAGAAAGGCACTAATGGCTTTGAAGAGGATGATGATGACGAACAAGATGATGAAGGTGAAGATGATGAGGAGGACAACTAAGTCACTTTGGTAGATCTCTGTTTTTGGATTTGACTGTTACGGGCTCATGTGAAGCAAGTCGCATGGTTGCAGAAGGGCTAAGGTAACAAGAGTTTCCTCCATTTCTGGGCTTTTCTTCTCTTTTGTTTGGCAGTCGTTGTTGTTTTCTTTTTCTTTTCTTCTCTTCTTTCCCCCTACCTCTCTCCAGGGGTTTTTACTCTATAGCACAATTGCACGGCAGTCATTGCAACTGAGGCAAATCCCAGCTTGCTCCAGAAGTGTTGGGTCTTATTTGTAGGGAACTTTGGTGGGGCAGAGTAAGGTTTTTCACTTCTTCTTCTTCTTCCTTCCTTTGGGCTCTATAGTTGTATTGACAATTTATAATATTATCTCTCAAATATATATGTTTTGTTATTATACGTATCCATTGATGCAGTCAGTCCAAAAGATGGCCATCGTCCAGCTATGGAAGAAAATCATCTGGGTATCATCACTCTTGTTCTGTTGTACCTTGTGTTGTGACCATGTGAATGAGGGTGGGTCTAGGGCTACAACTTGTTAGGGTCAATTTGAACCTGATTGACCCAACCCCAAGTTCTGATCAGGTTGGATTGGGGTTGTCAAGATCCAATTTTGGTTTAGCAAATTCAGGTTGGTTTAGGTTGGGTTGGGAACAATCACATGTATTTGGGTTAGGTTGGCTCAGGTTAAGTGTAGAATGAAGGATTGTAATTGATTCATTATTGAATGAATGATTATCCAGGTGGTAATTGAATGAATGAATGATTATATATATTTTTTAATGTAGGCAATAGCTATGGATATTGACCGTAGCTGGTAATCTGACAACCGTATCCGTTATTAAATTCAGCATATTGCTATGGATCCAACACTACTTTTAGCTACTAATAATATTTGTACTTGTAACGGAAAGATAGAACGGTTTTGAAATTGAAGGAGGTCAGACATGTACCAAGTTTGAAACAGAATTTGATCTCAGTGGGACAGTTGGCCGATACCAGATATGTGATGACATTCACTAGTGATTCCTGAAAGATCACAAAAGGTGCCTTGGTGATATGTAAGACCCGTATCTTACTCTGTACCATTCCGTAGGTTCCCGCTATCCTCCCTATCAAATTTCGGCAACCCTCGACCCGTATCCAATGTTTATGCATGATCCTAAACCGAGTCCTGTAAACCAGAGTCAGCTCGACCAGAGACTTGTACCTTAGCGACTACGCCATTGCCACGGTTCCGATGCCGTGACTTGCGCGCCGAGGCGATACCCAGGACAGGAGATGTGAGCCCATGTTCAGTTCGAGGAAAACGCCGCACGTTGCAAAACCCAAGAGAATCTCTACAACATGTGACCTTAATCAATCAATCAATCCCATCAAGGGTCAAGTACACATCACCTCACACCCATCCCCAAGCAACCCCATAAGTCAACAAACCCTTACACAACTCATACCTTTCTTACACAAATTACCTCAAAAGTCAACAATTTCTTACACACCCATCACTCACCTCAGTACCCATCACCCATCTCTCTCTCTCTCTCTCTCTCTCTCTCTCTCTCTCTCTACAACCATCTCTCTCTCATTTCTCAAACTCACTTTTCCAAGAAACAAAATATCACACGTCCAAGCTCTCCCAAATCTCCATGAGAGAGTTTTGTGTGTGGCCCACTTCCTACACTCTAATCTCCCATCTCAACCCTTCATTCTTCATCATCTTCCGTTGAAATCAAAGCAAAGGAGATCGGCGTTCCATCGAACCAAGAAGGAGGCCAATAGGTGGGTGATCCACCGTTGATTTTGTTGTGGGACCCACTTGATGTGTGCATTGTATAAGAGAGGGGCCCATAGTGGCGGGGTCCCTCCATCTCACTGTTTCTCTCTTTCTCTCTCTCTCCCTCTCTTTCATTTTGTTTGGTGATGATATGGCAGTATGGTCCACTCGGATGGACCCCACCAAGAAGTATGCATCTTATCCATGTCGTCCACCTTTGTAGGACCCACTTGATGGTCATGTTGGATCTACACCGTCCAAACCATGTGGGCCCTACCTTATTGGTGATGGGAAAATACAAATATTAGATTGATCCAAATCAGGTTGGCCACGTCCATGTGGGACCCACCTTGTAATATATATGATATATCCTCAACATCTGTCCAGCGTCCATGGACGCTAGACGTGGCCAACAGCGAATTGTGGACTAACAATGAGGTGTGAACTATCAGTGGGAGTGGCTAACAGTGAGGTGTGACTAACAGTGGAGTGTGTGCTGACAGTGAGGTGTGAGCCGATAGTGGGGTCCGTTGGACCCACCCACGTGTGCACCCATTTTGATGGGCCACACCGTGATGCGTGTGGGGCATCCACCATCCCTGGACAGTGGGACCCACCCCACGTGTGGGGCCACCTTAGTGTATGCATCCGTCTAGGCCGTCCAAGGCAGGGTGGGCCCTACGTGGGACCCACCTTTACCTCTTTCAAGTAGCAAGTGTTGCACATTCAGTAGCTATTCAGTTGCCCTCTTGACGTCAGCAAGGTCTGCAGGACCTGCTGCTGTACACACAACAGCAAGTTGCCCCACCGCCAGCTACTATACACACGACAGCAAGCTCCGTGGGTCCCACCTGTTCCATCCACGCCGTCTATCTATGGGACCCACCATGATGCATGTGTTGTATCTAAACCATTCAACCATTTGTGAGATCATTTTATGGCATGAGGTAAATGAGTGAGTCAGATCCAAAGTTCAAGTGGACCCCACCATTTGCAATAATAGTGGGGTATAGTGACATCCACCGTTTAAACTTCTTAGGAGCCATAGTGGTTCCCAATCAAGCTGATATTTAGTTTTCACTTCATCTATCTCTATGATTAACTTATGAATAGGTCAGATCTCAAAATACATGAGGGTGGGCCCAATTTAATATACTTGAGGCCCATTTGGTCGGCCCATTTGAATCGGCCCATTAATTCAGCCTATTTGATTCGGCCATTTGAATCAGCCTATTGATTCAACCCATTTGATTCGGCCCATTTTATTTGGCCCATTTGATTCGGCCCATTTGATTTATGAGGCCCATGGGTGAGGCCCATTGTGATGTATTCAAGGCCCATGGGCATGGCCCATTGTTGTATAATCGAGGCCCTGGTATGAAGCCCGATGCGATGTATGTGAGGCCCATGAGCGAGGCCCAATGTGATGTATGTGTGGTTGTTACGTTGTGTATGAATTCCTTATGTAAGTCACTCCTTAGGAGCAATGTTGGTTAGATGTCCACATTGATGGGCAATAATGGTTAGATGTCCTCATTGTGACCTTCCCTTAGGCCTTGTTAGGCCCATTCTCTTCGTGGGTTAATCCAAATAAGTGAGCCCCATTCGCCGTAGACAGATGGTTTCATGCTATCGAATTTGATATAATCACAGCCGAGGGTCGATCTTTATATTATGGTTTGATTGGATGTTCATATATGGACCCCGCCTTAATTATAAGCCGATCATCAATTCTGATTATCGATTCCGATCATCGATTCTGATTATGAGTATGTGGCAACATAGCATCATGATACATGTCCATACGCATCATCTGCATGCTTGTGATGAGATGAGTGATTGATCATAACATATGCCATTGGATAGATTGTTATGGACTCCCTAATAAGGGGAGTTGCCCACATGAGAGCTCGGTACACGTATGTTTACCGTATGACTAGATTGCGTGATTTATGCATCTTGCACTGTGTGACATGGATACTATATGCCCTAGCGACGTTAGGGTCGTAGCCTCCACAGGCATATCGTGGTTGGCAGGATTGGACACCGAAAATCTTGTTCTACATGGGGTGCTATAGATATCCCTGGGTGAAATTTCCTAAACCCTTATGGTACCAAGATGTTGCTCTAATGTCTAGACCGAGTGGATGTATGAGCGCCGAGTGCCGAATACCAGGAGATCTTGCTTTCCACTGTGTCATGGTCGGTTGGAAGGGGGTGTGGCCTTACCCGCCCGAGAGGAGGGGGCAAAGCTAGGCTGAGTTTGACTAACTCGAGGAATGGGTCGGCTATCGACGAGCCGAGTCCGATATTGGCAGGCAGATAGTGAGGTCTTTTCCACTCACCTTGTTGCGCGTGATAGGGCTGCAATCTGGTTTGGAGTATACTAGACCCCGGTGATATTCCAGAGTTGAGTTGTATTGATATGTGGACTTAAATGAGGATTGGTGTGTTTGTATTGCATCTCGTTATGGCCGATATCATTTATGCCTTGCATCGTATGGTCTTGGTACGGCTAATAGTATTCATGGATTCTACAGCATATTCTGCATTACTCTAATATTGTATAATTGTACTACTACATTGTGCACACACTTTCACCACCCTCTAAACTTTTTGTAAGCTTATGCACGACCATTGCATGCAGGTGACATTGGACCGCAGCAGTGCTGAGGCAAGAGCACATAATAGATCATCTTGGAACTTTTTATCTATTATCATTGTATTTCCCTTTATACTCATTGTACCTGTAAGCTTTTTATCATAGTGGAAATGTGACGAAGTTTTTGGTTGTTGTTTGTGGGTTATGCCTTTAATTATGCTTATTACAAATCAAACTGATATTGAAAATCCTCCTTGTAGCATCCCAGGATCGGAACCTGGTGGATGGGCACTGGGAGCCGAGAATAGGGTTATACGGAGGCTGTCGATACCAGATTCGTCGATCGAAAATTTTATGAGCCCGGTTTTCGAGTCTGGGGCGTGACATGATATCTCGAGGCAAGAAGGAAGGTATTTTGTTCGTGACTTCAGGATCATATAGTTCACTCGTAGTCGCATCAATTGGAGTGAATGGGCAGTTATGGCATCAGAGGTTGGGACATATGAGTAAGAAATGGATAAAAGTGCTATTGTCAAAAGGGAAGTTACCAGGGATGAAGTCTATTGACTTGGAATTCTGTAAGGACTGCGTATATGGCAAGCAAAAGAGGGTGGGCTTCAAGAAAACAGGACACGCTCCAAAGACACATCTGTTGGAGCTTGTACACTGATGTGTGGGGACCGACACAGGTATCATCTCTTGATGGTTCACGTTATTTTGTTTCTTTTATTGATGATGTTAGTGTTTACACCCTAAGTATAGGGTTGTGATGTAGTAATAATCTCGGTAAGACCGAGGTCGAATTCATAGGGACTGAACCTTGTACGTAACCTGAAAGTAACCAAAACTAGAACTAGAAAAAGATGAAATCTAAATCAAGTAAATATGAGGGAATAATGGTGAAGTAGTAAACTAAAATTTTAAAATTCAAAGGTGAGAAACTAGGGATTCAGAGGATCCACATGTAGAGATCAGGGAGATCTACACTTGATTCATGAACTCAACTGGACTTTGAGTCCCATCTTCGTCCAGTTGGAAGATATATCATTAAAACTCAATCTAAACTTCCTTTAATCTAGTTTTCAAAAAGATGAAAGGTGTGAGAATTAGAGTTGATTCCATCACAAAACCATGCCCATGAGACAAAGTAAACAACAGAATTAAACCAATCCATGACTAATCAAAAAGATGTATGAATGTTAGGAAGGATTCCATCATCCAACCATGTCCAAGGGGCAATGGTGAACAACAGGGCTTCCTATGTTCATAATCAAAATAAGGGGAAGGAAATACTCAAAGCCATCACAGATCTATTGTAATTTAAGTCACAACAAATCATTAAAAACTAAAAGCATTCCTATTAATCAAACTATAATCAACATCAGTTCATGAACATAAATCTAAGCCGTAAAAATCACCCCATCACGCTACAAGCTTCACCTCTTAGCCCTAGCTAAGAGGTTTAGCCTGACATGACTAGACTAAGACTCTCAAAAATCATAAGAAAACAACAAAAACAACTAAAAAACTTTGAACTCTCTCTCTCTCTCTCTCTCTCTCTCTCTCTCTCTCTCTCTCTCTCTCTCTCTCTCTTCTCCTACGTCTCTTAGTTGGATTGAATACCCTTCACGTTGTTGATCCCTCTCTTTTATAGCATGTATGGGACGGTGATTGCGTCAGTGGAAGGAGAGGTGCAGTCGGTGCTGTTTACGCACAGCTGTAGTCAGTGGAAATCTTCTTTACGCAGCACACCCGCATGCGAAAGAAGAATGCAACGGTCTCACGGCTTGATGCGAGTTCAGCAAAGACATAATTCCGATGCGAGATCCTTTCCACTCAGGCCCCTTGGGCTAGGTCGGCCCCACCTTGGGAGGATTTTGAATGGCCAGTATCATTGGACCGATCTTGGCCATGGGCGCAAAATGGCCTGGATCAACCAGAGCTCAGACACGCGTAACAAAGCCTGCTAATTCCTCCCGATATGCTGATAGTGGGCCCAAGATCGATGTCTTCAGGAAAATCCACTCCATCCATTGCATGCAGCTCGAGATTCTAATCAAACAAGGATATTTTCGGTCGTCTGTTGATGAGGCCCATAAGATCTTTTGCTCTGCCGTTCATCTTACAATTAAATGTAATCTGTCTGTGTGTATATGCATAGGACCATGAAGAGACCTTGGCGAGGGTCATGGACACCACCTGGACCGAACGGACGGTCCTGATCGTTGGTGTGATTGATGGTGTAGACCCACAAAGATCAAGCAAAGACTCCCTGTTCGTTCGTTCGCAGCAGCAGAGCATGATAGTTGCCGTTTTTGAATGAGATCGGGTCAAAGTCAGTTTGACCCGATTTGAGTTGAAGTGCACGGCTGGTGTGTGCACACTTGCGCACTTGCACGCCCTTAAGTGAAGTCCCCTGGGGTCCATGTGAGAAATCCTCTCCGTCCACCCCTTTCCTCATCTTATTTAAGTGGTTGACACCAAAATTAAGGGATATCCAAATAGCGGGTGGGCCCCAAATCAGAAATTGATGGGCTGATCTGTCCGTTGGCTGACTTCCACAAGAATTCAATGGCTGAAATTCGACGTGTATGGTTAATTTAGGGTTCTCAGGCCAGATATAAAGTTTCGAGCCGAATAGATCGTGGGAACCCTGTGATCTTGCATTCTGGACAAATTTCAGGCCTCTTTAGCATGCGTGACCTAATTTTCTTGGATTTCTTGAGTGTAATTTCTTCGATCTCGGTCCCCTGGGGTTCATTGTAACAACCCATTTTTTTAGGAGAAGTAACCCCACCGTCGGCTTATGCGTGGTCCACCTGAGTTTTGGATCAGTCTCATTTTTTGCCTTACATCTTCTCTTAGCTTGGCTGAGATGATGGACGGATTAGATTTATACTATTGCTAGTCAGATCATAAGTTATACCTTTGCTTTAAACCATCCGTTCTCCTTCCTTTTCTAGTACGGTAATGGGCGCCAAACCTCCTACTAATAAACCGTCCATCTACACCTCCATTTTCATTACGCATCCATTTATAAAAAAAAAAAAAAAGGGAGAGAGTGAAAGAACGATCAAAAAAAAAAAATATAGAGGGAGAGTGAGAATAGAAGGATCATCAATTTTGAGGTAGGTGATCTTATCTCGAAATTTAATATTTTTAGTTAATTATTATTTTTATTATCAAGTATTTTAATAGGAATATTATTGTAGTGATTATTATGTGGGTAATTCTCCTCCACTATGAATTTTTCGATTTTATATATTTCTAAAGTTTAATAAATATTTCCAAATTCATTTATACATGATATCTGTTTTTCTAAATTTTAGTAATTCTTGAATCTACTTAACTTGTAGATTAGATCACAATATCTTTTATTTCCGAAATTATGTTAAGATTTATTCCATAAATCTGAGTTAGAGTAATTAATTTAAATTAGTTGGTTAGAATAAATACTAATTAAATTTATTCTAAATTAAAATATATACATATTATATATATATAATAAATAGATAATAATAATTTTACTAAATTTGTATTCTGATTTAGAAGTTTTAAAATCCCTTTTGGTCAAATTAAATTGTTATAAGTCTAAATTGTAAGTATTTAAGGTTTTATATGATTTAATTTAGATGATTATTAAATTATTTAAATCAAAATCTTAACTTGATGTTAAATTAAACTTTCAATTCATACTAATTTAAACTCTGATATAGGATTTAAAAAATAAATAAATAAATAAACAATTTATCTGAAGCTATAATTTAATTTATAAAAGTATTTGTGTTATCATGTGCCACAATTACAATTTCTGAGTGCATGCGTGTCAATCGTCATACTCTACCAGAGTACCAAATAACTCCTCATGAGATGTCAGAGGATGCACCATGAGAACCTACTTTATTGGAGAAGGTTTCAAGTCCATCAGGTTAGACCACAAGTTACGGTCCACCCACCAATAAATTTATGACATACTAAGTTCATACAAAATCCAACCATTCCAATACATCTAAACATCATGAAGATCACTTATATAAAAAATTATTCCTATATACTAGTCAGGATATCCTCAAAATTAGAAAATAACTTATAACTGTTGATAAATAGTATTATCCATTTAATGAGTGAATGTAAGTGTATTTTTTTAAGTGATCCTAATTGTTTAATAAACCTAGTGAATGGGTTAGATTTTTCACATATATTAAAGGTTAGAAGTTATTTACTTGATGGACCGTAATGTTTCCAACCGGTTGTATTGGAGATCTTTTTATTTTAATGGAACTCTGTTAGTACGAGATATGCCAGTATGACTACAATCTTACTCGTCTCTACATGCGGAATATAACACACATGTGCAAGTCTGAGAAATCTACTATATAATCCACATCTTTAATTTGCCCAGATAAAGTAATATATATATATAATAATAATAAATAAAAAGAGCACGGTCTGTCTATTTTCTTGGGCACTATGAATGAATGAAAGCTAACAATGTTCCTTATTCAACTTACAAGTATGGTCCACCTATTTAGTTTAACTACCAAATTTTTAGTAAGAGGAACATTGAAAACATGACCTCTCAAATGAACGGAATAGATATCACACACGTGGCTCGTGTGGCACGTAACACACGAATAGGATTCAAATCCTACTTGCGCAAGTAGCTTTCCCTTTTTTTTATAAAGAAATGAATGGTGGGGCATTGGAGTTGCTGTATGAATTCTAGAAATGAACCAACAGTTTTGGATTGTGCAAAGGGTCATAACCCTTTAGATTCTGTAGTGTAAAGATTCACATATACCTGCATTTTTAAATTATTAATTTGTGTGACACCAAATACTCAGTTTGTTGTATGGATTTATTTCCACACTCTGCCTCCTTATTAAATAACACTGTCATGATAGTCTCATCATTCTTAATATGGTGGTGACTCCTCAACCGTCCATCATGAAATGCTTGTACGGTAAATTTGATCGTCCAAATTGATGAACCAACTTTAATGGTGGACAACCAAAAATTTGAGCTAAGAATGTGAAATAACTATGAATTTTAGTATGCCCCATCTTCTCAATGTGAGATTTATTGCTCAAGGGTGGAGCTCATGTAGAACCTGATATTTTAACAAATTTATGCACCTTGTTCAGAACTTGCATTATAGTTTACAAATTGGATTGATTAAATTATTAATCATTATTTTGTCGATATTGAAATTGTTCATGTTATTCATGTTTATCTATTGATTATTTAATTTAAAAAATGGTGTATAAATTAGCAAGTAGGGCAATCGTGTCCCTTGGGTGTGAGATCCTAAAGCTAGCAAGTAGGGCAATCGTGTCCCTTGGGTGAAAGACCCTAGAACCCACTGGATCCATTGGAGTCTCCTTTGTGTACAGCATATGAGTACAGTTGTGTGCGTGGACATACGTCTGAGGAGGTCAATTGGAGCAAGATGGTCCGACACTAACGTGTAAATGGGTCCCTCACCATGAGGTACCAGTGCGTGGGCGTTAATGCAATGTGACCATCCACTTGGGTACGGTGTTGTAAGAAATAATTTAAATGTTACAAGTATTCATGGAAATATTACATGCATTGCATTTTCTTTTGTTACAGAGTTATCTGTATTTATTTTTCCTTCATTGTTATAAAAGTAATATTACCTGAACATATTGAATTTTGAGTAAGAAATGACCCTACGGGGCTGTTATGCTCATCCTACTAAAATAAAATGTACAGGTGAAGAGCTGGAATACTACGAGCAGGCGGGCCTTTACTATTGATGTTATTTTCTATAAAATTTGTTTAGTTTTATTTCAATTCAGTTTTCTTTGTTAATTAGGTTTAGTTTATATTTAAATTTCGATGTAGAAATGAACAACTATCAAAGAGTTGAGTTTAATAAATATTCAGTTGTATTTTCTTTTAGATTATGTTGAATATTAGTTGAATCAGCTAGAATGTAATAAATGTCATCATATCATAATTCACACCTTGGGATTCGGGTCCTGAATACCTTATTTAGGTACCCGAATTTCGGGGCGTGACATTCATCCCTTGCCTTGGTGATTTATGAGTGTTAAATCCATGCTTTTAATACCCTTTTCTAGTCTAGACTCCTAAATACACCCTGCATCACAAACACGATTAAAATAGGGCGTTAAATGGTATTATGCTCATAAAATCAGAGTCTATTTCTTAAAGCATAAATCTAATGTATTTGATGTATTTAAGAAGTGGAAAGTAATGGTAGAAAACAAGACAGGTAAAACAGTAAAATGTCTCACATCAGACATGGGGGAGAGTACTGTGATAAGAGGTTTGAGAAGTATTGTGCAGCAAATGGAATCAAACATCAGAAAACAATTCCAGGGACACTATAGCAGAATGGTGTGTCCGAGCACATTAACAGGACCATCCTTGAGCGCACCAGGAGCATGAGGTTACATGCAGGGTTGCCTAAGACGTTTTGGGCAGATGATGTGAATACTACCGCATATCTCATCAATAGAAGTCCCTCAACACCATTGGATGGTGGGCTACTGGAAGAAACATGGACTAGGAAAGAAGTGAACCTTGCAAATCTCAGAGTGTTCGGTTGCACTTCATATGTTCACATTGATGCAGAGCATAGAAATAAGTTGGATGCGAAGTCCAAGAGATGCACATTTATATGCTATGGGCAACATGATTTTGGCTATGGATTTTGGGATACAAAGAACTGAAAAATCATCAAAAGCAAAGATATAGTCTTCAATGAAAAAGTGATGTATAAGGACAATGTGCTACAAAATAAGGCCCATTAGAAAGAATTCGTAGAGTTAGAAGAGTTACCAGACACGGGTGTTATAGTGCCACAGGATGATCATGCACAGGAGCATTATGAGGCAGAGCCGCAGACACCGGTTGTGAGGAGGTCTACTCGGGAGAGGAGACCCACGGTCTGATACTCACCCTCCTTTACATTATCTACTACTAACAGATAATGGTGAACCAGAGTATTTTGAAGAGGCATTACAGTCAGATACACAGGTTAAGTGGGAGCAAGCCATAGATGATGAGATAGACTCTCTTGAATCAAATCATACGTGGGAGCTAGTCACTTTACCTAAGGGTAAGAAAGCTCTTCATAACAAGTAGGTTTACAAACTGAAGGAGGAGCATGATGGTTCGAAACGGTACAAGGCTAAATTGGTTTTGAAAGGGTTCTAACAAAAGACAGGTATCGACTTCACTGAAATATTTTCACCAGTGGTAAAAATGTTTATGATTCGCATGGTCTTGAGTATAGTGGCTACAGAGGACTTACATCTAGAGCAGCTAGATGTTAAGACAGCCTTTCTTCATGGGGACCTTGAAGAAGAGATATATATGCATCAGCCGACAGGATACGTGGCACCAGGAAAGGATAACAAGGTGTGTAAACTGAAGAAGAGTCTATATAGCCTGAAGCAGGCTCCAAGATAGTGGTACAAGAAGTCCGACAGTTTCATGTCAAGAAACGGTTTTAGGAGATGTCATGCAGACCATTGTTGCTATTTGAAGAAGTTTGATTCATCATCATACATCATCCTTCTTCTGTACGTTGATGATATGATTGTGGCCAGATCAAGCATGAAGGACATCTCAAATCTCAAAAGACAACTATCTAGAGAATTTGTCATGAAGGATTTAGGAGCTGCAAAACAAATCCTAGGCATGAGGATAAAGCGTGACAGGGAAAACATAAAACTAGTTTTGTCATAGGCAGAGTACATAGCCAAGGTACTTGATCGATTCAGTATGGGAGGTACTAAGCCGGTTAGCACTCCATTAGCCAACCAATTCAAGCTTTCTAAGAAGCAAGGTATAAAGACGTAGGAGGAACAAGACTACATGGCTAAAGTCTCATACGCATCAGCTATTGGGAGTCTCATGTATGCTATGGTAAGTACGAGGCCAGATATTGCTCAAGCAATGGGAGTTGTTAACAGGTTCATGAACAACCCCGAGAAGGAACATTGGGAAGCTGTGAAGTAGATCCTTAGATACCTGGTAGGTATGTGGATGTAGGATTGTGTTATGGCGGATCGAAAATCAAGGTATAAGGCCACGTAGATTCAGATTTGGTAAGAGATATCGACAGCAGAAGAAGCACAACATGATATGTTTTTACTCTAGGTAGTCTGCAGTCAGTTAGGTCTCTCAGTTACAGAAGATAGTATCTATCAGTACAATGGAAACCGAATATGTTTCAGCTACAGAAGCGTGCAAGGAGATGATATGGATGCAAGGTTTCATGAAAGAGTTGGGTAAGAAGCAAGCAGATTGCAAGATGTACAGTGACAGTCAAAGTGCAATACACTTGGCTAAGAATTCAGCCTTTCATTCAAGGACCAAGTATATTGACATCAGATATCACTTCATACATTCGTTACTGTAAGATGGATCGATTACTCTAGAGAAGATTCATATAAGTGAGAATCCTATGGATATGCTGACCAAGGCGATCACACGGGAGAAGCTGAAGCTCTGTTTCACTTTGATTGGTCTTCAGGCTTGAAGATGGGAAGGTGGTGCACTCCTGATGTAGAAGACGAAAGTTTATGGTGATATGTCTCCAAGTGAGAGATTGTTGAGACGTGAAGCCACATCTGGACAAGACCGCTCGACCAGTTGAGTGGGCTGCTCGACCGGTCGAGTAGCCTGCTCGATCAGTCGAGGGTTCGCTTGACTCAAATCCAGCGAGTTGCAGTTTTTTGGGTCCGAGGTGCTTGACCAGTCAAGGCCCCTGTTGGACCAGTCGAGGTTATGCAGATTCGTTTTCGGATTTTATACGGACTGCATAATTTTGAGGCAATTCTCGCAGAAGTGTGAAAGTGAAGTTGCCTAAACTATAAATAGGGGTCTCTAAGGCTATTCTAGGGTTATGAGAGTTATTCTAAGGTGTATAAGAGAGGGTTTTTTAAACTAGGCTAAGGGTTATCTCTATGCATGGGAGCATCAAGAGGTTAGTATATTGCTTGTAATCTTCGTTTTTCTTCATAGTGGTAGTTTTGCACCGATGGTTTTTTACCCTTGTTGGGCTTTTTTCATGTATATCTTGTCTTGTGGTTTGTTTGGAATGCTTTGATTCTTCTTCTAGATTATATTTCTTTCTGTTTATCGTTTATGGGTAAGATCGAAGATTGGATCTCGGTTCACTAGCGTTGTTGGCATGCTGTGCAACAAGATGTTGGTGAACCTGGCATATTGGAAGCGGAGAGGTGCATAACAGATACAAGGAGCATTCCATTTTGCACACCATACAAACAGACATGCCCCCGTCTAAAATTTCATCCAATCAACTGGGCCTTCTTTTTTCCACCCCCCATTCCCTCGTAATTTAGATTGACCAAGCCCCTGATTTCCCAAGGGATTTCTTTTCTTTTTTATTTTTTTGTGCTGGAGAGCTCCTTAGAGATGTTTTCTCCCTAATTCATAAGATCTTAGAGTTACTCATATGAATTTATGGTATATAAGCAAGCTAGTTTTCATCATGTGCTTCTAAAAGAACCGTCTTATCCTCTTGATTTTAAAAAACCGTGATCAGGGAATCAGTTGTTATTTTTGGAGAATGGTTGAGACTTCTAGTTATCATGCATACACTGTCACAAGCAAGTGAATGTAGAAAGATGGTATGAATCTACTATTGGAAGCACTAATCATGGTTGTGTCTGTATCAACTAAAGTTCATTCACAAATAGTGAAAGTTCTTACAACTGTTTATGTTGATGTATTGGGCTTTTAATTGTTTATTGGGCTGGGCCCTTGATCTGTCTATCAGTTTGGGTGCTCTTGTGTGACACCAAGTTTAATTGGTTTTCTTTAATAAAACTATTGCTACAGAGAATTTTCTCTCTAGCATAATTTTCCAATTTCAAGAATTCATTAATTTATATTTATCTCATTAACTATTCAATTTCAGGACCTTGTTGAGATTAAGAGCAACACTATGAAGCGAGTTTCTCACCTTGGTTAGATTCCATTCTCTGCAGTTCAATTCAGAGAAGTTTTATTAGCAAAGCTAGTGACATGCAAGGCAACTTCAGGTACACTTCTTACAAAGTCAGATAAACTATTGAAGTATTGGGGATGCATTGGAATGTATCCTAACAAAATTTAAAAATAGCTCTTGTTAGATTCTTCTTTAATTTATTTTTATTCATGAACCTATTTTTGTATTACGTTCTTTTTACTTATCATAGGCACTGAATAAAAATACACAATTTTCTACTAATCATGGGTACTTAAAAAAGTGTCTTCATTTAAGGACAAAGACGGGCTGAAAAGTTCATACTTGGAAATTTTCCATTGCCAAATTTTTCCAATTTGATGAGTTCAATATAGTGTTGATCCAATTCAATGTATTTGGAGTTTACTGACCCCCACAAAGATTTTCCTGTACCGAGCTAGCGGCGGGCAGGGGTAGGCAATATGCTTCCAATAATTTGTAAAATTTTCATTTTTAATGAGAAACGCTAATGGCTTTTAACCGGCCATTGGCAAATATGGAAATACAGCATAAACTGTTAGAATTATCATTGGTTATGGTCGTTGGCATTACCGACGGTTTTAAACCGTTGGCGGCCCTTTTGATGGCTTTTATGCATTGGCATTGTCCTGTTTTTTTGGTAATGCTACCTAGGATCTCTCTCCATCTTATGATAAATCGAGTCTTCCTGTGTTCCAAAACCATGATCAAAGATACCTCGACCCTTGGTGAACAATATCTTGTGTTAAAATAAATGATACAAGAATTGTGCTCATGTTCTTTCCTCTCTCCTCAAGAGCAATCTAGGGAGTTATCTCAGAGATTGACATGCATGGGCTCGATGATAAAAGCATAAAAATCCTTTTTGTTCGCATATCCAAATTAAATATCATCTATATTTTAGATGCTCTTATTGAAATTTATAACAAGGAGGTGTGAGATCTCTACTCCAAGCTTATCTTCGTGGATAATGCACCTATTAGTTGGTGCACTTTTATATCTCTTGCCTTGGATTATTAGAAAATACTAGAAAGCTCTTATTTTAAGATTGTCTAGGGCTCCCATGGGTGTTACCTTTCGAACTATTCATGTTAGCAAGTCAGTTCCAAGTTTGATTTTCTTTTCTTTTCTTCCATGACCCACGGTGTGGGCTCTCCCTCCCTAGCTTGGGGTGTATGCTCTTTTCAGGTGTGGGTGCTTGTTCCAAGCCCAATATGTGGGATTTTTTGTTTCCTTTGCTTTAAGGGCTTTGCCCCTTGTTTTTTGTTTGTATTCAATTTCGTCTTAGCCTTTAGTTGGTAATAAAAGAAGTCTTTTCTTGCTTGCCTTCTAATAAAAGAAACTTAAACCACCTCTCTTAGATAAATAAACTCATTTCTTTACCTTTCATAATACATTAGTATATATAAGGAAAATGATTATACTTCCTAGAAGGTATACTTTTTCTTTGGCTTGAAAATCTTCGGTTAGAAGATAACCATCACATAAGAAAACATCTTTATTCTTTCAAATACTTTATTACATATAGATTGCAATCACCAACCCTAAAATACTACATTTTTTATAAACATCTATTCCAAACACTAAATTATGTACATATCATAACAAGAAAAACACCTTCTCTATGCTCGATGATTTTCATACAATAAACACACGCATTCACCACATGCCCACAAACTTGGTGATTTTCATCCACCCAACTATACCTTCAGATCCATCAGTTGACGTAATGTAAGTGCATGGAATGGCTGCAGAGAGAAAGAAGGCCCTCCAATAGATAGTTCTTGAGCCACATGTCGCATGGTTGGCCGAGCGTCTGGATCTAGTTGAATGCATGCAAGGGCCATGGACACCACAAATAAGACTTCCTGTGCGACATCAGCCATCGGATCTGAGAGACGTTGGTCCAACATATCTTTTAGGAGTGTATCTTGTCCACTTGATGATGACAAAGAGGAGATGAGCTCCCCGGGATGACTTCCCATCATCACTTCAAGTGCCACAACACCAAAGCTATATACATCGCATTTTTCAGTCACCCTCATTGTATATGCAAGCTCTACAAGAAAAAATATTGTCAGTCATGTTCTTTTCTCTTTGTTAATCATCAACAGCTAAACTCTTAATCATATATCCAAACTCACCTGGGTTTCTCAAGTTAGGTTTCCTATCTTGTAGGATTTTGTGCTTGCTAACTGATGTAGAGCTGGTCGTGGACAGTTTCATGGCCAAGATGGATCAGAAAAGGCCCAGTCGACGATAGAAGTGATCCGGACCATCGGACCTTAGATCGGGCGTATCTCACAATCCGGAATGAGTTATCAGGCATAAACTATATGATTTTGGGGTAGAACGAGCTACTTTAGCCAACCAACCCTACTATGCCGGGTTGCCCAAGCTGAATTTGCGAAATACCGCTAGACCGACGGTCGTTTTCCTATTTTAATTTCATTTTTACTATAAATAGTAAGTTTTAGTTTGATTATAACTCTTTATCCGTTGAGCTTTAGGAGTTGTGTCCAACATGAAAAGTTCTTAGAATAATTAGGAGAACAGCTTGATGAAGCCAAATAGGACACTTACTATTTTTGGCCGAAAACCTTGCGCACTAGTAGACATCACGACCGTCTATAAATAGTAAGTTTACTATTTATAGTAAGTTGCGAATTCTAAGAGTTTTAGTTGTAGTTTTCTTCTGATTTCTTTCACATCGCTTTGTACCCCTATTTAAAGGGTTGTGAACTCATTTTTTTACGGATTAATTAATCAATTCCGAATTTATTAGAATTTATTTCTATTTTCTGCTTTCTTTCCTCATGGAAGTCTCTGTGAGGAGCCCAGAGAAGCTCCGTGGATTCAGAGTAGTTATCCTCATCATGTTCATCCTTGTGTCACTAACCCTAAGGCATCTCTACAAAGATGTGCTTGGAAGATTTGGGAGGTGAATAAGATAGGCCAGGCTTTCAGATGATCTTGCTAGGAAAGTCGAGATGGTCCACTCACCAGGTATGCCACATATATACATAATTAAGTGCATGTTGTTGGTTATTTTCTCTCGGAACTCTCTTTTGTTTTCACGTGGTGGTGGCCTACATGATAAGTGGACTAGTATAATCATAGTGTTGGGTCATTTGTATGGTTGAGCCGGCCTTTATGTATGCCTCAAATGTCCCTAGTGCATGAGAAATTGGCATGTACGAACCAGAGTGTAATGGTGCGCAGATAGGCATCATTGCACGTACACATTTCATTAGCATGGGTGATATGTGCATTGTTTCACAATATTAAAATGGATTTAACATAATTACTTGTATCAATATTCTGGACCCAAAAACCAAATCTCTCTCTCTCTCTCTCTAAAAAAATATTGGAAGCAAAGCAACAACCAATAAACATGTTCCACCAAAGAGTTTCTATGATATTCCTATGAGGTTTTAAGTCTGCGATGGTGGACTCATAGTTCTAAGATCCAAACTACTGATAGGCCCCAATTTGTATGGCTCATGCATTAATAATTCTCCTAATTAGAAATACTAACCTTTTTGGTGGCTAGCAAATAGACGATCAAGGTAAAAAAAGGAATTAAGCAAACCAATTGTGCATATTCGACAAAGAAAGCCGGTAAATTCAATGGCTAGGATTTTCCAATCTTAGAACTTCTTTTATAGTGTGGGGCATTTAGTGTGTAAGACATCACATTGATGGCTTGAATTGTACAGCTGTGAAACCCTTCCAAAAAAAACGCCTATCTTTTGCACCATAGTCATTTTACCGTTGATAGTTTAATACAATTACATATTAGATACTCCTTTTAAAATGTTTGTTGTTTTTTTTTCATCCGAGCCCTGAGTCTTTGGGGGAAAACTATTTATCAACCGATGCCCCGTGTCACTATCACACTGACTCCTCGTGAGTCTTGCTGCAGATGGTTTTCATAATGTTTGAGAGAATCCACCCCGTTCACAAGTTTGACTATGTGATTTTACATAACAGACCGAAAGATGATGTCGATCAAGCACTCAAGTGGACCAAAAACCAACAAAAAGTTGACCATTAAAGGCCATTTGCAACATTTTCTTGTTGTGAGACCCGCATGTGGGTTCGATCAGACTACATTTTGAGCCTCACCAAGATTTGTCACAAACTTCATAAAAGTGGGCCTCACCAAGATTTGATAACAATTAATGCCCTTTCACATCTCTCACTCCACGTTAGATTCATTGGGAGATGATCCTTGTGATCATAAGGCCCACTATGTTCTTTGAGATATTTCCGAGCTGTCCACCATTTTCCCTCGTGAATTTAAGGCAAGGCTAAAAAATGATCCAGATCCGAAGCTCCGGTGGACCACAGGTTAAAAGTGCACATTAAATTGAAGATTCTTCAAACAGTCATGGAGCAACAAAAATTTCGGACCAGGGACAAAAATCCAATAGTTAGGTTCAACCCACTAGGAATAACCTTCTAAATAATTGGGAATGCCATTTCAACAGTTTGGACGGCCTAAAAAATATGAAATGTACCATTGATAGCTTCAATGATGGTAAGCTACCAAATACTTTTTCTTATCATGGGACTCACCTGTACATTTGATCCACTTGGCTTTTGGGCTTACACCCTAATATAAGATGGCAAAGTGGCGGACGGTTTGGATTTGCAACAAGCATCACGAAAAGTGTGCTCCACCTTGTGTCACATCTCACGACTCCATGATATTGAAGAGAAATCTATGCCGTTTACAAGTTTGGCCATGCTATTTTTACTTGGCGGCCTAAAGATGAGGGAGATCAAGTGCTCAAGTGAGTCACAAAGCCAAAAAGAGTGGATTGTTAAAGGCCATTGTCCAACATTTTGCTGTTGTGAGACCCACCTGTACACTGGATCAACCTCAATTTTGGGCCCACATCCTAAAATTAAATGGCCAAACAAGTAGGGGGTCGAATTTATTACAAGCATCACGAAAGTGGGTCCTGCCAAGATTTGATAACAACTGATGTCTTGTCACATATCTGACCCCACATCTGATTTCAATGGGAGATGGTCATGGGTGATCATGGAGCCCAACATTTTGTTGGAGAAAAATCCAAGCCGTCCACTATTTCCCTCATGTGACTTTACAGATTGGGCCAATAAATGATCTGAATAAAAAGCTCAAGTGGGCATACCTTTCAAATTGTCAGGGGCTATGGAAATTTTAGATTATGGAAAAAATCAAGTAGTTACATTCAACCCATTATGAATGACCTTCTGAACAGTTGGACCATTTTAACAATTTGAATGGACTAAAAGCATAAAAAATCGACCATTGATAGTTTCAATGGCGGTAAGCTAGTGACCACTTTTGTCTGTTGCAGGACTCATTTGTGTAAATCTACTTAGATTTTTGACTTACACCCTAAAATAAGATGGTGAAATGGTGGACGGTTTGGATTTGCTACAAGCATCACAAAAGTAGACCCCACTAAGATTTAGCAGATCATAATAACCACTGATGCCTCGCCTTGGTGTAACATTTCATTGGACTTGAATTGCATAATGTAGAACACGACATCTTAGTTATGAAGGTGTTTGCATGATGGTAGATGTTTGCCGTGATTGTGGGTCCCACTGTGTTCCGTGATTATGGGTCCCACCGTGTTCTTTGCAAGAAATTTGAGCCTCCCACCATTTCCCTCATGATTTTAGGGCTTGGGCTTAGAAATGATTAAGATGCAAAGCTCAGGTGGGCAGAATAACAAATAAAGGTATATATTGAACATATGTCATGGGGCTAAAGAAATTTTAGATTAGGTATAAAAATTCAGTGGTTGCATTCAGCCCACTGGGAATAACTTTCTGAACAGTTGGAAATATCGTTTCAACAGTTTGGATGGCTTAAAAAAAATGAACCATTAATATTTTCAATGGTAATAAACTACCAACCTACTTTTTCCTATCATGGGACCTAATTGTGCATTAGAACCGCTTGATTTTGGGCCATGGCTTAAAATGAGATTGCGAAAATGGTGGACCTTTTCCAATCGTGGGACTTACCTATGCTTCAGATTTGAGACAGGCATGATTGTGGAGTCCACAGCATAGTTCATTGTTAGTATGAAATATTGTAGGTTATAATCATTGAGTTTGTTTAAAAATAGGGATTAGTAATTTTTTTATGAGATAATGACTGGTTAATTAACCGTCCTTTAGTTAAAGTCAAATAAGACAACTTTAGGACCATCTTTTGAAAAAGTATGTGGGTTTTTGGAAAGAGTTTAAAACAAGCTCTTCTATGACAATAGATGAAAGGATACACTGGTGTACGTCAAAACCTCTAATTTTTAATTAAATAAATTTAAGGATCGGAATAATATCCCTGGTATGTTTCTTTGTAAGGCCTGTTACAACCGTCAATTAGAAAATCCTAGTGGGAAAAGAGAGCATTTTCAGATTCAAATTTTCTCATCTTCCAGATGCACTGGATTGCCACATTCAGTAACAATATGCTAACATATGTACAAACTTCATAATATATAAATGCCAACAAAAGATATTAAAAAAAAAACTTAAGAAAAATAAAGACCACAATTACTAATAAAACTATTAAAGCTCTGTTTTCTTTGGGGTAGCTTTCCCTTGTTGTTTTTTCTTTTTTTGTTTGCTGTTTAGGCGATATGATTGGTGAGGCCTGGTTTTTTGTGTGGAGCCCACCTGAAAGTATAGTTTGTAGTTCGTCTGTTTATATTAACAAAGATACAGGGGGGCGACCCTTCCTTTGAGGAAAAAAAAAAACTATTAAAGCGTCGAGAATGTACTAGCAACTAACCTGGAGCGATGTATCCGCAAGTGCCTGCGAGTGTAGTCCAATTTGAGGAATCGGGTATCAGCAATCGTGCAGTTCCAAAGTCAGAGACACTAGCCTCAAGTTCTGAATTCAACAGAACATTTTTGCTTGATAGGTCTCGATGGACAATTGGCAGGGTACAATCATGGTGCATGTAAGATAAAGCATGGGCCACACCTTTGATAACCTTCACCCTTACAGTCCAGTCCAACTGTACAGCTCCTTCGTTGTCGCTTAGGATGCTTGCCAAGCTTCCCCTTTCCATGTACTCATAGATTAGAAATGAGCATCGAGCATGGGAATAGAAGCCATAAAGCTTCACAATGTTGCGATGACGGATTTCTGTTAATGCTTTAATCTCATTCCTAAAACTTCTTTGATCAGATTGATTCCCACCTTCAAGTGGGTGAAGTTTCTTTACAACTACTACCTGGCCTGCTGGTAGATTTGCTTTGTAAACTTTCCCATACCCTCCAGTTCCAATGCAGTATTTGTCATCAAAATCCTCGGTCGCCTCCATAATGTCTTCAAACGTGGCAATCCCATCATAATTCCATGTTGAAAATGTATTTCCTCTGCTCATTTCAATAACCTTTTTCTCAATTCTTCTTCTTCTTAGATAATAAATGGAAGAAATTATGCCGACGATTGCAAATAAAAGAAACAATCCGGAGAAGAGAAGAATAATGAGAATCACAACTTTGTGGTGTTTCCTTGCATCACCATGACTTAATGAAGAGGCATTGCAAGGTTGCAAACCTTGCACTTCACCACATAAGCCTTTGTTTTTTATGAATGCATTTGCCGGAGCCTTCTTAAAGACTTTGCTGCTAGGAAGAGGACCTTCCAAAACATTGTTTGAAAAATCAATGGATTGTAAGCTGACCATCCCATCAAAAGAAGGTGGAATGGAACCTGACAACATGTTGTGAGAGAGGTTTAAATTTTCAAGACTAACCAATTTCACGAGTTGTGGAGGTATCTTTCCATTGAGGGAGTTATGACTTAGATCTAGTAAGCCCTGTAGGTATACTAGGTTACCAATCTGAAAAGGAATTCTTCCATTCAAAACATTTTCACTCAATTTCAGAAAATGGAGTTTGGAGCAATCCCCTAATTGAGGTGGTATTGGACCACTTAGGTGATTCATGGACAGATCCAGAATCTCCAAATTGGATAGGTTTCCCATCTCTTGTGGTAACTGACCAGAAAGCTGGTTATCATTTAAAGTCAAGTTGAACAAAAAAGTCAGCCTCCCAAATTCCTTTGGAATCTCTCCTAGTAAATGGTTTGAAGAAAGATCAAGCACTCTTAACTGCCCCAACTGCCCAATCTCAGGAGGAATTCTACCAGTGATATTGTTCCCAGAGAGTCGTAGCTTGGTTAAGTTTTGGCATTCTCCCCAATGTGGTGAGAGTTCGCCAAACAACATGTTGTCACTGACATCCATGAATATGAGGTGAGGGTATACACCAAACGCTTCCGATACATTTGCAGCAAGCCGGTTTCCATTGAGTCGCACTCTCGTTAAGCTAGTGCAGTTTCTGAAGGTTCTTGGGATCTCACCAGTGAAATGGTTGTTGAAAGCAGTGAATTTTTCAAGAGATCCATCGTGGCATAACTGAGGTAAATGGCCAGAGAAGTTGTTGTCATCCAATTGGAGTTTAGAAAGATTTGTCATGTTTGTCATTTCTTGAGGTAAGGAACCAGATAATTGACAGTCATTAAGGTACAAAACAGTAAGCTTGGTCAGGTTTCCTAAGGTGGAAGGGACAGAACCTGTTAGAAGGTTACTGTACAAAGAAAGCTCCTTGAGATTAACCAGATGCCCTACTTCAGGTGGAATTGAGCCAAAAATTTGGTTGTTGTAGAGATACAATTTTGTAAGGTTGCTCAAATTACCTAAAGCAAGAGGGATCCGACCAGTCAGATTGTTTTGGAACAACGACAATTCAACCAGAGCTTGTAGATTCCCGATTTGTGAAGGAATGGAGCTAGAGATTTGATTTTGGTCCAGGTACAAGATGGAAAGCTTTGCCAGATTTCCTAAAGTGGAAGGGATGGAACCATTTAAATGGTTAATGGACAAGTCAAGCTTTTCAAGGTTAAACAGATTCCCTATTTCTGGAGGAATAGAACCAGAGAATTGATTTTTGGGCAGAAGAAGATAAGTGAGCATGGACAAGTTTCCTAAAGTGGAAGGGATAGAACCTATTAGAAGGTTAGTGGACATGACAAGCTCTTCGAGATTAACCAGATTCCCTACTTCAGGTGGAATTGAGCCAGAAATTTGGTTGTCGTGGAGAAACAATTTTGTAAGGTTGCTCAAATTACCTAAAGCAAGAGGGATCCGACCAGTCAGATTGTTTTGGAACAACGACAATTCAACCAGAGCTTGTAGATTCCCGATTTGTGAAGGAATGGAACCAGAGATTTGATTTTGGTCCAGGTACAAGATGGAAAGCTTTGTCAAATTTCCTAAAGTGGAAGGGATGGAACCATTTAAATGGTTAATGGACAAGTCAAGCTTTTCAAGATTAAACAGATTCCCTATTTCTGGAGGAATAGAACCAGAGAATTGATTTTCGGGTAGAAGAAGATAAGTGAGCATGGACAAGTTTCCTAAAGTGGAAGGGATAGAACCTGTTAGAAGGTTAGTGGACATGACAAGCTCTTCGAGATTAACTAGACTCCCTACTTCAGGTGGAATTGAGCCAGAAATTTGGTTGTCGCGGAGATACAATTTTGTAAGGTTGCTCAAATTACCTAAAGCAAGAGGGATCCAACCAGTCAGATTGTTTTGGAACAACGACAATTCAACCAGAGCTTGTAGATTCCCGATTTGTGAAGGAATGGAGCCAGAGATTTGATTTTGGTCCAGGTACAAGATGGAAAGCTTTGTCAGATTTCCTAAAGTGGAAGGGATGGAACCATTTAAATGGTTAATGGACAAGTCAAGCTTTTCAAGGTTAAACAGATTCCCTATTTCTGGAGGAATAGAACCAGAGAATTGATTTTCGGGCAGAAGAAGATAAGTGAGCATGGACAAGTTTCCTAAAGTAGAAGGGATAGAACCTGTTAGAAGGTTAGTGGACATGACAAGCTCTTCGAGATTAACCAGATTCCCTACTTCAGGTGGAATTGAGCCAGAAATTTGGTTGTCGTGGAGATACAATTTTGTAAGGTTGCTCAAATTACCTAAAGCAAGAGGGATCCGACCAGTTAGATTGTTTTGGAACAACGACAATTCAACCAGAGCTTGTAGATTCCCAATTTGTGAAGGAATGGAGCCAGAGATTTGATTTTGGTCCAGGTACAAGATGGAAAGCGTTGTCAGCTTTCCTAAAGTGGAAGGGATGGAACCATTTAAATGGTTAATGGACAAGTCAAGCTTTTCAAGATTAAACAGATTCCCTATCTCTGGAGGAATAGAACCAGAGAATTGATTTTCGGACAGAAGAAGATAAGTGAGCATGGACAAGTTTCCTAAAGTGGAAGGGATAGAACCTGTTAGAAGGTTAGTGGGCATGTCAAGCTCTCTGAGATTAACCAGATTCCCTACTTCAGGTGGAACTGAACCAGAAACTTGGGTGTCGTAGAGATACAAAAATGCAAGGTTGCTCAAATTACCTAAAGCAGGAGGGATCCGACCAGTCAGATTGTTTAGGGACAATGACAACTGAACTAGATCTTGTAGATTTCCTATTTGTGAAGGAATGGAGCCAGAGATTTGATTTTGGTCCAGGTACAAGATGGAAAGCTTTGTCAGATTTCCTAAAATGGAAGGGATGGAACCATCTAGATGGTTAATGGACAAGTCAAGCTCATTCAAATTCACAAGATTCCCTATTTCCAGAGGTATTGATCCACTTATTTCATTTGCAGACAGATTCAGAGACGTGAGTTTGTAAAGAGTGTCAAGATGGGCTGGAATGGCTCCGATGAGTGTGTTGTCGCTGAGATCAAGATGAAGGAGGTTTGGAAATGATGGAAAACTCAAGTTATCGAGCTTACCTTCCAAACCCAGACTCGGTAGGCTTATCCCCGTTACACTTCCAAGGATGTTACATGAGATCCCAGTCCAATTGCATGGAGAAATTATGTTGGTGGTAGAATTAGCAGAAGGAAGAGACCATGAATGGAGAGCTTGTGATGCGGAGAGGCTGGCTTTCCATTTCATGAGAGCCTCTACTTCTGAGAGTGCGGATGATGGTGCTGCTGTTGCAAATGATACTGTTTTGAAAGAAAGAAAGGCTAGCAAAATGAGTAGAAAAGCAAAGGGAAGAGATTTGTGTATGGCCATGGTTGCTGTTGCTTATGGTATGCTAACTTACGAATGGATGGGTATTTATAGGAGAAGGTTGATGCTACTTAGGTGAAGCATAGCTTGTCTTATTGTTACGAGATATTAAATAAATAAATAAATAAATTCCTACACATGCAAGCACGCGATTTAGACGGAAGCCGATTGTCTGTTGCACACGGTACATGAGGAAACGGATTAGCTATGACAGGTTTTTTTTTTTTTTTTTTAAATAAAAAATAAAAAAATAAAATTGCACACACACAATGTTGATTTATACCAGAGATCAAAGCTTAATTTCCTTGACAATCTAATGCCGGTTTTCCAAATATCTCACTCGAATCCGTGGCGCTAAAAGAGCCCGATATTTCTCGCAACCTTGCTAAACCGAATCGGTCAAAAAAAAAAAAAAAATCATAACATGCATGTAAATCATATTGAAAAAATGCACCTCAAAATCTCTCTCCGAACCGGAAGAATACCGCCCCTGTCCCGCATTATGATCCACGGCATACTCAGCTCGTACAAGACCCAGCTTGACGCCGACACCGTAAGATTAGCTATGACAGGTTGAGTAGCGAGACTCGCTGCTGAAGTGACGTCACCAAGTTCTGTGGGCCCATGTGGGCCCTGTCTCCATGTCAATGAAAATTGAGTTTCTTTTTGAAAAAAAGAAAAAAAAAAGTTCTGTGGGCCCTGCTGTGATATATGTTTTGTATTCACACTGTCCATCCATTTTGAGATATCATTTTAGAGCATGAGACAGAATGAATGAAATCCAAATATGAAGTACCAGAGAGACTCACGCACACCATTAAAAACTTCTAAGGGCCACAAAAGTTTCCCATCTATCTGAAATTTGTTTTTTCCCTTATCTAGTGTCTTTTTTAACTTATGAAAAGGTTAGATCTCAAATAAACATCATGGTGGACCTTAGAAAGGTTTCAACCATAGCCATCACTATCTCCACTGTTTTCTGTAGTGGGGTCCACTACAGCTTTGGATCTGACTCAGTATTTAGATAAAGGTGTAAAATGATCTCTCCAAATGGATGGACGGTGTGGATACAACACATCCACCATGGTGTGATCCACAAAACTTGGTGACGTCACTTCAGTACGGAGTCTGGGAACTCAACCCGTCAGTAGCAAATCCCCGTCCGGCACATGAGTATCACATGGACAACGCGGATCAGCTCCCGACGGATTGATTACCGAGACTCGCTACTGAGGTGATGTCACCAAGTTCTGTGAGTCCCACCATGATGTATGCTTTGTATCCACACCATCCATCAATTTGGAGAGATCATTTTAGGGAATGAGCCAAAGAATGACTCAGATTAAAAGCTCTAATGAACCCCACCACAGAAAACTTCTAATGGCCACAAAATTTTTCGATCAAGCTGATATTTGTGTTTTACCTCTATTTTTTTGTAATGTCTTTTTTAAACTTATGAACAGGTTGGATCTGAAATAAACATCATGGTGGAACTTAGGAAGAATTTCACAGTGGATGTTACTCTCCATTTATTATTATTATTATTATTATTATTTTGCATCTGACTCATTCTTTGACTCATAACCTAAAATGATCTCTAGAAATGGATGGACAGTGTGGATATAACACATACATCATGGTAGGACTCATAGAACTTGGGTGAACAACACTTCCGTAGCAGTCTCGGTAATCAACCTCGCAATAGTTAATCTGCCTATCACATGGCAGGATGTGGCCCAAGCTCTATGGGGCCATCAACATGTTTGTGTTTTATTCAGACCATCCATCAGTTTTGCCAACTCATTTGATGACATGATATACATGTGACATCCACTTTGTCTATTAGTTTTGCTTGCTAATGACTTTTCCCATTGTGCAGCTCACTTGAGTTTTGGATCTATCTTATGACTGAGCTCATGTCCAAAAGTGGTCCAGAGAAAATGATGCACGGAGTGAATTTTTAATGGACATTGCAGTGAGCCTACAGTCTCTCTGTATGGTTCTACCGAAGGAGTATATTTTTCATGTTCTAAAGAATGTCAATTCCCACAGACCTGCCCTATATGCTAGGGCGTAGGAAAGCCCTGTCCAATAGGAACCTAAGCTCTTCAAGGCCCACTGTGATGTAGTGCTTGGGCCCAATGATCTGTTGATGGGTAGGACCATCTGTTAGAAAATTCTAAACCCAATTAGTAAATGGGTGGGGATTGGAGTATCATGAGTCCATGGGCTGCATCTCAGATTGGGGTTTGAATGCTCAGCTTGTTTTGTAGCAACCCACTTCCCCCAAACTAGTTCCACCATCTGCCACTCTTCTTAAAAATAGAGTGGGGAATGCCAGTGCTACATCGGGGAAGCGACTTGCCTGTAGGCTGCTCTGTATTTAGGACGTGAATGGACGTGAATTGCCACCGTCCCTGCCTACTGGATGTTCTAGTAAGCGCTAGCTAGGTGCGGCCTGTGACATCCATTCCGTCCATCACTTTTGCAGGTTCATGTTAGGACCATTTCCTATCATGTGGTCCACTTGAGTTTTTTACATCTGCCTCATGATTCTGATCATATCATAACGTGAACTAGTGAAATTGATGAATAGAGCTTCTGCATAATGGGCTGCGAGTATGCTTGGACACAGGAAAGTGGCATGAAATGTGAATGACCTGTAATCTGAAGTTATGTGAATCTACTCCTATCCTGAGCTCTATGAGGCTCCACTGTAATGTCTGTGTTATATCCACTTCGTTTATCCATTGCACTTGCCAATTTTAGGACATCTTATAAAAAATAAGATATAATCAAATCTCAAATGGGCCACATCACAAGAAGCAATGGTGATTGAACAACCACCATCGAAAACTTCTTGTGGGCCACATAAGTTTCCGATCAGGCTGATATTGGTGTTCCCCTTCATTTGCATGGGAATCAACTTACTAATTACGGTTTTAGATTGCATATAAACATCAAGTGGGCCTTTGGAAAGTTTCAATGTGGGCATTTCTATTCCTACTATTTCATGTGGTGTGGCTTACTTTAGCTTTTGAATCTTTTCTTATTTTTAAAATAAAAACACAGAACATGGCCTGGCACAAGGAATGAAGTAACACATAACTCACAACTGCCCCTATAGAGCTTAAGGTCACATGTGATTTCTGTAGCCCTAGTCTAGAGGCAAGTTACATCTTCGATATTCCAAGTAGTGGGCCCAGAGACTGGATAGTTTAGACTTGTCTACCATGTTTGGACATTTAGAGTAGTCTCTTTTTTCTTTTTTTTTTTTTACTTTTACTTAAATAAATAATTTTTTTTAAAAAAAATGCTAGTTGGCATGCCATTGGATGACTCCAAGACAAAATTCTTATGTTTTTATACTTAATTAAGTCTCTTCTTTTATAATGAGCATCAAGATTCTAAGCAGTGGGACACTAGACCGGGTGGATTTGGGCACCGACTCTACTTTTCCATTATTCCAAGTAGTGGGACCCTAGACTGGATGGGTTTGTGCACTCGACACTGCTTTTTCAGTCTTCAAGTCTTACTTTTAAGAGTCAACTCTCTACCTACTTTAAATTCCGGTCCCCCCTCTTTTAGAGAGCTACTAAATTCCAAGGGCCCATTTGGATGCACCCTCTAAGGGGTGTTTGTGCCCTAAGAGTGGTTTTAATCAAAATAGCAATTGATGGTATGACTTTGTAAAATTCCGTTTCTACACTTGAAAAAATAAATGCTATACAACACTTAAAAAAAAATAAAAATAAAAATAAAAATAAATAAAATAAGAAAGGGCACATGCCACGGGGATATCATTGATCTTCAAAATTTTACAGACATTCGGGAGGGACCCTACAAAAAATCGGCGGGCCACACATATCATCCAAGGACCTCCACAAACTATTCTATACAACACTTAAATATAATTAAATTTGAGAAAAATAATGAAAATGATTGCAAGATCATCAAAGTAGGCAGCCAACTCATTTGAAAAAGTAGGTTCAATTTCTTCTTCTTTTCTTTTTTGGCTGTGTTCTAAGGGAGCGTTTGTTTTTTCATTTACATATCTATTTACTGGTAAACTAACAATGATAATTTACCAATGTAATTATGGCTTTGATTTTGAAGTT
Organism: Magnolia changhungtana; assembly: GCA_030180095.1. NCBI lineage: Eukaryota > Viridiplantae > Streptophyta > Magnoliopsida > Magnoliales > Magnoliaceae > Magnolia > Magnolia changhungtana. The sequence continues at coordinate 872,258 of JASAUF010000240.1, forward strand.
GATGTTGACAATGAGCATTTTTGAAAAGTTTTCTATTAGTGGCCCACTTGAGCAGATTGTAGCTATATGGGCTTCCTATGTGACATCCACTATGTTTGTTAGTCTTGCTAGCTCTTGTTATAACTTTTTCTATTGGTGGCCCACTTGAGTTTTGGATCCACTTGTGGCTGGGCTCATGACCTAACGTGTGAATCCGTCAAATCCTTGCACCAAGTGGATTTTTAATGGGAGCCCTGTATGCTTCTGCCCACGAATTGGATTTTTCCTGTCCTAAGGAATCTCGATTCCTACGGAGCTTCTACCTACGGTCTCCCTGTATGCTGGGGCGCATGAAAGCCATGTTATTTGCATGTAATCCATGTTACATAATTCAGTCTTACCCTAATCTTCATGAGGGACTTATATCCACACTGTTTATCCATTGTGCTTGCCCATTTTAAGACATGATTTAAAAAATCAGGCAGACTCAAATCTAAAATGGGCCACACCAAAAGAAACAGTGGTGATTGAACAACCACCACCAAAACTTTTTTTAGTCCACGAAAGCTTTGGAGCAGGCTAATATTAGTGTTTACCTTTATCGATGTGGAATCAACCTGCGAATGGGTTGTCATATAAACACTAGGTGGGCATTTGGAAAGTTTCTGCATGGGTGTTTCAAGTCACTATTTTCTGTGGTGTGGCTTAATTGAGTATTTGATTATCCTGATTATTTACATCACACTCTAACATGGGCTGGTATAATGAATGGAGTGGATATAACACAGGCATCACATAGGCCCCCACAAAGCTTATGATTAGAGGGGACTCCTATAATAAGGGTTTACTTGCAAGTGGCATTTGCAATAGTCCGAGTAAGGCCAGGAGGAAATGGTTTTGGACCTGATTCTACTACTAGAGTCAAGTCTCGAAGTGAATGGTTTTGGACTTGGATTTTAATATTAGGGTCAAGTCTCTATCTCTTTCTTTCTCTCATTTGGGCGTGGTTGGATTTCAAGAAATTGAGCATCGGGTTAGATGGCTTTGTACCAAAATTTTACGGTCCCTTTATAGTAAGTCTGATTTTTGTTGGGTGCTCCAATTTTCTAAGAAATGGGCCTAAGATTGGATGGTATGATCCCACATGGATCAAATTCTACAGTCAAGTCTACTCTTTTGTTAGGAGTATCAAAACTCCAACCTGTGGGCCCAGAACTGAATTAGTGCTGCTAAATTCCAAGGAATGGGCCAGAGACTAGATGTGGAAAATTATTTTATTGATTTGTTTCGGCTCGTCAAGTGAAAATCTATTCAAAGTTTTTATTTTGAACAGTGCATGTTTAAATGAAACCCTAAATTGGGGCTAGCAATGCGTCCGTGACTCTTGACAGCCCATGAACCAACTGGCCAGGTCTGCTTCTAACTCGGCCTCCAATGTAATTATTGGGCTGTGCTTTGATTTCAGCCTGAAAACAAGGCCTTCAAAAGTAAGAGAGTTATGTTATGGCAGACTCATTTCCATTTCAAACTATTTCTAGGATGTATGCGAGTATTTAGTATTAACAAAATGTTTCAATTCTCAAATCTTATAAAAACTAACATCTATGTAATAAAGGCCCTTAAGTAAATGGGATGGAGTAGTGCTTGGGCCCAATGATTTGTTGACAGGTGGGACCATATGTTAGAAAATTCTAAACCCAGTTAGTAAAGTGGTTGGGATTGGATCATGGGTCCATGGGCTATGACTGGGATTGCGGTTTGAATGCTCAGAATGTTTTGTAGCAGTCCACTGCCCCCAAAATAGTTTCACCATCTGCCACTCTTTTTTGATGTACTACGTGGCACAAATACATTCCTAGCATGATTGGACGAAAGGAAGGTGGACCGTAAATTGATCATAACTTTTGATCCGGGTAACGTTAACGGGGACGCAGAATCTATCAATCTTTACATAAACAGGCCATTCGAGGTGAACCGACCTACAAAGTGGGTCTCATCTGTCCGTTTCGACAGAAAATGCACACTTTTAGATCAAAACGAAAATTTAAGAAAAAAAATTACTATTTCTAGTAATTCATATATATATATATATATATATATATATATATATATATATATATATATATAGTTTTAAATTTTCTTCTTTTTTAGAAATAACTTGTAATCATGATAGGACTCTTCTAGCAAAAGTTTATTTGAAATTTTTACTTTTAGAAATTAGGCTTTAGAAGAGTTTTATTAGAATTAGGATTTTTATTAGATTTAGAATTTTGCTATTTTTGTTCATTACAAATTTTGTTTTTTCTATATTAATGGTGTAACAGGGACACACACATGAGACAATCAATCAATTTATTTTAAATTTCTAGAAAATTATTTCTATTTTTTTATTTTCCTCTTGAATTCGAGGTAGCTCTGTGAGGAGTCCAGGGAAGCTCCGTGGATTCGGAGTAGTTATCCCCCTAAGGATGACAGTGCTCAACCTTAACACGTCCTTCTCTGCATCAGTTTGGTATCAAAGCGAGGCTTTCTCCTCAGATCTATGACTTCTAACGATGGGTCGGGCAACATTCCCATGAACGGTGCTTCACGGAATTTATTTTTATCTGCGGCGACTTTCGAAACAGCGCAGTAAAATAATCGGCAAGTCATGCAAAGGCTGCAAGCTGCCATCGATCGCATGACGGAGGCCCTAGGGAAACTCTGTGTTCATGGCAGTGATCCGCCCACAGCAGGTACTGGAACTCGTAATCGCATTGATCATAGGACGGTGATAGAAGTGAACCACAGGATCACTCCAGAGAATGCGGAATTCAATGACAAATTTCCATAACATCCCGGACGAGGCATTAATCGGATAGATCGAAAGGATCGAGAATTCAAAATGAAAGTCGATCTTCCTAGTTTTAACGGTCAACTCCACTTCAAGGACTTCCTCAATTGGTTGCTTGAATTCGAACATTTCTTCATGGACATCGTGGAATTGAAGAAAGTTAAACTTGTGACTTACAAGTTGAAGGAGGGAACTTCAACTTGGGAACAACTTAAACTCGAACGGACGAGACAAATGAAAGCGTCAATTCACACGTACTCATAGATAAAGTAGTTATTGTGCATGTGATTCCTCCCTCAAGATTACGATCGGGTATTATTCAGACAAAATCAAAATTCTTGGTAGGATAGCCGATCAGTAAGGGGTTATATAGAGAAATCACATTATTTATCGGCAAGAGATGACCTCATCAAAACGGAGTCACAACAGGCCATTAGATTCATCAGTAGCAGACATCTAACCCTATGGGAACTGAGAACCAACCCAAGACTTCTAAAGTAGAGGGATAATCTCTCATAACCGGACATGATTTAGTTAAACAATCTGAGGATACAGAAGAAGTAGATGCATTAGTTGAAAAGGAAAAAAAAATATATATGGAGCCTGTGAACATCCTAGAGGATTTGAAACCAGTTTTGCAAAAGTTTAAGGCGATTATGCTCAATGAACTTCCTAATAAATTACCTCTCATACAAGATATACAAAACCACATTGATCTTATCTTAGGGGCAAGTCTACCTAATTGCCCACATTATCAGGAAGAATGTAAGATCTTACAAGCATAAATGAAGGAATTGATCCATAATGGTCAAGTCAATGAGAGCATGAGAACATGTATTGTGTCAACTCAAGATCTTAATGCAAAGTGCAAGGACAATGCTGACGAACATCGACATCAAAAATTATTAGAGTACCATGAGCAAAGTCCCTTAAGCAATGTTTTCATATCACACAATCGCATAATCACATATGTGTGTGTGTATAGTTTTTTCGAAAAATTTAAAAATATCAAAAAAATATGGGGGAAATAAGAAAAAAAAAAGTATGGGGAACTTTCCTAAGTTAATAGATAAATAATTTTATATGTCATTGCAATAAATTCGAGTAAAATAAAACCAATTATACAATGAATTAAATATTAAGTCATCAACATTCGATAATATTTTTAACAAATATTAATCAAAAGTATAGTCAACAACATCAAAACACTTAGTAAGTAAATAAAATGAAGAAGTTATTTATTTATTATTGATCTATTATAATTTACAATTTATAACAAAAATACAAATAATAGTGAATGGTAAATGGTAAATGGATATGCTACTATATACATTGATCTATTTGCTATTTTGGCATTTGATCACCACCACCATCGTCATCACCACCATCATTATCTGAGTTATATTCTTCTTCAACATACACTTCTTTTTCTTTTGTTTCTTCATCATCTGTATGTACTAATACTTCATCAACATCCAACAGTGGATCTTAAGCTTGATCATTATCATATTTTTCCTTCCATCTCCTCAATTTCTTCAATGAGTTGACTATTACTACTCGCCTCCCGACTCCCTCTTATCCTTCACTTTAAGTGAAAGTTGAAGTACTTTCTTCAGGTGTCGATTCGTATGCGGCATTTTCAACTTGTGCACATGTCAGGTCCTCTTCAAAAAATACTGGGTCCTCTGTCTCTACGAGTCACTCGTTATCTACATCCAACTCATCTAAGTAGATATGGTCAAAGAAATCAGGCTTTTCTTACCTAGTTTGAAATCGTTCTCACAATTTTTATTATATTGGATAAAGACCAATTCGTTGAGCTTATTTTACCATAGACGATTCTTTTTCTTAGTGTGAATCTATATTAAAGAAAGCACATTTGGCATTAGCTATTTAGTTAATTAGCTTACACTTATAACTTATAAATTAAAGTTAGTACAATTACTAAACTTACCACCTTGAACGTGCTCCAGTTGCACTCGCAACCGCTGGCAGAACATGTGAGTCCAAGAATCCTCATAACCATCTTCTTTACAACTAGATCCTTCCTGTTCGAGTCTACTCCATAAGTAGTCCACCAGTCAGTTGAGAAAAAATAATTTAAGTAGGTTAGACTTTGTAAATTACATTGTAAAAAAATTATTTGTAAGCGAGCAGAGACATTCATATTACTTACTGGGCAATTTCATTGTCTAATGTCTGATGATGATATTCCTTGAGAAAATGCCCCCGCTCTTTGTATAGAAGTCCAGTAAAGCTGAGATTCTGTCATGTTCTTCTTTATGTGAAATCATTCTTTCTAACACATCAATAAATCCAACTATATGCATAATAAGTGCTTCTGCTGGATCAGGAGAAGAGAATAAACAGGCTGGATAAAGAATGTAAATAATCGAATATAATAGAGATGACATTTGGCTGCCCCATCTTCTATCTATGATATTTATAATTGGCTTCTAATCACGCTCTTTATAATTAAAATGGTCCATGATCTTATTTTTCGCCCTCTCCATCGCATCATATATGTAACCTATTGCAGGCTTTTCATCCTCGTCCACTAATCACAATACAGTGACTAAGAGCTCAAAAGTTTTTAGCGCCTTTACCACTTATATTCAAAAACTTTGTGAAATGATTGTTTATTGAACCTGTTTACCTTCAGCCTTCTTTGACAGAGGCCCACTTGTAAAATCGGCCAACACTACAAAGCTTCTAAGTTCTGATTTTTTTGCATGTAATCTTTGTAGTGTTAAAAAACCTTTAGCGAAATGGGTAACTATTAGACATAGCAAGTTACCCCCAATGTATTTTCTCAAACACTTAGAGTGCACCTTCAATTTCTCACAGAATGTAAAATAGTTGCATCGGTTTACAGGTATTTCATCAAACACTCAATAGGCAACATAAAAATCATGATAAAAGGGTATTTGTTTCATACCCATACCTTCTTTGCCACTAGCTGACACTTCATTGAGTCGTTTCATCAAATGCTTGCTGAACAACATCAATATAAAAATAACAGAGTCACCTAACTAGTTCGATCCGAGTTCAATTCAAGTTGGGGTTCGATCCGAGTCGAGTTAAGCTCTGGCAAGCTCGAACTTGACTCAAAATTTTTTCAAGCTCAAAAAATCAGATCGACTCGGTTCGAATTGAGTTTCAAATCGAGCTTTTTCGAGTCAAGTCAAGCTAGCTAACCGAGCTAAGTCAGTTTGTGTATAACTCTAAGCTCAGTCATTAAGTCTTCTCGCTAAGCTCATCTTCTCTAACTCTTAGGTTTTTTGGAGAGTTTGTTTGGATGCACTTGTGGCCACGTGCCTCATACATTAGAATAGCTCGATTTTACCATAACAACACTCATCTAACTCTTACAAAAGAGAAATTTTTTATTTAATACACATGTTGTAAGTATGACTTATCATATACATACATTTACACTATTTAAATTGCCCAATTCGTGGACCTAGACTTTGACCCTGTTGCCTTGATGTTTGATTTAAATGTGCTTTATCTATCCATTTTTCCATCTGATTTTTAGAGAGGAGCCTAAACATGAGAGATCCAAAACTCAAGTGGGCCATATCAAAGAAACGGGGGAAACCGAAACATGGTTGAAATCTTCCTACGCCACAACCACATGCTTTTATTGCCATCTTGTCATTCTTAGAAGAATGAAGGGAAAATACAAATATCAGTCTCAAACAAAACTTCTGTGTCCCCAGGGAAGTTTCAACGATGGGTATTTCATTTTTTTTTCTTCTTCTTTTCATCTCTGAATTAATCTCAAACGTGAATGGAAATGCCACTACAAGAAAATGGAGCTTTACCAGCGGCCAAAAACGCCCCTAAAAGTCCAAAAAAGCGTCAGTAATGCTTTTACCGCTAGTCGTACACATGCCGCTAAAGGGGGGCGTCGCTGTATCTTTTACTAGCAATCGTGTTTTTTTACCGGTGTTTTTTATAGTCGCCGTTATAATAGAAACTTTTACTGGCGGTTATTGTCCTTTACTGACGCTTATGCTAACTGCTGGCAAAGCCTGAAGAAGCGCCGATAAAAACAGTAAAAGTGCCCGTAAAAGCTATAAAAAGCGTCGGTAATTAAAAATATATTTAAGCATCGCAAAAGGTTGCCACAACATCGGTAAAGGCTTGCATAAGCGTTGTTTAGACAAATTAAAGCGCCAGTAAAAGTATATTTACGTGCTGGTAAAAGTATATTTAAGTGCCGCCAAAAGGTTGGCAAAATGCCAGGAAATATATACAGAAACGTTGAAAAAAGCCCGCCGAAGTGTTGGTAAAAGTATATTTATGCGCCACAAAAAGGTTGCCAAAACGCCAGGAAATATATGCAGAAATGCTAGAAAAGGCCGCTGAAGCGTCGTTTAGACATATCTAAGCACCAATATACGTCGATACAGATTTATCAAGGCATCAGTAAAAGGCTCCCGACAGATCTATCAAATGTCATGAAACACCGATATATGTCATGGAAAACTTGGAAAATATGCGAGTAAAAACTGGTGATTGCCTGTAAAGGTGCTGACTATGAGTCTTTTTTTTTCTTAATCCATTTGATCATTTATATTTAATCGAAACCTATATTGTTTTTAAATATTTAGAACCTAAAAATGTTGCACAACACAATTAAAAATGAATACTAAATAAATTGTATTAGTTTACAATGAAAATCGTATAATATTTACAATAATACGTTGAAAATGTTCTGAATACATATAAAAGAAATCCCTCCATGTGAGGCCCGTATCCTAGACCGTACCGTTCTGTAAGCTTTCGCGGTCCTCCCGGTCGAATTCCGACTACCCGCGATCTGTTATTGGCGTTTGCGTGCTACCTTGAGTCGCATCCCGTATTTCAAAGTCGGCTTGACCCGATACTTGTACCCTAGCTACCGCGCCGTCGCCGCGGTTCCGATGTCGCGTCTCACATGCCGAGGTGATACCGGGCCAGGAGATGTGGGCTGGCGTTCAGTTCTAGAAAACGCCGCGCATTTGCAGAACCAAGAGAATCACATCACATTAAGTCAAGTATATATCACATCAATCCCTCAAACAAGTACAACCACCCCTCCCCTAAGTCAACTCTCTCTCTCTTAAAACTCATACATGTTAAGTACACCCATCACCCATCACTCACTCACTCATCCTCTCTCTCTCTCTCTTTACATCCCATCCTCTCTCTCTCTCTCTCTCTCTCTCTCTCTCTCTCTCTCTCTCTCTCTCTCTCTCTCTCCCCAAGCACCCAACGTCCATGGCTTCCATGGAGAAGCTAGTGTGGCCCACCTTCCTACCCCCCATCTCCACCGTCCAAGCTTCATCTCGACCGTTGAAATGTATTCCATGGAGCTCTACGATGCATCGGTGGAAGAAGAAGTCTCAGAAGACGATCAGTGGGTGTATTTTATGATTTGATTTACGTGATTTTGATGATTTGAGGGCCCACATATGGTGGGACCCATCATGATGTATGCATAGTATCATGGAGGAGCTCATAGTGGCGGAGCTCCTACCATCTCCACCGTTCTCGTTCTCTCTCTCTCTCTCTCTCTCTCTCTCCCTTATTTTTTTGTGGCCACCTGATGAGTGTTTGGGGTGATCCAGAACGTCCAGCGGATGGGACGATCTAGCTATCCAAAACGCTGGACGTCTGGCTGGCCCACCATCAGTCCAATAGGACCGCCTGGATGTAGGGAAGAACACAAATGCCAGCTTGATCCCAGCTGTGTGGCCCACCTGCATAGACCACCCCCTTTCTAAGTATGTATTTTATCCACGCCTGTTCGGATTGCTGGACCGTCTGGCTGCCAGGATGGGCTTGCATGAACGGTTGGCCATGCAGGACGGTTTGATGGAGCGCCTATACCGGCTGATCTCGGAGTAGGGTGGTCCACCTTGCTACATGTGCACTGCATCCACGCCATACATCTGGAGAGATCATGGGCCCAAATTGGGGCAGATCCGTGGTACTGAGTAGTAACAGTCTGCAGCAGGCCGCTTGATTTTTTTTGCGAGGTGGTGGGCCACACGCGTGGACCCACCTGATATATATATATATATATATATATATATATATATATATATATATATATATATATATATATATATATATATATCCAGTCCGTCCGTCCATGGGACGAGGACCCCACCTGACACGTGTTGCATCCACCGTCCAGCCCATGAACGGTGGCTCCCACAATGATGTAAGTGTTGTATCCACCGTCCATTACTTGGACGATGGGCCACCTTGATGTGTGTTCCATCCCTGCCGTCCACGTGGGATGGTGGGTCGGACCTACCTTGATGAATTTGGTTCAATCCGCACTATCCAGATGTTTGGACGGTGGGAACCCAGCTGCTACCGTGATCATGCAGCAAGTTCCGTAGGGTCTGATGATGAGGCCTGTGTTATATTCAGACCGTCCATCTATATGGACCCCACACGCAGCTGCTGCTACTCTTGCGTCAGCAGTTTCTGTGGGCCCTGTTTGATGTATGTATTCCACGCCGTCCATTTGTTTTGGTTGTGGGTGGTGCCCACCTTGATGTATGTATTACATCCAAACGGTCCATCCAATTGGCAAGCTCGACTTAAGGCTTGAGACTAAAAATGAGGCAGATCTATCAGGTGGACCACACTGCAGAAATCAGTGGAGATTGAAAGTCCACCATTGAAACCCCTTTTGGGTCACAAAAGTTTTGGATTTATATGGAATTTGTTTTCCCTCTTAATCCAGGTCTTTGTGACCATACTTAACGGATTGGATGGAAAAATAATGTTATGGTGGGCCCTACCTTGATGGCACTTGTGGCCCACCTTGTATGTATATATTGTATATCTACGCCGCCCATTGATGCTGCCCATTGATGTGGCCCACTTATTATATTTAAGGCCTATGGGTCATGGCCCATTGAGATGTATTAATGGCCCATGTGCAGGGCCCACCTGTTATGTATTTGAGGCCCATGTGCAAGGCCCGCCTGTTATGTGTATTAGGCCCATGTGATGCGGCCCATAGTGATGTGTATTAGGCCCATGTGGTGCGGCCCGATGTGTTGTATATGAGACCCATATGATGAGGCCCAATGTGATGTATTTATGGCCCAGTGTGATGTATATTAGGCCCTTGTGTGAGGCCACGAGCTCACTATATCTTTGTCTCTATGTGGGTCACTCCTTGGGAGCAATGTTGGTTAAATGTTCACATTGATGGGCAATGATGGTTAAATGTCCACATTGTGACCTTTCAATTCTGATCGTTGAGGCCGATTTCGATTATCGAAGTCGATTTCGATTATGGAGGCTGATTCCGATTGTCAAGGCCGATTGCCAAGGCCGATTTTGATTGTTGAGGTCAATTCCGATTGTTGAGGCCGATTTCGATTGTCGAGGCTGATTCCGTTTATCGAGGCGGATTCCGATTGTCGAGGTCGATTCTGATTGTTGAGGCTGATTCCGTTTATCGAGGCCTATTTCAATTGTCCAAGCCGATTGTTTATCGAGGCTGATTCCGATTGTCAAAGTCGATTGTTTATCGAGGCCGATTGTTGAGGCCGATTCCAATTGTCAAGGCTGATTCTAATTATTGAGGCCGATTATTTAGGTCGTTCCGATTGTCGAGGCCGATTCTGATTGTCGAGGCCGATTCCGTTTATTGAGGCCGATTCTGATTGTCGAGGTCGATTATCGAGGCCGATTCTGATTGTTGAGGTCGATTCCAATTGTCGAGGCCGATTCTGATTGTCGAGCTAATTCCGTTTATCGAGGCCGATTCCGATTATTGAGGCCGATTCCGATTATCGAGGTCGATTCCGATTGTCAAGGCCGTTTGTTGAGGCCAATTTCGATTATCGAGGTCGATTCTTATTGTTGAGGCTGATTCCGATTGTCGAGGTCGATTCTTATTGTTGAGGCTGATTCTAATTGTCGAGGCCGATTCTGATTATCGAGGCTGATTCCGATTGTCGAGGCCAATTCCATTTATCGAGGCCAATTCCGATTGTCGATGTCGATTGTTTATTGAGGCCAATTCCGATTGTCGAGGCTGATTCCGATTATCGAGGCCAATTCCGATTGTCGAGGCCGATTGTTGAGGTCGATTCCGATTGTCGAGGCCGATTCCAATTATCAAGGCCGATTCTGATTGTTAAAGTCGATTCTGATTGTCGAGGCTGATTTCGATTGTCGAGGTCAATTCCATTTATCGAGGCTGATTCCAATTGTCAAGGCCGATTGTTGAGGCCGATTCCGATTGTCAAGGACGATTCCGATTGTCGAGGCCGATTCCGTTTATCAAGGCCGATTCTGTTTGTTGAGGCCGATTCTGATTGTCAAGGCTGATTGTTGACGCCCATTCCGATTGTCGAGGCCGATTCCATTTGTCGAGGCCGATTGTCGAGGTCAATTATCGTTGTCGATTATGAGTATGTGATAGTATAGCATCATGATACATGCACATACACATCATCTGTATGTTTGTTATGAGATGTGGTTGACCATTGCATATGTCATTGGGCATGTTGTTATGGGACTCCCTGATAAGCGGAGATTGTCTCACATGAGCGCATGGTATGCGCAGGATTGATGCATAATTGGATTGTATGACTTATGCATCTTGCATGGTGTGTTGTGATTACTATACGCTCTAGTGACATCAGGTCCGTAACCTCCACAGGCATATCGTGGATGGCCAGATGGGACACCGAAAATCCGTTGCTACCATCGGGCCACCATAGATAGCCCTGGGTGAAAATTCCTAACCCTCTTGGTACCAGAGGACGCCCCAACGTCGAGACCGAGTGGATATATATGAGCGCATGAGGGCCATATACCAGTATGTTGCGTCTCTCAATGTGTCGTGGTCGGTTGAAAGGGGGTGTGGCCTTACCCGTCAGAGGGTAGGGGGCATAGCTAGGCTGAGTTTGACTAGCTCGTAAATGGGTCCACTATTGACGTGCCGAGTAAATATTGGCTGACTACTGGCCTGACGGATGGTGAGGTCTCTTCCACTTACATTGTCGCTTGTCAGTGGGTGGCAATTGCGTGTAGAGTGTACTAGACCCCGGTGATAATCCGAGAGATGTACAGTATTGATATGTGAACTTATTGAGTAAAAGGTGCATACTCATTCATTCATTCATTCACTATCCACTCGGGCTGGTGGTGCGTAACTAATTGTTCTGTACCTTCGTAATGACAAGGATTTCGGTTGGGGCGCGCAACTAACCTGAGATCAAGAGTCTACTACATTGAGTCTAGCTATCCAAATTTAGGTATGAGACTGGTTTGGATAAAAGTCCCTTGTGGTGGACCCCGTAGCCTGCGATACTACGTACTATTATCCTGACTTCACACTCCTGCATGGTCATTTCATTCGCACAGCATATTGCAATACATCCGCGGCATATAGCATTTTGGGTTGCTATGTTTCATATAATATTGGCTTATTATGTTTCTGCATTTATATGACCCAGATGAGGCTGATAGTATTCGTAGCTCTTCCGAATTGTATATTGTATTGCATTCTCGGTATTTGATATTTGGATCATTATGTTTCCGCATTACATAGCCAACTTACATTACTTTCTCAATATATGACATTGGCTTGATGTGTCTTTTCATCGCGTATCTTGGATGAGGTTGATATTTTTATAGACTTGTCAGTATTTCTACTTACTCTGATATTGTATTATTGTGAACTTACCAGTATTTCCGCTTATTCTGATATCTATATGCTTGGCACGTGCATCGCACACACTTTTACTACCCTCTAAGCTTTCTATAAGCTTGTGCACGATAGATGCGTGCAGGTGGCGTTAGGTCGCAGCAACGTTGAGCTTGGAGCATGCAACGGACTCCTGGAGCTTTGATTTTGATATATGTATTTTCTTTTCGGCATTGTATTTAAATGATTATATTAGTGGATATGTGATGATGATGTTGCCTTTGTGATTTGGGTATGCTTGTGGTTATGCTTCTTACGAGATAAATGTATATTGGAAAATCCTCCTTATAGGATCCCAGGATCAGAACCTGGTGTATGGGCGCTGGGAGCTGAGAATGAGGTACTACGGAGGCTGTTAGCACCGGATTTCGCGACCGAGAATTTTGTGAGCCCGGTTTCTGAGTTCAGGGCGTGACACTCCATCTAGGCATCATTTGTCTCTTCCTACAACCCGCAAGACAATAATAAAAATAAATTAATTACATCTCAACAATTTTCTATGATTTGGATAGCATATCCTATGACTTTCAATGGCCCAGTAAGAATGCGTTCCTTCTCATACAAGTCAATGAAAGGAAAGGCCCACTCACTATAAGCAACAAGGTCAAACTCCAATCTAAAAGTTACATGGGGTGTATCTCGTGACTTTCAATGGTCCACCTACATGAACTGGGGTTTAAAATTTATGGACATGTCTCATTTCTGACCCAACAAGTATCCATTTGCAAGGAATAGAGGTAAGGAAAATGAAGAAGAGAGGGTAGAGATCCTACCTCTAATTGGCCAATCAAATCTATGTTAGGGATTGATTCATGGGAGGATAAAGCTGCAACAACCTAAAACAAAGAAAGAAAGGGAAACAATAAAAAATAAAATAGAAAAATAAGCTGTAATAATCTATCAAAAAAATTTATAATAACGATGTCTCTTGCCATTGCCAGTACATGCTTGTGTTTGCTCCTGAGTTCATGGGGTCACAGAATCAGCGTCTTTGCATGTCATGTCATGATCTTGGGAATTTATTCACTGTAAGATATAAAATGTATTTTGTCAACAGCACACCTAATTAGTGTATATGCCATTTTAATGACCATTCATAAAGATGAAACGCTGGTGATTTGGATTATAACCTAGAGGGTTAAACTAAAATTACCACTGTGCAGCCCCTGGACATGAACATCTGAGCTATCCATCAGGTGGGCCTGAACATACATATTCCATGCAGAAAGACTCATGCCAGCCCACTCATTAGGTGATCCACAGTATAGAAAACAATTGGACACCTTACCAAATTTATTTTAGGGTGCATTTGGTTCCACCAAATATCACAAAATGCAATGGTATTTCATGATCATTCAGTCAATTTGGCACAAAATATCATCCAATTTCAGTAATTTTGATGCAACCAAACACACCTTTGGCCATTTGATGCAACCAAAAGCTATAACGGAGACTTTTACTGGAAAAAAAAAAAAAAAAGATATATAAGATCAGCAAAAAACAGGCAATTACTAAAATTTTAATCTTTTTGTTGTTGCATAAGTGGGCCAGAAGAAGTGGATGGAAGCTGCACAAAACTCTGTGGGCCAGCAGAAGTGGATGGACAACAAGTGAACTTGCTTCGAGCAGTACTGAGGACTGCCTCTGCCCATTAGATAACTAAAATCAGCATCACTAATCATGAAAATTCAAACAGTCAAACTTAAATCTCCTAGATTTACAGGTGGTTCACCAAATGAGAAACATCAAGTCCATCCACAAAAACGGAAGAGTGTGAACCTTGCACGCTGAATTATAAGTCTTGATGAGGCAGTTCATGTACATGACACGTGTGTGCCGTCATGAAAACTCTTCCAATTCCCAGAATTCATGCAGAGTCCATGCAAACTCTTCTCATTCCCATCATGAGCAACACATCAGTGTTGAAATTTCACTTTCAGCCCCATCACTTCAATAATAGGTGCTAAAAGATGGAAGAGATTAAGAAAATACGACAACATGATGTGCTGAGGATTCCAGAGGATGAAGCATGTATGGAAGTCGGCAGTGGGGTCGAACCATAGGTAGAACTGTTGCTTTCTGTTTCCCTTTCCTTGTGTGAAGACATTGGTGTGGAGAATGTAAGGATCTCCACTAAGGTTGCCCAGTAATTCAAAGTCGATCTCATCCCATGTTGGTCCTTGTGATGTTAGCCGCAATGCAATCACTCTCAATGTATTAGACAACCTTACATGTTACAGTGTATATGGTCAAATGAATTCAAATCGCAATATTCATGTTCCCTATAGTACAAATGATCATGGCGGAATATGGTTATTTCCACTTTTTAGAATCAAATTATATTTCAAATCAATTGGCCATCCAAACCAACCCAAAATTGCAAAACTTACAGTATGCTGTAACTATGCCAGGAGAATTGCCAGGGACGAGCTTCAGCTGCATATCAATCTTGCCGAAGAGATATTTGTTCTTGGATTTGAATCCCAAGCCGGATGCCTTGTCGAGGGAGAGAGTGAGTAATTCACCATTGTTTAGGATTCTGACACAGCCGTCGCCGAATGTGGGATCAAAGTCTTGGCAGAAATTAGCAGCATAAGCAGGTATTATAGAGGAAGTTAATAGTAATAACGCAACATTAAAAGAATATTAGGAGGAGATGGAACAACTACAGTGGAAAAATATTGTGGGAGGATGTATTGTGGTTGATGTGGAAGTGGGAGAAAAAACAAAGAAATGACATGCAATAGAAAAGGACTATCATCATGACTATTGTTAACAAAGAAAAACAAAGATTGGGGATTGTGAAAACATCGGTTTTTTCTCATTCCCCTTTCGGGGTTTCAGAGAGGAGAGCGTATGCTTGAGAAAGAGGGAGAGTCAATTTTCTCCTTCCCCTTTTAGGGTTTCACATCCGTAGAGAGAGAGAGAGAGAGAGAGAGAGAGAGAGCACCAAAATGTCATTCAGGAACGGTTTAAAACCGTTCCTAAATGAGGCATCGCAAAAAAAGGGAACAATTCAGAACCGTTACGGGTATCGTTTCAAATTTTAGAGACGGAATTTTAGGAACGGTTTTAAACAGTTCTAGTGCCAACGGTTTCTAGGAACAAAATTTTAGGAACGGTTTTAAACCGTTTCCAACTGTCCACTGTTGCTTCACAATTTTAGGAACAATTTTAAACCTTGATAAACACGAAATTTAGGGTCAAGGGAAATAAATTAACAGAAGTTTACTACATTCCATCAAAATAGAGATTAATCCAAATAAAAACATAAGAAAATAATGTGCTTGAAGATGTTTAATTGCAAAATCAAATTTACAAAGCTACAGTAAAGGCTAGCACTTTAAATTATAACTTTACGAAGATGGCGTGTGAAGCTCCCTCAATGCATTGATCATCATCTCCTAGACCCACAGGAACAAGGCGCTTCTCACTTAAGAATATAAATTACTATAGAAATTTAAGTTAATTGGTAACCAAGTGAAAAAGAAAAGTCTCCCCACTACTGATAAAGATTGAAGAATGGGAGCATGCTACAAAGGACTAGAAACACACATTTGGGACCCCTCAGTGCCTAGGGCAATTAACCCTGCTTGATATGACATATAGGATTATGATGCAAAATGCACATCAGGCATAGTAAGCTTGAAATGTTTCCCGAGACATTGTTGTTGGTCTGTTAAAGGAAAAAAAAAAAAAAAAAAAAAAAACCCACCATTGTGGAAGATAAAACAATTTGGGAGCTCAAACCATCTGATTTGAAGCTCATCTTTTGCATATCGTGGGAGTACACCAAAGCGAGCTTTCTTTGTTGCATCAAATGAGAAGATTAGCTTCCCACCCTTCACCATTTCCTGAAAATAGGAGTAAAGCAAACAAAGAATTCTAGTTAATGTAATGGAACTAGCTTCACAACTATTGATTGCTCCAAACACTAACAAAAGGCATATACTGCACCTATGCATCATGTTTAGCAAAATATCCCAAATATCACAAATCATATAAGATTCCAAACAATTTAGAGTCAATCAATCACTGTGAAATGCCAAGTTATTTACCCAAGGCGCACACGATCCATATAGAGCAAATGTCTTGAATGTCTGTTGATATTTGATAGTGGTGGTGCAACTAAAGTGAATTCAGTATCATTTCATATTTTTAATTCATGTCCATTTAGTTTGCTTTGGGTACTAGTTCAGGTACCACCAATGGTTACAAAAGCAGATGTAACAGAGTCTAAAGTACTTGAATCTAAGGCCATCACCTAATCGATTTCCATACAATGGATCAATCAGCTATGAATCTCATTTTATAGATGGACCTGGAAGTTAAAAGAATGTAAGTGCCTGTTGTAGTTCTCCACTCCAAGGGTTGAGAAACCTTTGACAAGGAAGTGATCAGAGATTCAACAAAGGCAGCTAATTTTAGCTTGAATTGAAAATTTAGCCAAACCTAAGAGCACAATTGCTGAAAAACCAAACAGCAAAGCCTAAAAGCAGCAGAGCAAGGAAACAAACAGCAGCAAAGCATGTGATTGCCAAGAAATCCTGCCTAACCTGCAAAAATAATAAAGGAAAGGCATAATGATAATCACGTTTGCATATACCCACCTAACACATGTATTTAATCATTAGATTGAAGCTACATGTCCCTAGCATCTTTTTTCACTATTTTCCTCAATTTTTTTTCATGGTTTCCTTGCATCTCTTTACAATTAGATTGGTGCTTTTAACCAATTTCTCAAACGCTGGGCTGAGTCACGGAGTTCTATGAAACTCAGCTAAGTCGGGCTTGGAAACCAACAACTTATACTAAATGCTATCACGCATTTTATTGTAACCTACAATTCATGAGACCTTAAGAACCTTCTGTAAGACCATCAGGAAAATGAAAATGCATCTCTCCCTCATCACAAATAACTAAAAATCTAGGTTGTAGATTCAAGGAATGGGTAGTCAGTGTACCCCACAACCGGATCAGGTGTATAGAAAGTGCTTCTATCATACTTTTTAAGTGGCGCATTGGATAACCATAACCATCTGATGGACATTGATTGGTCCATTGGATTGAACAGTCAGCTGTATTTGTTTTTAATGGCCCATTTGCTCTTGCCAACAAGAGGCAATTTTGTTTTGAACAATTACTGATCAAGATTAACATTGCAATTCAATTCAAAGTTTCGAAGTTTGTCCAAACAATTACAGGAAAATTAATAATAAGACTACTATCGAAACTATAGAGCCACTTGCCGTCGAGTCCTCAACCAATATATAGGGACATGATCCCAATTGCATCTCGAGCAACAATGAAGCTATTGTCATGAGTGGCCAACGACGAGGGCAGATGCAGAGTAGCCTGCAACGCCTCACTTCAATTGAAACAGAATGCCAACCAATCCAAAGGTTTATATAAATGTAGAGACATGAAGTGTGTCGGGTTTTCTGAGCTTGCAATGTTCAACCTCTCAAATCCATGTCTAACAGCAACCTAGTTTATATGTCCAAGTTATATAAATTATATTTGCTGAAGTAGAAGATACCTTGAGGATTTTTCAATTTCAACATGAATACAAAATGTAAATAAAGAACCAAGTGCATCAAATCAATGAAAATGTCAAGAAATAGATTCCTTTAAAATCTTCAATTAGCAAGGATGGTTACTGAGAAAGAGGAATTTGCAGAAGGACAAGAAAAGCTGTCCACAAGTCATCCATGATGCGGGCTGCCAGAACATGGCTCGGATCATTGCAAGATGGCCCCCACGGTTACAGGAAGCAGCATTCTTTGAAAATATCTGATTTTATTCCTGCTATGCCTGCAGTCAGCTGAAAATTCCAAGAAACTCTTTGATAACTCCCACAATCTTAGATGTTTTCTTTTCCACTTTCTTGTGATTACTTTCATAGCAATTTCAGATCTAAATTTGCAGAAGATCATGACTAGAATCAGCCCAGAATTTATCCATTTGCATCAATTCCCCAAGAAAAACTCTAGACTTCACTTGTGTTTCATACTCTAGCCCGACTAGTTATTTAGAATCTAAAAAGAGAGATTATTAGAGATCAAGTACAAGAATTATAAAAGTTAAATCCTCCATGAAAAAGCTTTTTATCCAAGGCTATCCAGGTCTATTGGAAATGGAAAATGGATTTACATGTGCATGTAAACACAAAAACACAGTTCTGTCTTCTTTCATCTGCTAGTTCTCAAGGTGGTTTGAACCTTTACATCCCCATTTTCTGTTACTTCTTTTAGGGATGTTTCAAATAGAAGTTGCAGCACCAATAGGACCCCTTCTAGGACCTTTATCAGTAACAACTAACAACACATGATCAGTCCAAAATGGATGAATCCCTGAGGTTTCCTTTGATTGGGCAATCTTCATCCTTGGGTTGGTGGGCTGCAAATAGACAATTAAGGAAGGAAACACTTGATTTTTATGCTAAAAGTTATAAAAAGTGTGACCCACTTAATGGAAAGCTTTTATCTCACAACCTTACGCTACATTGGTGCATGTGGCTGCATTTGGTTGGGCAATGCTTCACACACATGTTAGTAAAACTTACCCATAACTTATGCTTGGTCCAAGAATCAGGTTGGATGAGCAGCTTGGTCATGCATATGTATAAACTCTCTCATCAATTGCCTGAAATGTGCAAGCAGCATCACGTATAAAATCTAGAGAGTACAAATTAAATCTCTGGTTAAAGCCTAAAAATGATGTGCAATTATTCATGGTAAAGTAATTCATCAACAAAATAGAAATACATAAATGCAAAAACTGTGATGATGCACTCATTGCTTGGCCCCACCACAAAGAACACCTGATGCAAAAATCAGACCAATCCCCTCATCATGTGGACCACAAAAAACAATGGACAACCACCAAACTGGTCCTATGTACAAGTATGACCGCTTGATGAGTGGATAATTCGGACTTTTGCACCAAGTGATCTTCATGGTGGGGCAAACCAATTGGATGGATTGGAGGTCATACAGACTTACACAGACAATAAGTAGGCAATTATGCACCACCTGGATGATAATACAATGTTTCAACTGGCTGCATGTGAGACCACACAAACACAAGTTGGTAGACATCATATGGCAAGATTACTGAAAAGAAGCCAAGTGCATTCTCTATTTCCTATGACTGGAAATACTAGAAGTGAAATGCTTCAACTCATGTGGTGTGACGCTATATAAACCCCTTTGCTTGGAGTGACTCAAGTTGTCGCTTCCATCCATAACCATTTATCATTCAGATGCTACACCAAAATACAAAGTAAAAAAACTAAAAATAGTGAAATTCAGATTTACTGCAGCACTTGATAGTCACTTTGCCTCATAATTTTATTCTCATTGAATTAAATATTGAGAATTGCCTAGCAGCCACATGTCACACATGGCCTGAAAAACATTGAAGTGATCATAAGAGTAGAAGCCAATGTACCTTTACAAAAACACACCATTGATCAAGTAGTCAAAACCTTCCAGTCAAAGTACAAGGATTACTTTCATCAACCTTGGTTGTTTCTTTCATTTTCCTAAGGCGATGTTGTTTTTTTTTTTTCTCTCTTTCTTAAAAGGGAAAGTGTAAATCTCATACTCCTCTCAAAATACTCTACTAGTTTCTTGAGGATGGAAAAGTGTAATTATTACTGGGTGGAAACCATCCTTTCTTTGCCATCCAAACAAAACAAGTCGTCATATCAAAGGCAAACCCCTTTCCGTTTCCATTGTTAGGCACGAAATCCATGGTTTCCAAACATGGCCTTATGGGAAAACAACACCAGGTATTTCATCACTTCAGAAGCATTACTTTCAATTACAAAACTTCACAGCAATCTTCTTGCACTAGGTATGTCTAAAATAGTGAGTTTTGAAATTTGTCCTCTTTTGAAAACCTGGAGATGATAATATAAATAAAAGAACCACCAACAGCGCAAAAGAAGTTACCTGCATTCCTACGTAAAGCACAAGGGAGTTTATTAGGGGCACATTGTATGGAGTCCCAGCCAGTGCAGCCTCACCCTAAGGAAGCAGCAGTCTCTGCTTCAGCTCTGTTAAGAACGGAGATCCTTATTGCCTTGTCTGTGGAAATTCCAATAGAAGACAAAAATCAGGAACATATCAGAAGAGCACAAATACGTGCTCCATATTGGTGGAACATTTTAAACCAGACAAATGGAAGAACTAAGGTTGCACTGCAACTTCTTCCAGCAACCAAGCCAACTGTCACCAGACCAGGGAGAACAGATGCACAACAAAGGACCTTTTTCTCTATAGTCAAAACCAAAAATCATAAGAAAATCTAAGTTCCACTACTACATAAGGACCTTCCTATGAAAAGTACCCTTGCATGTGCATGAGCAAGGGCAGATTATAACATGCACATTCACGATGAGAGATTCTAGAAGAGGTACTATTACTCCTATTACTTCATATACCAATACAAAGATTTAACCTCTAAGCAATGACTTGCAAATGAAATACAAGAAATGAAAAAGGAATTAAAAAATTATAAAGATATATATATATATATATATATATATATATATATATATATATATATATATATATATATATATATATATATATATATATATATATATAAAGATAAACATTTCTTATGGTAAGAATGCCAAAGCTAAGAATCTTTTCCTTCTTTTTTTTTTTTTAACAAACTTTTCATTGGTAGAAGTTCACGAAATTAAGCATTAATGTCTGCCCTATATGAAATAGGAAATAGTGATCAAATTATTTTGATGACAGTTTTACCTCTCAGTGAAGTCCTTGTACTGGTCTGAAAAATCCTCCCCGAGCCTGTCAGATGGTTGGCCAGTCACTAACTTGTAACCGCATAGACTATTCATGACATTAGGAGTCTGCATCAGATTTAGTACCAATTCAGCAAGGACAACCAGACAAACATAAAATAAGTCAATAGATTGAAAAGGTTTCACTAACCTTGTGAGCTAAATGGTGAAATGTGTACAACAAACAATCAATGTAAGGCATCACATATCACAACTTAATGTCATATATCCTGGTGTTGATAACAGCTGCTAATCCATTATATAAAAGCCATCTTCGAGAAAACAATAGCCACTATTCAGCAAGCATTTTTCATAGCATAACACCACGTAGAGTAGCTGTTCCCTTTGTAACTGGCATTGTGACGTTTTGTTTTAGCCTTACTTCTAACAGCCCCAGTTTCTGACACCCCAAATGTGTTTTTGACACCAACAAAGATGCAAGTGTCCCATTTACATAGCAGCAGGAAATGAAGGATATGAAATAGCTGTAGAGATGTAGCTGAATACTAAGAAGAGTATGAAACCAAACTACTGAAAACAGACACTTCCGCTCAACCGCAATCTAGACTGTGTGCAAATATGTACCTTTAACAGCCGAACAACAGATGGAAGCAGCTGGTGTGAATCCTGTGGTGTTGTATAAGGTGAACATTCCACAAGGCTCTTTAGCAAGTCTAGTTTCCGTTCTTCAGGCAGCTGACAGAGAAGAAGTATCAGCAGACCAAAATAAAAATGCAGAGAACTTGCAAATATCATAATTGCTGATTAAATCTTGTATAAACGATTCACATTGCATCTTCATGAACTATGACTCCCCCATAATCCTCATTGTTAATCCAATGTAGAACTACTAGATAGAGATTGTCAGTTATACTTGAATGCCGAAAGGAATCCCTCAAAACTTGTAGTCTTTCCTTGCCTCTAAATGCTACAACTGAAATCTTGTAGAAAAAAAATCACATTACATCTACCAGATAAAGATTGTCAGTTGTACTGTAACACAAGCCAGCAGCCAAATGATCAGTGCCATCAGATTCACAAGTAGCTTGGGAGTTAATGTGGCCCCCATTAGCACTTAAATGAAAGACAAAATTGCTTATTCAGTTGAATCATAGCTCCACTAGTCATAAACAGGTATTTAGACCACCATATTGAAATGAGGTCGCCAGATGTGGAAAAATAGGGAAAATTGACATCCAACGGAGTTGCCTTTCCTCAGACCTTAACCGTTAAACAATCGTAGAGAGGGAATTTGAGAAAGGGGTCCAAAATGCATGTTTAACAAGAATGAGAATAAGATGTATTCTTTACTACTGAAAAAATAATAATAATAATAATAATAATAATAATAATTGGGACTTGAAACAATAAAGGGTCTACCATCTATGTCACATAGGATTGCAGACGGATTTATTTAGACTATCATTTCACATCTGTTATAAGGGCTGAGATGTATTACAGCCAATGGCTAGGATTCAATGGCAATTTAAGGTTCAATTTACTATATAAAGGCTTTTACCATACGATTAGAGAATCAGAGAGAAATAACACCGTTTTCCTTTTTGAGACCAGAAGTGCAGTCATTTTGATATTCATTGCTAGAATTTACTGTAGATGCTGGAAATTACAGTTATCGCTGAGAAAGTTTCTCATAACAAAAGATCATGTTTTAGTGCTTGGAGTTTGCACAAAATTGCTGGAAATTTTGGTTGAGTTGCCGTAAATTTGATTCTAGTGCAGAAATTAGGTTTAATTGCCTGGAAATTTGTGAATAATTCCTGATTCCATAACTATTTTCTGTGATTTACAAAAATTGGTGTTGCAAATTCATTGTGGACCTTGTAATGTACCGTTGGAACTGGAGTCTGGAGATGGCAATCAATCAGAACCATTTAAAACCTAGATTGGCTGCAAGTGCAGCAAAATAAACTCAAGAAAGAAGTACACTAAATCACTAATACCTGAGATGATCTGTTCACCCCTAACTTCCAACCAAGTTAGCATTAGATCAGATCATCATTCCTCTAATGATTAATCATAAATTTTGATCTGAAACTTCACAACCACACAATAGTCATGCAGCACAAAAACACGAAGAAAGTACAAAAGGAGCCAAGACTACCTCAAGAAACCGATTCCAGTGGTGGGAATTTTGCAGATCAAGTTGGGTTAAATCTTTCACATGTCTGTCAAAGAAATCAACTCTAGATTTTAGTGAACAAAATACCATCTGTATATTTTGAAATTCAAGAACCTAAAGACAAATTTTTTATGGGTTTTGTTTTTTTTTTTTTTTTTGGATGGATTAGAAGATACAAAAATATTAGCAGTAAGCACCTAACAGCTAACTGAACCAAGGAGGAATCATCAACCAAGGGATCTCCACTATCTAGAGCTGCATTCCATGGGCCTCCAATTGCCATGAAGGAACGATCTTTCCTGAGAATTGCAAACCTCAGGATATTATAAGATGGGGTATCTTGTCTTCATAGAACACAGCTCCTCCAGAGCATCGCTACTGATACCACTCATCAAGATCACCTGAAATGAAAAATAATAATAATAATAATAAGACTAGAAAGATCCAAGTCCCCAAAGGAACAAATGATTACGTTTCTAATTTCTGCTTCTGCAAAGCAATCTCTAATTCTATGTCCACAAAGCTATTTCTGCAATCTTTCAAGACTCACCTTTAGGGGTCGTTTGGATGCCTATGAGTTGTAAGTGGGAAGTGACTTAGAGGTAAATCACTTACACATCGTGTTTGGGGGAGAAAATTCACCTGTAAGTAATCACAAGCAAACTGCCAGGAAACCTCATGGGGTTGGGGGTAAGAAGTCACTTCCCTGTGAATGACTTACAGCTGAAAGTCACAACTTGGAAACTTACATGCATCTGGGCATGACTGGACAGAACAGGACATGTGGCATGCTCCCCAACAAATCCATCCTCAGTTGCTTATTTCCATTTGACGTAGTCCACAGCTAAAACTAAGAACATGATGGAATAAATTTATAAATCTTGCAGGAAGAACTAACTCATCGAATTCATTTGGAACAGATGTGGAAATGATTACCAACAGGGATTCTGCAATACATGATCCTCGACCCAAGGACATGCATACAACCCTCAAGTAAGCCCATGGACCAGTGATCCAGGCTGTCGATCTGAATGGCCCCAAATGGATGGACTGTCCAAGAGTGGAAGATCCTGACCATCCAAGCCATGACCTTTCTCAGTCAAATGTGGATTGCAGCTGTGTTTTCTTGTTCTTAACCCTCCATTCACAGTCCACGAACAGTTAGATGGTCACACCAGAGATTTTGCACGGCGCATGGCGCATCTACTGATGAGCCAATCAAATCAATGGTCCGGATCATCTAACCATGGACCCCACTAGTACAAAATTAGGAAACTGAGAGATCATTCAAATCCTCCATTACAGGACTGTATAATTCCTCATCACAAAGAAAGATCATAGGACGAAGGAAATGCAAACACTATTGTACACACCCAAAACATCGAAAGCTTACTTCAACGATCGCATCATGCATTTTCATCTCCTCCAAAACGGCCTTCCTCAACTCAGATATCGACATCTTCGCATCGTCGTCATCTGCACACTCTTCCGCCATCTCGTACCTAAAATAAATAAAAAAATTTAAAAAAAAAAAACCTAATTCAGAACAATTGAAACCAAAACCCTAACCCTGACAACGCGAGCAATCCACCGAAAGAAAATAAAAGAAATAGAAGAATCAAGAACTCACACCCGTGCAAAAGCCCTAAGGAAATACACGTCCTGCGTGATGTCATGCCGGAATGTCTCCAGCTCCAACTCCCAGACACCAAACACACAACGAATGGTGTATACGCGGTGAGGGATTGTGTTTGGTGAGGGTTTTGGATTTCGATTTCTCTTCCATGACGAAGAAGAGGAAATCCGAGGCGAGTCGTTTGGACGAAGTCGATCGGACCATGTATACGACCTTCTGCAGTGACATAAATGCGGGAGATTGAGAAGATACTGAGATTTGAAGACCAGCGAAAGCAACCGAGGTCCATTGATTTCCTGTTTTCCTTATTGTCCGGTAGCGATGTGGTTTACCTGTGTAGATCGATCAGGAAATAGAGAAGATGACGAAGATCGACGATGTCGGAGGGGAGCATTGCCAGATCGGAAGGTTTCATATGCAAAATCGATGGGTTTCAATCTATAGGGGTTTAGGGTTTTGAAAGGGGCTAGGTGCGGACGATGATGGGGTTTTGACAGGGATGAGTTTGAGGTTTTGGAAGGAGATTGGAAGGAAATGGGAGTTTTGGAAGGAGATGGGAAGGTGGGTTTTGAAAGGGGCTGGGTGGGAGGCCGGCGGACTTGGCTGGAAGAAATGAGAAAAAATGAGAGAGAGAGAGAGAGAGAGAGAGAGAGAGAGAGAGAGAGAGAGAGAGAGAGTAGGGTTTGCAATGGGGGAGTGTTAAGACAATTCAGGAGCGGTTGCGAACCGTTTTAGCCTACAAAGAAGTTTCTAAACCAGAAACTACCCTAAACCGTTTCTAAACCAGAAACGTAACCGTTCCTGAACCAAAGTTTTGGTGTAGTGAGAGAGAGAGAGAGAGAGAGAGAGAGAGAGAGAGAGAGAGAGAGAGAGAGAGAGAGAGAGAGAGAGAGAGAGAGAGAGAGAGAGTACATACAACATCAAAAGAGCTCTGCGAGTAGTTAAAGATGTTGGGTTCACATTCAGAAGGTTCTTTTATTATCTTCTTTCTCTCAAAGCCCCGACTTCATTCAGTGATTGTCTTTTCCTTCCGACACCCTGATTGCATTCAAAACCACAGTTTTTGAAATTTTAACAACTAAAGTTCAATAGTGGAAATAATGGAAAGGAGTGTAACCACAATTTGAGTGCTACTTCCCATTACAAATGGTAAGGTAGCTACAACCGCAATTTCGTTCTACTTCCCATTACAATTTGAGTGCTACTTCCCTCTACAATGAAGACTACACGCACCAAAGAAGAAAAGAAAATTAAAACGAAAGAAAAAGAAAACAAAGGAAGAAGAGAGAAAAAGAGCAAACCTCCAACAGCATTGATATCTACACTCCCAAGAGTGGTCGCTGCTACTGGCCTGCATTAGACCCAAATGGAAACTAATGCATCCACGAATACAGCACTACCATTGGATTTACACCCACCTTCTGAATAAGTGGATTCAAATCCTTTTTAAGTTTGAATGGGTATTCCCACCCATCATCAGGTGGGCCATACTCTATGATAAAACGAATAGATAGAAACTGACCAACAGTCCACATTGATTAATACACAAGTGGCCCACTTGATGACCAGATTGATTTTCTGGAAATGGGTTATAAATGGTGGAGCCAAGAAGCCAGGCCAATTGGCCCATGCCAGGGACTAGCAAAATCAATATTTTGAACAACACTAGCCCGAAGGCTTGGCCTGACCAGTCCAAAATCCAGGCTCGGGTCCAACCCATTGCCAGTCCTTGGGTCCTACTGATGACTAGACTAGCCTGGATCTTATGGACATTGACACATGTACAGAAGTAGGATTCACAACAGAATTTTGTATACAGACTCAAATAGAACAGACTTGGTAGCGCTTTTGAAGATCATCAATGCCTCTTCAAAGCATGTCCTCTCTAAATACTGCCTACAACAGCAAACCAACAAATGAATAATTTTTTGTTACTTAGTGCAAGAAGACACTAAGAATCACGATCAAATAAGTACCTGCTGCTCTGTTCTACTAAGAGTCTGCCTCAGTTCTTCAAGTGCTTGAACAAGGGTAGCTTCTCGCTCCCCGGCTTCATTGTTGGCTTGTGCCTCTGCTAATGCTTCAGCCTCCTTGGCTGCATTTAGAGCATTGGTGTAAAATTCTTTCTGGCTTTATTGTGGTCCATCTGTATCATTGAAGGATCTAACTACTTCCATCTACACCATTTTCAACAGTGTAAGAAAGACTAAGAACTTTTGTAGTGTACAGAATTTCAAAAAAAGACAAAGGAATGATGATCTCGGAAGAGGAACTCTTCAAAGAATATAAACAAGTCAGAAAGGAACGATTTCCCTCTGTTGGATTGCTGAGGGTTTCTCAAACCCTTCAAAGAATTAACATCTGAGTGTCAGCTTGCCACTCAAAAAAGATAACATCAACAAAGAAAAAATAAGAGGACACATTGCTAGCAAACATCTACCATAGGCGTAAATTCCTCTAAGAAGGTTCTCTTGCAAACCCATTGCATCAAAACTTTCATAAACCTCATCATGTGATTTAAAGAAATCTTGTCCATCTGCCCTAAGCCTACACCAAGCCAAACAAGATTTCAGCATCACATACTCAACACGAATATCTTCAGAGTTCATATCTAAATAAACCACAAAGAAACAAGGCACCAGAATCAGTGAAGGAGAAGATGAAAGATGAAATTCAAAAAAGACTTACAACTCATTCATTTTGGCATCATATGTTCGCACATCAAACTGGGATCCTTCAGGTGCCATTCCCGCCATGACTGTACGATACCAAAAAAAGAAGAAGCAACTCAAGCATATCAAAGTTTGGACATATTAAAATAGAGGTATTCTCCTTCTTTTCTATTACAAGGATTGCTTCATGTTCATATCCATGGAAACAAAAAGACAAGAGAAGCACAGTTCTCCCAGATAATAGGAAATGACATGATGAAACAGAAACGTAACTGAAAATCCAACCAAATGAATTGAGTATAGAAACAAAGATCTGGCTAAGCAAAACAAGATATCTCAGAAGTCCTGCAGCCTGCAAAGAGGCATTATAAATGCAGCCTATATCCATTAGTAATGGACCTGGCATTCCATTGCACATATATGGATTCAAATCTTATGTGTTTGGTTTCCATCCTGCAAAACATCTTACAGCCCGCACCATGAAAGGTTTGTTCCAGTTATACTTTACAAAAAAGAGCTAACCAACGTATTAATTCCTTCGCCACTTCAAAATTCATTTCAACACCATTTGACTGTCCACACTCCGATATCTAACAAAGAGAAACTAGAAATTAAAAATTCACTTTCATAAATGTAATTTTTCTCTGAATTTGTTGTTACTAAAAACAAATCATTTCTTGAAGTATTAGAACAAATAGCCTAAGCGTGAACAAATATATGGGAATACTGTGTGATGCAAGTTTTATCAGGAATGGCTTACAAATGGTTGTCAGCCATCACTGTTTTGTAGACCTCACAATGCAACCATCATTGTGTCACCACTTGAAAATGGCAACACAGAGAAATCAGAACCCTTCCGCTAGTCCATCCAAATGATGCGACACAGAGACCAAGACTTACCCAAATCTCTCAACTTTGCTAGAATGTCCTTGCTCATTAAAGTAACATAAGTAGCTAATGTCCGACAAATAATCTTCACATAAGCAAATAAAAAAATATAGCATAAAAATACATTTAATTCCAAAGGGAGCAGTACAGTCAGACAACCGGTTGTTCTATTAATTGGTCAATGCATTTCATTGTAGAATAAATAAGAACACCAATACTAATAATGAAGCTGGATAAGTACATGTGAAAAAAAAAAAAAAAAAAACAGGGATTAAAAGACAAACAATGGGATCCACGGATTTTTCTATTCCAATCCAAGAAACAATCTAAAATTCCAATCATCGTGACGTTCTAATAAATAAATAAACAAATACCTTCAGATATAGCCAAGGGGGAAAAAGCATTCATATGCTTAAAGATCCACAGCAACATAATATACAAAACAATCAGCACCTGATCTAATTGAAAAGCTATTACAGTAAGATGTTGATGTTGGATGTCCCATATCCACTGTTCACTGCGATGTAGCCCACATATGCTTTGGATTGGCTTGATTATTGCGTTTAGTAGTTAACAAGACCCGTTGCAATTGATGGACTGCGCAGCTGTCACTAAAACATCACGATGACCCAAAGAAAAATTAATTAACTGAACCAACAACCTTATACATTTTGATCTGGATATCAATCAGGTTAAGTCTGAATATCAATTCCCTATACTTAGATGCATACTTGCATGTCATTGCCTACCCAGTTGATAAATAAACCCAATTTTCTAATTCTATAGATACGTACATGTGTGTCATTACCTACCCAGGTTGATAAATACACCCATTTTTCTAATTCTATCTTACTAATAGATACATGCATGTATGTCAGAGGTTGGCCTGCTGGTGTAGAAGCAGTCCCACCACTACTGGCAACACCACCTCCACCAGTAGAGCCATATCCAACAGGAGATTGGTTGTTCCATGGGCTTCTTGCAGCACCATGCAGGCCACCTACGTAACCAGCATTAGGGGCATTTGGGTTTCCATAGGCTCCAGCAGGCCCGCCAATTTGGTCTAACTGCTGATGAAAATGGTCAAAACCGCTGTCTGCTACAGCCTGGAAATTTGCTTCATTTGAAATTCTAAAGAGGAAAAAAGGAGTTGATCTGCTGTTGGCCTAGTGGGTGGGAGTGTTTAGTTTCAAGTACAGGGATGAGCTTAAGCTTTGATGGTTGTTCCTGTTTTGGATTTTTGGTAGCAGGTTCTGGCCCAAACTGGTCTGACTGCTTGGTCCTGTCTGGTTTTGAAACCATTGATTTGGACCTTCAATTTGAGCATGTGGCTCCTTTTGTTTTCCGGTGAAAGCAAAGACGATCAACGAAATCCATTCAGATGCAGAGAAGAACCTTGGGCTGCGGCCAATCAAAACAGCAGCAAGATCAATCATAGCCAGGAAATTATACAGTTATGAGATTCGAGGCCAAGAACCAATAGAAATGTTGCCCAAAAACTTTTGAACCCCACTCCATTCACAACAATTAACAAATCATGGAATTCCATGATTGTATACTTAGCAATCATAGAATTCCATGACATAAAATCCTTGTGGGGCATACTTTCAAACACATGAAAGGCTTCCTCTATGCTCCCACATTTACCATACATGCAACATGAATGTACCAATCAAAACACATCCAAACCGTCTGGCAGTGTGATGTTTTCCAAGGCTGAGAGAACCACCAACCACACACAAGATAAGGAGGCTTGCAAATGTGATAGATGGGGACTGTCAGGATGGGGTTATGAGAGATGGGGGCTGCCAAGATGGGTGGGAGCATACCAGATGCTGTCGATGGCGATGGTGTGAGAGAGAGGGCATAATGCTGTCGATGAGGATGGTGAGAGAAAGAAGGTATAGCAAATGCTGGAGATGGTGGGAGGGAGTAGAGTCTGACTTATGTCCATTTTGTTTATCCACTGTGCTTGCCCATTTTAAGATGTCATTTGTGGTGATTGAACAACCAGCATCGAACCCTTCTTGGGATCACAGAAGTTTTGGATTATGCTGACATTCGTGTTTCCTTTCATCCATATGGGGATCAACTTATGAATAGGTTGGTTGGATGGCATATAAACGCCAGGTGGGAGTAGAGTTTCTATCCCTGCTATTTCCTGTGTTGAGGCTTACTTTGAGTTTTCAAATTTTCCTAATTTTTAACATCACCTCTTAACGTGGGCTGGAAAAATGAATGGAGTGGATATAATTACCCTGGGTCATATGCAATATTTTAAGGGTGGGCCGCAGAGTAGATGGTTTTGAAATTTTTTTTTTTTTTTTTTTTTTCTTTTTAATCTATTGGTGTGTCGTGGAATTTTCTAGAGTTGAGCATGACTGGATGGCTATATGATAAAATTTTATCTTTGGAGTCAAATCTTATTTTTTGTTGGATGGTGCAGTATTCTAAGGAGTGGGCCCTAAACTAGATGGGTTTGATCCCAAATTCTACATTAAGTCTCCTCCTTTGTTGGGAGCATCAAGATTCCAAGGAGGCTTGGGAATGTACAGGTTTAGGCCCAAGTTTTGTTTTTTAGAGCCAAGTCATTTTTCTTTGTTAGGTCCAGCCAAATTCCAAAAAGGAGTGGGCCTGTGATTGGATGTGGAGACAAATATTTTATTAATTTGTTAAGGTTTATCTGGCCAAAATATATTCAAAATTTTAAGTTAGCACAGCGCATGCTTAAGTGGTCACATAATGTATGTGATTGGGAAGGCCTAGTATGAAGATCTTTTACCCCCAAAAAATAGGACTATTAACTCATGAGGTGGGCCGTAGACATGAGAAAAATAGATTGTTAAATTAATATGACCAGTGATCGATATTCGACCCAACACTTCACAAGTCGAGTAGCCTGAAACTCTTGAGAGAGGACATGCTAATAGTGGACACACCTCATAAATGGCACAGATCTTGCTTGCATTGCCCATGGACACATGTCCTGTCAATCACCTCTTCAATATCTAGTGCAAATTGCTTTGGTAGTGTTCATTTAGAATAGCATCACATACGAATTCATCTGTTGGGACACACTGAATGGATGGAGACACATGGAACTGAGGCACTGGACGAATTTAACCATCAAATATGGCCTTCAAGTTGCAGATAACATGAAAATAGAATCAATGAGAGGGAGTCCAGTAATCAGATAATTGAGATGGTTAGATCAAAGAGACTGTGGTCCATACACATGTCCCATCCAGGTTTGGGCACTATAAATGACTTCTTAAACATAGGTCATAGATGTTCTAATTATAGTATTTTGTTCTCAATTTGAGGGATGTTTAGGATAGTCACTCCCTTGAATAGGCATGGCCTTAATGACACTCATGCCCACGTGGCTTACATGTAACAGATAATAGCCATTCATCATGGAATAGGTATTTGATTATTTTCAGGGTCAGTCGTATCCATGTCCCAACAAATCTTTTTAGGCTTGGGCTTGGGCTTGTGCTAGGCTCATGCTGACGAACCCGGTCCAAATCCTGACGTACCCATTGCCACCACAAGTCACAGCACAGGTGTTCAATATCCAATCATAAGGTATGGCCTGCAATAACGAATAAGTCAACCCATTAATCAGTTGGGTGCAGTTTCAATTCCAAAAAACATCCCAATGCACCATTAATTAACTTGCCATCCAATTCATTTTTCACACAAGAACCGATCACTACAATTTTTTTGTGACATACCATCTTTCCTACTAGTATAACACTTGCTGGTGGCTTATTGTTTCCATGGTTTGAATTAACTGTACAGGTGGAATGTTGGTAGGAAAAAATGATATGGTGGCAGAACTTGCAGTGCCATTGTTTGCAGGTGAGCAACTCTTTCTTCTCACGGTCTTCCTGTGCAAGAACCTATCATTAGGTAAGGCCATCAGCCAGGAGTCGGCCAATTTATTAATTTGGGGGCGCAATCATCCGGAAGCACCATTGAATTTATTATCAAATTCATTTTTTACACTAAAACATATCACCGCTACTTTTGGTGACATACTTTCCTTTCCACTAGCATGACACCTGTGTGGGGCATCTGTCCCATGAAAACAGTAGATCCCAAAATTAAGATCACCCTTCTAAAAAAATCAATCTGATTGACCAATTAGGTGGGCTACACCTGCATGTTGACCCAAATGTAGTTATCAGGTTTTTGGGCCAGTCTTTAAACCATGTGCTCATTTTCAATTCTCAATTATCAATTATATATCTGGAAAAATAGATGGACAGGGCGGATAAAACACATACATCATTATGGGGCTCATAGAACATTTTCCAACACTGATCTGTACTGAGCTCAGTACAAGAGGGGTCACTGCCTCACTGCCCAATCCAAGTCCCCTAATTTGTGGACGCTAACTTAGATGAGAATAATAATAGCTGAAACCAGATCCTTTCGATCTAACTGTTTAGAATTTTCACCATCCATATTTTAGAGGTTGATATGATGGTTAGCATAATTTATTCAGTGCTATTTTTGGTTTACGTTCCATCCATAATTTCTAACATTATTTTAATATTCTAGGTACCTTAAATGTATGCCACATATATGATTACTATGTGCACTGGTACACATGATTAAAAATCTAACATAATATTTATTTATTTATTTTTATGATTTTCTATTTACATCTTGGCAACACTGATATGACCCGTCTGCTGGACAGTGCAACGAGGGCCTCACCATAATATGTGTGTGTTTTATCCATCCCCTTCATCTATTTATTTATTTATTTTTATAACATTTTAAAGCATGTTTCAAAAAATGAGGCAGATCCAAATCTCAACTGGTCCACATTACAAGAAAACAGTGGTGATTGAATGTCACCTGGTAATAGCTCCTTAGGGTTCCTGTGATGTTTATTTGTCATCCAACCTGCTTATTGGGTTACCTAGGTGGTAAAAACATATGTCAGCTTTACCTAAAACTTTTGGGACCTAGGAAGTTTTTACTGATCAACATTCACTCATCACTGTTTCTGGTGGTGTGGTCCACGTGAGAATTGGATTTGTCCCTTTTTGAGCTCGTACTACTAAAATGATATGAAAAAAAATGGATAGACGGGTTGGAGAAAAAACATGCATCATTGTGGGGCCACATAAAACTGTCCAGTAGCCAACTTCAAGCAGATTGCGGAAACGGATTGGCTACTCCCTCTGACACTAGCCCGGGGCTGCTGGTCGGTGCTCTTGAGCCCCACCATGATGTATGTTTTTCATCCATTCCATTCGTTCATTTTTAAAGGTCATTTTAGGGCTTGATACCAAAATTGGGAGGTATATAAATCTTAGGTGGACCACACCACATGAAAGCAATAGTGATTGGATATCCACCATTAAAATACTCCTATGGCCTACTGTACTGTTTATTTGACATCCAATCTGTTTATTAGGTCATACAGGCGCAGATGAAGGGAAAAAATAAAAATCAGCTTGATCCTAAACTTTTACGGCCCCCAAAATGTTTTCAATGGTCGAAACTCATTCAACACTGTTTCCTGGAATGTGGTCAAATTGAGATTGATACATACCTCGTTTTTGGTCTTATATTGTAAAATAATCCGTAAAAATAGATGGACGGCATGGATGAAACAGATACATCATGTTGGGCCCCACAGACCACCGACCACCAGCCATTGGCCGGTGTCAGGGGGATAGCCAATCCGTTTCCGCATATTGCCTATTGACGCTGTCAACAGCTAGGTGTCTACTCCACAGTGCTATGCGCCTATTGAACGCTGTCAACAGCTAGGTGGCTATTCCACACTAGTGCTATGCGGTCTCAACACTGATGTATTTGTTTCATTCAAGCTGTCAATCCATTTTTATTTTTTTTTTGGATCATTTTATGCCATGAAACGATATAGAGTCAAATTTCAAGTGGCCCATGCCACAAGAAAAAAGTGGGGATTGAGTAACCAACATTAAAACCTTTTAGAGTCTAGTGTAACGGTGATTTGATCCAACCGGTTGTTTAGATCGCCCGTACCTATATGAAGTAAAAACACAAATATCAGCTGCTTTAATAACTTTTGTGGCCCGAGAAGTTTTTAACAATGGCAGTTCAATCACCACTGTTTCATGTAGTGTGGTCCATATGAGACTTGGATCAGCCTCAATTTTCAGCTTGTGCCCAATAAAGACCCGAAAAAAATGGATGAATGGCATCAATAAAACAAATAATACATTATGACATTGCACAAAGCATCATCCAATTGCTACTGACAGCATTACAAGGTAATACCGAATGCTGATTGATAAAGATTGCCTACTAACTTTGCCAGTAGGGAGGTTGCTACCGAACATTGCTTTATCCACGTAGTTCATCTATTTCTATGGTATGAGCCTAAAAAGAGAGGTCCAAATCTCAAGTGGACCAAATCATGCGACAACCATGGTGATTGAACAGCAATAGGAAAAAAAAAAAAAAAAAAAAAACCTCTCAGCCTAGTGTAATGGTTATTTTCCATCCAACTCATTGATTAGGTTGCACAGACATTGATGAAGGATAACAACAAATATAAACAACATCTAAAGCCTTCCTAGCTAGCCACAGTAGATTTTTAAGGATAGGCATTTGATCATCACTATTTCGTGTGGAGTGGTTCACATGAGATTTGGACCTGTCTCATTTTTATAGGCTCAATGCTTAGAATGACATGGAAAAGTAGATAGGCAACATCGATGAAACAAATAAATCATGATGGGCCCATAAATCACCGTCCAGTAGTTACAGGCTACCAGCAGCTTCTGTAGGCAATTTGCCTCCCTATGCTTATGCTGCCAATAGCGAGGTGGCTATTGGACAGTGCTCCGTGGACGACTCCACTATGATGTATTTGTTTTATCTGCACCCTCTCCCATATCATTTTAGGACAATGCTCTATGGGCTCTATGATGATGTATTTATGTCA
Organism: Magnolia changhungtana; assembly: GCA_030180095.1. Taxonomy (NCBI): domain Eukaryota; kingdom Viridiplantae; phylum Streptophyta; class Magnoliopsida; order Magnoliales; family Magnoliaceae; genus Magnolia; species Magnolia changhungtana. The sequence goes on from JASAUF010000240.1 coordinate 907,921, forward strand.
CTTTAGACTAAATATGTGCATGTGTTATATTCCATAAATATATATTAATTCAATCCTAGGTTCGGCGCGCGAACCATCTACCTTGAATGTAGACTCTTTGCTTAATTCCTCTGCAATGTATTTTTCCTTTGGCATTTGTGTGCTACATGCTTAAGGAATATATAAGGAAATTTCGAATGGGAAATAGGGATTTTAGTAAATTTTAGACCAGGCTTGGGCTTTGGCCTGTTGTGTTACGCTCATGTTGGGCTGGGCTTGGGTCAGGGCTAGGCCTTTGGTCAGACTCATTGAAGTAGTCCTCAACAGCACCTAGACAGAACAAATGAAGACAAAATACATTCCTTTTTACTCTGTACAGACAATGCATCAAAGGTGTGCATATAACTTACACCACCAAAATCATCATTTAGGAACGGTTTAAAACTGTTCCTAAATGCTTCAGGAACGGTTTCAAACCGTTCCTAAATGAGGCGTCGCAGAAAAACAGGAACGGTTCAGAACCGTTTTGGAAACCGTTTCAATTTTTAGTAACGGAATTTTAGGAACAGTTTTAAACCGTTCTGGTGCCAACGGTCACATTTCAGGCACAACTTTTGAAGCGTTTTTTAAAGCCTGTTAATGTTGCCAACGATCAGATTTTAGGACGGAATTTTAAGAACAATTTAAAAACCCTTTGTTCATTGTATGAGAGAGAGAGTGGGGTATGTAATCTACTTGTATTATATGCTAGATAATTACACAAATAAAAGAAAAAGACAATAAAATGATTCACACACAATAATCTTTCTTTTCTAGTATACATTTCAATTTCAATTCAACATTTCATTTCCAGGCTTCTATAATCCAACAGGCCCCAAAATTGTTAGAAAAGTTAATTTTGTTGACTTCAGCCTTCACACTGTTGCAAGTATTTCAATGAGTATTTTCAACTGTCTTCAGCAGCAAAGATGTGTCCTTTGACATAGAGCACAAGCTGTCAAATGGTTGCTGCAAAAGTAGTAAGAACAAAACCATCAGCATCTCAAATTTGAATGGTACAACACAATACAAAAGTCCCAAATTTGCCAAGAAATTTCAAGGCAAAAAGTGTACCTTTTGTAGCCACATACATTTATGTGCCAGAACACTTGTTTCATTGCCTTGGTCTGAAAAAGAAAGACGGTCAATGATACCTACTTGGTCTAGTAGTATGCTCTGAAAAACCTGAGGTATAACCGTAGTATCAATACCTAATTCTTTTAATGAAGATGCATGTTTCTTCAATTTCTTCGGTGTTCAGCACAGCCATAAGCAACAAATCGCTGATCCCACAAGATTATAATCAGATGGTTGAGGAAAGAAGCTAATTAGTTGGCCTATATCCGACGATCTGCAATGCCAAAAGCTTACTTGTTCTATATCCAAATCTTTGTGGAAATTGAGATGAATCGATGTAGTCATTTCGCACCATTGCCATGCTCTTGTAGTCTTGATTTTCAATTTCCTAATTTGAATCAAACTTATCATTTGTAAGCTCACGTAAGTGGCTAGAACAGTAGAAACGGCATTTCTAAGGCACAGTCTACTCGAGGTAGCAATAAATGTTGCACATCATATGCAGGTTGAAGAAACCTGCCACTTGAGCTGGAATTGAACTCTCCATAAAGAAGGCCAATTTTCAGCTACTAGAACAGATATTGTCAGTAACAGTTAATAAAAATCTCTAGACAAGATAAAGAACTAAGAACACATACTTTAACAAAAACAGGCGAAAAGAAAATTGTTACATTCACTTTAAAGGAATGGACTTCACAAAGTATAAAAGTAATAGGGATCAAATGGAATTCTCAATTATTGTAGGATTTAATGGCAGTTAAACCAATTGCCAAAATCCAAACAAACGGCATTCTAGCAACATAACTGAAACTTAGTTTCACCTTACCTTGCCACAGACCACATTGGGTTCCAAGTCTCTGGATGAACTGAAAGAAGATGAAAAGAAAATTTTCAAGTAATAAGAAACATCACAAGTAACTTACAAATTTCACACCAATAGATAGTTCGGCTCATTTTAAGATACTACCTAAAAAATGAAGCAAATCCAAGCTCAAATAAACCACACCATAGAAAACAGTAGGGACAACATCCCATGTCAATAAAGAGTATGGATTCTCAACAACTTAATTTGTCTATATCATCTATTGGAGGCCCTGTGCTGATGAAATGCCCTTAGTACATCCTCTTCCTCTTCCAGCCACCAAGGGAATCTCAAGATTCACAATCCTTTGACAAAAATAACTACCTTTTGGAAGTTTCAGGTGTGAATCCCTAACTATGTTTTTATTGTGTGACTCCACATTCCACAAATTTATGTTGCAAGAAAACAACAAAATAGAGAGAGAAAATCAATACAGTAAAGACTGGCACCTCAACAATCTATGGCTTTTGTGAGTTGGTATTCTTTGACACATCATCTTTCTTCAAACTTCCAGCTTCTTCTTTGCATGTGGCTCTGCCTAAATACAAGCATGCACGAACTCTATGGAGGAAAGAGATAAAATGTCTCCTCGTGATGCACTTTCAGAAGCCTATACACTATTACGGTGTAGCTGAGAGCATTTTCATCATTCTGAAATAAAAATCATAAATTAAATAAAATACCTTCTCTTGTCTGCTTCAGATTGCATATATTTGATTATTCTATCAACACTCCAAGTCTGGAATATATAGTTTGAACAGGAAAAGTCGGCGAGGAAGAGAATCTCATACTCCTGTACATGATACCTTAAGTAGTGATCTGTTGTAGTAATGTGCATAAGCTTGTTTGGGTCAGCTTTACCAAGCCTGTCGATGCAAACAGGTCTTCCTTCTTTATCAACTCCATGGTACCCATGAGGGTAAAAACGCGGGACTTCTTCCAACTCTTCATACTCTCCTAATTTCAGATTAACATATGATTAATGTCAGAAATAGAAAACGTATTTGTTTATATCCCATTTGTTCATTCAGTAAACGTATCTTCTCAAGAATGAATACTTTGGTAGATGCTTTCCACCTGTTTTAGGAAACCATAGTAAATTTCTTTTTAGAATATTGTCCCCAGGTTAAACAAAGTTCCAAATTTGTATGAAGTCCTCACATGATTCTTCATATATGTAAACAAAAATAGTTCCTCATATACATATATAGGTAGGTTTGCAATCTCTCACAGAATAACATTATAAGAGAATCAACTTGCCAAAATTGCTATAAAAGAAAATGTTGATCATGATGGAAGTTTCTTAGTCTCGGAAAGGTCTGCATTTTCATCGATTGTCGCGGCATTTCACAAAATACTTCTACCAAATTATCAATATCAGAAGAATAATGCAATATAGAACTAAAAGATTTTCCTTTTTCTATTGATAACTAAAAATCTTACACAAGACAAGCCCTTCATGATGGAAAAAATGTATATACGAGACCTATTCCATTCCAATCCAATAAGGAATCTAGCTTCTGCCAGTGCTTGCTAAAAGATATACAAACAGGGCAAGACACAATTCATAAAAGTGTTTTTCCCTGATATTTGAGGCACATGGCTGCAGTTCTTAAGCAAGCATGGGATACCAAGTAACGTGCAACACATAACTAAGCATGCTAAGATGAATAACATATGACAAAAATATAGAAGCACTGCACAAGTGGATATGATAATAACCTTTTGTAGAGAGCAAGAATATCTTCATATATAAAACCAGATTTATGGTCTCTCTTGGGTACCTAAATAAAAGAAGAAAACACATTAATCTTACTAAAATATGAAGTACAACATCACATGATGTTAACAACTTTAAGACTTTTGGTTAAAATGAGAAAGGAGAAGTTGAACCGGGTCACATGATTGATTCATGGAAAGGTGTGGTGAATGAAATGTCACTAAACAATCCTCAGCAAGGTGGCCAGGCTTCCGGCATTTCCAATTGTGGATTCTGTGGCAGACAAATGCAGAGTTACTTTCTTATGGACGCATTTAGTTGCTTTCTTCCTTGTTTTCACCTTTTAACTTTTTTTTTTTTACCTGGCTTGAAACTCAGCAGTCTCAACTCTTTTTTTTTTTTTTTTTTTTTTTTAAATAAAGCTTTATTCAAGAGAAACTAAGATGTACAACCCTTCGGGCGGGCCCCAACAAAAAGATCCGGGCGCGCCTATCATGTGGAGATCATAGCCAAAGCTATACAAGAGGAAGCTGAAAAAAGGACAAAGAAAGGGAGGTGGGGCAGATGAGAAAATAGGGGCAGCAGACAAGCGAAGCAATGGCGCTAAAGGAGCATCCCGCAGGCGAGACTAGTGGAGGACACTAGTGAGAGGGGCGGCCCGGACAAAGGCCCAAGTAGTGGGGGATTAGCCCACTCCTTTCTTGATTTTGCAGAGTCGGATCTGCCCAACTCCTGCTCTATCTAAAAGCAAGGATCCTCTGATGTGGCTGGGGAGATCGGGACGACTGAGGAAGACTCTATCCGGGGCGCCACCGCTAGCAATGTTGGCGAGACCATCTGCTACAGAATTCCCTTCCCGGAAGGAGTGGCTGAATTTGAGGTTGAGAAGAGGCTTGAGTTGATGGATGGCTTCAAGGATGTACCAAAGTTTCCATCCACAAGAAGTAGAATGGTTTGAAGCTGCTTCAAAAAGAACTCGGGAGTCTGTTTCCACAATGATTGAAGAGAGACCTAAATTCCTGCATAAAAAGAGGTCGTCGAGCATCGTACGGGCTTCAGCTATCATATTCGAGATCTGACCATAGGAGTGGTGATAAGCAAATATTAGATCACCAGAGTGATCTCGGCAAACACCACCTCCTCCACCGGCCCCAGGGTTTCCCCGAGCAGAGCCGTCCACATTCAATTTCTTCCAGCTCTCAGGTGGTTTTAACCAGCGAATGATGGAAATATTCCTAGCTGGGGATAGGGAAGCCGACGCTATCGAAGGGAGACCTTGCAGAATAATTTTTGACCAGAATGATTGATCAACGCCTGGCAGATGAGAACAAATCTCCAGGAGCCAATTAGAAACTTTGTTTATAATATTGGGTGCTTCGAAAGGCCGGTTTTCAAATTTGGCACCATTCCTGCCAAGCCAGATTTCCCAGACGATGATGGGCGGGGCGAGGCCTCGAGTGATGCGCCGATGGGAGGTGATGGACGCTACTGAAAACCATTGACGAATTCGTTCATGGATGGTCTGGTTTGGGATTAATGGAATTTGGAATAAGGTGGAAAAGTGGTACCAGACAAGGGAAGCTATCTTCTTTGTGGCGAGAATAGGTGGTTGAGGTCTTCAATTTGGGGTTTGGGGGGTTGTTGTTGCCGATCGTGGGAGGGGGGTGTGAATGGGTTGGGGATGGTAGATGGATAGGAGAATGGCTTGGGGTTGATAAACGGCATGGGTTGGGCGAGGTGTGGGGCCTGTCAAGTATTTGGAGGGAAAGGGAGAGAAAGGGGTGGGTAAAATTAGAGGGCGTGATGGAGAGTTGGTCGGAGGAGCTAGAACAGCAGACACAGCAAGACGCCAGGCTGATTCCTAACTTCTGAATGGCCAGATCTACAGGGACAGCTTTGAGCATTAATTTCCAGAAAAAAACCGCTATCTTCGGGGAATGAGGTTGTTCCAGGCCCAGTGGACCGGCTCGATTGGGCCTAGCAGAGCAGATAATTCCAGTGCAGACTTTGTGGAAAAATTGCCGAGGAGGTGAGATTCAGGTGAGCTTATCCCTACGTTAGATAAAAAGATGTGCTATGAAGGATGTTGCTAATAGTTTTTGAGGAAGAAGATTTTCTACTTGTGTCGGGTTCCAAGTGCCCGATGAGTTCAAGAAATCGAGAGGGAGCATGTCTTGCTTGGGCTGTGGTGGGGAAGTAGCTTTGTGGATGAGAAGGCCCTGTCTCTGTCGGTTTGAAGCGAAGTGGATATTTCCTGCACCAACCAGACCATCTGGTGTTGAAAATAGTGAAAGGAAGAATGCTTCTGATATCTTTCCATATGCTAGATCCATAGGCTCTAACAGGGCTTGGAGAAAGAAGGAATTTCTGGAGGTATTTAGCAGAGAAGAGAGAGGCCCATAGAGATTTTCCTTCAAGTAATCGCCATGCCATTTTGCAGCGGAAGGCCTGCATAGTGTCGTTAAGTCTTCGGATCCCTAGCCCTCCTTCAGCTGTCAGATAGCAAATCTCGGACCATCTGACCCAATGGTGCCTGTGAATTCCCTCCGAAGATCCCCAAAAGAAGGATGCGAATGTCTTCTCAATGTGTTTTGAGGCTTTCTTGGGGATGTTGATAGCTGATAGGATGTGCATTGGAATGCTGGAGAGAACGTGTTTGATGAGGACAATTTTTGCAGCTTGGTTCAATAGTTTAGCCTTCCAGCCGGCGGCCCTTTGGTCAATCTTGTTGAGGAGGGGGAGCAGATGATGATACCGGGTCCTACCTTTGAGAAGAGGGACACCAAGGTACGTGATAGGGAGAGTGGCTCGCTGAAAACCAGAAATTTGAGAGATGCGATTAGCTTTGGCCAAAGGAGCCTTCTGGGGGAGGATGAAGCAGCTCTTGGAGGGGTTCATTCTTTGCCCTGACGCCTTCTCATAGGAGTGGATGAAAGATAATAAAGATCGGATAGAGGAGCTTCTGCCATTCAAGAAAATGATAGTGTCATCTGCAAATAAGAGGTGAGATATGATGGGGCAATTTCTGGGGAGGTTATAAGGAAGGCAACTCCGAGTGAGAAAGAGTTCTTTGAGGCCTCGACTTAAGACCTCAACAGCAATGATGAAGATGGCTGGGGATAGGGGATCTCCCTGGCGGAGGCCCCTAGAAGATTGGAAGAAGCCAAATGCCTCCCCATTGATGATGATGGAGAACCAACTTCCTTCCCAGCATTGTTTAGCTAATTGAATCCAATTCGGGTGGAAGCCGAACTTAAGCAAGACCGCTGCTGATGAAAGGCCATTCCAGCCTATCATAGGCTTTCTCCATATCGAGTTTAAGGATCATGTTCCCTCCATGAGTCTTAGGTCCAAGTCGCTAGCCATTTCTCGAAATTTGTGGATACGCTCTCAACTATGGACCGATTCTTGACAAAAGCGCATTGCTCATCGAAATAATTGAAGGAAGAATCTTAGCTAGCCTGGTAGCTATGATTTTGGAGAGGATCTTTTGAACACAGTTACACAAACTTATTGGACGGTAATCGGAGAAGGATGATGCAATTTTTTTCTTTGGGATGAGAAAGATGGAAGTGCATCGGAATGCTCTAGGGGTGGCACCTCCCTTGAAAAAATCGATAGCAGCTTGGAGGAAATCTTCTTGGATGATGTCCCAGAAGAGGTGAAAAAACTCCCGAGAATCCATCAGGACCCAGCAAGCACTTTGTCTGCAGGGATGGAGAAAACGGCCTCCTTCACCTCATCCAGATTAGGGGGCCGAATGAGAATAACATTCATGCGATCCGTGATGAGGGTGGGGATGCATTCTAACAGATTGGGGTGGATTTGCGAGGCCGTCGAGGTGAAGAGATCAAAGAAGAAGTTAACAATCTGCTTCACCAATCTCTTTAACCGTGTGAATGGTTTGACCGGAGGGAAGGTGAATAGACTTGATAGTCACTCTCCTTCTTTTTTCCAGGACGAAGCATGGAAGAACTTTGTGTTGCGGTCTCCGTCCTTTAGCCAGGAAATTCTGGATTTTTGTTTCCAGAAAATTTCCTCCTGAAGGAGAACTTTTTTGAGGGCTGCGTGAGCCTCATTAAGTCTGATTCTGTCTTCATCAAATCTTGAATGGAGCAGGTTGGCTTCAGCAGAAATAATTCCATCTTCAGCCTTCTTAACATTCTGGAAAACGTTGCCAAAGACCCTATGGTTCCAGCCACGCAGGGCTGATTTCAGTCTGTTCATTTTAAGGAGGAGTTTAACCAACGGGGAAGCTTGGATGTCTTGCTTCCAGGATTCAGCGACAAACCTGCAGAAATCTTCATGTTGCAACCACATGTTTTGGAATTTAAAGGGTCTGAGACCGTTACCTCTTGGAGCTTCAAGAGAGAGGAGTAATGGGGAGTGGTCTGAGAAAATCCGAGGTAAGTGATCCACCTTGCTATTTGGGAAAGATTGAAGCCAGTCCGCGTTAAAGAGCATGCGGTCAAGTCTGGCCCATCGACGGCTTTGGCCCGCTCTATTGTTACACCAAGTAAATTTAGATCCTGAGAAACCTGCATCAATCAGACCTGCTTCGCTGATAGCTAATCTGAAGTCTTCCATGCTCCTTATATCTGTGGATCGGCCGCCAATCCTTTCATCAAGGCTGGTGACGGCGTTGAAGTCGCCACAAACGAGCCATGGGCCGGAGGTAAATCTGGATATCGCGATGATCTCTTCCCATAGGTGGATTCTTTCAACCCTGCTGCAGGCCGCATAGATCACTGAGATGGTGCTAACAAGGTCACTGTCTTCAGAGGAGACCCGAAGCGAAATGCATTGCTTGGAAGCTGATATGGTTTGAAGTTGATATGGGGGGTTGGACAAGATCCATATCTTCCCTTCAGAGATGTTTTCTGATATGGAATGCTGGAATCCCAGTTTAGCTGCAACCTGGGGTCTTTTGTGAAGTCTGATCATGGGCTCTTGGAGAAGGAGAATAGGAGCTTTGGTGGTTCGGATCATTCGTTTGAGGTGTCGCAGGGTCGGAGCATTGCCAGCTCCACGCACGTTCCAAGAGATGATGCTAGACATCGGAATCCCAGCCTGGTGCCGTGACCATTTTCCGAAGACCCGCTATACGTAACCCTTTCCTTCTAGCTGTATTTCTTGTTGGCTTGGTTGAATCCTGGTGACATTGGCATGTGGTCAATGGAGAGCTGAGGGGAAGATGTGCTGATGAGTCTCTCTTGTCCACCCAGAGATCCATACCTCCCTCGTGGAGCAGAAGAGAGCGAGGTAGATTAGGGGGATCTGGGGTGGAGTCTGAACCATAGTTCGATGAAGCATTCTCTTCTTCAGAATCTGAATTCTGTCCGACTGGATAGGTTCCCAATTGCTTGAAAGAGGAAGGCGAGGCCAGGACCATCTCTCTAAATGGTCCAACCTGTTGTCTTTAGTTTTGAGGATCTGGTCTCCAACTTCCAATGCATGGATTGGGGGATCCATATAAGGTGGAGGAATGTGGGTGGTGGGATGGTCAGACATGGGGTAGGATATAGGTATAGGGGTGAAGAGGCCATGATGGGGGTTGTGGGGGGATGGTTGGGTCGGGGATTAGAGGGGAAGAGCGTGAGGGAAGGTTGGGGTTGGATAGAGGTACATTTGGTGTTATAGGATTGGGTGAGTTGGCGGAGGGGAGGTGACAGGGGCTGGGATCTTTGGTTTGCCAGGTTAGCTTGAGAGGGGAATATCGTCGAACACCGATATGCTAAGTGTCTCGAATATGAGGGGTGACCGGTGGTCCGTCACTCTCCCGGGAGGGTCCATGGGGATGCCGGGTGGTGAATGGAGGGGTTTTCTCCAGCAGTCATAGCTGGCTCGGCGGATGGAGAAAAAGCCGAGTGGGTTGGGGCGATGGCAATGGGTGGGCTGGGTATGTGATGGTATGAGGTGAGAAGAATTTCTTTGGCTAGATTTGGGGGTTCTATGGTGGTTATTATCGGAAAAGAAAGACCCTCAACTTCAAGATCCATAATCGTTGCAATGTCCGGGCCTGGGATGGGGATGATCTTGACTCGAGCGAACATGAGGAAGGAAGAAGAGAGGCGAGGTGATCTATTTCAACAACCAAACCGAAGATGGCAGCGATCTGGAGTATAGTTTGTTGGCACCAGGCGTGAAGAGGATTCCCGGATGCGGATCCAGATTCCTCTGTTTGTGGATATCGCGGATGGAGTCCATGGTGATACCGAGGAAAGCCCCATAGCCTGATGGAGAAGGGTATTGCGTTGGAAAGCCAAAGCTTCTTCCCTAGTGGGAAAGGAGAGGAGGAAGGATAGGGAGGAGACCCTAGCTATTTCGACCTTAGAGGCTCCAAATGGGGACGTTCTGAGGGTGTCTATCAGATGGACGACCGAGCATGAAGGAAACAGAGCAACTCCAATAAAGGCATTTGAGAGGTTTCTGCGACCAGTTGCAGAAACCTTGGAGGGAATGTGGATGGTGAGGTTCGACTGGGATGGGTTTTGGAGGTGGATGGTTGGGGGTAGGATGGGAGGTTGGGAAGATTGGGTGGGGATGTTTGTAGGGGAGGTTGGGAAGATTGGGTGGCCTGTGCATAGGTCAGATGGGAACCTAGATAGGGAGGTGGGTGAGAGCGGGCTTCTTGGATAATGATGGAGCGGCCTTGGAACTGACTATCTTGCAGTCTCTCCATGGCTTTCGAGCATCCTCCGCCGATGAAATCGAACGAAGCCAAAGCCTTTGTTCTAGATGAGTTTTGCGGTGTGGGGATGTAAATGTCTGCAATCTCCCCAAATCGGAGAAAAGAGGCCTGATGTCGGATGAGTTGGAGCTGAAAGGGATATTGGCGATGAACAGGGAGAAAGGCTGAGATGTCGAGCGGCGGCGATGGACGACAGTCCAATCGCCCTCCCTTACCATTCTACCCAAAACCCTAAATCGTCGGATGCCTCTTCAGCCGAGCCTGTTTTAACTTGTTTATATGTTTTTCAACATTTTCCCTCATTATTTATGATGCATTTCACTGCCTCAATAGTCATCAAAAGTATTGAAATCCTTTGCATGCTAGTCATTATTAGCATGGATCGGAAAATCAGTATCGTATTGGCTGATATGCTTGTATCTTATCGGTATCGGCATGAGCTGATACTTGATATGGATCTGTATTGGCCCAATATGAAAAAAAAAAAAAAAACCACCCTATATTGGTCTGTATTGGCTGATGCAGTCACGCATTAGTCACCCTCAACCGGCCCTCTTTTCGATTTTTCCCTAGCTCTCTACTCTGAAGTTTTTTTATTATTATTTTATATATATATATATCTCTTAGAGATTGTTTTAGGGACATTTTCAAATGATCTACAAGAAATTTAAGGATCAAAACAGATTTTTTGAGTGGAATTGAATGATTGAAGCGGTAACTCGATTTGGGAAAAATAAAAATGGTAAAAAAAATCATTTTTTTTTAATGTTTGTTTTGGTTATTATTCTTGGAATCAACTCGAAATAACATTGTAAACCCAAATTGATCAAATCATGCTTGGTTTGTCCTCAATTTGGGGATTTTTTGTATTTTTTAATTTTCAATTTATGCTGGAATTTTCTTGAATTTTTAACTTTTTTAAAATAGAAGCAATGATGCATGGGGAGTCTTTCTAACAAAATCCAAACAGGGCCTATAGTAGTTTTCTGGAAAAAGAATTCTTTTCCACAGATTCCTCATATCCAAACAGGGCCTTTTTTAATTCCTATTGAATTTAATATAAAAGATGAGATTAGTTTCTCTTCTTCCATTAACTCAATCTGTAAGTTGTGGATGTTAACTAGCAGAATATCATGTAGCATAAAGAACAAATGTTAGAGTTGCATGCAAACTTTTACAAAAGTGCAGCCCATTGGCTCAAACCAAGAGCTGAGAAGAAAGGGAATGGTGGTCATCTTTGAAATTCAAGGGCATTGGTGTCTTATGGTACTCAAGAGCATAGGAAAAATCACAGAACTAAGGATATAATAGCAGTTGAGTATTGACCATCTACTAGACCAGAACAAAACTGTAGCAGTTTGTGCTCTATGAAATCAGCCTAATTTTTCACCTTGAAGTTTGGTTAGCTGCAAAATCAAGGGTAATTGGATTGTTTGTGAAACTCAGGAACAACATGTTTTGGACCTTTGGTACAACCCAAACCAAGCTTTTAAAGGTAGAAATATTGCCAATGCAATGTATATCCAGATTGTTTGGATGAGAACAAAACCACAGTTTCACATGTAGAGAGAGGATTTATTCATTTCCACTTCATTTCCAAGAAGAAATGAGTCAAAAATGATTTTATTCATGACCATGACAACTTACATCCCTACATTTCATATGCATACATACATATATAATAGGTAAGCTGCACTCAAATCATGAACTCATACTGAAAGATTGAAGCCATAACAACTCCCTTACATTTGCTTGGAAGGCTCTGATCCTTTCAGCTGCAATTTGTAAATATAGAAGAAGAGGAAAAAAGAAGAGCAAGCGTGTTTCAAGGTAGAAAGATAATTATTGCAAGTGACTGTACATATCAATCTTAGAAGAAACTCACAGTTTAATCAGCTTAGAACTTCTTTTCTCCATAACATGACAAAACTTAGTATCCACTTGGCCTTCAGATAAGTGAGTTCCACTTGGCCTACGCCATATGTACCCATCCACCTTAACCAAATGATGATAAATAAAATCAATTTTCAAGGATACTCATACAAGTAAGCTAAGGAAGAATGAACATACTTTAAAATTTTACATTCTACTTGGTAAGGAATTATTCAAAAAAATAAGAAAAATGAAAAATCCAATCCCAACCACAACCACAACCACAATTATTAAATATACTAGACAAAATGGAATATCCGGAATAAACAAATGTCACACCGCCAAAGCTGCTAGATATTCAAAAAAACAATAGGATCTACCAAAGGTACAACCAACCGAAACTTGTTAATGGATTGAATATGACCCCCAGTAAAAGTATGAATACTCAACAACCTTACAAAATAAAGTTAAAGGGAAAAAATGAATCAACTTGTTGGCTGCATTCTTTTTAGATGCATAGCAATAGCATACGTTCAAAGTTTCCAGGAAACATATAAAAGCAAGCTAAAAACAAAGAAAATATAAGATGCATCCTTTGAAAGAAAGGTATTTGGCACACTTCACCAAATTAAATATGATATCAGGTCTGAGTAAAAATGGCACAACCAAATTAAGAATTAAGAATCTCAATTCCGGTGTTCCTTGAAGTCCAAGCCATAAAATTCCTTCACGGATGCAACAGAAGTAAATATGAAGGATAGTGCATTGACATCCATTAAAATCCAACAGCCTGCAATCTGTTATGCCAATAATCATAACATTCCTCCACTCTTCTACTCTAGGCAACACATGTAACAAAGGGAAGCTCACATATGACATGAATCTTTAAATTGTTTGTATACTATTCTCAAAGCAAGAAAAGCTATATATATATATATATATATATATATATATATATATATATATATATATATATATATATATATATATATATATATATATATATATATATATAACCATCCATGTTTTTAACCCTATCTATTCCAAATATATTTAAAAAGACCAAAATGTCCCTTGATCCTACTGGAGGTGATGCTTTAGGGATGCCAATTGCCTCACTGTCATCTCCACAAATACCGTCTATGTGCCCATTCCCATATTTGTTGTAGTGTAAACTGCAATGGAAATCAAAAATTGAAAATATCAGTTTCTCAACAAAAACTAAAAGAAGATAGAATTTCACAAATGCCGCCAATTACCAAAGGCATTATTTATTTATTTTTTCAATTTCTCTGTTTTTGGGCTATGACCCATCGTGTGATTGTCCAACCAGTCAATGGTCTAGAACAGGAGACATGTTTCCGTGTTGGGTAAATGGTATTATGGTGTGCACTCCATATATTCCACATCATAAGGAAACTAAGTTGTGTTTAGCCAAAGAAAATTGGTTTCCTGATGCATTCTCTTGTTTTTTCGATTCCACTGTGCATACTGAGACATGTTTTATCTGTTCATTTGTTTTGCACACTATAGCTCACTCCGATGGATCAATCGCTACACCTAACGATTCTCGAGCCACGCGTTGACAGAGATGGACAGCTAAGATCTTGCTCTTGTTTCCTATCTAGGCACATGTGACGGCATGTAAAGCGGTTGGATTGTGAAGGCTTGAGATATTCAAATCTCAATACATCCTTAAGCATTCAAAGAAAAGATAGTGCATGTTAAGAGCGGCCGGTGGTGCATGCTTAGATGATCATAACCATTGCTCTAGTGGACCCTTTCCTAGATAGAAAAGAGTCCGAAAATAGCACTGACAAGCTCATTCTTGCTATTTGAATGGTGGCCCTCAAGCTGGAAGCCAAAATGGTCAAAAGTTCGCTATCAACAGGAGCAATCAGACTGATGCCACTTATCCAATCACACATATATTCATGTAGGCCAATTCATAGGTAGTTGAAGTAATGGCCTCAGACATTCTTGGTTGGGGCATTATCACCAACAACTAACATGCATGATTTGCAGGAGACGGTATTGCCTAGAGCTAATCAAGATGAGGGAAATAAATGAAAGAAGAAAGAAAAACTCACCCGCTTTTGTAGAGATGCTGAATTTGCCCTTCCATGCGTTTCCGTTGGTGGAAGAAACAAGCAACCAAATTCATAGGCCTTTGATAGCTCACTGTTTTATTTCGATTGAGGGTATATGTTGAATCTTATGCCAATCCTCTCTGCCATTTTCCTACATTCTGGCGTTAAATTCATTTGGCATGAGCACCATCAGTCGGTAAGGTAGATCTCCAGTAATATCACCATCGCTGGCTCAATTGAAACCAAAAACCCCCAAATTTTCGAATCTCGATTGGATAATGGCAAGATTTTGCCATTTTTTTTTTCGATTTTTCGATAAAATGGCGAAATTGTCAACATTTTCGGTGATTATCGGGGACAAAATCGAGTAGATATCCAACATAAATACTGGAAAATCCAAAAATAAAAAATAAAAATGAGAATACCTTTTTCTTTCGGATATGTTTGAGAGAGTAAATTTCGGCACCTTCCAAGGAGTTTCGTGAAGATCCTCGATAGTTGGATTGCGGATCGACAATTCCTATCTTTAAAAGGTCCGAAATAAACCCACAAGTCTGATTATGGTCATGAATTTCAAGGATTTCAGTGATCTTTTCGGCATCTTGTTGAGATTCTCCAACAAAAATTCCTCCGATCCCAGAATGAATCGGCGTTGAAGACGCTTTTGAATGGGAGTTCAAGGGTTAAAAAGGAAAAGGGTTTCTGTTTCCTTTGTTTACTGGGAGAGAGAGAGAGAGAGAGAGAGAGAGAGAGAGAGAGAGAGAGAGAGAGAGAGAGGAGGGAGGGAATCGAGGGTGAGCGAGCAGGAGAAAGGGAGAGAGATCGAGAGTGACGGAGTGGGAGAGAGATCGAGAGGGAGGGTCGGGAGTGAGGGAGCGGGTGAGAAGGAGAGATATTAGGTTTTTGTTTTTCTTTTGAAATTAATGTTTAAAACTGTTTTAAATTTAAAACCCCGTAAGCCATAGCAGAACAAAAAACCCAGCCGTTTTAAAATTGCAATTTTGGCGTAGCTTGAGTACGGTTCATTACCGTTTCATATCAAAACTGGCTTAGAGCCGTTTCTGAACCAAAATCCTAACCGTTCCAGTTTAAGGATTTTGGTGTAGTGCTATTGGACTACAATTTACAAGTAATTGTATGTCAATGCTTCTGATTTTGTGACCATCATCAATTCATCATCTAAGACAGCAGCGAGTAGGAAGGGACGCCAACTACATGCATAGGATACACATGTTGGATAATTTTTAAATTTTCTATTGTTGGAAATAATGGGCCAGATGAGACATTGACTAGAAATATAGAGGAGTGAACGGTTTAGATCACGCTAATGAGCTCTGATATTTTTTTTTTTTTTTTTTTTTTAAATGATGTGAACTCTACAGATAAAGCTGAACTTTGTGATGGTGCTATATATTGTAAACTTTCTTTTTACAAACAAAACTTTCTTCTGCCTTGAAGAAGCATTATTGTCCCTTGCTAGACTAGCTGATGAAACTCAAAAATATCAATAGCTTGGACAGAAGAAAGATAATAACATGTTCCTTTTCACTCTATACAGACAAGGCATCAAATGCATGCAAATCACTCTAATCGACTCCAATATATAGGTAATTGCATATCAATGCTTCTAATATGCGACTATCGACTCCAATATATAGGTAATTGCATATCAATGCTTCTAATATGTGACTAGACAGTAGCAGGTAGGAAGGGATGCAAACTACATACCAAGGAGACTACATTTCATCTTATTCTCTTGATTTCGGAAAACCATGACTGGGGAATCAATTGTTATTACTGGGGAATGCTTGAGACTCGTAGATCTTCTGAACACACT
Organism: Magnolia changhungtana; assembly: GCA_030180095.1. Lineage (NCBI taxonomy): Eukaryota > Viridiplantae > Streptophyta > Magnoliopsida > Magnoliales > Magnoliaceae > Magnolia > Magnolia changhungtana. Next base: position 924,088 of record JASAUF010000240.1, read on the forward strand.
GTCAAGAGCAAGTGAAATGTCAAAAAAATGTTATAAATCTACCATTGAAAGCAATATTCATTGTTATGTCTGATAAAATGAAGTTCATTCACAGGTAGTGAAAGTTCTTACAACCGTCTTATGTTGATGTATTTTGCTTTTAATTGTTTATTGGCCTCTGATGTGTCTATCAGTTTGGGTGCTAATGTGGGACACCAAGCTTAAGTGGTTGCCTGTAACAAAACAATGGTTAAGGAAGTCTCTCTAATTACATATTTTTCCAATTTCGGTTTGTTTTCAAGAACTCATTAAATTATATTTATCTCATTAATTGTTCAATTTCAAGAAGTTCATGAGATTAAGAGCAATGCATTGAAGCTGATTTCTAGCCTTGCTCAGATTCCATCCTATCCAGTTCAATTTCAAGAAGTTTTGTTAAGAATGCCACTGACACGTAAACAACAACTTCAAGTACACTTGTTACAAAGTCAGAAAACTAGTGTGTGTGTGTGTGTGTGTGTACACTCTTGCAGCTCAGGATGCTTTGATATGCAAACTGTACCCTGATGTAGAACGGGTCACAGACTTGTTTATGACTAAAATGAACCAAAGAAAATAAGCCAAGAAGGATCAAACACACTCCCCTCGAGTTGTTAGCAACTAACAACAGAATAGATCAAAAATCATATGGACGACGATTCAGGGATTTGTTATTTATTAGGAAGAATAGAAGCTTTCCACTGGAAGAGTCAGTTGACCATGCAAGGATTACAGGAAACTCTCGACCGTATTATGGATACGCTAATTCCGCCCCGAGCCTAAAGAGATGCTCAGCTGCCTATGATCTCTGTACAGCAAAACCCCGATTTTTGTAGAGCGCTTCTGAAGGTGAATCATAAGGCTACCCCAGATGAGTCGAGCTCCAGTGATGATGTAACACCCCGAACTTTTCGATACTCGGGCATCGAAAGTCCTCGAGCGTTACCATAAGATTTAACGTGACATATACATGTGTACGATACCGATCCAACTATTCTAGCCTTACATCCTTTCCCTGATACTAACTTAACCATTGGGGATGATCTTCATTAATAAATCAAGCCATCTGACCATTGAATTTCAAGACAAGCCCACCCATCACGTGATTTGATGTAAATACTTTCCATGAAGAACACGACGAAGAGCTCCCTATCCGTAATAATTTAAATATATATTCTTTTGTAAGAACTTCTTAGAAATGTGCCTATAACCATGTAGAGCCATTGGATTTCCCAAAACTCACACATCAGCAATAATTACGAAAATGCCATTGACCTAGGTCCTTGAATTCCAATTCACATGGTTCCCATGGTCCGTTTCATGTGAAATTTTATATCATGCCTAATTATCACAAATTAACCGTACACCTCGAATTTCAGCCCTTAAATCATAGTAAACTACCTACTTGACCTCTACATCCGTCTGTACACTTATCAGATCAAGATTCTGATCCGTCCACCTTGTTCACACTACATGAATATGCTTAACCCACCATTAGAATCAGAATCTAAGAAACTTTCACGTGTAAGAAAGTCACTCGAATTTAACGTTATATAAGCCCTACCCCTAATCACTCAAGAAACCTATTTTATGTCCATCCGTTTACGAAACTAACCGTATATCCACTGACATACATGGCCAGAGTGCTAACCATCAAGTCCTCTTATTATTAACAAGTCATCTGACCACCCATCATGTTTGGATCCGTCAAACGGGCTATGTAAACATCATGGAAAACTGATCATCATGAAGGTCTTAGGGTTTAGGTCCCAACTGCCCGGTAACCTGTCAATCAGAGGAGTATAAATATTATTTTAAAATTTTAAAATATATTAGCTATTAAAGGAGAATCTTAGTCATCCTTGAGAGATCAGAGCTCAAATTTGGGCAACGGAAAGAGCGTGAAAAATAAAGATCACCTGTCAAATTTTATCACATTTAGACGATAGACTTATGAGTTATAAATGACAGAAGTTTTGAAAAGAAAAAGGGTAGAACTGTAAATATTGTATAACTACATGCATGCATGTAACTGTTTGATTAAAGTTTTAACGATCAATGCATTAATAGATCGTGCGGTCAACCTGAAGTTTGGATCTACTTCAAATTTAAGACCATAGGTTTGCACTACGTGCCAAAGACGATGAACGGAGTGGATTTCTTAACAAACATCACTATAGGCCCACTGATTTTTCTCCAACCGTGCATGCAAGTTTAGATTTTACGTAAATGATTTACTTGGTGAGAAAATTAGGGAAGTGGACCCCACCTTTTAGCCAGTCGGTTTTATGAAAGAAGACAAACCTTATTTTGCAAGTTAGACCTCCACGTGCGGAGACCCTTTTTTTGGACGAAAATACCCCTCCTTTCCACTGCAAAACGGTAAAGCCTCCCTTCTCGTTCCGCTTTCCACTGCCGCTTTCACCTTGGCATTACCCTTTCACGGCCGTTGCTTTCACCCCTTTTCTCACTCCGTTTCCACGAGACAGTACCAGTCATGACTCCTTTTGGTGGGCCCCCCTTATCAGCGTTTTGTCGTCTTCTTAAAATGGTCGATCCAGGGAAGAAATCACGCACCACAGGTATAATACACCACTCAGTTGGGCCCACACAGCCCCACGTGGTCGGTGGTCGGTGCTCAGGCCCCACCAATCACAATGTGTTTCATCGTTTCCGTTCATCCATTTTCACAGATCATTTTAGAGGTTTATCCTAAAAATAAGAGGGATCTAAATCTCAGATGTACCACACTACAGGAAAAAATAAGAGGTTTCCGTTCATCCATTTTTACAGATCATTTTTATGGCCCCAAAAAGTTTTCAATGGTCGATGTTCATTAAACACTTGTTTCTTGTAATGTGGTCCAATTGAGATCAGAAATACCTCATTTTTTGTATAATACCATAAAATGATCTATAAAAATAGATGGACGGCATGGATGAAACACATACATCATGATGGGGCCCACTGAGCACCGAACACCCGCCATGGCTGGTGGTAGGGGAGTAGTCAATCGGTTTCGTAGTATATATACGCCGTCCATCTTTTTTCCTTCTAAATTAAGGTGTTGAGCCTCAAATTGAAGCATACCAAAATATCAAGTGGATCATACCACTTGGAAAGCAGTGGGCATAATGATTTTCGAGTTTGCCCTGCTGATTTCATGTTTACCCCGCTGATCTCATGTTTGGTCCGCTATTATTTTACATATATAGTGAGGAACTCATTTACTTGTTAATGAAATAACATGTTCATGTCCACCAATTAATTGACATGAAAAAATCAAGTGCCAAAATGAATGATATTGAGAAAGACTTGTGCTAGCATATGTTACTTAATAAACTAATAGGGAACGGTTACGAATTGGGATTTCTTGACACCCAGTACATGTCCCCATCTTAAGCACTATTCGCCTCGCTGTTTTTGTAGTTTGCCCCGCTGATATTTCACTTTGCCTCGCCGTTTTTCTAGTTTGCCCCGCTGATATTTCAGTTTGCCTCGCCGTTTTTCTAGTTTGCCCCGCTCTCCATCCGTTTTCCCAACTTATTGTAGCGGTTTAGCCCGAAATTGAAGCATATCAAAAGATCAATTGGATCATACCATGGGAAACAGCGGGGCATAATGATTGTCACCGTTGAAACCATAGTGGGCCCAAGAAAATCATCCATGTCTGTAACAATGTAATGTACATAGATTCCATGTATGAATGGGCTTGATTTGTTGGAGTGTGTGCGTGCGCGATATATATATATATATATATATATATATATATATATATATATATATAAAGGTTCTATGAGGATCTTTAATAGGATTGTAAGGGTCATTTTTAGTTTTCTATTTTGGGATATCGTAAAAAATATGATTTACGATAAGATTTGTAATTCGATACAATTCAACCCCTACTACGATTTGCGACACGATATCGATTTTGACAACATTGGTCACATGACTCACATCTGCATTTGACTGTAATGATGCCTAAAATGGTGGTTTTATAGCGTGAAAATGTAAGGATTATATATAACATCACCTCCATCCTTTGCAAGTGTAATTGACTCTCGATATACGAGCTACAGTTTATGTTTAAACAAACACTCGGAAATGGTAATGATAGCTCCTTTGCATTTCATATGAAATTGAAAAATCAAACACGCATTGGGGAGAAAACATTCTAATTGAAGAAGGAGAGTTTGAACAAAAATCGCTTTTTCTAGTTTGCCCCGCAGATATTTCACTTTGCCTCGCTGTTTTCTAGTTTGCCCTGCAGATATTTCACTTTGCCTCGCTGTTTTTCTAGTTTGCCCCGCAGATATTTCACTTTGCCTCGCTGTTTTTCTAGTTCGCCCATTGATATTTCACTGTGCCTCGCTGTTTCTCTAGTTTGCCCCGTCGGTATTTCACTTTGCCTCGCTGTTTTTCTAGTTTGCCTCGCTGATATCTCACTTTGCCTCGCTGGTTTTTAAGTTTGCCCCGCTGATATTCTAGTTTGCCCTGCCGTTTTTCTAGGTAGCCTCGCTGATATTTCAGTTTGCCTCGCTGTTTTTCTAGTTTGCCCCGCTGGTCTTCTACCATTGTACTAAGTAAACTCCGTTGGGCCCACATTGAATATATGTAGTATATCCACTCCGTCCATCCATTTTTCCAACTTATTTTTGCAGTTTAGCCCGAAATTGAAGCATATCAAAAGATCAATTGGATCATACCATGGGAAACAGCGGGGCGTAATGATTTTCACCGTTGAAACCATAGTGGGATACAAGATATATTTTTCTTTGTTATCCACAGAGAATCATTCTCAACGCAAGAAAATCATTCATGTTTGTAACAATGGAACACTAACTTAACACGATTTACAGAAAATAAACGGATCGAAATTCGAAATGCTCACCGAATCGAACATGTAGGATATATTGCACTACTTGTCTGTTTTGTATCGCACTGGACCCTTACAAGATATATCGTGGGATATGTAAGTGTTATGGTCTCATACGGGAGATTGTAAGGGTTATGGTTATGGTCTCATACGGGAGATTGTAAGGGTTATGGTCTCATACTCCTTTGGTTGTCAAATTTTGATGTGTCAAAACATCTATCTGTGTCCTGTGCTTGTATGATGATCTATATGAATTCAGGACACTGCATAAATACTTCAAGAAGCTACAAGTTGAACTTTTCAAGAAGCTACATATTGAAGTTCAAGAAGCTACAAGTTGAAGTTCAAGAAGCTGAAGTTCAAGAAGCTACAATGTTGATGTTCAAGTCTTAAAGAACAACTCATGACTTCAAGACTGATAAGCAATGCATGAAGTAGTTGTTATGCTGATGAAGATCTCAAGTTTGAAGCTACAACAATATAAAGATCTCAAGCTTGAAGCTACAACAAGTTCAATATCTAAAGCCTGATATGGTTCAAACAATCTACATTCGTTGAATGGTTGAAGTTCAATGTCCATACGACATGATTCAGGTTTGAATGACCTTAGGTTGACCCTTTAAGTAGGTCATTTTGGATACATAAATCAAATATTTATTTTACATAAGTTTGGTCTATTCTACGACCAGTCCTAGCTCTTGTTCGACCAGTCCTGGCATTGGTTCGACTAGTCCAAGAAATTCCTCGACCAGTCCTAAGTAGTTGAAAATTTTTTGGAATTTTTGGTACGCCCACGACCAGTCATGGAGGTCCATCGACCGGTCGTAGGTGTGGCTTCGACTCGTCCATGACCAGTCGTGGTGCTACGACTTAGAGTCCAGCAACGACATCTATGGTCCTACGACCAGTCGTAGGGATCTTCGACCAGTCGTAGGTGACCCACGACCAGTCGTAGGATACTCACGACCAGTCGTGGAACGACTTTCAGAGATCGCGCTCAATTTTTCAAAAATCTGTTTGAGCTACGACCAGTCGAAGGTTTCTAAGACCAGTCGTAGGAACGATTTTTGCTTCTATAAATTGAACACGAAATTCAGAGTTTTCACACTTCAACTCTATTCAATTCAAGAATTTTCAAGTGATCACTCTGAGATAAGTCTGTGTTTATTTTAAGCTACATTGTGCTTATTTAATATTCCTTTTTGCTAGCTTATTTAATTTGATTTTGTTTCTATATTCCAATCTTATTTGAAAAGAGGAATTATCTTATTCCTTCTTCTTGGAATCAAAATCAAATATAGCTTCAACGAGTTAAATCTAAAATCAATTAGAATTTAGAACCTTATGAATGTGAGTATTGGAAATTGAACTTTGACATTCAATCATCTACTCCGATTGGTTCTACCGGCCGCTAAGAAAAGGAGAAATTGGGTATTTTACAATTCTGTAAAATTTATTTACTTTTGGTTTTGTTTGAGGTTAAGCGGAAAAATCTCATTGTACTTGGTTTTGTTTGAGGTTGAGCAGAAAAATCTCATTGTATTGGTTGTCGAGGAAAACCGAAAACTTCGAAAAGAGGGGTTTTGAATTGTGTAAGCCCAAGTGAAAAGACACAATTGTAAAGGTTTTTGGTGAACTGTGAAACCGATTTGATAGTGAACGCTAATATCCCCTGTGTGAGGATATTAGGAGTGGAGTAAGCTCAGTGTGGTTTGTTGGAAAACAGTTGGTGTACACACAAAGTGAACCACTATAACTCTTTGCCTTGTGGATTGAATGCTTGCTTAATTTTCATATCTTTTATCATTCGATTGTGTGGAATGTACAAGTGGATGTGAATGTTGTAACTATTTACATTTCAAGCAAGTGTGGGGATTGTTGTAATAATTTAGATCTATATTTCTGCATTTAATTTCAATTCATTGCTATTTCATTTACTTATATTAAAATTGAGTCCTTGATCCAAAAGAGGTTCTAGAAATAAGGTTGTCCTACCATAAGCCCTTGTTTATTATGGTGTAAGGTTGTCCTTAGAACTGAATTTGTATCAATCTCTCAATACTTATTAATCAAGGTGATTTAAATTTAGCATTGTGAATTGATTCATAATTGCAAGGCTATTGGTTTAATTTATTTCCGCTAATTTTATTTTAAATTTGGCATAGTCCTATTCACCCCCCCCCCCCCCTCTAGGACATATAGCTTGGCCTTTTCAAGTGGTATCAGAGCCTAATAGCTCATTTTTGTTGCTTTTTATTTGGATTTATTTCTTGAGCTAACGATCTAAGCTATATAAAAAGATGTCAAATTTTGATAGCCTTTCAGTTACTAGGCCTCCACCTTTTGATGGCTCCAACTATGCCTATTGGAAAGCCAGAATGAGAATTTTCCTCAAATCAATGGATGAAAGTGTGTGGCAAGCCACAGTGACTGAATGAAATCCTCCTATCATGGAAGCAACTGGTGTTGATGGTTCAAAATCTATGAAAATTACACCATATTTCCAATGGACCACACTTCAGAAAAATGAGAGTAGTGCTAATGCTAAAGCACTAAATGCAATCACTTGCGCATTATCACCAGATGAGTTCAAACGAATCATATCCTGTGATACTGCAAAGCAAGCCTGGGATATTTTAAAAATGACACACGAAGGTACATCAATTGTCAAGAAATCTAAAGTCCAACTCCTCACAACTAAATTTGAAGAAATTCATATGGAGGAAAATGAAATGTTTATGGACTTTTACACTAGATTGAATGACATTGTAAACTCAATATGGGGTCTTGGTGATAAGATTCCAGAAAGTAAAGTGTGTGCAAAAATACTACGCTCTCTTCCTGAACGGTTCAATTATAAGGTAACCGCAATCCAGGAACTTCGTGATACGGATATTATGAAAGTTGAAGAATTAGTTGGTTCTTTACAAACCTATGAATTAAGTTTTAAAGCTCCTAAAGGTAAGTCTATTGCTTTGAAGTCATCTAAAAGTATTACTCAAGAAAATTCAGATTCAAAAAAGTCTGAAGATGATATGGCCCTTTTGGCAAAAAAGTTTTATAAGATTTTCAAAAGTAAGAAAAGAGTTGACTTTCAAAAGGCAAATGAAAAGAAACGTTCCAAACCTAAGTCTAAAACTTGGAAATCATTGAAAGATAGTCAATGCTACAACTGTCAAGAATATGGGCATTTAGCAAACAAATGTCCTAAAAAGGACAGATCCAAAAGGAAGGGTATGTTGGCTACTTGGGATGAATCGTCTGATTCTGAAGCCTCTTCTGAGTCAGAAAATTCAGAAACCGAGTCGGGCAGCGAACTTAAGGCCCTTATGACTCTAGCCAAGTTTACCTTTTCCGATCACGATGATTCAACAAGTGAAGAAAATTTGGATAGTGATCATGAAAATGATGAAGATCTTCAAGATGCTTACAATGCCTTATATAAGGAAAGTTGTAAAATTGCTGTTAAACTTAAACTTCAAAAAGAAAAGTTTTTTAAACTTAAAGAATGTTTTGAAACCCTTGTTTTAGAAAAATCTCAAATTTTAGATTGTTTTGAAAAATCAAAGTGTGATCTAGAATTCAAAACCTCTCTAATTGAAAATTTGAAATCTGAAAATGAGAAACTTAAAAATGAAGTATCTTCTCTTCTGAGTTTGAAGGACACATGGAGATATGCCCAAAGTGATCCAAAATTAGAAAAATTATTATCCGGATCAAGAAAATGTGGCGATCGATCCGGGTTGGGCTATGATAAAAACACATCTCCTAAACAGAAGAATACTCGTTCCAATTTTGTGAAAGAAGAGACTTCTAACTCAAAAGGAAAAGATACTAGTCAAGTCTTTTCTAAAAATACAAAAACTCTTCAAAAACACAAAAGCAGCTATATAAATTTCAAAAATCAGATTCGAAACCCACTAGCTGAAAAAATTGGTGATTTACTTAAGGAGCTATTAAAATCTAACTCAATAGGTCACTCTTACAACTATAAATAAAAGAAGACCAATTATTCTCCTAAACCCAAAACAGTACTGAAATGGGTTCCTAAGGTTACTTGTTTGGTTGCTCACACTGCTTTCAAAGCTACAAGCCATTCGAAATGGTACCTGGATAGTGGATGCTCCAGACATATGACAGGCGACAAAGCTCTATTCACCGATCTTAAAGATATGACTGATGGGTCAGTCACATTTGGTGATGGTAGCAACTGCAAGATAATTGGCAAAGGTACGGTTCAACTCTATAACCTTCCCTTATTTAAAAATATTTTATATGTTGAGGGTTTAAAACACAACATATTGAGCATATCACAAATATGCGATAACAACCATAATGTTAAATTTTCTAATCAAGGTTGTGAAATTATAAACGAAAAGGGTTCGTAATATTAACTGGTCACAGAACTTCAAAACTGCTATATTGTAAGTAATGGTAGCTCATCTAAACAAACGTGCTACATGGTCCATACCGATGAGACAGAATTATGGCATAAACGCCTTGGACATGTTCACTACCGAAATTTATACAGATTGAGCAAAAATGAACTAATTAAAGGTCTACCTAAGATGCAAAAAGTAGACAAGATTTGTGGTGAATGCCAGTATAGTAAACAAACTAGGAGCTCTCACAAAAAGGTGAACTCTAATATCACCACAAGACCACTCGAGCTTCTCCACATGGATCTTATAGGACCAACAAGAACGGAAAGTCGAGGTGGCAAAAAGTACATCTTAGTTATTGTAGATGATTACACGAGATACACTTGGGTTTCATTCTTGAGAGATAAATCAGAAACCCTTGATGAAGTGAAAAAGATTATAAAACGGATTCAAACTGAAAAATGTTCTCAAGTCAGCAAGAACCGTAGTGATCATGGATCCGAATTTGAAAATAGCGGTTTTAAGAAATTTTGTAGTGATCAGGGAATATCGCATGAATTCTCTGCACCTAAAACTCCTCAACAAAATGGAATTGTCGAGAGGAAGAATAGAGTGCTTTAAGAAATGGGAAATGTTATGTTAAATAGCATGAAGCTTCCTAGGAATCTCTGGGCTGAAGCAGTGAATACAGCCTGCTACATTATTAACCGTGTTTATATTTGTAAATCTAATAATAAAACGGCTTATGAAATGTGGTTTGAGAAAAAGCCTCTCATCAAATACTTTGAGTTTTTGGCAAAGAAGTGCTATATTTTGCGTGACCAGTGAAAATTTGGGAAAATTCGACACTAAAAGTGATGAAGGGATCTTTTAGGATATTCTTTAAACAATCGTGCATATCGTGTTCGAACAACAGACCGGTGTGATTCAAGAGTCAATAAATGTTGTGATTGACGATCTTTTGAATACACTCCCTAGTTCAGATAATGATGAAGTTCTTATACTTGAAAAATAAGAAATTTCATCAAGTGAAACTAATCCAGAATTAAGGACTGTTAAAGATCATCCAACTTCTCAAATACTTGGAAACCCTCTCACTGGTGTGCGCACTCGTAGACAATTAGAGGACATATGTAACTACGTATGCTTTACATCCCAGATTGAACCGATTAACGTAAAAGAAGCACTTTCAGATGAAAACTGGATTCTTGCGATGCAAGAAGAACTTAATCAGTTTGTCAGAAATGATGTCTGCACCTTGTTCCTAGACCTAAAGATAAACATATTATTGGAACAAAATGGATTTTCAAAAATAAATCGATGAACTTGGAAATATTATTCGAAATAAAGCAAGACTAGTTGACAGTGGGTATACACAAATTGAAGGTATTGACTATAATGAAACATTTGCTCCTGTAGCTCGTCTTGAATTAATCAGACTTTCTATCTCCATTGCATGTTTTAGGAAGATTAAAATTTACCAAATGGATGTAAAGAGTGCCTTTCTGAATGGTGATTTACATGAAGAGGTATATGTTGAACAACCCATGTGGTTTGAAGATCCTAAATTTACTGATCATGTGTATCGTCTTAAGAAGGCTCTCTATAGTCTGAAACAAGCTCCCAGAGCATGGTACGAAAAACTGATTAAATTTTTACTGAGTTATAATTTTCAGATGGGATGTGTTGATAAGACACTTTTTGTTAAGAAACATAACGATGATATTCTAATGGTTCAAATATATGTTGACGATATTATTTATGGATCAACTTTGTACTAACATGATTGAGTTTGCAGATTTGATGAAGTCTAAATTCGAAATGAGTATGGTTGGAGAATTAAACTATTTTCTAGGGTTGCAAGTAAAACAACAACCTGATGGAATTTTTATCTCTCAAACCAAATATGCTCAGAGTTTAATTAAGAAATTTGGATTCGAGAAAGGTAAAATTTTTGATACTCCTACGAGTACAACTTTGAGACTCTCAAAAGACTCTACAGGTAATGATGTGGATCCTAAATTGTATCGTAGTTTGATTGGTAGTTTGCTTTATCTAACTGCTAGTAGACCAGATATTGCTTTGAGTGTTGGTATTTGTGCTCGTTATCAATCAAATCCTAAAGAATCTCACTTAACTGCTGTTAAGCGGATTATGCGATATGTTGCAAGTTCTACTAAACTGGGTCTCTGGTATCCACATGAGACTAATGTTCAATTAGCCGGGTACGCAGATGCTGACTGGGTTAGAAACATTGATGATAGGAAATCAACCAGTGGTGGTTGTTTCTACATTGGGAATTGTCTTGTCTCTTGGTTTAGCAAGAAGCAAAGTTCTATATCGCTATCAACAGCTGAGGCTGAATACATTGCTGCTGGAAATGCATGTACTCAACTTGTTTGGATGAAACGAATGTTAAGCGATTATGGAATCACTCAGGATTCTATGATTTTATTTTGTGATAATTCGGTCTGCAATAAATATCTCTAAAAATCCAGTTCAGCATTCACGTACTAAGCATATTGACATTAGATTTCATTACATTCGTGAATTAGTGGAAGAAAAATTAATATATTTGGATTACATTCCAACCGAGACTCAACTTGCGGACATTTTCACTAAACCGCTCGACAAAAGCAGGTTTAATAAATTAAAATTTGATCTCGGTATGTGCAATTTAAATTGAATTTGCATGATTTGGTGTATCATAATGTACATAAGTTTGATGTTTTATTTGCTGAAATTTGAAAATTATTTAAAAAAATTATAAATTTTGTGTCGTACTCAACCAGTCGTGAGTATACACGACCGGTCGTGCCACGACCGGTCGAACACTTACACGACCAGTCGTGAAACTCGGGATTTCACTTTAATTTAGGAATTTTGCCTCTTCTTCTTCATTTCTTTTTACTCTCCAACGGTTCTAGCTACGACCGACCGAACCCACCTTCATTGTACTTCAAGGTTAGTGGTTCTTTTGCATTTTTTTTTTGTAGATTCTTGCTATTAGTGTTTCAAATCTCATTCTTGTGGAATCTATTTGGTCATTCATTGCAGGTTTGGGGTTTTATCTTAAAAAATCTGTTTTATTTAAACCTCATTTCTTCCAACTTATTGTTTCCTTGAAATCCTTCTGTGAAAATGGATGCTAGAGGTAAAAAGAAAACTACTCGAGGTCCATCTTCTTCTAGATCAGCTTCTATTGTACAACGTCATCTTCGCTCTCCTGAAAATGATCCTTTTGATGCTCGGGATTTGCGTATGCGCAATGTTATTGTTGAGCGTCATGTTAATATCAATCACATTGCTTCTTTTGGTATCCCTTCTCTGTTGGAATCTATGGGATGGGATAACATCTTACATTGGGGTGGAGCTGCATACCAGTCCGTTGCCCAATCCATGTTTGCATGTATCTGTGATTTTTCTCTTGAGGATTTAACTTTTAAAGTTGATACTCAAGAAGGATTGTTTTTAGTAGATCGACATTTGATTGCTGACATTATGGAAATACCTGTCAATGATGAAAGCATTCCAATTCATATTTTACATGACAGTCTCTCAGAATCTGAACGAAGAATGCTTACTAGAGATTTATGTAATTTGGATGTTCATTGGACTCATAAAGGTCATACACTTCCCTCAAGGTATTTGTTACCCAGACACAGAGTACTTCATAAGATATTCATCTCAAATCTTTATCCACGTTCTGGTAATAAAACCGAACTCACTGCTTTCATGGTTCGTGTTTTGCATTCTGTAGTCTCTGGTGCAAAAATATGTTTGCCTTCTTTAATTTGTCATTCCATTATTCTATCTCGTCACCATCCTGGACATAGTGATATACCCTTTGGTTATTTATTGACTATGCTGGCAAATCATATGCTCATAGCTATGCCTACTAGAGAAAAACCCATCCATCATCTCCCTTTTAATAATTCCAATCTTAACAAGATGACTTTAGAATTGGCTGATGGCCAAGTGGATGCTGGTAGCAGTGGTGCTGATGCAGGAAATGCATAAGCTAGTGATCTTCCTGAAGACGTGAATATGGATGATTTATTTGAAGAACTTGAATTGGACTCGGCTGATGATCCTGATTTTCAGCCTTCTGATTTTGATGAGAGATTGAATTCTCTTCAAGAGCAGGTGGCTCAAATTCGTGTTACTCAAGACACACAATTTTCTTATTTACGTAAATATATGAGGCGGGTTGCTAAGGGCTTACATAAAATTGATCCATCTAATCCTGCACCCTCTTCTGGTTCTGACTGAATTTTTTTTTTTGGGTTTGTAATATTTTTCTTTACTGAACTTTTCATACATCTCAAAACCTTACTGACTTTTTTAATTATGCACAATGTTCTCTTGAATCAACTCCTATTTTTTTGATGCTCTTCTTCCTTTGTCATTTTATGTCAAAAAGGGGGAGAAGTTTTGGAGGTTTGATTTATTTGAAATATGCTCTTATTACTCAAGCTATTACTCAGGGGGAGTTGAGTTAAACTTCTTAGGGGTAGTTATGAGTTAATGATGCTAGTTATTAATGATGCTAGCTGTGCATGCTTCTCTATCGAACATGTTGTGTTTGTACTTCTCTTATGTCTTTTGGAAGTATTATTACTTGGGTGTTTTGTCACAAATTTGACAAAGGGGGAGATTGTAAGTGTTATGGTCTCATACGGGAGATTGTAAGGGTTATGGTCCCATACTCCTTTGGTTGTCAAATTTTGATGTGTCAAAACATCTATCTGTGTCCTGTGCTTGTATGATGATCTATATGAATTCAAGACACTGCATAAATACTTCAAGAAGCTACAAGTTGAACTTTTCAAGAAGCTACATATTGAAGTTCAAGAAGCTACAAGTTGAAGTTCAAGAAGCTGAAGTTCAAGAAGCTACAATGTTGATGTTCAAGTCTTAAAGAACAACTCATGACTTCAAGACTGATAAGCAATGCATGAAGTAGTTGTTATGCTGATGAAGATCTCAAGTTTGAAGCTACAACAATATAAAGATCTCAAGCTTGAAGCTACAACAAGTTCAATATCTCAAGCCTGATATGGTTCAAACAATCTACATTCATTGAATGGTTGAAGTTCAATGTCCATACGACATGATTCAGGTTTGAATGACCTTAGGTTGACCCTTTAAGTAGGTCATTTTGGATACATAAATCAAATATTTATTTTACATAAGTTTGGTCTATTCTACGACCAGTCCTAGCTCTTGTTCGACCAGTCCTGGCATTGGTTCGACTAGTCCAAGAAATTCCTCGACCAGTCCTAAGTAGTTGAAATTTTTTTAGAATTTTTGGTACGCCCACGACCAGTCCTGGAGGTCCTTCGACCGGTCGTAGGTGTGGCTTCGACTCGTCCACGACCAGTCATGGTGCTACGACTTAAAGTCCAGCAACGACATCTATGGTCCTACGACCAGTCGTAGGGATCTTCGACCAGTCGTAGGTGACCCACAACCAGTCGTAGGATACTCACGACCAGTCGTGGAACGACTTTCAGAGATCGCGCTCAATTTTTCAAAAATCTGTTTGAGCTACGACCAGTCGAAGGTTTCTAAGACCAGTCGTAGGAACGATTTTTGCTTCTATAAATTGAACACGAAATTCAGAGTTTTCACACTTCAACTTTATTCAATTCAAGAATTTTCAAGTGATCACTCTGAGATAAGTCTGTGTTTATTTTAAGCTACATTGTGCTTATTTAATATTCCTTTTTGCTAGCTTATTTAATTTGATTTTGTTTCTATATTCCAATCTTATTTGAAAAGAGGAATTATCTTATTCCTTCTTCTTGGAATCAAAATCAAATATAGCTACGCCCAACGAGTTAAATCTAAAATCAATTAGAATTTAGAACCTTATGAATGTGAGTATTGGAAATTGAACTTTGACATTCAATCATCTACTCCGATTGGTTCTACCGGGCTGCTAAGAAAAGGAGAAATTCAGGTATTTTACAATTCTGTAAAATTTATTTACTTTGGTTTTGTTTGAGGTTAAGCAGAAAAATCTCATTGTCTTGGTTTTGTTTGAGGTTGAGCAGAAAAATCTCATTGTATTGGTTGTCTGAGGAAAACCAGAAAACTCAGAAAAGAGGGGTTTTTGAATTGTGTAAGCCCAAGTGAAAAAGACACAATTGTAAAGGTTTTTGGTGAACTGTGAAAACCGATTTGATAGTGAACGCTAATATCCCCCTGTGTGAGGATATTAGAGTGGAAGTAACTAGTCAGTGTGGTACGTTGGAAAACAGTTGGTGTACACACAGTGAACCACTATAACTCTTTGCCTTGTGGATTGAATGCTTGCTTAATTTTCATATCTTTTATCATTCGATTGTGTGGAATGTACAAGTGGATGTGAATGTTGTAACTATTTACATTTCAAGCAAGTGTGGGGATTGTTGTAATAATTTAGATCTATATTTCTGCATTTAATTTCAATTCATTGCTATTTCATTTACTTATATTAAAATTGAGTCCTTGATCCAAAAGAGGTTCTAGAAATAAGGTTGTCCTACCATAAGCCCTTGTTTATTATGGTGTAAGGTTGTCTCGAATCTGAATTTGTATCAATCTCTCAATACTTATTAATCAAGGTGATTTAAATTTAGCATTGTGAATTGATTCATAATTGCAAGGCTATTGGTTTAATTTATTTCCGCTAATTTTATTTTAAATTTGGCATAGTCCTATTCACCCCCCCTCTAGGACATATAGCTTGGCCTTTTCAGGATATATCTGCCAATATTGTCGATATTTTAAACATTGACTATAACCACATGATTGTAATATGCTTATGTCTGTAGATTGATTGGGAGTAGTGTGTGATGAAGATGTGGGTCCCAAAAACCTAATTTACGAGTATGATCTTTAATAGGATTGTAAGGGTCATTTTTAGTTGGAGTGTGTGTGTGTGTGTGTGTGTGTAATTCGATAAGATTTACGATAAGATTTGTAATTCGATACAATTCAACCCCTACTACGATTTGCGATACGCTAACGATTTTGACAACATTGGTCACATGACTCACATCACTTGCATTTGACTGTAATGATGATTTTGCTGCATTGTTTGTTTCCACAAATCATGCTTAAAATGGTGGTTCTATAGTGTGAAAATGTAAGGATTATATATAACATTACCTCCATCCTTTGCAAGTGTAATTGACTCTCGATATACGAGCCATAATCTATGTTTAAACAAACACTCGGAAATGGTAATGATGGCTCCTTTGCATTTCATATGAAATTGGAAAATCAAACACGCATTGGAGAGAAAACATTCTAATTGAAGAGGGAGAGTTTGAACAAAAATCGCTTTTTCTAGTTTGTCCCACGGATATTTCACTTTGCCTCGCTGTTTTCTAGTTTGCCCCGCAGATATTTCACTTTGCCTCGCTGTTTTTCTAGTTTGCCCCACAGATATTTCACTTTGCCTCGCTGTTTTTCTAGTTCGCCCCGCCGATATTTCACTGTGCCTCGCTGTTTCTCTAGTTTGCCCCGCCGGTATTTCACTTTGCCTCGCTGTTTTTCTAGCTTGCCCCGCTGATATTTCACTTTGCCTCGCTGTTTCTCTAGTTTGCCCTGCAGATATTTCACTTTGCCTCACTGTTTTTCTAGTTTGCCCCGCTGTTATCTCACTTTGCCTCGCTGTTTTTTAAGTTTGCCCCGCTGATATTCTAGTTTGCCCCGCCGTTTTTCTAGGTAGCCCCGCTGATATTTCAGTTTGCCTCGCTATTTTTCTAGTTTGCCCTGCTGGTCTTCTACCATTGTACTTAGTAAACTCCGCTGGGCCCACATTGAATGTATGTAGTTTATCCACCCCGTCCATCCATTTTTCCAACTTATTTTTGCGGTTTAGCCCAAAATTGAAGCATATCAAAAGATCAATTGGATCATACCATGGGAAACAGCGGGGCATAATGATTTTCACCGTTGAAACCATAGTGGGATACAAGATATATTTTTCTTATAAAATGTTTTTAAATCTATCGGTGCAGGCAATGAAGAAGATGCCGTTATCTCCAAGCCATCATGTAGGTGTACACTGACATGGTGGTTTGACAAGGTGAAATTTGGAGTGGAGAAGCACGATAGTCGCCTAAATCTGCATTCAGGCAATCCCCTTCGCGTTTTTGTTACATGTTACATCTTTTAGTTTTGTAGCGGCCATATTTCACTACTTTTAGTAAGATACAAAGGTGATTCAGTATTTGAGATAAAGGGGAGACAATTGCAGTTTTCCGAGATGGATTTCGCCCTCGTTACCGGTCTTAAGACTGGAGATCTTACTATACCCAAGAATCGTTGCACTACGAGTACACTAAGAGACAAATACTTCAAAGAACATCCAATATTTAAGAAGCACCTAATGGGTAGTGTTTGAGAGATTAGTTGACACCAATAAGCATGATGACGTTGTGAAGGTTGCCCTACTTCTAGTTGTGGAGTGCTTTCTTAGGGGAACCGAACCGAAAACCAGGTGCAACATGGATTATATTCACCTGGTGGACTCGTTAGATGATTTCTATATGTATCCTTGGGGTAGTTTGGGATACATTACAATGTTGCAAGGAATCGAATCTGCCGTTGCCGCATCAAGTTCCCCTCGATATACTGTATGTGGTTGCATCCTTCCTCTACAAGTAAGAACACCTTTTATTTTCAATATGTTTTCCCTCTATAGTCATCTTTGAATTTATGTTATTGAAATTTCATTCTAATAGGTATGGGCAGTGGAGATATTACCGGCCCTACAAGAGTGTGTTGTTTCGTATATTCCCATCAAATTCCATGCTTCATTCAATATCGAGGCTGGAAGTGTTTGAGGTACAAAAGAATACATGTTATTGTTCGGAGTAAAGCTGTAAGTTTATATATGTCCATCATTTACTTTGCTTAACTTGACAACCTTATCAATTTTTATCATAATATTACTCCTTGTTCTTTTGCAGACATCGGTAGTGATGAAATTAGAACCAACGCTACGAGAATGGGAAACGGATGTCGTTCGCTCGGTGCGTGACAATTTCTAGGTGAGATGTTATGAAAAATGCACTATATTTTTTCATAGCGGCTAAAGTTATCCTTACATTTTGTAGATCACTCAAACACAAGAATATGATGAGGAGGATGGCGAATCAGAAGATAGCGATGAGAATGGCGTGGAGGGAGAGGGACCGAGGGAGGGTATACCAATGGGGGGTGTTATGAAGAATGTTGTTTTTATGGAGGAATTTCGGATTGAGAGGGAGGAGTTGAAGAAGGAGAGGGATGAATTGAAGAAGGAGAGGGACGAATTGAGAAAAGAGAGGGAAGGGGTGAGACGGAAAGAAGCAATGATTAATGAGAAGGAAAATATGTTACTGAAAGAGAAAGAACAATTGAGGATGGAGAAGGATTTATTTTTTGAAGAGAGGAAAAAGTTAGCATATTAAAATGAAGGAGTTTAATAAGAAAAAGGAAGGTAGTCGTACACAGACGGGATGTTGTGTGATGGAAGAGGAGGGTGAGGAGTTGAGGAAGAGAGGGGAAGTAAATGATGGCCCACATACAAAACCCAGACACGGGGATCTGGATGGGCAATCGTATAGTAATGCCAAAGTCAATATATTGTATGCATCCACTTCTCATCCCGTTTATAAAAGGAGAACCAAAAGGATACCGAAGCCGTCATATTACAAGATATCTCCGTACTTGTCTCTGTCTGCAATCGATACAACCCCTGGGCCGGTTCCCGAAACGGAGCAAGTAACAGCTTTTGCAACTTCTCCGATACCATTTCCTCTACAGATGGATCCTTTCAGGATACTATCCACACAGGAGGTGAAAGAGGCAGAGGACTGGTACGAAGCAAACAAGGCCAAGGCAGAGGGGAAATGGTTTAGTACGATATGGCTGAAAGATGCGTGGGTTGATAGTGAGGTTCGCATTACTAATTTATTCTCTATATGTATTGATTGACATATAATTATGTGTTATATTAATCTATGATTAACATTCTACTGGCCACAATCATTAGGCTATCGACACATACATTGAGTTCCTTACGAGAAGGCATAACGATCTTTCAAAAGCATATCCTCAGGATTACAAATTTTGTCCTACGTTTTTTACTGAGAATCGTTTATTGCGTTAATCTGTAATCTCATTGAAAATTTAATTTTCTTACGTGTATTGAACTTTCATCATGTTTGTAACAGCAATGCCTTGAGGGTTGTTTGCCCGTCATGAAAGCATACCAGGCCTCCTCCTCGGCCTCGAATCCAGAGCTATTAGGTCATATGGGTACGGCCTATGCAATTGCCAAGCAGCGTGATCAACCATACGCCAAGCCAATTTGGTGTTATGAACGGGTAATGCATTTGTCATAGAGCATCATCCTTTACTGATATGTCTTCTATCGTGTTTGACTAATATATTATTTTGTGAATCATGAACAGGTCTATGCGCCCATAAATCACGAAAATACACATTGATTTCTACTAGTCATCTACCTTAGAGCAAGAGAAGTTGTTATTGTCGATAGCTTGTGCACAAATTTATTGCCAAAGTACAAGCAAAAGATGAAGAAGATCACTGATGCACTCCCCATTCTCTTTCATGCCACTGGAGACAGCACGGCGTTTGAAGGGCAGAAGTGGACCGTCATAGTCGATGAATGCTGTAGAAGCAGGACAATGGTTATGACTGTGGTATATTCGTAATGAAATACATCGATATTTTGTGTAGCGGTCTCACCTTGGCGGGAATAGACATGCAAAATTCACCGCCGATTGGAGGAAGTCAAGTAGCATATGATTGTTTGTCTCTAGTTGGTAGATGACATTTGTCCAGTGCCCCCCCCTTGAATTTGAAAAGATGTTGTATACATTGTATTATATACATCGTTGAATATACATTGTAAGTTATGATACAAAGGAAACTTTGTAAGTTATGATGTATAGCATACTTTGATAATTTTGGTGGATAATATACTTATGAATCACCCAGAATTATCACACTTCTTGCACCCAATTCCATCAATAATTCCAGGCCGATTATCATGGTTTCATACTTGGTCTGATTATTAGTACACTCGAACTCTAATTTGAATGCAAATTCCAAACAATTTTCATTCGTTGCAATTAAAATAATTCCGGCTCCTAATGCTTTGTAAGTATTTGATTCGTCGATGATCTACTTCCATGGGGTCAACTATATGCAATACAAATCGAAAACACCTGGAGAATTTTGATCTTCTAAGTCAGACGGATGGTCGGCCAAGAAATATACTGTGGCCTGGCCTTTACAGCTTTTTGAGGGACATAACAAAGATCGAGTTCGAATAAAGCTAACACTCATTTGCCAATTTGGCCATTTAATATATGCTGATTCAACACGTATTTTAGTAAATTAGTCATTGTTATACACGAGTTAAAGCTAGCTCGAAAAGCTCACTCGACTCGGCTCGATCTATCTTAGCTTCAACTACGAATAGAAGCAAGCCAAACTACTGTTGTTCGAACTCGTTTTGAAAATGAGTTGTGTTCGATCATAGTGAATCTTGACTCGACTCGTTTTGAAAATGTTCATTTCGGGGAATACTGGGGATGGCTAACATAGAGGAAGTGTACTGACATGGGTGTGTACAACAAACAAATCCAAGAAAATAAAAAAGATAAAAAAAAAAAATATTATAGCAAGTAGCAATCCTCGATATAATCGACATATCAACGATCTAATCGACAACATTCATCGATATATCGACATAATGTAGATTCCATCGACATATCACAATATCAGATGTACCGTCGATTTAACCTTCAAATCGTCGATATATCGATGCTAGTTATCAATTATATCTACATATCATCGATTGTATCGACATAAGTTGTCGATAAATCGAAAACATGTCGATAATATCGAATTTGGTCGCCATTTTTCCAGCAAGTACTCTAGGGAATTTGGTTTTTCATCGATATATCAACACAACGTCGATATATCGACGAGATATGGAAATCGATATATCGAAAACGTGTCGATAATATCGAATTCGGTCGCCATTTGTCCAGCAAGTACTCCAGGAAATTTTGTTTTTCATCGATATATCGACACAACGTCGTTATAGCGACGAGATATGGAAATCGATATATCGAAAACTTGTCGATAATATCGAATTCGGTCGCCATTTGTCCAGCAAGTAATCACCCGAATTTACGTACTTCATCGATATATCGACACGATGTCGATATATCGATAGTAGAGTATATCGATATATCGAAAACATGGCGATAATATCGAATTTGGTTTGGAATTGTCTAGCAAGAGTTGGTTTAAATTTCTATTTTATCGATATATCACTAATATCTCGATATATCGATAGTGTAACTTATCGATATATCGATCTATTGTCGATAGAATGTCGAAAAATGTGTAGTCGATGGGATCGACATATCGTCGATATAATCTACGTAAGTTATTGATGTAATCTGCATATGATCGATGTAATCGTTCTAAGTGATCGAGTAGATCGTCAATTTGACGATAATATCCAATGTTGATGACAAGATTTGAACGATGTATCGACATATTATCGATATATCGATGGATACTTTTCGATATATCGACGTTATGTCGATAAAATCGAATTAGGACTGTAAGTCTCCAGAAGCGAAACATTATAAAAAGGATCCTGACGATATATCGATATGTTGTCGATATATCGATTGTGAATTGTCGATATATCGATGTATTGCGGTTTTCAAAAAAAAAATGCAATAACTGCTTTCACCAACCGGCAGTTATTACACCAAACGGACGTTTATTTGCACTCCTTCTTCTCTAAGCTTCCCACAACTTCATCTCCAGCGGATTTCTCCCGCCAAGTTACACTTAATCTTTGGGCGATTTCTCCTAATACGATCTCAGTAAGTCTGTGTTCTTTGTATCCGGTCATATTCCTCTCTATTTATCTTCCTCTTCTCCATCATCCTTTTATTTCCTATTTTAATGTGTACGCACAATGATGGAGTGTGGTCCAACACACTATTTTCTTCTTCTTCTTCTTCCTTCTTCATTTTTATTTGTTTTCTTCATGCACATGAAATTTTATTTTTTTTAAATGTATATAGAGTGTCGGCGAAAACTTGGAAGAAAAACATGCACAAAACACCTTGGTGTGGGTCAATCATCAATAGTGGATAACCTTTGATGTGGGTCATCCATCATGTGGGGCCCACCTTGGAAGTGGGTTGACCATTGGGCCCTCTTTGGATGTGGCCATTAATCATTAAGAGTCAACCTTTGATGTGGACCATTGGGTCTACCCGATGTGGGGCCCACCTTTGGTGGGATAGTCCATTGTGTGGGCCCTACTATTGATGTTGACAAGTCCATCATGGGAGGCCGCCTTGATACGGACTGTCAGTGGAGAGATGAGAAAGAGAGTGTGCATGAGTTCCAAAATAGCAGGTTGCAAAGCAAAATTTGTATTCTTGTTTAATAAAATTATTATGTGGGCCCTACTATTGGTGTTGTCGATCACTCCCCTCTCTCCACTTCTTGTCTTTGAATGTGAAAGTGGTGTCGCATTAAAATTTATTTTCACTCTTGACTAACTAAAATTATTTTAAAATTATAATTCAACACTTTTAGTTTTGAGCTTGCTTTTGATTAATCTAAAGGCACCTATGTCATTTTTTACAAAGGCAGGCACCAAACTAACTTATATTTGTTAAATTTTTTATTATTATTATTTTTTAAAGGTTACATATAACAGTGTATCCCACTATGGTCAAGTGACATCCTTATCATGCCAAAGGAGGAATGATGGATCCTTTATCTTCCAATCGGGTGTGCCGACTGGACTGCACATCTTGGTTATCATATGGCCTGGTTCCAACTTGACCTTTTCACTATCCCGTTTAAGAGAAAAATCTAGAATATTTTTTAATTGACCTTTTCACTATCCCGTTTAAGAGCATTTGTGGAATAGGGGTGGCAAAGGATCATGTCAATGGCGTTGGCTTTAGTCTCCTAAGGGCCTGTTTGGATTCACCCTTTGAAGGGATGTTTGAGGCTTAAACACCGCCTTTTTTACAAACAGTCGTTGATGTTGTGCAATTGCATGCACTTTTTTAACACCCATTCTCATCTCCCGCTTGATAAAATTTTACTTTAAATGCTCACTCAGATTAGTGTTTTTTGCTGAGTTAAACCGTAAAAACAGGTACATTAGTTCACTATTCGATTACAAATCATGATTAGGACAGGTATATATCGACATAATTTCGAGTTCTCTTATCATTTTTTTTTGAAACAGATAATATCATCACTACAGATAATGGCAAAGGATAAAGGGAAAAAGCCTATACTTGGAGAGTCATCCAAGGGAGCTCGTCAAAAAATTCGATCCAGACGTAGACTGGAACAGTCAGAGGAACGGACCTCTCCAATCGAGTCGCTAGGCTAGGCGAGCTCGTACTTAGACGAGTGCTCCAATTCCAGGACCCCATCCACTAATCCAACCGAACAAGTTATCCAAAGAGGTTCCTCCTCCTCCTGCGAACTCGTACGAAAAATTCCGTGTTCGAAAAATTGTATACGAAAAAAAAAAATCGACCGAGCGTCCATCCAATGTTTGGAATTATTGAGATTTTGGAAAATGTTGGGTGGAGTAAGATCTTAGATTTTGGAGGGACGGTTCGAAATGAGCAAGTTCTCATATTTCTATCATATTGTCACTCTCCCAGTGTGCACCCTCCTTCCTTTCGGGTGACCATTGGAGAGAACTCCGTCACCATTGATCGGGGTAGTTGCACATCTTTTGGGGATTTGTCACATCTCGAGGATTAACTGATCACGACATCGATGACCCAACTGTACGTTGTTAGCAATGACGAAGTTTTTTTGTAACGGTCAGGATGTTCCGTGGAATAAGGGTAATGCACTGAGATCATCGCACATGGAATTCAAGTATAAGGTGCTACACAATATCTTTTGCTTAAATGTTTATCCGAGGGAGTCGAACAAAGTCGATATTACTTCGTATATGTTAGACATTCTATACAAGATCTGTCATGGTATTCCTCTCTGTCTGCCCACAATCATTACTCAAATGATCGCCGACAACATAGCGACCACGAGAAGGGATGCCATTCCATTCCCACACCTTCTATGTTTACTCTCCCATCATGTAGGGCTGATGCCCACCACCGATGCACCTGCACGGACCGTGAGAATGTTTACATAAAACAACATCAAGCGCATGAAAGTGGGGAAGAAAGGGGCATCGGCATCAGTGAGGCGCAGTGAAGTTTTGATGGGAGAGACAGAAGAAGAGGCAGCGGAGACAGAGGCTGCAGAGACGGACGCGGCTGAGACAGAGGCAGCCGACACCGAATATCCCACGGAGGGAGAGCAACGTGAGGAGCAGGACAACCATATGGTCGTACCAGTCGAAGGATGCCGTACCGCAACCGCCGGGCATATATTGTTAGGCACATGGATGAGCAGGATAGACGAATGTCACGATTGGAGCGGTTTTCTGAGGCCATCCAGAATAATATCAATCGGGTCGAGCGTAAAATTGATAACCTTATTGCCACAATCACCTGCCGCGTGATGATGTTGCTCCACCGGTGGCGGTCCGTCCATAGACTAGATTTACACAGAATGATGGCTTGTGTATCGTATCTTTTTGGTAAGCAAGCCTATAAAAATTCATATTCTCAAACTGTTTCTTTAAATCATGGGGTGAATTTTACTTTGACTGATGAAGGGATGTTGATTTTAGTGCCCAAACTTGGGGATCTTATTTTGATTACTATATATGGTGTTAACGTGAAATTTATTTATGCACTTCATGTTATGTTGCATGTTCTCAATTTTATTTACATATCTGATGTTGATGGATTTCAATGGTGTGCATATGTTCCTTCCTGACAACTTTAATACATCGACATTAGCAAATGATTTCAGATAATGTTTACAAAGTACACTAAAAGAAAAGGCGATTTCCCAATTGCTACTCAATGTGAAATTGTGAAGTTGGATTCGTTCACTCAAACTTTGAAATGAACTACGTAATTTTATTTTTTGGAGTCCCAAAGTGTTTGCCAGTGATCAAATCTGCCTTTATAGGTTACAGTGCCTGCATCTTCGCATACGGACAGATAGGCACCGGAAAACATTAGGAAAGGTATGATTGCCCATTGATGAGAACTAAAGGGTATATTTGAACTTTCAATTAAGTTCATGCAATCGGTTTGTGGAATCCTTCTAGAAAGTTGTAAAACTAAAGGTTGTATTATTGTGACTTCTGATCTAGTTGCACGCGGTGTTGATTATCCAGATGTCACCCTTATTATGCACGTAATATCGAATATGGATAATTTCTTTTTACAATATAAGGAGGCATTTTAGAATGCATATATAGATAGGGCTGACAGTTGGTGCATTTTTACGCGATATGCTATACATGAAGATCAACTAGGAGCAATATATAACTTTCAATAGTATGTATCATACAAAGTACAAAAATTACATCAATCACATGATATGCTATACACACGGGATATCGGATACTTGCACGACCGTCGATTATGCCTGGTTTGTTTGCATCGCCCACACTTTACTGTTTTCGATTCTTCTCCACGCGATGGAATTCTAAGCTTTTTGGGTCTCCCAGCTGACCTCCTCTGTCTTGGGGGTTTAATTTGCGCACATTACTCCTTCATCCCCGCTGACATTTTCCACTCGCTATTGTCGCGTACTGGATACACCGATTCGCTATACACGGCCAGGTAATTATGCGCCGTGTAGAATGGGGAGCAGTATGAGTAGTGATCCAAATTATAGTTTATGCATATAGATAGGACATGCATGCAAGGGTACCCCTTCACGCCAAACTCACGACATGTACATGAAAACTCACTGAGCTTCACCGTATCATTATAATCTCCAACGACATAGTACTCATCTCGAGAACTAGCATGGCAACGAACTTCTCGCGCCTTCTGCACGATATCCTTTAACTGTTTCTCCGCCCATGGTGTCAATGGACCGACAATTGACACCGCGAACTCGTCTCTTGTAAAATAATTCTGTATCTTCAATATTATGCCTCTATCAATTTCAGTAACGGGTATTCGCGTGCTTCTTTGAAAATGGCATTAACGCATTCGAAATGTTCGTCGTGACCAAGTTGAATCTTCTTCCCGGAAAGTGCAAAGATGCCCATCTCTCGTACCGATTTTTGTCACCATGCATGTACCGGGGATTGGCCATTTCGATATCATGCATTAGTTTTTCAAATTGCCCTCCGCAAGTCTTCACACCATCCAGTAATACATCTCCAACGACTTGTCCTTAAAAGTGTCCACCAAGTTTCTGTAGATATGGTACGCACAATACCCATGAATTGCATGCGGGAAGACTTGAGGAACCTTTATCATTAGACCTTTATGTCGGTCCGATATAATGACAAGACCCTCCACAGACCCTAACACATTGTTAAGGTGGGTAAGGAACCAATTCCAACTCTCATCGTTTGTTCTCTCGATTTCCCGATGCCAAACGCAAGTGGAAATATATGATTGTCCCCATCTAAGGCCGTGGCGATGAATAGCACACCCTTATATTTGCCCTTTAAGTGTGTCCCATCAATAGCCAATACCCTCTGCAATGATTTCTGGAAACTTCGAATGCATTGGCCGAGAGCTAGAAAACATCTCTCGAACCTCCAAGTCTGTTGGTTTATAGAAACTATAGCCATCTTGCCCCTGGGTTGGCCCTCCTCAACTCATGCAAATACAAAGGGAATTGATTGTAGGAGTCTTCGTAAGACCCCATCACGTGATTAATTGCAAGCTCCCTAGCTTTCCATCCCTTCCAATAACTAATACGAATATTATATTTCTCTTGCATGGCGAAGATAATGTCACATGGCCTCAACCTTAGGCGTTTTCAATGCGGCTAATAACCAGATCACACACTAGCTTACTGTTGGCTTGCCGGTGATCGCTCTTCATCCATGTCATGCCACACGAGTGTTTCGATGTATAAGTCCGTATTTTAAATATACTCATATCATTCACCCGAGATGCATGAACCCTCCATTAACATGCATCTTCGAAGCACACCACGGTAAATCTTTCAATTTGAGTAGAGTACTTTATACCGAAAATTATTCGAATTGCAAATTGACTCAAAACATACCTTGCACCGACTCTTGTCCTTAAACGTTTGCCCTTCAACTATATCAGTTGGTTCACATTCCAGATCAGTATATTCCAAGATTTTTGCATTGGTGAGCGCATCATCATCAAATGGCGCGAGAACTTGACGAGTCATGAGGTTTGATGTTTCAGGGAGCTCTCGAGACGGAATGTCGCTTACACGCACAGATGGGATGGTGGATGATGATGGCAGATCTATTATGGATGCTAACGGCGGTGTCTTGTATTCATAATTACTGTGAATGTCAACTGCACCACTGACTTGTCTAGTCACGAAGTTTACTATTTTTGGCGGCTCTTCTAATTGATCATTGCTTGCTACCACTTGTATTGGAGAAGGAATGTGTTTGAATTCCACGCCATAATCCTCAGCCACATTGTCCACATATGTTGTGGTGTTGATGTGTTGGATTGTTTCGATGACTAATGGGATAAATTTTTCCGAATGCTCGAATTGGTAAGTCAAGAACTCTTTGACGTCATCGTCGTCTTCGATTTCTATTGGAGGCATTGATTTGTTGGTGCAAGGATTCAATACTTTCATCCTAATATCACAATCTTCTGGTATGCTCTTAATAATCTTGTAAATTCTAGATCGAAGCTCCTCGTACGTAGTCTCGAGACGTAGTGTCATTTGTTTTGATGTTCCACCCGTGTACGAGTATCGCTTATTTTCAAATTCTAACTCCCCGCCAAAAGAGCACATGATTCTTGCAGCCATTATCTGAAAACCAATACAAATGATTTCAGTCAGCAAAATGAGAAGAAAACCCTTCGTACTTCTGTTATTCGTTGGAAGAGAGGGCAGGGGAAGCACCTGCTCGTTTTTTTCCATCAAGGGGAGTGAAAGCTACGCTGACAATGTGAAGACAGTGAGTTGAGCAAAAAGAAGGGGTATTTTCCTCTAGAAATTCAAAGTCCGCATGTGGAGCTCTAAGTTGCAAAAGAAGGTTCGTCTTCATTCACACCTACATGATGGCTTGGAGATAACGGCATCTTCTTCATTGCCTGCACCGATGGATTTAAAAACATTTTATAAGAAAAATATATCTTGTATCCCACTATGGTTTCAACGGTGAAAATCATTATGCCCCGCTGTTTCCCATGGTATGATCCAATTGATCTTTTGATATGCTTCAATTTCGGGGCTAAACCGCAAAAATAAGTTGGAAAAACGGATGGACGAGGTGGATAAACTACATACATTCAATGTGGGCCCAACGGAGTTTACTTAGTACAATAGTAGAAGACCAGCGGGGCAAACTAGAAAAAACAGCGAGGCAAACTGAAATATCAGCGGGGCTACCTAGAAAAACGGCGGGGCAAACTAGAATATCAGCGGGGCAAACTTAAAAAACAGCGAGGCAAAGTGAGATAACAGCGGGGCAAACTAGAAAAACAGCGAGGCAAAGTGAAATATCTGCGGGGCAAACTAGAGAAACAGCGAGGCAAAGTGAAATATCAGCGGGGCAAACTAGAAAAACAGCGAGGTAAAGTGAAATACCATGGGGCAAACTAGAGAAACAAATGAGGCATAGTGAAATATCGGTGGGGCGAACTAGAAAACAATGAGGCAAAGTGAAATATCTGCATGTGGGCAAACTAGAAAAAATGAGGCAAAGTGAAATATCTGCGGGGCAAACTAGAAAAAGCGATTTTTGTTCAAACTCTCCCTCTTCAATTAGAATGTTTTCTCTCCAATGCGTGTTTGATTTTCCAATTTCATATGAAATGCAAAGGAGCCATCATTACCATTTCCGAGTGTTTGTTTAAACATAGATTATGGCTCGTATATCGAGAGTCAATTACACTTGCAAAGGATGGAGGTAATGTTATATATAATCCTTACATTTTCACACTATAAAACCACCATTTTAAGCATGATTTGTGGAAACAAACAATGCAGCAAAATCATCATTACAGTCAAATGCAAGTGATGTGAGTCATGTGACCAATGTTGTCAAAATCGTTAGCGTATCGCAAATCGTAGTAGGGGTTGAATTGTATCGAATTACAAATCTTATCGTAAATCTTATCGAATTACACACACACACACACACACACACACACTCCAACTAAAATGACCCTTACAATCCTATTAAAGATCATACTCGTAAATTAGGTTTTTGGGACCCACATCTTCATCACACACTACTCCCAATCAATCTACAGACATAAGCATATTACAAGCATGTGGTTATAGTCAATGTTTAAAATATCGACAATATTGGCAGATATATCCCACGATATATCTTGTAAGGGTCCAGTGCGATACAAAACAGACAAGTAGTGCAATATATCCCACATGTTCGATTCGGTGAGCATTTCGAATTTCGATCCGTTTATTTTCTGTAAATCGTGTTAAGTTAGTGTTCCATTGTTACAGACATGGATGATTTTCTTGCGTTGAGAATGATTCTCTGTGGATAACAAAGAAAAATATATCTTGTATCCCACTATGGTTTCAACGGTGAAAATCATTATGCCCCGCTGTTTCCCATGGTATGATCCAATTGATCTTTTGATATGCTTCAATTTCGGGCTAAACTGCAAAAATAAGTTGGAAAAATGGATGGACGGAGTGGATATACTATATACATTCAATGTGGGCCCAGCGGAGTTTACTTAGTACAATGGTAGACGACCAGCGGGGCAAACTAGAAAAACAGCGAGACAAACTGAAATATCAGCGGGGCTACCTAGAAAAACGGTGGGGCAAACTAGAATATCAGCGGGGCAAACTTAAAAACCAGCGAGGCAAAGTGAGATATCGGGGCAAACTAGAAAACAATGAGGCAAAGTGAAATACCAAGCGGGCAAACTAGAGAAACAACGAGGCACAAGTGAAATATCGGCGGGCGAACTAGAAAAACAGCGAGGCAAAGTGAAATATCTACCGGGTAAACTAGAAAAAAAGTGAGGCAAAGTGAAATATCTGTGGGGCAAACTAGAAAACAGCGAGGCAAAGTGAAATATCTGCGAGGCAAACTAGAAAAAGCGATTTTTGTTCAAACTCTCCCTCTTCAATTAGAATATTTTCTCCCCAATGCGTGTTTGATTTTTCAATTTCATATGAAATGCAAAGGAGCCATCATTACCATTTCCGAGTGTTTGTTTAAACATAAACTATGGCTCGTATATCGAGAGTCAATTACACTTGCAAAGGATGGAGGTGATGTTATATATAATCCTTACATTTTCACGCTATAAAACCACCATTTTAGGCATCATTACAGTCAAATGCAGATGTGAGTCATGTGACCAATGTTGTCAAGATCGATATCGTGTCGCAAATCGTAGTAGGGGTTGAATTGTATCGAATTACAAATCTTATCGTAAATCATATTTTTTACGATATCCCAAAATAGAAAACTAAAAATGACCCTTACAATCCTATTAAAGATCCTCATAGAACCTTTTTATATATATATATATATATATATATATATATATATATATATATATATACGCGCACACACACACTCCAACAAATCAAGCCCATTCATACATGGAATCTATGTCTGTTACATTGTTTTGAGACATGGATGATTTTCGGGGCCCACTATGGTTTCAATCTGGTGACAATCATTATGCCCATTGTTTCCCATGGTATGATCCAATTGATCTTTTGATGTGCTTCAATTTCGGGCTAAACCGCTACAATAAGTTGGGAAAACGGATGGAGAGCGGGGCAAACTAGAAAAACGGCGAGGCAACCGAAATATCGGGCAAACTAGAAAACTACGAGGCAAAGTGAAATATCAATGGGCAAACTACAAAAACAATGAGGTAGGAATAGTGCTTAAGATGGGGACATGTCTTGGGTGTCAAGAAATCCCAATTCATAATCGTTCTCTATTAGTTTATTAAGTAACATATGCTAGCACAAGTCTTTCTCAATATCATTCATTTTGGCACTTGATTTTTTCATGTCAATTAATTGGTGGACATGAACATGTTATTTCATTAGCAAGTAAATGAGTTCCTCACTATATATGTAAAATAATAGCGGGCCAAACATGAGATCAGCGGGGTAAACATGAAATCAACAGGGCAAACTTGAAAATCATTATGCCCACTGTTTCCAATGGTATGATCCACTTGATATTTTGGTATGCTTCAATTTGAGGCTCAACACCTTAATTTAGAAGGAAAAACAGATGGACGGCGTATATATACTACAGGAAACCGATTGACTACTCCTCTACCACCAGCCAATGGCGGGTGTTGGTGCTCTCAGGCCCCATCATGATGTATGTGTTTCATCCATGCCGTCCATCTATTTTTATAGATCATTTTATGGTATTATACAAAAATGAGGTATTTCTGATCTCAATTGGACCACATTACAGAAGAAAGTTGTTTAATGAACATCGACCATTGAAAACTTTTTTGGGGCCATAAAAATGATCTGTAAAAATGGATGAACGGAAACCTCTTATTTTTTCCCCGTAGTGTGGTACATCCGAGATTTAGATCCCTCTTATTTTTAGGATAAACCTCTAAAATGATCTGTGAAAATGGATGAACGGAAACGATGAAACACATTGTGATTGGTGGGGCCCATTGGAGCAGCACCGACCACCATTGCCATGTGGTGGTGTGAGCCCAACTGAGTGGTGTATCATACCTGTGGTGCGTGATTTCTTCCCTGGACCGACCATTTTAAGAAGACGACAAAACGCTGATAAGGGGGGCCCACCAAAAGGAGCTTGGCGCTGGTCTGTCTCGTGGAAACGGAGTGAGAAAAGGGGGTGAAAGCAACGGCCGTGAAAGGGTAATGCCAGTGAAAGCGGCAGTGAAAGCGGAACGAGAAGGGAGGCTTTACCGTTTTGCAGTGGAAAGGAGGGGTATTTTCGTCCAAAAAAAGGGTCTCCGCACGTGGAGGTCTAACTTGCAAAATAAGGTTTGTCTTCTTTCATAAAACCGACTGGCTAAAAGGTGGGGTCCACTTCCCTAATTTTCTCTTACTTGGTTGAACGTGAACACTGTCTCACCTTAATTAAAGGGTGGTTCACCTGAGTTATAGATCGACCCCTATAATATGGCTGAATACACCTTAGGATTATTAGAATCGTTTTAACCATTGACGTTTAATTTTGAGGTGATCCAACCATTAAACTAACCAAAATCTACAATTAGAGCTAGAAATAAGTAAAATTGGGAGTATGGCCCACCCAAGCTTCGGGTTTCCCTCATCTCTGGCCAGGTGACCCAAATGGGCCCACAGAGAATCATGGATGGAGTAGATTTCTCAAAAAACATCCTATGGACCCTACATTATGTGGCATGTATGCATGTCCTATGTGCGTAAGAGGTGCACCAGACCTACTCACGTTTCCAAGATAAGGAAACTTCCTTCTTCACGTTTCCGCCTGCAACAGCCTGAGACACGCCGTTTCTGTCTGATTGATCAGCGGCCCATCATATGTGGGCACATGCATGATCCAAACCGTCCATCATGTCTAGAATTTTATTCTAACCAAAACCATTTCTTCCATATGCATTCATACAACCACATGTGCACACAAACACCGGTGCAAACAGGACCTAAAAACACTTGTTTCCATAAATGGAGGCTGTTCCCCACGCAAACATGCAAACACGCTGGCAATCCGCGTGCTCTACCTTCCCTACATCTCAGCCCTCCATTTCGACAGATCCTAGCCGTTCATTCCTTTGAAATTTCTACCCACGGTAAAGAGAAAACCACGTCCGGTTTTGGCTCCCACCCACCGAATTCGGAGATAGCTTTATCTGGATCAGATCCAGACCGTGTATGACCGATCCAACGGCTCCAGGGTGAGCTGGTGGTTGTTTTAAGGATGTTAGGGTTGAGAAAAAAGAGGCTTCTCATCCGTTTCCTACGAGTGCAACCAAAAACCGACCGCCATCTTCAAACCCGCGAACCCACCACCCACACGTCCATTAAGCTTCATTCTTCTATTCCTTCAAGCTTCCTGGGACATTTTAGAGTCCTCCAGAAGCATTGCCTTGGAGAAACATCAACCAAGTTTTGATCCGCCATTAATGGCGGATCGTCTTCCTCGGCCAAGCGCACCGAGTCTGTCCGAATGGACGTCACTGCTGGACGTTTCTAGTAGCAGCACTTTAGAAAGACAGGGGAGAAAAGAGAGAAAGAAAAGGAGGAACTGGGTGGTCGTGAGCACCACCGTTCGGCCAGGTAACACCTCCCCTCCCTCTTCTTGTTTCTTCTTCATTTTTTTAGGATGTCAGCTTGTTGCTGAGGCTAAATATGGCCTGAAGATGAGCTCTGTATTGAGGCCAATCAGGGCCGAGAAGGGCCTCCAAAATAGCCACAACAGAAGCTGTTTCTCGTCAGCCAAACACGTTGCAGGTGGGCTGCTTGTGGTCTACACCAAAACAATGGTGGGCCCTGCACAAATGCAAGTGGGCCTCACCTAAAACCAGCGAGCTACCCTAAGTTTTGGGCCCTCTACAAGTACAGGTGGGCTGCACCCTGCATCCACAGGTGGACCCCACCCTACCACGGTTGGTGGGCCATGTATGTGGCCCCACATTAATGTTGTGGCTCGTCCAGGCCGTCCATCAAGGGCCATCAGGCCCTGGACTTTTGTTTCAAAAGAATAAAATAAAATAAATTAATAATAAAATATATGTTAGTATATATGCATGCATGAAAATTATAAAGTATTATATTATACCTCTAATGCATTAAGCATGGTGTGTGAGGATTGCATTCAGGACCGTCCATTTCATTTCCCACCTCATTTTAGGCATTGACCCGAAAAATGAAGCCAACCCAACTCTCTGTTAGGCCACACCAGCGTAAAGACTAATTTAATAGGGGTAGATCATTAGGACCCTTTGTGATATTTCGGTGCGTCAAGACATATCCAAAATTGGATATTAGACCTTTCTTGAGCCCTAGAACCCAATCAACGGAGTAGATCCTCCTTAGGCAGGCCCCACCTATCAAAACAAAAAAAAATAATAATATAAGAAACATGCACGTAGACGTCATTTTACTTGAAAATTTGGCGTAAACCGTGGCCCCCACCTCAGGCACTACTATTATGTGTGTTGAACATCAACACCGTCCATTAGATGGGTCCCCTTTATATACGGGATGCCCCCAAAAACCAGCCATACACAGAGCTCAGGTGGCCCACACCATCTACAATCTTTTGAATACATGTTAAACCATATGAATGCACTTGTCGGGGTCCATCTGAGATTTGGATGCACCTGGAACTTGGTTTGACCCCTTAAACTAGCAGGACACACTTGATGGATGGGTTGGATTTGTGAACCATAATGTGGTGAGCCAAACAAATGATTATAAATACTTTAACGATATATTTTAGTATATATTACCGCGATTGAATCCAGTATTATCTATCATTATTATATATTAGTAATTTCTTTGGTACAATCGTTAATAGTAGATCATACCATTTCTAGCATTATAATGATTACTATTAATAAATTGGCTAACGATAATTATAACACTAATATTAATAATTACTTTTCAAAATAATATTGTAAATTATCATATGCCAACTATAATCCAAATCCCAAAAACTTATCCTAGACCTAAACTTGTGGATGAAAACCTAGTTCTACATCAAAACCCTAAAACTAAGGTAATCCAAACCTTAGGTCAAGACCTTGACCAAGAATATCGTATAAAGCTTGAATCTAACGGTGTAACTTTACAATTGATGGTAGGGTCTGACTCTAAGGAATCATGCATTCTCTAAACAACACTAGTAGGTGATCCTAAATATAAGGTGATGATTCTTCCCATTGAGCTTTCTATCTTCTCATTAGCTTAAGTTATAGTTCATAATTGATATCTCCCTTTATAATCACATGTGTTAGCTGACGGAAATTGAATTGTTATATTACATGCTTTATGATTATCTTGTATAATTGCTCATGCTTGTGGATTGCTTATGGAACTTAAACTGGTACATTTGTAGGAAACCCCCACCTATTAATGTACACCCATACTTGGGATGTAATTCGACTGATGAATTTCTATTAAACATCCTAAGATGGTAGTTTCATGGGCCGGGAATGGTGGTAATGGGACACTATGCCCTAGCCATCGGCCTACGCTGGGCCATGCGCTCCCCGTAGTGACCGTGAGCTTATTTAAATTGACTGGTTACAATTGGACTAATAATGGGTTGGCTAATCATGCATGCATAGCACGGACCAGCATCTATTGCTGTTATACGTGACATACGGATTCGCCTGACTGGATGTTTTGCCCGGGGCACAAACCACCATCTATTGTCATCGTACATATTTGCCTGTCTGGATGTTTTACCCGAGGCACAGACCGTCTGGATGTTTTTCCGGTCGACGATAACATACTGTATTCGCTTGTCCGGATGTTTTACCCGAGGCACCTACCACCATCTCGTTGTTATCGTACATATCCGTCTGCCTCGGATGTTTTACCCGAGGCACGACCGTCTGGATGTTTTTCCCGGGTCGACGTATTAACATACAGATTCGCCTGTCTGGATGTTTTACCCGAGGCACCTACCACCATCTGTTGTTATTGTACATATTTGCCTGTCTGGATGTGTTACCGGGGGCATAGACCGTCTGGATGTTTTTCCCGGGTCGATGTATTCGCCTGTCTGGATGTGTTACCCGGGGCGCGGTCCGTCTAGATGTGTTACCCGGGACCATGACTACATTCATACATTCATGCATTTAAAAAGACTGCATCATATACTGTTTTGATTGTCTTGTTGTTTATAACTATGCTTACCTAATGCGGCAGTGTGTAATCTTGAGAGAAATTCACACTGAGCTGGCCACTCATCCATCAAATATACAGCCATACAGGTAGAACAAGTGGCCCAAATGATGTATATGATCAGACTTGATGAGGAGCTGTGCAGGTGCCATGGATACATTGCTAAGAGGAGCTGCGTGGTCATGCGGCTTACATTTATATGTTTTTTATTATTTGTTATGTATACAAATCTGGTAATCATTAATGTTGAGACATTGGTTTGTATAAGTCATTATGGGTAACCACTTGTATATTCTGAATGAAATGAAAATTTCCTTTTATGTTGATTTGTCCATTCAACGCTCATCTGCTTACTCTGAAAAAATAAAAATAAATTTACACTCAAATTTGACCATCCTTTAAGGTTAACACTCGGGTTTTTTGGGAAATGAGTCTTATACTCGGGTCCTAAAAACACGGGGCGTTACAGATGAGGACGTTGGTGTCATCGTTGTCCGATAACCGATCTATGGAGATGATCAAATAAATTACGCTGAAAGAGACTATAGAAGTAAGGTCGAACTTCCTAGTATCAATGACTTATTACGTATAAAAGACTTCCTCGATTAGATAACCAAAATAAAGCGATATTTTGATTACATGGACGTGTTGGAAAGCAAGAAAGTGAAGTTGGTTGCATTCAAATTGAAATTTGGTGCTTCTACATGGTGGTGGCAATTACTACTCTTACATGCGCGACAGAACAAGGTGCCCATTTGATCATCGCCATGGATTAGACGCCTTTCTTCGATCACAATTCCTCCCTAATTATTGTGAGTAGGTGTTGTTCCAACAGTACCACAATTGCTGACAGGGGAATCAGATCATCACAGATTACACCAAAGAATTCATAAGGTTGACAACATGGAATAATTTGTTGAAGACCGAATCACAAATAGTAGTATGGTTCGTAAGCGATTTACAATAAAAAAATTCAGGACCGAGTTCAGATGCACCTGGTCGGGATCGTGGATGAAGCAGTTCAGTTGGCAGGTAGGGCAGAAATACAGTTTGTAAGATTCCCTACTCGACTTTATCTTCGACTTGACCCCCCATGATGGGTCCCATGTAGGATACAACATTGCCCTAAGAAAAGGAACCAATATGAGGGCATTCTCAACATCCTACAACTACAAACCGTGACACGGGAAGCGGTCCATCTAAACCCTAAATAACAACAACCACTTCTGTCGGTCCAAGCAAGATCCTGAACCCCTATGATCGACCATGGCCTGACCACTGCTATTGATGTGGCCAACCGAGTCACTTATCAAATAATTTCCCTCAGCGATAAGTGGTAAACCGCACCATTAATGATGGTGGCACTAAGAACATGGAAGAAGACCCAGAAGATTATGAGTTAGGGCATGTCACGGATGACGAAGTTGATGAAGCAGATTGGGTTTCGTAGATCATTGTGAGTCAATAGTCGTGAGGCGACTACTGTATGCACCAAGGAAGGAAGTAAATCCACAACGACACAACATCTTCCAAATAAGGTGTATGGTGAACAAAAAGTCTATGACGTGATCATCAACAACGGGAGCAGTGAGAACATCATTTTCAAGGTTATGCTAAAGAAGTTGCAACTAAAAAGGAGC
This sequence comes from Magnolia changhungtana, assembly GCA_030180095.1. Taxonomy (NCBI): domain Eukaryota; kingdom Viridiplantae; phylum Streptophyta; class Magnoliopsida; order Magnoliales; family Magnoliaceae; genus Magnolia; species Magnolia changhungtana. The sequence continues at coordinate 961,998 of JASAUF010000240.1, forward strand.
GTCATCCCTCCCCAAATACGATTGGCTAGATTATTAAAGTCAGCGAGCGAAGGTAATTGAACAATGCACTATATCTTTTTTAATTGGCAAACATTATAAAGACCAAGTAGTATGCAACGTTGTTAATATAGAGGTCCTTCACATTCTACTCAGTCAACCATGGCAATCTTATCATGGTGCCACTCATAGAGGTTGAAATAATGTGTACATTTTCGTTAAGGACGGTCGGAAAACCATACTAGCCCCTATGGATCCAGAGGAGCCACTTGAAACTTCTAAAGTAGAGGGGCTTTCGCACTTAACCATATGAGACTTTGTAGAGGAATCCAAAGAAATGGGACAAGCTTATCCATTAATTGTAAATGGGGAAGAACTTGAACTCACCATCATTCATGAGAAACTAAAACCCTTGCTATATGAATTCAAAAACATTTGGCCCGGCGACCTTCCCGATGGATTACCTCCCATGCAAAATATTCACACTATATCGACCTTCCCCCTTATCTAGTTTACCTAATCGTCCTCAATATTAGAAGTGTCCAAAGAAGTACGATATTCTGTAAGGACAAGTGGAAGAATTGATTTGTAAGTTTCTAATTAGAGAAAACATGAGTCCATTCGTCATACTGGCCCTATTCACTCATAAGAAAGATGGGAGTAAGCGCATTTGTATCGATAGTTGGGCGATCAACAAGATCCCCATAAAATATAGGTTTCCTATGCCATGGTTGGATGATATGTTAGACATGCTAAATGGTGCAAAATTATTTTTTAAATTGGATTTAAAGAACAACTACCATCAGATCCGAATACGGTTAGGTGATGAGTAGAAGACAACTTTTAAGACCAAGAAAGTGTTATATGAATGGTTAGTCTTGCCCTTCGGTCTTTCGAATGCACCTAGTACATTTATGAGACTAAGTTCTGAAGCCATTCATTGAGTGGTTCGTAATGGTCTACTTTGATGACATTTTGATATACAATTAGGATAAAGTAAGCCATATGGAACACCTCAAATAGGTCCTTTGAAAAGGCCGATCTAAACGTCCTAGGGGGGGGGGGTGAATAGGACTATGCCAAATTAAAAATAAATGCGGAATACAAATATAGATAGTACAATCAAAGAATAAAATAACACAAGTAAATAGCAACCTCAAATGTACTAATCTTGAGAGGTTGATACAAACTTAGTTCTAAGGACAATCTAACACCAAAAACCAAAGACTTATGGCAGGACAACATTACTAGAACGTTTGTAGGTATCAAAAACTCAAACCAATAAAGAGGCAAAGGAAATAAACTAAGTTATTACAACATTCACCACAAGTGTATAAAATAAATTACAACATTCACCATATATGCATAAAGTAAATTACAACATTCACACATATAAACAAATTTAATCATCCACCACAACTCTAGGAATTATAGTGGTACGTTTGTGTGTACATCAACTATTAAAAAATAGCCACACAATTACTTCACTCCCAATATCCACACCCACGGGATATTGGCTTTCACTATGAAAAAGGTTTTCCAAGGTTCACCTTAAAACCTTCACAATTGTGTTTTTAGATGAGCTTATACAATTACAAAAACCCCACACTCAGAGATTTTCTAAATTACCTCGGACAAAACCAAAATAAGATTTTCTGGCACAACCTCACAAACCATAAAAGATACACAAAGAATAAATTGGTACTTATCTGAAAAATTCTCCTTCTGAAAAAGCCCGGTAGAACCAATCCGATGTAGATGAAAATGTTTAATGTCCAATCTCACAAATGAAAGGTTCTAAATCTAAATAATTTTTAAAATAAATAAAGACAAAACATGTTCCTTTTTATTTTTATAGATGATGCATCAAAGGTGTGCACATAACTCTATTGGACTACAATTTACAGGTAATTATATGTCAATGCTTCTAATATTGTGACCATCATCATCTAAGATTGTAGCAAGTAGGAAGGGATGCCAACTACATGCGTAGGATACACATGTTGGATATTCTATTGTCGAAAATAATGTGCCATATGGGACATTGACTAGAAAGAGAGAGGGGTGAACAATTTAGATCACGTTAATGAGCTTAGGTTAAAATAAATAATGTGAACTCTGTATTGCAGATAAAGCTGAACTTTGTGATAGTGCTATTGTAAACTTTCTTTTTACATACAAAACTTTCTTTTGCCTTGAAGAAGAGCAATATTATCCCTTGCTAGACTAGCTCATGAAACTCAATAGCTTGGACAGAAGAAAGACAATAACATGTTCCTTTTCACTCTATATAGACAAGGAATCAAATGCATGCAAAACACTCTTATGGACTCCAATATACAGGTAATTTCATATCAATGCTTCTAATATGTGACTAGACAGTAGCAAGTAGGAAGGGACACAAACTATGTACCAAGGAGACTACATTTCATCTTATCCTCTTGATTTCGGAAAACCGTGACTGGGGAATCAATTGTTATTGCTAGTGAATGCTTGAGACTTGTAGTTCTTCTACACACACTATCAAGAGCAAGTGAATGTCAGAAAGACGTTATGAATCTACCATTGAAAGCAATAGTCATTGTTATGTTGTATCAAATGAAGTTCATTCACAGGTAGTGAAAGTTCTTACAACCGTCTTAGATTGATGAATTTTGCTTTTAATTGTTTATTGGGTTGGGCCTCTGATGTGTCTATCAATTTGGGTGCTAATGTAGGACACCAAGTTTAAGTGGTTGTCTGTAACAAAACAGTGGTTAAGGAGGATTTCTCTCTAGCTAATTACATTTTTCTCAATTACAGTTTATTTTCAAGAACTCATTAAATTATATTTATCTCATTAACTGTTCAATTTCAGGAAGTTCATGAGATCAAGAGCAATGCTTTGAAGTTGATTTCTAGCCTTGCTCAGATTCCATCCTTTCCTATTCGATTAGGAGAAGTTTTGTTAACAATGTCACAGACAATTAAACAGCAACTTCGAGTACATTTGTTACAACAATTTTATTTTTTATTTTTATTTTATTTATTTATTTATTTTTACTCTGGCAACTTAGGATGCTTTGATATGCAAGCACCCTGATGTAAAACGGGTCACAGACTCATTCATGATTAAAATAGACCAAAGAAAAGAAGCCAAGAAGGATCAAACACACTCCCCACAAGGTGATGGTAACTAACGTCGGAATATATCAAAATCATGTGGACGATGATTCAGGGATTCGTTATTTATTGGGAAGAATTGAAGCTTTCCACCGGGAGAGTCAGCTGATCGTGTAAGGGTTATAGGAAACCCTCAACCATATTACAGATACACTAATTTCGCTCCAAACTCAAGGCGATGCTCAACCGCCCATGATCACTGTATGACAAAACTCCGATTTTCGTAGAGCGCTTTCGGAGGTGAATCGTAGGGCTACCCCAGATGAGTTGAGCTCCAGCGATGAGGACGTTGGTGTCATCATTATCTGATAATTGGTCCATAGAGACGATTGAATAAATCGCCCTGAAAGAGACTATCGAAGTAAGGTCGAACTTCCTAGTGTTAATGGCTTATTACGTATAGAAATTCCCCAATTGGATAGCCAAAGTAAAGCGGTATATTAATTACATGGACGTGCTGAAACATAAAAAAGTTAAGTTGGTTGTGTTCAAATTAAAATCCAATGCTTTTATATGGTGGGAGCAACTACTACTCTCACGTGCATGCCCGATAGAACAAGGCGCCCATCTGATCATCACCGTGGATGAGACGCCTTCTTCGATCACAAGTCCTCCATAATGATTATGAGCAGGTGTTGTTCCAGCAATACCATAATTGCTGACAGAGAAATTGGACCATCATAGATTACACCAAAGAATTCATAAGGTTGACAACGTGGAATAATTTGTCGATGATCGAATCACAGATGGTAGTACGGTTCATAGGCGATTTACGATCAAAAATTCAGGACCGAGTTCATATGCACCCGGTTGAGATCGTGGATGAAGTGGTTCAATTGGCAGGTATGGTAGAAACGCAGCTTGCAAGATTCCCTACTCAGCCTTATCCTTCTATTCAACCCCCCATGACGGGTCCCACGTAGGATACAACACTGTCCTAAGAAAAGGAACCAATAGGAGAGCATTCTCAACCTCTTACAACTACAAACCGTGACACAGGGAGCGGTCCATCTAGACCTTAAATACAACAACCATTTCTGCCAGTCCAAGAAGGATCCCGAACTCCTATGATCGGCCAAGGCCTGACCACTGCTATCGATGTGGCCAATCAGGTCACTTATCAAATACTTTCCCTCAGCGACAAGTGGCAAACCTCACCATTAATGATGGCGGCGCTAAGAACACGGAAGAAAATCCAGAAGATTATGAGTTAGGACACGTCACAGATGTCGAAGTTGATGAAGCAGATTGGGTTTCGCAAGATCATTTTGAGTCGGTAGTCGTGAGGTGACCATTGTATGCACAATGTCTTTTGAATAAGATGTACGGTGAATTGAAAAGTCTACAATGTGATCATCAATAATGGGAGTAGTGAGAACATCATCTCCAAAGTCATGGTGGAGAAGTTGCAACTAAAAAAGGAGTGTCATCCCTCCTCATATATGATCGGCTGGATTATTAAAGTCAGCGAGTGAAGGTAATTGAGTAACGCACTATATCTTTTTCAATTGGCAAACATTATAAAGACCAAGTAGTATCAACATTGTTGACATAGAGGTTTGTGACATTTTACTTAGTCGACCATGGCAATCCTATTGTGACGCCACTCATAAAGGATGAAATAATGTGTATCTTTTCGTTAAGGATGGTCTGAAAACCATACTAGCCCATATGGATCCAGAAGAGCCACCCAAAACTTCTCAAGTAGAGGGGCTTTCGCTCTTAACCATATGTGACTTTGTGGAGGAATCCAAAGAAATGAAACATGCTTATGCATTAATTGTAAATGGGGAAGAACTCAATCTCTCCATCATTCCTGAGAAACTAAAACCCTTGCTACATGAATTCAAAGACATTTAGCCCGACGACCTTCCCAATGGATTACCTCCCATGCGAAATATTCAGCACCATATCAACCTTTCCCCTTGTCCATCTTACCCAATCATCCTTAATATCGGATGAGTCTGAAGAAGTACTATATTATGTAAGGACAAGTGGAAGAATTGATCCGTAAGCGTCTAATTATAAAAAAGCATGAGTCAATCCGTCATATTGGCCCTATTCACTCATAAGAAAGATAAGAGTAAGTGCATGTGTATCGACAGTTGGGCGATTAACAAGATCATCATAAAATATAGGTTTCTTATACCATGGTTGGATGATATGTTAGACATGCTTAAGGGTGCAAAATTATTTTCTAAATTGAATTTAAGGAGCGGCTACCATCAGATCCGAATATGGCTAGGTGATGAGTGGAAGATAACTTTTTAGACCAAGAACGTGTTGTATGAATGGTTGGTCTTTCCCTTCGGTCTTTCGAACGTACCTAGTACATTCATGAAGTTGATGAACTAAGTTCCGAAGCCATTCATTGGGCGGTTTGTAGTGGTCTACTTGATGACATTTTGATATACATTCAGGACGAAGTAAGCTATATGGAACACCTCGAACAAGTCCTTGAAGTGCTAACTGAAAATAAGTTGTATCTTAATCTAAAAAAATGTAGATTTTTTACAGATAACCTGCTATTTTTAGGCTTTGTTGTGACATCCACGAGCATCTGGGTGGACAAAAAAAAAAGGTGAGAGCCATTAGGGAATGGCCAATTCTAATAAACTTCCATGAAGTATAGAGTTTTCATGGGTACGACATTCTATATTTAGCTTGTAAAGAACTTTAGCATCATTGTGTCACTGATTATAGATTGTATGAAGAATGGACCATTTTAGCGGACTAACGAAGCTAACAACATCTTTGTTGAAATCAAGCATAAATTGTCCACAACCCCAGTTGTTGTACTTCCCAACTTTGATAAACTGATTGAGATCGAATGCGACACTTCATATGTCAGAATTAGGAGAGTTTTATCACAAGAAGCAGGTCGATAGACTTCTAAGTGAAAAGCTTAGTGATGCACACAAAAAGTGATCGACATATGAGATTGAATTGTATGCAGTAGTTCAGGCACTGTAATATTGACGGTATTACTTAATTTAGATGGATTTCATTCTTTACATAGACTATCAAGCTCTCAAATTCATTAGTAGACAAACTAACGTGAATCGTGTGAATGCTATATAGATTTCATTCTTATAGGAATTCAGATTTGTGCTAAAGCATAAGTCTGAGCAACAAAAAAAAGTGTCTGATGCACTTAACCAACTTTTTTTTTTTCGAATGTCATATAGTTCATTCTGGATAAAAATTACAATCGCATCTTCCAAGGAAAAAAGGACTTGCAGAAGACCTATCATAACAAAAACCGGAACAACTGGGCCTGGAAAAACCTTAGAAAAGGACTTAGGCATGCCTCTCCCTGATTGCTCCTAAACCAACCTTGTCTAAGAATAGAAAACCTCTCACCCGCAGAGGGAACTCAGCCCTGCTAGAAGTACAAAAACGAGACTGGGACAAGCTCCCCTCATGGGTAAGCGCATCGATCGTGGCGTTACCTTCCCTGAATATGTGCTTAAACTCCACTTGGCCTTGGAGGCGGAGCCTATCTGTTATGGCCATCCAACCTATCCATTTCCAACCAATATTAGCTCCCTCATTAAATGCCTTAATCACCAACTCAAAATTGGATTCCACCACTACTTTGGAAAACCCTTTATCTAGACATAGAGAGAGCCTATCTAGACATAGAGAGAGCCCATCATGTGCCGCGCGAACATCGGCACTAATGTTCGACATCACCCTAAGCATAAGAGTAGCCGAAAATGAAATCGCCCTTGTCATTTCTATAGACGCCGCCACCCCCTGCCAAGCCCGGGTTACCCCTAGAAGACTCATCGACATTCACTTTTACTCATCCAACAAGGGGTTTCTGCCATGAAATAACGACTAGTGCGTAGGCTTTGAGCCATGAGAGCCTCCATCCAACTGGCTGCCAGAATTCTGAGAAAACATCCCAGATCTCCTACTAACGACGTCGCTTCTACTGCTGCCCAGCCACCAGGAAACCCTTGCGATCATAGAGTGGGCCACTGGAGTTTTACCATCAAACACCACCTCATTCCTGGATTTCCATAATTTCTAAAAAATATATGCTGGCACCAAGAGCTGGTTGAACGTATACCCTTTTCGAGTCGAACTGGCCCTCCTCCATTGCACTTAGCCGACTTACAATTTTGTTAATCACCATAAGCAATGAGGTTCTCGGGTTTGAATGCCTCAAAGACCTATATGGTGACGAAGATGACTTCTAGTCGCGTGAATCAGATGTCAGGAAGGTGAGACCGATGACCTCTATATTCAGGATGGATTCCTCTTCAAAGGAAATCAGTTGTGTATTCCCCAAGTTCATTGTAGAATCTATCATCCAAGAGTTACATGGAAGTGCCTCAACGGTCATCTAGGGCGAGACAAGACAATAGCTTTGCTGGAAGTGCGTTATTATTAGCCACGGGTAAAATGGGATGTTGGAAGAAATGGGATGTCCAAGGGGTGGTTAGAAAACACAGGACTATGCGCTCAATTGCCTGTCTCCGACGTCCCTTGTGAGGATTTGTTTATGGACTTTGTGTTAAGACTCTCATGGACCCAACATGGTGTGGATTCTGTCTTGGTCGTGGCCGATAGATTTTCCAAGATGTACCATTTCATACCATACAAGAAAACTCTCGACACTACACACGTTGCAAATTTATTTTTTCAAAAAGTTGTTCGGCTACATGGGGTCTTAAAATCCATCATCTCAGATCATGACACTAAGTTCATCAATCATTTTCAAGGGACTTTGTGATGACAATTTGACACCTAGTTACAGTTCAGCAGTGCGTATCATCCACAGACTAATGGACAAACTAAGGTAGTGAATCGTACATTTGGAAACTTTATAGATGTGTTTCAGATGATAAGCCCAAACAATGGAACTTGGCCTTAGCTTAGGTAGAGTTCACTTTCAATAACATGTTGAACCGTTCCACCAGCAAGTCCCCATTTAAAATTGTGTACGGACGAGTACCTCGAGACATCCTTAATTTGGTTCCCTTGCCCAAACTCCCAGGCATGAGCGTTGTCATAGAACATATGGTGGACCGAATCATAAGAGTACACTCTAATGTCCAGGCCCAGTTGAAGGCATCCAAATACAAGTACAAGGAAAAGGCTAACATGCGTCAATGTTTGAAGGTATTTAATATAGGCGATGACATGAAGTTTTATCTACACAAAAAGAGATTTCAAACCGGGACGTACAATAAATTAAACAACAAAAAGATCAGATCGGTACTCATCCTCCGTAAGATCAATGACAATGCTTATGTTGTTGATCTTCCTGAAGATATAGAGATCTCACACACGTTTAATGAATCAAATCCGATGAATAACTCGAAGACCAGTTCTTTTGAAGTAGATGGAACTAATATAGAATGGGTCGCGAACTCATTCATGGCTAAGATATACCAAAGAAAAGAAGCCAAGAAGGATCAAACACACTCAGCATAGTTCGACCGGTCGACCAATCTAGTCGACAGGTGAAAGATACCTCGTTTCAACACTGAGGTCTTGGTATTGATTCCCTAGTGGGGGTGGCTAACAGTGATGTGTGAACTAACAATGTTGTGTACTAACAAGCTAACATAAATAAATAAATAAATAAAAAGTCGACAGGTGGAAATTCCGTCAGAAATTCTAGATTAGGTTGACAGGCCAAAAATCACATAATTTCTAGTTTAAATATCTTGACACTTTTCGATTGTTTCGACCTGTCGACTAGACCGGTTGATGACAGGTCGATGGGCTTGTCTAATGATCAATGGAGTTGTTTTTTTTTTTTTTTTTTTTTCAGGGCAATAGGAGAGCATCAAGAGATGCACAAAGTGGGCCTCATGCACAATCTGGTGTGTCCCATCCCAAATGTTCCATCTCATGTGGCTTGTCTAATGATCAATGGAGTTATTATTTTATTTTTTTTCAGGGCAATAGGAGAGCATCAAGAGATGCACATGATGGACAGATTAGATGTATTGTACACATCATGATGGCCTCCACATAGCATGAGTACTAATATTCTACTATGTATAATGTATTTTCAGTTGTAAAAACACTACCGGTAGTATGAAACTAGATTTTTAGCTTGAAAAAAGGGTGATTTTACTAGTATTGCCATCTAGACACCTACCGGTAAACCCTTCACAACTAAGGGGTCATTTGGATGCCTATAAAAAACTTAATTGTAAAGGAGTTATAGGTAAACAATTTACAAGTAGGTGTTTGGATGGAATATTTGCATGTGAAATGTTTACAAGTTGTAAACACTTTAAATATAAACCCACCCTTTTTTTTCAGGAAAAAAAGCCATGTTTTAGGTTACGGGTGAAGTCTTTACCCTTTAAAAAAAAAGGACATTATACATACTAGAACAAAATAGTTGATACTCACGCATGATGTATGGAGCCTATTGTGATGTATACATTACATCCAATCTGTTCATCATGTGCAGCCCTTGATGTTGTTCCATGGCCGATTGATAATCAGATGGGCCACATGAAGGGAAGTTTTTGAGATGAGATGCCCACCACAAATCCTCCCAGATTATGTGGGGCCCACTATGATGGGTGCTGGACATCCAATCCGTATAGTATTTGCATACTTTGATACTCTCCAATGGCAAATAATAAAAAAATCAACCCCTTTTTTATGTGATTTGCATATTTTGGCGGAATTACTACCCCAGGCTCTATGTGTTGTGAATAGCGACTCTACACATTGTAAACACTTTACAAATTAGCCAAATACATAATATGTTACCCTAGGGGTCATTTAGATGCCTGTAAAATCCTCAAGTTGTAAAGGGATTACAGGTAATTGAATTGCAGAAGCTGCTCGGATACCTGCAATTGCCTCTAAGGGGTTGTTTGGATGCTTGTAAATGTTTCAAGTGCTACATGATTTACAGGTGTAAATCATTTACAGCCTGTCCTATTTTGCTTTAAGCCACAAATGATTTACAGGTAAATGATTGTTTGTGTTTGGATAGCCAAAAAATTGTTTGAGTCCTGTAACGACCCGTAAATTTTCCGTACATTGGGTCGAGTACCACCTCGACCAGAAATCACGTAGGATTAAATCCTTTAGAAATCTAACAAAGTTAACTAAGTACTAAACTCGATTAGCTATGAAATCCGTTAGGATCGCTTTAAATACGATCTGCAAGACCCAAAAGTTGCAGAATCATTGACTCTAAGTTACCCTAAAGTTTAGAACCAAACTCATTTCCCGTCTGCTCTCGGGAATGAAACGAAACTTCTTATTAGGTCTAGATCGCACATCGGGAGTCCGATTAACACGAAGCTAAGGAACTAGGACCGCCCCACTGGGCTTAACAATCATCTCAAAAATCAGCTCCATCCGATGTTCCACGGCCATTCGCTTCGATCCGGAGCGAGGGTGTGTGAAAAACACTATTCCCATTCCAAAATAAATATCTGGAATAGTGATCTGGCATCATTCGTTGACGCGTCAGTATTGAGCAACCTGACCGTCAGAATCAGACCAAATTACACCCTCGGATTAAGAAAAATTTCAGGAACATTTATATGTACTTGGAATTTCTGATCGTGGCCCACTGACCGTCGAACTGAAAGTGGTCCGCCACGTGCGATCTGGGAATTCGATCGAGTCGAAAACGTAATCCCGCGTAGATCCATGGATGGTGAGCTTAAGTTTGACGTTTGTCTCAAGGAGGGCCACCAGAACCTCCCTTTTGAGCTGAAAAAGTGGCGAAATGCCTATATAAGCAGTCACCCTTGAACCTGAGTCTATTTTAGGAATGTTTTTGGCTATAAAAGGAGCTTAGATCAGCCCCTCTCACAGTCATACGAATTTGGGATAAAACCCTAGAGAGAGAGAGAGAAAAGTGAGAGAAGAGCTTGGAGTTTGTGGGCGATCTTCCTCCTACTGCTTTCATTCATCGCACGGCCTACACCGCCCTGTTCTAGGTGTTTTCCCGGCTGTATCCATCCCATTTGAAGGTAAGAAACCCTAACCCTAGGTCTGATTTAAGGTAGGATCGATGTGGGTTGTGTAAAGGCTAACCGATTCCGCTCTTTAGACTAGAAAACACCCGTATACGGAAGATCTACGAACCTTGCTGATTCGTTGTGTTTCCAAAGGCAAAGGTGAGGACTTTAAGTGTATAAGTTACGGTTTTCAACGCTTTCAATGTCAGATAATGATAGATTCATGATCTGCATGTAAATGCACATGTACAAAGTGTTTTCCGTTTCCTGTTTCGATTAACGTTGTAAAATATGGAATTTCACATACTCTAGGTATACATAGAAATACCGTATACGTATTTTTTTGGGATAAATGTTTGACATGTTTATTTAATGTATGATTATATAATATATGAATAAAATACTAGTTTGGCGAAAGGAATCGCCAAAATACATGTTCACTTGTAAATGCGACGTATGTTGAAATTGTGTATTCTAGAAATACCGTATACGTATTTTTTTTGGAATAATGTTGGACATGTTTATTTAATATATGATTATACAATACATGAATAAAATACCAGTTTGGCGAAAGGAATCGCCGTAATCTATGTTTGCTTGTAAACACTATGTATGTTGAAATTGTGTATTCTAGAAATACCGCATATGTATAAATTTTGGAAGTGTAATTGTCATGATTATTTGTCGTATGAATATGGTATGCGCGGATAAAATAACCGCTTGGCGAAAGAATAGCCCTAATACGCATTTGCTAACATACGTCATGTATGTTGGAATGGTGTATTCTAAGTGTTTGCGTAGATGCTTGTGTGTGTAAATGCTTGAGTGTTAGTGCCTTAGAGAGGTGCTGATATGGGATTCCCGACTCCCTTAGAGACATGTAGGACCCCCCTCCATGCGGTGGTTAGCTATAACCACTCACTTGAGATGTGGATGTAATTGTATCCCTATGTGTATAGTGCTTTACAATATGCTTTACAACATGCTTTACTTCATGCTTTACTTCATGCTTTATATCATGCCTGCTAACATGCTTGTATTGCTTGTTTATCATGCTTTACTCCACATGCTATTGATGAAAACGGTTTGAGATTGGGACTATGTCTATAGTCCAAACATTCGGTACCAGACTTGCGGTTGTGGCTGAGATTCATATCGCCACAACGGACGTGTCTGGCGAACCCGAGTCGTACTTCGGTTGGCGATAGTGGTTGGCCACACGGAGTGCTTTTGCACTCCATATCACTCAACTTGTGGTGCGCTCGAGCTAGTCAGGCTCGTCAAGTAAACCGGAGTGTATATGTGTGTTCACCATGTTTGATCGCTACTGCTTGAACCTAGGGTACCAAACTTACCAGTGGCGATCCTGTTAACCATGGTACCTCGATCCGCTAAGACGCATGAGCTGGGCATGGTGGTATGGGACACCGTGGTCGAGCTGTCGGCCTACTATTTGGGGCCATGTGCCTCCCGCAGTGACCATTGCGTAACTAAACTCGTGAGCCGATTATGGTGGTATGGGACACTATATTCGAATTTGTCGATACTTACGGCGAGAGCCGAGTACGGTGAGACCCGTGCTCGTGTCGACGACGGCGACGAGTCCTCCGTAGTATCTTCGAGTATACTCCAAGTGTCTGTGATTGGCGACGAGTCTTTCACAGGAACTAGAGTATGAGTTGAGCCGAGTACGGTGAGACCGTACTCGAGCCGACGGCTAGTGATTGAGCCAAGTACGGTGAGATATGTACTTGAGCCGACGGCCAAAGAATTGAGCCGCATACGGTGAGATCCGTATCCGCTACTGACGGGTGATGAGCCATTTGCGATGCCTTCACTACGCTTCTCAAACCATAATATCGTATGAGATTAGCTAGGATTGACGACCCTAGAATGGATCATGTTTGGGAATGATACAAGGGAGGTACCTTAGTTTCCCAATACTGCTGGTTGAAATGGACTAATAAAAACTTGGTAATCATGAGCATCATCGCACCGCATGTGCTTTGTAGATGTGGCGCACTGAGGGAGTAAGCATCCGCGAACGTAAGATGATGTCGCTTGAGGGTGGTTTGGCAAGGGCATACAGCATCATGTCATATCATTTTTTTGCACTTAATAAGAGTAGTTAGAATTGTTTGATTTGTACTGCTTTATCATTTCTGCTTGATTGATTTGATAACATGTTAACTATGCTTTATTGTTCCACTGAGTTAGCTACTCACTCCCACGTTACGGGACGGTGTTTGCAACACCCACCAGACTCTGTCGCAGGTGTAGATGGCGCCTCCGTTCAGGAGCCAGAGCCCGACTTCGAGGAGGATCATGAGGAGTTCTCCTTTATGCAGTACTCTGACGGCTATGCTTAGGCCGACTGCATCGCGGGGATTCCAGGGCTTATCTACAGAATTGTATTTTGATTTTTGACTTAGAAACAATACATGTATATTGGTACTCAGTTAGTACTCATACTCTGGAGTTCACAAATTTTGCTACCTTACATACTTTGAATATATAAAAATTTCAGTCTTCCGCTTGCCTTTATACAATTGAACTGGAGTATGATTTACTGTTTTGGTATAATCTCATTCATGTTTATTGCTCTAACTCAGACAACATTTAACCATCATTGTGTATGTTGCATAAGTGATGCGTTGGAACTCGAGAGTTGAGTTCATACTCGACCCCCGATTTTCAGGGCGTTACAAGTCCCCTGTAAATAGAGAGCTAATATTTCCATTTATAGCCATTAGGCTGTAAATAGAGAGCCCGTAAATGAAATCACAACTTTTTGTTTGTAAATCAAATGGGGCTGAAAGTTGTAAATGATTTTAAATCATTTACATGCATTTTTCAGCATCCAAACACAGACTGTAAACCATATACTTGAAAATCATTTACAGTTAGCCCCATTTACAGGCATCTACACAGCCCTAAAGGCTTTACAGGCTATAAACACATTTAATGCAGGGGCATTTTCACACTGGGCTTAAGTGGGGTCACCTATTGGATGCAGGGGCACACTTGAGGTGGGTGACTTGTTGGACGCAGGGGCACACTCGAGGTGGATATACCTGAAAATCATTTACAGTTAGCCCCATTTACAGGCATCTAAACGGCCCTAAAGGCTTTACAGGCTATAAACACATTTAATACAGGGGCATTTTCACACTAGGCTTAAGTGGGGTCACCTGTTGGATGCAGGAGCACACTCGAGGTGGGTGACCCATGCGATTTGGGGCCCACGGGGGAGGTCTCATGTTCGAGACTCCTTACCAAGGGTGATTAATGCGCATTTCACACCGGGCTTGAGTGGGGTCACCTGTGGGATGCGGAGACACACTCGGGGTGGGCGGCCCATATGATTTGGGGCCCACGAAGGGGGTTCGGCCGAGGTCCTAACCCATGAGATGTGGGGCCTGGGCTATGAGATAAAGGGATTAATTCGTCATACTCTAACAGTTCGAGCTTTTAGAGCAAGCGGTTAATTATCCTGTATCAAATTGGTATTAGAGCGGGAGGTCTCGTGTTCGAGACTCCTCACCGAGGGTGATTAATGTAGAGGCATTTTCACACTGGGCTCCAGTGGGGTCGCCTGTTGGATGCAAGGGCACGCTCGAGGTGGGTAACCGAAGCGATTTGGGGCCCACGGGGGAGGTCTCGTGTTCAAGATTCCTTAACAGGGGTGATTAATGCGCATTTCACACCGGGCTTAAGTGGGGTCACTTGTGGGATGCGGTGACACACTCGGGGTGGGCGGCCCATGTGATTTGGGGCCCACGAAGGGGGTTCGGCTGAGGTCCTAACCCATGAGATGTGGGGCCTGGGCTATGAGATAAAGGGATTAATTCGCCGTACTCTAACAGTTCGAGCTTTTAGAGCAAGCGGTTAATTGTCCTGCATCAACATTACAACTTATAGCTGTAATCCGAAACTTGGCAAAAAGCCATGTTTCATAATAGGGGTAAAGCCTTTACAGCTAAATTTATACATAATATAACACAAAGGTTGATATGCACTCATGATGTTTGGAGCCCACCATCATGTGTACGGTATGTCCAATCTATCCATCATGTGCTTCTCTTGATGCTCTCCTACCTACCCCCCTGTTGAGATGTGGAGCCACATCTGGGGCTGTCTTCAACTAGTCGTACGAATTGTTCGACTGGTCGTAAGGGCCTGTTCGACCGGTCGTGGACCCGCTCGACTCAAAGTCTAGCGAGTCCTGTTTTTTCATATCCTGGTCCTTCGACTAGTCGTAGGAATTGTTCAACCAGTCGTAGCTTCGACTAGTCGTAGCTTCCTTTCGACTAGTCGTAGGTTACGCAGATTCGTTTCCGAATCTGATGCGGACTGCGGATTTTGGTGTCGCCTTTCGCAAGGGTGCGAAAGGAAAGTTGCCTAAACTATATATAGGTGTTCCTAGGGCTTTTCTAAGTGTATTGGAATATTGGGGAAATAATTCTAAGGTGTGGGCAAAGGGTTTTCTATGTTCTTCCAAAGGAGAGGTTAGTATATTGCCTTGTAATCTTTGTTCTTCATAGTGGAAGTTTGCATCCGTGGTTTTTTACCCTAGATTGGGGTTTTTCCACGTATATCTTGTCTTGTGGTTTGTTTGGATTGCTTTGATCTGTTTCTAGTTTATATTTCTTCCTATTTATCATTTGTGGGTGAGGCCTGAGATTGGATCTAGGCCCACTGCGTTGTTGGCGTGCTGCGCAACAACTGGTATCAAAGCTATTGGTTTAGTTCTATTGGGAGCGATGACGGAAGATGGGAAAACTAGAATTAAGAAGTTTGTTGGTTCAAACTTTACCTTCTGGGAGATGCAGATGGAGGATTATCTGTATCAGAAGGACCTCTATATTCCTCTAGGAGGAAAAGAGAATAAACTAGAAAAGATGATAGATGATGAATGGTTTTTACTGGATAGAAGGCTTTAGGAACAATCCGACTCTCTTTGTCTAAGAGTGTCGCCTTCAACATATCCAAGATGAAAACTACAAAAGAATTAATGGAAGCCCTAGCCACCATGTATGAAAAGCCCTCGGCATCCAACAAGGTTCATCTTATGAAACAGCTATTCAACATGAAGATGTTAGATGGTGGGAGTGTGGCTGAACATCTAAACGAGCTAGTTCAATACAGTCACGAGCTAGTTGGAATCCGTTAGCATTATTTTTAAGGATGAGGTCAGGGCGTTATTGATCTTATCCAGTTTGTCAGACAGTTGGGATGGTTTGGTGATTGCTGTGAGCAATTCTTCAGGATCGACAAAGCTAAAATTTGATGATGTGGTCGATCTAATTCTCAGCGAATAATCTAGAAGAAAGGCATCAGGAGTTTCAAGGGATTCATGGAATGCTCTAAACGTTGAAGGAAGAGGAAGATCGCTGAACAAAGGAGGCAATAAACACGGGCGTTCTAAGTTGAGGAAGAAGTCCAAGGGACCGAAAGATAAAGACGAGTGTTGGCATTACGGCAAGAAGGGGCACATGAAATGTGATTGCAGGGCACTCAAGAAACAAGAAGAAAGCTCTCAAGGTGGGAAGGATTCAATGAATCTATCTGAGGAGAGTGACACAGAGGTGTTGATCTTGTCTCTTGATGCGAGGAATGAGTCTTGGGTCATAGACTCGGGTGCTTCGTTTCATGCTACTTCGTGTAAGGAAGTTCTGCGTGATTATGTGTCAGGTGACTTTAAGAGAGTCTACCTAGGTGATGATGAGCCGTGCAGTATTGTTGGAAAGGGGGACGTTCATGTAAATCAGAAAGAAGAAACGGTCTTGAAATTGAATGATGTCAGACATGTACCGAATTTGAAATGTAACTTGATCTCAGTGGGGCAGTTGGCCGATACCGGTTATGTGACGACATTCACCAGTGATTCCTGGAAGATCACAAAAGGTGCTTTGGTGATATCTCGAGGCAAGAAGGAAGGTACTTTGTACGTGACTTCGGGATCGTATAGTTCACTTGCAGTCGCATCAACTGGAGTGAATGGGCAGTTATGGCATCAGAAGTTAGGACATATGAGTGAGAAGGGGATGAAAGTGCTATTGTCAAAAGGGAAGCTATCAGGGCTGAAGTCTATTGACTTGGAATTCTGCGAGGACTGCGTGTATGGCAAGCAGAAGAGGGTAAGCTTCGAGAAGAAGGGACGCGCTCCAAAGACGCATCTGTTGGAGCTTGTACACACTGATGTATGGGGACCGGCACAGGTATTATCTCTTGGTGGCTCACGTTATTTTGTTACTTTTATTGATGATGCTAGTAGAAAACTGTGGGTCTATTTCTTAAAGCATAAATCTGATGTATTTGATGTATTTAAGAAGTGGAAAGTTATGGTAGAAAACGAGACAGGTAAAACAGCAAAGTATCTCAGATCTGATAATGAGGGAGAGTATTATGATAAGAGATTTGAGGAGTATTGTGCAGCAAATGGAATTAAACATCAAAAAACGATTCCAGGGACACCGCAGCAAAATAGTGTGGCTGAGCGCATTAACAGGACCATTCTTGAGTGCGTCAGGAGCATGAGGTTACATGCAGCGTTGCCCAAGACCTTTTGGGCAAATGCTGTGAATATTGCCGCTTATCTCATCAATAGAAGTCCCTCAGCACCATTGGATGGTGGGCTACTAGAAGAAACGTAGACTGGGAAAAAAGTGAACCTTGCACATCTCAGAGTGTTTGGTTGCACTTCATATGTTCACATTGATGCAGAGCATACAAACAAATTGGATGCGAAGTCCATGAGGTGCACATTTATAGGCTACGGGCAGCATAATTTTGGCTACAGGTTTTGGGATGCAGAAAATAGGAAAATCATCAGAAGCAAGGACGTAGTATTCAATGAAAAAGTGACGCATAAAGACAGTGTGCAAGAAAATAAGGCCGAGGAAAAGGAATTCGTAGAGTTGAAAGAGTTGTCGGACACGAGTGTTACAGCGCCACAGGATGATCATGCACATGAGCATTATAAGGCAGAGCCACAGACATCGGTTGTGAGGAAGTCTACTCGGGAAAGGAGGCCCACGGTCCGATACTCACCCTCACATTATCTACTGCTGACAGATAATGGTGAGCCAGAGTGTTTTGAAGAGGCATTACAGTCAAATACACGGGTTAAGTGGGAGCAGGCCATGGATGATGAGATGGACTCTCTTGAGTCTAATCGCACGTGAGAGCTAGTCACTCTAGCCAAAGGTAAGAAAGCTCTTCATAACAAGTGGGTTTACAGACTGAAGGAGGAGCACGATGGCTCAAAACGGTATAAGGCCAGATTGGTTGTGAAAGGGTTTCAACAAAAGGCAGGTATCAATTTCACTGAAATATTTTCACCTGTAGTGAAAATGTCTACGATTCGTATGGTCTTGAGTATAGTGGCTACAGAGGACTTACATCTAGAGCAGCTAGATGTTAAGACAACCTTTCTTCATGGGGACCTTGAAGAAGAGATATATATGCATCAGCCGACAGGATACGTGGCACCAGGAAAAGAGAGCAAGGTGTGCAGACTAAAGAAGAGTTTATATGGCCTGAAGCAGGCCCCGAGGCAGTGGTACAAGAAGTTTGACAGTTTCATGTCGGGAAACGATTATAGGAGATGTCATGCTGACCACTATTGCTATTTGAAGAAGTTTGATACGTCGTACATCATCCCTATTCTGTACGTTGATGATATGCTTGTGGCCGGTTCAAGTATAAAAGACATCTCAGATCTCAAAAGACAATTGTCTAGAGAATTTGCCATGAAAGATTTGGGAGCTGCAAAACAAATCCTAGGCATGAGGATAAAGCGTGACAGGGAAAACAAGAAACTAGTTTTGTCATAGTCAAAGTACATAGCTAAGGTACTTTGATCGATTCAATATGGGAGATGTTAAGCCGGTTAGCACTCCATTAGCCAACCACTTCAAGCTATCTAAGGAGCAATGTGCAAACACGTAAGAGGAACAAGACTACATGGCTAAAGTTCCATACGCGTCAGCTATTGGGAGTCTCATGTATGCTATGGTGAGCACGAGACTAGACATTGCTCTCAGTAAAGGAGAAGATGAAAGATTCAAAAAAGACTTACAACTCATTCATTTTAGCATCATATGATCACACATCAAACTTGGATCCTTCAGGTGCCATTCCCACCATGACTGTATGATACCAAAAAAAGAAGAAGCAACTCAAGCATATCAAAGATTGGACATGTTAAAATAGAGGTATTCTTCTTCTTTTCTATTACAAGGATTGCTTCATGTTTACATCCACGGAAACAAAAAGACGAGAAGCACAGTTCTCCCAGATAATAGGAAATGACATAATGAAACAGAAACGTAACTGAAAATTCAACCTAATGAATTGAGTATAGAAACAAAGATCTAGCTAAAAAAAACTAGATATCTCAGAAGTCCTGCAGCCTGCAAAGAGACATTATAGTGCCTATAAACACATTTTCAATACCATAATACAATGCAACCTATATCCATTATTAATGGACCTGGCATTCCATTGCACATATATGGATTCAAATCTTATGTGTTTGGTTTCCATCCTGCAAAACATCTTACAGCCCACACCATGAAAGGTTTGTTCCAGTTATACTTCACAAAAAAAAGCTAACCAACATATTAATTCCTTCGCCACTTCAAAATTCATTTCAACACCATTTGACTGTCCACTCTCCAATATCTAACAAAAAGAAACTAGAAATTAGAAATTCACTGTCATAAATGTAATTTTTCTCTGAATTTGTTGTTACTAAAAACAAATCATTTCTTGAAGTATTAGAACAAATAGCCTAAAGCATGAACAAATATATGGGAATACTGTGTGTGATGCAAGTTTTATCAGGAATGGCTTACAAATGGTTGTCAGCTGTCACTGTTTTCTAGACCTCACAATGTTGGATGTCCCATATCCACTGTTCACTGTGATGTAGCCCACATATGCTTTGGATTGGCTTGATTATTGCATTTAGGTCCTAACAAGACCTGTCGCAATTGATGGACTGTGCAGCTGTCACTAAAACATCACGATGGCCCAAAGAAAAATTAATTAACTGAACCAACAACCTTGTACATTTTGATCCGGATATCAATCAGGTTGGGTCTGAATATCAATTCCCTATACTTAGATGCATAGTTGCGTGTCATTGCCTACCTAGTTGATAAATTTTCTAATTCTATAGATACATACATTTAAATACACCCATTTTTCTAATTCTATCTTACTAATAGATACATGCATGTATGTCAGAGGTTGGCCTGCTGGCGTAGAAGCAGTCCCACCACTACTGGCAACACCATCTCCACCAGTAGAGCCATATCCAACAGGAGAGTGGTTGTTCCATGGGCTTCTTGCAGCACCATGCAGGCCACCTACGTAACCAGCATTAGGGGCATTTGGGTTTCCATAGGCTTCAGCAGGCCCGCCAATTTGGTTGAACTGCTGATGAAAATGGTCAAAACCGCTGTCTGCTACGGCCTGGAAATTTGCTTCATTTGAAATTCTAAAGAGGGAAAAAGGAGTTGATCTGCTGTTGGCCTAGTGGGTTGGAGTGTTTAGTTTCAAGTACAGGGATGAGCTTGAGCTTTGATGGTTGTTCCTGTTTTGGATTTTTGGTAGCAGGTTCTGGCCCAAACTGGTCTGACTGCTTGGTCCTGTCTGGTTTTGAAACCATTGATTTGGACCTTCAATTTGAGCATGTGGCTCCTTTTGTTTTCCAGTGAAAGCAACGACGATCAACGAAATCCATTCAGATGCAGAGAAGGACCAATAGAAATGTTGCCCAAAAACTTTTGAATCCCACTCCATTCACAACGATTAACAAATCATGGAATTCCATGATTGTATACCTAGCAATCATAGAATTCCATGACATAAAATCCTTGTGGGGCATACTTTCAAACACATGAAAGGCTTCCTCCATGCTCCCACATTTACCATACATGCAACATGAATGTACCAATCAAAACACATCCGTACCAATCAAAACACATCCGAACCGTCTGGCAGTGTGATGTTTTCCAAGGCTGAGAGAACCACCAACCGCACACAAGGTCAGGAGGCTCGCAAATGTGAGAGATGGGGACTGCCAGGATGGGGGTTATGAGAGATGGGGGCTGTCAAGATGGGTGGGAGCATACCAGATGCTGTCGATGGTGATCGTGTGAGAGAGAGAGAGGGCATAATGCTGTCGATGGCAATGGTGAGAGAGAGAAGGCATACCAAATGCTGACGATGGAGATGGTTGGAGGGAGAGGGTCGGTTTTTGTAGGGAGGATAGAAGAGAAGATAGGGTTTTGTAAGAGGAGGAGAGCACGCGAACTGATGTGGAAGCTAAAATAAAGACTTTAAATAGGTTTAGAATCATCTGCGGTCAATCATTCAAATCACCAGCCACACAAAAACGCCGCCCATGCACATGTACTCCGGCAGTTTGTGTTGGCCGCTGGTGAAAAATGCGCCGGTAATTGAGGTGTTTCTTGTGGTGTGCAATGCCTGCGCCCCGGCCCATCGAATGTTCCATTAGGTGGTAAATATATGGGCCCGCCATGATGAATATGTGATATCCACTACATCGATGGGTTTTGCTGTAGGACTGTTTGCCATTGTGTGGCCCACTTGAGTTCTCAATCTTCTTTATGATTGTGCTCATGTCCTAACGTGATTTGGCAAAATTGATCCATGTAGTGGAATTTCATGTACATTGTGGTGGCTCCACAGGCAAACTGCCTACTGGGCTCCCTGTATGCTGGCGCTTAGGAAACTCATAACCTATGCCAATTGCCTGTAATTGGGGTTTACATGAAATTTACTCTAAACCGAAGCTCTATGGGGCCCACTGCGAAGTATGACTTATATCCACCTTGTTTATCCACCGTGCTTGCCCATTTTAAGATGTCATTTGTGGTGATTGAACAACCAGCATCGAACCCTTCTTGGGACCACAGAAGTTTTGGATTATGCTGATATTCGTGTTTCCCTTCATCCATATGGGGATCAACTTATGAACAGGTTGGATGACATATAAACGTCAGGTGGGAGTAGAGTTTCTATCCCTATTATTTCTTGTGTTGAGGCTTACGTTGAGATTTCAAAATTTCCTAATTTTTAACATCACCCTCTTAACGTGGGCTGAAAAAATGAATGGAGTGGATATAATTACCGCGGGTTGTATGCAATATTTTAAGGGTGGGCCTCAGAGTAGATGGTTTTGAACTCAATTTTGTAGAGTTGAACCTGACTGGATGACTATATGATAAAATTATCTTTGGAGTCAAATCTTATTTTTTTGTTGGATGGTGCAGCCCCAGACTAGATGGGTTCAATCCTAAATTCTAGATTAAGTCTCCTCCTTTGTTGGGAGCATCAAGATTCGGAGGAGGCTTGGGAATGTACAAGTTTAGGCCCAAGTTTTGCGTTTTAGAGCCAAGTCATTTTCTTTGTTAGGTGCTGCCAAATTCCAAAAAGGAGTGGGCCTGTGATTGGATGTGGAGACAAATATTTTATTAATTTGTTAAGGTTTATCTGGCCAAAATATATTCAAAATTTTAAGTTAGCACAACGCATGCTTAAGTGGAGCACTAAATTAGCGCTAGCAATGGCTTAGGTCATGTAATGTATGTGATTGGGAAGGCCTAGTATGAAGATCTTTTCCCTCAAAAAATAGGACTATTAACTCATGAGGTGGGCCATAGACATGAGAAAAATAGATTGTTAAATTAATATGACCAGTGATCAATATTCGACCGAACACTTCACAAGTCGAGCAGCCTGAAACTCTTGAGAGAGGACATGCTAATAGTGGACACAGCTCATAAATGGCAGAGATCTTGCTTGCATTGCCATGGACACATGTCCTGCCAATCACCTCTTCAATATCTGATGCAAATTGCTTTGATAGTATTCATTTAGAATAGCATCACGTACCAGCAACGCGGATCTTTCAGTGGTCCAGAGAATTCATCTGTTGGGACACACTGAATGGATAGAGACACATAGAGCTGGGGCACTGGACGAATTTAACCATCAAATATGGCCTTCAAGTTGCAGATAACATGAAAATTGAACCAATGAGGAGTCCAATAATCGGTTATTTGAGATGGTTAGATGAAAGAGACTGTGGTCCATACATATGTCCCATCCATGTTTGGGCACTATAAATGACTTCTTAAACATAGGTCATAGATGTTCTAATTATAGTATTTGTTCTCAATTTGAGGGATGTTTAGGATAGTCACTACCTTAAATAGGCATGGCCTTAATGAGACTCATGCCCACACGTGGCTCACATGTAACAGATAACAGTCATTCATCATGGAATAGGTATTTGATTATTTTCAGGGTCAGTCGGATCCATGTCCCAACAAATCTTTTTAGGCTTGGGTTTGGGCTTGTGCTAGGCTCATGCTGGGCTCAGCTTTGAACCCGGTCCAAATCCCGACCCATTGCCACCACTAGTCACAGCACAGGTGTTCAATATCCAATCATAAGGTATGGCCTAGCAATAACGAATAAGTCAACCCATTAATCAGTTGGGTGCAGTTTCAATTCCAAAAAACATCCCAATGCCCCATTAATGAACTTGTTATCCAATTCATTTTTCACACAAGAACAGATCACTCCAAATTTTTTGTGACATACCATCTTTTCCACTAGTATAACACTTATTGGTGGCTTATTGTTTCCATGGTTTGATTGTAATGTACAGGTGGAATGTTGGTAGGAAAATATGATATAGTGGCAGAATTTGCCGTGCCATTGTTTGCAGGTGAGCAACTCTTTCTTCTCAAGGTCTTCCTGTGCAAGAACCTATCATTAGGTAGGGCCATCAGCCAGGAATCAGCCAATTTATTAATTTGGGGGCGCAAGCATCCGGAAGCACCATTGAATTTATTATCAAATTCATTTTTTTACACTAAAACATATAACCGCTACTTTTGGTGACATACCTTCTTTTCCACTAGCATGACACCTGTGTGGGGCATCTGTCCCATGAAAACAGTAGATCCCAACATTAAGATCACCCTTCTAAAAAAAAAATCAATCCGATTGACCAATTAGGTGAGCCACACCTGCATGTTGACCCCAATTTAGTTATCAGGTTTTTGGGCCAGTCTTTAAACCATGTGCTCATTTTCAACTCTCAATTATCAATTATATATCTGGAAAAATAGATGGACAGCGCGGATAAAACACATACATCATTATGAAGCCCACGGAACATTTTCCAACACTGATCTGTACCGAGCTCAGTACTGGAGGGGTCACTGTCTCTCTGCCCAATCCAAGTCCCCTAATTTGTGGACGCTAACTTAGATGAGGATAATAATAGCTGAAATCAGATCCATTGGATCTAACTGTTTAGAATTTTCACTATCCATATTTTAGACGTTGATATGATGGTGAGAATAATATATTCAGTGCTATATTTGGTTTACGTTCCATCCATAATTTCTAACATTATTTTAATGTTCTGGGTACCTTAAATGTATGCCACATATATGATGATTAAAAATCTAAAGTAATATTTATTTATTTATTTATTTTTGTGATTTTCTGTTTACATCTTGGCAACACTGGTATGACCCGTCTACTGGACTGTTCTCTGAGGGCTTCATCATGCATAATGTATGTTTCCAATACTAAGAGAGAGTTAAGACAAAAAAAAAAAAAAAAAAAAAAAAAAAAAAAAAACCATGAAAACATAATAAAAAGGCTAGCAAATGAATAAAGAGAGTGTCAATCTTGATATGAAGGCTCCCATTTTACCAATTTATAATCTATTCCTTGTATATATGTCATAGAAAACAACACAAGCTCTCTCTGTCATGAAACATTTTCAAAGAAATGTGCTGATTTAGGAACTCTACACCATTGCCAATGTGATTTTGGGACAATGACTTCGAGACAGTGGGTCACACAATTCAATCCGGTTTTAATTTGAGTTCATGTATGTCTCATGTACATTGTCTGATGAAAGCCCATCCTTGCACCTGATTTCTCCATTAGAAGTAGGTACATGGTCTACACATAAATCAAGTATAAAAAAATAAAAATAAAAAAAAAAAACTAATTAAGCAAAACTAATCATACTATCCTCACGAAGTTGGTAGCTTTCATAAATCAAGTATGAAATGGACCAAATTTTCCAAGGTGGTAGCTTTAAAAAAAAAATCTGCCAGTAGATTAAGCTGAACCCAATGATGATGATGATGATCTGTTTTAGATCAATCAATGGATTAAGCTAAACCTGGTGATGATGATGAAATGGAAAGCCACAAGTTCTAATGAAGACTGTTGGCAAAACAAAAGTAATAATGAATGCAGGAAAAAAAGCACACGAGTTTTCTTGTGTGCAACTGTACTTCTCTTGGATATGCAACTCACCACATGAAACAGTAACTCTGTCCCAACTTATACATCAAGTACAACCACGCATGGATCCAGCCAAATCATAATATTTAAGTGTCATTAAAGAGAAAGGCAGTCCCTACATGGTTATAAAAACCACGCATTACCAACCAATTAACATGTGGACAGTAAAAGTGTGGAAGTTAAAAGAAATGGCAGTTTGAGGATTAAAAATGCCAAGTTTCATTGCTGTTTTGCATGTAGCTTTCATCTTGTCAGCTGTTTGTAGTTTTCCTTGGTCTAGTTTCAACATTGTTTGCCATTTGTTATGCAGGAAAGGCCTCACATGTACAGGTGAACGACATCCGTTATGAATTTGCTCCATTGATTACAATTACATGGTCCACCGAACATGATTTTGCTTAATTTGGTGTTTTCTGTAGCAAAATTTTTATCTCAAACATGAGATTCGATGGCTAAAAAACCATGTTATTTTAAGACATGCAATCATTTTTTCTTTTTTCTTTTTTTTAAAGCAACTGATTCATTAAACTAAAAGAAAAGGAACAAAGAGAAGAAAGAAGCAGATTTGTTGAGGTAGCAGAAAGCTGCCTCATACAATTCAATACCATTCAATTCCACGTAACAAATCATCCCCTCTAACATCAGCTATATCCCTCTAATTAAATACATGGCAAATGTACCAAAAAATTTTCTAAACAAATGAGGTTTTCATGACAATTTCCCTTGAATAAATGCAAAAGAAAAAAAGAAAAGAAAAGAAAAGAAAAAACAAAATCTACCCATACCACTCCTTGCACATCCAGAATCGTTGTGCTTTGATCAATGTGTCATTTCGCTGCAATTAAACATGCTGGGAACTTGACCTGTATAGTTGGTTTTGTGTGTGTGTGTGTCTTACTTCATTTTCTAGTCCAAAACAAGTGATGATGAATGCAGCTAACTTATTTGAATTGTTCATGTGTTTCATATCTTCATCTCAATTACATTATCAATCTTTAGTAAATTTTGACCACATTAACTATCAAAGTTACATTCTTGAAAAACACTTATCTCAATAACAAAACAAAGTTGTCTGCAACATAGAATAAACAAATGAAAATAAATCTAAAGAAAAATTTCTTCACCTTGTTTTTAAAGGAACTACCCATGAAAAGTAGTACAAACTTGCGGCTAGAGGGTATGTGGCAACCTTCTTTCAGCCTTGTACCAGCTGATAATGCCTGAGATTCACGCTCACTCTCTGCTAGATCAACAATTATAGAGGAAATGTTATTACCCTATTAATTTCATCAAAAAAATAATAGTTACTTGCATATTGCCAAGGAAAATTGAAAATAAAACCAAGCCACAGATGGAAATGAGAATTAGTGCTAACCTGCATATTACCAATGAGAAGTGAAAAAAAAAAAACCAAGCCACGGATGGAAATGAGAACCGCAAAGAAAATCTCCCAAACATAAGCACTTGTTTACAGATTTTGAATGTCCCTATCAACGCAACTGCCTAGTGCGAGGCAAATGGAAAATCCAGGTAGACAAACAGACTGGAAAACTGTAGTATTGAATGCTATTTACCAAGGTACAATGCTTAACCAAGGAGATAGGGAATTCCCCTAAGTTTTAGAAGATTGGAAGATCCTATACCTATGATCTTTAGATTATATACTCTCGGTTGAATTCGGATACCTACTGCTGACTGTAGAAAAAGCACATCTCATTCAGTTGCTAAATCACACTGATTCCTTTTCAAATTTTAGGTAAGGAGTCATGCAAGCATCAGGTAGGGACAGAACTCCCTGTTTTCTTCTTCTTCTTCTTATTCTTCTTCTTCTTCTTCTTCTACTACTTCTACTTCTACTTCTTTATAAGTGGAACCATTGACCACATAGTTAGGAGGTTAGTATCCCAGTCACTCTATTACATGCACTTTTGTTGCATGATAGGTTGTATTTTATATGTTTATTTAACTAGACATTAGAAGTTTAAACGGTTGGATTGAAATATATGCGTGCATGAGCAGATTTATCAAACTCTAGCAGAGTACCATACAATTCATGAAGGGAAGACAGTAAGTTATAACAGACAGTAAAATTCATATGTAAGAAGAAACTTGAAGAACCAAAGGGACTGAACACAGCACCAGCAGGCAGCAAACCTTCAGCCTTGCACTAGAGTTCACAGAATTGGTGGTGAACGATATGATACACTAAAATCGATTGTTAAACCTTATAAGACATATTTCACATACAGCTAAAAAGATATTTAAATAGTAGAGTGGAAACACACTCCAAGCACGAAATGCTGCTTCAGTCTTTGTTATTACAACTGAGATGTAAAGCCTCCAAACAGCAATTGTGGAGATTGTAATTTACAACAAAACACAATCAAATTGTGGAGTTGTTAGCTATTGCAAATTGTATGGTTTATGAGGAACAAAGCAAGTTTTTGTTGCTTAAAAACTCTAAAAGATTTCTTTCTCTGCGAGGAATATGATTTTATAATCGGCATTGCTAGTTGTTTTGAGTGATATTATGCAAATAAGCCAATTCATAAGATCTTAGATGATGTTATGGAAACATATCCTGCAAGGAATAAGGAGACCAAGTTGATGCTGATGCATTTTGCAGGCTTGCTATCATTTAGTTTTTATAGAGGACCTGAATTCATATGGACGGGATGCTTTTTATGTTGATGACATTGATGAATCTTCTCATCTTTAGACTCAATGGGCACATTTCAGCCTCTTCTACAAAAATTAAATAACTGCAGCAAGGTTAAACAACCTAGATTCAAGTGAAAATATTCCTCCAAAGAAAGAATGGCGATATAATTTTCTCTAAGGCAATAGATTTTATGGATGTGTGTGCATGTTCACACGTGAATCATGTGATATGTACATTCTTATTGGAGTATGTAGAGGTGTATTTTTATTGCATGATTTTTTTGAGGTTAAAATAGATTGATTATTTTGGTTAAACACCCTCCAATTTTAAGAAAATGTAGCACTAATCAGAAAATTATAAAAGAAGGGCACTAAAATCATCTCCACCATATAATCTCCGAAGAAGCTTCTTCCTAGAGCTGGCAGGTAATTCTTTTACTTTCAATGAGAAATCAAAAGATAGGATAGAAAGGGTAAAAAAATTAATAATAATAATAATAAAGGATGCTTGGATTAATGGTGCTTCCCACTTTCACCTGCATTCCAAATGGCCAGGGCTAGCCTCACTGTTGCCTAGCACATACTGGGGACCCAAAAATCTTCATCCAAGAATCTCATCCGTCAATTAGTTGACTCTTCCTGTCGTGTATGGACTGTTTGCCTATGTTTATCCATAACCAAGATGCCATGCACACACATTTAGATGTAACATTAAGACCCTCCCACACCACAGAAAGTAGATACACATCCCTTTTTTTGGGGGGGATAAACACATCCTTCTTCTGTACAAATGTGAACAAATCCATGCATAAACAATTGCATTCTAAAAAGCACAAACAAGTTCATGCATCAAAGCACACTGCAGATAAAGGGCAAAATTTCAGTGGTGGAACAAAAGCACCAGCTGTCCTGTTCAACACGTTTTCAAAATGGAAATGCATGCGCAATGGATGCTAGGATTCCACTTCCTTTGTTTTCATCACCATTACAGCCATTCACTGTAGCATTAGTTGTCAAGCTAGCATCTAAGCCATTCCTATCCAAGCAATGAGTTGGCACACATGGCTCCATGTGTACATGATCATCCATAATATCTGAGTGTATCCAAGTAAGAGACTTATAAACCTTGTACAGACCATCTTTATCTTAAATACACAAATGTCAAATGTTAGAGCACATAAATAATCAAAAAGGTAGATACTTTATAAAGAAGATAAATATCAGATAGAGAACAGGGGTTCAGATGTTTCCAGCTGCTTTGCTATGCTTGGAAGAAGTTACTCATTCAGTATACTCTCAAAAATCAAGGAAAAAAAAATTAGAGAAAGGAACCTAATTCAAACTTTGGCGAGTAGCATACTTACTTGTATAATGGAGTTAACCTGCATTACAAAGGAAGATGGGAGTAAGAGAATGTTTCTTTGGTGTCTGTCATTCCAAAGCTCTATATGAGTTGCAGATAGAAGAGAATGTCATCCGTTAATCATTTTGTAAAAACAAGAAAGATTACATGAAAGCTAAAAAAATATCCTTGGTTCGATTGGAAATTCCAAGCAAATGGATTCCTTCCCAACTGTCACTTCATTGATTTTTTTTTTTTTTTTTACAAATAGGTACCTACACCATAGAATTCCTTTAAATTCTTTCCTAGTATCTAAACAAATTTTATGGATTCAACAGAAAAGAGGTGGGGACACCCTGTGTCTTAAAAAGTTTTTTAAAAAAAGTAAAAAATATAAAATATATATATATATATATATATATATATATATATATAGAGAGAGAGAGAGAGAGAGAGAGAGAGAGAGAGAGAGAGAGAGAGAGAGACTAAATGTAAAAGAGTCATTGATCAAAGGGTTATGATATTGCTATATAAGAGTATCTATGTTTTGTTTGTTGCCCAACCAACCATACAAATAGCATGGCTTCATACAAAAAGGGTCTCGGTTGAAGCATTTCTTCAAATGATTAGAGTGCGGATTTGTTATGATACACAGATAGATAATGAGTCCCACAATAAAATAAAACTCTCATTTGTTTGTTTTACAAACTAGAAAGCCAGGACAAAGCAATTGGCTCTGTGAATTTGAAAACCACCGAATTCTGTAATCAGTAGGAAATGAGAAAAGATAAATGAAGAATCCTTGAAATCCAAGATAAGAGGCTGAAATTTCAATCTGAGAAATCGAGCATTATCAAGAGGAGGATGAAAGGATGGAGAGGAGAGGAAGTACACTGGATTTGAGCATATTATCAATGGAATCGGAATCCATGGTTGCCTGAAGAGAAAGCCCCTCGACAGCTAGGGTTAGAAGAAGCGGGAAGAAATTGCGACCGAAGGGATCGTTTTCAAGATTGTCGCCTTCATCTACCACCATTAATTGTGGCGATTTCACTGCAGCAACAGAGATTCGCTCTTGTGATGAAAACTTGGCAGAGAGAGAGAGAGAGAGAGAGAGAGAGAGAGAGAGAGAGAGAGAGAGAGAGAGAGAGGAGTTCAGGTGATCAAACCCTAGCGAGAGAGGCGGTCCTGTGATCAAACCCTAGAGAGAGAGAGAGAGAGGGGAGAAAAACAGAGAAAGGGCTTTAGGTACGGTATTTATACCCGATCGTTAATTGACGCCTAATTTTATTAGTGCCGATAAATTAGCCATATAAATCGTCGGCTAATCCAGTTTTTGTTGTAGTGTGTTGTCCCCTGATACTCAAAATTGTGGCATGTAAAGTAAATTCTAGCCGTATTCAAACCTCTAGGAGCATACAAATCCCAATAGAGTGGTGCCTGAGAAGCCAAGTTTACTTATTAGAGAGGGGAAAAAAACATCAGAAATTATTTATGAAAAGGAACTAGTGAAATTCTAACTGTTGCCAGTGCATACAACAAACGTTGTCTGCCAATCATGGCAATGGATTATATCTGGTTTCTTGCCAGCTCGAAGAAGCAATTCAAGTGTTTCACGACTAAAGAACGAAAAATGCTTGAAATCATCATTCTCTCCATAAAATTGTCCTCTCCAGAAGAATTTAGCCGGATGATGAGGCTCAGTGAAATAGACAGGAAGACCTGTTAACAATTCTAATCAACATGAATCATAACATCATTTGCAAATGGAAGCTAAGAATTAATGAGGAACTATCGCTGACCTACGACTGTTCCAACCCAAAATTTATTTCGGAATAGCTTATTAGCTGTTGGAAATGAATCTGTTTCTAGAAGACGAAGACAGCGAAGAACATGGAATCAAAAAGCTAATGATGCGCCAATTTGGTCCCTTGCAAAGGCATAAGTAAAAGCATACTGATGAAATTCTAAAGACAAGATGGCAATATATTCTATATGAAAAGTAAAGCAGGCCTACATTTTTAGAGGGAATGCCGCAAACCTGAAATAAATTTGAGTCCTTTATATCTGGCCATAGCTCCTTCAAGAAAACAATCATCATGCATACTTGGTCTTGATACCTGTCCAAAGATAAAATAAGTAGGATAAGAAGAAGAAGTGAATGATTTGAGTTGTAGCTCATCTATTTTAGAGTGAAGCATTCCTTTATAAATGAATAGGAAAGCTGAACAAGGAAACTCATGGAGCATGGAAGAGGTAAAGACAAAGGCTGCAAAAGGCTCATGGATATTTCCTAAGCCGACATTCAAGTTAAAGTATTAAGAGAAGAAATTCAAAGGTTTTATAGCAATGTTTTGACAGAATAACAAAACTATCAGGCTACAAGTTGAGCCCATAGACAATTACATGAGCAGAGAAATCATTTTACCCCATATTTGCATAGTTCCATGTTATTTCATCCTTGCAATAGATAGTTCTTCGAAAATCTTATTTCTTTAGTATTTAAATTGGGTTCAAAGGTGACTATTACATGATTTGATTGATGCACCATGGTTCACGCTGTTTCCAGTTCCAGCACACTACCGAAGAACTTTTTTTTTAGTGCACATAGGCAGGAGGATCTTCAAGTGCTTGGGTTTCATCTCTTTCATTGTTTCACTGTTTACCATAGTAATGCATGCCAAGAATATTTTACTAACATCTAAAAGCTAAGAAGATATCGATTTAAAAAGTTCTAAAACATGAGATGGAGGATACAAGACTTGAAGGCACACAAGAGGGTTTGTCTGTAACAATCATAACAATGACAAAAAAAAAAGCACAACACGAGCTGTCAGTATATTAAAGGAAAGACTCAAAATGCATGAGTTACCTGATGAAAGAAGATGCTCTGCCTTCTAGCAGCTGAAACCAGGCCATATTTAATGTTTTCTATAGATTCAAAAAACTTTTCAGCACCACCTTCTGAGAAAGTAATGTGGAAGGCAAGCTCATATGGCTCTTCTGGATATAGACTGCTCCAGCTATGTTTAACAATATGCAACAGCAAAACTAAGGTGCATACATGAATATTTCGAGATATTGAGGTAAAAAGATTGGTCCTGCTTTTTGTGAATTTGGTGTGATAAGAACAAATAACAGAGAGAATTCAGATCAGATGCCATAGCTAGTTACTATTTGTGATATGGGCGTTGAGAATTTTGATGGTGAGGATTTAGCTTACAAAGAGATTTGGATAGACTTCATTGCTGATGCTCCTATCCTCAAAGCATCTACAGTTTCTGTTGTTGCCTTTGCACCTTCAAGCATAATCATCTACATACAGGATGGGTATAAACATTGTTTCCGGCACAGAAGAAGCCGTTCGTTGAGATTATGACATGCACCAATATGATTGCATTATCAATAGTAGACATAAGAAGATGAGGAAGAAGAAATTAACAAAATAAATAAATAAATGAAATTTCAAGAAAAAAAATAAATAACACAATTGCTATCTTCAGAGAGTGCATAAAAAGTATTTATAAACAGCATCTGCATATATAAACATGCATTATAGATTAGCAAATACTTATACCCACCAATGAATAACCAAAAAAAGGTAACCTGTGTAGCACTCCATGGTGTGACAATGAGCGGCTCCTTTTGCGCAATCGATACTGAGAAACTATGTAAAGAACAAAACAGAGAAATTCAAGTAAGCTAACATGTTCAAGGTGCAAGATCTGGAAATCTGCCTCACTAAAAGAAGAAGAGAGAGAGAGAGAGAGAGAGAGAGAGAGAGAGAGAGAGAGGAGAGAGAGAGAGAGAGAGAGAGAGAGAGAGAGAGAGAGAGAGAGATAAACAATCGAATCATTGCAAGCAAAGCAATCGACCTCTCTCTTGGAAAAATGTGGAACATGTGTAATATCAGAACTTTCTATCAGGTGGTATATAATGATTAGATATTTTTTGGCCTATGCTATTTCACTCACCATGTGCACCCCAGTGCATAGATAAGATGATGGCTAGAAAAAAAAAAATTTGTTTGGGATGTCTGTTTCTTTTGTAGCTGATGGAGATAGGACTATCAATAGGCCGGGTTCAGTTTGGTCCTGAAGATCTTAGACATGGGCTAATCTGATTTGGGTCTTGTTGGTATGGCCACTTTCAGGTCTAGGTCTAGTTTTTTTAGCATATGGACATGAATCTAGATTTTACACATTGGTTTTAAGTCTACTTGAGGTATTACACATTAAATAAGGAGTTTTACATGGATGGGTGGCCCATTTAAATAGATGGATTAGGGGATACGCAAGTGTGCTACTTGGCACACTTGTGGTGCAGATGAGCTCTCTAACATGTGCATGGCTCATCAAATCGTGTTATGTTGTTAGAGGAATTGATAATATTTAATATATACTATTACTATTAAAATTAACTGGACTTGACCCGAACAACTTTAATCAAGGCCAAACATCTTGGACCTAACCCAAATCTCATTAGACCCTGATTTTTAATTAGGTCCAAGATGGTGGAAGCCAACCCAACTGATTTATAAACATGTCGAGGAATTAGACTGGACCCATGCCTATCGGGTCAAGTCCATCGTGTACTGTGAGTTCGGTTACTCTTTGAGACCTACTTGTGGAAAGTAGACTTGAGAAATTATAATAGTGAGGTATTGTTTGAAAAATCGACAAAGTTAACTAGAAACTTAGCCAAATTTCTTTTTGAAAGAAAAATTTATATTAATAAGCAAAGAAATTAATAAAGAAATAAACAAAGAAGCCAAGGTAAAAGAAACAAGAAAAAGACACCCAACAAAAGAATCCCACACAGCTCTGAACCCCACCCGATGAGCGCTCAAAGCATCCATTCCTCTCCTTTGAAGATTATCTATGGTGAGAATATAGTTTCTGACGGCCAGCCAGACAAACGCTTACCCTATCATTGAACTTCGCAACTGAGAATTTGCACATATCATCATCGTGTGGGTGAAACATATGTCCACAAACATTCCAGGTTGGCTTAATAAGAATCACATGCATGGTGTAAATATCAGGTTCATCCACTGATGAGGTGGACTAAACTGCTGGAATGAATGGATCATTGATGGGTTCACTAACAAAGTGGTGTGGACTCATATCATTTTAAAATGGGTGACATTTATAATTTATAATGAACCTGCCATTTGCTTGGCAGTTACAATCTTATACATAGCATGTCTAAATGAGTTGTGGGAAAGACAGATACTGTGGAAATGGGTAGTGGTTAATAGCAATGGATAGACTAATTGTAGACGTGGATCTGGTTTTGATGTGCCATATTAAAAAAATTTCACTGATTTAATTTCTCAGCTAGTGGATTTTTAATGGATAATTGAAATGAAAACTTATGGACAGTCCAAATTCAACCAAAAGATGTCCATTATTTAGATGATAAAATCATTTAATGCATCAGTTCTGAGAAGATTATCCATAGTAGGTCATGCCACATGTATAATCTCTGAGTCCTAGATCGCATCGGGCACCGCCGAAGTATCAAATAGCTCCCCTTTCGGAAAATCCTAATAAGAGTATGAAATCTAAAAGCACGAACTGTTTTCAGGAACTAGATGGAAATTTCCCCTCTCTCTCTCTCAGAGGAAATAAAGGAAAAGAAAAGGGGTAAAAGTGGTACCCAGGAGCAAGTGACTTTCGGCAAACCCGCAAACGACGATCGATCATTGGGACGTAAGTATTCCCTGGATGAAAAGAAAAAGCAAAAAGAAAACAAATGATTAGATATTTGTTTCTCTCTCTCTCTCTCTCTCTCTCTCTCTCTCTCTTTTCAATTTCTCTGTTTTTCCTCCTAATCCAAGAACTACACCAAAAAGGATTTTTGTAATTAAAGAAAATTGAATAAATAAATAAATTAATATTCAAAAGATCTAAATCATCAAACCACAAAAAAAAAGCAGATAAATAAAAATAAAAATCCCATGAAACAATCTCTACATCAAAATGCAGCTCCAGAAACCCTCAAAATTCGTTGGATCGCACATGCGACTCAAGAAACGCTACAAACATAATGGAATTCGATGAAACCCTATCCTTACAATGCATGAGGAAGAGATTGAAAGCTCAGCCCTAAATCGATAAATGGGGAATGAGGAATTATAAGAAACCTTAGATCCGACCCTAAATCGATAAAATGGGGAATGAGGAATTAGAAGAAACCATAGATCCGACCCTAAATCGATAAAATGGGGAATGAGGAATTAGAAGAAACCTTAGATCCGATGCGAGCGTGAGAACCGAACAGGTCTGCCATTGTAAACATCATGAGCTCGTTGAGATCTGTGAATCTAAAGGGGAGCTCTCTCCTCCAGCATTTAAATTGAGAGAGAGAGGCTGTCGTTTTTTGGAGAGAGAGAGAGAGAGAATGGGGGAGCCACAGAGAGAAAGAGGCCGTCGGTTTTGGGAGAGGAGGGAATAGGAGAGAGAGAGAGAGAGGGTAGGTTTTTTTTTTGGTTTTTTACTCGGACATTCGCGGGTGGCTAGTTTTGTTACGTTGGCAAATGTTACTCCGACGGATCTTTCAACCGCGGTTGGCCGCACGAACTATCGACTATGCATGTTGACCACGTCGAAAATGTGTCGACAAATCTGCCTTTTCTTGTAGTGAATGGTGATTTTCCATCCAACCTTGTTTAGGTCACCCGTACCTAGATGAAGGAAAAACACAAGTATCAGCTACATTAACTTTTGTGGCCCTGAGAAGCTTTTAATAATGGTTGTTCAATCACTAATGTTTCATGTAGTGTGGTACATATGAGACTTGGATCAGCCTCAATTTTCAGCTTGTGCCCAATAATGACCTGAAAAAAATGAATGAATGGCATCAATAAAACAAATAATACATTATGATGTTGCACAAAGCACCATCCAATAGCTACTGACAGCCTCACTAGGTAATACCATACGCTGATTGATAAAGATTGCCTACTAACTTTGCCAGTAGGGAGGTTGCTACCGAACAGTGCTTTATCCACGTAGTTCATCTATTTCTCTAGATCATTTTTAGGGAATGAGCCTAAAAAGAGAGGTCCAAATCTCAAGTGGACCACATCATGCGATAACAGTGGTGATTGAACGGCAATAGTATTTTAAAAAAAAAAAAACTTTCTCAGCCTAGTGTAATGGTTATTCTCCATCCAACTTATTGATTAGGTTGCACAGACATTAATGAAGGATAACAACAAATATAAACAACATCTAAAGCCTTCCTAGCCATAGTAGATTTTTAATGGTAGGCATTTGATCATCACTATTTCACGTGGAGTGCATGGTTCACATGAGATTTGGACCTGTCTCATTTTTAGGCTCAATGCTTAAAATGACATGGAAAAGTAGATACACAACATCGATGAAACAAATAAATCACGATGGGCTCATAAAGCATTGTCCAGTAGTTACAGGCTACCGGCAACTTCTGTAGGCAATTTGCCTCCCTATGCTTATGCTGCCAATAGCGAGGTGGCTATTGGACAGTGCTCCATGGACTCCATGATGATGTCACTACACCAAAAATCGTCATTTAAGAACAGTTTTAAACCATTCCTAAATGCTTCAGGAACGGTTTAAAACCATTCCTAAATGAGGCGTCGCAGAAAAACAGGAACGGTTTAGAACCGTTTTGGGTACCGTTTCAAATTTCAGAGACGGAGTTTTAGGAACGGTTTTAAACCGTTCTAGTGCCAACAGTCATATTTTAGGAACGATTTTTTTTTCTCTCTTGAAGAAGCATTCTTATTTCTGAGTTCTCTATAGAGGTGCTTTTCCAAGCACCCTATTCATCTTTCAGCAAGAACCGTGTGATTGGGGGCCAACGCAAGAACCATGTGATTGGGACTATCGGGCGTGCACATTAATACTAGTAGCATGATCATACCATTAGTCAGTAAGCCCAACCATAGAACAGACCAATCTTTACACTGACCATAGAATCACGAGTTCTCAACCACACAATAACCACTAAATGTTCTGTAAGATGCTTCTAACAGAATCACACATGAATTCCACATTTAGCATACGACGACATCCATCATGCATAGCTGCATTACTAAATATAGAAAAGAAATGGTGTATCTATCACACCGGAGGGTGGGAACTTTCATTCACTAACAACTACAACAACACTAATAAGAAGATGAACCCAGTATTCAAAGAGCAGTCCTTAGAAATCTACCAAAAAATAAGAGTAGTCTTTGATGAACAACAAAATACACTACAAGAAAACAGCCCTTAGCCGACCGATAGGCCAACCCTTTGCTGGCTGCCAGTTTGAACGGCTGCCGGCAGGGTCCCTACATATAAAAGAAAAAAAAACTAACCTTATTGCTTCGGTCAAATGGCGCCGCACAACCCTCTCCCTCTCTCTGCCACTCCTCTCCCTCTCGTGCGCTCTCCCTCTCTCTGTCGCTCCCTCTACGATCCTCTCCCTCTGGCGCTCTCTCCCTCTCCCTTTCCCCCTCCGCTCTTTCTCTCTCTCTCTCTCTATCTCCTCGGCCCTCTGCTGCAACATCAGGTATCTCTCTCTACGCTCAATCTACTGCACATCAAGGAGCATTCTGCTGTAACATCAGGTATCTCCTTCTCTCTCTCTCTCGTTATCTATTCATATCAATTTGGGCATTTTTTAATCCTTCAAGTAACATTGTGCAATGATTTGTGTGTTGGGATTTTTTGAGTTTCGAATCCCTAATTAGGGATTTGTAGTGTCGATTCCCTAATTGGGGATTTTCTGATATTACAAATTAGGGATTTGGGGATTTTAGAATTTTGGGGATCTTGAGGATTTTTGAAATTGGGAATTTCAGGTGGTTTTGATAGCTAATTTAGTAGATTTGATGTTTATTTGTTCATATTTTATTTATTTATGGGGTTTTGATGGCCGATTGGGAGGATTTGGTGGTTATTTATTCATGTTTTCTTGATTTTTAGGGTTTTGATAGCCGAATTTTAGGTTTTGGTATATACTTTCCTTTTCACAAAGTATTAGGTCCTTTATCTTATTTTTTAATGGGCGTTTCTCTCTTTTCACCAACAGTAATTTGGTGGCTAGCTTTCCATATACAGAAAAAGATCCCAACCAACTTGTATGGGGAACCGGTTCTCCTGAGAAGCTCAAGGAGCTGAGGACAAAGGAGATCAAGAATGGAAGATTGGCCATGTTGGCTGTGATGGGTGCATGGTTCCAAGCCATATACACACCGGCACGGGCCCCATTGACAATCTCTTCGCCCACCTCGCTGACCCCGGCCGCCACCATTTTCGCTGTAAGTGTCCATTCCCCTTGAATACATGCATACATGTCAATGGATGATCATACATGCATACATACACACAATGTACAAAAATAAATACACGCATAGAGGCTAAATGCAGCCAAAAACGGTAATGGGACCGTTTCTAACACTTGAATTCATGCATGTACATGCATAGATACATCAATTCATAGAGGCTGGTTCCCCTACAAAGTTTTGTAGATTAAGCTTAACGTACAAGGCGATGTGTGGGGCCTACTTTCCTTGGCACCCAAAAAATAAGGCTAATCCAAAACTCAGGTGGGCCACACCACATGAAATAAATGAGATGGGGACATCCACAATTAAAAACTTTCCAGAATACATAAGGGCCAATGTGTTTTTTATATGCTTTCCAATCCATTCAGAACATTTGTTGCAACAGATGAATGGGCATCCAAGAGTCAGGCCATTCGAAACAATCTAATCTTTATATACATGGAGATGCACTTTACAGGAGCATTGCAAGTGTTTGATGTTGGTTTTCCTTTCCTTGACATTGTCTGATATATGATTTTGTCACTGGTTTCCTCTTCAATCTAAATGCATTGATGATTTAAACATGTCCATCTAATAAATGCAGGATATCAATCAACTTCTTTGCCTTGTCTAGTCAACAACATGGTGCCTTGTTTCAAAACCAAAGCAAGAACGATAATTTGTTCCAAAGAAAATCTGGGCATATCCAATGATCTCTCAAGTGTTCCCAACCAACATTCACACAGGTGGTTACTACTTGGTTTAAGTAAATAAATCTTCAAGTATAGGACTAGCCCACCTTTTGATGGCTATCTATTAGTTCTTTCGAGTAGTATATCATGATACACGTAGATGCTAAGATTCTTTCATTCCTTGAACAATACTCATTCACGCTCAAATATTTAAATACTTGTGACAGATAATAATGTTTTCCAATGAATTGTATGTACAAAAACACTAAATTCCAAAGGTAAACATAGTCATCTTCTTTGAACTTTGCTCTTTTCTTACTTTCTCTTAGTTTGGTAATTCTCTTGAACTTTCGGTGCTTTGTAATATTTGCTGAAGAAAGTCTGAATTAATTTTCATTTTTTTTTTGTCGTGTTCATAGATCCTTGAAAAGCTATACCATGCCAGCCACATCATCATTGGAAATGAGTTGGTGAAGCTAGCATCCATTCAACTCTCATTCAATGATTGTGCTTCTGCAATGGATACCATAAAATGGGTAGATGCAATATTTTCACTGTATTATGGATCTCACACGTCGAAGCTATTTCCATATTTGGAAAATCTCAAAAGAAAAGTTCTCAAGCTCGCTCCATAATGAGAAACCTTCTGTTTATCTGTTCAGGTTAGTAGCACACGCTTTTGCTTCTTGCACCAATTTTTTTTTTTCACGGAATGCTAATTTCTCAACCTTAATACAATAAAGTTCTCATGTAATAGGTATGATCATAATCCATGTGCAATTGGAATGCCTCATTCAAACTCATCTTCTTTGATTTTCACCCCTATTTTCCTCTTCTTCTTCTTTTTTTCTTTTGAATGTTATTTGGGTAAGAGATTGTCTGTGATATCTTTTAACATATAATGGCCTACATGCATATGCCTTACTATAAAAGATGGCTATGGTTCCTATCATTGCCTTGCTTGGATGGAAATTTTTCTCTAACATTTTAGATGCATCATAACCAAAATCACTCTTATTTGATTATTCAAATATTAGATTTTATGACATTTATTGGATGGTTAAAATAGAAATTATCCGACGTCCATATTTCAAAAATCTAGTATCTGTGAATCAGAGGTTAACATTATTAAACCAACGTGATTTTTAGACTGTAACTTAGCAAGAGTGGCTTCCGCAATTTGGTTGGTTTAATTTGAGTTAATATATAATGTGTCTCCCATTTGACTGCCTGTGTATCAAGATTCAAGCATCATACGCAACCAAATTATCAAACAACCCCCTAAAGAACTAGCAACCAAAGATCACCACCAGAGAAGCAATAAGTAGAGATCAAAGCATAACGGCTAGAGAAGCATCATAAGAGAAATTACAAATTCGGATTTTCTCAAAATCATACTGAATTATATTTAACAAAGGCTTCATAGCGCTAATATAAATTCCACATATTTTCTTAACCAACAAATTCAATCAACAACAATAAGCAAATATACTCTGTTGTAGTGTTCAGAGAAGTGTAACTGGATCTGGATGGAGCCATTTGCCAAAAAGGAACTCTTGCTGGGTATAGGAATGCCATTACAAATCATCCCTCAACAAGTACGGCTTTGTATGATCCATGGCATGGAAAATCAAGATACAGATTCATGTGAAATGGATCGATTATACTTTACATGGCCATGCTTCCATTTGTATGTTTTACTTGCATTTCTAAATTTGTAATTGATCTTAACTGGATTAGTTGAGAGTTTTCACTGCATAAATGCTAATAAGATTGATACTTTGTAAAGAAATTTGATATAATTGATGTAATTTGTGTTTCTTCCTGGTGCTTGTGATGTCACTCTAGCTAAATCCATATCTAGATAATTAGATGTAGCTATGTCTGGTAATATATAGTATACTGGAGCTTGTCACCATTGTGCTTGTGAAAATTTCGAGGAATTCCACAAATTATTTTGTTGATGCTATCTTGTTTTATCGGTCAACTGTTTTTGTTTTTCCGAAAATTGGTTTGACGTTCTTGTGTATTTCATCTGTGGAGGTATTTAATTCATTTATAAAGTAGGTGCAGATCTTGCATGATTAAAATCATGTTCCTCTTTCTCTCTTAGGGAGGAGGATGGTGCAACAATGTTACGACTTTCCTCTCATGAAAATAAAACCATTTGGGTTCATCCAAGAAGACTGGGTTTGATGTCTACTTCTCCATGGCTAGGGGGGGATGCCACTTTGCCAGCTATGAAAATGACGAAGTGCTTCAACATCAGCTAGTAAGCCATTGTTATTAAGGTGTCTCTTGCTTGATTTTATACATTAAGGATTTGTTATCATATTCAGTTTGTAAGATGCTCCAAGTGTACAAGTACGAGCTTGAGCAAAACCCACTATAATTTCTATTCTTAATCCCATGAAAGACGAATGTTGATGCAGCAGCAGTTAAAATAGTCATGGCTGGATCTGGATGTTAAAATAGTCTCTGCCTCTCCCTCTTCCTCTCGCACGCTCTCCCTTTCCCTCTCCCTCTTTGCTCGCTCTCCTCTCACTCTCACTCTCCCTATCTATCTCTCTTTAAAAACCCTATTCCTCTCTCTCTCTCTCTCTCTCTCTCTCTCTCTCTCTCTCTCTCTCTCTCTCTCTCTCTCTCTCTCTCTCTCTCTCTCTCGTCGGCCCTCTCGCTGCTGATTTCTTCTCGCTTGTGAATCTCGGATTCTCACCCATCTCAGGTATGTTTTGGCGAATACAAATCCCTAATTAGGGATTTGCGTTGTCGAATCCATTTTTAGGGATTTGCATTGTCGATTCCCTGTCCTTTTTTTTTCCAGCTCATTTATCCATACAAAGCAACATTTATTAAATCAATACATACCTACTTTATATGATTTTAGTTATTGACAGGGACGATAGCATCTTTATCCATATCACGGAGATAGAGACAGAAATAAGAATGAGTTTCAGCAAGCACGCAACTCCTTCCAGTCTTGATTAATTTACATTGTTGTCAATTGGAGAATAGAACACCATATATGTTACATTGTACCATATATGTTCAACGAAGTTGTTTAAATTTTTTACTTATGTTTGCCTAAGTTGTCTACATTTTGCATGCTTCCATTTCCATCTGTTTACTAGTTTATTGATCAATTATAACGAAAATAAGTTAAATTTATCAATGATTTCATATGGGTATCTAACTACAAATATCTCTATGCATGTTAAATTTGTGCTGATGCAGGTTTTTATTTTTTCAGTTTTCCGATATATTGATCTGATTCACAAGTTCAATGGTATTAGCTAAAACTACAAATATACATTATTTAATTATATCATGGATAAATAATGAGAAGAGAAAAGACCATGCAATACATGTTTTTCTAGTTTGCAAACCATGAAAAAAAAAAACCCTTGTTCAGGAACTATGGAGCATCACTTCACAAAAAGGAATAACAGAAAGATATCAAACTCAAATTACTAGAGACTCCCATTAGAACTCCCTATTCCATCCCCATGATCCATCCACCAGACATGACAATATCCCTTCCTCTATCACAATCAGCAAGAGTAATCAAACACCAACTAAAAAGCATAGCACCTCCTTTTCCTGAATTATTTAAGAAGATGGTAACAGACAAATGTTGTCACATAATACTGGATTGCA
This sequence comes from Magnolia changhungtana, assembly GCA_030180095.1. Classification (NCBI taxonomy): domain Eukaryota; kingdom Viridiplantae; phylum Streptophyta; class Magnoliopsida; order Magnoliales; family Magnoliaceae; genus Magnolia; species Magnolia changhungtana. Next base: position 1,005,159 of record JASAUF010000240.1, read on the forward strand.
ACCATACAAGAGAAATGAAACAACAACAAAATTTTGTAATTCTTTACCATCAGTGTGGGTTCCCCTCTGAAACAATTATATTTAGATGCATATTTTTCATATTGAAAGCTGCCAATGGAAGTTTCATGACCAAGCTCAAGACGAACTTTAAAACCATATTTTTATATTGTCATGTTCATGTCAGATCTGCAATATAACTCATCATTACAGCAACTACAATTGTCATATTTTTTCCACTTGAGTTTTAGATCTGACTAGATTTTGGGTCTGGTTCTTATTAGGACTGCTTTCATTTGATACCGCCAAATCTTTTTTTTTTCTCAGGGCGTTGGTCATGACAAAGAGACTCTCACCCATCAGGAAACTGAAGAACAAGCATACGTCTTTCTCTCTTTGTATATAGAATGATCTTTTAGTTGTCTTTATATATATGCGCAAACAAACACAAACACACCACCTTAATGTGTCTCAGACATTTGAACCGTGCATCTGGTTGGTCCCCTCCTAGATATGGGATCTCCCAAACATCAGACGAATATGAAAATCAGGTCGGCTACACCATCTGGAATTGTTTGAAATCATGCCTAAGGCATCTAAAATCAGTTTGTTGGGCCCACTTGAGTTATGGAATGGCCTGTAATTTTGTGTGGCCCCTCATGCAGGTGAGGCACACAATGGACAGACGGATGTCTGAACCACACAGATAATGCAGCAAGGTTTTACAACACTTTGCATGTATTATATGGCCAAGCTTTTACTTCGCTCTTGCTAAGTTGTCAAGGCAGTGAGAAATCTACATGGATAATTATACCTACACAGGCATCTATATGGCATATTCATGTATAGGTTCTAGAAAGTTAACACTAAAAGGGTATGGCTAACAATTTTCTTACACAAGGATGAGTTATCAGTTATGAGAATATTATAACAATTGACATCAAATGTGGAGACTGAATATGTTTCTCCTATGACATGACCAAGTACAGTTCAGTTTGTATTGCTTTTAAAGATCAGATATTTTCTTTTTAGCTTTTATGGAATCATTAAGTTTCATAGTTGATCTAATTGCTTGTGACGTTTATTTAATAATTTTGTTAATTTCTTGATAAGTGATTCCGGCAAACGTTTTTAGAGGCCTCTAAAGAAAGCATGGAAGGGTCCTTTACCTTGGATTCATTGTTATGGCTTGTTGAGATTAATTGAAACAAAAGAATTAGTAATTGCTATAAGTTTCCTCTTGCGAAACCTTGGTTGAGATGCTTTTCCTTACCTAGATCCACTGGTTATTCAGTATCTTTCTTTTATGCTTCTAGATTTTGTTTTAGTATGAATGAATGAACACTTTGTTCTTCCTATTTTCCAACTGCTTAATTTTCTTTTAAATCTGTGACGGTTCATAACATTTTCAATTTGTTTCTCTTATTTTAGCAAAACAATGGGTTGGTGATGTTGGTGCTTTGTATATCCTAAGCAGCTCCTATTTTGCTAGGACTAATACTACTTATGCTAGTTAGTATAGTCTGCACCCTGGTTATCTGTCGAATATGATAAGTCTATCCACCAACAATTTCTAGAGATGGTAAGAGACTAGGTTGTTGGTTAAAACTTAAAACAAAACCATAATATGAAATAACCGTGGGGTCTGTGAAAAGCCACAAAAGGATACTATTATGCATGGCCAAGCCTTGGTATCTTTATCAACAAAGACTGGCTCACCAGTTGATTGAAGATTTTTTTGCATCTGCTAGCCTCCCTAGAAGGTGTGAACTGTCTTATGGCTTGAAGGTTTTGTGCCAAAATCTGATGCAAAACCTTGGAATGCCATCCATACTCTAGCTTTTTCAACATAAAGTATTAATAGATTGTACTCTAGGAGGGAGAGAATAATGAATTACATATTCTAACTTAATGCATCTACCCATTTTCGGTTGCTCCAATTTCAAAGGCCAGCATGTTAGAGAAGTATCATTTCATCTTCATTTTAAATTATTCCAATCACCAGAAAACCTCCTCCCTGTGTAATTGTGCCCTTTTTCACTTGTTTAATGAAATCCATATTTAATCTTCCTCTGTTCCCTAATGTACTGCTTTTACATTATTAATGAAAAGTGGAATGACCTCTGGTTCCCATGCTTCAATTGGCATGGGAGTTGGTTCTATTGTCCCAACTTCTTTACCTTTCCATGTTCTCACAAAAAAATATTTTTCTGAAACATTTTAGTTAAATAATTAAAAGCTTTTCCCTTTTTTTTTTTTTTTTTTTTTTTTTTTTGGGAAGCAGGAAGCTGAGGCTACTGTGAATGCTAAGGATATCCAATCACAAATACAAAATCACCTATGGATGTAGTATGAGAGTAGCTACAGTAAAGCTAGGGTCCTCAAATAATCGTTGTTGATGTGGTTATGATGTCTTCTTGGTTTCCATTTGCAGATGTGTGATTAGGACATCGATGTTTTGGGTGGTGGCAACAGCCTGTGGAGTTGGACTGGCCATCAACTTCACCTCTATGTCGTTTTTAAACCAAACAGGTCCCACCACGTAAAGGTAAGAGTCATATACCACTGAGAGACAACTAATGAATAGCCTTCCTACCGCCACATACAGGTAAGAGTCATATGCCTCCCATCCACACAGGGTCCATCAGATCATTAGTCTTCCCACCAAAGACTGTACTTTTGTTGAAGGAGGATCCCATGTAATCTCTTTGATCAATAGTCTTCGATTGATATCTAGACATGCCTCTTGCCATTTGATATCATGAATATCTTTTGGAGTCAATGAGTTTTGGGTTTGAAGGTAATCTACTTGATTCTCTAGTTTGAAATTTTTTGCCATGCGGTCTACATGTGGTGTAAAACCAGCTTTCAACTTATAATTTTGGGTTCTAGTTTTTCTATCCTTTTACTTTGCATGAGTCATCAAAAAGGTTCATAACTAGTATATGCTTGATGTGAAGGGACATTCAAAATTCTCCTTAATGCAGGTCTTCCCACAGATGGGAGTCTATTACTCTTTGTTATTTTGTTTGCTGCAACCATTTCTTTGAGTCCCCATTATTTTTTACTGATCATCAGAGACCATTGTTGTTCTTTCTTATGAAGTGTATTCTCTTTCTTCTTAAGTTAGTTCCCTTTTATTTCATGTCTATCTTTTTTCATCTTGGCTATAAAGAATTAGCAGCTCACTTGTTTTTGGTGCATGTGTAACCCATGGTTGAGACCATCATGTCAATGGTTTGGATTGCTAAACCATCAGTCTTACTTGTATTGATAGGGGTAAGATCACTTCATATAAATGCTCTATGCGGGATCTTAATACAAAACATTCACATTACAACTATAGACAGCACTAAACCATCCATGTAGTTGCATCTTTAATATCAATCACCATGGGACACCATATATTGTTTTTTCTGTATTGCTTGTCAAAACCAGTTTTGAAACAATCATTGTAATTCTTAGGTGGGCTACTTCTTCTTCTACCCCAAAACTCTAGAACAAGTATGCAAAATTCCCTCTAGAAAATATTAATTGGTTGGAAACATGTATTGGAATTAAAATCAAACTTGAAATCCTTTAGGTCTGTTTGGATAGGGTGAAACCAAAAGGTGGAAATGGAAAAGAAAAGTGGAATTTGAAAGCATGTGTTCCCTATGTAAAACCACTGAATTTTCATTTCCTTCCCACCTGTTTGTAATGCTGCAAGAGTTGCTGTGGAAAATATACAATTCCATTCCCTTTCATCTGTTTGGATTGGCATGCAAAAGTGAGGAATTCTAGCTGAAATTTATATGGTGCTCCACTATAATTGTGACAATAACATACACCTATGCTACAAGTGACAATCCTACTGATAAGACGATCCAAACTGTCATGAAAAATCATACTGATAAGACGATCCAAACTGTCCAGTCAATGGCGTGCGGGAGTGGGTGGACAAGATTATTCATAGAACCATGTGATTTCCGGATTTTTGCATGGTGTAGTTGAAGAAGAGAGAAGTGACCATGTGATTTCCGGATTTTTGCATGGTGTAGTTGAAGAAGAGAGAAGTGCACCTTCACTTATTTTCTCTTGACAAAATGAAGCTATCTTTCAAAGGAAGGAAAACAAAAACAAAAACAAAATAGAAGAGCGAACTTGCTGAACCAAATGGATGGCCCAGATAGGTGATGTGGATGCCCACAGGTCCAAATGCAACTATGTGCACGGGAAGTCTTCCATACACTTAGCCCCCTAGATCATTTGTCTTACAAAGATTCTGGGTAACATATGAACCATGAAGTGATATTCTGGCAAGTGATTATTTTGGAAACAAGAAATTGCTTATCAGTGATGTCAGATAACTTTGGGGTTCAGCTCTTGTCAGATTATAATAATCAGTCTTCTTCAATTTTACTACTTGCTTTGTTAAGAAGTGTTCAATAAGCATCATCCCAAAGAACACAAAAACCAAGAAGAGTGAAACATATTTTTGCTTTGTTAAGAAGTGTTCAAAAAGCTTGATTTTAAATAATTACAGTATCATAAGCCCATCTGATGATTAGTTGTTGTGATTTTCTAATTATCAAAGTACCAGGTTCATTACCCAAACAATTTTTGCTTAGATCTATGCTATGGCTTTCTGATCATGTAATAAATGCTGACTCAACAATGCCAATAATCTCAGTCTTAAAAGATGTTAATTCTTATGCTTCTTTATATTAGGAACAAATAGACTAAGCAATGCTACTTCATATTTTCTGTTTAGTTGAATCTGCAATTTTATTTGACACATTTAGTACCTGTTTGGTAGATGCAAAAATGTGTTCATCTCATTTTAGTTAACAATAATTATGTATTAGAGATTGTTATCTGTATTACATAATCACTTTTAACATGAACTCATCATCTATTAGAGATCAAGATTAATGGATACTTTCTGTTAACCAAAATGAGATTAACTCATTTTTCAGGTGTCTACCAAATAGGGCCTTAGGTGAGTTGATATTGTTTGTTTGGAGTAGTAAACAGTATGCAAACAGTATGCTTATATTTGGACAACAAATAGTTTTGTTGTTCTCTTATAGGTGGTTTCTTGTAGGTGCTTTTTCTCAGTTTCGTGTTGTTTTGCTGGTGGTTGCTTGCTAACTCTTAGGACTTGATCAGGTTGGTTAATGGTGCTACTTCTTTATTTAGTTAACTTTAGTAGGAAACTATGCTTATCATGATATTTCTGTTAGGTTGATACTCATTTTTAGGATTTGTATTATGCTCATGAGTTTCTTCTCTTTTGAGTCGTCTATTGAGAATTCATGTTCAAAATGCACCTTGGTAATGTATTTATTTGTGTGTTTCATGTTTAAATTGATAAAAGAAAAAAAAAAAAGGAAATCATGATTAAGTCTTATTTTTGCTTTTTTAAGTTAATGGGTCTTAGTCCAACCTTGAAACTGGTTTGACTATATTGAACGAGATTGCCGAGCTTGTGGCCTTGGTTGCAATTTTGAATTTCAAAGGTATGTCTCGAGAACTTTCAAATTTCATATTACCTCTTCATTTCTATGGATTGGTTATGCAAAATGTATGTCCATTGTAATTTTCAATTTCATTTTGTTGCTTGCAGGTTAATGGAATGCATTTTTGGATTGTGTATTTTGTATATTTTTTCTTGTTTTTTTATTCTTTTCCTTTGTATATGTTTGGATTCTAGAAACCAAGTTTGAAAATCTTGGATGGTTTTGAATCATATATATAGCAGCATGACCTATGTTGCCTTGAAAGGAATTTCTACTCCCTCTTAAACTGTCAGGAACATCTTTGGAGACAAAATAAGGAAGTTGTATATATTTTTCTACTCCCTCTTAAACTGTCAGGAACATCTTTGTCATAAAACTCTAGTAGTTTTCTTTTTGTTTCCTCAAATAATACCCATTTTTTTGAGGGCCGCAAATTTTGGATCAAGCTGCTATTTGTGTTTTCTATATGAAAATGTCATTTTGTAAATGGGAGATGGATGTGCAGATGGTGGCATGGGAGTCCATTTCATTTATGTGGTTTCTCTTCTAACTTCCTATTTGGATTTTGTTTTCAAATTATAGGATGAGGGTTTTACTATGCTGCCATTCTTTTGACATAGCGCCATGTTGTCACAGGAAGTTCATTCTTATGGGTGCCAAGTTGTCACAAGAAATTCATCCTGATGGGTCTAAGTCATGGACTTAACTAAATTTACGGTAACCTTGTACATTACAGAGATTTTGCAAAGTACTAATGATGTACATGTTACTTATATAAGGCATTCTATTGAATGGACAATCAAATTTTGGTGTAAATATTTTTATAAGACAAATATTGACTCGGCCGAGTTTTCATGGCTCGGTGGATTGGTCAAGTCAATGCAAAACTCAGCCGATTTTTGTATAGGACTGATGCATAGTATGAATCAGTGGACCAATTTCTTTTAAAGCTGGAAATAGTTGTACTTTTCTGTTCCTTTGTTTCCTCAACAAATTTAGATGATAGACTTGCTAGCTAGAAATGATGATCCCACTAGAGAAGGTTGATGCTTGTTATCCTATTTTTGCTTGCTGCAGGCAGATCAATTGCATAAAATTTATTTGTTGTGTGGCTCTGCTGATGAAGACAACTGGCCTGGGGTTTCTAAATTGCCCAGTATGATGACTACAAGCCACAAAGTCCAATGGAGAGACGTGTTAAGGAGGTTTTTAAAGAGTAAGTAGTTCTAGATTAGTAGACTCTGTTCAAACGATAAGTTCTAGTATTAAAGTTATCTGTTTCCCTCATTAGTCCTCTTGTTGCAGGGCTAAATTTGTATTCTCTTTTCTCAATAGTGTTGACACCCCTACTTAGGAGTTACTGGACAAAATGCTAACTCTTGATCTGTTAAAGGTATCACTTTTCTAACTATTGTACTTGTTTTGATTAATTTTATTTTATTTTTGTTTGTCAGATTGATCTAAATGTATAGATATCTCTTGCGGTAGTGACTAGTGGGAATTTGGACTTCATGTGCCCAGTGCTTATCATGACTATGTAATTAAAAGTTTTATGCACAGCCGTATATTAAAAGCTTTCAATTACAAAGAGGAGCCAGACTTGGATGCAGCCTTGAAAAGGCCAGTTTTTGAAATTCATATGCCATGTGTTTCTAAAATTTATCGTCATCACCAGAAAAGGTTACCTAGTTTATTTTCCCCTAGAATAGCAAAAAGTGAGTTTAGTCCGGTCCCATCCACTATTAGTCCATTAGATCAGTAGTTTAGATTATCTACATGGACCCCACTTCTCCAAAATCAATGGTCATAGTATTACTTCAGAAAAAAGTTATATTTTTGTTTTTTTTTTATCTATTTTCTTACTTAGAACTTGAATCTTTTCTTTTTTGTTTTTGTGTGTGTATGTAGTGTTTCTAATTGTCTTACAAATTCCCTGCTTTATCTTCAAACAGGTGACACTAGCACACTTCCTCTTCTTTGCCATTATTATATTATGTCAAGGTAAATTCAAGACGGATGTGTGTTTTACATGTCACAGCCACTCAGAACACAATGGATGGTGATTTGGAGTGTGAGTTAATTTTAACTGCTAACTGGTGCTGATGCATTTTACTGCTACACAACTCACCAAAGATCGATAGAAGAAACTAGTCCCTTGGAAACAATGGCAATCATTGGCAACAAGGAGATCATTAACATTAACCAAGGTACGTTAGCGGTTTAGATTGGTGTAAAAAAAAAAAAAAAAAAAAAAAAAAAAACAGGATACGTGTGGGTCACCTATTCTTTTCTTCTTCTTTTTTTTTTTTTTTTTTTTTTTTTTTAAGAAAGATTTCCTCTATGGCTATTGATTGTCAGTGGTCATGACCTCTATAGCTACGGATTTAATCCGTATCAACGTTTTAATGAGCTATGGTACTAATGGCTACGGTCGTACTGTGGGCTACTCATCTTTAGCTACGGATTTTATCCGTAGCTTTTGACAATGTAGCGGCAAGTACAATACAACTGCACAAGAAGAGTTCGGCCACGGTAAAGCCTTTACTGACCGAGGCTTTCTGCCGTTAGTATGACCGTGGCAAAGGATTTGCCGGCGGTTTTCTAGGCTTTTGCCTGCGGTTTTGACCGCTGGTAAAGGCCAGTATTCTTGTAGTGATACTGGTAATGTAATGCCGCAAATTCTAGTTCACACCTTTGTTCTGTTAGGTGGGTAGCCCATTTCATCACCGGATGAAAAAGGAAGAAATAATAAAAGTAGATCACTTCCATATTATGAGTTTGCCAAGCAAATAAAGAATGACATCAGTTCCATGACAAGCAACAACCCATATATCGTGTTGATATATTATTGTCAAGAAAACAGCTGTACTTCACCAACAAAAGAAAACATATTACTGTTAAGAAAAGCCAGTCTACTTCCACTAAATTCAGTTGCACCTTGCCAGGTGAATGCAGCGCAATTTGCTAAAAGCCCCATACTTCTCTCCCACAACTTACTTCTGTGTGAAGATATTTGATGGTTAAGGGCTCCTATCGATTTAAGGATACTTGTGGATTGATTTAACAAATGAAAATGCAAAAGTAGCAGCGAGTCAGTGAACTAGCTTTAAGGATGCAACATTTTCAACAAAATTACTCAAACTGACGCTTGTGGCCTTTAAATTTTAATATCAACAGAATGATTGCAACAATTGACAACAAAAGACTCTATACCCTTAGGGAAGGTGAACTATCATCATCAGATGTAACAATAAGTTGGGTCGCAAGATCAGGGTTACATTGCAAAACAGAGCGCTGCCTTCTACTTGGATATAAAAAACTGTTAAGAGCACGCCAAACGAGAAAGTGTTAAAACCAATACGAACAAAATAAATGCCGGGACCCGAAACTTAGCAGGTTTTTTTTTTTTTTTTTGGTAAAGGAAAACCAAATCTACATATGACAACTGCAGTCATTGTTAACATATTCATCTAAACAAAGCAGTCAAAATTGAAAACAGATCAACCAATAATGAAATTGTGTTGTAATGTGGAAAATAAAGAGTAGAAAGGTGTACCCCCTGAAATAATGTTCTGTTTGTTTCAAGTACTACTTTCAAGGAACAATATATTACTTTGGCTTTATGAAAGCACCGCATCAAAAATCAATTTCACAGGGTGCCATTGTGCATGTATCCAGGTATCTGGTATAACATCGCGAAGTATATGCTATGTGGCTCCAATGAAGAAGTTCCATGTATCACGGATCAAATTGATATGAGTCAGTTGAAATAAATAAAAAGCATCTCTGGATGGGAGAAGTTGACAAATAGAAGAGCATGTCCTGATTAGAAAGACTATTGCAAGATCAATCAGCGAGATGGGAGAAGCACCTGCCTGACTTGTATGTAGCATTCAACTTTCTAAAAATTTTGTAATTTGCCCTTAGTTGTTGTAACTCAACTTTAAGTCCACAGACATACATCCATGTGCATGTGATGTAAGACAAATTAAAAAGTTAAACATTGTCATTACCTGAGAACTTTGGAGCATCAAAGTCGGCTGTTGCTTAGGGAACTGAGTTGGAAGAAGAAAGTGCACCTACAATAATAACACAAAATGTTGCTCAAAGGAACATTAAAAGCCAGGATAACAGGTCAACATGACTGCTTATGGATCAAAAGGCGCAAAGATGAGAATTTCATATTAAAACTACAGGAAAACACCACTAGCAAATTAGATGAGAAGAAAGCACCTCATAATCAGGAAGAATAACAAAGGCTAAAAGATTTTTGCCTGTAAGTACTAGTATAAGCAACTCATACAATCATATGATTCTTAGCAACTTAAAACTAACTAAACTGCAAATAATAGGCAAAAAAGTTAATATTACTAAAGGAGATGAATTAGGCAACTAAAATAGAAGAATTATGTCTTTTGTAAGGTGAAGACAAGTAAAACAGCATTGGAAAATCAATAGTCAACACAACCAAAGCAATTTTCAGTTGAAAAGCAAAACCCAAATCTTTATTTATTTATTTTCCCTATGTAAGTTTGTCTCCATCCTAAGACCTCAATGTTGAAGCACAAAGCACGTTCCATCGAGATACAGGCATGAACCCCCAACATCATACCTGGTAAGCGAAACAATTTCATTCATGGATTGTTTAAACCAAATAATCAAAGTCTAACAAAGAAGAATGAAATAATCAAAGTCCATGTCATGCTTTGGGACTCTAGCCAATTTTTCTAATCAAAGAAAGTTCAACACAATTCATCTCGTCAAAATCATTTTTCTTAATGGAAAAATGTGAATTAGACCAAAGATGCTGATAGATGTTCTCATGATAGAATTGAAATGGGAGTGACAGGAATCATTATTTCAGCTCTCATTTATCAGAAGTTTTGTAACATACTGAAGTAATTAAGATCAAATTACCACGGATATTCCCACAGAGTCGGGTCACCACGGATAATTTGTAGGACTGAGTTTGAGGGTAATGAAGTTGCCAACATTGAGAGATAGTGAAGTCATGGTTGCAGGGAGCTCCTGGGTTGTGCCGTGTGTTCACACAATGGCTTTGATACCAAGAAGAAAAATTGAAAATGATGGAGATGTTTGAATAAAAAAACTGCTTTCTTATTATTGAAAAATGTGAACACTCGACAATGGCTTTAAACTAATACAGAGGACTTCTATTTTTAAAAAAATAAAAAAAAAATAGTAACAGATTGCATGAAATCCAGGGGCAATATTCTCAATGATATGCTCTGCATCTTGACTGATTTCAGACACCACTGAAGGTGATCTGATTTGATTTTTGTTGGAGTTTCCTTATCTTGTTGAACTACCATCTTGGGTTGAATCTGTTGCCATTGAAACTCCTTCATCCTCCAACGTCTCTCCACTAATATAGGCAGATTTGTGGGAGTAACCATCCTTTTCTCTCCGACAGTTTTGGATCTCCTTATCACTCCACTAATTCCCACAAATCATACCGAGCTGCTGGGTCTAGGTTGTGCTAATACAGCTTGCATCAAAACCACTCCATATAGCATAATCAAAACAGAGGAATCCAGCCACCCCACCCAAGCAATGAAATGACCAGCTCACTACCCACTGCTACCACAAGTATACAATGGGATGAAGGTGCAAATATAGCTACTACTGAAGATGAAGCTACAAGGGACTGAGATCCTCATTGAAGCTACTGTTGTAGATGGAACTTAGGCTGATCTGTTGCATTTGGAGATGGAAAAGTTATTGCTTCTTCAGACAAAACACCCCATCACCACGAGGACTAGCAGCATTGGAGCCAATTCATTTCTCTGAAAAGCTTCTGAACAACTTCGGAGCAGAGATGCACCACCATCAGAGATGTTGGTGAACCTGGCAAACTAGAAGTGGAGAGGTGCATAACAGATACAAGGAGCATTCCATTTTGCACACCATATAAACAGACATGCACCCATCTAAAATTCCATCCAATCAAGTGGGCCTTCTTCTTGCCGCCCCCCATTCCCTCGTAATCTAGATTAACCAAGCCCCTGATCTCCTGAGGGAGTTCTTCTATTTTATTATTATTATATATATTTTTTTTTTTGCTAGAGAGCTCTTTGGAGATGTTTTCTCCCTAATTCACAAGATCTTAGAGGTACTTCTCATCTGAATTTATGGTATATAAGCAAGCTAGTTTTCATCACGTGCTCCTAAAAGAGCCATCTTATCCTCTTGATTTTAAAAAACCGTGATCAGGGAATCAGTTGTTATTTTCGGAGAATGGTTGAGACTTCTGGATATCATGCATACATTGTCACAAGCAAGTGCATGTAGAAAGATGGTATAAATCTACTATTGGAAGCAATAATCATGGTTGTGTCTGTATCAACTAAAGTTCATTCACAAATACTGAAAGTTCTTACAACTGCTTATGTTGATGTATTGGGCTTTTAATTGTTTATTAGGCTGGGCCCTTGATCTGTCTATCAGTTTGGGTGCTCCTGTGTGACACCAAGTTTAACTGGTTTTCTTTAATAAAACTATTGCTACAAAGAATTTTCTCTCGAGCAAAATTTTCCAATTTTAGTTTAATTTCAAGAATTCATTAATTTATATTTATCTCATTAACTGTTCAATTTCAGGACCTTGTTGAGATTAAGAGCAATGCTATGAGGCTAGTTTCTCACCTTGTTTAGATTCCATCCTCTGCAGTTCAATTCAGAGAAGTTTTATTAGCAATGCTAGTGACATGCAAGGCAACTTTAGGTACACTTGTTACAAAGTCAGATAAACTATTGAAGTGTTGGGGATGCATTGGAATGTATCTTTTCAAAAATTAAAAATAGCTCTTGTCAGATTTTTCTTTAATTTATTTTTATTCATGAACCTATTTTTATATTACATTCTTTTTACTTATCATAGGCATTGAATAAAAATACACATTTTTCTACTAATCATGGGTACTTAAAAAAGTTTATTCAATTAAGGACAAAGACGGGCTGAAAAGTTCATACTTAGAAATTTTCTGCTTCTAGATTGTTCCAATTTGCTGAGTTCAATATAGTGTTAATCCAATTCAATGTATTTGGAATTTACTGACCCCCACAAAGATTTTCCTGTTCCGAGCTAGAGGCGGGCGGGGGTTGGCAATATGCTTCCAATAATTTGTAAAATTTTCATTTTTAGAGAAACGCCGATGGCTTTTAACCGGCCATCGGCAAATATGGAAATGCAATATAAATTGTCAAAATTATCATTGGTTATGGTCGTCGGCATTACCGATGACTTTAAACCCTTGGCAGCCCTTCTGACGGCTTTTATCCATCAGTGTTGTCCTGTTTTTTTGGTAATGCTGCCTAGGATCTCCCTCCATCTTATGATAAATCGAGTCTTCCTTTGCTCCAAGACCATGATCAAAGATACCCCGACCCTTGGTGAACAATATCTTGTGTTAAAATAAATGATACAAAAATTGTGCTCATGTTCTTTCCTCTTTCCTCAAGAGCAATCTAGGGAGTTATCTCGGAGGTTGACATGCATGGGCTCGGAGATAAAAGCATAAAAATCCTTTTTGTTCGCATCTCCAAATTAAATGTCATCTATATTTTAGATGCTCTTATTGAAATTTATAACAAGGAGGTGTGTTATCTCTACTCCAAGCTTATCTTCGTGGATAATGCACCTATTAGTTGGTGCACTCTTATATCTCTTGCCTTGGATTAATAGAAAATGCTAGAAAGCTCTTATTTTAAGATTGTCTAGCTAGGGCTCCCTTGGGTGGTACCTTTCGAATTATTCATGTTAGCAAGTTAGCTCCTCGTTTGATTTTCTTTTCTTTTTTTCCATGACCCAAGGTGTGGGCTCTCCCTCCCTTGCCTGGGGCGTATGCTCTTTTCCTTGACACTTTTTTTATTTTTTATTTTATTTTATTATTTATTTATTTTTACCTCGAGTGTGGGTGCTTGTTCCAAGCCCAATATGTGGGATTTTTTATTTCCTTTGCTTTAAGGGCTCTACCCCTTGTTTTTTGTTTGTATTCAATTGGGTCATAGCCCTTGGTTGGTAATCAAAGAAGTCTTTTCTTGCTTGCCTTCTAATAAAAGAAACTTAAACCATCTCTCTTAGATAAATAAACTCATTTCTTTACTTTTCATAATACATTAGTATACATAAGGAAAATTATTATAATTCCTAGAAGGTATATTTTTTCTTTATCTTGAAAACCTTCAGTTAAAAGATAACCATCACACAAGAAAATATCTTTATTCTTTCAAATACTTTATTACATATAGATTGCAATCACCAACCCTAAAATACTACATTTTTTTATAAACAACTATTCCAAACACTAAATTATGTACATATCATAACAAGAAAAACACCTTCTTTATGCTCAATGATTTTCATACAATAAACACATATTCACCACATGTCCACAAACTTGGTGATTTTCATCCACCCAACTATACCTTCGGATCCCTCAGTTGACGTAATGTAAGTGCATGGAATGGCTGCAAAGAGAAAGAAGGCCCTCCAATAGATAGCTCTTGAGCTACATGTCGCATGGTTGGGCAAGAGTTTGGATCTGGGTGAATGCATGCAAGAGCCATGGATACCACAAATAAGACTTCTTGTGCAACATCAGCCAGCGGATCTGAGAGACGTTGGTCCAACATATCTTTTAGGAGTGTATCTTGTCCACTTGATGATGACAAAGAGGAGATGGGCTCCCCAGGATGACTTCCCATCATCACTTCAAGTGCCACAACACCAAAGCTATATACATCGCATTTTTCAGTCACCGTCATCGTATATGCAAGCTCTACAAGAAAGAATATTGTCAGTCATGTTCTTTTCTCTTTCTTAATCATCAATAGCTAAACTCTTAATCATATATCAAAACTCACTTGGGTTTCTCGAGTTAGGTTTCATATCTCGTAGGTTTTTGTGCTTTCTAACCCTAAGGCATCTATACAAAGATGTGTTTGGAAGATTTGGGATTTGAATAAGATGGGCCAGGCTTTCAGATGATCTTGCTAGGAAAGTCAGGATGGTCACTACAAGAAATCCCACATTTAGCAACGAAAATTTTTGTCGCTAAAAGCCAAATTTTCGTAGCTAAAAAGTTTTAACGACAAAAATTTTCATCGCCAAAAGATCGTGGCAACAAGTTTTTATCGACGAAAAATTTCAATCGTCGGCAAAGGCAAGCTTTTTAACTTTTCGTTGCTAAAAGTTATTTTTATCGATGAAAATTTTCGTTGCTAAAAATAATTACGAAACTTTTATCCACGAATATTTTCGTCGCTAAAAAATAAATGTTAAACTTTTAGCGACAAAAAGTTTCGCTGCTAAAAATAATTATAAAACTTTTAGCAACAAATATTTTCGTGCTAAAAAATAAATGTTAAATTTTAGCGACGAAAATTTTCGTCACTAAAAATAATTACAAAACTTTTCGTTACTAAAAATAATTATAAAACTTTTAGCGACGAATAGTTTCGTCGCTAAAAAATAAATGTTAAACTTTTAGTGACAATAGTTTTTGTCGCTAAAAATAATTACAAAACTTTTAGCAATGAACATTTTCGTCGCTACAAAGTAAATGTTAAACTTTTGGCAACGATAGTTTTCGTCGCTAAAAAATTACAAAAACTTTTAGCAACGAACATTTTCATCGCTAAAAAATAAATGTTAAACTTTTAGCGACTATAGTTTTCGTCGCTAAAAATAATTACAAAACTTTTAGCGACGAATATTTTCGTCACTAAAAAATACATAAAAAACTCTTACCAACGAAAATTTTTGTAGCTAAAAATATTTACAAAACTTTTACCTACGAAAATTTTCATAGGTAAAAGTCTCTTTTCAAAAAAAAATATTAATAATCCAGCACAAAATTCCTGATATACACCTGTTACAATATATTTCATCATATTCATCCTGATATATACCTATTATATAATATATTTCATCATATTCACATTCACATCCATCTAAACCCAAACTAGTAAATTCATCCAAACATAAACTACATTCATCCAAACACAAACAATCTTATCCACATCACATTCATTCACGCGTAGATGCATATAAGCTTAACATCATAAACAAAAATACCCTAAACCTTAACCTAAACCTAAAACCTATAACCTATAACCTATAACCTAAACCTAAAACCTAAACTTTAACCTAAACCTAACCTATAACCTATAAGTTTAGGTTTAGGAAATCGGGTTCGGGATCGGGTATAGGTTTGAGTTTTTAAGTTTAGGTTTAGGTTTAGGTTAGGGAGTTGAGATTAGGATTAGGTGTAGGTTTAGGTTTAGGGATTTGAGAATACGTTAAGGTTTAGGTTTAGGAAATTGGGTTCGGGTTATAGGTTTAGGTTTAGGTTAGGTTATAGGTTAAGGTTTAGGAAATTGAGTTTAGGTTATAGGTTTAGGTTATAAGTTAAGGTTTTAGGTTAAGGTTTAAGTTATAGGTTAAGGTTTATGTTTAGGTTATAGGTTTTGGGATTTGAGAATAGGTTTAGGTTAAGGTTTAAGAGATCGGGTTCGGGTTTGGGATCGGGTTTAGGTTTGGGTTTTCAAGTTTAGGTTTGGTTTAGGTTAGGGAGTTGAGATTAGGATTAGGTGTAGGTTTAGGTTTAGGGATTTGAGAATACATTAAGGATTAGGTTTATGAAATCGGGTTATAGGTTTAGGTTGAGGTTATAGGTTTTGGGATTTGAGAATAGGTTTAGGTTAAGGTTATAAGTTTATGTTTAGGAAATCGGGTTCGGGTTCGGGATCGGGTTTAGGTTTAGGTTTTCAAGCTTAGGTTTAGGTTTAATTTAGGGAGTTGAGATTAGGATTAGGTGTAGGTTTAGGTTTAGGGATTTGAGAATACATTAAGGTTTAGGTTTAAGTTTAGGAAATCGGGTTCGGGTTATAGGTTTAGGTTTAGGTTAGGTTATAGGTTAAGATTTAGGAAATTGAGTTTAGGTTATAGGTTTAGGTTATCGATTAAGGTTATAAGTTAAGGTTTAGGTTATAGGTTAAGTTTTAGGTTTAGGTTAAGGTTATAAATTTAGGTTTAGGAAATCGGGTTCCGGTTTTAGTTCGGGATCGGCTTTAGGTTTGGGTTTTCAAGTTTAGGTTTAGGTTTAGGTTTAGTTTAGGGAGTTGAGATTAGGATTAGGTGTAGGTTTAGGTTTAAGATTTTAGAATACGTTAAGGTTTAGGTTTAGGAAATCGAGTTCGGGTTTACGTTTGGGTTTTAGGTTTAAATTTAGGCTATAGGTTTAGGTTGTAGGTTATAAGTGTGGGTTTAGGTTTAGGTTTTAGGTTATAAGTATTAGGTTATAGGTTTAGGTTATAGGTTCGAGTTTAGGTTTAGGTTAGGTTATAGGTTACGGTTTAGGGAATTGAGTTTAGGTTATAGGTTTAGGTTTAGGTTATAAGTTTTGGGATTTGAGAATAGGTTTAGGTTAAGGTTATAGGTTTAGGTTTAGGAAATCGGGTTTGAGTTCGGGATCGTTTAGGTTTGGGTTTTCAAGTTTAGGTCTAGGTTTAGGTTATAGGGAATTGAGATTAGGATTAGGTGTAGGTTTAGGTTTAGGGATTTGAGAATACGTTAAGGTTTAGGTTTAGAAAATCGGGTTCGGGTTATAGGTTTAGGTTTAGGTTAGGTTATAGGTTAAGGTTTAGGAAATTGAGTTTAGGTTATAGGTTTAGGTTATAAGTTAAGGTTTAGGTTATAGGTTAAGTTTTAGGTTTAGGTTAAGGTTATATAAGTTTAGGTTTAGGTTATAGGTTTTGAGATTTGAGAATAGGTTTAGGTTATGGTTATAAGTTTAGGTTTAGGAAATCGGGTTCAGGTTCGGGATTGGCTTTAGGTTTGGGTTTTCAAGTTTAGGTTTAGGTTTAGGTTAGGGAGTTGAGATTAGGATTAGGTGTAGGTTTAGGTTTATGGATTTGAGAATACATTAAGGTTTAGGTTTAGGAAATCATGTTCGGGTTATAGGTTTAAGTTTAGGTTAGGTTATAGGTTAAGGTTTAGGAAATTGAATTTAGGTTATAGGTTTAGGTTATAAGTTAAGGTTATAGATTAAGGTTAAGTTTTAGGTTTAGGTTAAGGTTATAGGTTTAGGTTTATGTTATAGGTTTTGGGATTTAAGAATAGGTTTAGGTTAAGGTTATAAGTTTAGGTTTAGGAAATCGGGTTCCGGTTCGGGATCGGGTTTAGGTTTGGGTTTTCAAGTTTAGGTTTAGGTTTAGGTTAGGGAGTTGAGATTATGATTAGGTGTAGGTTTAGGTTCAGGGATTTGAGAATACGTTAAGGTTTAGGTTTAGGTTAGGTTATAGGTTAAGGTTTAGGAAATTAAGTTTAGGTTATAGGTTTAGGTTATAAGTTAAGGTTATAGATTAAGGTTTAGGTTATAGGTTAAGGTTTAGATTAAGGGTGTGGTCCCTGCAAATACAGATATAAACACGGCCTTTACAAATGGCCAGGCCACTCCAATGCTTCCGTAGGAAATGAATAGCTTCATCATGGTCATAACAGCGATTCCCACCTTCCAGGGACCCCTGCTCAACATCTGAATAGCTCCGACGCACATCTGGGTCTGCTCCATCAATTTCGAGCAAATACAGATATAAACACTGCCTATCCAAATGGCCAGGCCAATCCAATGTTGTCCATAAGAAATGGACAGTTTCGTCATGGTCATAACAGCGGTTCCCACCTTCCAGGGACCCTCGCTCAATATCCGGTTAGCTCCGACACACATTCGGGTCTGCTCCAATAAATTCGAGCTAATACATAAACACAGCCTATCCAAATGGTCAAGCCACTCCAATATTGTCCATAGGAAATGGACAGCTTCATCATGGTCATAACAGCGGTTCCCACCTTCCAGGGACCCCCGCTCAACATCCAGATAGCTCCGACGCACATCCGGGTCTGCTCATTTAAATAAAATGGATTATCAAGATCATTTAAATAAAAATCAGGTCCAATCAACAATCTGACCTGGAGGATTCTGTTAGCATTGTTGACGGCACCTCGAACCTTTTTTAAATTCAGGTTGTAATCTGTGGCCACTGATGTTATTTATCTTTCTGTGAAGTTGGCGATGATTTCTGCATCAAACCCGGTGAAAGCAGCCCTAATGATAAAGAACATTTCTTTCCATGAATTAATTATCTCTCTCTTTAAATTTTTAAACTTTCCATTACAATAATAACTACCTGAAATCATGGCGTTTTCTCAAGATAGAAGTCTAATCCATCCCAACTTGTGCACCTGTTAGGACAAGCAATTCAAACAACATCCTACAACACAATTAAATACCTAATCAGTCTCACTTCAGTCTTATATATTGAATGCCTAATGTACAGTCTCTTGAATTGGTGCAAACCATACATGAATTGAGTGTAATGAATCAAAGAAATATAATTGATAACAAGAAATGATTATAATCAATGAGTTAAGGAAAACAAAAAGGGAAATCAATGTTAATTACTCCTTGACTTCATTTTTGTGAAGAGGAACTGTACGGCCCATGAACAAATGTATAGTTTACTGACTTTTAGAATCCCATACACATCAGCCCATCGTTCAGTGATCCAGAGCATTGATCCAATTGGCTCCACTATGGATGGGGGGATGGGGCATGCCCTGAAAATTCTTCGATTAGAAGATCCTAACTCTCCAAACAATGGCCTAGAAATTAAATGTTAACATGAAAATACAATGGCAGATCACACTCAGTTGAAAAGAGTTTAAAGGTTAGTTGGGATCCTCCAATCTAGGAGATCTCTGCATTTGTGCTAGCTAACTATATGTTTGTTCGATCCCAAATGGCAATGATGCCAAAACGGATCTTCTTTTTTTTCTTCTTTCTTTTCCTTCTATTTATTTACATATTTTTATTGGTAGTATAAGCATCTCATTAGCACCAAACAAAAAGGAATTAGACCACAAAGCATAACAAGAAAGGGATGCCCCTTCTTGAAATTAATAAACAACACAACTTGACCCCAATCTAAGAATTGAAAGTTAACAAGAAAATACAACGGCAGACCACATTCAGTTGAAAAGCATCCAAAGTGTTAGTTGGGATCCTCCAATCTAAGAGGATCTCTGAATTTGTGCTAGTTAACTGTTTGTTTGTTGTATTCCAAATGGCAATGATGCCAAAACAGATCTTTTTTTTTTCCTTTTCCTTTTATTTATTTATTTATTTTTATTGGTAGTATAAGCATCTCATTAGCACCAAACAAAAGGAATTAAAAGGTAAAGCGACTGTACCATAAAGGCCTGTTTGGATTGAATGTAAACTAGAGGAATGCAAGGAAAGAAAACTTCATTGAGCAATACAACATTATTTAAACAAACATAGGGAATTCAAGTTCATAAAAACTTCCCACCATCCAAATCTTTTTAGTAAAAGACGTCTTTACTACAACTGAATATCAGATAAATGAAACGATGAATGTAAAGAAAGTTTCTTCTTCTTCTTCTTTTCTTTTGCATTGAAGGAATTTCAGTTTAAGCCATGATTGAATCCAAGGTTACTTCAAACATGAGGAATTTGAATTCACAAAAATATTATTGCTTGGTGATTTTCTAAGTTGTGAATCAAATCTTTCTTAGTACAAGACTTCTTTAATACAATGGAATATCAGAGAAGTGAAAAGAAGAATGTATCCAATCAAGTTTCAAGCCAACTAGGAGCAGTTCCCTTATCGGGTTTAAATTGGGGTTTAACCATAATCCTTCGCGAACTAAATGAACGTAGTTGGACAAATGGTATGAAGATTACTGAAATAGTAAAACTTTTTGCTTTTTTTAATCCGTAAATATCTTGATCAAATACATACACCAAAGACTTACCCAACTATCAAGCAAAACCATTGCGATAACAAGATGGATGGACTAAATAAATGCAACTAAAATCCCATGAATGGTGCAATCACTGCATGAAAAAAATGCAATGATTGTACTCAATACTCACCTTGTTGGAATAGTATTGTACTCAATACTCAACACCACTTTGTTCCACTCAAGGGCTCCTAACTTCTATAATCTGCAAAGAAGTTAAATCAGAACATCAATTTCTATCTCAAAACATGAAAGTTACAAGCACTTTGTTGTTGCTAGAATTCAATTACGCTAGTTCATTTTAAGTGGTTCTCTAAAATGCACGAATGATTTTTGGGATATCCCACCTGAGTTCCGTATATGACCCATCAAATGCACAGTGTTGATGTTCAACACACATCACGGTGGGGCCCACACAGCTCGACCTCATGGGAAGTTCCAGTGAGGTCGACCTCATAGTACCATTTCCCATATATACATATACATATACATATACATATATATAAGCACAATTCTGAAATGCTATCACTATTGAAATTCATCCATATCCAGTGCAATATACTCTTTCTCCATTTACAGTAAGGATAAATTGAGGTACATTGAAGTGGAAGTTTAATAAGGTACGTACCTTGCAAATAGCATCAATTTGATCAAAAATGATAACTTGTAGATCACTTTGTCACCTAAAACAAGAAAAGAAAGGAATACAAATTAGACTATCAAAACAAGCATGTATAGCATAGCCATCACTATAAAACATGGCATTTCTCTAAGCAAAGCTGCTCACCCGGAGTCCGTTGGTCATTCTCAGCATCAGCAAACAGGTCCCTTACATTCTAATCCTAAGCATAGAAACATCATGATGTGGATCCTTGTCTCCAATGCTTGAACCATACCATAGATAGCTTTGCTGCATAGGTATATCGACCTGATGCATTGCAACAGTAACCCTTAAGCCACTCTATGGAATTTTGTGTTCATCTAGTTTGATTACCAACAACCTCATGGATGGCGCCAATGCTTGTGCATTAATCAGGTAGTTCTAGACAACTGCTCTAAACTATTTTCTACCACCAGCTGTCCAAAGATGGATCAAGAGGCTATAAGCTGCCAAGGAGCATGATTTTTGCACTATGGCTCATCAAATAGGTGGCCCACTGATTAAATGGTCTTGATCCATCACCACGTGCACCAATCAAATACTTGTTGCATTGGCAGCATTTGCGAAATAGTGCCCAACATGCGCCAGTTCCTAAACCTTACAGAGGACAAGGGATTAAGCGTACCCCAGACTGACATGTACAAACTTTGCTACAACTCTTTTCATTTGTACCAGTTGGAATGATTTATGATGGCTGCTAGATCTATATCCCTATGTTGGGGACTTCACTTAATTCAAGAGATCAATGATGGAGAGGGGAGATCAGAAAACACCAACCTTATTCCATCCCCAGCCATAAGGTTTTCCATCAGATGTGATTGCCATAGTGTGTCTCCAACCACCTGATATCTAAAATCATTTAAGCCAAACAAAGATGATAGAACTGTTGAGGGTCAAATATTGCATATCAGACCCTAGTTACTGCTTGGATTTTCGAACATAATATTGTTTAAAGGCCGACTTAATCGTGTTTATGCTGCAGGTTGAATTTAGGAGCTTTGATTGTAAAAGAGCACGAAAAGTGTGGATTTGATGCTTTGAAGCTACCAAGGCAAGGGACGGACCCCAGGGGACCAAGATAAAAGCATTTACATGCCAGGAATCCGAGAAAATCGAAAAACTGAAGCTCAAGTAGCTCGAAATTGGCTCAGAATGCAAGATCACAGGGTTCCAACCATCCGTTCAGCTCGAAACTTCAAACAGAACCTGAAGACCATATATGAACCGTATACATCAAATTTCAGCTCTTAGATCTTTATGAAAGTGGCCCAACTGACAAATCATCCATCAAAACAGTGATATGGAGCCCACCTGATATCTGGATATTCTTCAATTTTGGTCTCAACCATTTAATATACAAGAGGAAAGGAATGAGTGGAGTGGATTGATCACACGCATCACAGTGGACCCCCAACAACGGTGCCAAAAACTTGTTCACTCCCCAAGTGCAGGGTTGTGATGTCGTAATAAACTCGGTAAGACCGAGGTCGAATCCCAAGGGACTGATACCTGTACGTTATCTGAAACCAGGTAGAACTAGAACTACGCTAAGATGAAAACTAAATTGATTGTAATTTGAGAAATAATGGTGAAGTAATTATCAAAAATCTAAAGAATTCAAGGAAGGGAAACTAGGGATTTAGAGGATCCACTTATCGAGATCAGGGAGATCATATGCCTGCATCAAAAACTCAACTGGACTTAGAGTCCATCTTCATCCAATTGAAGGGTGTAACCATGAAAGTTAAACTGAACTTTCCTTGATATAGTTTTCAAGAGATGAAAGGTATATGAATTAGAATGGATCCCATCACCAGACCATGCCCATGAGACAAAGTAAACAACAAAATTAAACTAATTACCAACCAATCAACAGGTTATGAAGGTTAGGAAGGGTATCGTCATCCGATCATGCCTAAGAGACGATGGTGAACAACAGGGCTTCCTGACGTCATAAACATAAAAAGTAAAGAAACATGTTCAAAGCCATTGCAAACCCATTGTAATTTCAGTTACAACAGACCATTAAAGACGAAAAACATTCCCTTAATAATCAAACTAAAATTAAATTCAGTTCATAAATGAAATTAAAAGCATAAAATATAGTCTCCCATCTCACTACAAGCTTCACCTCTTAGCCCTAGCTAAGAGGTTCAGCCACTCATAGACATGATGAGGCTATAATCTCTGGAAAAATTTATAAACAAAAGAAACTAGAGAAGAAGAAGAAAAGTTAAAACCATTCTTTACCCTTATTTCTCTCTCTCTTCTTCTTGTTTGACGTCCTTGCTTCCCAAGCTTGAATCCCCCCTCTCTCTCTTCTCCTCCTTTTATGGAGGTTTACGTCAGCTGGAAGGGAGTTTCCGCGGCCAGCTATGTGTGTCAACCAAGAAAACCGTCTGCGTAATCTATTTTCGCAGCCAAGAAACACATGGAAAAACTTCCACTTTCCTCACATTTTTTTAGAAAGAAATAATGTCCCTTGGGGTGTTTTTGAACGAGCTACACGATGGACGGTTTGGATCATCAAGATTATCAAAGATAGTGGGTCAAACAGCCGAAAAATCTGGTTTTCCATGGACGTGCGTAGGCTTACGTACATACACGGGCTGACGTGTTCGGTGGGCCCCACAGTGATACCTTCGGAGAAATCTGACCCGTTCATTGGATTCGTGGCGCAATTTCAGTCAGGAAGGAGTAGTTTTTATCAAGTTTTTGGCGCCATTGCCGGGGATTGACAGCTACATTTTCTGAAATTAATTAGTTTTATGATTAGTTTAACATTAGGATTTTTCTAACTTTAGGTTTAGGTTTTTCTGATTTCTAGAAACTAACCTGTTTTCCTGTTTTGTAGGATCCTGACAAAACTTCTAATTTGGTAATCCCTTTCTAATTTCTCTACTTTTTCTATTTTTAGAATTAGGAATTTAGTTTTAGAAACTTTCTTATTCTAGGTTTCCTTTTTAGAAACTAACTCTCTATTTTTAAAATTTTTTCTATTTCTAGGCTTTCATTTATTTTAGAAAATTTTTCCTTTTTAGAAACTAACATTACTTTCTTAGGATTAGTTTTTTTAGAACTTTCTAACTTTAGGTTTAGAACTTTCCTAATTATTTTTTAGAATTTTTTATTTTTATTCTTAGAAACTAGTTTATTTTTAGAACTTTCCTCTTTTGTTTTTAGAAACTAGGTTAGTTATTTCCTTTTTTAGAGACTCTTTCTAATTTTAGAAACTAACTCATCTTTCCCTTTTTTTTTTTTTTTAGAAACTAACTTAGCTTCTAGGTTTAGGGAACTTTCCTTTTTAGAAACTAATTTTCTATTTCAATTGTAGGAACTTTTTAACTTTAGACTTTCTATTTTAGAAGCTAATCTCTTTTGTTTTCTTTTGCAAGATCTTAACATAGGAACTTCTCAATTGGTACTTTCCTTTTAACTTCTCCTCCTCTTACTTTTCATACTGTTGTAGAATCTTTTCTTCTATTTTTCATAGGTTAGATTCAGATTGAGGGTTTCACATGTATATGCACGAGTGGGAACGTCAATATGTTGAGATAGCTCTTGAGCATGCAAAACAATGCGAAGGGATGTATGATGATTATGATAAACATCAACCTATGTCTCAGATTTTTCCTGAACCAATCATCGAGAACCGACCTGAGCATAACACTCCATCGGTTAAAAAGTCCTTATGCGATCATATACGGGAGAACAATTCCACCCCACGAACAGTACGTGAGTGTTGGAGTTATCATAACTATGGGAGTGAGGATTATTATCACCCATCTGAGAAAAAGAAAACAATGCGTGATTATATTATGAGTGATAATAAGTATTACCAACCATCAGATTCTCCCACTTATGATCCGTATGACTATAACCAGTGGAAACATCAATGTCGGGAAGCTGAACCAGCTATATATCATAGTGATAATTCTCTTGGGTCATCTACCTTTAAAACCCAATCAGAAAAAATCCAAGAGGACTCACTTCAGAAGCTCATGAAAGCACATGAGCAGTTCAATCAACTTATCATACAATCATGCGAATTGTTAAAATCCTCAATTCCAATAATTCAGTCACATCTTATGGAGAAGGAGGAGGCTAGGTTATCTCAGCCTCATCTCAATCTAAAAGCACAATGTGAAGAAGGTTATCATAATTCGCTTGTGGCAGAAACTGAAATTACGAATGAGGAAATAGATTCTATTAATGAGCAGATGGTTCAATTTCCCGATGAGTCGATCTCGATGACTGTCCAAAGGAATGATCAAGAGACGTGGGTGTCTTTCAAATATAATGATAGTAACACACTCATTTTAGATTTCATCTCATTCTAGTTCTTGTTCTAGTTAGTTTCAGAATATGTACGAGTTTCAGTCCCTGTGGATTCAACCTCGGTCTTACCGAGTTTATTACTACATCACAACCCTATACTTGGGGAGTGAACAAGTTTTTGGCGCCAACCAGCATTTTGCTAGTCCCGAGCAAATTATGTGAAAAATAAGTTGAGAGTTACAGGATAATTTCTATGAACTTGAGTGATTTTTGAAAAGCAATCTAGATCCTGGAATTTTAAGATTCATGAATGTTGGGCATTACTTTCTCCTAGACTGATGCGCATAGTAAAGTTCATAATCAAGATCAAGGTATTAATCCATCAATTAGAAAATTTTCAAACATTGAGTTCCATGGGTGTATAATGTAATCTCGGCTTATTGATCATTAAGATTCAATCCGTTATTTCATGATATCATTGGTAACCAACAAGAGCATTCAGGACACCCAAAACCTAAACTAAAAGGTGTCTCACAGATCATCCTTTTTCTTTCTTCCAGCTTTTGATTTTTTTTTTTCCATTAAAAGTAATGTCAAGGAGAGGAATCAAATCCTTACCTATAGGGAGCAAACCTATGGTGAAGATCGTACACCCAACCCTTTTCACATATCATCCATGGGGAATTAAATCTACACCTATAGGGAGTAAACCTATGGTGAAGATTATTCGCCCACCCCTTTCTAAAGGCATTTGTATTTTCTTTTTCTTCAATTGATCATGACGGGCAATTTTTCAGGCTGGTTCCTTCCATGCTTAGTGATTACCAAGTTAATCCTTCAATATTAAACTGAAACCTTAATGTGTAAGCAAGATGTGACATGTGAAATCATGACTCAATCAATGTTTACAACTTCTAATCATGGATTAATAATTCAACCTTAACTGTGAAATCTAACAGACAACTGAATCCAAGAGTAGTAAATCACCAACATTCCATATCCTGTAATTCTAAATCAAAGATGGTCGTCAAATCACTTCGAATTCACCAGAAAGTCCAGAAAAAATTTTAAAAATTTCACAATTTTTGCTTAAGACGAAAAAAATACTGATTAGGTAACCTAATCTCCCACCCCCAACTTAAAAGCTACATTGTCCTCAATATAAAAGATATGAGCATGCAATGTACATGGGACACGAAAGTAAATGGGAAGTGATGGGAAGATAGTACCTGGATGATGCATCGAGAGAAACTTTCCAAGAGATCGCGGCATGGAAGCCGGTCAGCACGAGAGAGAAAGCAAAATAAAAATAACAAAAGATAAAATCCTACCTATACCACTTTCGCAGGTACTCTCGATTGCATTTAGCATATGCAACAAGCCTTTAAACCCCTAGGTTGCCCCTAGTAGACGAGTTGTAGTCTCGTGAGGGTTTGCAACCATGTTACCCACAAACATTGAATTAACTAACTAAGAAAATGAAATGGAATGAAAAAGTTGGGTTGCCTCCCAGGAGTGCTAAGTTTACCGTCTTCAGCCAGACAAATAAAGCAAACTACCCTAGTCCTATGAAAATGTTAAACCTACCTATACCTCCATCAGACTAGGAGATCATTGCTGGTAAACAGGATCAGTCAGAGGCATGGACATGTCCTCTGAATCAAATTTCTCAAAAAATGGCTTTAAGCGATGTCCATTTACTTTAAACTCCTTGCCATTGTCGGGGTCTCTTATCTCGACGGCCCCATGAGGATATGCAGTGATAACAGTAAAAGGGTCGGTCCAACGAGATCGAAGATTACCTGGAAAGAGATGTAATCGAGAGTTATACAAGAGGACTTTCTGGCCTGGCGTGAATGATTTTTGTAGAATATGTTGGTCATGAAGTGCCTTCATCCTGTCCTTGTAAATTCTCGAGTTCCCATACACATCGTTCCGGATTTCTTCGAGTTCATTCAACTGAAGTTTGCGTAGCGAGCCAGCGCTGTCCAGATTGAAATTTAAACTTTTGATCGCCCAGTAGGCTCTATGTTCCAACTCCACAGGCAAGTGGCAAGCTTTCCCATAGACAAGTCTAAAGGGAGACATTTCAATAGGAGTTTTAAAAGCAATACAGTATGCCCATAAGGCATCGGTCAATCGAATTGACCAATCCTTATGGTCAGGGTTAACCGTTTTCTTCAAAATGTGTTTGATTTCCCTATTGAAAATCTCAACTTGCCCACTTGTCTGTGGGTAATATGGGGTGCTCACCTTATGAGAGATACCATATTTCTTCATTAAACTCTCAAATGGTCTATTACAAAAGTGTGAGCCCCCATCACTGATGATAGCTCGAGGCGTTCCAAATCGGGAAAGGATGTTCTCTTTTAGGAATTTAATGACCGTGCGATGGTCATTATTTCGACACGGAATTGCTTCGACCCATTTAGTAACATAGTCTACAGCGAGCAAAATATATAGATTTTCAAAAGATTGGGGGAATGGTCCCATGAAATCGATGCCCCAACAATCAAATGCCTCGATGATAAGAATGGGATTCAAGGGCATCATATTTCGACGAGACAATGCTCCCAATTTCTAACAAAGCTCACAAGCTTTGTAAAACTCATAAGTGTCCCTGAACATAGTAGGCCAATAGAAGCCACACTGCAGAATCTTGGTCGTTGTCTTTTTTACAGAAAAGTGACCACCACAGGCCTGTGAGTGACAGAAGGAGATGACACTCTGATGCTCATCGTCTGGCACACATCTCCTCAAGATTTGATCTGGGCAATATTTAAACAAGTATGGATCATCCCAGAAGAAGTTGCGCACCTCGATGAAAAATTTCTTCTTATCTTGCGTAGTCCAATGTGTTGGTATAAAACCTGTGGTAAGATAATTAGCGATGTCAGTGAACTAAGGAGAATGGGAGACTCTAAACAACTGTTCATCAGGGAACATGTCATTGATGTGTGTTGTCTCAAGGGAATCAGAGAGATTAAGGCGAGAAAGATGGTCAGCCACTACGTTTTCTACTCCCTTTTTATTTTTTATTTCAAGGTCAAATTCCTGGAGTAGGAGGATCCATTGTATAAGGCGAGGCTTAGCATCATTCTTAGATAGAAGATACTTGAGCACCGCGTGATTAGTGTAAATAATGATCTTGGATCCGATCAAGTAGGACCTAAATTTGTCTAAGGCGAACACTACGGCTAAGAGTTCCTTTTCCGTAGTCGAGTAGTTCACTTGGGCAGGATTTAGAGTCTTACTTGTGTAATGAATAACGTAGGGTTTCTTATCTTTTCTCTGGCCTAGAACTGCCCCAAGAGCATAATCAGACGCATCGCACATAAGTTCAAAAGGAATGCTCCAGTCAGGTGGCTGTATGATGGGTACACTAGTCAATATGCCCTTAAGCTTAGTGAAAGCTTCTTGACATGGTTCAGTCTACTCGTATGGTGCATCCTTTTGAAGTAGATTACATAAAGGATGAGAGATGAGACTAAAGTCTTTTATGAATCTTTTGTAGAACCCAATGTGTCCTAAGAAGGATCGCACGTCCCGTATGTTCTTGGGTGGAGGTAGGTTAGAGATATGATCAATTTTTGCCTTATCCACCTCGATTCCTTTGGATGAGATGATATGTCCAAGGACAATTCCCTTATGAACCATGAAATGACACTTCTCCCAACTAAGTATGAAGTTCTTTTCTTCACATCTTTTCAGCACACATTTAAGACTTTTCAAGCACTTGCTGAAAGATGGACCAAAGACAGAGAAATCGTCTATGAAGACCTCTAAATATTGCCCCAACATGTCAAAAAAAATACTCATCATACATCGCTGAAAGGTGGCAGGGGCATTACATAGTCCGAATGGCATCCTTCGGTAAGCAAAGGTGCCGTAGGGACATGTAAACTTAGTCTTTTCTTGATCTTCAGGGGCGATCTCTGTCTGGTTATAGCCCGAATACCCGTCAAGGAAACAGTAATAGGAATGACCAGCTAACTTTTCCAAGATCTGATCAATGAAGGGCAAAGGAAAGTGGTCTTTCCTCGTGATGGTATTTAATTTCCTGTAGTCAATGCACATCCTCCAACCAGTAGTGACTCTAATCGACACGAGTTCATTATTGGCATTGGCTACGATGGTGATCCCAGACTTCTTAGGAATCACCTAAGTTGGACTCACCCATTGACTATCAGATATAGGGTATATGATACCCACATCCAATAGTTTAATAACCTCGGCCTTAACCACTTCCTTCATGTTTGAATTTAGTCTACGTTGTGGTTGCCGAGCGGTCTTCGCATTATCCTCAAGATATATGTGGTGAGTACAAATCAAGGGGTCGATTCCCTTTAGGTCCGCGATTGTCCATCCAAGGGCTCCCTTATGCTCCAGGAGAGTAGATATGAGCATACTCTCTTGTTCTTTCTCAAGGTGGGCAGATATCACCACCGGGTATGTCTCATCTTGACCTAAATATGTATATTTCAAATCAGAGGGCAAAGGTTTTAGGTCAAGCTTCGGTGGCTTGAGGCAAGACGGTAGAGGCGTTTCATCAGTTTGGGGCAACTCTTCAAATTGTGGCCTCCACCGGTTAACTTCAAGTATCGGCACAGCATCAAGCATGACACACATCTCCCTAATCATGTCATCATCAAACTCATGGGAGTGGGCCAGGCACGTCTCTAGAGGATCAGAGGATAAGGTAAGGGGTGTCATATCTTCCAAGAAAGTATCGATCATGTTAATATCGTAGATATCGTCATCTTCCTCTAACCGTTTGCCAGTGTTGAAAAAGATATTCATTTCTAATGTCATATTCCCAAAAGACATACTCATGACACCATTCCTGCAATTGATAATTAATTGCATTTGAAGTGGCAAGGAATGGGCGACCAAGAATGACGAGAATCTGAGTGCTCATGTTACTGATGGGTTCAGTATCTAGGATGATGAAATCAATTGGGTAGTAAAATCGATCAACCTGGACCAACACATCCTCAATTATCCCTCTTGGTACACGAACAGAGCGATCAGCAAGTTGTAGTGTGGTTAAGGTGGGTTTTAATTCACCTAAACCCAACTGTTTGTATACCGAGTAGGGGATAAGATTAACGCTCGCTCCTAAGTCAAGAAGTGCGTAATCAATTCGATAGTCCCCAATTACACATGATATGGTTGGGCTACCAGGGTCTTTGAATTTTTGCGGCACATCTTGCTTTAGGATGGCACTCACTTTCTCAGTCAGGAAGATTTTCTTTTGAATATTTTACCGTCTTTTGGTCGTACATAAGTCTTTCAGGAATTTGGCATATGAAGGTATTTGTTTTACGGCATCAAGTAGTGGAATATTGACCTTCACTTGTTTCAACACCTCTAGAATATCCTGAGAGTTAGAGAGAGGTTTTGGTGCAACCAATCATTGGGGAAATGGAGCAACTGGCTTTCCTTGAGGTTCTAATTCTAACTCTGGTGGGGCATGGCTAGATCCATCTTCTTTATCCACTTCCGAGTCCTTAGGCTTCTCAGTCCTAACCGAAATGGTTTTGTCAATGATCTTCCCACTCCTAAGAGTGGTGATGGATTTAGCTTGCTCTATCTATTTTGAAGAGCTTGGGTCGCTAACTTCATATTGCGGTTTAGGATTGGGAAGAGGTTAAGCTGGGAAGCTCCCCTTGTTCTCAATCGTATTTTCAACCTTAAGTCCTTGTATTGCTTTTGTAAGGTCTTGAAAGGCTTGTAGCATACCCTGATTGAAAAGCTCTTACTTTTGAAAGTGTTTTAAAACCGAATCCTCTTGAGGTTTCTCTTGAGTTGGAATTTGATTTAGGAAACCTTGAGGTGTAGCGGTTTGTCCATTCCTCCAACTGAAGTTTAGATGGTTTCTCCAGCCAGGATTGTATGTGTTAGAGGTGGGCCCATTGAAAGGTCTTTGGTAATTGCTTACGGCATTGGATTGCTCATTCAATACCTCTTGAAAGGCAGATATAGTTGGGCAATTCTCAGTAGTGTGAATGTTGCAACCACAAATACTACAAACAATTTCCTTGGCCTTATCCTTCTTTAATTCCATGGCCTTGAGTTTTCGAGTGAGATTGGCTACCTTAGCATTAATATCATCATCCTCTTTCAGGAGGTACATTCCACCTCTTTCCTTGGAATGAGTCGGCCTAGGCGTAGTACTTGGTCTAGGGGAGATGTCCCATGTTTGTGTGTTCTCAGCAAGTTTATCAAAGTAGTCCCACACCTCATCGATACCTTTATTCATAAACTCCCCATTACACATTGTCTCAACTAATTGGCGCATGGGAGATGTCAGTCCATCATAGAAAAAGTTCGTGATGTGCCAAGTTTTAAAACCATGTTGTGGGCATGAACCGACAAGATCTTTGAACCGCTCCCAACATTAGAAGAATGTTTCATCTTCCCTTTGGGCGAAGTTCATGATCGACTTCCCAAGGGTGTTCGTCTTATGATATGGAAAAAACTTCTTAATGAACTCCCTTGTCATGTCATTCCATTTGCCAATAAATTGAGGACGTAGTGAATGTAACCACGTCTTGGCTTTCTCTTTCAAAGAAAAGGGAAAGAGTTTTAACCTGACCGTGTCATCAGACACGTTGGGAAAGTATAGGGTAGCATGATCTCATCGAACTCTTTCAGATGTAGATATGGATTCTCTGACTCAAGCCCATGAAATTTACGAAGGAGTTGGATCACCCCTGGCTTGATATCCATATGTCCTGTATTCTCCTGAAAAACCATGCATGAGGGTGTACTCACCCCCGCCAGTTGTAAGTAATCTCGTAAGGTACGAGGTGGGGGTGCTTGATGCACCTTATTCTCATCCTGGACATCTTCTACCCTAGGTTGGGGTAGAAGAGGTTGATTTTCAGCCATATCCTCAATTAACTCAGGGAAATTTGAGCGGTATTTAGTCCTACGATGGACAATTAACCCCTCGACTAATCCTCCTTCAGTCAAGAGACGTCGAGTGTTGTCACGAGCCCACTTGGGCATGAAACATTCAAAGCCTAAAATCAAATTCTAAACCTAATCCTAAGAAGGGAAATAAAAATCTAAAAAAAAAAAAAGAAGCGGGTTGGAAGGAAGTTACCAAATTGGAGTCCCTAAATTAAAAACCTGCAAAACAAAACAAAATAAGTTAGTTTCTAATAGAAGAAATTCCTAAAAAGAAGGAAGTAGAAAATTTCTAAAATAAATTAGGAAAGTCCTAGACTAGAAAGTAACTTAATGAAAGAGATCTGACAAATAGAAAATAGAGGTTAGAAAGAGCTTACTGAATTAGAAGTTCCTATCTTAAAGGCCTATAAAACAGGAAGGTTAGTTTTTTTAAAAAAAATTAGGAAAATCTTAACCTAAAATTAAAACCTAATCTTAAACTAATTCTAAAACCAATTAATTTCAGAAAATCGTAGCCGTAAGTCCCATGCAACGGCGCCAAAAACTTGTTCACTCCCCAAGTGCAGGGTTGTGATGTAGTAATAAACTCGGTAAGACTGAGGTCGAATCCCAAGGGAGTGATACCTATACGTTATCTGAAACCAAGTAGAACTAGAACTACGCTAAGATGAAATCTAAACCGAATGTAATTTGAGAAATAATGGTGAGATATTAATATAAAACTTAAGGAATTTAGAGGAAGGAAACTAGGGATTCAGAGGATCCACTTGTAGAGATCAGGGAGATCTTATGCCTGCATAAAAAATCATGGAAATTAACTAAACTGTCGTTGATATAGTTTTCAAGAGATGAGAGGTATATGAATTAGAATGGATTCCATCACCAAACCATGCTCAGGAGACAAAGCAAACAACCGAATTAAACTAATTACCAACCAATCAACATGCCATGAAGGTTAAGAAGGGTACCGTCATCCGACCATGCCCAAGAGATAATGGTGAACAACAGGGCTTCCTGACGTCATAAGCATAAAGGAAAGGAACATGCTCAAAGCCATTGTAGACCCATTGTAATTTCAGTCACAATAGACCATTAAAAAAAACTAAAAGCATTCCCTTAAAATCAAATTAAAATCAACATCATTCAGTGTAAACAAATTGCACAAGCAACAAGTCCCCCATCATGCTACAAGCTTCACCTCTTAGCCCTAGCTAAGAGGTTTAGCCCATAAACATAATTAGGCTAATCTCTTAACAAAATAAAATAAACAAAAAGAAAAAGCAAAAGATAACAACTCTACTCTCTCTTCTCTGTGCTCCACGTCCAAGCTCACAGCTCTCCCCCTAGCTAAGATGCCCTTTCTCTCCCTCCCTCTCTCCTTTATAGAATTCTGGAAGTGGTGGCTGGAGTCGAGCACCGACTTCTCTTTTGCAGTTAGTTTGCACCGGACCGGGATTCCCATTCAAAGTCGGCTGACCCGCCTTTTTCCGCACCAGCAACAGCGGACGCACTAGGGTCTGTCGGTCTCTCTCAGTGGGGCCCACTACTCATTCAAACCACCGATCTGAACCGTCCACTCGCCCCATGGGGTAGCCACGACTATATCTATGGTGTCTTTTTGCCACCATGCAAGAAATCGTGTGAACATCTCAGCCGAACGGAAGATTGACGGTGAAATGGACAGAATGGTGGACCACACCTAATCCAAGCTGAACAATCCACTTCCCAAGGGTTTTTTTACGAGAATTCTAATGGAAGGACTGGATCCCTGCGATTACGACGATCACGGCCTCACTACCAGAAAAATGACCAACGCCGACGGCCGTGTTGTGGTTTCCCCGACGGCTTTTAGCCGTCGGCGTCGCCGACGGTTAAAAGCCGTCGGCGAATCACAAAAATCCTTCGGCAAATACAATGTGCTTTTTAATGGTGGACATTCAGTCGCTACTATTTTCCTTCAATGTGGTCCACTTGAAATTTGGATCTGGCTCATTTTTTGTATCAAGACCTAAAATGATCTTGAGAAATGGATGGATGGCATGGATGAAGCACATACATCATGGTAGGGTCCACAGAGCACTCGTCATACCCACCTAGCCGGTGGCAGCGTCACGAGCCAAATCGCGTACGGAAGCAGATTGCTTCCTACCCCGTCCATATGGTGATTCGTACAGGCTGGGCTCTGTGCGACCCACTTTGATGTAAGGGTTTTATCCACACCGTCCATCTATATTTATAGATCATTTTAGGGTCTGAACCGAAAAATTAGGCAGACCCCATGCTTAAGTGGACCACAAAGTGGGAATTGAACGCTCACCATTAAAAACTTCTTGGTAGCTGTAAAAGTTTTGGATCAAGATGATATTTGTGTTTTCATTTCATTCAGGTCTACCTGACCTTATGAATAGGTTGGATGGTCAAAAACAATCATGGTGGTCCTTAAAAAGGTTTCAACAGTAAGTGTCATTATCGTTACTGCTTCCTTTGGTGTGGTCCATTGGAGCTCTGAACCTACCTCGTTTTTTGTATCATATTGTAAAATAATATAAGAAAATGGATGAATGGCGTGGATAAGGTCATTACATCATGGTGCCTCACGTAGCCCTGCCCGGATGTATCATTGTCCGGGCGAGGGTTGGACGCAATCCGCTTTCGTCTTCTGGTGGGTAATTCGCGTCCCTCTCTCCCCCTAAAAAAAATCCCCAAAATCACCCGCTCTCTACCCCCAAAATCCAAACCTTTTCCCCCCAAACTCAAAAAATCCTCAAAATTGTGCGCTCTCTACCCCCGAAATCCAAACCTCTCTCCCCCAAACTCAAAAAATCCCCAAAATCGTGTGCTCTCTACCCCCAAAATCTAAACCTCTCTCCCTCCCTCCCTCTCTCTCTCCCCTCTCAGGCAATCAAATGATCAGTGTCGGATCAAACTGCATGCTTCATAAATGATCAGCGTCGGATCAAACTGCATGCTTATTATTTTTTATTTTTTTATATGGGCTCATTGAAGAGCATTTATACAGAAAGGGGAAAAATCTAAATCTATCAAAATTTTGACAATCTGTGTTTCTTCTTCTGTTTTTCTTTTTTGGTTTTCTGTAGGGATGGCAACGCAAGCTCGATCCGGATTATGATGTGATGAAGACATTACATATTGTTATTCAAAGTTGACTGGGCGCAGTCCCTTTCCTACACAATCGAATGACTCATTGCCCCCATAAAAGGTGTCGTATCCTTTCCTTCTATTGAACAAGTTTTGGATATATTTTAAACCAATATGTGCTGGTTATATTTTACGCCAAGTCTGATGATTTGGACTTGGCTAGAAAGGTATTTGATGGAATGCCTGAAAGGTATTTGACGAAATGCCTGATAGGGATATTGTATCATGGAACGTCTGACGACTTGAAAATCAGGCCAGTGTGGTTATCATGTGGGCCACACATGTATTTAGAATGCAGATAGCTTATCACTTTTTTTTTCTTTTTTTTTTTTTAAATTGTCCAATATTGACTGTGTTGTTTCATTCTCAACTTATTAAAGAAATCATCTTTTCTTTTAAAATACCTGTCATACCCTCTTATTTTAGATATTTTATTTCAATATTAACCAGTGAATTTGAAATCATCTTTTCTCATAGAGGTTAACCCTTACAGTTATGAGAGATCATAGAGCAACTAATGGAATATTAAAGTTGCTAGGTATCGTTAGTGAGTATTAAAGAATTGGTGAATCTACAGATTTGCTGTGAAATTTACATCAAATTTCTTAGTCATTCTTGGTTCTTATATTTACATAATGGAATATGCGATAACATAAGAATTCATGTACTGATGAATATTTTTTGTGTTTCAGAAACCAAGTCGTTCATTCTATTTGGTTCACAAACTACTCTGATCTGCAGGAGAGGTTAATGGAATTTTCAGATCTGCAAGCAAGCATGCAAGAAATTCTCTATTTTTCCTCAGATTTTTTAATTATAATCAAACTATTCCTAAAATTTTAAGTTTTCAATTTTGTTTTTGTGATGGGGCTGTTTGGATTCAACTTTCAAAGAAACATGAATCCCTAGAAATACCATTCTCAATTCTGATTGTTCTTAAGAGAATATCTATACATGTGATTGCACTTCTATTCTTACCAATCCCACATATGCATGCATGCATACAAATGATTTAACATTGCTGCCATAGTGATAGTGGTAACTGTTGGAAGTGGGTGTCCATTCTCAACTGTTTCCTGTGGTGCCACCATGGGATCAATGGTCCGGATCACTGAACACAGGCCTGTTGCATCAAAACTCAATTATGCTCATCTATTCAATCTCTTCAATTTCATTTCATTTGGTCATTTCCTTTTACTACTATGTATTGATTTTCATCTTGTATGTCAGGCCCCCTTATGTCAGGGTTCGTATGAAAGTAGTTGGTATCTACGGAAGTGATGTTCACTACCTCGAGATAGATCCAAGAAAGAAAAAAAAAAATCTTGAATCTCTCTATTTGAAACATGGGGCGTGTAGTTTTACTAGTACTGAATTTTCTGTGTTGCTGAT
This sequence comes from Magnolia changhungtana, assembly GCA_030180095.1. Lineage (NCBI taxonomy): Eukaryota > Viridiplantae > Streptophyta > Magnoliopsida > Magnoliales > Magnoliaceae > Magnolia > Magnolia changhungtana. The sequence continues at coordinate 1,041,912 of JASAUF010000240.1, forward strand.
TGTTTGGGATTCTCTATTTCAGATGATGAGTTGTGCAGATTTTGTCGTGAAGGAGTCCATGGTGAAGCCCACAATCGTAAACCTTTGATAGGTAATCTACGAAAAAGAAAGATAACCTATGAAAAGATGGTAAAGGAAAACTAAAACCCAGCAATTGTTCACATTCAATGGAACAGAAGCTAATGATCAGATGGTTCGGATCTTCAAATTTCAGAGATATTTAGGTCATCAGCCATCTTCAAATTTGTACTACAATTCCCAACTGAAAATTGCTTTTAAGGAAAACCAACTGATCTGATTTGCACTACAGGGTACATTGCTAGACAGGCGGATAATCACTGTTTTGATGTCTCACTATGAATGGGTTTTCCAAAATTCTCCTGGATCAACAGTTGTACATGGAAAACAAACCTCCCTCTGTTGCTACCAATAGCTTAATTAGATAAAAACTACTCATAACCGCCAAGATAATCATATTTTAAAAGGTCAAAGAGAATTGTTTTCCATTATCATTGTCTCACTATGCATGCTATCTCATACCATCACTCTTTCCATAAAATATCTGAATTGTCATTCAACAAATATTCTTATGGTCATTCTTCAGTATCTTGATCTTTCGGTCTTGTGTATTTCTAGTATATTTTGTCGAAAACTGAACTATCAAATGTTTCTGATTTTTTCCTAAACATGTAAATATAGTGCTTTTTTTAATTAACTTATATTTCTCACCTTTGAATAATGATTTGTTTCCTTTTCTACTATTGTACTGCATTCTAATCTATTTTCATTCCTTCGATTTCATCAATTGCACGGATTTCTGTGATGGAAGTGCTACGAACAAACAAATTGAATTGTGCATTTATGTTATAAACTTGGTGGACCTGCACAGTTTTCTTTTTCTTTTTTCTGAAAACTGAGTGCAAGATTTTTTATAAACTCTCCTTCTTTCAAGTAGCAGTGGCAATGGGCCGGGCTGCCAATGAGAACCTTTATGTTTACTGTAGAAAGCAAATATTTGTATGTGTATTTCCATAAATGTGTTTATGTATGCACACACTACATGCCAACTTACACCCATGGGAATATTTTGTATTTATTGTGAAATTGTGATGCTTGAGCTTTATGATGTCACTATAGTTGCTATATTATAATTTGCACCGGATGATCTTCAACATGTTGTGTGAATTATTGTGAAAGAATGTACTGCAGAAAAGAACCTGCAATGCTCCAGTCAATGTACATGTGTGGCTCACTCATTGTGTGGGCCGCCCTGGTTTGTGCATATATCCATCTTCTTGGTTGAGGCGATTTTACGAGCTGCTAAGATGTCTCACACAAATCCCAGGTTTGAAAGTGTGCTACTATTCTCTGTTGAGAAGCATGTGTTAGAATCTGGTTCTGTAGACACCGTTGGTACTATAGGTATGCTTTATTTTTAAAGTTCTCTTCAATGATATGGCTTCTTACTGTCACAAGATACTCTGATCAAGTCATGGCATAGTTCCGGAAACTGCAACTTTCTTTATTGTTACATCTTTATTCAAATTAGTTGAACTTTCTGATCTTTGTTACATCTCAAAAATGTATCCTCCTAATAACTGTGCTCTAAAGAGATTGAGACTTCTTAAAATCCATCTGCAACGAAGCATTCCATGTTGCAGCTTTCCTTTAATAAATTCATGCTTCTGGTAGGAATTATGGAGCTGCATCCAGGAGCGATCAATAGCATCCCAAGTAAAGCACACAGAAATTGGTATGCCTCTTCTCTTTGGTGAATAAACTAAAGTTCAGTAAGACCCAGGATAATTTTAATATTTGTGATTTTGAAGGAGAAAAAAAAAAGGACATGGGTTCAGTAAGGATTCCTTCATTGAAATTCTGTTTTCTGTATAAGATGCCTTCATTAATTATACGGCGATTAATCGTGTATGCCAGTGCTGCAATTGCTTTCCAGCAATTTTATGTTACTGTCAATGTTCATCTTTTTCTTTACTTCCGCTTCTACCACATTTCAATATTTTCTACCACGATGTACAACCATGGTAAAAAATGAGATGTCTGTTTCTAGCCCCTGACTGAAGTGCTAGGATATTCTATTCTGGGAGATATTTAGTGCATCCCCCATCCACAGTGAGTCCATCAGATTAACAGTCTCAACCACTGAACAGTGGGGTGGGTGGTGCCACTTTTATATGGACTGTGCTTCAGGGAACTATCTCCTGGAAGATATTTAACGCATCCTTCATCCATGGTGGGTCCATCATATCAACGGTCTGGACCAATTAAACTGTGAGTGCCACTTCTATGTGGATTGATTGCTTTAGGACACTATCTCCTGATGCATCCAGATCTGTAATTTCTCTAGGATGGATAGTTGCTTTTATGATGTAAAGCGTAGCCACCTGAAATAAAGCGTAGCCACCTGAAATCAAGTCTTCATCAAACCTCATTTCAGTATATGGTTCTTGTTCTCTTTTTTGGGTGTTTTTTCTTTTCCTTTTTCTTTGTTGTTATCCTGTTGTATTTTTTTTTTCTTTGGCCTTACTAAAGTGATTCATCTTTCAAAGAAAGTATATGGTGCGTTGTACAGGTCGAAGTCACAGTTCCAATACAGCTATGTGCTCTAAAAACATTTTAATGCTGCGGAATGGGAAAATGGCTGATGTTGTTTTGTGGAAACCATCATTCTTTGGTGTGAAGCCGTAAATGGTGATCAAAGGCGGAGCAATTGCATGGGCCAATATGGGTGATCCAAATGCTAGCATCCCTACTCCTGAACTGGTAATATATATTTTCTTTTGCTCTATTTGCATGCTTACTGTGCTGATAGAATATTCTGCAAGCATTTTTCTTTCTGCTCAAAATTCAGAATCTTAATAATGCATCAGTGTATGCAACAACATAAGATATTTGTTGCTAATCCCTCATGTTACACTGCTAATTTTGAGTTTCTTTATATGGACTTCACAGCTTTATGTATTTATATTTTGGTGGTTGGAGAGGATTGATTCTGAGAACTCAACATTACTAATACCTTATCGGGTTTTATGTGATCGCGTGAGCTAAAAATGAAAACAGAACCTTGGGATCGTTAGAAGTGGCTGACAGGATTGGTTTATGTTTTGAGATAGGTCTAGTCCAAAATTGGTGCATTGAACTATTCTCATTTAGGCAATGCGACATTTGTCCAGTCCACACAACCATTGTGGGATTGGAGTTACTCATCACTGGAGCAAGTAAATTCACTCTCTTGTGAAAGAGGAAAAATAGTTCATAAGCTCCATGAACTTTAAAATTTTAGAATGTGGAAACTCAATGTGGATGTCAAAACTCATGGAAACCCTCCTTTAGTGCAAACAAAATCAAGGAATCTGTGTCCAGACTTGTGTCCTCCCTTGTTTGAGGGAGAGAGTGGGGGAATGAAGTGGCCGTGTGAGATTTGAAAATAGCGAGTGTAGTTTGGTTTGAAAATGACGTTTCGCATGCGTGGCGTGCTTGTCTATGAGAGGTGTCTACGGATGCGGATTAGCTAATGAACGCTACAGTAGCGAGTTTGCAATAGATTTTTGTCTGACGAGTTCATCATTTGGGGTTCCACCAAGAGCCAAATCGGGTAGTGATATGATGAGGAAGGTTTCCAGTTTGGGCTTTGGCTTGGAGTTCTTGATATTTCTAATCTAGAGTTCCAAGATCTGTTTAAATTAGTTTCTACGTAAATTCAAGTCAAAGATAGCTTCTAATTTTTGCTGGGTTTGCAAAGTTACCTTATTGAGAAGTTTTTTTATTTTTAACAGCCAATCTAAGTTGATTTCTTTCCAATTTTAGATTGTGTTAATTTTTGGATAAAGACGATCTTTGAATTTTCCCTCGATCCAAGTTTTTTTTTTTTTTTTTTTTTTTTTTTTTTTTGTTTTCTTACCTTACCAACGGTTTGGATGGAAACTAAACATTACGGTGGGCCTTAGAAAGTTTTTAATTGTGGGCATTCAATCAACACTGTTTCTTGTTGTATGGTCCACCTGAGATTTGGATATAACTAATTTTTGAGTCTATATCATAAATAAATTTAAAAAAAAAAAAAAAAAAAACTGATTCTTGAGCAAGGGTACCATCATATATATATGCTCCGTCAGACGGTGTCTACGCGACCAAGACCTTGATCGTTGACTCCTTTAACCATGACTTGGAAAAACTATCAAATCATGCAAACAGTGAGGCCCATCCAATGGAATGCTTGAATCTTGCGCACGTATGGCATGCGGATGGTCAGGGCTTTACATGCACTTTGGCTTAGTAAAATTCTGTGCGTAGTGTGCTTAGTTATTCAATTTGTAAAAGTGGACCCAATGGTTATGTGATCCATTGGGGTGATCTAATGAGCTCCATTGTTCAGATGTTCAGTCTGGAAAGGTAATCCAGATGTATATATGGAGATTCTTACATGCAACTTGAACCATCCAAATCATGAGGACTCTTTTAAATCTTAGATTTCAAATCCTCAAAAGGCCTCTTTTAAAATTCAAGAGGAGTGCAGAAAATCCTGAATTTTCAATCCTCTTCCAACTGTCATCATTGAAGATTATTGGTTGGTTCTTGTTTTACTGCTCTTTTTACAGTTTGTGCTCTATGAGCTGGATTTCATAATGCATTGAAGATTATTGGCTGGTTCTTGTTTTTCTTTTTACAGTTTGTGTTCTTTTACATAATAAAACAATGTTGGTCTTCTTGTGAGCAAATCTCTGTATCCTTATAAATTTTGTGTTGGTTATTAGGTCTCAAAATTTGTCATTCACATATAAGGCTTGCATATTATGGATATAGTCGCCAATTTCTGCAGGTTGGGTTGTTTTCGCATTTCATCTTGTTAGGGGATCTTTTTCCTTTTCATTTAATCAATTTCATTACTATATTTGTCTTATCTTTTTGCATTATCTTTGTTCTAATGTGCTTAATCATGTGATTGCTTGTCTTCAACATAATCACGTGCAAATGCAACCCAGATCTGAATAGTTGAATGTGGACTGCATTTCTAGATTTAAAGCCGAGGACTGCAAGAAAACCCCCACAAGTCAAGCAGCAAAATAAACAAAGAGACTTAAATGATATGTGGTCTCTTGTTTTTAAAGCATATTTCTAATCCAAATATTTGAAATTTGGATGATATATTTGATTTTGATTTCTTCCTTTTCTATTGTGTAGACTTCTCAAATAAGTTGGTTCGTTCAGAGCTCTGGAGAAATGGGTATATCTAGTTTTGGATGTGTTGATTAATACACATCCATAATTAGATATACTAATTTTTCTAAAGCCCTAATGAACCAACTTATTTGAAAAAGAAAAGTCTACACGAAAAAGGAAGAAATCAAAATCGAATATATTATCCAAATTCTTATTATTATTTTTTTAATTAATGAGAATCGCCGACGGTTTTTAGCCGTCGATAACGCCGACGAATTTCAACTGACGAGAACGCCGACAGTTTTTAGCCGCCGAAAACGTCGACGGATTTTAGCCGCCGCGAATGTTGACGGATTTTAGCCACTGATAACGCCGACGGTTTTTAGCCGTCGGCGAGCAACACCAATGCACCCTTTACCGATGGACCTTGCGACGGCTAAAAGCCGTCGGGGAAGGTCATTGCCGACGGTTTTTAGCCGTCGGTGTTATCCTGTTTATTTGGTAGTGCCTCAACGACAAAAACGAAAAGGCCAACGTAGCTCTGTTTCGCACTGGGCGTCGGAAGAAGTGTTGTGGGCCACCATCGAACATCAGAGGTCCAATCCAGACCGTCCAATAGGAGACCAAGGGTCCTCTTATCTAAGCCCAGGTGATAAATTTATAAGAAATAATGGAGATCTATTGTTGACCTTCTAAAAAGAAGACGAACGGTAGAAGCATAAATCTCATGGGCTATGCCGAATTCAAGCCTAATCAGTCCATTTCAGAACAAAAATTCGACGTTAATTCAATGGACGGGTTAGATTTCTCGTCTGACATCAATCCTAGGCCCACCAATCATCACAGATGCGTAAGGCCTTGCTTTTGATTCCACGGCGGAAACAGGGAGTCCGGCTCCATTGCAAACTAACTATGAAAGAGAAGTCGGTGATCGACTCCAGCCACCACTTCCAGAATTCTATAAAGGAGAGGGAAGAGAGAGGGCATCTTGGCTAGGGGGAGAGCTGGGAGCTTGGACGTGGAGCACAGAGGAGAGAGAGTAGAGTTGTTATCTTTTACTTTTTCTTTTTGTTTATTTTATTTTGTTAAGAGATTAGCCTAATTATGTTTATGGGCTAAACCTCTTAGCTAGGGCTAAGAGGTGAAGCTTGTAGCATGATGGGGACTTGTTGCTTGTGCAATTTGTTTACACTGAATGATGTTAATTTTTATTTGATTTTAAGGGAATGCTTTTGGTTTTTTTTAATGGTCTGTTGTGACTGAAATTACAATGGGTCTGCAATGGCTTTGAGCATGTTCCTTTCCTTTATGGTTATGACGTCAGGAAGCCCTGTTGTTCACCATTATCTCCTAGGCATGGTCGGATGATGGTACCCTTCCTAACCTTCATGGCATGTTGATTGGTTGGTAATTAGTTTAATTCTGTTGTTTGCTTTGTCTCCTGGGCATGGTTTGGTGATGGAATCCATTCTAATTCATATACCTCTTATCTCTTGAAAACTATATCAATGGCAGTTCAGTTAATTTTCATGATTTTTGATGCAGGCATAAGATCTCCCTGATCTCTACAAGTGGATCCTCTGAATCCCTAGTTTCCTTCCTCTGAATTCCTTAAGTTTTATATTAATATCTCACCATTATTTCTCAAATTACATTCGGTTTAGATTTCATCTTAGCGTAGTTCTAGTTCTACTTGGTTTCAGATAACGTACAGGTATCAGTCCCTTGGGATTCGACCTCGGTCTTACCGAGTTTATTACTACATCACAACCCTGCACTTGGGGAGTGAACAAGAACCATGATGAAATAAGTACAAAAGGAAAAATGATTGGACATAGTAAGACCTTATCAAATAGTGGTTTTCTGTTAAATAGAATTTGTGAAAATCATTCAAAACCCCCATTTTATTAATAGCATACAAAGCACAACATGAGCATGACATGTTCGGTGGACCATTAGATGCATATCATTGTGAATTATGACTTGAATGCACAAGTGTCTGCCTTCATGAAAATCAGTCATATAACCCATTTTATTAATATCATACAAAGTATGACATGTTCACTGGACCATTAGATTCATATCATTGCAAATTCAGACTTGAATACACTAGTGTCTACCAGCCTCTGTGTACACCTGGAACTCTTTATCTCCATTTAGGTTGCCACAAACAAATACCAGGCAATGAGATAATTGCAACACGGTACATGATATATAGCATAATGAGTGGGATAGAGAAACAGAAAAGGTGGATATGTGTTAGACAAGATGCTCGACCCAAAAGCTAAATTTTTCAAGAAAAATGGGTTGGGTTTCAATCTTCCCCAAATATTTCTGGCACAAACAGACTTAGAAGAGTCACAGAAGCTCTATCTAGAGGTGGATAGCTCATCATGATTTCATGCATCAAATGAGTTTACTATTGATTTGCAAAACTGAGTTGCATCTAGGAGTCCGTTGAAGTATTGACCAAGTTCCCCCAACTTAGCCAGGTTTAAGTAAGCTCGACGAGCTCTTTAAAATCCTTTTGGTAAGGGAAACATGCTAAGTATACGGATAGGTAAACGAAAACCCAGATCATTATCATGAAATGGATGACAGAGACAATTTTCACTTATGAGACTGAAGTATTTCTTAGGGCCTCCAATTGTTGCAGAATGAGGTGATATTCAAAGTCTCCATGCCCTAGTTGACCATATTTGATCCATCCATAGGTGTACAAACTCCCAGAAGAGGAAACAGATATTGTATGCAACCACCCACATGCGACCAGTGTCATCTTCTAAGAATATTGAAGTTACCAGAGAATGAGCCATAAATTAAGCGACAAACATGAAAATATACATGGTGTGAGAAATCACTTGAAATGAGTATAGAGCAAAACAGAGATCCACCAAGATTTCATGAGAAATCCACCCTGTCATCAGTTTGTCCAGCTTATTTTAAAACATAATAGCAAAATATGAGGCAGATCCAAAGCTGAAGTGGACTGCACCGCATGAAATAGTGGAGATAGAAATGCCCACCTAAATCCCCAAATCCCTAAATCCCCAAATCCCCAAATCCCCAAATCCCTAAATCCCCAAATCCGTAAATCCCCAAATCGTTTCAATCGGTATTGAGATTGACAGAGACAGAGATACCTATTTGAGTTGGAGCCCCAGATCACGGTCCACCGAGGGAGACAGAGAGAGAGAGGATGCGCGAGAGAGAGAGAGAGAGCACCGAGAGAGACAGAGAGACAAAGAGAGAGGGCGCAGTTGAGAGAGGGACCGAGAGAGAGAGAGAGGGTGCGCAAGAGTGAGATACTGAGAGAGGTTGAGAGAGTGACTTTGAGTGAGAGAGGGTGCGCGAGAGTGAGAGACTGAGAGAGGTTGAGAGAGTGAGGTTAAGAGAGTGAGAGACAGAGAGATTAAGAGTGAAAGATTGAGAGAGGTTGAGAGAGTGAGAGATTAGCTCTCTCTCTCTCTCTCTCTCTCTCTCTCTCTCTCTCTTTACTCGCACTGACACCAGCGCTCGTGGCTGGTGGTCGGTGCTGTGTGGGCCCCACCATGATGTATGTGTTTCATCCCTGCCGTCCATCTATTTTTCCATATCATTTTATGGTATGAGACAAAAAATGAGGTATATCCCAATCTCAACTGGACCACATTATAGGAAACAGTGTTAAATGAGCGTCGACCATTAAAAAGCTTTTGGGGGCCATATACAGTTTTGGATCAATCTGATTATTTTTTTCCCTTCAACTGGGCCTGTATGACCTAATCAATAGATTTGATGTCAAATAAAAAGTACAGTGGGCCTTAGGAGGGTTTTAATGGTGGGTATCCAATCACTATTGTTTTCATGTGGTGTGGTCCACCTGAGATTTATATCCCTCTCATTTTTGGTATCAAGCCCTATTTTTTCCTTTTTTTTTATTAAATTTTTTATGTGAGGGAACACCAACACATCTCCCATGAATGCTATTACTCCACAAGGACTCTTTTATTTATTTATTTATTTAGAAATGCTTCAGTGCCTACGAACACAATTAGTTATAGTGCTCCCATTTTTATTCAGAACCTAGACGGTCCAAACCATTGATCAATACGGTTCATCAGGTCTAATCCATATTTCAAGAGCTACCATGAAAATATCACACTGATTTAGTAAATTTGACCATTCGGTAAATGGAATTAAAAATGGACGGTCAAGATCATTTACACAAAAATAGGTCTAATCAACATTTCGATCCAATCTGTTTATTAGGTCATACAGGCCCCAACAGAGCTCTTTGTTGCCCAGCTCCTTTGGCTTGACCTCAGCCAACCTGATGTCAGACTTGACCTTGGGCCTACTTTGATTTATATATTGTATATCCATATGGTCCATTTGTTTTGTCAACTCATTGTATGATATGAGCCCAAAAATGAATAATATTCAAATCTTAAGTAGACTACAACATAAAAAACAATGGTAATTGAACACCCACCATTAAAAACTTTATGGGCCCACCTTAGTGCCCACTGTAATATTTATTTTTATTTTTCGACCTGTTGATTAGGTCAGACATAAAGGAAAATAAAATAAAATATAAATAAAATAAAATATAAATAGAAATATCAGCTTCATCCAAAATGTGGTGTGGTCCTAAATTGAGAGGTATATAAAGATCATTTTATGACTTGATCCCAAAATTGAGAAGTATATAAATCGACATCTCAAGTGCACCACACCACATGAAAACAACAGTGATTGGATATCCATCATTAAAATCATCCTAAGGCCCATTGTACTGTTTATTTGACATCCAATATGTTGATTAGGTCATACATGGCCAGATGAAGGGGAAAAAACAAAAATCAGCTTGATCCAAAAATTTTGTGGCCCCAAAATGTTTTTTAATGGTTGACGCTCATTCAACACTGTTTCCTAGAATGTGGTCTACTTACGATTTAGATATATCTCATTTTTGGTCTCATACCATAAGATGATCTTTAAAAATAGATAAACGACATGGATTAAACACATACACCATGGTAGGGCTCACAGAGCACCAACCACCAGCCATTGGATGGTGTCATGGGGAGTAGTCAATCTGTTCCCCTTATTTGTGGTGTGGTCCATTTAATCTTTGGATATGATTCATTTTTTGGATAATTCTCTAAAATTATCTCGAAAAATGGATGAACGGTATGGGTTGATCCCAAATTTTCGGTAAATACAAAACTTAAGTGTACCATGCCATGTGAAATAGTGTGGAATAATGATTTCCTCCGTTAATACCTTCCTTGGGCACATAGTAATGTTTATTTGACATCCAACATGTTCATAATATCAAAAATATATAAATGAAGAGATATCTCATAACCTAAAGGAGACACATCAAATCCACGGTGTTAATGTTTGATACACATCATGATGGGGTCCACAAAACTTACTAACATCAATTCTTAGGTTCTCACAAGGTCAGTAAGTTGGGTCACAATTTTGACCAGCATATTTGGCCCATTTTACATGTCTGGTCCATTCACTCTATTTTACTGATTATTATCCTCAATTTGACTAGTTACTCGCCCCGATCATGCTACACATGAGAAAGATATTGGGCAAACAAGATTGATCAACAATTTGAGTGAATTTTGATTTAAACATCTGAAGTTATTTACTCTTCAATCTGGACTGATCAGATTGTCCAAAAACAGTTAAAGGTTGTTCATAATATCAAAAATATATGAATGAATAGAAAACATAAACATGAGCTTGATCCAAAATTTCTATGGCCTCCAAGAAATTTTAAATGGTAGAGGTTCAATCACACTATTTCCTGTGGTGTGGTCCACTTGAGCTTTGGATATGCTTCCTTTTTTTTTCTTTAGACTTCAAATTATCTGTTAACATGGATGAATGGAGTGGATAAAATAAATAAATAACGGTGGACCCCACAGAGTTTACTCTGGTAAGGGTAACGAGTAACTCACCTAAACGTAGTGGAGAAGAGTTTCCTTTAAACATTCATAATCATATATTGGGTCTGCCTAAATGTGATTCACATATCCAACCTACTCATTATGTGTGTCCCACTTGGATGAGGGGTCAGACCAAGTTTCAACCGCATCCAAAACTCATGTGGGCCCCACCAAGTGCTTTTATATTTTTTAGGATGTCTTCACATAGTTTTAGATGGTATGGCCCACTTGAGTTTCGTATATAGATGATTTTTGAGAAATTTCACAACCTAAAGTGTAACATCTCAAATTTTTGCCAACCTGGGATTAGACGTCCTTAGGCAATGGGTCGCTCCTAACACTTTATTAACTTGTCAGAACTGAATCCCACAGTCTAAAATCGCTTCAGAACCCATTTCCTTCACAAATCCCACCCTTCACCACCTTGTTCTTTCAATTTTTTCTAAGTACTTTCACCCTAGACACTATCTTAAACTAGCTAAGTAGTATAACTGAGATCACCTTATATATAAACTACAAAGGCCCAGGTACCACCTCAGACAGAAATTACTCAGGACTAAATCCTTTAGAAATGAGACAAAGTAACTAAGTGCTAAACTAGATTAGCTACGAAATCCGTTTGAATCACTTTAAATATGATCCGTAAGACCCAAAACTTGTAGAATCATTGATGCTAGGTTACCCTAAAATCTAGGATCAATCTCATTACCCGGCTGCTCTCGGGAGCATCCCGAAACTCCGTATCTGATCTGGACCACACGTCAGAAGTCCGAATAACTCGAAGTTAAGGAATTAGGACCGCCTTGCTGGGCTTGACAACCATCTCAGAAATCAAATCCAGATAGTGTCTCAGCGCTATTCGCTTGAGCTCGGAGTGAAGAGTGTAAGAAATGTGAAATTAATTCAAAATAAAATATCTCAAATGGTAATCTGGCACCTCTCGCTTGCGGATCAGTTTTAAGCAACCAGACCGTCAGAATCAGACCAAATTACACCCTCGGATCAGGAGAAATTTCATACACATATCCATGTACTCGGAATCTCCGATCGAGATCCGCTGACCGCTGAACTGAAACTGGTCTACCACGCGTGATCTGAGAACCCTACTGGAATGAAAACTTAATGGAACCTAGATCCATAGTTTGTGAGCTTAAGTCTGACCTTTGGCTCAAGGAGGCCCGCCAGAAGTCCTCCGTTGAGCTAAAACAGGTCCACTTTGGTTATAACCTAAGTATACTTTGACCTGGAGTCTATTTCGGTGAGTTTTTAGGCTATATAAGGACCTTAAACCCTCTCTCATTTCAGCCATACGAATTTGAGAGAAACCCTAGAGAGAGAAGAGAGAAAAGAGAGAGAAAGTGTGGGAGATGTGGGAGAATCTCCCTGCTATGCTTCCCTGCCGCTCCACGAGCTCCATCACTCCATTCTAATCACTTTCCCGGTGATTTCAGCTCTGTTTCTAGGTAAGAAACCCTAACCCTAATCTGTTTTAGGGTTGTATAAGTTGTAGGTTATGAAATAGCTAACCTATTTCATTCTATATGTTACCAAACTGCCGTATACAGAAACTTAGCAATTCTATCGACTCCGTTTCGATTCTACGATAAAAGGTGCGGACTTTAGGTGTATAGGTTATAGTTTTCAATGCTTTCAATGTCAGATAATGATAGATTCATGATCTGCATGCAATTGCACATGTACAAAGTGTTTTCTGTTTTTCGTTTCGATTAAAGATGAAGAATATGGAATTTTACATACTCTAGATATTTGTAGAAAGTACCATATACGTATAAATTTTGGAAATGTGTTTGCCATGATTATTTACTGTATTAATATAATATATATGGATAAAATACTTAGTTGGCGAAAGGACTTGCCATAATACATGATTTGCTAATATACACTATGTATGTAGAAATAGTGTATTCTAGAAAGTACCGTATACGTATAAATTTTGGAGATGTGTTTGCCATGATTAATTGTTGTATGAATATATTATATATGCGTAAAACACTTGCTTGGCGAAAGGACTCGCCCTAATACATGTTTTGCTATTATACACTATGTATATTGTAATAGTGTACTCTAAGTGTTTGTGAAAATGCTTATGAGAGTAAGTGTGTGGATGATGGTGTCTTAGATAGGTGTTGAGATGGGATTCTCAACTACCTTAGAAACATGTATGACTTCCCCCATATGGGTTGTTCACTTTAACCACTTATTTATGAAATATATGTGTTTGTATTCCTGTTTATATAGTGCTTCATAATATGCTTTATAACATGCTTTATAATATGCTTTATGATATGCTTGTTAACATGCTCAACTGATTGTATAATTTTATTTATGTAAGGCGTATGTTTAAATTCATGTTTATGTTGTATGATCTGTCATGGGTGATGGGGGAGTGGTGTAACTAATGTGTGTAACAGCCCTGGCAGCCCTAAACGGATAATACCAGACTTTGATTGTATGATTTAAATCTTAATCCACTACTACTTCTATCTATCTACAATTGATTGTGTTTGGGGCTATGATTATAGTCCAGACAATCGGTACTAGAATTAAATTCGTGGCTGTGATTCATTTGCCACGTGAGATGTGTTCGACGAACTCGAGTCGTACTTCGGTTGGCGATAGTGGTTGGCCATACGAAGTGCTTATGCACTTCATGTCGTTCAACTTGTTGTGCGCTCGAGCTAGCCGAGCTCGTCAAGTAACCCGATCTGTCTAATGTATGTTCACCATGTTTGGAAGCTACTGCTTGAACCTAGGGTACCAAACTTACCAGTGAAATCCCTTTTAACCATGGTACCTCGATCGCTATGACTCATGAGTCGGGCATGGTGGTATGGGACACCGTGGTCAAGCTGTCAGCCTACGCTGGGGCCACGTGCCTTCCCGTAGTGACCAGTGAGCAACAAGACTCGTGAGCCGATTATGGTGGTATGGGACACTATATTCGTGCTATCGGCCTACATTAATAAGGTGATGGGGGAGCGGTGTAACCTTTGTGCGTAACAGTCCTGACAGCCCTTTGTAGTGACCTCGAGCATACTCTAAAATTGTGGTGAGCCTTAGAGTTTTACCGAGGTGTATAGAGTATGAACTAGGCCTATTTCTGTATAGTGATGAATCGTTAAAGAGGTGATGGGGGAGTAGTGTAACCTTTATGCGTAACAGCCCTGGCAGCCTTTGCAATGACCTAGAAAACACACCATCGTCTGAGATTAACTAGGACTGACGACCCTAGAATGGATCATGTTTGGGAATGATTCAAGGGAGGTACCTTAGTTTCCCAATCCTGCTATTTGAAATGGACTAATAAATATTCAGTAATCATGCTCATCATGCATTACATGTGCCTGGAAGATGTGAAGCACTGAGGGATAAAAGCATGCCGCAAACGTAAGATGGTGTCGCATGAGGGAGGGTGTGGTGAGGGCATACATCATGACTGCATTCATACTTGCATTAATAAGAGTAGTTAGGAGTGTTTGATTTTACTGCTTTATCATTACTGCTTGACTGAATTGATAACATGTTAACCTATGCTTTATTGTTCCACTGAGTTTATCACTCACTCCCACGTTACGGGACGGTGTTTGCAACACCAACCAGATTTGTTGAGTTTCAGATGATAGTGATGCTTATGAAGCAGAGCCGGACTACTATTATGATGTTGAGGAGTTGTCCTACATATAACCCTCTGACAGGTCTATGAAGACCTGGTAATGTATTGACGGGTCATGGTACTTGGGATAGAAGACATTACACTTCCTCACATTTGGCAAACTTTATCACACTCTGGAGACTCACCACAGTTTTTTAATATTTTATATGTCTATCACAGTCTTCCGCTTGCAATTTAACTGTCTCTGGAGTATGATATGCTGTTTTGGCTTAATCTCACTCATGTTCAATGCACAAATTCAGTCAACATTCAATCATCATTCATTTTGTTGCATAAGTGATGTTTTGGAACTCGGGAGTTGAGTTTATGCTCGACCCCCGATTTTCGGGATGTTACATAAAGGGGGCACATCAAATTCACGATGTTGATGTTCGACACACATCATGATGGGGCCCACAAAACTTACTAACATCAATTCTTATGTTCTCACGAGGTCAGTAAGTTGAGTCACAATTTTGACCATAATATTTAGCCCATTTTACATATCTGGTCCATTCACTCTATTTTACTGATCAATACTCTCAATTTGACTAGTTACTCGCCTCAATCAAGCTACATATGAGAAAGATATTAGGCATAAAAGATTGATCAACAATTTCACTGAAATTTGATTTAAACATTTGAAGTTATTTACTCTTCAATCTGAACTTATTAGATTATCCAAAAATGATTAAAGGTTCAATTAGTGGATGTGCATAATAATTTAGTAATTTTATTTTTCATAAATAAATTTCAATTTCCATTTTTAAAAAAAAAAACATTTTTTTTTTCAAAATGTATATTTTTTTACTCTTTTAACTAAATATCAATTTTATTATAAAATATTTCAAAAAAAAATTTAAAATACAAACATGTGATAGTCTTTTCAATATTCCTTTTCAAGTGATATTATAAATATTCTTATAAAATATGAGAAATTTTTCCTCATATTTTAATTTTTTCTCAAAAATTTCAAATTGTCGATTTTTTTCGTCAAAAGCTTCATTTTTGTTTTCAAAATTTTTCTCAAACATTGTTAAAATTTCTAAACTTCTCAATATTCTTTTTCATGTGATATTACAAATCATTTAAATATTACCTTTTAATTATATATATATAATTTTCACTCATATGATATAAAAACTATAAATATATACAAACATTTTTACCGACAAAATTTTTAAAAAATTAAAATATTTTTACATTATTACCAACGATTTTCAGCCGTCGGGAAAAAGATTTAGGAAAAACACTTTTATCGATGAAAGTCTTACCGTGAACATTTCCAAGATAGCGTCAAAATTTTTTTTGTTAAAATTCAAAACACCCTTTAGCGACGGAAATTTTCGTTGCTAAAGGTGGCTTTTAGCTACGAAATTAATTTCGTCGCTAAAAGGAAACTACTTAGACTTTTTTATTTTTTTCAAAAATTCAAAACACATTAGCGACGAAACTTTTCGTCGCTAAAAGTCACCTTTAGCTGCGAAATTAATTTCGTCGCTAAAAGGAAACTTCTCAATTTATTGTTTTTTTCAAAAATTCAAAACACCTTTATCGACAAAAATTTTCATCGCTAAAAGTCACCTTTAGCTACGAAATTAATTTAGTCGCTAAAACGAAACTTCTCAATTCATTGTTTTTTGCAAAAATTCAAAACACCTTTAGCAACGAAAATTTTCATCACTAAAAGTCACCTTCTCAATTTTTTGTTTTTAAAAAAAAATAATATCAAAACACCCTTTAGCGACGAAAAATTTCATCGCTAAAAGTAACCTTTAGCTACGAAATAAATTTCGTTGCTAAAAGGAAACTTCTTGATTTATTATTTTTTTCAAAAATTCAAAACACCTTTAGCAACGAAACTTTTCGTCGCTAAAAGTCATCTTCTCGATTTTTTGTTTTTTCAAAAATTCAAAACACCTTGTAGCGACGAACATTTTCATTGCTAAAAGTCTAATTCAAAAGCCTTTAGCGACAAAAAGTTTCGTCGCTAAAAGTCATTCTCGATTTTTTGTTTCCTTCAAAAATTCAAAACTCTCTTTAGCGATGAAAAATTTCATCGCTAAAAGTCTCATTCAAAACACCTTTAGCGACGAAACTTTTCATCGCTATAAGTTGAATTCAAAACACCTTTAGCGACGAAAACTTTCGTCGCTAAAAGTCACCTTCTCGAGTTTTTTTTTTTTCAAAAATTCAAAACACCCTTTAGCAACGGAAATTTTCGTCGCTAAAGGTGGCCTTAGCTACGAAATTAATTTCGCCACTAAAAGCAAACTTCTTGACTTTTTTATTTTTTCAAAATTTCAAAACACCCTTTAGCGACGAAATGTTTCGTTGCTAAAAGTCATATTTAGCTACAAAATTAATTTCGTTGCTAAAAGGTAACTTCTCAATTTTTTATTTTTAAAAAAATTCAATACACCCTTTAGCGACGAAACTTTTCGTTGCTAAAAGTTACTTTTAGCGACGAATAAAAAAATCGTCGCGAAAAGTCACTTTTAGCCACGAGAAAAAAAATTCGTCGCTAAAAGTTTCGTCAGTAAAAACCCTCTTTTTTTGTAACGCCCTGAAAATCGGGGGTCGAGCAAAAACTCAACTCCCGAGTTCCAACGCATCACTTATGCAATAAAATGAATGATGATTGAATGTTGTCTGTATTAAAGTAGTGAACATGAGTGAGATTAAGCCAAAACAACATATCATACTCCAGAGACAGTTAAATTTGCGAGCGGAAGACTGTGATAGATATGTAAAATATATAAACTGTGGTGAGTCTCCAGAGTGTGATAACATTACTAGGTTAAATAATTATAAGTACAATTTTAAAGTATACCAAGTTGTGTAGTGTGATCTAGTCAACATCCCGGTAGCCCCGACAATCAAGGCACGGCTCTCACGAAGCCGCCAGAAAACAGCATGTACGAGAAAGCATTCTCGTCGTCATAGAAGTCCGGCTCTGCCTCAGAAGTAGCGTCGCCATCCGCAATCAAACAAAGTCTGGTGGGTGTTCGGAACACCGTCCCGTATCGTGGGAGTGAGTGATCAACTCAGTGGAACAATAAAGCATAGGTTAACATGTTATCAATTCAGTCAAGCAGTAATGATAAAGCAGTACAATCAAACAATTTTAACTACTCTTATTTAATGCAAGTATGAAATGACATGATGTATGCCCTTGCCAAACCACCCTCATGCGACATTATCTTACGTTCGCGAATGCGTACCTCCCTCAGTGCTCCACATCTACTAGGCACATGCGGTGCGATGATGAGCATGATTACCAGAAGTTGTTATTAGTCCAATTCAAACAGCAGTATTGGAAAACTAAGGTACCTCCTTGTATCATTCCCAAACATGATCCATTCTAGGGTCGTCAGTCCTAGTTAATCTCATACGATATTATGGTTTGAGAGGCGTAGCGAAGGCATCACAAAGGGCTCGTCACCGTCAAGCACGGATACTGATCTCACCGTATGCGGCTCAATTCTTGACGACCGTCGGCTCGAGTACGGGTCTCACCGTACTCGGCTCAATCACTAGCCGTCAGCTCGAATACAGGTCTCACCGTACTCGGCTCAACTCATACTCTAGTTGCTGTGAAAGACTCGTCGCCAATCACAGACCTTGGAGTATACTCGAAGATACTACAGAGGACTCGTCGCCCGTCAGCACGAGTACAGATCTCACCGTACTCGGCTCTCGCCGTAAGTATCGACAGCTCGAATACAGTGTCCCATACCACCATATTCGGCTCACAAGTTTGAGTTGCTCAATGGTCACTCCGGGGAGGCACGTGGCCCCAGCGTAGGCCGACAACTCGACCACGGTGTCCCATACCACCATGCCTGGCTGATGAGTCTTAGCGGATCGAGGTACCATGGTTAAAAGGGATTTCACTGGTAAGTTTGGTACCCTAGGTTCAGGCAGTAGCGACCAAACATGGTGAACATACATTAGACAGATCGGGTTACTTGAGGAGCTCGGCTAACTCAAGTGCACAACAAGATGAACGACATGAAGTGCATAAGCACTTCACGTGGCCAACCACTATCGCCAACCGAAGTACGACTCGGGTTCGTCGAACACATCTCACGTGGCAAATGAATCGCAACCACGAATTCACTAAGTATTCGATTGTCCGGACTATAATCATAGCCCCAAACACAATCAAGTGCGATACATAAAGCAGTAGTGAATCAAGATTCAACTCATACAATCGAGGTCTGGTAGTATCCGTTTAGGGTCATGTGGGCTGTTGCACGCATTCGTTGCTCCACTCCCCCATCACCCATGACGGATCATACAATGTAAATATAAATTTAAACATATGCATTACATAGTTAAAATCATAAAGCAGTTGAACATGTTATGAAGCACAACACGAGCATGAATTTGTACATGTTTAATTCCTAATCACACAACTATCCAAGGAGATCATACACATAGTTAGAAGAGGTTGAGAATCATATCTCAACACCCTTATACATTACAATTTGTTAACTACTACTCATTCAGACATTTCAAGAAACACTTAAACAAACATACATCAACATACATGACATATGTCGTTCACATAGGCATTAGGCCAAATCCTTTCACTAGGAGTTGCCCCAATCATAACATCGCGTACACCCATGACGGATAGTCATGGCAAGCGAGAATCCAAGTTCCATATTCATTGAGTCATTTCCACAAACACTTGGGCCACACATTTTAGCATATATGGTGTATATCGGCCGTGGCGTGATTTAGAGCAAATCCTTTCGTCAAAGGGTATCGCCAATACAACAATCATGAATCCATGACAATTAGTCATGGTGAAGTACGAATGAGAATTCTATACTCATTCAATCATTGTCACAAACACTTAGAATACACTATTACAACATACATGGTGTAAGTTAGCAAAACATGTATTAGGGCTATCCTTTAGCCAAGTGAGTATTTTATCCATGTATAATATATTACTACAAAAATAATCATGATAAATACATCTCCCAATATTTATACGTATACAGTATTTTCTAGAATACGCATTTTCAACATACATAGTGTATACAAGCAAACATGTATTACGGCCATTCCTTTCGCCAAATAAGTAATTTATCCATATATTATATAATCATACGACAAATAATCATGGCAAACACATCGCTAAAATATACACGTATACGGTACTTCTTACAATACCGTATTTCTACATACATGGTGTATATTAGTAAACATGTATTTAGGCGAACCCTTTCGCCAAATGAGTATTTTATCCATACATCATATATCCATACGACAATTAAACATGTCAAACATATTTCCATAAAAAATACGTATACGGTATTTTATACGAATACCTAGAGTATGTGAAATTCCAAATTCTACAATTCTAATCGAAATGTAAAACGGAAGCACTTTGTACATGTGCAATTGCATGCAGATCATGAATCTACCATTATCTGACATTGAAAGCATTGAAAACCGCAACCTATACACCTAAAGTCCTCACCTTGTGTTGTAGAATCGTAACGGAGTTGATAGGTTTGCTAAGCTTCCGTATACGGGAGTTTGGCAACCTAGAGAACGAAACAGGTTAGCTATTTCATAACCTACAACCTATACAACCGTAAAACAGATTAGGGTTAAGGTTTCTTACCTAGAAACGACCAAGGAATCGCCAGAAAGTGATGAGAATCAAAGGTGGAGCCCGAATAGCGGCGGCAGAAATGGGGAGTTCCTCCCACATCTCCCTCACTTTCTCTCTCTTTTCTCTCTCTCAAATCCAAATTCGTATGGCTGAAATGGGAGAGGGTTTAAGGTCCTTATATAGTCTAAAACTTCACCAAAATAGACTTCTGGACAAGGTTCACCTAAGTTATAACCAAAGCGGAACTTTTTTTCACCAACGGAGGACTTCAGCGGGCCTCCTTGAGCCAAAGGTCGGACTTAAGCTCACTAACGCTGGATATACGTTCTATTAAGTTTTCGTTTCAGTCGGATATCCAGATCACGCGTGGCGGACCAGTTTCAGTTCAACGGTCAACGGATCTTAATCGGAGATTCCGAGTACATGTAAATGTGTATGAAATTTCTCCTGATCCGAGGGTGTAATTTGGTCTGATTCTGACGGTCTGGTTGCTTAAAACTGATCCGCAAACGAGAGATGTCAGATTACTATTCAAGATATTTATTTTTAAAGAAAACAAGTGTTTTCACACTCTCTCACTCCGGACACGATCGAATGGCCGTGGGACATCGTCTGGACTTCATTTCCGAGATGGTTGTCGAGCCCAGTGAGGCGGTCCTAGTTCCTTAACTTCGTGTTAATCGGACTTCCGACGTGCGGTCCAAATCCGATACGGAGTTTCGAGATGCTCCCGAGAGCAGCCGGGTAATGAGATTGATCCTAGATTTTAGGGTAACCTAGCGTCAATGATTCTACAAGTTTTGGGTCTTGCAGATCATATTTAAAGCGATTCAAACAGATTTTGTAGCTAATCTGGTTTCGCACTTAGTTACTTTGTCTCATTTCTAAAGAATTTAGTCCTAAGTGAATTCTAGTCGAGGTGGTACTCAGGCCTTTGTAGTTTATATATAAGGTGATCCAAGTTATAATACTTAACTAGTTTAAGATAGTGTCTAAGGTGAAAGTTCTTAGAAAAATTGGAAGATCAAGGTGGTGAAGGGTGAGATTTGTGAAGGAAATGGATTCAAAGGCGGCTTTAGACTTTGGGATTCAGTTCTGACAAGTTAATGAAGTATTAGGATCGACCCATAGCCTAAGGACGTCTAATCCTAGATTGGCAAAAATTCGGGGCGTTACATTTTTGTAGTGGGTCAACTCACCAGGCATGCCACATATATACCTTAAGTGCATACTGTTGCATTTCTTTTTCTCAGAACTGTCTATTGTTTTCACGTGGTGGTGGCCTACCCGATAAGAGGACTTGTATAATCATAGTGTCGGGTCATCTACATGGTTGAGCCGACCTTTATGTATGCCTCAAATGTCCCAAATGCATGAGAAGTTGGCATGTATGAACCAGATTGTAATGGTGCGCATATAATCATCATTACAGCTACACATTTCATCAGCATGGTGTTGCGCAGCATGCCAACAACGCAGTGAACTGAGATCCAATCTCCAATCTCACCCACAAACGATAAACAAAAAGAAATATAAACTAGAAATAGAATCAAAGCATTCCAAACAAAACACAAGACAAGATATATGTGGAAAAATCCCAAACAAGGGTAAAAAACCACAGGTGTAAACTTCCACTATGAAGAATACGAGATTACAAGCAATGTACTAACCTTTTCCCTTGGATGTATAGAGAAATCCCTTTGTCCACACTTTACAATAACTTCCAATATTCACCTTAACCCTAGAATAGCCCTAGGGACCCCTATTTATAGTTTAGGCAACTTCCCTTTCGCACTCTTGTGAAAAATGACTCAAAAATCCGTAGTCTGTGCAAAATCTCTGGAAACGAATCTGCGTAACCTCAACCGGTCGAGCATGGGCCTCGACTGGTCGAGCACCTCGGAGCCCAAAAACTGTTGCTTGCTGGACTTTGAGTCGAGTCAGCCCTCGACTGGTCGAGTGGGCCACTCGACCGGTCGAGCAGCCCTGTCCAGATGTGGCTCCACATCTCAACAATCTCCCACTTTGAGACACATCACCATAAACCTTCATCTTTTACATCCGGAGTGCACCACCTCCCCGTCTTCAAGCCTGAAGACCAATCAAAGCTGAATAGAGCTTCAACTTCTCCTGTGTGACCGCCTTGGTTAGCATATCCGCAGGATTCTCACTTGTATGAATCTTCTCTAGAGCAATCGATCCATCTTCCAGTAACGAACGTATGAAGTGATATCTGATGTTAATATGCTTGGTCCTTGAATGAAAGGCTGAATTCTTAGCCAAGTGTATTGCACTCTGACTGTCACTGTACAACTTGCAATCTGCTTGCTTCTTACCCAACTCTTCCATGAAACCTTGCATCCACACCATCTCCTTGCACGCTTCTGTAGCTGCAACATATTCTGCTTCCGTTGTACTGATAGATACTATCTTCTGTAACTGAGAGACCCAACTGACTGCAACACTACCCAGAGTAAAGACATAACCTGTAGTGCTTCTTCTGTTGTCGATATCTCCTGCCAAATCTGAATCTACGTAGCCTTATAGCTTGATTTCTGATCCACCATAGCACAACCCTATATCCACGGTACTTACCAGGTACCTGAGGATCCACTTCATAGCTTCCCAATGTTCCTTCCCGGGGTTGTTCATGAACCTACTAACAACTCTCACTGCTTAAGAAATGTCTAGTCTCGTGCTCACCATAGCATACATGAGACTCCCAATAACTGACGCATATGGGACTTTAGTCATGCAGTCCCGTTCATCCTGTGTCATCACACCTTGCTCCTTAGATAGCTTAAAGTGGTTGGCTAATGGAGTGCTAACTGGTTTAACACCTCCCATATTGAATCGATCAAGTACCTTGGCTGTGTACTCTGCCTATGATAAAACCAGTTTCTTATTTTCCCTGTCACTCTTTATCTCATGCCTGGGATTTGTTTTGCAGCTCCTAAATCCTTCATGGCAAATTCTCGGCAGTTGTCTTTTAAGGTCTGAGATGTCCTTCATGCTTAAACCAGCCATAAGCATATCATCAACGTACAGAATAAGGATGATGTACGACGTATCAAACTTCTTCCAATAGGAACAGTGGTCTGCATGACATCTTCTAAAACCGTTTCCCAACATGAAACTGTCGAACTTCTTGTGCCATTGCCTCGGGGCCTGCTTTAGGCCATATAGACTCTTCTTCAGTCTGCTAGTAGACATTTTATTATTTTACCTGTCTCGTTTTCTATCATTACTTTCCACTTCTTAAATACATCAAATACATCAGATTTATGCTTTAAGAAATAAACCAACAGTTTTCTACTAGCATCATCAATGAAGGAAACAAAATATCCTGAGCCACCAAGAGACAATACCTATGTCGGTGCCCATACATCAGTGTGTACAAACTCCAACAGATGTGTCTTTGGAGCGCGTCCTATCTTCTTGAAGCTCACCCTCTTCTACTTGCCATATACGCAGTCCTCACAAAATTCCAAGTCAATAGACTTCAGCCCTGGTAGCTTGTCTTTTGATAATAGCACTTTCATCTCCTTCTCACTCATATGTCCCAACCTCTGATGCCATAACTGCCCATTCACTCCAGTTGATGCGACTACGAGTGAGCTATACGACCCTGAAGTCACGTACAAAGTACCTTCCTTCATACCTCGAGATATCACCAAGGCACCTTTTGTGATCTTCTAGGAATCACTGGTAAAAGTCGTCACATATCCGGTATCGGCCAACTGTCCCACAGAGATCAAGTTTCATTTCAAACTTGGTACATGTCTGACATCATTCAATTTTAAAGTTATTTCGTCTTTCTGATTTATATGGACATCTCCCTTTCCAACAATACTGCACGGCTCATCATCACCCAAGTAGACTCTCCCGAAGTCACCTGACACAAAATCACGCAGAACTTCCTTACATGAAGTAGCATGAAACGACACACCTGAGTCTATAACCCAAGACTCATTCATCGCATTAAGAGACAAGATCAATGCCTCTATGTCGCTCTCCTCAGATAGATTCACTGAATCCTTCTCGCCTTGAGAGTCTCCTTCTTATTTCTTAAGTGCCCTGCAATCACATTTCATGTGCCTCTTCTTCTCGCAATGCCAATACCCGTCTTGGTCTTTCGGTCCCTTAGACTTCTTTCTTGACTTAGAACGTCCGTATTTATTGCTTCTTTTGTTCAGCGATCTTCCTCTTCCTTCAACGTTTAGAGCATTCCCTGAATCCCCTGAAATTTCTGATGTCTTTCTTCTAGATTCTTTGCTGAGAATTAGACTGGCCACATCATCGAATTTCAGCTTTGTCGAACCTGAAGAATTGCTCACTGCAATCAGCAAACCATCCCAACTGTTTGGCAAACTGGACAAGATCAATAACGCCCTAACCTCGTCCTCAAAAACAATGCCAACGGATTCCAACTGGCTCGTGACTGTATTGAACTCGTTTAAATGTTCAGTCACGCTCCCACCATCTGACATCTTCATGTTGAATAGCCGTTTTATAAGATGAACCTTGTTGGACGCTGAGGGTTTTTCATACATCGTAGCTAGGGCTTCC
The DNA here is from genome assembly GCA_030180095.1 of Magnolia changhungtana. Lineage (NCBI taxonomy): Eukaryota > Viridiplantae > Streptophyta > Magnoliopsida > Magnoliales > Magnoliaceae > Magnolia > Magnolia changhungtana. The sequence goes on from JASAUF010000240.1 coordinate 1,066,921, forward strand.
ATTAATTCTTTTGTGTTTTTCAACTTGGATATATTGAAGGCAAAGCTCTTAGACAAAGAGAGTCGGATCGTTCCTAAAGCCTTCTGATCCAATAAAAATCATTCATCATTTGTTATCTTTTCTAGTTTCTTCTCTTTTCCTCCTAGAGGAATATAGAGGTCTTTCTGATACAGATAATCCTCCATCTGCATCTTCTAGAAGGCAAAGTTTGAACTATCAAACTTCTCAATTCTAGTCTTCCCTTATTCCATCATCACTCCCAATAGAACTAAACCAATAGCTCTGATACTAGTTGTTGCGCAGCACGCCAACAATGTAGTGAACTGAGATCCAATCTCCAGTCTCACCCACAAATGATAAACAGAAAGAAATATAAACTAGAAATATAATCAAAGCATTCCAAACAAACCACAAGACAAGATATACGTGAAAAAATCTCAAACAAGGATAAAAAACCACGGATGCAAACTTCCACTATGAATAATACGAGATTACAAGCAATGTACTAACCTTTTCCCTTGGATGTATAGAGAAATCCCTTTGCCCACACTTTAGAAAAACTCTCAATATTCACCTTGACCCTAGAATAGCCCTAGGGACCCCTATTTATAGTTTAGGTAACTTCTCATTCACACTCTTACGAAAAACGACTTAAAAATCCACAATCCGTGCAAAATCCGGAAACGAATTTGTGTAACCTCGACTAGTCGAGCATGGGCGTCGACTGGTCGAGCACCTCGGAAACCAAAAACTGCTACTCGCTGGACTTTGAGTCGAGCCAGCCCTCGACTGGTCGAGTGGGCTACTTGACCCGTCGAGCAGGGCGCTCGACCCGTCGAGCAGCCCTGTCTAGATGTGGCTCCACATCTTAACACATGGGTGATATGTGCATTGTTTCACAATATTAAAATCGATTTAGCATAATTACTTGTACCAATATTCTGGACCCCACAAACCAAATCTCTCTCTCTCTCTCTTAAAAAAATATATGGGCAGCAAAGAAACAACCAATAAACATGTTCCACCAAAGAGTTTCTATGATATTCCTATGAGGTGTTAAGTATGTAATGGTGGGACTCATAGTTCTAAGATCCAAACTACTGATAGGCCCCAATTTGGATGGCTCATGCATTAATAATTCTCCTAATTAGAAATACTAACCTTTTTGGTGGCCAGCAGATAGACGATCAAGGGAAAAGGAAGCCAACCAATTGTGCATATTCAACAAAGAAGCCAGTAAAATCAATGGCTAGGATTTTCCAATCTTAGAACTTCTTTTGTTGTGTGGGGCATTTAGTGTGTAAGACATCACATTGATTGGCATGAATTGTAAAGCTGTGAAACCCTTCCAAAAAACGCCGATCTTTTGCACCATAGTCATTTTACCGTTGATCGTTTGATAACAATTACATATTAGATACTCCTTTTAAAATGTTAGTTGTTTTTTTCATTCGAACCCTGCGTCTTTGGGGGAAAACTGTTTATCAACTGATGCCCCGTGTCACTATCACACTGACTCCTCGTGAGTCTTGCTGCAGATGGTTTTCATGATGTTTGAGAGAATCCACCCCGTTCACAAGTTTGACTATGTGATTTTACATAGCAGACCGAAAGAGGATGTCGATCAAGCACTCGAGTGGCCCAAAAACCAACAAAAAGTTGACCATTAAAGGCCATTTGCAACATTTTCTTGTTGTGAGACCCGCATGTGGGTTCGATCAGGCTCATTTTGAGCCCGTACCTTAAAATTAGATGGCCAAACTAGTGAATGAGTTGGATTTGACACAAACATCATAAAAGTGGGCCTCACCAAGATTGGATAACAATTAATGCCCTATCACATCTCTCACTCCACGCTAGATTCATTGGGAGATCGATGATCATTGTGATCGTAAGGCCCACTATGTTCTTTGAGATATTTCCGAGTTGTTCACCATTTTCCCTCGTTAATTTAAGGCAAGGCTAAAAAATGATCAAGCTCCGGTGGACCACAGGTTAGGTAAATTGAAGATTCTTCAAACAGTCATGGAGCGACAAGAAATTTGGATCAGGGACAAAATCCAATAGTTAGGTTCAACCCACTAGAAATAACCTTCTAAATAGTTGGGAATGCCATTTCAACGGTTTGGATGACCTAAAAAATATGAAATGTACCATTCATAGTTTCAATGATGGTAAGCTACCAAATACTTTTTCTTATCACGGGACTCACTTGTACATCTGATCCACCTGGATTTTGGGCTTACACTCTAATATAAGATGGCGAAGTGGTAGACGGTTTCGATTTGCAACGAGCATCAAGAAAGTGCATGTGCTCACCGAAATTCAATGGAAAGTGACGACATTGTTGCCTTCTGTCACATCTCACGACGAGTCTCACTACAAGTGGTTTCTATAATCACGGGCCACCATGATATTTAAGAGAAATCTAAGCCGTTTACAAGTTTGGCCATGTTATTTTTACTTAGCCGCATAAAGATGAGCGAGATCAAGTACTCAAGTGAGTCACAAAGCCAAAAAGAGTGGATTGTTTAAGGCCATTGTCCAACATTATTTTTCTGCTGTGAGACCCACCCGGACATTGGATCAACCTTAATTTTGGGCCCACACCCTAAAATTAAATGGCCAAACAAATAGGGGGTCGAATTTATCATGGAGACCAACATTTTGTTTAAGAAAAATCCAAGCTATCCACCATTTCCCTCATATGATTTTACCGCTTGGGCCAAAAAATGATCCGAATCAAAAGCTCAAGTGGGCCACATGGCATGTAAAAGTGCATATTGAATGCAAACCTTTCAAATTGTCAATTGCCATAGAAATTTTAGATTATGGACAAAATCAAGTGGTTACATTCAACCCATTGTGAATTACCTTCTCAACACTTGGAAATACTATTTTAACAATCAGGATGGACTAAAAGCATTAAAAAAATAACTATATATTGATAGTTTCAATGGTTGTAAGCTAGTGACCACTTTTTTCTATTGTGGGACTCGCTTGTGTATTCAGTCTTCTTAAATTTTCGACTTACGCCATAAAATAAGATGGACAAATGGTGGATGGATTGGATATGCGACAAGCATCACAAAAGTGGTCCCCACTTAGATTTAAAATATCATGATAACCACTTACGCCATGCCTTGGTGTAACATTTCATTGGACCTATGACGCAGGGGAGGACGTGAGGTCGAGCACCGTCTTCCTCAAGAGGATAACTATTCCGAATCCACGGAACTTCTTTGGACTCCTCACAGAGACTTTCTCAAATCCACGAGAAAAGAGAGCACAAAATAGAAATAAATTCTAATAAATTCGAAATAGATTAATCAAAATGCATAAAACTGAGTTCACAACCCTTTAAATAAGGGTACTAAGTAATGGGAAAGAAATCATAATCAAACTACAACTAAAACTCCTAGAATTCGCGACTTACTATAAATAGTAAACTTACTATTTATAGACGGTCGTGATGTCTACTAGTGTGCAAGGTTTTCGGCCAAAAATAGTAAGTGTCCAATTTGGCTTCACCAAACCATTCCCCTAATTATTCTAAGCTTGTTTCACATTGGGCGCAACTCCTAAAGCCCGACGGATGAAGAGTTATAGTCAAACTAAAACTTACTATTTATAGTAAAAACGAAATTGAAACAGGGAAACGACCGTCAAATCAGGGGTTTCTCGCAATTCTGAGCATTGCAACCCAGCATAGCTGGGTTGGTTGGCTAAAGTAGCTCGTTCTACCCCAAAATCATATATTTTACGTCGGCTAACTCATCCCGGATTGCGAGATACGCCTGATTGAAGGTCTGATGGTCCAGATCACTTCTGTCGTCGACCGGGCCTTTTCTGATCCATCTTTGCCATGTAATTGTCCACGACCCGCTCTACAATAGTCTCCTCCCCTTCAAAAGAACTCGTCCTCGAGTTATCATTATGCGCTGGTTCATGATACTCGGTCAGGTCCGCGACATTGAAAGTCCGTGAGATCGCCATATTATCTAGAAGATCAACAACATAAGCGTTGTCATTGATCTTTCAGATGATTGGTACCGGTCCAATCTTTTTATTCTTCAACTTGTTATACGTTCCGGTCGGAAATCTTTCTTTGCGCAGATGGACCATTACTTGGTCGCCCACCTCGAACACTTTCTGTCATCGATGCTTGTCCGCTTGCTCCTTGTACTTTTCGTTCGAGGCAAGTAGCTTGTTCTGTACCTCTGCATGAATGCCCATGATTTTGTCTGCCATATGTTCTGCTACAATGCTCATGCCTAGGAGCTTGGGCAGAGGGACCAAGTTTAGTGTGTGGCGAGGTACTCATCCGTAAATAACCTGGAACGGGGATTTTCCTATCGAGCGATTTACCCTGTTGTTGAATGCAAACTCCGCTTGAGGCAAGGCCAAATCCCACTGCTTCGGTTTTTCTCCTGAAATACATCAAAGGAGGTTTCCCAACATGCGTTTCACAACCTCAGTTTGACCGTCAATCTGTGGGTGATACGCGCTACTGAACTGAAGGCGCGTATCGAATCGAGTCCATGAAGTCCGTTAAAAGTGGCTTATGAACTTCATATCACGGTCGGAAGTAATAGTCTTGGGAACCCCATGTAACCGCACAATTTCTCTGAAGAATAGATTCGTCACATGTGTTGCATCGAGAGTCTTCTTGCATGAAATAAAGTGCGCCATCTTGGAAAAACGATCTACTACCACAAACACCGAATCCATGCCGCGTTGTGTTTGTAGGAGACCAAGCACAAAGTCCATAGATAAATCCTCCCAAGGGCCGTCAGGCATGGGTAATGGGGTGTAGAGGCCCGTATTATGAGATTACCCTTGGAAGTCTGACAAATATAACAGCGTTGGACTGGCTTTCCCACATCACGTACCAATTGTGGCCAATAATACTGTTTTTCCACAAGAGCTCGCGTCTTGTCTCGCCCAAGGTGTCCACTGAGGCCACCTCCATGTAGCTCTTGGATTATCTGTTCCCTTAGCGAACTCTTTGGGATACATAGTCGATTTCTCTTGAAAAGGAACTCGTCTTGTATATGTAAGTCATCGGGGTGACCTTCCTGACATCTAACCCATGCGTCCTTGAAGTCGTCGTCGGCGGCATATATATCTTTGAGGCGATCGAACCCGACAGCTTCATTGCTCATAGTGACTAACAAAGTTGCACGGTGACTCAGCGCATCGGCTACTTTGTTTTGTTGCCCTGACTTATGCTTTAGCACAAATGTGAATTCCTGCAAAAATGAGATCCATCTAGCATACACACGGTTAATGTTAGCTTGACTATTAATAAATTTGAGGGCTTGATGGTCCATGTAAAGTATGAATTCCCTTTGAATTAAATAATGTCGCCAGTGTTGCAGTGCCTGGACCACCGCGTACAACTCGATCTCATATGTAGACCACTTCTTGCATGCATCACTAAGTTTCTCACTGTAGAAGGCTACCGGCTTACCTTCTTGAGACAAAACTCCCCCAATCCCGACATATGAGGCATCACATTCGACTTCAAACAGTTTGTTGAAGTTGGGAAGTACAAGAACCGGGGTCGTGGATAATCTGCACTTGATTTCAGCAAAGCTCCTGTCGGCTTCGTCAGTCCACTGAAACTGCCCTTTCTTCATGCAATCTATGATCGGTGACACAATGGTACTGAAATTTTTCACGAACCGACGATAGAATGTCGTTAGTCCATGGAAACTTCGCACTTCGTGAATTTTTTTGGGAACCAGCCATTCTCTGATTGTCTTCATCTTTTCCTCATCCACTCGAATGCTCGTAGATGTAACTACAAAACCCAGAAACAATAGGCTATCAGTCATGAAGCTAGACTTTTTTAAATTGAGGTACAGTTTATTTTCAGTGAGCACTTGAAGGACCTTCTTGTGGTGCTCCATATGGGTGGGTTCGTCTTGACTGTATATCAAAATATCATCAAAATAAACCACAACGAACAGCCCAATGAAAGGTTTCAGAACTTGGTTCATCAACCTCATGAATGTGCTAGGCCAATTAGAAAGACCGAAAGGCATGACCATCCATTCGTACAATCCTTGGTCTTAAAGGTTGTTTTCCACTCATCACCCGGCCGTATTCGAATTTGATAGTAGCTGCTCCTTAAGTCCAATTTAGAGAATATTTTTGCACCCTCTAGCATATCCAACATATCATCCAACCATGGTATAGGAAACCTGTATTTTATGGTGATCGTGTTGATGGCCCGGCTGTCGACACACATGCGCCAACTCTCATCTTTCTTTGGAGTTAGTAGAGCTGGTACAGCACATGGGCTCATGCTTTCTCGAATAAGACCCTTACGGATCAGTTCCTCCACTTGTCCACGCAGAATCTCGCACTCATTCGGGCTCATTCGATAATGAGGACGATTAGGTAAACTGGACCCAGGGACAAAGTCGATATGGTGTTAGATATCTCGCATAGAGGGTAACCCATCGGAAAGGTCCTCGGGCCAGATTTCTTGTATTCATGTAACAAGGGCCTTAGTCTTTCAGGGATGATGGTAGGCTCGAGTTCTTCCCCTTTCACAATTAATGCATAAGTCTGTCCTTTTTCTTTGGATTCTTCCATGAAGTCCCGAATGGTTAAGAAAAAATGACCCTCCACTTTAGAAGTTTCAGGTGGTCCTTCTGGATCCATAGGGGCCGGCCAATATGGTCTTTCAGTCGTCCTTGACGAAGATATATATGTTATCTCACCTTTTATGAGTGGCGTCACGGTCAGATTGCCAGGGTCGACCGAGTAGTATGTAACATGCTTCCATATCGACCACATCGTATACTGCTTCATCCTTATAATGTTTGCCAATTGAAAAAGATATGGTGCACCGTTCAGTTACCTTTGTTTCGCTGACTTTCTTGATCCAACTGATTGTATATGGAGAGGGATGACGCTCTGTTTTCAATTGTAATTTTTCTACCATGCCCTTGGAGACGATGTTCTTGCTGCTTCCACTGTCAATGATCACGTCATAAACCTTTCGATTCACCGTACACCTAGTGCGGAAGATGTTATGCCACTGTGGATGCACTTCTTTTCTTGGTGCATATAATAACCGCCTCACGACGAGTGACTCGTCGTGATCTTGCTGAACCCAATCTGAATCATCTACCTCGTCCTCGGTAGTATGCTCCTGTTCTTCAATATCTGGATCTTCATAAGCGTTATCAGTACTGCCATCATTAATAGCGAGGTTTGCCACTTTTCGCTGGGGACAAGTATTTGACAGGTGGCCGGGCTGGCTACAACGATAGCAGCTGTCGGGCCTTGTCCGAGCATAAGGGTTCGGAATTCTACTTGGACCAGCAGCAATCGAGACGCCCCTTTGGGGTCTAGCTTGCCCGCTTCCCTGATCTCGGTTCTCAGATGTAAGAGGTTGAGTGCGTGCTCCTACGGGTTCCTTTCCCTTAGGCTGTGAAGCTCCCTGAGGTGGACCTGCCGCAGTAATCCTTGCAGTAGGATAAGTCTGTGTATTAGGACGTTCAAGTTGCGCTTCTGCCCGAGTAGCCAACTTGATCACATCATTTATCGTCCAGACGGACTGTGTCTGGACCCGATCCTAAATCGCCATACGCAATCCACCGTTGAATCGGGCAACTTGCTGCGATTCAGTCTCGACCAAATTGTTACGTGCCGCCAAGCGGTAAAATTCTTTTGCGTACTCTCTCACCAACTGACTACCATGTCGATGATTTTGGTATTGTTGGAATAATACCTGATCGTAATCGCTAGGGAGGAATCGGATGCATAGTAGCTGCTTCATCCGCTGCCATGTGCGGATTGGTGCTTTCATCTGCCTGGTTCGTATGAGTTGCAGTTGTTCCCACCAAGCTGACGCTCCTCCTTTCAACTTGTAAGCCACCAGCTCGACCTTCTTTGCTTCAGAGATGTCCATAAAGTCAAAAAATTGCTCAACTTCAGAAAGCCAATCGAGAAAATCCTCAATGTGTAGTTGGTCATTGAAGTTAGGTATATCAACTCATATCTTGAATTCTCGATCTACTCGATCGCCGCCTGGTCTGGGGTGTTGGAAGATTATGTCGTCGATCTCCTCCTCACTGGAGCCCCCATCCTCAGGCATGACCCTTGGATGCACTGCCGTATTATCCTCATGATCGCCGACACGAGTCTCGGCAATTGGTGGTGGAGGATTACCACCAGGAACACGGAGTTGCCCTAGGGTTTCGGCCAAGAGATTCGCTATGCGGTCCATGGAAGCCTGCAGCCCATGCATGGCTTGTCGATTCTCTTGCTGCGCTGCTTAGAAAGTTGCCGCCGTTAAAGGCAAATTTCCTAGAGCACCTCTAATGGGATTGTTGCCCGACCCGTCGTTAGAAGTCATCGATCCGATGAGAAACCTCACTCTGATACCAAACTGACGCAGGGGATGACGTGAGGTCGAGCACCGTCTTCCTCAAGAGGATAACTATTCTGAATCCACAGAACTTCTCTGGACTCCTCACAGAGACTTTCTCGAATCCACGAGAAAAGAGAGCAGAAAATAGAAATAAATTCTAATAAATTCGAAATAGATTAATCAAAATGCATAAAAACGAGTTCATAACCCTTTAAATAAGGGTACTAAGCAATGGGAAAAAAATCATAATCAAACTACAACTAAAACTCCTAGAATTCGCGACTTACTATAAATAGTAAACTTACTATTTATAGACGGTCGTGATGTCTACTAGTGCGCAAGGTTTTCGGCCAAAAATAGTAAGTGTCCTATTTGGCTTCACCAAACCGTTCCTCTAATTATTCTAAGCTCTTTTCACATTGGGCGCAACTCCTAAAGCCCGACGGATGAAGAGTTATAGTCAAACTAAAACTTACTATTTATAGTAAAAACGAAATTGAAATAGGGAAACGACTGTCGAATCAGGGGTTTCTCGCAATTTCGAGCATCGCAACCCGGCATAGCAGGGTTGGTTGGCTAAAGTAGCTCGTTCTACCCCAAAATCATATATTTTACGTCGGCTAACTCATCTCGGATTGCGAGATACGACTGATTGAAGGTCTGATGGTCCAGATCACTTCTATCACCGACCGGGCCTTTTCTGATCCATCTTTGCCATGTAATTGTCCGCGACCCGCTCTACATCAACTTAAATTGCACAATGTAAAACACAACACCTTAGTTATGAACGTGTTTGTATGATGGGAGATGGTTGTCGTGATTAAGGGTCACACCATGTTCTTTACAAGAAATCTGAGCCACCCACCATTTCCCTCATATGATTTTAGGGCTTGGGCTCTAAAATGATTTAGATGCAAAGCTCAGGTGGACAAAATGACAAATAAAAGTATATATTGAACATATGTTAAGGGGCTAAAGAAATTTTAGATCAGGTATAAAAATTCAGTGGTTACATTCAGCCCACTCGGAATGACTTTCTGAACAGTTGAAAATATCATTTCAACAGTTTGGATGGCTTTAAAAAATGAACCATTAATAAATTCAATGGTAATAAACTACCAACGTACCTTTTCCTGTCATAGGACCTTATTGTGCATTAGAACTGCTTGATTTTGGGCCATGGCCTAAAATAAGATGCGAAAATAGTGGACTTTTTCCTATCGTGTGACTTACCTCTGCTTTGGATTTGAGACAAGCATCATTGTGGGGTCCACGGCATAGTTCAGTATTGGTATGAAATACGTAGGTTATAATCATATTGAGTTTGTTTGAAAATAGGGATAAACAATTTTTTTCTTTTTTCTTTTTTTCTAATGAGATAATGACAGGTTGTTTAGCCATCCTTTAGTTAAAGTAAAACAAGATGGCTTTAGGACCATCTTTTGAAAGAGTATAGTACGTGGGTTTTTTGGGAAAAGTTTAAAAGCAAGTTCTTTTTTAACAATAGCTGAAAAGACATGCAGGCGTACGTTAAAACCTCTAATTTTTAACTAAATAAATTTAAGGATTGGAATAATATCCCTGTTATGTTTCTTTGCAAGGCCTGTTACAAGCATCGTATTAAATAATCTTAGTGGGAAAAGAGAGCATTTTCATATACAAATTTTCTCATATTCCAATTGCCCTGGATTCCCACATTCGACAACAGTATGCTAACATATGCACTAATCTTCATAATATATAAGTGCCAACAAAAGATAGAAAAGCTTAAGAAAAATATAGACCAATTACTAATAAAACTATTAAAGCGTGGACAATGTACTAGCAACTAACTTGGAGTGATGTATCCGTAAGCACCTCTCAAGAATCCAATTTCTATGCTTATCAGGAGGATCTCCCCTCCTTCACTAGGGGCCTGCTATTCCTGGATAGGGTAGGTTAGGATATTTGCACAAAGCCTAGTAGTCCATCCTTCCATTCATATATATGCTAGGTGAGGCTTCGATCTTTTTGTGATGCCCGCCCAAAGTGCCTGTACATCCTCTTTTGGGTTATAAAATTCTCTGTTTAAAAATAATAATAATAATAATTGAGGAATCAGTTGTCAGCAATCGTGCAGTTCCAAAATCAGAGACACTAGCCTTGAGTTCTAAATTCAATAGAACATTGTTGCTTGATAGGTCTCGATGGACAATCAGCAGGGTACAATCATGATGCATGTAAGATAAAGCATGAGCCGCACCTTTGATAACATTCACCCTCAAAGTTCAATCCAACTATGCAGCTCCTTCATCGTTGCTTAGGATGCTTGCCAAGCTTCTCCTTTCCATGTACTCGTAGACTAGAAATGAGAATCGAGTATGGGAACAGAAGCCATAAAGTTTCATAATGTTGCGATGGCAGATTTCCGTTAATGCTTTTATCTCATTCATAAAACTTCTTTGATCAGATTGATACCCACCTTCGAGTGGGTGAAGTTTCTTCACAACTACTATCTGGCTCCTGGTAGATTTGCTTCGTTAACTTTCCCATACGCTCATTTGTCACCAAAACCATTTGTTGCCTCCACAATGTCTTCAAACGTGGCAATCTCATCATAATTCCATGTTGAAAATGTATTTCCTCTACTCATTTCAAGAACCCCTTTCTATATTCTTCTTCTTCTTTGATAATAAATGGAAGAAATTATGCCAACAATTGGAAATAAAAGAAACAATACTGAGAAGTGAAGAACTATGAGGATCACAACATTGTCGCCTTTCCTTGCATCACCATGACTCATTAAAGAGGCATTACAAGGTTGCAAACCTTGCACTTCACCACATAAGCCCTTGTTTTGTATGAATGCCTCTACTGAAGCCTTCTAAAAGGCTTTGTTGCTAGGAAGAGGACCTTCCAAAGCATTGTATGAAAAATCAATAGATTGTAAGCTGACCATCCCTACCAAAAGAAGGCAGAATGGAACCTGACAACATGTTGTGAGAGGTTAAGATTTTCCACACTAACCAATTTCGCGAGTTGTGGAGGTATCTTTCCATTGAGGGAGTTATGACTTAAATCTAGTAAGCCCTACAGGTATACTAGCACTACACCAAAAAGGCCATTTAGGAACGGGTAGCTCTTTAGTTCTGATACAGCTTAAAACCGTGCCAAATTTGGCACAGTTTTAGCTGTGCCAGAACCAAACATAAATCCCTCTTTTCCAGCCCCAATCTCCATCCCGCTCCCTCACTCCCAACCCTAAAACCCTCTCCCGTGATCTCTCCCTCTCTCCCGCTCCCCATTCCCAACCCTCCCTCTCGAGAGCAGAAGCCTCTCTCTCTCTCTCTCTCTCTCTCTCTCTCTCTCTCTCTCTCTCTCTCTCTCTCTCTCTCTCTCTCTCTCTCGCTGGCAACAAAAATTAAGGTTTGGGAAAATGGCAGTAGACAAGGGCAAGAAATTCAAGGTTGCAGAAAGAGGAGATGAAGATGATTCAGATCACATCGATGGCGAACTCGTTCTCTCCATCGAGAAGCTTCAAGAAATCTGATTGTCCATGAACAGTGGGCAAAAATTCCCCATTTTGAAATGTTGAACTGAAATATTATATTATATTGTTAATATTTAATTGGACGATATGCATGTTATACTCACCTCCTTCGTTTGTAAAGGTGGGAACCATTATTCTCTTGTCTAGGATAATGGTTTGTTTGAGCTTGTTTCCAGCAAAATTCTTATAAAAACGGCTTGGAGGTGAAACTACAAGAAAAAGGAGCTTTTGCCTCAGTTCAAAATCGTGTCTAAAAGCATTAAAAACTAAGGCTAAAGCCCTTCGCCTTAGTTATCCGAATCGAGGTTGGAAACGCTGTGGCTAAAGGCTTTAGCCTCAATTTTAGCAAGCGAGGCAAAAAAGACTTCTATAGCCTCAGTTCTTCAAGTGAAGCTAAAAGAACATTTTAGCTGGTTGTCTGGAAATGAGCCTAAATCAAAATTTTAGCCTCCGTTGTTTCCAACCAAGACTAAATCCAAATTTTAGCCTCAATTGCCTACAACCGAAGCTAAATATATTTTTAACTTCAATTCTCAAGAACCGAGGCTAAAGCCTTTAGCTAAGGGAGTTGTAGTCACAGTTTGGGTAACTGAGGCTAAAGATGAATTTAGCCTCTGTTGGCATCAACTAAGGGTAAATTCAATTTTTAACCTTAATTCAAAACAATTGAGGCTAAATCATTCATTTTAATCTATTTATAAACTTGTGCATAATCATTCATTCAATCAATCAAACATATATAATCATTCAATTTAATACATTGATCATAAAAGCACAATACCAATATAAAAAAGTTATCCATCTATTTAAAGTTTTCAAAACAAACTACAAATGCACCTAAGGAAACACATTCAAAAAGCCAAGGTTTGTTATATTGGGCTTGGAACAGCTGACACAATTAGCTCTAATTGGCTAGGCCTCTCCTATCTATCCAGCTCATGTTGAAAAGCAAGTGTTGAAGCACATAAGGATGCGAACATCCAGAAGCCAAAGAAATCTCATGCTGCTACAAAACAAATAATTGATGTTCATCACAACCAAGAGATACGTTGCAAGTCAAAATTGGCATCTAGTAAGAAGGCATGCTATAGATTTTTACAAGAAAGCTAATATATGCACATCTTTTGGAATCAGAAATTAAAAATGTTACAAAACATGAAATAACAACTAATATTGAAATTTGCTTTAACTAACCAAACAGGAATGTCGACTGATTTACATACTTGTTTCTATAATCAGCACACACCCTATTTTCTAGCAACCTCACAAGACCCTTTAATATCTGCACATAACAACAGTTAAAACCATGAGACATGATCTGGACTGCCAAACTACACTTACCCAGAAATGAAAAAATAAAAAGCTGCAACTAAGTTAAAATGAGGACCAAAGAGAGCTTAACAATCAGAGCTAATGAGCAAAAATTTTAAAGCTATGTTTGATGAGGATTTTTCTCCTCAGGCTCGATCGGTCGAGTGCCCTGTTCAACCAGTCGAGGTGACGCTCGACCAATTGAGTGGGGCTCGACTCAAAGTCCAACGACCAATTGAATTTATTCCTCTGTGCTGCTCAACCAGTCGAGGAGTCTGCTCAACCGGTCGATGGTCTGCTCGACCGGTCGAGGACTCTACTTGACCAGTCGAGGTTACGCAGATTCATGTCCGGATTTTGTGCAGACTGGAAATTTTGAGGCGGTTTTTGCCATAGTGCAGAAGGGAGTTGTCTAAACTATAAATAAGGGTCCCTAAGGCTTTTCTAGAGCATTGAGAAGGCTTTCTAAAGCTATTGTGTTAAGAGTTTTTACGACCAAGGTGAGAGAGAGAGAGAGAGAGAGAGAGAGAGAGAAAGGGAGAGAGTAAAAGCTTGTGGAAGGAAGTTTTCGCAGTCGACGTCTTTGTGCTTCTACATCCTCGTGATCGGTGAGATCTCTTCATTTTTCATTATTCTCTTATTGTTTATCCACTCCTGTGTGAGTGAAGAAGGTTTGATCCAAGTGGTGTGTGCTTGTGATCGGTTGTAATGCTCTACTTCATAATGGATTGTTGATCTGGACGAGGTCTTATGGTTTTTACCTCTTTGAAGGTTTTCATGTAAAAATCTTTTGTGTCGTGTGGTTTTTGCTTTGATTTATTTCATTGCTTTATTATCCTATAATTCTGGTATTTTTAGGAGGCTAGATTCTAAAGTTTTATGCAACGACCCCCAACAAAGTTGTATCAGAGCGTCTAGGTTGGTTGAACGAGTGGGATCAGTTCTAAATTATGGAAGGTAGCTCATCAAGGATGATCAGCCTCAATGGTTATAACTGGACCATATGGAAGGCTAAGATGGAGGACTTACTTTATTACAAGGACTTGTATTCTCCAATTTAAGGCATATCAGCAAAGTTAAAGGATATGACAGATGATGATTGGAAGAAATTGGACCAGAAGGCGGTGGAGTTTATTAGACAATGGTTGAACGATTGCATATTCCACCACGTGTCTACGAAGACCTCAGCCGCTAGCCTATACCTGAAACTGCAAGGGCTGTATGAGAGGAAGACGGCCTGCAATAAAATTTTCCTGATACGACGACTTTTGAATCTCAAGTTCAAAGATGATGGTTCTGTGGCTAAGCACATAAATGAGGTCAGCAATATATTGAACCAGCTCTCCTCTATGAAGATAGTCCTGGACGATGAATTACATGTTCTGCTATTACTTAGCTCATTGCCTGATAGTTGGGAGACATCGGTGGTGTCTCTAAGTAACTTCGTGCCAGACAGAAAGGTATCTATGGAACAGGTAACTAGTTGTGTCTTCAATAAGGAGACAAGGAGGAAGTCTCAGGGGTCTACTCAGCAAGAGGCCCTTGTGACATAAGAACAGGAGAGAGGAAATAACAGAAAGGGTGAGAAGGCCCGAGATAAATCAAGATGCAAGTCGAGCACCCGGAAGGATGTTGAATGCTGAAATTGTAGCAAGAAGGGCCACTATAAGTATGAATGTTGTAAGAATAAGAACGATAAGAAAGGAAAAGGAAAAGAGAAGGAAGATTAATCAGATTCCACTGTGGTAGCTTAAGATGGCGACATTATAGTTATTCTTTCTGTAAATCATGATGTTTGTCTCACGGCTACGAGTCAGGACACCGACTAGGAGATAGCTTCGGGAGCCTTGTTTCATGCGACTCCACGCAGGGACTTCTTCACAAGCTACAAGTTAGGTGACTTTGGGACCGTGAAGATGGAAAATTCTGGCGTATCGAAGATCGTAGGGGTCAGTGATATTTATGTGAAGACCGATGTGGGTTGCACTTTGGTTCTCAGGGATGTGAGGTATATCCCAAACCTTCGCCTCAACTTAATGTCGATGGGAAGGTTGGATGATGATGGCTATGAAAGTCGTTTTGCTGGTGGGTGTTGGAAGCTCATCAAGGGTTCCTTGATCGCAGCCAGAGGAAAGAAGTATTACACCCTGTACAAGGTAAGTATCAGTGTGTGCAAGGGTGGGTTGAATATAGCGGAAGATTCAGCTATTGACATGTGGCATAGGCGTTTAGGCCACATGAGTGAAAAATGGCTTCAAGTACTAGTAAAGAAGCGGCTCCTTCCATACGTGACAGGTATACCTCTCAAAACTTGTATTGATTGTTTATCAGGGAAACAACATAGAGTTTTATTTGTTAAATCTTCTTCTCATGTTAATAAAGTGCATGCATTAGATTTGGTTTATGCTGATATTTGTGGTCTTATGAGGACAAAAACCTTGGGTGAGGCATTGTATTTTGTCACTTTTATATATGATGCATCTAGGAGGGTTTGGGTTTATGCTTTGAAATCCAAGGACGAGATCTGTAGTATGTTTAAATTATTTCATGCTATGGTCGAGAGAGAGAGACAGGTATATCATTGAAGTGCATCCACACTGACAATAGTGGTGAATACATCGGCGACTTTCATGAGTATTGTAAGTCCCTGGGTATAGGGCATGAACAGATGTTTCGTAAGACCCCCCAGCATAATGATGTGGCTGAGCGAATGAATCGCACTATTGTAGAGAGAATCAGATGCATATTATCCCATGCGAAGTTGTCCAAGACGTTTTGGAGAGAAATAATGCACACGGCAGTGTATTTGATAAACAGGTCTTCATCAACCCCATTGAATGGAGAAGTACCTGAGAAGGTGTGGACTGCACAGGATCCATTATACAATCATCTCAGAGTGTTTGGATGCAGGGCATCCGTGCACGTACCAAAGGATGAGAGGTCCAAGCTAAATATGAAGATTAGGCAATGTGTGTTTTTGGGGTACGGTGATGAAAAGTTTAGTTACGGATTGTGGGATCCAACCGAGAAGAAGCTCGTTAGGAGCAGAGATGTGGTTTTCTTTGAAGATCAGTGTATATAAGACATTGGTAAGCCAGAGAAGAATCAGCTTAGTTCAGGTGAGCTAGAGGACATGGATCCGGTTATTCCTCCTGTGGTGCTTGATGACGAGGGAGTACAGCAAGGTGCAGAGGATGGAAAAGTTCCTATAGAAGATGGACTGGGGGAGCAGCCCCTACTTGATCCATCTGTTGAGCAACAGGTGAGGAGGTCATCAAAAGACAGGCAGTCGTATAAGAGGTACTCGCCGTATGAGTACATTATGCTCATTGATGGGAGAGAGCCAGAAGATTAATCTAAGGCCCTAGCTGACGAGCATAAGAGGGAGTGGTTGAAAGCTATATAAGAGGAAATGGAATCCTTGCATACGAACCACACCTATGATATGGTGAAATTGCTTAAGGGCAAGAAAGCTCTAAGCAACAAGTGGGTGTTCAGAAAGAAGATTGAGCAGAAGAATTCACAAACAAGGTTCAAGGCCAGACTTGTGGTGAAAGGGTTTGGTCAAAGGAAAGTATAGACTTCGAGGAGATATTCTCACCAGTGGTGAAGATAACATCCATATGGGAGTTGCTTGGGTTGGCGGCTAGTATGGATCTGGAGATAAAGCAGTTAGATATTAAAACTACCTTTCTCCATTGTGATCTGGAAGAAGAGATCTACATGCACCAACCAGAGGGGTTCAAAATCAAAGGCAAAGAGCATGTGGTGTGTAGGCTGAGGAAGAGCTTGTATGGGCTGAAACAAGCTCCACGACAATGGTACAAGAAATTTGACTCGTTCATGTTGAAGCATGGATATGATAGAACGGAGTCGGATTACTGTGTGTTCACGCACAAGTTCTCATATGGTGATTTCTTAGTTCTGCTGTTATACGTTGATGACATGCTCATCATGGAAAAAGATATCAAGAAGATTGATAGGCTGAAACAGGAGTTGGACAAGTCATTCGTGATGAAAGACTTGGGCCTAGCTAAGCAGATCCTAGGAATGGAGATAAATCATGACAGAAGAAGCAGAAAGCTTTGGTTGTCACAAGAGCGGTATATTGAAAGAATCCTAGAGCGGTTCAATATGAATGCAGTGAAGCCGGTCAGTACTTCACTTGATGGTCACTTCAAATTGAGCGACAAACAGTGTCCCAAGGTGAAGGCAGTGGTGGATATGAGATCAGAAGATACCCTATGCGTCAGCAGTAGGAAGTTTAATGTATGTTATGGTGTGTACACGCACAGATATAACATATGCGGTTGGTGTTGTCAGCCGGTATCTTTCCAATCCTAACAAAGAACATTAGGCAGTGGTGAAGTGGATACTGCAGTATCTAAGAGGCTCATCCAGGTTGAGCCGATGCTATGGTAACGAAAAATCTGTGTTAAATGGCTACACAGATGCGGATATGGCAGGGGACATAGACTCAAGGAAGTCTACATCGGGGTTCATGTTTATGTTTATAAGGGGAACGGTTTCTTGGCAGAGCAAGCTACAGAAGGTCATAGCATTGTCGACGACAAAGGACGAGTACATTGCAGTCACAGAGGCATGTAAAGAGATGCTTTGGATGAAGAGGTTCCTACAGGAACTTACCCTGAAGCAGGAGCAACATGTGGTCTATTGCGATAATCAAAGTGCTATACACTTGAGCAAGAATCCAAGTCAGCATTCCAAGTCAAAGCACATAGAGATTCGGTATTACTAGATCATGGATACCTTGGAACAGAAGGTGTTACAGCTTAAGAAAGTCCACACGGATGATAATGGGTCAGACATGATGACTAAGGCTTTGCTCAAGGGCAAGTTTGATGTTTGTAGAAACCGGGTGACTTGAAGAAGGTGGATTCCTCCTGAGTCAAAAAGGGAAGATTTGATGGAGATTTTTCTCCTCAGGCTCGACTGGTTGAGTACCCTGGTCGACCGGTCGAGGGTGGCGCTCAACCAATCGAGCGGAGCTCGACTCAAAGTCCAGCAACCAATTGAATTTATTCCTCCACGCTGCTCGACTAGTCGAGGAGTCTACTCAACTGGTCAATGGTCCGCTCAGCCAGTCGAAGACTCTGCTTGACCAGTCGAGGTTACGCAGATTTATGTCTGGATTTTGTGCGGACTGTGGAATTTTGAGGCGGTTTTTGTCATGGTACAGAAGGGAGTTGCCTAAACTATAAATGGAAGTCCCTAAGGCTTTTCTAGGGTATTAAGAAGGCTTTCTAAAGCTATTGTGTTAAGGGTTTTCACAACCAAGGTGTGTGAGTGAGAGAGAGAAAGAGAGAAAGGAAGAGAGAGGAAGCTTGTGGAAGGGAGTTTTCGTAGTCGACGTCTCAGTGCTTCTACGTCCTCGTGATCGATGAGATCTCTTCATTTTTCATTATTCTCTTATTGTTTATTCACTCCTCTGTGAGTGAAGAAGGTTTGATCCAAGCGGTGTGTGCTTGTGATCGGTTGTAACGTTCTACTTCATAGTGGATTGTTGATCTGGACGAGGTCCCGTGGTTTTTACCTCTTTGAGGGTTTTCCATGTAAAAATCTCCTGTGTCGTGTGGTTTGTGCTTTGTTATTGCATAATTCTGGTGTTTTTGGGAGGCTCGTCCACTCAGGTGAGTGACATGTATATATTAGATGTTGACCATGGTCGTTTTCTCTAACCTTCCAAAATTTCTTTCCTACAGATTGGATCTGATCTCAACTGTTCATCAGGTAGGCCCCACTGTTTATGTTCTATGGCACAGAAACCACACCGGTCCACTCATCGGGTGGGTGAAACTGTTCATCGTAGTGGACCATGGTCATTTTCTCTAACCTTCCCATTTTCAACCGTACACATTGAACCCAATCTAGGTTGTTCATCAGGTGGGCCCCACCATTAATGTTCCATGTTCCAAAAACCAGGCCAATCTAGTCATCAGGTGGCTAGCTTACATGTACATCAGATGTGGACCACAGTCATTTCACTAACCTTCCATGTTTCCTTCCGTACAAGGTGTACCCACCTGATGACTTTTGGGCCATGGCAAAGGCACAATGTGGCCCACCTGATGAACAACCAAGATCTTGTCAGAAGTTTCACATTGTAAAATCGAAACAGAGAAAACATAGTTTCAAATTCTAGATGCACCCCATCCATCCATTTCATATTCTAAAAGTATATAACCCATAATTGGTCTCCTTAAAGTAGACCCAAATGGGTGTGGGTTGCCTGGTCTACCTTCCACTACCGATCTTGGTGGTTTGTCAACGTCACCAAGTTTTATGGTCCCCACTATGATACATGTGTTATATCCACACCATCCATCCATTTTTCGAAATCATTCGAGGGCATGGGCCCAAAAATGAGGGAGATCCAAGGCTCAAGTGGACCGCACCACATAAAAGAATGGAAACAATGTCGACACCCACCGTTGAAACCATACAGGGGCCCACAAAAATGTTTATTTGCCATCCAACCTGTTTATAAGGTCACATATATGTAGATGAAAGGAAAAATACAAATATCAAGTTCATCCAAGCTTTCATGGCTCCTAAGTTCTCTCACCAAGATGTTTCAGCTTGATCTAAAATTTTTACAACCTACGAAAAGTTTTCAATGGTCATTCAAGTGTAGTCGGTCGGAGGCTTGTGTCTGCTTAAGTTTTGGGTTGATGTCCCAAAATGTGCTAGAAAAAGAAATGAGTAATGTAAAACACATTCATCAAGGTGGGCCCCACATGGTAAGGGTAACACTCACTAAGAAGTTACCCGGGTAACACCTAATCCGGTCCATGGTGCGGGCAAGGGACTTGGCCGGCTCAGATGGGTCCAACCATAACGTGTTTCTGAAGTCTACTCCCACAACCTAGTCCCTTACCCAGTTTTAGGCCCAGGCATAAAAACGACCCGCGGCCATTCATGATTTCTTTGAGCCATACCAATTGAAACAAGTGGAAGGAGACGCCACCCTTGATTTTTTATTAGGAAAACGGTAATATGTGCATGAAATCCACCTGGACCATTATATTTCTTATCCCACTTTAGGCCTAGGCCCAAAATATCATATTATTCTTTGATTCAAATGTGCCACCCAAAGAAAGCAGTTGGGACAGAGATATCCAATGATGATTTCTTGTAGGGGCCTATCATGATGATTATATAAAATCCACTTAGACCCTTAGACGCCGCCCTAAACCAGGGATGGATCTTTTTCTATTGCCCTAGTCCTAAAATTAGGTCACTCACCTGGGGACAGCGGATTTGGGAAATACATTTGGGTGGGGCTCGTCCAATACGGCCAGCCTCCTGCTGTCATGAGAAGCCGATTTTGGTGGGGAGCAGATTAGGTGTTACCTTACCATGTGGGGCCCACCTTGATGAATGTGTTGTATATCCACCACGCCCAACCATTTCCTCAGCTCATTTCAGTACGTTATCCCAAAACTTAATTAGATCTAAATCTCCGGTTGACCACACCATGGAAAAATGGTGACCAAATCTCCGGTTAAAAACTTTTTCTATGCTGCAACGGTTTTGGATAAAAGTGATCCTTATATTATCTTTTCTATCATTAGGGTAACACCCACAAAGGTATTACCTCAGCAATACCTAATCCGCTCCCCATGTGAGACCGTTTCTCTAAACTGTGGCATGTTATGTTTGGCTGGTAGCAGCTGAATTCTTAAATGTCTGGTCGGCACAGGCTATTAACATTAAATTTGATAATGCAAATTGATAATAAATATGCCATTTTTCTTATAAAGGTGGGGCTACAGTACTATTAAATATGTGTAATATGCCTAAACTACAAATAAGAATGTTCGAAGGACACCAACCAACACCGACCAAGCTATAAATAACATAGCTCTTAAATTAAAAAAGAGTCTTTTTCTTCCCCTCACCTCTTTCAAAAGATCCAACACAAAATAGATGTGATGAATTGATGCATGTAAGTGAATCGACCACCAAAGTTTCCTTCTAGATAGATGTGATAAATTGACTTATTTTTCTGAATTTCAATCAACCAATAACAGGTCAGCTTTGAACCCACAAGGATTCCTTCAAGATATGTCGGCCATTATGTTTGAGCTACAAGTAACTCCTATGTGATTAAATCTTACCTCAATTCATAATTGCTATATATCACAAAGATGGAGAATGTGGGGCTGTAGAAACTAAATAACAGTATAAATTTAGGTAATTAGATAAGTCATTTCAATTAAATAAGATAGGGAAACATAAATTGCTATGTATTACAAAGATGGGAGAATTGCAACTCCAACAATTACCAGACTTGGAAGAGAAATAGAAAAGAGTGAAAGGAGGAAAATGTTTTCTGACTAACCAGTTAGTGAACACAAGTATCTGTCCGGATGTGTCCGATAACAAAGAACAGCATCAGGTCAGCCCCCTCCAGTTGCAATGACAACCTATTGGTCAACCAAGTACATGCATCATGTGAGAAATTGTGAAGTGAGCCCATGATTCTATAATGCAAATCACTGATATGTTGTCCAGTTGTGGATGGACTGGTTGTAGAAAATTCCTTGGTGCGAGAATTGCAACTTTTCGATTCCTGACATACAAATGGACTGTTAGGAAGTGGTCGAAAAAGGTCTAAAGACTGACGGCTAAGATCTTCCAATTTGAATGGGCCCCATTTATCAGGATTTGTAGGGAGCAAGTGCAATGAAAACTACTATGGGGCCCACGGTGATGTGCTTGTGATATCCAATCCATCCATGATTTGATCTAGCTTAAGGTTGGAAATTGATGTAGAGCAGGTCGCAGACATGTTCATGGCCAAGATGGACCAGAGAAGGCCCGATCAAAGGTGGAAGTAATCAGGACCGTCAGAACCTTAAAACAAATGTATCTCATGAACTAGAATGAGTTTTTCGACATATCATATATGATTTTGGGGTAGGAGAAGATACTTTAGCCAACCAACCCTGATATGCTAGGTTACATGCATTAATGAGTTTTCTTTCACCAGGCTTTATATTTTTCAATAGAATAATGATGGATATAAAAGATTATAATTAAAGGCCAAAAATATCAATTTAATTGATATGTATCTGAAGCTTAATATAATCAACAGATAAACAACTAAGTAAAGAAATTTAAAAAAATAAAATAAAATAAAAATAAAAATAAAAATAAAGATAAATACTTGCGATCTATAGTACGAACAAACAATTGCGGTGGATTGGTCAGCAAGATGTGATCAGGGTGTGGTCTTCAAAGTCCGGTCTTCAAAGTAAGGACTCGATTGATAGATGATCTAATTACAACGGTAGGTCGTGGATATTTATACTACTCCTGAGCGTAATGTAGCAATGGCACTGAATAATAGTGATGTAAGCTAACTTAAACTCCAAACATTCTGCAGCGTGGCTGGATAGAAGTGGAGGAATTAGAAAATAAGATAAGCAACATTGTGTTGTGTAGGTAGATTGTATTTGGCGTGGCCTAGAGCTCCTCATCGCATGCTCCTTATATAGCTTTAGGAGCCGATAAAACCCTCGTTGGGTTTCCTGATTAGTCTAGGATCCCTGATAGTTACAGTGCGCAATTATTCTTAGATCATCCCAACTTGGTCAAAGAGATCCCTGCAGGTCATAAACTTTTTCAGATCTGTTTACCAGTATGATTAAAGAGATCTATGGATCTTACGAGATCATTTTTATTGGACCTGATTTCCTTAATGTGTCTTTGGTTTCCATATGCTCTCAGAGAAATATGCTTCTTGAAACTTCGTAATTACTGCAAGAGAGCACTGATTGTCTTTGGGATGATCTCTCATTTTAGCAGGATTATGTGTGACAATATTGCCGAGTATATCTAGATTTGTGACAAGATCCCTATCTCAGCAAGTCTTTATAAACTTGTTTAGCATGCTTTTTGATTGCATGTGCCGCTCATGATAGGGCTATGTGTCACTCATCGCAATGTCTTTCTACATACATTTGTACCTGTGTCGTTCTTCTTTTGGTAACTACATGCTATTGAAAGAAGTGGAGTAAAAGATATCTTCGAGATGAGTAAGATTTCATCAATCGTTAAGTGCATAGTATCTTCATGTGGTGGCGTCTCATTGGTATGCGCCAAAATAAATGTAGTAAAAAAAAAAAAAAAAAAAAAAAAGGAAATAATAATGATTGAACACCCCTCCATTAAAAACATCATAGGCCCCA
The DNA here is from genome assembly GCA_030180095.1 of Magnolia changhungtana. Taxonomy (NCBI): domain Eukaryota; kingdom Viridiplantae; phylum Streptophyta; class Magnoliopsida; order Magnoliales; family Magnoliaceae; genus Magnolia; species Magnolia changhungtana. Next base: position 1,090,370 of record JASAUF010000240.1, read on the forward strand.
CCGTAATATTTATTTTCCACCCAACCTGTTGATTAGTGCACAGTGACCTAGATGAAGGAAAAACACACGTATCAGCTTAATCCAAAACTTTTGCACCCCAAAGAAGTTTTGATGGTGGGTGATCAATCACCACTATCTCGTAGGCATGCTGCCAAAATGGATGGACTGCGTGGATAAAATGGATAGATCATGGTGGAGCCCATGGAGCTTCTCTAGTAGCACGTAGTACCAACCTCGATATCTCTACACTACACAATTTGGGTTCCCCAACTATTTCTCTGGTGCTCATACGTGCAACCATAGCACATTTGTAGGAGATCCAAGTAGCTCATCAGGTAGCCCCCGCTATTTAGATTCCTTGTCCGAAATATCAGGGATGTGTACGCTCATTAGTTGGGCCACGTATATACACTATAGCCGGAATCTTTTGTTCCTTGTAGACAAAGACTTGTAGGGGAACCTTCCTGGGGCCTACCAGAATGTTTTTATTCAATCATAATTCAAGTCCCGCCAAGAAGTAGGGCAGATACAAATTTCACCCTGATCCGATCGAAACGTTGGTGGGGTGAAAAAAAGTTTTCAATGGTGTATGTGTCCTAGTCTACACTCTTTCCTGTCGTGTGGCTAAATCTGACCGAGTTTTGGGCTCATGTCCTAACATAATTGGCACAATTGATGGTCCGATTGTATCCATCACGGTGGACCACCATAGAGGTTTCAATGCATGTGTGCAATTCAAACCATTCATTGGTTGTGTCACCGCACGAACATTTATCCTTGCTAAAATATCAAGCCCATCTATTATTGAGGTGGCCACCGTAAAATCATTTACCGAAAACTTGGTTGACTTTCTCAAAGGCATATATATATATATATATATATATATATATATATATATATATATATATATATATATATATATATATATATATTGAACCTAGTTTCAAATTTGTTGTTTCACAAGGGCAAACGTTTTCTTAAAAAATTTAAAGATTTCTACTTGAAAATTCTTCCAATATTATGATGTTACCGGAAGATGTTTTTACATTAGATCTTTATCAAAACGTTTCTCTCACTGTATGAACAACGGATAAAAAATCTGTTATTAAATTCATTGAGATTAGGAAATTTCGCTCCCCCTTTCTAATTTATATTAATAGACTAATAAGATATGGTAGTCTGCAAGACCATCTGAAATATAATATTTCTATTTTAACACTCTCCCTCAAGTTGGAGCATAAATATCTGTCATGCTTAGCTTAAAACATGGTAAAGAAAATTATACACATGGTAATGCCTCAGTGAAGATATCTACAACCTGTAATTTGTACTGAATATTGGATATGGTAATATCTTTGGAAGTAATCTTTTCATGGATGAAATGACAATCAATATCTATGTGTTTAGTCCTCTCATAGAGTACTGAATTATTTACGATGTGGGATGTTACTTGATTATCACAATAAATCACCATATATAAGATCTCTTGAAAATAATTGGAGCTCCTGTAATAAGCAATCATGTTGGATATGCTTCACACAGACACTGTGTTCATTACAGCCTTCTTACCTTGTTCATTGTTATTTTCTATTACAATGTCACCTCTGTCAACAATCTTCTAGAGTATATTCTTAAAAGTATAGAAATTTTTAATCTGATGATCGAGCTTACGATGATAACGACAGTAATTCTTTTCTTTTGTTTTCCTTACCTCTTCGGTACGTTTTGGTTGGGGTAACTTAATCATCTCTACGATCATGAACTAGTTCATCATAGGGAGCACTTCTTCTTTTGTGAATGCATACATCTCATAGTCCTCATATCGTCCAAGTTGTTTTTCTGCCGTCCTACCTACATAATTGTTTTTTTCTTTCCCTTCTACCATCTCTTTGTTTATTTTAAGGGTCTTCTCTCTTTTTCCCTTTATCGGTGATGTTTGTTGATGTTCTATTAGAACTTCAACGTGTCGACTCCATTTGAAAGGCTGGCATTTTCTTGGCCATGAATTTAAGGGTGTGGGCTTTGGTAGTGAGATTTTGTATATCAGTTCTTGTTAGACCTAACGTTACTTCTAACTCCATAGAGCCCAAGCACGTTTTAACTTGTTCTAATTCTCCCAGAAGTTATTGGCATGACATTGTTAGAGTCTTCCATCGGTCAACAAACTTCTCCATTGGTTTTCCTTCTCTTTGTTAAATAGAAGCCAATTCGATTAGGCTAACACCTCTATCAGACGAGATAAAGTTTGCCACAAATGTATCTTACATTTGATCCCATGTATGTACAGATTTTGAGGCTAAGACTGAGTACTATTTAAAGGCCTTTCCTATCAAGGATGACCCGAGCAATCCTCAACAATAATGCATTGCTACATTGTAGAGAAATTTTCCATGGTTGTTATGAATTGCATTAAATGCTCTTCTGGTGAGCCATCTCCATTAAACTTCTAAAAGTCTGAATATTAAAAATTAAGCAGAAATGATATCCCATCAATTTCGCGGGGATACAACATTTGAAACTGAAATCTTCCATTCTGCCCCATTTCCCTTTCTAGACAAACAATTTCAGCAAAAACTTTTTGAATTTCTTCTTGAGTTACGATGTGAGCAACTTTGGGCATTATTTAAACCAAGTTTTTCTTTTCGACTGAATGGGTCCTTCGTAGAACCAAGCATTTTTGTCTCGTTGTTTTGGTGTAGTGACATGGAGGCTAGAACTAAAAGTAAATGGGTTAAAATTAAAATCTGTATTAGTAAATGAGTGAGGATTCACTACAAGAAAGTGGAGAATATCCAGTGCGCTTTTACCGGCGGCCATCACCAACTGCTAGCTACTCGGTCGACTTAAAAAGAAAACCCTCACTCTCTCTCTCTCTCTCTCTCTCTCTCTCTCTCTCTCTCTCTCTCTCTCTCTCTCTCTCTCTCTCTCTCTCTGCCGTCTCGTCTCTCCCTCTCTCGTCCTCGATCTCTCTCCCTCTTACTCTCTCGATCTCTTTCCCTTCCTCTCCCCCCCTCTCGATCTCCCTCTCCTCCCTCTCTCTCTCTCTCTCTATTTCTCTTTCCCTTGTTTTCTTCGACGTGTTGTTCCTTCTTTGATCTCTCTCCAACAATCGAAGAAAGTAGAAGAAAGAAGAGAAAATCGAAGGTACGCTCTCTCGATTTCTCCCCCTTCATCTCTGTCTCTCTCACTTCCCCTTTCGATTATCAAAATTTGGGCAGCAGACATATCCGCCACTGTCCATGGCCACCGACATCTACATGTTGGTTGTTTGAAGAAATGCTTCAACCAATAACGTGTACCACTGTTGTACATTTAATCTCTGTTTCTTTCATACTTTTTTGGCCCATCCATGAGTGGACTAGCCTGATATATGGGAGGGGAACAATCAACATTGATCCACCTCATGATTAGAGGCAGTGATCCCACACATATACCACTTTAGACCATGTGTGTGTGTTGATAGGGCATTCCTCCTCTGTTTATTCACTTCGATGATCAAAACTGTTAATATGCTAGCCCTCAACCTGGATGGCTAATGATATGGAAATCCCCAGATTGGAAGGTTGTAGCTATTGAATATTTGATCTTTTACTAGAATGTGAACTTTGGTGTCTTTATTTTCTTAACTGCGTATTTGTTGGGCAACCTATTGAAGTGTTTGGATTTTTCTGTTTTTGGTATTTTTTGGCGCATGGTCCGCCAAAGTGGGACCCATCATATTAATAGGTGGGATAACTAAACTATTGATTTCACTTGTACAAACCAAAACCTTGAAGGATACTATTAAAACATCCAACATGAGTATTGTTATAATGCATTGTTGATTGAAAAGAATAGCAAAGGACTGGCCAATGTCAAAATTTTTAAAGCCACCCAAATTCTACACAAACCATGACATTCAATTTTTCCTTGAATTTTGTGATCAAATCATAAATAGAATAGCGTTTTTCATAATAATGAAACGGTCTTCACTACATGTCAGCTTGAGTGAGTGTGTTTTGGGAATTCATGAATAGGACATTTTTTCTCCTCTTTCTTTTTTTTTTTTATTTTATTATTATTATTTTTATTTTTTTTTAATAATGAGGAATGGTAACTTTTCCACTGGCAGATATAAGAACAGTATATCGCAGAACCACATTAAAAAGAATTCAAAATTTTGAATTCCACTGGCAGATTTAAAATGAAGTCTGCTCAGCCTACACCCGTGCAAAACCCTGCCCATCCACGCACATACACGCCATTATGAAATGTGTGCGAGATTTGAGAGCTTTCCAGCAGATGGGCCACACTGTTTAAGAACTTTTGGCCTAAAAATCAGGTTGTTCCCTCTGGTGGGTCGCATTATACACAACAAACAATGTGATACACCTGATGTCAAGACCAACCAGCCAAATCCTGCACATAAAAAAACATGTCATATTGAATAACAAGTGGTGAATGGAGATAAAATGCAACCAGAAAACCAAAGAAATACCCCAAAAATCTCTCACAGATTAAGAAGCACAGACATGAATTATGATAATCCAATGACAGATGTTAAGAAAACCATGTAAAGAAAAAGATAACAAAATGCCTGGATAGATATAATACCTGACCTTTTTTGGTTGAATGTACTCTGTTGTTATATCCTCTTTCCCAAACATGTATTGGTTGGGACACCCATTGAAGGATCAAAGCTTGGAAGATACATGTCGACACCTGGACACGGATCTTGTGGATCCTACATTTGCGGGGCATGTGACACATGGCAGCTTAGGATGGGACCATACCCTCCCCTCTATTTTCTTGTTTTTTTTTTTTTTTTTTTTTTTTTTCCCCTTTTCCCTCATCCTGTGGCTAAAAAGACCTGTTAGGATCCCTTCATGGACTGTTTGAAGATTGCAATGAGAAAAATCAATATGATGGATAACTTGGATTTTCATGTGCTTGCTAGATTTCTCATGTACTTGCTAGATTTCTCAGAAAAATCAATTACACGGAGGGAACCTAGTGATGGATAACTTGGATTTTCACACCTAGGCACCACATTTGCACGTGGCCCATAGATGAGCACCTCATATCCGTTGAATATCTTAATATGCCACTAATATTAGAATTTAATTTTTATAATTAAAACCATCATTGTCAGAACCGCAGTTCAAGGATTTGGAATTTATAGTTTCCAGTTCAGCACATTTCAGAGGCCACATACATTGCATTGTAGGTTGAGCTTAACCTACAACATAATTTTGGCCCACAGTGATGCGTAAACGCATCCTTTATATCCTGTGCACTCCCTCGGGTATTTCTTGGGTTCCAAGAATCAGGCAGATAGAATAATCAGGCGGGCTACCCCACTGAATAGTTGAGATGGGGATCATTTCAGGTGCAATGCCTTTGCAAGGGACCAAATTGGCGCATCATTAGCTTTTTGATTCCATGTTCTTCACTGTCTTCGTCTTCCAGAAACCAGGGTCGGAGGGGCATTTTGATGTTCTGCTGCCGGTGATGGTGATTTGTTGTTGAATCTCAGCAGGCTTGAAGATGAGTAGGGTATGGGTAGATTGGGTTGTGGTGGATTATTCCTCTTCTTTCTTTTTCTTTTTCTTCTTTATGGACAAAAAAAAAATATTCCTCCTATATTTCATGCATGCTAACTGTTTGATGAAATGGCTCAACAAGGAATAATGACGATATGAAGTGCCTCTTGGAAATGAGTTAAAAGCGGGAGAATTAGTTGATATATCCTGTGCAATAACCAATATGTTTCTATATCCTAAGGGTACAGTACATTAGGCAATGGAATACAAATAGATGGACAAGACTGTTAGCAAGGGATGGTTCTATTCAAAGATGCTGATCCATTCAATTTCTGTAAAATTTTCACTGTTGTAGAAGAAGAGTGGAATGGTAAAACACAGAGTTATGATTTGGAAAAAAATAAAAATCTGTCACATTTTGCTGCTGTTATAGGATGGCTTTGGCTATTGGCTGTTCTAGGTCATAATGCTATTGTTTGAACCTTGGTTTCAGGTAACTGTACCGTCTATGGCTTCAGTTTACAACGAGTATGCTCTAGAGTGTTGTTCAAAAACAGAAACATGTGTACTATTAGACATTGAGTTAATGATAGCCTACAAGTGGTTGATCAACTAGGGTATAGGAAGGGTGGATAGAAGTTGGATCATGATACTATGTATGTTAAGATTAATCTTGGAGAAATCTGCATATTTTGGAAGCCCATTTTGAACTGTGATACGTATGTAGGTAGTGATGAAATCTGTCCATGACTATTATGGTGGTGACTAGGAAGTTTGTGGGATTATCCTTTATGGTTTCATGAAAAAAGGAATGTAAGCTCATGGGCCAGCTAGCTGGAGTGTCATCCCGGTTTGGTAGCATTCTCCCCTGTTTTGCTGCATCCTCTGATTGCTTCTGGATTATTAGTATTTGAAGATGCCTGTTCTGCCAATATATGCTATTGTGGGGTTGATTGCTTCAGGGCTGGTGGTGCCAACTGCTGGTGGCTTGGTTTCTAGTGTTTGGCTAGTAGAGGTGTGGCTGGAGAATCCAATGCTCTCGAGGAAGCCTGGCTTTTCCTGCTTTCGGGTTTTTGGTGCAACAGAGAAGGCTTGGTTGGGAGTTGTAGCTTTTCCCAAGTGAAGTGAGCTCCTTTTAGGCCCAAGAAGAGATGGTGGAAGGGCTGTTTTTTTTTTTTTTTTTTTGGAATTGAAAGTCAGCCTGTTTAATATTAAATCTAATGACCAAAAATGTGTTAATATATGGGTCAAAAAATGTTTGGATCATGTGAAAACTATGGCAAAACTCTCATATGTATGGTATAAGTTTGGCAAAGTAATCTAAAAATCATGATAGGCTGAAACGATGTAACTGCTGGAAATGGAGACCTTACAGGCTTGTTATTATCAGGAAGAGCCTATGGTTCTGTACATTGGCTAAGTTATGAAGTCTCTATAGAGTAGTGAATTTTAAAGATATTTGATAGTATCGATACATCTAAATGGTTTTTTTTTTTTTTTTTCTCTAGGCTTGCCATCTGCTAAGTTTACTATCCAAGGAACTTTTGGGAGATTTTGAAGCATGCATTGAAATGTTCATTCCGGTAAAAGTACCTGTTTCTTTATGATTACTGTGGTTGCTAGTTTCCTAATAGTTATTTGGATTTGCATCTCTATGACTTTCAGGTGCTTTTCAAGCTGGTTGTGATAACAGTGCTTGTAATCGCAGAGTCTGCAGACAACTGCATAAAGACGGTATGAATCAGATAATACTTCTTCCCTCTATAGACATCTTTGTTGCAAGCTTCTTTTTGCAATATCTTGTGGGAATTTCAGATGTTACGGAACTGCAAAGCTGCCCGAATTCTTTTAATTTTCCCTGCATTTCTAAAACTCTAATATCTTTTTAATTATAACCTTTTTAAGATCATCCACCAATCCATCAGTTGATAAATTCATAAATCTATCAAGCAATTTGACAACAAACTCATCAAGAGACACTCCATCTGGATAGATATGCTCTTCTTCTTCAACATTTAATTGGCTAAAAAAAATCTGGCTCTCTTAATTAATCTCACCTATATAGGGTTGTTGCCTATGGTCTTGTATGAGTATATACTTACTGGACCTCGAAGTAGCTGACCATGAGTCCTTTTAGCCGTCTTGGCCATTCATTACCATAATTATGTTTGTGATTCATGACCTTAGTTAATTGAACAATTCTGACTTGCACCAACTGCATTGTTTGCTGCAAGGGCACAGGCTCTTCCCTAATCACTAGTTGATTGTAAGGAACTGTGTATATGATTATCACCTCCCAATCCACTATTTGAAGTCATGGACTTGATGAAAGGATTCACTTTAATATTAACTAGTGTGGTGGTTCTAATACTAATTGGCATAGTGGTTCTAATACTATGATCTGTTGTGGATATCTCAATCAGTAATCTTCTTGGTCAAATCAAGTCCAAAATCTGATGTGCATAGATGTTGGTGATTTACATTTGATTTTTGCATACAGATCAAGGAATGGACCATAGCACAACATATCAATGATCCAAAGACTAGAACTTTGAATTCATATTCTCTTTGTTTGCAGGTTATTTTCCATTAATAATGGTCTGAGTGGACTGTGGAGCACATAACTTCATAGTTAAATATATGAATCAATTAAATTATGGGGCCTAGAAGTCTATTTGATTACTTCTTCTTGGGTATCATGTAAATCATGCAGTTCCTAGTGGCCATTCATTTGACTAGTCTTGCTTCAAATTTATTTTTCTTCAAGAACTATTATTGCTCCTTATGTTCAATTTTTGTTTTCTCGTGACACTTCTTTGCAGGTTCATCAACATAAATTTTGCCCAAAATGTGTATATATGATGCTATAATGTTGAGACGCATGATGGAAGCGTCTTGGATTGATGGGATGTAGTACATGATGAAAGTACTGGACGCTTTAAATTTGACATACTGATGATCTGATCAACATACTTGTGGCCTGCCAGATGAGTGGACTGGACTATTTTTGTTCCAGGAGATCTTCATAGTGGGCTTCCTTTTCCACAGCTCGGATGTAGTACACACATGACATGTTGTCCCATAAGATCATTGGTGCGTTAAGCTAACCTGCAACTGTTTATAGGTAATCATGCTTTGCTAAGTTCACACATGTATGCAAGGCAGTTCATGCACACACCAGCACTTGTCCCATGGCCGCGTCCAAGTGTCCAAGCTATTCATTAGGTGGTTTTGACCATGTCATGAAAGTAAATCTGGTCCATTCAGCAGGTGGGCTATAATCTTAGAAGCAGTTGGATGGGTAAAGACACTTCAGCCAAGTTTAAGATCTTTAGCCTTTTCTGCTTTTACTTTTTTCAAAATAGGAAGCAGCGGATTTTTACAATGGGTAAATTACCAATAGCTACAGACTATAACCGTACCTATATTTATGTACGGGTTTTAACCGTAGCCTTTGACCTTTTTGACCTTTTTGGTAATGCTACTGAAGCGGCGTCCAGCACAACCGCCGGTAAATTCCCCTGACCGCCGCTATAAGTTTTACCGACGGTTAAAACCGCCGGTAAAGGTCAATTTTATTGTAATGACTGAGTCATAGGTTCATGGGCTGTGACTCGGTTTGGGATTTAAATGGTCTTTCTGTCTTATGGTAGGCCACTAACCCAGATTAGTTGCACCCTCTACAACTCTGCCTAAATTGGGTTTTTTTTTACTTTACAGTAGTGATGGATCCTAACTTTCAACATTGAGCTTATGATTTAAATAATGCCTAAATATTCAACGAAATATATAAGAGAATGCCAGCTGGTTTGGACAAGAGGTTGCGGAGAAGGTTCTTGACACCTGTGTAATATACGTGATTAGGAAGGCCCAATATGAAATTCCATTGTCCAAAATATAGATCCCTTAACTAATGAGGTGGGTCAATGATACGAGATAACATGACGAGTGACCTAAATTTGATGTAACACAATTTATGAGTGGAGCAGTCCAAAAATCTAGAGAGAGAACATGCTGATAGTGGACACAACTCATGAACAACACAGTTATGGAATGCATGGCCTGTATATGCGTGTCCTGTTAATCACCTCTTCAATCTCTGGAACAAAATACTTTGTCAATGATCACTTAAAGAGTAGCATCACATACAACCAAAGCTAATCTTTAGGTAATCCAGACAGTTCATTTGTTGAGACCAAATACTTATTTTAGGTTGGGGTTGGACCAGGTCCCAACTAATCTTTTCAGGCTCAAGCTTGTTGTGCTAGGCTCGTTACGGGCTCATGTTTTTAGTACAGTCCAAACTTGACCCATTACCACCTCAAATCACAACACACTTGTGTAAGATCCAATCATTAAACAGAGCAAGAAGCGTGGAATAAGCCAATCCATTAATTAGGTGGGTGCACTTTTGATTCCATAAAGTATCAAAATGCACCATTGAACTTATCACCCAATTCATCTTTCACGCCAGAACAAAGTCACTGCAACTTTTGGTGACATACCTTCCTTGCCACTAGAATGACAAGTATGCACGACATCCATCCCATGAAAACAGTCCTCCCACCATGAACATCTTTGACCCACTACATGGGCCACACCTACATGTTGAGCCAAATGTAGTTTCGGGTTTTGGGGTCTTTAAACTATGGGCTCAATTACAACTTTCAAATATCAATTAGACATCATGGAAACAAATTGATAAGTGGATTGGATGTTGTCTACATTAGCAAAATGTTCATATGTGATCCACGATGACAAGGGAAATATGATGGAAATGGATTTCGAGGGATTTCTGATGATATTCTGCATGTTGTCACTAGCAAGGTGGCTATGGGACAGTGCTAATGTATTTATTTTATCCATTCTATTTTCTAGATTATTTTAGGTCACAAGCTCAAAAATGAGACAAAACCAAATCTCAGATAGACCGTGCCAAAAGAAAATAATGGTGATTGAAAGCCCATCATTAAAAAGTTTCTAATGCCTAATGTAATGGTTATTTGCCATCCAACCTATTGATTAGGTTGCATCCTGGATGTTCGGAAATTACAGATATCAGCTCCATCTAAAATTTTTGTAGCCCTTAAAAGTTTTTAATGGTGGGCATTCAATCACCACCGTTTCCTGTGGTGTGGTCTACATGAGAGTTGGATGTGCCTATTTTTGGACTCATACCTTCAAATGACCTAGAAAAATGGATGGATGACATCGATAAAACAAATAAATGATTAGGGCTGTTAATGGGTTAGCCTAGCCCGTGGGCTTCCGAGCCAGGCTTGCCTTAGGCTGGGCTTGGGTTAGGTTGTTAGGCCAGGTTTGGGCTCAAAGATGGAGTTGGTTTTTCAATTAGGCTGAGCTTGGATATAGTTATCTAAGGCCCGTTAGCCTGCCCGGCATGTAACAATCTTTTAAAGTTCAAAATTTAAACTTTTCTCCCTCAAACTTTCCATTCTTTAAAACTATTTTTCATACCTTCCCCTTCTCTAAGGTCGTTGTTAATGCTTCCCTCTTTAAACCGAAAGCAGAATTCGTGGTGTGCTCCATGGTATGTTGACACCAGCAAGTTCTGTGAGCCCCATGTATGTGTTATATCCATATCGTCCATCCATTTTGAGAGATCGTTTCAGCGCATTAACCCAAAAATGATTAGATCCAAGACTCAAGTGGGCCGCACTAGAGACAACAGTGGGACAATGATTCCCACTGTTGAAACTTTCTTAGGGCCCACCATGATGTTTATTTGCTATCTAACCTGTTCATAAGGTTACATGGACCTGGATGAAGGGAAAATACAAATATCAGATTGATTCAAAACTTTCGTGACCCTCCATGAATTTTCAATGAGAGACGTTCAATGCCTATTGTGTGGTCCACTTCAGCTTTAGATTTGCCTCAATTTTTTGGGATAAAGCACTATCTTACCAAATAGACGGACGGGTTGGATGGAAATGAAAAATTATGGTGAGCGTTATTGTTACCCAGGAAGTTTCTAATGGTGGGTGTCCAATAACCACTATTTCCTTTGGTGTGGTCCACGTAAGCTTTGAGATTTGCTTAATTTTTAGGAATACATATAAAATGGTGTGAAAAAACAGATGAATGATGTTGATATACAACACATCATCAAGATGTGCCCCGCAACTACGTTGTTACCCGGCTAACACCTAATCCGCTTCCTCTTTTAATTGCCCCTCTCTGCAGACGCACCACCCTCCATTCGTATGTGTGTCAGCTCATCTGCACCAACCTCCATTCGTATCTGTGCCGATTCATTGAGTTTTCTTCATATTCAATAATTTTTGTTTGGTTTATATTTTAGGGTTTAGATTAATTTCAAGAGGGGAGACAAAGAAGAATAAGAAGAAGATTTGATGAATGTAGGAAATAGTGTTTCATCTACTGGTTGTTAAGTATGTAAATATCACAAAAATTTCATCATCTCTTCTTGATTGTTAAAGAGTTTTTGTCACTTCGGGCTCAGGCTAGGGGTGCACATCGAACTGTAGGAACCGTGTAACCCGACCCGAACTGTTGGATCGGTCCAGTTTGGTCCGGTTCTAGGGTGCTAACGGTCCGGTTCCGGTTCCAAAATTCCCAGAACCGTTGATTACAGATCGGTTCCAGTTTAGGGCCCTGTAGAACCGAACCGAACTGTTACATGAATTGTAGATCCAAACCTCACGAACCATGGATCCGAACCGTTACACGAACCGTAGATTCAAACCGTGACATCTAATGAACGTAGGTCATAACTAACTGATTGGTGGACATCTAATGAACGGTCAAAACAACATATTCAAATTCAACAAAGTAGATGTACATTGAATTGAATTCCACGCTCAGCAAACAACGTTGCCGAGTCAATCTGATGGTGTGGCTACGTCCCATGTACGGTCAGTATCATTACACGTGGCACACATGTACCTTAAATTGAACTGTCCAAGTAGTGGGCCTAGTATCAAAGGATCATCATTTAGCATATGATCTTAACTGGCTGATTCGTAGACATCTGATGGACCGTTATAATGAGAAATCTTCGACGGTCCAAATCAACAGGAAAATGTCCATTGATCAGAGGTTAGAATTGTCTAATGAATCTAAATTTGGAGCTCTGTCCCATCTATAGTGGGTCTTATTATTTGGACGGTTTAGATTCTGTTACATGCAAGCCACGTGTCTAGTGTCTGATTGCATCGTGTAGGTTATTAAAAAAGAGGTCTCCCATGTAACTAGTTGGATGATAAGTTATCATTCAACTGCCATATATGTGTCCACATCTCTAGTGTGTAAAACATCCAAACCATCCAAGAATTGATATGAAGTTATTCCCATCCATTCACTCCCGATTGTATGGTTCCAAGACCTTAATGTATTGTTAAAAAAGTGCAATTGGGCTAGAGTTTAAAAAGCCCAGAACCGTGGAACCGATCTGGAACCGAACCGGTTTTCACGGTCCGGTTTGGGTTCGGTTCTAGGGTGTTAACGGTCTGGTTCAGGTTCCAAAAATCCTAGAACCGTAGGGAATGGTTCGGTTCCGATTTCACCCCAAAACCGGACCAAACCGAACCGTGTGCACCCCTAGCTCAGGCTTAAGCCGGATTCAGGCCGAGCCCCGTAATAACAAATCGGGCTAGGCTCGGACTGGGTTGTTTTGGCATATTATGGACACAGCCCAGGTTTGGGGTGTAGCTAAAAAATGCAGGCCAGACTTGGACAGTTTGCCCTAGCCCTAGCCCGGCCCATTGACACCCCAAATCATGATGAGGCCAAGAGAGCACCGTCCAATAACTACTGGCTACTGACAGCCTTAATAGACAATCGACTTCCTCCACTATTCCTTCCGATTTGTAAGGGATGGATGAGGTTAGCTACAGATGATGCCATTAACTTTGTGGACCCTACCATGATGTATGTGTTTCATCCACACCGACCATCCAATTTTTCTAGATTAATTTATGGTACCAGCCCAAATATGAGGTAGATCCAAATTTCAAGTGGACCACATCATAATAAACAATATTAATTGAATGCCTATCATTAAAAACTCCGTAGGAGCCACAAAAGTTTTGTTTTTTTCCCTTTATCCGGGTCTCTATGACCTAAGAAACTGGTTGGATTTTAAGTAATCATTATAGTGGGCCCTAAAAGGTTTTTAATGGTGGACATTCAATTACTATTGTTTTCTTGTGGTGTGATCCACCTGAAATTTAGATCTACCTCATTTTTTGAGTTAAGCCATAAAATGATCCGAAAAAAAAATGGATGGACAATGAGGATAAAATACATATATAATGATGGAGTCCACATAGCATTGAGGTACATACATCATGGTGGGCTCACAGAGCATTGAGGTGGATACAGGCAGCATTGCTGGCCAAACGGTGTTGGAGGTAGGGGTGTACATCTCTGTAACCGAGTTATGTGCTCAACTCGGCGCTGTCACCCGCCAACTTGTCCGGCTCGAAGTATCGGGTGAGTTTCGAGTTCAGCCAATTTCGGACCCACGATTTGGACGACCTTGATTGTTTTACTCTGCTCCATCTACTCCATGGGAAGAGTTTTGGCAGGTAACTTGAACGGCCTTGATTTTTGGGAAAGGCTTTTGTCATAGATTTTTGGGACTTTGGTTCATCTACAAAGGGACCCACGATTTGGACGGCCTGGATTGCTGTAAATGGTTAAGGTAACTGGGTAAGAATTTAGGAACACACACACACACACACACACACACACACACACACACACACACACATATATATATATATATATATACCGGGTTGGGCCGAGTCGGACCATGTCGAGTCGGGTTTCGGGCCGAGTTGGGCCGAACTGGAACCTATCCGAACTAAGCCCGAACTCAGTTTCGGGCCGAAGAAAATGGCCATCCGACCCAAATCGGTTCAGGTCGATCAGTAGAGCTTTTCGGGCCGAGTTGAAAGTTAATCGGCTAGGAAATGGTTCGTGTACAACCCTATTTTGAGGTATACATCTCTGAAATTATTATTGTTTGCCTGTCCTCCTTGTGGAAGTATATTTCTTTGTTCAGCCTTGGTGTAATTTACTGCAATGCATCTAAGGAAATTTCTCTCTGTCATATAGAAAATATGAGGCTTGTTGCAGGCGGAATCTCTATTTGTGCAAATGGGAAGTAAAATTGAGTTTCATTCTAAATATATGTTGTTGCTCACAGAAATAAGGTTGTCTTTAATTCCGGAATGTAGACGGCTTTTTTAATTCCTCTACAATGTCTACTTCTTTGTGCATTTGTGCCATGCATATGATCAATAGATATATTAGGAAAATTCAAATAGGAAATAGGGATTTTACCAATTTTTAGGTCAACCTCAATCTTGGGCCTTCTGCTTTAGGTTCGTTTTGGGCTTGGGCTAAGGCTAGGCCTTAGGCCCCACCCATTGCCTGTCCTAAAAATCTTCCTTATTGTTTATAATTGAATTGAATTAGCCCTCAAACAGGCATGGATTGAACAAACAAAGACAATAAGATGTTCCTTTTTACTTACTAAATGTGTAGGATACACATGTTGGATGCATTTTGAAATTGTGTGGCTTGTACAGCCTCTCCATACCCCACTGTGTATTAGACTAAAAAATGAAAATTTGTGTTTGGCTCTTGTCCTGACTCTCCCCAATTCTCCTCCCAAGTTCAGATCCCGTTTTACCATTGCAGAGAGGGAGGTGAAGAAGGAAGATTGCGGGCATTCGACACTTCTCCAGTGAGCGTCTTCTCAAGCGTTCGGTGATCAAGTAGGTAAGGATCAAAACCTCTGTCAGCCCGTTGATTTGATGCTCAATAGCATTGTAAACATTTGGTATCAGAGCAAGGTCTCTGCCTATGCATCGGTGATATTTTTCTGCCATTAAAACCCTTGAAGGTTTTCCATCACTAACCATGCCTACTGCTGCCACTTGTTGAAGAACATAAGCCCCCTTTTTAATGGGCCTGCTTAGTGCATTTTTTCACAGCCTCCTATTAGACAATGCCTGCCGAATCGATGGCCCTCAGATGGTGGAGATGGTGATGAACAATTTATAATCCATCATCACGGTGTCATTTCTGAATCAGGCCTCCATCTCAGTATCTACTATTGAATCCTCATTCGAGAATCTCCTACCTTATTCCACTCTGTCCCGACAAGTAGCTAGGATCAATTCAGTCACATTTTCGAGGTCCATATGTATTCCTCTTTTATGTTTTACGATTCATGTCTTTGCAGTTTTAACTTGTAATTCTTTATGTAAATCAGTCAGTCCATGCATATGTTGGGTTAGACTCGTGCTGGGCTTGGGCTTGGGCTAGGGTCAGGTCTAGCTTGAGTCCTGCCCATTGCCAACCTTGGAATACATGAGTTGAACCAAGTCGAGCTTGGCACTGCTCGACTCGGCTCGGCCACTAGCTGACCCTAGCTCGACTCGGTCCTCCATCCTAACTCGGCTCGGTCGGTTGGTCGGCACTCGGCCCGGTTCGGTCGAGCGGCTGTGGCAAGCTTTTCAAACACATGAAGTTCAACATTTTCTCAAACAGCGTGACAATTTACAGGTATTTCATCAAACACTTAGTAGGCAGCATCAAAATCAAGATCTAAGGGTAGTTTTATCATGTAATGTTTGTTTCTTTGTTAGTTATTTTTTTTTTCATATCCATACCTTCCTCGCCAACGGCCGATCCCATGGAGAATGTATCCACCCAAGACCATACTTTGTTGAGTCATTTCATCAAACACTTGGTGAGCAACATCAATATCAAAATAACCGAGTCACCGAACTAGTTCGATCAGAGTTCGATTCGAGTTGAGGTTTGATCCGAGTCAATTTGAGCTCGGCCAAGCTCGAACTCGAGCTCCAAAACTCAGCTTGACTTGGCTTGAACTCAGTTTCGAACCAAGTCGAATCAAGCTTTTTCGAGTTGAGTCGAGCGAGTTAACCGCGCTAACTCAGTTTGTGTACAACTCTACTTGGAAATGACCAAAATGTAAGCGTCTTCCTCACTATTCATAATTGAAGCAACTCTTTGTATGCAGTGGTGCTTCGTTCATTTTAAGCTTTAAAGTAGTATAATTGCATTTCAGAACATTGGTAAATATAACAAACTAGGCATCCTTTTGGTCGTTTGAACGCTGGTAAATAAGGTAAGTTGTAAATGATTTACTATTAAATAATTTACAACTTGCATTTGGATGCCCTGAAATGCTTGTAAATCGTTTACTACTTGTAAATGATTTACCACCTTTTCTCCCTTTTCATTTGCTAGCAAATGATTAACCAACAACAAGCCTCCAATGGCTCTTTTTTCTAAAGGCTGGGATTTACGCACCTCTCTCTCTCCATTATGCCTGAGAACTCCAAATGCTCTCTCTCTCTCTCTCTCTCTCTCTCTCTCTCTCTCTCTCTCTCTCTCTCTCTCTCTCTCTCTCTCTCTCTCTCTGACAACATATCTTGGTAGCACCTGAATTCGTGGGCCCACTTCTATGGCTCACCCACTGCTTGGTTTTATGTGAGGATCAACCCCAAGATTTCCACTTTCATATGCCATTTTAATGATTCTAATGAATTTCTTCTCTAAACTATCTCAGGTGTGAATACACAATTACAGGATATAAACCATTTACATACTATCCAAACATTGTAAATGATTTACAAGTAAATCATTTACAATTTAAAGCCAAACAGACATGCTGTAAATAATTTACAGCCTGTAAATGATTTACTGATTTACAACTTAAACCATTTACCACCATCTAAACGACCCCTTACAGTTTCAGTTAGAAAACTCAGATAAAAAATGATGTGAACTCTGTATTGCAGAAAAGGCTGAACTTTGTGATGATGCTATTGTAAACTTTCTTTCTGAATACAAAACTTTCTTCTGCCTTGAAGAAGCAAGATCCTTGCCAGACTGGCTCATGAAACTCAATAGCTTGGACAAGTTCCTTTTCACTTTATACAGACAAGGCATCAAACGCATGCAAATCACTTTTACAGACTCCAATATAGAGGTAATTGTATATTAATGCTTCTAATATGTGACCATTTTCTATACAGTAGCAAGTAAGAAGGGATGCAAAGCACGTAACAAGGAGACTACATTTCATCTTATCCTCTTGATTTCGGAAAACCATGACCAAGGAATCAGTTGTTATTGCTGGTGAATGCTTGAGACTTGTAGTTCTCATGCACACACTGTCACAAGCGAATGTCAGAAAAGATGTTATGAATTTACCATTGGAAGCATCTAACAGGAACCCATAATTTGGCCAGCTTAATTTGAATTACATGTATGCAATTTTTTACTAATTTCTAACTGTCTGTGCATCTTCCACTACTGTGCCAGAGTGTCAATTTTTTCTTGAAGCTAAGTCCACAATTATATGAAAATTGTAAATATTGAGGTTTGAATTCCTTGTTATTTCAAAATGGGGAACTTCCCCATTTCGAACTTAGTTTGTATAGTTGGGGCCATGATTGGTATATCCTAGACATTAGCTAGAGTAGAGCAACCGTGGGTGCCAGTCCACATCTGCAAACTAAGCTCCGCACAGGAAAGTTCCCTATTCGGAATGAATAGGGAACTAACTCGGCCTCCTCTATATTATATTTCTATAAATTACCAATGTGTCAACGAAAAGTTTATTTGGTATGAAAAAGTATATTGTTTCTACATCATACGTAGTTCTCCAAATTCCAACTTACATTCTTAACAATGCGCGTCTACAAAATGATTTCAAAGTTATAATTTCTAAATGAAATCAAATTATCTATCATCCAGGCTGATTCAGTTGCGTGCAAAGAGTTTTCAGATAAGTATGGCACCTTTTTGGCCATTTTTATTTTGTGCAAATCTGCTATTCTTGTTTGTTGAAGAAAATATCGTACTAAATATTATATGTGATGAATTTACTGATCTAAACATACTATGAACTTGGTTTAGTCTTGCATTATCCATATTGTAAATGTTTCCATCGACTTGTTTATTTATCTGCATTATGACAATAAAGAATTTGTGCCCCATATTATACTGATGTCTTGTTGAATTCAGTGGTCATGTTCATTACACTTCTATGTTGGATTGGTGTAGACCAGCTTAGGAATGATGCACTTGCAAAATTTGTTTTAAGAACTGATCGCATGCAGACAAAAATACCACAACTGAAGGTACTGTATGATCTTTCCTTCCAAAATGTCACATGTGTAGGACATCAAAATGATAGGCCCCACCATGAGGATGATGCTTATAAAAAACCGAGGCTGATTCACTCACTAGATTGGCCACACCTTAATGTCGAGTCAGATTGTCTATTTTCGATTGATTACAGTGGTATGTCCACCTGATGCATGAAAAGGACAGATTTTTGTGGGTCCTATCGCATTCACAATGTTGATGCCACATAAGTGGTATGTTTGTGCCAAAGATGGTATGGTGCCACATGTTGTGGTGAAAGTGCAAATGTGGGAAATAATTCTTCATTTTGTTTTCTGCTGCAGGTCTCCTCGGAGATATTTTCTCCCCAATTCACAAGATCTTAGAGGTACTTCCCATCTGAATTTATGGCATATAAGCAAGTTGGTTTTCATCATGTGCTTCTAAAAGAGTTGTCTTATCATATTGATTTCAGACCAGGGTATCGGTTGTTATTGCTGGTGAATGCTTGAGACTTCTGGTTTTCCTGAACACAATGTCACACGCAAGTGAATGTCAGGAAGATGTTATGGGCGTGCTTGGTCAGTGGAATTGAATGGTATTGAATTGTATTAGATGGGATTAACATTATTATTGCACAATAATTGCATGTCAGGAAATATCACGGTATTGTAGCCATCAAATCCCATATTTGGGATAAAAAATTTGCTATGGGGAAACATCGGATTAAGCAAAATCATGTTTGGTGGACCATTGAATTGTAATCAACGGACCAAATTCACAACGGATGTAGTTCAATTGTACACATATATAACCAGAATGTCACGTGTAAACGATGTATATGGATGGACGGCATGGATAAACGCATGCATCAATGTATGGCCCACATGTGTAGAGGATTTCAAAATCCACGGAAATCTTGCATGGGACCAAATACAATTCCATGGGACTAAACGCAATTCCATCCCACCTAATCCCAATCTTTCCCATCCTCTCCAAATGCTAGATGGAATAGCATGGGACCAAATGTAATTCTACCCCACCTAATCCCATCTAATACCCTGCGCCAAACGCCCCCTATGGGTCTCCACTCATGGCTTGGTGGTAGACAGTGTGTTTCAACTCTGAGGCTATGGGTTTGAGAACCCATGTGGTGTGTGTGGGTATGAGAATGTGTATTTGACCACTAAAAAAATAAAAACAAAGGGGAGTTATTTGATGCTCAGGCAGTGTAGGACACTTTGATAGGCAGTCACCCATGCGCAACATACATTTTACTCAAATTAAACCGACTAATCTGCCAAAACTGTTGCCAAGTCAGTCCACAAATAAGATTTCTTGAAAAATCCCAACTTTTGGTTTGTGGATGCATGTTTGTTGAAACAGGACCATTGAACATTTTTCATTTTTTACTGCCGAATCTGATAGTCACAGATAATAAATAATCATGTTCATGGTACATCTAAACAGGGACCTATAATTTGTACAGCTTAATTTAAATTACTTTTATTCTACGTATTCAATTTTAGACTAATTTCTAAGTGCCTGTGTGTCATTCATCACACTGCCAGTCCAGCTTTTCTCGAAGCTAAATCCACAAGGAGATGAAATTGTAAATGTTGAGGTCGAGTTCCCTATTCTTTCCAAATAGGAAACATCCCCATTTAGAACTTTGTAGATTCAAGTCCCATATTTGGTTTATCCAAGCCATTTGGTCTTACAGAATATCCTGACAATTGGTCAACTCAAAAACCTTCCTGTTGTTGACATGCAAATACATGGTTAAAAAGAAATTCATGAATAAACCCACATTTAATGGAGGAAAGACCAAAAATTTGATGGCTAATCTTCCAATTCAGGAGATTTTGGGAATATGGTCCGTTCATGATGGGGGCCATCAGATTGATGGCTTGGGTAGACTAACCATGGGCACCATGTCTCCAAACTAGGCTCTAAACATGATTGTTCCCTCTTTAGAATCAATAGGGATCTCGGTCTCCTCTGCGAAAGACTTAACAGTCTTTTACCACAGCATTCATAGTTCACCAAATTCCCACATACATTCTCATCAATAAAGTGCCTCTGCAGAGTTATTTTCAAGTTACTAGAGGAAACTATTCTTCAAATTATCAATCATCTAGGCTGATTCAGCCGCTTGCAATGAATTTTCATGAGTATGAGACCTTTTTGGGCCATTGTTGTTTGCAAAAATCTCGTACTCCTGGCTGTTGAAGTGAATACGATATTAAATCTTATATATTGTGAATTCGCAGATCTAAACATAATATTATCTTGGTTTTACTCATGCATTATCCATTTTGTAAATGTTTTCATCCACTGGCTTGTTTTTGTGTATTATGATAATTTAGAGACAATGACCCATATTCCACTGATGTCTTGTTGAATTCAGTGGTGTTGTTAATTACACTTTGAGAACTGATCATGCACAGTCAATGATACCGCAACTTGTGGTACCGTACGATATTTTCTGCCAACATGCCACTTGTGTACGACATGAAAATGGTAGGCCCTGCCATGAGGATTATGCTTCTGGAAATTCAAGCCGATATGCTCACTAGGTTGGCCACACCTTAATGTACTTCGAGTCAAATTGTCAGTTGTCCATTGATTTTTGGTATGGCCTAGCTGATGCAGACAACCTGATTTTTGTTCATAGTGATCGTCATGGTAGGTCCTACTATTTTGATAGTATTGAGGCCTACACAAGTGGTATGTTGGTGGGAAAGATCGTATGGTTCGACAAGTTGCGGCACCTTGCTTGCATGTGACCAGTTTCTCAATTTGTTTTCATTTTCGGGATGAGAAAAGCTTCAGTGGTTTGGGAACATGTGATAATCCACTCTATGCATGGGCACCCATGTACCTTAAATTAACTGTCCAAATCACGGATCCCATTTTAGATTGTTGTAACAAAAAATTTACCCTGAGTGGATGATACGAACTGCCTGATTGGTCGACATCTCATTGAGAGAACAGAAAATATTCAATTGTTCGAATTAAACAAAGTGAAGTCCATTAAGCAGAGGTCAGGATCATTTTGATTAATCCAATTTTGGGGAATTTCCATTTACAGTGGGGAACGTTGTTTCGATGGTTTGAGTTTTGAACTAAGGTACAAATATCGGTATCCTACTATGGCTCTCATAATCTAAGTGTATTTAGAAACTCCTTTTTCATTATTCATCCCACACATCTACTGTATCTAATTCCGATTAGGGAGAAAAAAATATTTTAACATTCTTGGATGGTACTTTTCAGGATATCATCTGAGGTTAAAGCTACTCAGGGCGAGAATGCAGCTCAGGTGAAATCCACATGTTCATCTCCATTTCCAATCAACAAGATACCATTGCAGATGGACAAAGAGCCTCAAGATAATGTTTTAGAACCGATGACAACTCATCCCAACACTAGTAGCATGGAAAAAGGTGGAGGAGAAGAAGATGATGATGATTAGGATGCATTTCAGTCTTTTCCTGCTGATAACACTTGTATTGCTGCTCATGTAGAAGTAGTCAGAACAGAAGTTGTGCTTGCTTCAAATGACGATTCTCCCATCTTGCAGAAACCACCCACCAAAGCAAAAATGACTTCGAGGAGAGTTTGGATTTTGAACTGCACGAGGATGGTGGACAGGAGAATGATGTGCGAAATCCAGATGGTTGTGGAGAGAATCTATTAACAAGACAAGGCAATGGAAATGATCTCCAAGAGTTCTTTAGTCCACAACCTCTTAAAAATGCTGAATCGCCAAACAACATCAACCCTGTTTGTGGGAATGAGGGTCCAGTGATCAGAACCAATGGTGATGGAAATGACGAAGACCTCTCCGATCTTCGATCGGTTGAGGATGTTGGAGAATTGAGTACTTACCATTATTTGCCAGCGGGTGAACAGATTGATGAGCAGCTGAGGTGATGGAATTGATCTCCAGGAATCCTGGAATTCAGTGGATTGAGGATGCTGAAGAGTTGAACAAAGAAAGGCATTTAGAGAGCGGCAGCGAGAGGATGATGGGGACACAAGATGATGAGAATAGTAAATCAAGAGATTTCTAATCCACAGCCAGCTGAAGGCGTAGAAGATACAAGTGACAGACAACAGCTGGGTGGTGATTGACAAGAAACAATAATCTCCCAATTGCCTTCTGACGCTCAACCTTCCCAGGGCGCCAGAATGACCATACATAAAAATGGTGATAAAGAGATTTCTGATCTAAAAGACTAAAACCGAAGCAAATAAATACAAACCGAAGTAAATAAAGTACTAGCTGGATTGAAATTTTGCACATCGAAGTGGTGAACATATATAACTCTTTTGAGTTATGTACACTTTCCTGCTTTTTTGCTCCAAATATAGTCATTCGAAGAATATGATTAATGACTCCTAAATTTTTCATATTGAATTTATGAACTAAACAAGCTTTTACACAACAATATTTTTACTAAGATGTACAACCATAATTTGATTAATACTCAATCATAAGAGAATGAAGTTACTTGTACTATATTGATGAACATAGGCACAATTATTTGTCTCACATTTTAGAAATCTCAAATCAACAATGAATGATTTAAACTACTCGTATTATCCCCTTCGCACCTATTTTAATCCAAAAGCTTTCTTGAAAAATTTTAGAGGACGGTTGGAAATATTTTATAGGAGTTTTTTTTTTTTCCTATAAAAAAGCTTTCCTGGAAAATGTTATCCACCATAAGGTGAACTCACAATTAAAGAAAATGTCATTATCTTGAAAAATGTTTTCCACCCAAATACTTTCTGTTCACTTAAACAGGCCCTTTTTTAAAGAATAATTCACAGAAGAAGTTTTAAAAAAAATTCCCGATCTTTTCTTTGTTTGTTTTTCTAAGCCCCAAACAAGCCATAAAAATATACCAACTTCATAACTAATAATTTTAATAAAGGACTTTTAAAGAAGGAGAAGATGGTTGCAATAAGCCTAATTGAAGTTCTTTGGAATGCCTCTAATTTTCTAATGAAAAAAAAAAAAATTTCCACTTTTTTTTTTTTCAACACACGCACACACACCACCACACACTCACGTCATGGTGGGATTTCACCACCTGTGGGGTACTCGAACCCTCAACCAGGTGTTGAAACTCCTAAGAGTCTACCACCGGCGTAAGAGTAAGGAAAAAAAAAAAAAAAAAAAAAAAAAAATCCACTTTTCCAAAGTTGAGGAAGCTTATCCAATTTATGTAAATTTTGGATATATCCAAGAAACATAAGGCTCTCTTAATGATAGTCACAGTGCTATTAACATTAGGGTTACATGTAAAGGAAGGTATAGGTTACTCATTATGCCCCTATGGACTGGCGTATATTCATAGAAACTTTGCATTGTGCTACAATACCACCATCTTAGTCACATTTCCAGAGTGTGGATTCGTCCTTTTTTTCTTTCTTCTTCCTTTTTTCTTCTTTTCTCTTTTAACTAAAGAAGCCACAACTTACCATCTCTTTATCCTTTGGATTTGGGAAAAGCTTCACTTAAATCCCATTTAGCTATTTATCCCTCTTCTTCAATCTATTAGAAATCTTATCGAGGGTTACATGTTGTCATGTTCCTAACATGCTGAGCAGGTTTTATATCTCGGCCCTGTTTGACATATTTGGGAGGGAGAATATAACCG
This sequence comes from Magnolia changhungtana, assembly GCA_030180095.1. Lineage (NCBI taxonomy): Eukaryota > Viridiplantae > Streptophyta > Magnoliopsida > Magnoliales > Magnoliaceae > Magnolia > Magnolia changhungtana. The sequence continues at coordinate 1,114,725 of JASAUF010000240.1, forward strand.
CATTTTCAATTCTAAATCTCTTTAAAAGAAAGCCATTCTTAGACCATATCATTAATGTTTTGAAATCTTTAGTCATTTTTGTTTTCAAGCACTTATTGGTGCCAATTCCACAAGCTTGCTCTTTGCCGCCTAGGATATCCCCACATTGCATAATAGAGCGAGTCTTCTTGTGCTTCAAAACCATGATCAAAGATATCCTGACCTTACTGGATAATATCAAGTGTTAAAATAAATGATATAAGTATTGGGCTCATGTTCTTTCCTCTCCTCAGGAGCCATCTAAGGAGTTATCTTAGAGGTTGACATGCATAGGCTAGGAGATAGAAGTCTGGAAATCCTTTTTGTTGGCATCTCTAAATTAAATATTATCTATATTTTAATGCTCTTATTTAAGTTTATAATAAGGTGTGAGATTTCTACTTCAAACTCTTGTTCATGTACAATGAGTCTTTTTATGGGTGAAAATGAACCAAGTAAGACAACCTGTATGAGTGAGAATAAAAAGTATAAAAGAGGCAGAGAGCTTGGTCCTCGCCGCCCAGATGACCTGTATGAAGAAGAACACAATTCGCAAAAGAGAAAGTCAGCCCACTCCCTCCATGAGAGAGAACATGAAGCATGGAGATGAGCTGGGTCCATGCTTCCGAGCACAACCTCCACGAACAACTCGAGTCCTGACCACTGGAGGGGACCTCAACATCGACTATCTTGCCATTGTAACCAGGGGACAACCTTTGATTACCGACCTGACCTCGACCGAAGATCATGACCGCAATCAACAATTCTACTTGAATGGCGCGGCAGGACACCGATCAGCCTGACCTCGAGTCAGCCTCAGTCATCGAAGACCGACCATGGACTTCAACTACCTCGCTTGTGAGGTCGGACTCGATCATCAACCCCTAGCCAATTGGAGGCCAACCACTTGGAGATATTGTTGTTGAGGTAAGATCCCCTCGGGATCCTTGCCAAAGATCTCGGGAGGATAAGGATGACGTGTTCAGGAGGAGATTCCTTCTATAATACACACCTACCAAGTAGGAAAGTTACTATCTACATAATTGGCACCAAAATGCTATAAATAAGCGCCTTATCTACGGTGAAAGGTACGTACAAAAAAGTTCTATTAGACCTAATGTGCATGTTCTAACTTTGGCATCAGAGGGCCCCCTGTGGTAGCCAGGGTCCCCATTGTGGTGTGTGATGTGGTTTTGCAGGTATATGGCGATCTGGAAGGGACGACTGGATTTCTGCATCAACAAGTCTATTAGCTAGTGTACTCTTACTTATATCTCTCCTCTTGGATTATTAGAAAATGCTAGAAAGAACTTATTTTAAGATTGTCTAGTACTCCCTTAGGTGCTACTTTTCGAATTTTTCTTGCTAGTTAGTTAACTTTTCATTTGATTTTCTTTTATTTAATTTCTTCCATGGCCCTGGGTGTGGGCTCTCCATCCCTAGCCCAGGACCTTTTTTCTGTCCTAGGGTGTGAATGCTTGTTTCAAGCCCAATATGTGAGATTTTTTGTTTCGCTTTAAGGTCTCCACCCCCCCCCCCCCCTTTTTTTTTTCGTAGTGTGTGTTCAATTAGGTCTTAGCCCTTGGTAATAAAAGAGTCTTTTCTTCCCTGCCTTCTAAAAAAAGAAACTTAGACCATCTCTCTTAGATAAATAAACTCATTCCTTTACTTTTCATAATACATTAGTATATATAAGGAAAATTATTATAATTCCTAGAAGGTAGATTTTTTATTTGGCTTGAAACCCTCTAGTTAGAAGATAAACATCACACAAGAAAACATCTTTATTCTTTCAAATACTTTATTACATATAGATTTTGATTACCAACACTAAAATACTACATTTCTATAAACATTGATTCTACATTGAATTATGTACATATCATAACAAGAAAAACACCTTCTCCATGCCCAATGATTTTCATACAACAAACACACAGTAATAATGTTCATGCCACCACATGTCCACAAACTTGGTGATTTTCATCCACCCAACTATACCTTCAGATCCATTAGTTGACGTAATGTAACTGCATGGAATGGCTGTAGAGAGAAAGAAGGCCCTCTAATAGAAAGCTCCTGAGCCACATGTCGCATGGTTGGCCGAGAGTCTGGATCTGGCCGAATGCATGCAAGAGCCATGGATACCACATATAAGACTTCCTGTGCAACATCAGCCATCGGATCTGAGAGACGTTGGTCCAACATATCTTTTAGCAGTGTATCTTGTCTACTTGATGATGACAGAGAGGAGATGAGCTCCCCAGGATGACTTCCCATCATCACTTCAAGTGCCACAACACCAAAGCTATATACGTCGCATTTTTCAGTCACCCTCATTGTATATGCAAGCTCTACAAGAAAGAATATTGTTAGTCATGTTCTTTTTCTCTTTGTTAAGCATCAATAGCTAAACTCTTAATCATATATCAAAACTCACCTGGGTTTCTAGAGTTAGGTTTTATATCTTGTAGGTTTTTGTGCTTGCTAACCCTAAGGCATCTCTACAAAGATGTGTTTGGAAGATTTGGGAGGTGAATAAGATGGGCATGGCTTTCAGATGATCTTCCTAGGAAAGTCGGGATGGTCAACTCACCAGGCATGCCACATATATACATTAAGTGCGTACTATTGGTTTTTTTCTCTCTTGGAACTATATATCTATTGTTTTCTTGTGGTGGTGGCCTGCCCAATAAGCAGACTGGTATAATCATAGTGTCGGGTCATCTGCATGGTTGAACGGACCTCTATGTATGCCACAAATGTCCCGAATGCATGAGAAGTTGGCATGTATGAACCAGACTATAATGTTGCGCATATAGGCATCATTGCAGCTACACATTTCATCAGCATGGGTGATATGTAAATTGTTTGACAATATTAAAATGGATTTAGACTAAATACTTGTATCAATATTCTGGACCCATAAACTAAATCTCTCTCTCTCTCTCTCTCTCTCTCTCTCTCTCTCTCTCTCTCTCTCTCTCTCTCTCAAAACTATAGGAAGCAAAGAAACAACCAATAAACATGTTTCACCAAAGAGTTTCTATGATATTCCTATGAGGTTTTAAGGATGTAATGGTGGGACTCATAGTTCTAAGATCCAAACTACTGATAGGCCCCAATTCGAATGGCTCATGCATTAATTATTCTCGTAATTAGAAATACTAACCTTTTTGGTGGCTAGCAGATAGACGATCAAGGGAAAAAAAGGAAGCGAACCAATTATGCATATTCAACAAAGAAAGCCGGTAAATTCAATGACTAAGATTTTCCAATCTTAGAACTTCTTTTGTTGTGTGGGGCATTTAGTGTGTAAGACATCACATTGTTGGCTTGAGTTGTAAAGCTGTGAAACCCTTCCAAAAAATTCATAGTCCACTATGTTCTTTGATATATATCCTAGCTATCCACCATTTCACTCATGAATTTAAGGCAAGGCTAAAAAATGATCCAGATACGAAGCTCCATCGGACCAGAGGTTAGGTAAAAGTGCATATTAAATTCAAGATTCTTCAAACAGTCATGGGGCAGTAAAAATTTTAGATCAGGGGAAAAATCCAATAGTTAGGTGCAATCCAGTAGGAATAACCTTCTAAATATTAGGAAATACCATTTCAACGGTTTGAATGGCCTAAAAATATAAAATGGACCATTGATAGTTTCAATGATGGTAAGCTACGAAATACTTTTTCTTATCATGGGACTCACTTGTACATTTGATCCACTTGGATTTTGGGCTTACACCCTAATATAAGATGGGAAAGTGGTGGACGGTTTGGATTTGCAACAAGCATCACAAAAGTGTGCTCCACTGAAATTCAATGGAAAGTGACGTGTGACATCTAACGACTCCTCATGAGTCTCACTACAAGTGGTTTCTAAAATTATGGGGCCACCATGATATTTAAGAGAAATCTATGCCGTTTACAAGTTTGGCCATGTTATTTTTACTTAACTGCCTAAAGATGAGGGAGATCGAGTGCTCAGGTCGGTCAAAGCAAAAAAAAAAGAGTGAATTGTTAAGGGCCATTGTCCAACATTTTGCTGTTGCGAGACCCACCTGTGCATTGGATCAACCTCAATTTTGAGCCCACATCCTAAACTCAAATGGCCAAATAGGTAGGCGGTCGAATTTATCACAAGCATCATGAAAGTGGGTCCCGCCAAGATTTGATAACAAGTCATGTATTGTCACATGTCTGAACCCATGTACGTCTGATGGGAGATGGTCATGGTGATCATAGTGCCCAACATGTTGTTTGAGAAAAATCCAAGCTGTCCACCATTTCCATAGTATGATTTTACTGCTCGGGCCAAAAAAATGATCCGAATCAAAAGCTCAAGTGGGCCACACGGATTGTAAAAGTGCATATCGAACATACACCTTTCAAATTGTCAGGGGCCATAAAAATATTAGATTATGGACAAAATCAAGTGGTTACATTCAACCCAATGTGAATGACCTTTTGAACAGTTGGAAATGTCATTTTAACAATTTGCATGGACTAAAAGCATAATAAATAAATAGACTTTGATAGTTTCAAAGATGGTAGGCTGATGTTAGGATGAAATATCGTAGGCTATAATCATTGAGTTTGTTTGAAAAAAGGAATAAGCAATTTTTTTACGAGATAATGACTCGGTTGATTACCATACTTTAGTTAAAGTCAAATAAGATGGCTTTAGGACCATCTTTTGAAAGAGCACGAGGGTTTTTGGAAAGAGTTTAAAAGAAAGCTCTTTTTTTTTTTTTTTTTTTTACAATAGATGAAAGGATATGCAGGTGTACGTCAAAACCTCGAATTTTTAATTAAATAAATTTAAGGATTGGAATAATATCCCTGGTATTTTTATTTTATTTTGCAAGGCCTGTTACAACCATCGATTAAAGAATCCTAGTGGTTAAAGAGAGCATTTTCATATACAAAATTTCCCATATTCCAGTTGCCGCAGGTTTCCGTGGATTACCACATTCAGCAACAATATGCTAACATATGCACAAACTTCATAATATATAAGTGCCAACAAAAGATAGAAAAGCTTAAGAAAAATAAAGACCAATTACTAATAAAACTATTAAAGTGTGGAGAATCTACTAGCAACTAACCTGGAGCGATGTATCCGCAAGTGCCTGCGAGTGCAGTCCAATTTGAGGAATCAGGTATCAGCAATCGTGCAGTTCCAAAGTCAGAGATGCTAGCCTCAAGTTCTGAATTCAATAGAACATTGTTGCTTGATAAGTCTCGATGGACAATTGGTAGGGTACAATCATGGTGCATGTAAGATAAAGCATGGGCCACACCTTTGATAACCTTCACCCTTACAATCCAGTCCAACTGTACAGCTCCTTCGTTGTCGCTTAGGATGCTTGCCAAGCTTCCCCTTTCCATGTACTCATAGATTAGAAATGAGCATCGAGGATGGGAACAGAAGCCATAAAGCTTCACAATGTTGCGATGACGGATTTCCGTTAATGCTTTAATCTCATTCCTAAAACTTCTTTGATCAGATTGATTCCCACCTTCGAGTGGGTGAAGTTTCTTCACAGCTACTACCTGGCCTGCTGGTAGATTCGCTTTATAAACTTTCCCATACCCTCCAGTTCCAATGCAATATCTGTCATCAAAACCCTCTGTCGCCTCCACAATGTCTTCAAACGTAGAAATCCTATCATAATTCCATGTTGAAAATGTATTTCCTCTGCTCCTTTCAAGAACCCCATTCTTTATTTTTCTTCTTCTTTGATAATAAATGGAAGAAATTATGCTGATAATTGCAAATAAAAGAAACAATACTGAGAAGAGAAGAATAATGAGGATCACAACTTTGTGGCGTTTCCTTGCATCACTATGACTTATTGAAGAGGTATTGCAAGGTCGTAAACCTTGCACTTCACCACATAAGCCTTTGTTTTTTATGAATGCCTCTGCCGGAGCCTTCTTAAAGGCTTTGCTACTAGGAAGGGGACCTTCCAAAACATTGTCTGAAAAATCAATGGATTGTAAGCTGACCATCCCATCAAAAGAAGGTGGAATGGAACCTGACAACATGTTGTGAGAGAGGTTTAAATTTTCCAGACTAACCAATTTCGCGAGTTGTGGAGGTATCTTTCCATCGAGGGAGTTATGACTTAGATCTAGTAAGCCCTGTAGGTATACTAGGTTACCAATCTGAAAAGGAATGCTTCTATTCAAAACATTTTCACTCAATTTCAAAAAATGGAGTTTGGAGCAATCCCCTAATTGAGGTGGTATTGGACCACTTAGGTGATTCATTGATAGATCCAGAATCTCCAAATTGGATAGGTTTCCAATCTCTTGTGGTAACTGATCAGAAAGCTGGTTATCATTTAAAGTCAAGTTGAACAAAAAAGTCAGCCTCCCAAATTCCTTTGGAATCTCTCCTACTAAATGGTTTGAAGAAAGATCAAGCACTCTTAGCTGCCCCAACTGCCCAATCTCAGGAGGAATTCTACCGGTGATATTGTTCCCGGAGAGTCGTAGCTTCGTTAAGTTTTGGCATTCTCCCCAATGTGGTGAGAGTTCACCAAACAACTTGTTGTCACTGACATCCATGAATATGAGGTGAGGGTATACACCAAAGGCTTCCGATACATTTGCTGCAAGTTGGTTTCCATTGAGTCGCACTCTCGTTAAGCTAGTGCAATTTCTGAAGGTTCTTGGGATCTCACCGGTGAAATGGTTGTTGAAAGCAGTGAAGGCTTTAAGAGATCCACCATGGCATAACTGAGGTAAATGGCCAGAGAAGTTGTTGCCATTCAACTGGAGTTTAGAAAGATTTGTCATGTTTGTCATTTCTTGAGGCAAGGAACCAGATAATTGACAATCATCAAGGCACAAAACAGTACGCTTTGTCAAGTTTCCTAAAGTAGAAGGGATAGAACCAGTTAGAAGGTTACTGGATAGCTGGAGATCCCAGAGATTAACCAGATTCCCTACTTCAGGTGGAATAGAACCAGAGAATTGATTTTTAAACAGATGAAGAACAGTGAGCATGGACAAGTTTCCTAAAGTGGAAGGGATAGAACCTGTTAGAAGGTTAGTGGACATGTCAAGCTCTTTGAGATTAACCAGATTCCCTACTTCAGGTGGAATTGAGCCAGAAATTTGGTTGTTGTAGAGATACAATTTTGTAAGGTTGCTCAAATTACCTAAAGCAGGAGGGATGAGACCAGTCAGATTGTTATGGTACAATGCTAACTCATTGAGACTCTTTAAATTCCCAAGTTCTAGAGGAATAGAACCAGAAATTTGATTCTCAAAGAGGTAGAGGACAGTTAACTTTCTCAAGTTTCCTAAAGTGGAAGGGATAGAACCAGTTAGAAGGTTACTGGATAGCTGGAGATCCCAGAGATTAACCAGATTCCCTACTTCAGGTGGAATAGAACCAGAGAATTGATTTTTAAACAGATGAAGAAGAGTGAGCATGGACAAGTTTCCTAAAGTGGAAGGGATAGAACCTGTTAGAAGGTTAGTGGACATGTCAAGCTCTTTGAGATTAACCAGATTCCCTACTTCAGGTGGAATTGAGCCAGAAATTTGGTTGTTGTAGAGATACAATTTTGTAAGGTTGCTCAAATTACCTAAAGCAGGAGGGATGAGACCAGTCAGATTGTTATGGTACAATGCTAACTCATTGAGACTCTTTAAATTCCCAAGTTCTAGAGGAATAGAACCAGAAATTTGATTCTCAAAGAGGTAGAGGACAGTTAACTTTCTCAAGTTTCCTAAAGTGGAAGGGATAGAACCAGTTAGAAGGTTACTGGATAGCTGGAGATCCCAGAGATTAACCAGATTCCCTACTTCAGGTGGAATAGAACCAGAGAATTGATTTTTAAACAGATGAAGAAGAGTGAGCATGGACAAGTTTCCTAAAGTGGAAGGGATAGAACCTGTTAGAAGGTTAGTGGACATGTCAAGCTCTTTGAGATTAACCAGATTCCCTACTTCAGGTGGAATTGAGCCAGAAACTTGGTTGTCGTAGAGATACAAAATTGTGAGGTTGCTCAAATTACCTAAAGCTGGAGGGATTTGACCAGTCAAATTGTTTTGGTACAACGTCAACTTGACCAAATTCTTGAGATTCCCTAACTCTCCAGGGATTCTGCCTGAAATTTGATTCATGGATGAATACAAAATTCTGAGCATGGGCAAATTACCCAAAGCAGGAGGGATCTGACCAGTCAGATTATTTCGGTACAACGTCAACTCGACCAGAGCTTGTAGATTCCCGATTTGTGAAGGAATGGAGCCAGAGATTCGATTTTGGTCCAGGTACAAGATGGAAAGCTTTGTCAGATTTCCTAAGGTGGAAGGGATGGAACCATCTAGATGGTTAATGGACAAGTCAAGCTCATTCAAATTCACAAGATTCCCTATTTCCAGAGGTATTGATCCACTTATTTCATTTGCAGACAGATTCAGGGACGTGAGTTTGTAAAGAGTGTCAAGATGGGCTGGAATGGTTCCGGTAAGGGTGTTGTCACTAAGATCAAGACGAAGGAGGTTTGGAAATGACGGGAAACTCAAGTTATCGAGCTTACCTTGCAAACCCAGACTCGGTAGACTTATCCCTGTTACAGTTCTAAGGATGTTGCATTTGATCCCAGTCCAGTTGCAAGGAGAGATTATGTTGGTGGTAGAATTAGCAGAAGGAAGAGACCATGAATGGAGAGCTTGTGATGCTGAGAGGCTGGCTTTCCATTTCATGAGAGCCTCTACTTCTGAGAGTGTGGATGATGGTGCTGCTGTTGCAAATGATATTACTTGGAAAGAAAGAAAGGCTAACAAAATGAGTAGAAAAGCAAAGGGGAGAGATTTGTGTATGGCCATGGTTGCTGTTGCTTATGGTATGCTACCAACTTACGATGGATGGGTATTTATAGGAGAAGGTTGATGTATTTTAAATAAATAAAATAAAATAAAAATCTCGTACACATGCGCGCAAGCGATTCAGACGGAAGCTGATTGCCTGTTGCACAATAGCACGTGAGTATCCACATGCACGACCTGGCCTCCGTGGGTCCTGTCGTCGTGTTGGTGTTTTATCTGCACCATCCATATAGCACAAGAGAAAATCATACACATTCACTGCTCAAGTGGACCACACCACATAAAACAGTAGGAATTGAATGCACACCGTTGAAATCTTCTTGATTGTGGTCTATTACGAACTTACAACTTATATTTTTAATGGTAGGCCTTCAATCCCCACTGTTTCTTATGGTGTGGTCATCCGCCTAATGTTTGAGCTCATGCCCTTAAAATGAGTTGAAAAAATAAATGGATGCTATGACACGTACATCATGATGGGTCCAGCTATCGGGCTGGTGTTCGGGTCACTATACAAACCACGTCCGCAGAATTGTTCAAACGACCTGCTCTTGGGACGGGAAATTTGCGACTGTACGACCCATTTATGGCCCATTTGCAAGCCACCTCATTTTACCTTGCGAGAATAAGCGCCGGCTGTACGGACGCCTTGCCAAAGGTCGAAAATGCCCCTGCTTTTTCCTCCAAGCGGATCGGCTGGTGCTCGAAGACCAGCGTTGACGCTCCTCGAACTCCTTCGAACGGTTCAAAAGAGATCAACGTTACATGGGCCCCACAGTTATGTATTTATTATATCCCCAACGTTCATCCATATTTTGAGATCTTTTCGGAGTATTATCCAAAAAAAAAAAAAATCATATCCAGAGATCAACTGGACCACACCACAAAGAGCAGCAGAAAATTGATTTTCACCGTTGAAAATTTTGTAGGGCCCACCATAACATTTATTTTCCATCCAATCTATTCATAAGGTCACAAAGACCTGGATGAAGAGGAAAAACAAATTTCATAATGATCCAAAACTTCTGTGACCCCTAAAAGGGTTTCAATGGTAGACGTTCAATCCTCCACAGCCTTTAACAGTGTGGTCCACTTGATAGCTAGATCTGTCTTATTTTTCATCTCAAGCCTTAATACGAGTTCGCCAAAAAGATGGACGGTTTGGATATAACACATACCTCATAATAGGACCCAAAAATAGCGGTGGGATAACAACAGCAAAAAATAAAAATAAATAAATAAATAATAATAATAATAAATAAATAAACCAGGAACTTTTTGCTACGAGGCACTCTATAGCTACGGATAATAACCGTAGCCATAGCCCTCGCCCATGCCATTTCGATATGTCTTTTTATATGCATCGAAGGTCTTTCGAGTAATCGACAAAGGTCCAAAACTGTCCAACGAGTTTGCCTCAAAAATCCTACAGGTCTTTCGATTAACCGACAAAAGTCCAAAACTGTCCAACGAGTTTACCTCAAAAATCCTGCAATTTTCGATTAATCGAACATCTTTCGATTAATCGACAAAGGTATTTTATCTTTAGCTACAGATTATAACTGTAACCATAACTGTAGTTTTGCCAATCTATGAAATTTTTTATTTTATTTTATTTATTTTTTACATGGAGAACTTTATTCTACCTAAAAATTTCTCAAATACATATTTATATAAATATGTATATATAAGCATATATAAAAAAAAAAAAATTTCTCGCTTTTTTTCATTTCTTTCTTTATTCATTTAACAAGAATATCTTCTAAGCCAAACTTAGTTACTTGATGTACCCTATATGATTTTGGGGTAGGAGAAGCTGCTTTAGCGAACTAACCTAGTTATTTTCCAAGATTTCATCAGGTCAATGGTCGAAAATCCATTTCATTCACTTTGCAGTCAATTTCATTCACGGAAATTCACGGTCATTTCTATGCATTTCACTTCACGGTCACTTCCGTGCATTTCGCAGTCCAATCGCTTCACTTCACCCCCATTTTCATGCATATCATGGTCATTCCTGCATATTCCGTGTTGATTCACGGTCATTTCGACGCATTTCACGGTCATGCCCCTTTACTTCACGGTCATTTCCGCGCATTTCGCGGTCCAATCACCTCACTTCATGGTCATTTCCATGCATATCACGGTCATTCCCGCATATTCTGTGTTGATTCACGGTCATTTCGGCGCATTTCATGGTCATGCCCCTTCACTTCACGGTCATTTCTGCGCATTTCACGGTCCAATCATTACACTTCACCGTGAAATGCGTCGAAATGACCGTGAATCAATACGGAATAGGCGGGAATGACCGTGAAATGCATGGAAATGATCGTGAAGTGAAGCGAATTAACCGTAAAATGGGTGGAAATGACCATGAAGTGAAGGGGTATGACCGTGAAATGCGTCGATATGACCGTGAATCAACACAGAATAGGCGGGAATGACCGTGATATGCATGGAAATCACGGTCATTCCCACCTATTCCGATTGATTCATGGTCATTTCGGCGCATTTCATGGTCATGCCCCTTCACTTTACGGTCATTTCCACACATTTCATGGTCCAATCGCCTCACTTCACGGTCATTTCCATGCATATCACGGTCATTTTCGCATATTCCGTGTTGATTCACGGTCATTTCGGCGCATTTCACGGCCATGCCCCTTCACTTCACTGTCATTTTCGCGCATTTCATGGTCCAATCGCTACACTTCATGATCATTTCCATGCATTTCAGGGTCATTCCCGCATATTTCATGTTAATTCGCGGTCATTTCGACGCATTTCACGGTCATACCCCTTCACTTCAGGTCATTTCGACCCATTTCACGGTCAATTCGCTTCACTTCACGATCATTTCCATGCATTTCACGGTCATTCCCACATATTCCGTATTGATTCACGGTCATTTCGATGCATTTCACAGTCATACCCCTTCACTTCACGGTCATTTCGACGCATTTCACAGTCATACCCCTTCACTTCACGGTCATTTGCACGCATTTCACCGTCAATTCGCTTCACTTCACGATCATTTCCATGCATTTCACGGTCATTCCCGCATATTCCGTGTTGATTCACGGTCATTTCGACGCATTTCACAGTCATACCCCTTCACTTCACGGTCATTTTCGCGCATTTCACAGTCAATTCACTTCGCTTCACAATCATTTCCATGCATTTCACGGTCATTCCCGCATATTTCGTGTTGATTCACAGTCATTTCGACGCATTTCACGGTCAAATCCCTTCACTTCACGGTTGCATGCATTTCGCGGTCAATCGCTTCAAACCATGATCATTCTCATGCATTTCACGGTCATCCCAAACAATTCTGTGTTGATTCACGGTCATTTTAAGGCATTTCACGATCAATTCCCTTCACTTCACGGTCATTCTCATGCATTTTGCGGTCAATTCGCTTCAAACCATTGATCATTCTCATGCATTTCACGGTCATCCCAAACAATTCCGTGTTGATTCACGATCATTTCGAGGCATTTCATGGTCAATTTCCTTCACTTTACGGTCATTTACATGCATTTCGCGGTCAATTCGCTTCAAACCATGATCATTCCCATGCATTTCACGGTCATCCCAAACAATTCCGTGTTGATTCACGGTCATTTCTAGGCACTTCACGGTCAATTCCCTTCACTTCACGGTCATTTGCATGCATTTCGCGGTCAATTCACTTCAAAACATGATCATTCCCATGCATTTTACGGTCATCCTAAACAATTCCGTGTTGATTCACAGTCATTTCGAGGCATCTCACGGTCAATTCCCTTCACTTCACGGTCATTTGCATACATTTCGCGGTCAATTCGCTTCAAACCATGATCATTCCCATACATTTCACGGTCATCCCAAACAATTTCGTGTTGATTCACGGTCATTTCGAGGCATTTCATGGTCAATTCCCTTCACTTCACGGTCATTTGCATGCATTTCGCGGTCAATTCGCTTCAAACCATGATCATTCCCATGCATTTCACGGTCATCCCAAATAATTCCGTGTTGATTCACGGTCATTTCGAGGCATTTCATGGTCAATTCCCTTTACTTCACGGTCATTTGCATGCATTTCGCGGTTAATTCGCTTCAAACCATGATCATTCCCATGCATTTCACGGTCATCCCAGACAATTCCGTGTTGATTCCCTAGCTAGTACAAAATCCGACAACTTGGGCAGAAACTCCTTATCTAACAGAACATTAGATGCCTCAAAATCTCGATATATTACCTGTTCAAAGGGAAAGAATAATGCTTATCATCCATAGACAGAAACACTCGTGATTGTAGTCTTAACAAGGAGCTCACATTTGATCTCGTGATAGTTCTGAGAGAGAAAAAAATATATATTTGGATAGCACAAAATGTGGAATCTTGACCGATTCACACAGTTCATGAGCTTGGCCCTACACCCGAATGGGACCGGATGTTGGACTCGTGATGATTATGAATGGAATATGAAATATGACTGTTGTAGAAGAATGAAAATCCTCAGATCATTCCAAACATTTCTCCATCCTATAAATGACGTCACTTCTAAGTGCAATTTCTAATGACCAGAACTTTGTAAAACCATATTTTTGTCAAGTCCCCAACATTTCTCCATCCTCCTATCCACAATCCCAGAATTATCATTAAAATATCAAACAGTTGAAAACCAAAATTATCACCATTCATTCATCGATTCACTTCTAAGGGCTTTTATTGATTTAGATAATGAGGTCCACCGTTGTGTCCATGTTAGATCCACTCGGTCCAACAGTTTCATCAACTCATTTCGATTCACTTCACAGTCATTTCCGTGCATTTCACGGTCATTCCAAACAATTCCGTGTTGATTCACGGTCATTTACACGCATTTTGCGGTCAATTCGCTTCACTTCACAGTCATTTCCATGCATTTAACAGTCATTTCCCTTCACTTCACAGTCATTTCCATGCATTTCACGGTCATTCCAAACAATTTCGTGTTGATTCACGGTCATTTCCACGCATTTTGCGGTCATTTCCCTTCACTTCACAGTCATTTCTACGCATTTCGCGATCATTTCGCTTCACTTCATAGACATTTTTATGCATTTCACGGTCATTCCAAACAATTTCGTGTTGATTCACGGTCATTTTCATGCATTTCGCGATCATTTCCCTTCACTTCACAGTCATTTCCACGCATTTCACAGTCATTTCGCTTCACTTCACAGTCATTTCCATGCATTTCACGGTCATTCCAAACAATTTTGTGTTGATTCACGGTCATTCCACGCATTTCACGGTCATTTCCCTTCACTTCACAGCCATTTCCACGCATTTCGCGGTCCCTTCCCATTTTCTTCATTGTCATTTACATGCATTTCACGGTCATTTCCATGCATTTCAATGTCATTTCCATGCATTTTCGATGTATCGACAATTAGTCGATATATCGACACCTACTCTCCTTCGATATATTGAACTCGTGTCGATATATTGATAATTCCTTTTAAAAGAGGATTTCATCACTGGATAGTTTCAGAGCATTTTCGATATATCGACAATTAGTCGATATATCAACATCTACTCTCCTTCGATATATCAAACTCGTGTTGATATATCGATAATTCCTTTTAAAAGAGGATTTCGTCACTGGACAGTTTCAGAGCATTTTCGATATATCGACAATTAGTCGATATATCGACATCTACTCTCCTTCGATATATCGAAGTCGTGTCGATATATCGATAATTCCTTTTAAAAGAGGATTTCATCGCTGGACAGTTTCATACCATTTTCGATATATCGAAGTATGGTCAATATATCGACACATGACATCGATTTCAAGCCGATACATTGAAGGGTTGGAATGGTGACTTATTTCGATAACATCGAATAGTGTTCGATCTTATTGACAACTTAAGCCTGATGTCATCGACTAGTGTTCGATAACATCGATGTTGGAACTCTTCGATACATCGTATGACATTCGATATATCGAAATGAACAAATGTCGATATATCATGTATATTTCGATATATCGAAGGGTAAACTTTTCTCTTTTTAATTTTTGTTGATTTTTTTGTTATTATTATTATTTTTTTTTCAGGTTAGCTTGTTAGTACACACTCCATGTTTTCCATCCCCACTACTGATCGATACCAAGACCTCAAATGTTGAAATGAGGTATCTCCACTCAGTCTGCCAGTTGAGCTATGGAATTGACTGTAATCGTGTATACTTGCTCGCTTCTTAGTATAAAGTGGACATATTCTATGTAAGCAATATCCCTCTCCCACAATTCACAAGGTAAAACCATTATGAAGTATCATCCTTTAAATATAAATACAATTAACCTATCTTTACATGGTGCCCCCTCATATTTGCTTATGTTCCTACTCAATCATAGTTCCCATAGAATGGGGAGCAACATTCTGTGAGTTATAGGGTATGTTATTCCACCAATCAAGAGTCTTGATTTTCTTGAAGGAGCAGAAGGAAATGGTAATGTACTGGAGGGTATGTTACTCCATCGATTCAAAGATAAAGGCTCACCATCATGATCTGGTGAAGGATTCCAAGCGGGTTGGGCTGAAAGTACGAGTGCTAGAGCCGACGCTTTCGAAGTACGATTCTTTTGAAAAATTGAAAAATGTGAATATTAATAAATATGGATTTTCTTGTTGAGAAGAAAATGGAAGATAGATTGAAAAATAGAAGTGAAGGGAATTGACCGGGAAATGCGTGGGAAATGACCGTGAATCAACACATTAAATAGAGAATCCAGAAAGGGAGCACCTTTTTATTTTTACCAAGTGAAACATCTCCCAATTTGCACTTCTACATACTTTGTCATCTGCAATGATGAATTGGAAATTAAATCAACGATAATATTTATTATTTAATGACACATAATGTGAAAGTTGACGTATTGTGGTGAAAATTCATAAAGTATGCTATGCAAGTACAAGACTTATTAGTGAATTTTCACAAGTTTTGGGCCGCTTTCACTCATTTGTCAGTATATTTCATATAGTTCTTGGTAAATTTATATCAAGGTTGGCAGTAAAAAAAAAGTCAATATCAAGCAGTTATCAGCTATTTTGAAGAATTCCATGACATATGGTCATCTCATAGGTCACATTCAACAACTTCACGGCCAATTTCACTAAGATATGGGTCAATTTTCAGAGTTATATGTTGCATTTTGGCCATGAATGTCGTGAATTTGACCATGCACGGATTTGTCTAAGGATTGTAATTGACTGTTAAGTGAAGGGGATTGACCGTGAAATGCATGAAATTGTCCGTGAGGTGAAGGAAATTGTCTTTGAAATGAGTAGAATTGAACGTGGCATGAAGGGTATTCTCCATGAAAAGCGTGGAATTGACGGATGATGTCAAGGGGAATGACCGGGAATTACCATGAAATGCATGGGAATGATCATGGTTTAAAGCGAATTGACCACGAAATGCATGCAAATGACCGTTTTCGTGAAGGGAATTGATCGTGAAATGCCTCGAAATGACCGTGACTCGACACGGAATTGTTTGGGATGACCGTGAAATATATGGGAATGATCATGGTTTGAAGCGAATTGACCGCGAAATGCATGCAAATGACCATGAAGTGAAGGGAATTGACAGTGAAATGCCTCGAAATGACTGTGAATCAACATGAAATTGTTTGGAATGATCGTGAAATGTATGGGAATGATCATGGTTTGATGCTAATTGACCGCGAAATGCATGTAAATGACTGTGAAGTGAAGGGAATTGACCGTGAAATGCCTCGAAATGACCGTGAATCAACACGGAATTGTTTGGGATGACCCTGAAATGCATGGGAATGATCTTGCGATTAAAGCGAATTAACCGCAAAATGCATGCAAATGACCGTGAAGTGAAGGGAATTGACCGTGAATCAACATGGAATTGTTTGGGATGATCTTGAAATGCATGGCAATGATCATGGTTTGAAGCGATTGACCGCGAAATGCATGCAAATGACTGTGAAGTGAAGGGAATTGATCGTGAAATGCCTCGAAATGACCGTGAATTAACATGGAATTGTTTGGGATGACCGTGAAATGCATGGGAATGATCATGGTTTGAAGCGAACTAATCGCGAAATGCATGCAAATGACCGTGAAGTGTAGGGAGTTGACCGTGAAATGCCTCGAAATGACCGTGAATCAACACGGAATTGTTTGGGATGACCGTGAAATGCATGTGAATGATCATGGTTTGAAGCGAATTGACCGTAAAATGCATGCAAATGACCATGAAGTGAAGGGAATTGACCGTGAAATGCCTCGAAATGACTGTGAATCAACACGGAATTGTTTGGGATGACCATGAAATGCATGGGAATGATCATGGTTTGAAACGAATTGACCGCGAAATGCATGCAAATGACCGTGAAGTGAAGGGAATTGTTTGGGATGACCGTGAAATGCATGGGAATGATCATGGTTTGAAGCGAATTGACTGTGAAATGCATGCAAATGAACGTGAAGTGAAGGGAATTGACCGTGAAATGCCTCAAAATGACCGTGAATCAACACGGAATTGTTCGGGATGATCGTGAAATGCATGGGAATGATCATGGTTTGAAGCGAATTGACCGCGAAATGCATGCAAATGACCGTGAAGTGAAGGGAATTGACCGTGAAATGCCTCGAAATGACCTTGAATCAACACGGAATTGTTTGGGATGATCATGAAATGCATGGGAATGATCCTGGTTTGAAGCGAATTGACCGCGAAATGCATGCAAATGACCGTGATGTGAAGGGAATTGACCGTGAAATGCCTCGAAATGACCGTGAATCAACACGGAATTGTTCGGGATGACCCTAAAATGCATGGGAATGATCATGGTTTGAAGCGAATTGACAGCAAAATGCATGCAAATGACCGTGAAGTGAAGGGAATTGACCATGAAATGCCTCGAAATGACCGTGAATTAACACGGAATGTTTGGGATGACCGTGAAATGCATGAGAATGATCATGGTTTGAAGCGAATTGACCGTGAAATGCATGCAAATGACCGTGAAGTGAAGGGAATTGACCGTGAAATGCCTCGAAATGACCTTGAATCAATACAGAATTGTTTGGGATGACCGTGAAATGCATGAGAATGATCATGGTTTGAAGCGAAGTGACCGTGAAATGCATGCAAATGACCATGAAGTGAAGGGAATTGACCGTGAAATGCCTCGAAATGACTGTGAATCAACAAGAATAGGCGAGAATGACCTTGATATGCATGGAAATCACGGTCATTCCCGCCTATTTCGTGTTCATTTACGGTCATTTCGACGCATTTCACGGTCAATTCCCTTCACTTCACGGTCATTTCCATGCATTTCACGGTCAATTAGCTTCACTTCACGGTCATTTCCACGCATTTCACGGTCATTCCCGCCTATTCCGTGTTGATTCACAGTCATTTCGGCGCATTTCATTATCAATTCCCTTCATTTCACGGTCATTTCCATGCATTTCATGGTCAATTCGCTTCACTTCACAGTCATTTCCATGCATTTCACGGTCATTCCCGCCTATTCCATGTTGATTCACGGTCATTTCGACGCATTTCACTATGAAGTGTAGCGATTGGACCGTGAAATGCACAGAAATGATCGTGAAGTGAAGGGGCATGACCGTGAATCAACACGGAATCGGCGGGAATGACCGTGATATTCATGGAAATGACCGTGAAGTGAGGCGAATGGACTGTAAAGTGTGCGGAAATGACCGTGAAGTGAAGGGGCATTACCGTGAAATGCGTCGAAATGATCGTGAATCAACACGGAATAGGCGGGATGACCGTAAAATGAGTGGAAATGACCGTGAAGTGAAGCAAATTGACCGTGAAATGCATGGAAATGACCGTGAAATGAAGGGAATTGACAGTGAAATGCGCCGAAATGACCGTGAATTAACACAAAATGGGCGGGAATGACCGTGATATGCATGGAAATGACCGTGAAGTGTAGCGATTGAACCGTGAAATGAATAAAATTGACCACAAACTAATTAAAATTGTCCGCGAAGTGAATGAAATGGATTTTCAACCATCGACCTGATGGAATCTTGGAAAATAACATGGTTAGTTGGCTAAAGTAGCTTCTCCTACCCCAAAATCATACATGGTACGTCAAGTAACTAATTTTGATTTAAAAGATATTCTTATTAAATGAATAAAGAAATAAATGAAAAAAAAAAAAAGCGAAAATTTTTTTATATGCTTATATATACATATTTATAGAAATATGTATTTGTAACGCCCTGAAAATCGGGGGTCGAGTAGTAACTCAACTCTCGAGTTCCAGAACATCACTTATGTAACAAAATGAATGATGATTGAATGTTGACTGTATTAGAGTAGTGAACATGAGTGAGATTAAGCCAAAACAACATATCATACTCCAGACATGATTAAAGTTGCAAGCGGAAAGCGTAATAGATAGACAAAATATATAAACTATGATGAGTCTCCGAGTGTGATAACATTTCAAGTTAAATAATTACAAGGACAATTCTAAAATATACCTAATGTGATGACGTGTAAAGTCTCCTATCCCAAATACCATAGCCCGTCGACAATACTGTGTCTTTATAGACTGTCGTGAGAGAGATACGAATAGGAGAACTCCTCCTCATCATTATAGAAGTAGTCCGGCCTACGCTTCACAAGCATCGCCATCACCGAAACTCAACAAATCTGTTTGGTGTGTACAACACCGTCCCGTAACGTGGGAGTGAGTAGCTAACTCAGTGGAACAATAAAGCATAAGTTAACATATTATCGATGCAGTCAAGCAGTAATGATAAAGCAATAAATCAAGCACTCCTAGTTACTCTGATTAATGCAAGTATGAATGCAGGTATAATGGATGCCCTCTCCGACATACTCCCTCATGCGACACCATCTCACGTTCGCGCATGCTTACATCCCACAGTGCTCCACATCTTCCAGGCACATGCGATGCATGATGAGCATGATTACCGAGTTTTTAATTAGTCCGTTTCAAACAGCAGGATTGGGAAACTAAGGTACCTCCCTTGTATCATTCCCAAACATGATCCATTCTAGGGTCGTCAGTCCTAGTTAATACCAGACGATGGTGTATTTTCTAGGTCACTGCAGAGGTCGCTGTGGTCATTGCGCACAAAAGGTTGCACCACTCCCCTATCACCCCTTAAACGATTCATCACTATACAGCTATAAAGAAACAGGCCTAGTTCATACTCTATATATCGCGGCGAACCCTAAGGCACGCTGCAACTTCAGAATATGCTCGCGGTCACTACAAAGGGTCGCTGTGAACATTACGCACAAAGGTTGCACCACTCCCCATCACCTTATCA
Organism: Magnolia changhungtana; assembly: GCA_030180095.1. NCBI lineage: Eukaryota > Viridiplantae > Streptophyta > Magnoliopsida > Magnoliales > Magnoliaceae > Magnolia > Magnolia changhungtana. The sequence continues at coordinate 1,134,968 of JASAUF010000240.1, forward strand.
ATGTAGGCCGACGGCGCGAATATAGTGTCCCATACCACCATAATCGGCTCACGAGTTAAGTTGCTCACGCGGGTCACCACGGGGAGGCACGTAGCCCGGCCAGTAGGCCGACAAAACTCGACCACGGTGTCCCATACCACCATGCCCGGCTCATGAGTCTTAGCGGATCGAGGTACCATGGTTAAAAGGGTTTTCACCGATAAGTTTGGTACCCTAGGTTCAAGCATTAGAATGACAAACATGGTGAACATACATTAGACAAATCGGGTTACATAACGAGCTCGGCTGGCTCGAGCGCACAACAAGTTGAACGACATGAAGTGCATAAGCACTTCGCGTGGCCAACCACTATCGCCAACCGAAGTACGACTCGAGTTCGTCGAACACATCTCACGTGGCAAATGAATCACAAACACGAATTCAATTCTAGATCGATTGTCCTGGACTATAATCATAGCCCCAAGCACAATCACTTGTCATCCTTAGCATATGGAGTAAAGCATGGTAGACAATGAATTCAAGCATGATAAATAAAGTAATTCAAACATGCTAGTAGGCATGTTATAAGCATATTATAGAGCATGATATAAAGCATGTTGTAAAGAACAACACAAGCATGAGTTTGTATATATTCAATTCCTAATCACATAGCTATTCAAGGAAATCATACACATAGTTAAAGGAGCTGAGAATCATACCTCAACACCCTTAAACATTACAATTTACTAACTACTACTCATTCAGACATTTCAATAAACACTTTAAAATACAGGAATCAACATACATGACATATGTTGATCACAGAGGTATAAGGCCAAATCCTTTCACTAGGGAGTTACCCCAATCATAACACGCATACACCCATGACGGATAGTCATGTGCAAAGTGAAACCAAATTCCATATTCATTGAGTCATTTCCACAAACACTTGGGCCACACATTTTAGCATATATAGTGTGTATTGGTCGTGGCGTGATTTAGGGCAAATCCTTTCGTCAAAAGGGGTATTGCCAATACAACAATCAATTATCCATGACAATTAGTCATGGCGAGCACGAATGAGAATTCTATACTCATTCAGTCATTTTCACAACACTTAGAATACACTATTACAACATACATGGTGTATGTTAAAAAACATGTATTAGGGCTATCCTTTAGCCAAGTGAGTATTTTATTCATGTATAATATATTACTACAACAAATAATCATGATAAATACATCTCCAAAATTTATACGTATACAGTATTTTCTAGAATACGCATTTTCAACATACATAGTGTATACAAGCAAACATGTATTACGGCGATTCCCTTCGCCAAGAAAATATTTTATACGCACATAATATATTTATACGACAATTAATCATGACAAACACATCGCTAAAATATACATGTATCCAGGTACTTTTACAATACCGTATTTCTACATACATAGTGTTTATTAGTAAACATGTATTTAGGCGAATCCTTTCGCCAAATAAGTATTTTATCCATATCGTCATATATCCATACGACAAATAAACATGTCAAACACATTTCCATAAAAAATACGTATACGGTATTTTATACGAATACCTAGAGTATGTGAAATTCCAAATTCTACAATTCTAATCGAACAGAAACGGAAAGCACTTTGTACATGTGCAATTGCATGCTGCATCATGAATCTACCATTATCGACATTGAAAGCGTTGAAAACCGCAACTTATACACTTAAAGTCCTCACCTTTGCCTTTGGAAACGGAACGAATCAAAGCCAAGGGTAATGGAACTTCCGTCACGGGAGATTTCTAGCCTAAAGAGCGGAATCGGTTAGTCGGTACATATCCTACATCGATCCCACCTCAAATCAGACCTAGGGTTAGGGTTTCTTACCTTCAAATGAGGTGGAATACGTAGGAAAACGCCTAGAATAAGGCGGTGTACGCCGTGCAACAAGCAAAGCAGGAGGAGGGAAATCGTGCAACAATCTCCAAGCCTTTCTCTCTCTTTTCTCTCTCTTCCTCTAGGGTTTCCTCCAAAATTCGTATGGCTGTGAGAGGGGCTGTTCTAAGCTCCTTTATAGCCACAAACATTACGAAATTAGACTCAGGTTCAAAGTACTGCTAATATAGGATTTTCGTCACTTTTCCAGCTCAAAAGGGAAGTTCTGGTGGCCCTCCTTGAACCAAACATCAGACTTAAGCTCACCATCGATGGATCTACGTGGGATTACGTTTTTGACTCGATCGGATACCCAGATCACACGTGGCGGACCACTTTCAGTTCGACGGTCAGTGGGCCACGATCAGAAATTTCAAGTACATGTAAATGTTCCTGAAAATTTTCTTAATCCGAGGGTGTAATTTGGTCTGATTCTGACGGTCAGGTTGCTTAATACTGACGCGCAAGCGAAAGGTGCCAGATCACTATTCCTGATATTTATTTTGGATGGGAATAGTGTTTTTCACACTCCCTCGCTCCGAATCGAAACGAATGGCCATGGAACATCGGATGGAGCTGATTTTTGAGATGATTGTTAAACCCAGTGGGGCGGTCCTAGTTCCTTAGCTTCGGGTTAATCGGACTCCCGATGTGCGATCTAGACCTAATACGAAGTTTCGTTTCATTCCCGAGAGCAGACGGGAAATGAGTTTGGTTCTAAACTTTAGGGTAACCTAGCGCCAATGATTCTGTAACTTTTGGGTCTTGTAGATCGTATTTAAAGCGATCCTAACGGATTTCGTAGCTAATCTGGTTTCACACCTAGTTACTTTATCTCATTTCTAAAGGATTTAGTCCTAAGTGAATTCTGGTCGAGGTGGTACTCAGGCCTTTGGAGTTTGTATATAAAGTGATTCAAGTTATACTATTTAGCTAGTTTAAGATAGTGTCTAGGGTGAAAGTTATTAGAAAAATTGGAAGATCAAGGTGATGAAGGGTGAGGTTTGTGAAGGAAATGAGTTCAAAGGCGGCTTTAGACTTTGGGATTCAGTTCTGACAAGTTAATGAGGTATTACGATCGACCCATTGCCTAAGGTCATCTAATCCCAGGTTGGCAAAAAATCCGGGGCGTTACAATCTACCCCCCTTAAAACAAAATTTCGTCCCCGAAATTGGCTAAGGGTAATAAGGGAAGATTTCTATTATTTTATTTACCTAAGACTTATTAGTTCCAAGTTCCTACACGTGGTAGGGCATATACTAGTCTGGTTCCTTTTAGTCTACCCCCCTTAAAACTTATTTCTTTATCCATTTCTCATACCCCGATGGGTTCTACAATTTATTTCATTACCTATTTGGAGTCTTCGACGACAACTCCCAACAATTTAGAGTAAGATAATTGTTTTCATTGTTTGACCAACACGGAGAGACGGTAATAGTGGACTCGATCCCGATACATCGATCATCTACCGGGCCAGGGTAGGAAGCTCATCGTATCGCTTCCGAATCCTGGTGGATCCTGGTCTTCTGCTCGGCCAAGCAGTGAGTCCATTGGTAGTCGCCCAGGATTGAGAATTGGGTCAAGCCGCGAATGCTTCGCAGTTGTATATTTCAGTAACTCCGTAGTCCGATCACTCTAGAAACGTAGGGAATGTCCATCATTGAAAGGTTCAAATTATTTATTCTAAGGTTGCCCTTTAGGTCTTAGTCTAAGAGAGTCCTTGATATTATCTGTCCCAGGGGAGGGTGAATCAAATCTTACTAGATCATCCTAAAATGGTTTCATAGTAAAACTTGTTAGGGCTTCTATAATGTGCATATGTTAACGAGCACCGTTTCGATCCTGGGCCAGTGGGGTAGGGTCCACCATGCTTTCGCTGTGCCACCCAGATCAAGAGATGCATTAGGTAACCTAACTAGATTGAGTTCATCATGTTCTACCCCCCTTAAAATTTTAGTTTCACCCTCAAGGCTCAAGATTTATGTCCTGCTCCGTATATCGGAACAAGGTGTAGTTTAGGATCTATCCTTGACATGAAATGGGATGCGATCTCCCACTACATTGGTCTTCTTTTCATCAATGTTGTGTATTATGGCATTGATACCTATGGTCATAGAAAGGAGCTAAAAATGATGGGTAATGTGGTTGATGTCAGGGGCAGGTGTGAGTTTGAGGTAAGATGCCTAAACCTACCAAGGAATTTTGTCACGGTCCAGACTTCTCCTATTTAATCATGTCTAGCTTAATAGGCAGGCTATCTTTTTACGTTCATAAGCACAATACGTATGCCGACATGGCATGCGATTTGGGACCTAATTCCTAACTGTCTATTGCTCACTTGGGAAATTCCTTAGGCCTAAAAGGAAATATTTCTATTGGCTATATATTCTCACACTTCTCAAAGACAAAGTTATAAACTTTTGGTTGTAAGTGGTCAAGCCAACACGGAAGAAAGTTGCGTAGTGGGTCTGAGCCAGATACATAGACCTTCTGCCTCGCGAAGACAGAAAATCATCGTATCGGTCCTTAATCCTAGCTGATCCCGACCTTCTGCCTGATCGAGCATAGGGTTCATTGGTCACAACCAGGATTGAGAATTCGATCCAAACCGCGAATACCTCGCTAATGTGTAGTTTCTCTACTCCGTGTTTCCGGTTGTACTAAGTCCTTGAGAAGGAAATTCTAAGGGTGTATTGATTTGATCTAACATTAAATCCAATGAATATACAAGTTTTCTATGAGCGTGAATAGTTTCTATGTCATACAACCTTCCTATGAGTTATTAAAGGAGCCTATGAGTATTAAGGGGTCCGACGAAGGAGTGAGGTCTCACTCCAACCTAATCTAGCCCATTAATTAAGTCCATCTTTCAACTATCTTGCAATTATCTTAGCATAATCAGTCTTTTACGTTCCGTAGTAGAACCAGTAGCCTAGTCTCAATTTATAAATAGTGGAAATCTATTAGTCTATACTTACACACTAGATGATTTCAGATCATTTCTAATACAAGAAATTATTCATCGTGTAGGGTCAAACGTTGTCTAAGTGGAATTGAGTTATCAGACTTGACGCTCGAGCATTTCACACATGCTCACACCCGCCTAAGAAGATCCTGGGGTTTGTATTATTAATTTGTTGGATTTCCTATATGGTCGTCCGTCGAAAACTAGGAGTATCGCTTCTAGGTCCAAAACTGTAAGGCCTATTTGTCAAACAACCATTTACTCCAAAAGCTTAAGCTATCAGAGTGTGGTGGGTTAATGTATATCAAGGGACTTTATCACTTCAACACAATTTGGCCAGTGACCTTAAATTGTATTAAAATGGGACTGTATTGCTAATCGCACTTGGGATTGGGAATGGCATATTTGGCAGGAGGGTGGGCGGGGATTAAATTTTATAGGCCTTGGAAAAATGAGCCTGGTGTTGGAAAAACGTGAGATGGGATTTTCCATACCCCACGATAGGAAAATTTCTAAATGTTATTGGAAAGGAATTCTCAGAATTTACTCTTAATTGTGTACATTCTAAACATGGTGTCGGAAGACATAGGATACACCCAATCTAGGGGCCATACCCTACATATACATTTATTATTACTTTTACAATTCTATCCACCGTAAACTTATCTAATGTAATTTGGCCGAACGGACCCTAAACGTTCTCAAACACTTAAAACATTCTACCAACTACTACACCTATCAACAGGAAAACATAACCACCCTAAGATAGTAGCCCATGCAAACTACAAGATAACATATGGATGAGCTCGGATAGAGCCATGGAAAATGAGGATAAGGGAAATGGGGGGCTGGAGTTTTTGGTTCTCCATGGACTTGAGCCTCAACAGGGATTGTAAAGGCCAAAAAGGTAGGGAATGAAGAAGGTAAAAGGGAGAAATGAGATAGGTTTGAAGGTTGCACGAATTTGAGCTCCAAGTGAGGGGGGTGGGAGCTCACATGTGAAAGAGAGGGGAAGGATATGAGGTTAGGGCTGTGTGGACAATTGGAGTGGGTGATTTATGGAAGAAAATGGGGGATTGCAAGGTTTAGGGGAATGGGTTGAGAGAAAAATCGGAAATGGTGGGTTTGGGCGTTTGGAAGGGGTGATATGAGAGAGAGGGGAGCTCCAGCCCTTTAAAACCCAACCATTTGCCAAAATGGCACATGCCAGGGGGTAGAGGGGGTCAGGCCGACCAACCCCAAGCTTGGAACGTCGCCGGAAAAGCAACCAGACCGCGGTCCGCCGCCGGTGCCGCGGCGCCGCCGCGGTCAGACTTGGCAGGAACTGCGCCGCCGCGGTGGGGCCCTGTTCATCATGCTCCTAGGGTGCCAAATGTACCCTGGTTCGATCTAGAGGCTTAGCGTATTAACGTGGAGGGGCCCCCGAATCCAATTCGCTCCATTTCGGGTAGTTTTGGGATAATCGGACATAACTTGCAATCCGGAATGAGTTATCTGATGTAAAATATATGAATTTGGGGTAGAACGAGCTAATGAAGTCAACCAACCCAGCTATGCTTGGGTTGCGCAAGTCCCGGAATTGCGAAAACGCTCCGATTGACAAATATTCCCTGTTTTAATTTCGTTTTACTAAAACAGTAATTTTTTTTAGTTACTCTTCATCCATTGGGCTTTAGGAGTTGCGCTCATCGCGTAAGAAGCTTAGAATAATTAGGAGAATGGTTTGGTGAAGCCAAATAGGACACTTATTATTCTTGGTCGAAAAACTTTGCGCACTACAGGCACACCATGACCTTAGAAGTCGCGAATGCTAGGAGTTTTAGTTGTAGTTTGTTTCGATTTCCTTCCTATTACTTGGTATTCCCATTTAAAGGGTTGTGAAATCAATTTTTTTTGTTTGTAATCATTCCTTAATTAATTCGAATTTATTAGAATTTATTTCTACTTTCTCGCTTTTCTTTCCTCATGAATTCGAGAAGTCTCTCGTGAGGAGTCCAGAGAAGCTCCGGGATTCTGGAGTAGTTATCCTCATCACGTTCATCCCTTATTCTACCGATTTTCAACCGTTGGGATGAGGTGGGTTATAATCTAGAATTATCTATAGACGGCCTAGGAACATTTTAGGGTCGACTCGTGTGACCATGGTTGAATACAGACTCGATTTCGGCGTTCGTTTTCAGTGAACTAGCCGCTAGATGGAACAGGGATGTCTAAGACTGTTTCTACATTCCGTCGCTCCTCCTAAGTCGAGAAAAGGCCAGTGTGCATCGTGTGACCATAACCTGTGTTCGGTTTAATCAAAATCATGCTCGATACCATCTTGTAACGCCCGAAAATCGGGGGTCGAGTAGTAACTCAACTCTCGAGTTCCGTAACATCACTTATGCAACAAAATGAATGATGATTGAATGTTGATCGTATTAGAGTAGTGAACATGAGTGAGATTAAGCCAAAACAACATATCATACTCCAGAGACAAGCTTAAAGTTGCAAGCGGAAGACCGTAATAGATAGACAAAATATATAAACTATGATGAGTCTCCAGAGTGTGATAACATTTCCTGTGTTAAATAATTACAAGGACAATTCTAAAATATACCTAATGTGATGACGTGTAAAGTCTCCTATCCCAAATACCATAGCCCCACAAGATAATACCTGTGTCTTTATAGACCTGCAGAGAGATATGATAGAGAACTCCTCCTCATCATCATAGAAGTAGTCCGACTCTGCGCTCACAAGCATCGCCATCACCGAAACTCAACAAATGTTTGGTGTGTACAACACCGTCCCGTAACGTGGGAGTGAGTAGCTAACTCGGTGGAACAATAAAGCATAAGTTAACATGTTATCGATGCATCAAGCAAGAATGATAAAGCAAGAAATCAAGCACTCCTAGTTACTCGATTAATGCAAGTATGAATGCAGTATGATGGATGCCCTCTCCGACATACTCCCTCATGCGACACCATCTCACGTTCGCGCATGCTTACATCCCACAAGTTGCTCCACATCTTCCTGTGCACATGCGATGCATGATGAGCATGATTACCGAGTTTTTAATTAGTCCGTTTCAAACAAACAGATTGGGAAACTAAGGTACCTCCCTTGTATCATTCCCAAACATGATCCATTCTAGGGTCGTCACCCTAGTTAATACCGACGATGGTGTATTTTCTAGGTCATCGCAGAGGCGCTGTGGTCATTGCGCACAAAAGGTTGCACCACTCCCCATCACCCCTTAAACGATTCATCACTATACGCCTATAAAGAAACAGCCTAGTTCATACTCTATATATCGCGGCGAACCCTAAGGCACGCCGCAACTTTAATATGCTCGCGGTCACTACAAAGGGTCGCTGTGGTCGTTACGCACAAAGGTTGCACCACTCCCCATCACCTTATCAATGTAGGCCGACAGCGCGAATATAGTGTCCCATACCACCATAATCGGCTCACGAGTTAAGTTGCTCACTGGTCACTACGGGGAGGCACGTAGCCCCAGCGTAGGCCGACAGCTCGACCACGGTGTCCCATACCACCATGCCCGGCTCATGAGTCTTAGCGGATCGAGGTACCATGGTTAAAAGGGTTTTCACTGGTAAGTTTGGTACCCTAAGTTCAAGCAGTAGCGACCAAACATGGTGAACATACATTAGACAAATCGGGTTACATAACGAGCTCGGCTAGCTCGAGCGCACAACAAGTTGAACGACATGAAGTGCATAAGCACTTCGCGTGGCCAACCACTATCGCCAACCGAAGTACGACTCGAGTTCGTCGAACACATCTCACGTGGCAAATGAATCACAGCCACGAATTCAATTCTAGTACCGATTGTCTGGACTATAATCATAGCCCCAAGCACAATCACTTGTCATCCTTAGCATATGGAGTAAAGCATGGTAGACAGTAATTCAAGCATGATAAATAAAGTAATTCAAACATGCTAGTAGGCATGTTATAAGCATATTATAGAGCATGATATAAAGCATGTTGTAAAGAACAACACAAGCATGAGTTTGTATATATTCAATTCCTAATCACATAGCTATTCAAGGAAATCATACACATAGTTAAAGGAGCTGAGAATCATACCTCAACACCCTTAAACATTACAATTTACTAACTACTACTCATTCAGACATTTCAATAAACACTTTAAAATACAGGAATCAACATACATGACATATGTTGATCACAGAGGTATAAGGCCAAATCCTTTCACTAGGAGTTACCCCAATCATAACACGCATACACCCATGACGGATAGTCATGGCAAGCAGAAACCAAATTCCATATTCATTCAAATCATTTCCACAAACACTTGGGCCACACATTTTAGCATATATAGTGTGTATTGGTCGTGGCGTGATTTAGGCAAATCCTTTCACAAAAGGGGTATTGCCAATACAACAATCAATTATCCATGACAATTAGTCATGATGCAGCATTTAATGAGGATTCTATACTCATTCACCATTTTCACAACACTTAGAATACACTATTACAACATACATGGTGTATGTTAGCAAAACATGTATTAGGGCTATCCTTTAGCCAAGTGAGTATTTTATTCATGTATAATATATTACTACAACAAATAATCATGATAAATACATCTCCAAAATTTATACGTATACGTATTTTCTAGAATACGCATTTTCAACATACATAGTGTATACAAGCAAACATGTATTACGGCGATTCCTTCGCCAAGAAAATATTTTATACGCACATAATATATTTATACGACAATTAATCATGACAAACACATCGCTAAAATATACATGTATCCTGCAGTACTTCTTACAATACCGTATTTCTACATACATAGTGTTTATTAGTAAACATGTATTTAGGCGAATCCTTTCGCCAAATAAGTATTTTATCCATACGTCATATATCCATACGACAAATAAACATGTCAAACACATTTCCATAAAAAATACGTATACGGTATTTTATACGAATACCTAGAGTATGTGAAATTCCAAATTCTACAATTCTAATCTAAAAGAAAAACGAAAGCACTTTGTACATGTGCAATTGCATGCAGATCATGAATCTACCATTATCTGACATTGAAAGCGTTGAAAACCGCAACTTATACACTTAAAGTCCTCACCTTTGCCTTTGGAAACGGAACGAATCAGCAAGGGTAATGGAACTTCCGTCTACGGGAGATTTCTAGCCTAAAGAGCGGAATCGGTTAGTCGGTACATATCCTACATCGATCCCACCTCAAATCAGACCTAGGGTTAGGGTTTCTTACCTTCAAATGAGGTGGAATACGCCGGGAAAACGCCTAGAATAAGGCGGTGTACGCCGTGCAACAAGCCAAAGCAGAGGAGGGAAATCAAGCAACAATCTCCAAGCCTTTTCTCTCTTTTCTCTCTTCCTCTAGGGTTTCCTCCAAAATTCGTATGGCTGTGAGAGGGGCTGTTCTAAGCTCCTTTTATAGCCACAAACATTACGAAATTAGACTCAGGTTCAAGGGGTACTGCTAATATAGGATTTTCGTCACTTTTCCAGCTCAAAAGGGAAGTTCTGGTGGCCCTCCTTGAACCAAACATCAGACTTAAGCTCACCATCGATGGATCTACGTGGGATTACGTTTTTGACTCGATCGGATACCCAGATCACACGTGGCGGACCACTTTCAGTTCGACGGTCAGTGGGCCACGATCAGAAATTTCAAGTACATGTAAATGTTCCTGAAAATTTTCTTAATCCGAGGGTGTAATTTGGTCCGATTCTCGACCACAAAGTTGCTTAATACCGACGCGTTGCAACGAAGGTGCGATCACTATTCCCGATATTTATTTTGGATGGGAATAGTGTTTTTCACACTCCCTCGCTCCGAATCGAAACGAATGGCCATGGAACATCGGATGGAGCTGATTTTTGAGATGATTGTTAAACCCAGTGGGGCGGTCCTAGTTCCTTAGCTTCGGGTTAATCGGACTCCCGATGTGCGATCTAGACCTAATACGAAGTTTCGTTTCATTCCCGAGAGCAGACGGAAATGAGTTTGGTTCTAAACTTTAGGTAACCTAGCGCCAATGATTCTCGCAACTTTGGGTCTTGTAGATCGTATTTAAAGCGATCCTAACGGATTTCGTAGCTAATCCGGTTTCACACCTAGTTACTTTATCTCATTTCTAAAGGATTTAGTCCTAAGTGAATTCTCGGGTCGAGGTGGTACTGTGCCTTTGGAGTTTGTATATAAAGTGATTCAAGTTATACTACTTAGCTAGTTTAAGATAGTGTCTAGGGTGAAAGTTATTAGAAAAATTGGAAGATCAAGGTGATGAAGGGTGAGGTTTGTGAAGGAAATGAGTTCAAAGGCGGCTTTAGACTTTGGGATTCGGGCTTCGACAAGTTAATGAGGTATTACGATCGACCCATTGCCTAAGGTCATCTAATCCCAGGTTGGCAAAAATCCGGGGCGTTACAATCTACCCCCCTTAAAACAAAATTTCGTCCCCGAAATTGGCTAAGGGTAATAAGGGAAGATTTCTATTATTTTATTTACCTAAGACTTATTAGTTCCAAGTTCCTACACGTGGTAGGGCATATACTAGTCTGGTTCCTTTTAGTCTACCCCCCTTAAAACTTATTTCTTTATCCATTTCTCATACCCTGATGGGTTGCTACAATTTATTTCATTACCTATTTGGAGTCTTGACGACAACTCCCAACAATTTAGAGTAAGATAGCTGTTTTCATTGTTTGACCAACACGGAGAGACGGTAATAGTGGACTCGATCCCGATACATCGATCATCTAGGGTAGGGTAGGAAGCTCATCGTATCGCTTCCGAATCCTGGTGGATCCTGGTCTTCTGCTCGGCCAAGCAGTGAGTCCATTGGTAGTCGCCCAGGATTGAGAATTGGGTCAAGCCGCGAATGCTTCGCAGTTGTATATTTCAGTAACTCCGTAGTCCGATCACTCTAGAAACGTAGGGAATGTCCATCATTGAAAGGTTCAAATTATTTATTCTAAGGTTGCCCTTTAGGTCTTAGTCTAAGAGAGTCCTTGATATTATCTGTCCCAGGGGAGGGTGAATCAAATCTTACTAGATCATCCTAAAATGGTTTCATAGTAAAACTTGTTAGGGCTTCTATAATGTGCATATGTTAACGAGCACCGTTTCGATCCCGGGGCCAGGGGGTAGGGTCCACCATGCTTTCACTGTGCCACCCGATCAAGAGATGCATTAGGTAACCTAACTAGATTGAGTTCATCATGTTCTACCCCCTTAAAATTTTAGTTTCACCCTCAAGGCTCAAGATTTATGTCCTGCTCCGTATATCGGAACAAGGTGTAGTTTAGGATCTATCCTTGACATGAAATGGGATGCGATCTCCCACTACATTGGTCTTCTTTTCATCAATGTTGTGTATTATGGCATTGATACCTATGGTCATAGAAAGGAGCTAAAAATGATGGGTAATGTGGTTGATGTCAGGGGCATGTGTGAGTTTGAGGTAAGATGCCTAAACCTACCAAGGAATTTTGTCACGGTCCAGACTTCTCCTATTTAATCATGTCTAGCTTAATAGGCAGGCTATCTTTTTACGTTCATAAGCACAATACGTATGCCGACATGGCATGCGATTTGGGACCTAATTCCTAACTCTATCTATTGCTCACTTGGGAAATTCCTTAGGCCTAAAAGGAAATATTTCTATTGGCTATATATTCTCACACTTCTCAAAGACAAAGTTATAAACTTTTGGTTGTAAGTGGTCAAGCCAACACGGAAGAAAGTTGCGTAGTGGGTCTGAGCCGATACATAGACCTTCTGCCTCGCGAAGACGTAAAAATCATCGTATCAGTCCTTAATCCTAGCTGATCCCGACCTTCTGCTTGATCAGAGCATAGGGTTCATTGGTCACAACCAGGATTGAGAATTCGATCCAAACCGCGAATACCTCGCTAATGTGTAGTTTCTCTACTCCGTGTTTCCGGTTGTACTAAGTCCTTGAGAAGGAAATTCTAAGGGTGTATTGATTTGATCTAACATTAAATCCAATGAATATACAAGTTTTCTATGAGCGTGAATAGTTTCTATGTCATACAACCTTCCTATGAGTTATTAAAGGAGCCTATGAGTATTAAGGGGTCCGACGAAGGAGTGAGGTCTCACTCCAACCTAATCTAGCCCATTAATTAAGTCCATCTTTCAACTATCTTGCAATTATCTTAGCATAATCAGTCTTTTACGTTCCGTAGTAGAACCAGTAGCCTAGTCTCAATTTATAAATAGTGGAAATCTATTAGTCTATACTTACACACTAGATGATTTCAGATCATTTCTAATACAAGAAATTATTCATCGTGTAGGGTCAAACGTTGTCTAAGTGGAATTGAGTTGTCTGTACTTGACGCTCGAGCATTTCACACATGCTCACACCGCCTAAGAAGATCCCGGGTTTGTATTATTAATTTGTTGGATTTCCTATATGGTCAGGTCTGTCGAAAACTAGGAGTATCGCTCTAGGTCCAAAACTGTAAGGCCTATTTGTCAAACAACCATTTACTCCAAAAGCTTAAGCTATCAGAGTGTGGTGGGTTAATGTATATCAAGGGACTTTATCACTTCAACACAATTTGGCCAGTGACCTTAAATTGTATTAAAATGGGACTGTATTGCTAATCGCACTTCGGGATTGGGAATGGCATATTTGGCAGGAGGGTGGGCGGAGATTAAATTTTATAGGCCTTGGAAAAATGAGCCTGGTGTTGGAAAAACGTGAGATGGGATTTTCCATACCCCACGATAGGAAAATTTCTAAATGTTATTGGAAAGGAATTCTCAGAATTTACTCTTAATTGTGTACATTCTAAACATGGTGTCGGAAGACATAGGATACACCCAATCTAGGGGCCATACCCTACATATACATTTATTATTACTTTTACAATTCTATCCACCGTAAACTTATCTAATGTAATTTGGCCGAACGGACCCTAAACGTTCTCAAATACTTAAAACATTCTACCAACTACTACACCTATCAACAGGAAAACATAACCACCCTAAGATAGTAGCCCATGCAAACTACAAGACAACATATGGATGAGCTCGGATAGAGCCATGGAAAATGAGGATAAGGGAAATGGGGGGCTGGAGTTTTTGGTTCTCCATGGACTTGAGCCTCAACAAGGATTGTAAAGGCCAAAAAGGTAGGGAATGAAGAAGGTAAAAGGGAGAAATGAGATAGGTTTGAAGGTTGCACGAATTTGAGCTCCAAGTGAGGGGGGTGGGAGCTCACATGTGAAAGAGAGGGGAAGGATATGAGGTTAGGGCTGTTGTGGACAGTTGGAGTGGGTGATTTATGGAAGAAAATGGGGGATTGCAAGGTTTAGGGGAATGGGTTGAGAGAAAAAATCGGAAATGGTGGGTTTGGGCGTTTGGAAGGGGTGATATGAGAGAGAGGGGAGCTCCAGCCCTTTAAAACCCAACCATTTGCCAAAATGGCACATGCCAGGGGGTAGAGGGGGTCAGGCCGACCAACCCCAAGCTTGGAACGTCGCCGGAAAAGCAACCGGGACCGCGGTCCGCCCACCGGCAGCGCGGCAAGGCGCCGCCGCGGTCGGACTTGGCAGAACGCGCCGCCGCGGTGGGGCCCTGTTCATCATGCTCCTAGGGTGCCAAATGTACCCTGGTTCGATCTAGAGGCTTAGCGTATTAACGTGGAGGGGCCCCCGAATCCGATTCGCTCCATTTCGGGTAGTTTTGGGATAATCGGACATAACTTGCAATCCGGAATGAGTTATCTGATGTAAAATATATGAATTTGGGGTAGAACGAGCTAATGAAGCCAACCAACCCAGCTATGCTGGGTTGCGCAGCCCGGAATTGCGAAAAACGCCTCCGATTGACAGTCATTTCCCTGTTTTAATTTCGTTTTACTAAAACAGTAATTTTTGTTTAGTTACTCTTCATCCATTGGGCTTTAGGAGTTGCGCTCATCGCGTAAGAAGCTTAGAATAATTAGGAGAATGGTTTGGTGAAGCCAAATAGGACACTTATTATTCTTGGCTGAAAACTTTGCGCACTAGCAGACACCATGACCTTAGTAAGTCGCGAATGCTAGGAGTTTTAGTTGTAGTTTGTTTCTGATTTCCTTCCTATTACTTGGTATTCCCATTTAAAGGGTTGTGAAATCAATTTTTTTTTGTTTGTAATCATTCCTTAATTAATTCGAATTTATTAGAATTTATTTCTACTTTCTGCTTTTCTTTCCTCATGAATTCGAGAAGTCTCTGTGAGGAGTCCAGAGAAGCTCCGGGGATTCGGAGTAGTTATCCTCATCACGTTCATCCCTTATTCTACCGATTTTCAACTGTTGGGATGAGGTGGGTTATAATCTAGAATTATCTATAGACGGCCTAGGAACATTTTAGGGTCGACTCGTGCGACCATGGTTGAATACAGACTCGATTTTGGCGTTCGTTTTCAGTGAACTAGCCGCTAGACGGAACAGGGATGTCTAAGACTGTTTCTACATTCCGTCGCTCCCTCCTAAGTCAGAGTGCGTCAGTGTGCATCGTGTGACCATAACCCAGGTTCGGTTTAATCAAAATCATGCTCTGATACCATCTTGTAACGCCCTGAAAATCGGGGGTCGAGTAGTAACTCAACTCTCGAGTTCCAGAACATCACTTATGCAACAAAATGAATGATGATTGAATGTTGACTGTATTAGAGTAGTGAACATGAGTGAGATTAAGCCAAAACAACATATCATACTCCAGAGACAGTTAAAGTTGCAAGCGGAAGACGTAATAGATAGACAAAATATATAAACTATGATGAGTCTCCAGAGTGTGATAACATTTCCAGGTTAAATAATTACAAGGACAATTCTAAAATATACCTAATGTGATGACGTGTAAAGTCTCCTATCCCAAATACCATAGCCCCGTCAGTACAATACCAGGTCTTTATAGACCTGTCAGAGAGATACAGATAGGAGAACTCCTCCTCATCATTATAGAAGTAGTCCGACTCTGCTTCACAAGCATCGCCATCACCTGAAACTCAACAAATCTGTTTGGTGTGTACAACACCGTCCCGTAACGTGGGAGTGAGTAGCTAACTCAGTGGAACAATAAAGCATAAGTTAACATGTTATCGATGCGTCAACCAAGCAAGAATGATAAAGCAATAAATCAAGCACTCCTAGTTACTCCGATTAATGCAAGTATGAATGCGTGTGTATGATGGATGCCCTCTCCGACATACTCCCTCATGCGACACCATCTCACGTTCGCGCATGCTTACATCCCACGTTGCTCCACATCTTCCAGTGCACATGCGATGCATGATGAGCATGATTACCGAGTTTTTAATTAGTCCGTTTCAAACAGCAGGATTGGGAAACTAAGGTACCTCCTCTTGTATCATTCCCAAACATGATCCATTCTAGGGTCGTCACCCTAGTTAATACCGAGACGATGGTGTATTTTCTAGGTCACCGCAGAGGTCGCTGGGTACATTGCGCACAAAGGTTGCACCACTCCCCATCACCCCTTAAACGATTCATCACTATACAGCCTATAAAGAAACAGCCTAGTTCATACTCTATATATCGCGGCGAACCCTAAGGCACGCCGCAACTTCGAGAATATGCTCGCGGTCACTACAAAAGGACGCTGTGGTCAAGTTACGCACAAAGGTTGCACCACTCCCCCATCACCTTATCAATGTAGGCCGACAAGGCCGAATATAGTGTCCCATACCACCATAATCGGCTCACGAGTTAAGTTGCTCATGGTCACTACGGGAGGCACGTAGCCCTGGGCCAGAGGCCGACTCGACCACGGTGTCCCATACCACCATGCCCGGCTCATGAGTCTTAGCGGATCGAGGTACCATGGTTAAAAGGGTTTTCACCGGTAAGTTTGGTACCCTAAGTTCAAGCAAGAGAGCGACCAAACATGGTGAACATACATTAGACAAATCGGGTTACATAACGAGCTCGGCTAGCTCGAGCGCACAACAAGTTGAACGACATGAAGTGCATAAGCACTTCGCGTGGCCAACCACTATCGCCAACCGAAGTACGACTCGAGTTCGTCGAACACATCTCACGTGGCAAATGAATCACAGCCACGAATTCAATTCTAGTACCGATTGTCTGGACTATAATCATAGCCCCAAGCACAATCACTTGTCATCCTTAGCATATGGAGTAAAGCATGGTAGACAGTAATTCAAGCATGATAAATAAAGTAATTCAAACATGCTAGTAGGCATGTTATAAGCATATTATAGAGCATGATATAAAGCATGTTGTAAAGAACAACACAAGCATGAGTTTGTATATATTCAATTCCTAATCACATAGCTATTCAAGGAAATCATACACATAGTTAAAGGAGCTGAGAATCATACCTCAACACCCTTAAACATTACAATTTACTAACTACTACTCATTCAGACATTTCAATAAACACTTTAAAATACAGGAATCAACATACATGACATATGTTGATCACAGAGGTATAAGGCCAATCCTTTCACTAGGAGTTACCCCAATCATAATACGCATACACCCATGACGGATAGTCATGGCAAGCAGAAACCAAATTCCATATTCATTCAAATCATTTCCACAAACACTTGGGCCACACATTTTAGCATATATAGTGTGTATTGGCCATGGCGTGATTTAGGCAAATCCTTTCGTCAAAAGGGGTATTGCCAATACAACAATCAATTATCCATGACAATTAGTCATGCGAGCACGAATGAGAATTCTATACTCATTCAGTCATTTTCACAACACTTAGAATACACTATTACAACATACATGGTGTATGTTAGCAAAACATGTATTAGGGCTATCCTTTAGCCAAGTGAGTATTTTATTCATGTATAATATATTACTACAACAAATAATCATGATAAATACATCTCCAAAATTTATACGTATACGTATTTTATTTTCTAGAATACGCATTTTCAACATACATAGTGTATACAAGCAAACATGTATTACGGCGATTCCCTTCGCCAAGAAAATATTTTATACGCACATAATATATTTATACGACAATTAATCATGACAAACACATCGCTAAAATATACATGTATCCGGTACTTCTTACAATACCGTATTTCTACATACATAGTGTTTATTAGTAAACATGTATTTAGGCGAATCCTTTCGCCAAATAAGTATTTTATCCATACGTCATATATCCATACGACAAATAAACATGTCAAACACATTTCCATAAAAATACATATACGGTATTTTATACGAATACCTAGAGTATGTGAAATTCCAAATTCTACAATTCTAATCGAAAGTAAAACGAAAGCACTTTGTACATGTGCAATTGCATGCGCAGATCATGAATCTACCATTATCTCGACATTGAAAGCGTTGAAAACCGCAACTTATACACTTAAAGTCCTCACCTTTGCCTTTGGAAACGGAACGAATCAGCAAGGGTAATGGAACTTCCGTCTACGGGAGATTTCTAGCCTAAAGAGCGGAATCGGTTAGTCGGTACATATCCTACATCGATCCCACCTCAAATCGACCTAGGATTAGGGTTTCTTACCTTCAAATGAGGTGGAATACGCCGGAAAACGCCTAGAATAAGGCGGTGTAGGCCGTGCAACAAGCCAAAGGGAGGAGGGAAATTCAGGCAACAATCTCCAAGCCTTTCTCTCTCTTTTCTCTCTCTTCCTCTAGGGTTTCCTCCAAAATTCGTATGGCTGTGAGAGGGGCTGTTCTAAGCTCCTTTTATAGCCACAAACATTACGAAATTAGACTCAGGTTCAAGGGGTACTGCTAATATAGGATTTTCGTCACTTTTCCAGCTCAAAAGGGAAGTTCTGGTGGCCCTTCTTGAACCAAACATCAGACTTAAGCTCACCATCGATGGATCTACGTGGGATTACGTTTTTGACTCGATCGGATACCCAGATCACACGTGGCGGACCACTTTCAGTTCGACGGTCAGTGGGCCACGATCAGAAATTTCAAGTACATGTAAATGTTCCTGAAAATTTTCTTAATCCGAGGGTGTAATTTGTCTCGATTCGACGGTCGTTGCTTATATCGACGCGTTAGCGAAGGTGCGATCACTATTCATGATATTTATTTTGGATGGGAATAGTGTTTTTCACACTCCTCGCTCCGAATCGAAACGAATGGCCATGGAACATCGATGGAGCTGATTTTTGAGATGATTGTTAAGCCCGGGGGCGGTCCTAGTTCCTTAGCTTCGGGTTAATCGGACTCCCGATGTGCGATCTGACTAATACGAAGTTTCGTTTCATTCCCGAGAGCAGACGGAAATGAGTTTGGTTCTAAACTTTAGGGTAACCTAGCGCCAATGATTCTCAAGCAACTTTGGGTCTTGCAGATCGTATTTAAAGCGATCCTAACGGATTTCGTAGCTAATCTGGTTTCACACCTAGTTACTTTGTCTCATTTCTAAAGGATTTAGTCCTAAGTGAATTTTGGTCGAGGTGGTACTCAGGCCTTTGGAGTTTGTATATAAAGTGATTCAAGTTATACTACTTAGCTAGTTTAAGATAGTGTCTAGGGTGAAAGTTATTAGAAAAATTGGAAGATCAAGGTGATGAAGGGTGAGGTTTGTGAAGGAAATGAGTTCAAAGGCGGCTTTAGACTTTGGGATTCAGTTCTGACAAGTTAATGAGGTATTATGATCGACCCATTGCCTAAGGTCATCTAATCCCAGGTTGGCAAAAATCCGGGGCGTTACAGTATTAGAGAAAATTGTAGGTAGAATAAATTTCTCCATGTAAAAAATAAAAAATAAAAAAATAACAAAACTTTGCATAGACTTTCAGGGGCTATAGTTATGGCTACAGCTATAATCCGTAGCTATAGCTTCGATACATATTGAATACACTTCGATATCTATAAAAAATAGCAGGATTTTTTTAGGCAAACTCGCTGGACTGTTCTGGACTTTTTTGATTAATCGGAAGACCTTCAATACATATAAAAGGATATATTGAAATGGCATGGCTATGGATATAGCTACGGTTATAATCCGTAGCTATAAGTTCTTGGTTTAAAAAAATAAAAATAAAATTTGCTGTTATAATCCCCACCGGTTTTTGTGGTCCTATTGTGAGGTATGTGTTATATCCAAAATGTCCATATATTTGGCAAACTCGTATTAATGCTTGAGATGAAAAATAAGACAGATTTAACTATCAAGTGGACCACACTGTAAAAGGCTTCGGAGGATTGAACGTCTACCGTTGAGACCCTTTCAGGGGTCACGGAAGTTTTGAATCATTATGAAATTTGTTTTTCCTGTTCATCCAGGTCTTTTTGACCCCATGAATAGATTGGATGGAAAATAAATGTTACGGTGGGCCTACAAAAGTTTCAACGTTGAAAATCAATTTTCTGTTGTTCTTTGTGGTGTGGTCCAGTTGATCTTTGGATATGATTTTTTTTTTTTTTTTGATAATGCTCTGAAATGATCTCGGAATATGGATGAACGTTGGGGTAAAATAAATACATAACTGTGGGCCCATGTAACTTTGATAACTTTTGAACCGTTCGTACAACTCGGAGTTCGAGGAGAGTCAGCGCTCGTCTTCCCGCTTGAAGTAAAAAGCAGGGGGTATTTTCAACCTTTGGAAAGGCGTCCGTACAGCTGGGGCTTATTTTTGCAGGGTAAAATGAGGTAGGCTTCGTCTCGCAAATGGGCCATAAATGGGTCGTACAGTCACAAATTTCTCTTTTGGGATTACTGTTTATTTGATACTCCGGCGGGGCATGACGTTTGATATGCAACCACTTGTATCTAAATTCAGATTTGCTAAACTCCAGTAGATGTCCTCCAATCGGATAGTCAATCAAATTAATATAATTTGCCGTTGCTTTAAGGCATTTGAATAATTTCTAAGTGCGTTCCTACCTTCCCTCACAATTTCCAAAACATAGAAGTTTATCTTAAAAAAAAAAAAACACTTGCTACTGACAAGTTGAGTAGCGTGACTTGCGGCTAAAGTAACGTCACCAAGTTCTATGGCCCTGCCGTGATGTATGTTTTGTATCCACACTCTCCGTCCATTTGGAGATATTATTTTTGGGCATGAGACAAAGAATGAATGAAATCTAAATATCAAGTGGACCCACTACGGAAATCAGTGGAGAGACTCACGCACACCCTAAAAAACTTTTAAGGACTATAAAAGTTTCTGAAAATTTGTTTTTAACTGTATCTAATTTCTTTTTAAACTTATGAACAGATTGGATCTTAAATAAGCATCATGGTGAACCTTAGGAAGGTTTCAACAGTGGCTGTCATTATCTCCACTGTTTTCTGTAGGCGGTCCGCTACAGCTTCGGATCCGACTCATTATTTAGATAAGGGCGTAAAATGATCTCTACAAATGGATGGACGGTGTGGATACAACACATCCATCATGAGTCTCGCGACTCAACCTGTCAGCAGCAAATCCGCTTCGGCACGCGAGTATCACATGGACGACACGGATTAGCTAACGACCGGTTGAGCACCCAGACTCGCTGCTACTACGGTGATGTCACCAAGTTCTGTGAGTCCCACCATGACGTATGTTTTGGATCCGCACCACCCATCCATTTGGAGGGAACATTTTAGGAAATGAGCTAAAGAATAGGGTCGTTACTCTTACCCGGGTGGTAGACTCCCTGGAGTTTCAACACTGGGTCAAGGGTTCGACTACCCACGGTGGTGAAATCCACGGCACACGTGTGTGGGTCTGTGTGCGTGTGGCATGAGTTTGTAGGGGTGTGCGTGCGTGTGTAAAAAAAAAAAAAAAAAAAAAAAAAAAAAAAAAAAAAAGACAGAAAAAGGCTAAAGAATAACTCAGATTAAAAGCTCCAATGAACCCCGACACAGAAAAGGGTGAAAAGGGTGAAGAGAGTGATGCCCACCATTAATAAAAACTTCTAATGGCCACAAAATTTTTCAACTTTTTGTAATGTCTTTTTTAACTTATGAGTCGGTTGGATCTCACATAAACATTACGGTGGAACTTAGGAAGAATTTAATGGTGGATGTTACTCTCGCCGCTGGTTTTCTGCATCTGACTCGTTCTTTGGAAGAATTTAATGGTGGATGTTACTCTCTCCACTGGTTTTCTGCATCTGACTCGTTCTTTGACTCATAACCTAAAATGATCCCTAGAAATGGATGGACGGTGTGTATACAACACGTATATCATGGTCAGACTCACAGAGCTCGGTGACGTCACTTCCTAGCAGTCTCGGTCATCAACCTGGCGGTAGTTAATCTGTGTATCACATGGCAGGATGTGGCCCAAGCTCTGTGGGGCCAATTGTCATGTTCGTGTTTTATCCGGACCATCTATCAGTTTTGCCAACTCATTTTATGACATGACATA
Source organism: Magnolia changhungtana (assembly GCA_030180095.1). Classification (NCBI taxonomy): domain Eukaryota; kingdom Viridiplantae; phylum Streptophyta; class Magnoliopsida; order Magnoliales; family Magnoliaceae; genus Magnolia; species Magnolia changhungtana. Next base: position 1,157,272 of record JASAUF010000240.1, read on the forward strand.
CATGCGAACATTCACTTTGTCCATTAGTTTTGCCTACTCATGACTTTTCTCATTGTGCCGCTCACTCAAGTTTTGGATCTATCTTGTGGTTGAGCTCATGTCTAAAAGTGGTCCTGAGAAATTGACGCACGGAGTGAATTTTTAATGGACATTGCACTGAGCCTACAAGCTCTCTGTATGGTTCTGCCTAAGGAGTATATTTTCATTTTCTAAAGAATGTCAATTCCCACGGACCTGCCTGAGGGCTCCCTGTATGCTGGGTATAGGAAAGCCCTGTCCAATGGGAACCTAAGCTATTCGGGACCCACTGTGATGTTATATCCCCTCCCTTTATCCATTGTGCTCTCCTATTTTAGTACTTGATTTTAAAAATCAGGCATGCTCAAATCCAAAATGGGCCACATCAAAAGAAACAATGGTGATTGAGCAACCACTATAAAAAACTTAGGACCACAAAAGTTTTGGATCAGGATGATATTGGTGTTTAACTTCATCTACGTGGGAATCAACTTACAAGTGGGTTGGATGGCATATAAACATTGTGTCGGCCTTTGGAAAGTACAACATGGGCATTTCTATCCTCTATTTCCTGTGTTCTGCCTCAATTGAGTTTTTAATTTCCTGAATTTTTACAGACTCTAAAATGGGCTTGCATGATGAATGGAGTGGATATATCATTGACATCACATATATAGCGCCACAAAGCTTAAGGTTAAATGGGATTTCTGTTATGACTGCTTACTAGGAAGCCCTGTGTCCATTATTCCGAGTGAGGCTGAGACTGAATGGTTTTGGACTTAGATTCTACTATTGCAGTCAAGTATCAATTTTTTTTTTTTTTTTTTTTTCTTGTTTTTCATTTTTATTTTGTTTTAATTTTAATTTTATTTTATTGGGTGTTGTTGGATTTCGCGGAGTTGAGCATCAGATTAGATGACGTTAAGCCAAAATTTTATCTTTAGGGTCAAATCTCATTTTTATTGGTGCTGCGATTATTTCAAGGAAGTGGGCCCATGACTGAATGGTTTGATCTTAAATTCTACTATGAAGTTTACTCTTTTGTGGGGAGCATTAATATTATACCTTTTCAAGTTCCATCTCTTTTTTTCGATGCCACCAAATTCCAAGGAGTAGGCCTGGGACTAGATAGAGACAGATATTTTATTGATTTGTTTATGCTCATCAAGTCAAAATGTATTCGAAGCTTTTTTATTTTGCACAATTTAAGATTAAAAGAAACCTAAATTAGGGCTAGCAATGGGCCTGCAACTCTCGTCAGCCCATCAACCAGCTTGCCAGGCTTGCTTTTAACTTGAGCTCAAGTGTATTTTTTGGGTCGTGCTTCATTTTAGCCAGATAACAAGGCCCATTAAAGTAAGCAAGTCAGGCTATGGCAAACTCATTCCCGTCTCAAACTGTTTCTAGTATGTACGTGAGTAATAGAAAATTTCAATTCCCAAATCTCATAAAAACTAATAGGTATATAATAACAGCCTTTAAGTAAATGGGGGCGAAGGAGTGGGCCTAATGATTTTCTGACTGGTGGAACCATGTGTTAGAAATTTCTAAACTGAACTAGTAAATGGGTAAGTATTGGATCATCGGTCCATAGGTTGTGACTCAGATTGGGGCTTGAATTGTCAGTCTGTTTTGTATATCAGGCTACTGACCCCAAACTAGTTCCACCGTTTGCCACTCTACTTAAACTGTGGATGTGTTTGTACTTTGAGAACATGGTGTTTAATTTGCACAACAAGAGGTTGTATAGATGATTCTTGACACTTGTGTAATATATTTGTAATCAGGAAGGCCGGTATGAAAATCCATTGGCACAAAAAAATGACCATTAACTCATGCAGTGGGCACAGCTCATGAACCAACCAGAGCTTGTTTGCACAGCCCCTGAATGCACGTCTTGTCAATCACCTCTTCAATGTGTGCGGCAGATTGCTTTGGCAGTGTTCATTTAGAGTAGCGTCCCTTAGAAGCAACAGTGATCTACACAGTTCATCAGTAGGAAGTTACTGAATTGATGGATTCACAAAGAACTGAGGCATTGGAGGAATATAACCATACAATATGGCCTTCATGTTGTATATAGAGGTGGGCATTTCATACCCAAACCGGTGGATCCGACCCGATTAGACCCGATCCGACCCAATTTGAACAGAACCGATGGTCAAGATCGGTTAGGATGGTCAGGATCGGTTAGGATCGGGTAGCATAAGCCAGATCCGAAATATTTTCGGGTCGGATCTGAATAGGCCTTATTCTGAACCGACCCGATCCGTAATCCGATCCAATTGGATCCGATTCGACCCGATCTGGAGATGCATGTGTTTCATTCATTCCGTTCATCCATTTTACAGATCATTCACTACGCCAAAACAGCGAAAAAAAGACGGTTGAAAACCGTCTCAAAAGCCTAAAAAGGACGGTCCTGGACCGTCGCAATGGCCGTCAAATTTTGACGTGTCGTATTTTTTAAAGGACGGCCATAAACCGTCTCTCAATAAGAACGGTCATGGACCGTCTCTAAAAAAAGATGGCCATAAACCGTCTCTAATGGTAGCCCACATTTTTCCATCCAGAACTTGAAAAGGACAGTTGGTGACCGTCCGTAAAAAGGACGGCCCATGACCGTCAATAATAAGGACGGTTATAGACTGTCTCTTATAACCCAGAAAAGGACGGTCATGGACCGTCTCTTATGAACCTGGAAAGGACGGTTATGGACCGTCTCTTATGAACCTGGAAAGGACGGTCGTGAGCCGTCCTTTAAAAGGACGGTCTTCAACCGTCTCATATTTGTATATACACCTGTTTATATGATATTCTTCCTGATATACACCTGTTAGACCATCATATTCTTCCTGATATACACCTGTTATATAATATATTTCATCATATTCACATTCACATCCATCTAAACCCAAACTATGTAAATTTATCCAAACAAAAACTACATTCATCCAAACATAAACTACATCTATCCAAACACAAACAATATACACCTGTTACAATATCATGTTCTTCCTAATATACACCTGTTACAACATCGTACTCTTAAATACACTGTTATATAATATATTTCATCACATTCACATCCATCTAAACCCAAACTACATAAATCCATCCAAACATAAACTACATTCATCCAAACATAAACAATCTTATCCACATTACATTCATTCATGCATAAATACGCTCACACCAACCCTGCAAAAGATCATACAAAAACAAAGGAGAAAAAGACTTATCGGATCATCCCTTTGTTCATAGAACCTCTCTGAGGATCCTGCACAACTTGAAAAAGATCTCTTATCAGCTCCTGCCGATGCGGCTATGCCGAGAATAACTTTAAAAGAGGCAAAAGAAAAAACACATCAGACATTCAAAGTTCAACCACTTCAAAGAATCACAAACCTTGACATAAAGTTTTAAGGCAACATTTTCGATATACTGTTTATTGACTCGGATATTTGTCTCGGTTGGCAACACTGCGACACTATGCCCAACTCCGTTTCGCAAACACGTTTAATCTTTCCTGCAAAATAAGAAAATAAAATGCTTTAGTTGATTCATTCCATCTCTCTAGGATTTAGGGTCTTGTTTGTACTCACCATATGAACAACTCATGTCAGGTAAAATGATAATAAGCAATTGAAGATGTTTCTTCTTATCTCTACTTTGTAGGTTTTCAGTGGCTTGTTTGTGTACATTCATCAGAGCCATCTCAATCCTATTAGGGCGATCAGTTTTATGTTTAGTTTTTAGGCTTAGGTTTAGGTTATAGGTTTAGGTTATAAGTGCATGTTATAGGTTTATGTTTAGGTTTAGGTTTAGGTTTAGGTTATAAATTAAGGTTTAAGGAATTGAGAATAGGTTAAGGTTTAGGTTTAGAAAATCGGGTTCGGGTTGGGGATCAAGTTTAGGTTTAGGTTTTGAGGTTTTAGGTTAGGGAGTTGAGATTAGGATTAGGTGTAGGTTTAGGTTTAGGGATTTGAGAATACATTTAGATTATTGATTTAGGTTTAGGTTATAGGTTATAGGTTATTGGTTTAGGTTTAGATTAAGGTTTAGGTTTAGGTTCGAGGTTTAGGTTTATGTTTAGGTTATAAGCTATAGGTTTAGGGAATTGAGAATAGGTTAAGGTTTAGGTTTAGGAAATCGGGTTCGGGCTCTGGATCGGGTTTAGGTTAGGGTTTTCAAGTTTAGGTTTAGGTTTAGGTTAGCGAGTTGAGATTAGGAATAGGTGTAGGTTTAGGTTTAGGGATTTGAGAATACATTTAGTTTTAGGTTTAGGTTTAGGTTATAGGTTATAGGTTAAGGTTAGGTTATATGTTATAAGTTTAGGTTATAGGTTATAAGTTAAGGTTTTAGGCCATAGGTTTTGGTTTAGGTTAAGGTTATAGGTTTAGGTTTAGGTTAAGGATTTGGTTTAGGTTTAGGTTAAGGTTTAGGTTAGGTTATAAGCTATACGTTTAGGGAATTGAGAATAGGTAAAGGTTTAGGTTTAGAAATCGGGTTCGGGTTCGGGATCGGGTTTAGGTTTGGGTTTTTAAGTTTAGGTTTAGGTTTAGGTTAGGGAGTTGGGATTAGGATTAGGTGTAGGTTTAGGTTTAGAATTTGAGAATACATTTAGGTTTTAGGTTTAAGTTTGGGTTAAGGTTTAGGTTTAGGTTATAAGTTATAGGTTTAGGGAATTGAGAATAGGTTAAGGTTTAGGTTTAGGAAATCGGGTTTGGGTTCGGGATCGTTTCGGTTTGCATTTTCAAGTTTAAGTTTATGTTTAGGTTAGGGAGTTGAGATTAGGATTAGATGTAGGTTTAGGTTTGGGGATTTGAGAATACATTTAGGTTTTAGGTTTAGGTTTAGGTATTGGTTTAGGTTTAGGAATTGAGAATAGGTTAAGGTTTAGGTTTAAGAAATCGGGTTCGGGTTTGGGATCGGGTTTATGTTTGGGTTTTTAAGTTTAGGTTTAGGTTTAGGTTAGGGAGTTGAGATTAGGATTAGGTGTAGGTTTAGGTTTAGGGATTTGAGAATACATTTAAGTTTTAGGTTTAAGTTTAGGTTAAGGTTTATGGAATTGAGAATAGGTTAAGATTTAGGTTTAGGAAATCGGGTTCGGGTTCGGGATTGGGTTTCGGTTTACATTTTCAAGTTTAGGTTTATGTTTAGGTTATGGAGATGAGATTAGGATTAGATGTAGGTTTAGGTTTGGGGATTTGAGAATACATTTAGGTTTTAGGTTTTAGGTTTAGTTTTAGTTTTAGGTTTAGGTTTAGGTTTAGGTTTAGGTTTAGGAAATCGGGTTCGGGTTCGGGATCGGGTTTATGTTTGGGTTTTCAAGTTAGGGTTTAGGTTTAGGTTAGGGGTTGAGACTAGGATTAGGTGTAGGTTTAGGTTTAGGGATTTGAGAATACATTTAGTTTTAGGTTTCGGGTTATAGGTTAAGGTTTAGGTTAAGGTTAGGTTATAGGCTATAGGTTTAGGTTATAGGTTATAGGTTAAGGTTTTAGGTCATAGGTTTTGGTTTAGGTTAAGGTTATAGGTGTAGGTTTAGGTTTAGGTTAAGGTTTTGGTTGAGGTTTAGGTTAAGGTTTAGGTTTAAGGAAATGAGAATAGGTAAAGGTTTAGGTTTAGGAAATCGAGTTCGGGTTCGGGATCGAGTTTAGGTTTGGGTTTTCAAGTTAGGGTTTAGGTTTAGGTTAGGGAGTTGAGATTAGGATTAGGTGTAGGTGTAGGTTTAGGGATTTGAGAATAGGTTAAGGTTAAGGTTTAGGTTTAGGTTTAGGGAATTGAGAATAGGTCAAGGTTTAGGTTTAGGAAATCGGGTTCGGGTTCAGGATCGGGTTTATGTTTGGGTTTTAGGTCATAGGTTTTGGTTTAGGTTAAGGCTATAGGTTTAGGTTTGGGTTTAGGTTAAGGTTTTGGTTATAAGCTATAGGTTTAGGGAATTGAGAATAGGTAAAGGTTTAGGTTTAGAAATCGGGTTTGGGTTCGGGATCGGGTTTATGTTTGGGTTTTAGGTCATAGGTTTTGGTTTAGGTTAAGGTTATAGGTTTAGGTTTGGGTTTAGGTTTAGGTTTTGGTTAAGGTTTAGGTTATAAGCTATAGGTTTAGGGAATTAAGAATAGGTAAAGGTTTAGGTTTAGGAAATCGGGTTCGGGTTCGGGATCGGGTTTATGTTTGGGTTTTAGGTCATATGTTTTGGTTTAGGTTAAGGTTATAGGTTTAGGTTTGGGTTTAGGTTAAGGTTTTGGTTAAGGTTTAGGTTATAAGCTTTAAGTTTGGGGAAATGAGAATAGGTAAAGGTTTAGGTTTAGGAAATCGGGTTCGGGTTCGGGATCGGGTTTAGGTTTGGGTTTTCAAGTTAGGGTTTAGGTTTAGGTTAAGGAGTTGAGATTAGGATTAGGTGCAGGTGTAGGTTTAGGGATTTGAGAATAGGTTAAGGTTAAGGTTTAGGTTTAGGTTTAGGGAATTGAGAATAGGTTAAGGTTTAGGTTCAGAAATCGGGTTCGGGTTCGGGATCGGGTTTATGTTTGGGTTTTAGGTCATAGGTTTTGGTTATAGGTTTAGGTTTGGGTTTAGGTTAAGGTTTTGGTTAAGGTTTAGGTTATAAGCTATAGGTTTAGGGAATTGATAATAGGTAAAGGTTTAGGTTTAAGAAATCGGGTTCGGGTTCGGGATCGGGTTTCGGTTTGCATTTTCAAGTTTAGGTTAGGGAGTTGAGATTAGATTAGGTGTAGGTGTAGGTTTAGGGATTTGAGAATAGGTTAAGGTTTAGGTTTAGGGAATTGAGTATAGGTTAAGGTTTAGGTTTAGGAAATCGGGTTCGGGTTGAGATCGAGTTTATGTTTGGGTTTTAGGTCATAGGTTTTGGTTTAGGTTAACGTTATAGGTTTAGGTTTGGGTTTAGGTTAAGGTTTTGGTTAAGGTTTAGGTTATAAGCTATAGGTTTAGGAATTGAGAATAGGTAAAGGTTTAGGTTTAGAAAATTGGGTTCGGGTTCGGGATCGGGTTTATGTTTGGGTTTTAGGTCATAGGTTTTGGTTTAGGTTAAGGTTTTAGGTTTAGGTTTGGGTTTAGGTTAAGGTTTTGGTTAAGGTTTAGGTTATAAGCTATGGGTTTAGGGAATTGAGAATAGGAAAAGGTTTAGGTTTAGGAACCCGGGTTCGGGTTCGGGATCGGGTTTATGTTTGGGTTTTAGGTCATAGGTTTTGGTTTAGGTTAAGGTTTGGGTTTAGGTTAAGGTTTTGGTTATAAGCTATAGGTTTAGGGAATTGAGAATAGGTAAAGGTTTAGGTTTAGGAAATCGGGTTCGGGTTTGGGATTGGGTTTCGGTTTGCATTTTCAAGTTTAGGTTAGGGAGTTGAGATTAGGATTAGGTGTAGGTGTAAGTTTACTTGATTTGAGAATAGGTTAAGGTTTAGGTTTAGGTTTAGGTTTAGGGAATTGAGTATAGGTTAAGGTTTAGGTTTAGGAAATCGGGTTCGGGTTCGGGATCGGGTTTATGTTTGGGTTTTAGGTCACGGTGTTTTGGTTTAGGTTAAGGTTATAGGTTTAGGTTTGGGTTTAGGTTGAGGTTTTGGTTAAGGTTTAGGTTATAAGCTACAGGTTAAGGGAATTGAGAATAGGTAAAGGTTTAGGTTTAGGAAATCGGGTTCGGGTTCGGGATCGGGTTTCGGTTTGCATTTTCAAGTTTAGGTTTATATTTAGGTTAGGGAGTTGAGATTAGGATTAGATGTAGGTTTAGGTTTGGGGATTTGAGAATACATTTAGGTTTTAGGTTTAGGTTTAGGTTATAGGTTTAGGTTTAGGAGTTGAGAATAGGTTAAGGTTTAGGTTTAGGGAATTGAGAATAGGTTAAGGTTTAGGTTTAGAAATCGGGTTTGGGTTCGGGATCGGGTTTATGTTTGGGTTTTAGGTCATAGGTTTTGGTTTAGGTTAAGGTTATAGGTTTAGGTTTGTGTTTAGGTTAAGGTTTTGGTTAAGGTTTAGGTTATAAGCTATAGGTTTAGGGAATTGAGAATAGGTAAAGGTTTAGGTTTAGGAAATCGGGTTCGAGTTCGGGATCGGGTTTATGTTTGGGTTTTAGGTCATAGGTTTTGGTTTAGGTTAAGGTTATAGGTTTAGGTTTGGGTTTAGGTTAAGGTTTTGGTTAAGGTTTAGGTTATAAGCTATAGGTTTAGGGAATTGAGAATAGGTAAAGGTTTTAGTTTAGGAAATCGGGTTCGGGTTCTGGATCGGGTTTATGTTTGGGTTTTAGGTCATAGGTTTTGGTTTAGGTTAAGGTTATAGGTTTAGGTTTGGGTTTAGGTTAAGGTTTTGGTTAAGGTTTAGGTTATAAGCTACAGGTTAAGGGAATTGAGAATAGGTAAAGGTTTAGGTTTAGGAAATCGGGTTCGAGTTCGGGATCGGGTTTCGGTTTGAATTTTCAAGTTTAGGTTTATGTTTAGGTTAGGGAGTTGAGATTGGGATTAGGTGTAGGTGTAGGTTTAGGTATTTGAGTATAGGTTAAGGTTTAGGTTTAGGTTTAGTTTAGGAATTGAGTATAGGTTAAGGTTTAGGTTTAGGAAATCGGGTTCGGGTTCGGGATCGGGTTTATGTTTGGGTTTTAGGTCATAGGTTTTGGTTTAGGTTAAGGTTATAGGTTTAGGTTTGGGTTTAGGTAAAGGTTTTGGTTAAGGTTTAGGTTATAAGCTACAGGTTAATGGAATTGAGAATAGGTAAAGGTTTAGGTTTAGGAAATCGGGTTCGGGTTCGGGATCGGGTTTCGGTTTGCATTTTCAAGTTTAGGTTTATGTTTAGGTTAGGGAGTTGAGATTAGGATTAGGTGTAGGTGTAGGTTTAGGGATTTGAGAATAGGTTAAGGTTTAGGTTTAGGAATTGAGTATAGGTTAAGGTTTAGGTTTAGGAAATCGGGTTCGGGTTCGGGATCGGGTTCATGTTTGGGTTTTAGGTCATAGGTTTTGGTTTAGGTTAAGGTTATAGGTTTAGGTTTGGGTTTAGGTTAAGGTTTTGGTTAAGGTTTAGGTTATAAGCTACAAGTTAAGGGAATTGAGAATAGGTAAAGGTTTAGGTTTAGGAAATCGGGTTCGGGTTCGGGATCGGGTTTCGGTTTGCATTTTCAAGTTTAGGTTTATGTTTAGGTTAGGGAGTTGAGATCAGGATTAGATGTAGGTTTAGGTTTGGGGATTTGAGAATACATTTAGGTTTTAGGTTTAGGTTTAGTTATAGGTTTAAATTTAGGGAATTGAGAATACGTTACATTTTAGGTTTAGGGAATTGAGAATATGTTAACGTTTAGGTTTAGGAAATCGGGTTTGGGTTTTGGATCGGGTTTATGTTTGGGTTTTAGGCCATAGGTTTTGGTTTAAGTTAAGGTTATAGGTTTAGGTTTGGGTTTAGGTTAAGGTTTTGATTAAGGTTTAGGTTATAAGCTATAGGTTTAGGGAATTGAGAGTAGGTAAAGGTTTAGGTTTAGGAAATTGGGTTCGGGTTGGGGATCGGGTTTATGTTTGGGTTTTTAAGTTTAGGTTTAGGTTAGGGAGTTGAGATTAGGATTAGGTGTAGGTGTAGGTTTAGGGATTTGAGAATAGGTTAGGTTGTAGGTTAAAGTTTAGGGAATTGAGTTTAGGTTATAGGTTAAGGTTTAGGTTGTAGTTATAGGTTTTGGGATGTGAGAATAGGTTTAGGTTATAGGTTAAGGGTGTGGTCCCTGCAAATACAGATATAAACACGCAAATACAGATATAAACACGGCCTGTCCAAATGGCAAGACCCTTCCAATGCTGTCCATAGGAAATGGACATCTTCATCATGGTCAGCGGTTCCCACCTTCCAGGGACCCCCGGTCATCCGGATAGCTCCGACGCACATCCGGGCTTGCTCCATTATTTTCGAGCAAATACATAAATACGGCCTGTCCAAATGGTCAGGCCCTTCCAATGCTGTCCATAGGAAATGGACAGCTTCATCATGGTCAGCGGTTCCCACCTTCCAGAGACCCCCGCTCATCCGGATAGCTCCGACGCACATCCGGGCTTACTTCATTATTTTCGAGCAAATACATTTAAAAACAACATAAATATATCTAAAAGCATCTGGATACCTGAGGAAGGACTCCCATATTTGTATTGTTGGTTACTCATCCTTTTGTCTGTAAGCCACAATTGACCAACAATTTCTATTGCTACCTGTACTTTGAAACCAACAGAAATATAACTGGACCTGTACTCTGAAACCAACAAAAATATAACTGAGAAACAATATAAGGAATAAGAAAAAATGAATTTACCTATACACATCATTAAATGTTTCCCTATAAGGAGGTGATATTATATCTTTGATAGCCACAACTTATATGACAGAGAAAAATGCAACTAATACAGTGTTAGAATTCAAAGGAGAAAAAAGATTTGTGGCTGCACCGATATTTTAGTACATTATGAATGGCTGCCTACGTACCCAAAAAGTCAGATTGGGATTAAGCCACTACGTAGTTCTTTTTAATTAACCAAGTTACTAAAGGTCATAAATTTCATATTTAACAAAGTATCATTAAACAAGTCGTCTCAAATCGTTTCTGGTTGGTGCATTTAAAAAAAAAAAGAACTAATACACAATCAATGTATATTTTTGTTACATCTCAAATGCATAATAAGAGACAATGTTCATCATCAATACTTGATTACATTTGAAATTGAAATCCTTTAGTAACTTGGTTAATAAAAACAAATGACAACAAGCCATAATTAATCAAAAGGATTTGAAGATTAAATAAATAAAAAAGCAACTTGATCAAAAAGGATTTGATGAATAATCAAGTTTTTGTCATACAAAATGTCCTAGAGTTCAAAAAGTTGAACGAAACTACTTGAATATTTAAATTCTCATCGGGAATTTGGGCCAAACAACAATTTCACCCAATTGAATATCTTCAAATGTCTGTCATCATTAAACAATTCACATGCGAACATTGATATCATCTATTACAACTCGATGCATTCTGGAGGGATGCCTATATTATCGACATCATCGCCACTACTAAGAATCGTCCGACCACAGATATCTCTCAATTGGTAAATTTGTTCCATCGATGGAGTTGTTGTAGAGTCTTCTCGAATACTTGAGGGTTCACCAGATTGACGGTGGGCCTATAAATAAAATAATGGTTCCATGTAAATAATAATGCTACTTTTATCTTTAAAAATAATAATTATATTATTTGATCGTGGCAAATGCAGTACATGAGATGCAGTTGTATCAGGAGAGCGATGAAGTTGTTGGCTTTGATGAGCAATTTGTTGCCTAAGTTCAGCAAATTCTTGCTCAACAATTGTACGAAATTCTTGCATTTGAGTCATTGATGCTTCAAATTTAGCCTCAATGGACATACGTGTATTCCTCTCCGACCGAGCTTCTATGATGTAGGGGGTGGCAACCTTCATAGTAGTCTTAGAAATACCCAAACCCATGCCCCTAACCCGGCCTCTGCTATCACGACCACAAACCTAAACAATAATTTTTAAGTTTAGTAATGTGTGTATATTATTATTAAAAAAAAAACACCAACGACAATGTATGTAAAGTGAGTAGAATTGATGGAAAACCTGTGAAACTAGGTCATGGTCTAAATCCTTGTGCTTATTGGTAGGATCATGCCAGCTATCGATAATATTCTTTCCTATTAGAAGATAATTGTTACAATAAATCCTTCATTGTACTTAAATAAAAAAATGATTAAAAACTGAAAAATTATTCTCACCGCTATTTCAAGATGTGTTTGTGTTGGATAAGACCCATCAGGTCAGCTATGAGTGGCAACAAACAAGTCGGTCCTGGTGATGATAGTATTTGAATTTTCTTTTCACTGTAATTATATAAGCAAATTAGTTAACAAGAATTTATATTCATCAATTAAATTGTCAAAAAATATAGTACAAATTACCATTTTCTCTAATGTCCTAGCAGCACCTCGTCTTCCAGTCGTGTGAGGGCATTTCACCTGTGCTCTGGAAGTCTTTCTCTTCTTACGAAGATTGATTAATAATTCTGTGGATTGTAGATTAATGAAAATGTTTCAATCCTCTTGCTTCACACCAATGGGACAATTTCTTCTTCTTTCTACATCATTATCAAATTTATCATATTCCTTTCGCAGATTATATTTCCATACCTTCCAAGCTTTGCATACTTTCGAAAATGCATATTCTTTTAACTCATCATCGATGTCGTACGTGGCCTATTTCATTAAATTAATAATCAAACAATCTTATTGAGTAAGAATTAGAAATAAAATCAAGAACAAACATGCTCACCAAAACCATAGACAAGATATTATCTTTAATTTCACCAGGCACTTTGCGCCAATCAGCAAATGAAATTGGACAGTGTGTCCTGCCAAGTTGCCCTAAAAATGTGTTAAAAGGCACTGATGTTTCTCCGACTAGTTGTTTATATTCATTTAATTCAACTCTCTTCCTTGTATTGCTTCCTTGGGTTGATGTTGATGAACCACCAAAATCCGACATAATTCCTGCAATTTTATAAAACAAAACAATATCTCATTATTATGTAATTGGCATTCTATTAATATTTTGATAGCTAAAAAATTGTAACAATCATTACTAAATAGAATTCAACTCACTTTCAAACTGATTTGAATCTTATTAGTTTCTTTTCCGTTTCTTATGATGTGAGGTACTTGGCTCACTCTCTACCCATGATTTTTCCTGTACATCTTCTTCTTCATTTAAATCATCGATTAATGAAAGTACTGAAGAACCTACATTCCTTCTGGCCTCAAACTCAAGTGGATCTTCAAATGCATATGCATCTTTCGTCAATCTCTTAGGAGCGTCAATACAACATGCAGTCATCTCTAGTTGGATCCTTACGATAGAAGACACGAGCCGCTCGAGATGCAAGAATAAAATGACTCATCGTCTTCCTTTAAGTTCCATCTAAATCTTCCTAGATTGACAAATATCAAATTTGTTTCGGGATCTATGAAACATCCATTCAATTTATCTTCAATATGCACCCAATCACAGTAGAAGAGTGCTACTCTGAAGTCGAAGTAGTTCAATTCAAGAATTTGTCTAATGATGCCATAATAAGTGACTTCTTCTTCTATAGGATTCTTATCCCTGGCGCTTGCCCTGAAGCTAGTTAGCGCTTTCATTGAGACTCCACTGTTCTGTGTTGTTTTGTTCATTTCAGAATTCGCAGTGCTAAAAACATATCCATTTATTGAGTAAGTATTATATGATATGCATTTGAAGTCAGGACCTTCGACAATTCTCTTAAATTGAGACATTTCTTGATTATGTAGTTGATGTCTTAACCAAGGAATGTACTCCATTGGTTTTCCTGCCGACAGATTACCCTTTCGATTTTGTCCCATATGTGTTTGGCCCTGGATGTATGTTTGGTACTTCCTATAAATTCCAAATCATAGCAATTATTTTTATATATATAACAATGTTTATTACCATAAGCTGTTTAAAAATATAAAAAAGAATAATATACTTCATCAACTTACTCCTTCCATTGATGATTTTCAACGTGATGTTGCAAAACCCATCTGCGTGCTTGTTGATATTGCACTGTAGTAAGATTATAAACTTTTCCTTTCTTATCATTCTGGGAATCACCAGCATTTTCATCATCATTGAATATTTTTAGTCCTTGCTTATGACCTCCTATTATATTATTAGGATAGTATTCCATGCAGTACATCATAGATTCCTCTATAATGTAGCGTTCCGCAATACATACTTCTTATATGTTCTCATCATCCTGTTAAATATTAAAATCAGGTATTGATGAAAATATATAAGCTATTTTGAAAAAGTTAATAAATTAAAACAGTTAAAGTTACCTCTCAAAAGGATACATCCATTGATATCTGACAGGTCCGCAAACTTGTGCCTCCTCCGCCAAGTGCACAACAAGGTGTGTCATAGAAACGAAAAATGATGGTGGAAAATACTTTTCGAAAACACATAATATTTTCACTATTTTATTTTTCATTTCTTGAAGCTCCATACGATGAATTTCTTTAGAACATATGACGTTAAAGAATCTTGACAATTGTATAATGGCGGCGCGCAATGACTTTTCTTTCTTGAATGAATGCATCAATAATACGGGTAGTAACTGCTACATTAGAATGTGATAATCATGTGACTTAAGGCCCTTGAGGTGATAGTCATCCATACTGATATGATGTTTCCAGTTTGCAGTATACCCTCTCGGAACTTTCAAATCACTTAAGGTTCGACAAATCAGTTCTCTTTCAGATATGGATAATGTGAAAGGAGCCTTAGGCAATAACAACCTACTATTTTTTTCCTCTGGCCAATATTTCGATCTTATCTTCATAGCCATAAGATCCTGACGGGCTTGTAAACCATCCTTAGACTTGTCCTTCATGTCCATGATTGTTGCAATAAGGTTCTCAGTAACATTTTTCTCGACATGCATCACATCCAAATTATGACGAATGAGCATATGCTCCCAATATGGCAATGTAAAAAAGATTGATCTCTTCGACCAAGCAGTAAGGTTAGACTCCTCATCCGTGGTCTTCTTCCTCTTATTTCCTATATGCTTTTCGAACTTGGTTTGTATATTATTCATTTTAACCAATACCTGTTCTCCAGACAAACGCTTTGGAGCCTGCCGATTTTCATCATTCCCATTGAATCGAGATCTCTGGCTCCTAAAGATATGAGCTCTTGGGAGGAATCTTCTGTGCCCCATATAAGAAAACTTCTTTCCATGTTTTAGCCAAACAGAGTCAGTCTCCTCACTACAAACAGGACATGCATACTTTCCTCTGTCCTACACCTGAAAGATGTCCATAAAGTTGGAAAATCATGTATTGCCCATAATAAAATCGCCTTCATTATAAACCTGTTCTTCCCGAACGAGTCATATGTTATCGACCCTTTCCATAATTCATTTAATTCTTCAATTAATGGTTGTAAATATATGTCGATGTCATGCCCTGGACCATTTTTTCCGGGAATTAAAAGTGTTAACATAATAAATTCCTTCCACATGCATAAATGAGGTGGAAGATTGTATGGAACAATCATAACCGGCCAGCAACTATATGGGATGCTCATATGCCCAAAGGGATTGAATCCGTCTGTTACAAGTCCCAACCGAACGTTACGTGGATCCGCAGCAAAATCACTAAATTTTCTATCTACAAACTTCCACATAGAAGAATCCATAGGATGACGCATGTACGAGTCATTTTTAGTCCCCTTTGAATGCCACAACATATTCTCTGCAATCCATGATACGCTATAAAGTCTTTGTAACCTTGGTGTTAATGGAAAGTATCTTAGCACCTTCTATGGTACATGTGAGACTCTTGATCTTACAACACTATTCACTTTCCATCTGCTTGCTTTACATGTAGGACAACTTTCCTTATTAGCATGCTCCTTCCAGTACAGAATACAATCATTACGGCATGCATGTATCACCTCATATTTCATACCTAACGAACTGATCAATCTCTTTGCATTATAGGTACTATCCGGCAAAGAGTTCTCGCTTGGAAAAATCTTCTTGAGCAGTTGCAACAAAGTCGTAAAGCTATTATCTGACCACTGATATTTAGCCTTCATGCTCATTAACTCAACTGTCACTGACAACTTTGTATACTCACGTTTACATGATGGATATAGGGGTTGTACCGCATTCTCCCTTTATTTATTGTACTGAGTATCATTGTCTATGTCATCTTGAGGCTGACTACCATGTTCCTCATTGACCTCATTCATACAAGCATCTAAGTCATCAGGTTGAACATGACCAAAAGCATCATTAACCAAATCAATCATTCTGGGCAACAACTCTTCATTACAATCAGTGGCAGATGTACTAGGAGCCTTGGCATTAACACCCATATTGGGAAGTTGTTCTCCATGAAAAAACCAAGTTGTGTATGTCTGATCTATACCATTCATAATCAAATGCTCAGAAACTGTACTTAGTATTTTCTTCCCACGCACATTACGACATCTAACACAAGGACAACTATACCAATCAATACCTCCCGAATTCCTTTTTGCAAATATAATAAATGATTCAATGCCTTTAATGTATTCATCACTCAATATATCTTTTGTCATCCAATTCTTGCTCAGGGGCGTCAAATCCATATCTGATATCACGTGCATGCAGCATATAAAAAGTGAGATACAATAAAAAATAGGCTTTTTATAAACTGTCAAAACATGCCACACGTGGTCACCAATCACAAAAAAATAAAGATTTATATATATCCGCAAATATATGCACATGATTAGGCATAGGTTTTAGGTTATAGGTTATAGGTTTTAGGTTTTAGGTTATAGGCTACATCAAGTTATGAGTTTTTAAGTATTGACTCACATATGTAGACTGAAATATGAAAAGCAGTCTTACCATTCTTGCACTAAATGAAAATATGAAGTTTC
The DNA here is from genome assembly GCA_030180095.1 of Magnolia changhungtana. Classification (NCBI taxonomy): domain Eukaryota; kingdom Viridiplantae; phylum Streptophyta; class Magnoliopsida; order Magnoliales; family Magnoliaceae; genus Magnolia; species Magnolia changhungtana. Next base: position 1,173,762 of record JASAUF010000240.1, read on the forward strand.
AATCCACAAAAAGAAAGAAGTAATAATTGAAGTTATTTAGGAAACAAGAGCAGGAAAATGCAATAAACCATACTTCTTTGTAATGAAGTTTTTTTGTGCCTACATTGCAAACATAACATCAATCTAAAACATAAGTATTTCATCAGTAGTCTTTAATATGGATGGTCTAGACCGTTACATAGTCCAATCAACAATTTTACCCATCTATTTCCTATGGCCCATCTTGGATTACTTATGTTTATAAAGAATCACTTTTGTCATACAATCTTAACCATACTATCCATGGCTTGGGAAAGGATGGATGTAGAAAGTTTGGTCAAATCAAAGATGGATTGGATCATCCAGTCAGTCTGATTTTGTTAAGTAGCCTATATAATTTATTTTTGACTCTAACGGACAGTTCAGATCTAACGATCAAGATGTTCAATTGAACAACTAGTAGCACTACAAATTATCTCTAAGAGCACTGGAGCATTTCTACTTAATTAATGTAGATTTTACATTTCGCTGCCTTTTTCAAACGGGTTTTCAAAAAGCTACCTAATTAATCCATATGATTAATTAAAAATCCACTCCCTTTGCATTTTTTTTAAGGGCCGTGGGTGTGCAAGCAAATGGGTCATCCGCTTGGGTGAGCCTCACTAGCTACCATGTTTATGTAAAATCCACCCTGACCATCAGGAAAGTCACCTCATGCTAGGCCAAGGTCCCAAAAATCACTCCCATCCATGATTCAAGAGAAACGGGTGATTGAAAATAATGTACTGGACAATAATAGCCCTCCAAACTGTTTTCCTTGATAGGGTTAACCTGAATCATGATGAGTCTGAGTTTTAAGACATACCTAAATTTTGGTTTGCTATCTGATTGGAGTGGATTTCACATAATTATCACAATAGGCCTTGTAAAAATCAAGTGTAGACTTCTTTCCTCAACTGCCTTCTTTGCCTCCGAGATGGTTTCTAAAATGGTTTATAAACAAATGGACTCTAAAACTTTAAAAGTTCTATTACCTCCAAGAAGTTCCACAACAATCATCTTTCCAGACTTTTTTCAGCCCAGAGTCCATCCTAAACCCAATTTTCACTACTTCACAAACTTCAGCCCCTAGTAGCATTCTTGTAATAAAAAAATTATGAAATAAAGTTAACGGTCACGATTAATTGTTCATATCCCTCCAGATGGACGATCAATGGATTGCTACCCAAAACATGCGGCCACCATTGATCATTTATATCCAAGGATGATCAATATGTTGCCACTCCAAAACTAAGGCCACAATATATCATTTATATCCCTCCAAGGATGATCAAAGTGTTGCCACACCATACCTATAAGCACCCTTATCCTAAACTCGAAACTTTTCAATCTCATCTCATGGTCCTAATACTATATATAAACATCTAATTCCAGTAAAACCAGTCCCTCTTTAGGCACAATCTCTCCTAAAATAGTCCCATTGAAACCACCTATTGCCCACCTATAAGCCTAACCTACAATCGACCCCAAATTCAGCCTCTAATTGTTCCCAACATTTCTACAATCTGTCTCCTTTTAGCACTAAACACAGCACCCCTAATCTGACCACAGTCAAAATAAATCCACCCCATACCTGCCCCAATCCTCATTTTATAGTGGACATTACAGACCAGCAATCCTCATTTTATCCAAAGCTCAGCTGGACCAAACACAGGAAAGAGTGGGGATTATGACATCCACCATTGAGACTTTCATAGGGCCCACAACGATGTTTATTTGTCACCCAACTTGTTCATAAGCTCACACAGACATAGGGAAAACACAAATATCATCTTAATTCGAAACTTCTGCTGCCTTAAGAAGTTTTCAACACAAATATCAGCAATCCACAAATATTAGCTTGATATCTGTGTGGGACCACACAGATATCATCTTGATCTAAAGCTTTTGCGGCCCACCGAAAGTTTTTAATGGCCAACACCACTGTTCCCTGTGGTGTGGTCCACCTGAGATTTGGATTTGCTTCATTTGTAATCACACTGTAGAATGAGCTGTCAAAAAAAAAAAGACGTTGATGTAATGCTTATACATTAAGATGGGCCTACAATCGCTCCTACCAGACTTTGATTCCGTAGCATAGACAACACACCTGGGCACAGATTGTGTACTACCCCAACACGACCAAGCTAGAGATAGACGGTCCTGTCAGGGTTCTGTGGAGTCCACAGTAATATACGAGTTTTATCCAAGCTGTCCATCTATATTGAAAAATCATTTTAGAACATGATGACAATAAGGAGGAAGATAGAAGGCTTAAGTGGACCAGAACACATAAAGCAATGGATATAAAGACCCCATCGTTGAAACCTTCTAAGGGTCTGCCGTGATGTTTATTTAACATCTACCTGTTCATAAGGTAAGATAGATCTAGATGAAGGGAAACCTTAAAAATTATCTTGATCCAAAACTTCCGTGGCCCCTAAGAGATTTTCAGCAGTAGGCATTCAATCCCCCTAATAGATTTCATCAAACACATGTTGTGCATACCTTAAACATGCACAACAAATGATGAATGGTAAGACTGGTCTATCTCTGCATCCATTGTATACATGGTATACATCCATTGTATGCGGATTTACAGATCTAAAAATTAAAAACGTAAATAGGGAAATGAGTACGTGGCCGGTGAAGAGATGAAGGGCAGGGACTGCTGGCCGCACCGGATGAAGGGGCGGGGGCGCTAGCCGCACCTTGTGATGAAAGGTGGCTGGCCGCACCCGATCAAGAAGAGAGAGAGAGAGAGAGAGAGAGAGAGAGAGAGAGAGAGAGAGAGAGTCGGGGTGGGAAGAAGCTCGGTCGTGTGGGTGTCTGGGACCGGGACAGAGAGAGAGAGAGAGAGAGAGAGAGAGAGAGGCGAGGGAGGGATGGCGAGGGTAGAGGGAGAGATAGAGAGAGGGCAGTGGGAGGGCGCGCGGCGAGGGGATGAGGAAGAGATAGAGAGAGGGTAGAGGGAGGGAGGGCCGATTTGGGGAGAGAGAATGGGCGCGACTTCTTTTGAGCGCGTGCCTAATTTTGGGACATTTGGGTTGGTGCTCCGTGGGTCCCACCATGATGTACATGTTTCATCCATTCCGTTCATACATTTTTAAAGATCATTTTAGTGCTTGACCCAAAAATTGATAGCAATATAAATCCTAGGTGGGCCACACCACAGGACAAAAATAATTAATGGATATTCACAATTAAAATCCTCCTAAGGCCCACTGTACTGTTTATTTGACATCCAATCTGTTGATTTGGTCATAAAGACCCAGATGAAGGGAAAAAATAAATATCAGCTTGATCCAAAACTTTTATGGCCCCCAAAACGTTTTTAATGGTCAAAATTCATTCAACATTATTTCCTATAATGTGGTCCACTTGAGATTGAGATATAATTCATTTTTTTTATCATATCATAAAATGATATATAAAAATAGATGGACGGCATGGATGATACACATACATCATGGTGGGCCCCACAGAGCACCGACCACCAGCCAACGGCTGGTGTCAAGGGGAGTAGCCAATTCGTTCCCATGATTTATTCATTCCTTCCATCTACTTTTATATAATGTGGTCCAATCAGTTGATCTCAATCATCTATTAAGTTCAGAACACATTTTATGGGCTACCTTGAAAAATATTTAAACCGAAGCAGTGATATAATCTATGCTTAATTTGGACTTTTTCTCGACCATCTTTTTCCAAGACATGGATAGGATGCTTTCGATTGGCTAACAAAAGTGATTCTTTAGACTCATCAAGACAATCCATGATGGTCCTAAAATTTGATGAATCAAATTGTTGATTGGACCTACTTTTTTGTAAATGATCTTGGTTGTCCATTTTCGGACCATTGATCAAATCTTTTTTTTTTTTTTTTTTTTTTTTTTTTAGTTAGATCAATATGATTTATTCATGGTAGCCTATGAAATATGAGTTGGACCTAGTAAACCGTCTAGATCAATGGATTGTACTCTAAAATTTCTTAATACAACTAGAGAAGTAGAGAAGCACTGTGGGCCCCACCATAATGTATGTGTTTCATCCATTCCATTCATCCATTTTTACAGATCATTTTTGCTTGATCCCAAAAGTGAGAGGGATACAAATCTCATGTGGATCACACCACATGAAAACAATAGTTATTGGATATCAATCATTAAAATCCTCCTATGGCCCACTATACTGTTTATTTGACATCCAATCTGTTGATTAGGTTATACAAACTTAGATGAAGAGAAAAAACAAATATCAGCTTCATCCAAAACTTTTATGGCCCCCAAAATGTTTTTAATGGTCAACCCTCATTCAACACTGTTTCCTGTAATGTGGTCCACTTGAGATTTGGATATACCTCATTCTTGGACTTATACTAGTAAAATGATCTGTAAAAACATATGAATGGCATGGATAAAACCGTCGACGATGCTCCGTGGGCCCTACCATGATGTACGTGTTTCATCCATTCTGTTCATCCATTTTTAAAGATCATTTTAGAGCTTTTTAGAAAAAATTAGAGGGATATAAATCTCAGGTGGTCCACACCACATGAGAACAATAATGATTGGATATCCACTATTAAAATCCTCCTAAGGCCCACTGTACTGTTTATTTGATATCAAATTTGTTGATTTGGTCATATAAGACCAGATGAAGGGAAAAAAACAAAAATCAGCTTGATCCAATAGATTTAGGCTACCAAAATTTTTTTAATGGTCGACTCTCATTCAACACTGTTTCCTGTAATGTGGTCCACTTGAGATTTGGATATACCTCATTCTTTGACTTATACCGTAAAATGATCTATAAAAACAGATGGATGGCATGGATGAAACCGTCGACGATGCTCTGTGGGCCCTACCATGGTGTACGTGTTTCATCCATTCCGTTCATTCATTTTTAAAGATCATTTTAGAGCTTTTTGCAAAAAATTAGAGGGATATAAATGTCAGGTGGTCCACACCACATGAGAACAATAGTGATTGGATATCCACTATTAAAATCTTCCTAAGGCCCACTGTACTGTTTATTTGAATCAAATCTATTGATTTGGTCATACTGAGACCAAATGAAGGAAAAAACAAAAATCAGCTTGATTATAGATTTAGGCTACCAAAATGTTTTTAATGGTCGACGCTCATTTAACACTGTTTCCTGTAATGTGGTCCACTTGAGATTTGGATATACCTCATTTTCTTTGGCTTATGCCATAAAATGATATGTAAAAACATGGCATGGATGAAACCGTCGACGATGCTCTGTGGGCCCTACCATGATGTACGTGTTTCATCCATTCCGTTCATCCATTTTTAAAGATCATTTTAGAGCTTTTTGCAAAAAATTAGAGGGATATAAATCTCAGGTGGTCCACACCACATAAGAACAATAGTGCTACTTTACTCCCAACCACCCATTTGTCAGCCATTAATTGAATGGTTACAATTGATTGATCAGTGCTATTTTAGAGATACAATCCATCTGCAATGGAACTCACAATTTGGATGATCTGGATAGCTGAACATCAGTGCCACAATGAAAAGGATAAGTCACTATCATTTTCTCAAATGGTGGAAAACTAACATAGAAGTCATTTTCCCCTCATTCATTTATAGCAAGTTGATGGACAGAAAGTCAAAGAAAAGAATACAGTGTTTTTATTACTACAACAGGTAAGACGTTACTTTCACTATCTTCAAAATTGTAGCCCTAGGATTCCTTTGTGTCAGGATGCAAATGGAACTGATCACCTATTGCAGAGTACCACACATCATGATGGGCGTCCATTCACTCTATTTTATTGATCATTACCCTCAATTTGACTAAATACTAGCCTCGATCATACTACATATGACAAAGATATTGGGCAAACAAGATTAATCAACAATTTGAGTGAATTTTGATTTAAACATCTAAAGTTATTTACTCTTCATGTTTGGACTGATCAGATTGTCCAAAAATAGTTAAAGGTTGTTCATAATATCAAAAATATATAAATGAATAGAAAACACAAACATCAGCTTGATCCAAAACTTTTATGGCCTCTAAGAAATTTTAAATGGTAGAGGTTCAATCACACTATTTCCTGTGGTGTGGTCCACTTGAGCTTTGGATATGCTTCCTTTTTGTTATTTAGACCTCAAATCATCTGTTAACATGCATGGATGAATGAAGTGGATAAAATAAATAAATAACGGTGAACCGCACGAAGTTTACTCTGGTAAAGGTAACGAGAGTAACTTAAATGTAGTGGAGAAATGTTTTCTTAAAACATTCATAATCATATATTGGGCGTGCCTAAATGTGATTCACATATCTAACCCACTCATTACGTGTGTCCCACTTGGATGAAGGGTCAGACCAAGTTTCAACCGCATCCAAAACTCATGTGGGCTCCACCAAGTGCTTTTATATTTTTTAGGATGTTTTCACATAGTTTTAAATGGTATGGCCCACTCGAGTTTCGTTTACCAATGATTTTTAAGATATCTCATAACCTAAAGGGGATACGTCAAATCCACGGTGTTGATGTTCGACACACATCATGATGGGGCTAACATCAATTCTTAGGTTCTCACGAGGCTAGTAATTAGTTGGGTCACAATTTTAACGAAAATATTTGGCCCATTTTACATGTTTAGTCCATTCACTCTATTTTACTATCAATACTCTTAATTTGACTAGTTATTCGCCTCAATCACGCTACATATGAGAAAGATATATATTGGGCATACAATTGATCAACAATTTCAGTGAAATTTGATTTAAACATCTGAAGTTATTTACTCTTCAATTTGAACTGATTAGATCGTCCTAAAACAATTAAAGGTTCAATTAGTAGATGTGCCTAATAATTTAGTAATTTTATTTTTCACAAATAAATTTAACATTTTTTTTTCAAAATGTATATTTTTTTTACTCTTTTAATTAAATATCATTTTTATTATAAATAAATTTAACATTTTTTTTTTTACGAAATTTAGTTTTCTTTTTTAAAAAATATATTTTTTTACAATTTGTCAATTTTTTTCACAATTTTGTTTAATTATTTAAATTTTCCTTTTCAAAATATCATTTTTTTATCAAATTTTTTTTCTTCAAAATTATCAACATTATTCAAAGTTCTTTATATTTTTTTCAAAATCTAGATTTTTATAAAATTACAGGTTTTTTTTTTTTCAAAATTTAAAACTTTCTTAAACGTTATTAATTATTTTTCTAAGCTTCTCGACTATTTTTTTTGCCAAAATTCATAATTTTTTTGAGCTCCTTAATTCTCCAACTGATGGCTTAGGATAGAGACGGTCTTTCACAGGGTTCTAAGACGGTTTAGGACCGTCTCTATTAGAGACGGTCCTAAACCGTCTCTAATATAGACGATCATTGACAATCTCGGTTAGAGACGGTCTTTGACAGGGCTATAAGACGGCTATGGACCGTCTCTAATAGAGACCGTCTTTGACAGTCTCAAATTAGAAGTAAAAGACGGCCAATGATCGTCTCTAAGTTAGATGGCCAATGACCGTCTCAAATGGCCGCATATAAGACGGTCACCGACCGTCCTAAACGATTTGTGGACATTAAAATTTTTAAGACAATATTAAGGACGGCCAGGGACCGTCTAAAATGTTAGAGACGGTTTATGGCCGTCTCTAAAGTGTCTTTAAACCAAGCAATTTTAGAGACGGTCCAGGACCGTCTCAAAATCCATCCTTTTTTTCCATTTTTCATGTAGTGATTCCAGGGCTTTATACAGAAAATTGATAGGGATATAAATTTCAAGTGGACCACACCACAGGAAAACAATAATGATTGGATATCCACCATTATAATCCTCCTAAGGCACACTATACTATTTATTTGACATCTAATATGTTGATTAGGTCATAAGGACCCAGATAAAGGGAAACAATAAATATCAGCTTGATCAAAAACTTTTATAGCCTCCAAAACGTTTTTAATGGTCAACGTTCATTCAAAACTGTTTCCTATAATGTGGTCCACTTGAGATTTTGATATACATCATTTTTTTATCTCATAAATAAAATGATCTATAAAAATAGATGGAGGGCATGGATGAAACACATACATCATGGTGGGGCCCACAGAGCACCGACCATCAGCCAGTGGCTGGTGGCAAGGGGAGCAGCCAGTCCATTTCTAGTAGAGGTAAGGGCGTCTGGCGCTCCTCGAGCTCCGAGTTGTACGAACGGTTTAAAGGAGATCAAAGTGATATGGGCCCCACAGTGATGTATTTATTATATCTACACCGTTCATATATTTTTAGAGAAAGATATAGAGAATTATCCAAAAAATAAACAATATCCAAAGATCATCTGGACCACATCACAAATAACAACAGAGAATGATTTTCACTATTAAACAATTCATGTGGTCCACTTGATAGTTAGATCTGTCTTATTTTTCGTCTCAAGCCTTAAGAAGAGCTCGCCAAATAGATGGACGGTTTGGATATAACACATACCCCATAATTAAGCCCACAGAACTCACACACGTCGATAAAAAATTTCAATTAGGTGTACGCTGTGCTTGTGTGAACAGCAAGCTACTGCCATTTCGTGCAGTGCACACTGCACGTCAAAAGTTAAAGTTCAGTAAAAACACGTATATGTTAGATTGAAAGTCTTCCAGAGCCATGTGGGGCCCACCTTGATGTATGTATTTTATCTAAGCCGTCTATCCATTTTGAAATATTATTTTAGACATGGGCACAAAAATTTGGTATATTAAAGACTAAAGTGAACCACACAACATGAAATAGTTGAATTAAAGTTTATACGATCTAAATTGTACCCAACCCGATCCGACTCGGTTTCCTTGACCGAGTCGGACTCGGTTCGGGTCAGGCCAACCATGCATCGGATCTGTCCGAGTCCGGTGACCCGGATTGGGTCTCGGGTCGGATCGGGTTGGGGTCAAGCATTTGAGATTTCGGGTAGGATCGGGTTGGACGTAATCCGTTCCGATCCGGACCGATGTCCAGCTCTAGTTGTATATAACATGAAAATATAGCTCATTGTTCAATGAGAAAGAGTCCACCAGTCAGTTAATATCCATGCTTGGCAAGATATAAATCACTTATTAAGGATAGGTAGTAGAATTGCTAATATTATGTTCTCAATTAGAGGGAATATAATGATAGTAACTCCCTTGAGATAGACATGGGCTTCATGTGACTCATGCCCACATGGCACACATGTAACAGATCACGACAAATGATCATGGAATAGGTATATTTAATCATTTTTCAATATGAGTTGGACCCTGTCCCAACCAATCATTTTAGGCTTATGATTGGAATAGGTATATTTAATCATTTTTCAATATGAGTCGAGCTGAGCCGAGCTTTGCTTATTCCATGTACACCTCTAATATTGGTACAATCATAAGCCTATTCCATGATCATTTTTCAATATGAGTCGAGCTGAGCCGAGCATGAGTTGGGCAAAGCTCGGCTCAGGCTTATGCTTGTGCTAGGGTCATACTAGGCTCAGGCTTTACGCTTACCCCATTGCTACCCTAAGTCACATCACACATTCAATTCCATATATAAAACATCCAAATGCACCATTGAACCTATCATCCAATTCATTTTCTACTATGTTTGGTGACATGCCATCTTTTCCAGTAGCATGACATTTTTGTGAGACATCCGTCCCATTAAAATAATAGATCCCTCCGTGAAGATCACATTTCTCAAAAATTAATTTCATAGACTAAATAGGTGCACCACATCTACATGTTGAGCCAAATCATGAGTTGTCCCATTGTACCAATATTAGAGGTGTACATGAGTCGAGCTGAGCCGAGCTTTGCCCAACTCGTGCTCGACTCGGACTGCTCGAGTCTCAGCTCGTGCTCGGTTCGGCTCGGCCTTCAAGCTCGGAACAGCAGCTCTTGCTTGGCTCGGTCGAATTCGAACCGAGTTTTCAAGTAGAGTTCAAGTTCGAGTCGTCAAGCCGGTGGGCTGTATTAGATGTTTGTCCGGCCAGTGGTCGCTGATCGGAACTGGTCAGACTTAATCAATATTTAACAAGTTCATCTAGCAAGTGGTCGCTGGTCGGATGGGTTCCACTACTCGGACGGTCGAAAAAAATGGAGAAAGTGGAGGAGAGGACTCACTTTCGATGAGAAGCTCGTCTGGACAGACGCTGGAAAGCGGAAATGTCACCAGGCGGAGAGTATTGGGCGGAGCTCGTCCGGACAGATGCTGGAAGAAGGAAATGCTCGTCCGGACAAACGCTAGAAGAAACAAATGTTGTCGGACAGACGCTGGAAGAAGGCAATGTATCCAGACGGACAACCGATTTGGAGGGAGAAATGGGGCGATTTGGGCGAAAGGGAGGGAGAACGGGTAAGTTTGCTGGTTTGGGTGAACTGGGTAGGTTTTTTTTAAAATATTTTATATACTAACTTAAACTCGATCCAAGTCGAGTCGAGCTCAATACCGAGTCAAGCTACGTCTAGCTCGGACTCGACTCGAAATGTTCCGAGCATCCAAAATATATGTAACGACTCGACTTTTCAGGACCCGAGTACACAACCTGTTTCCCAAAAACTCGAGTGTTAACCTTAAAGGATGGTCAAATATATATATTTTTTTCTTTTATCGGAGTAAGCAGATGAGCGTAGGATGGACAAGTAAGCATAAAGGAAAGTTCCATTATCATTTAGGATATACAAGAGAGTGCCCATAAAGACTTATACAAACCAATGTCTCGAACATAACAAATACAAGAATCCACATGATCTAGTACAAGGAAATGATATAAGAATATAAACATAAGCCGCAAGATTGCGCAGCTCCTCGAGGTAGATGTAGTCATGCAACCCTGGCACATGTACCCGGCTCCTCATCAGTCTGAACCTGAAAGTCATTTAAGACATCTGTGCTACCTATATGGTTATATATTTGATGGGTGAGTGGCCAACTCAGTGTGAACTCCCCTCAAGATTACACACCGCCGCATTAGGTAAGCATAGTTATAAAATAAAGCATACAAAACAGTACATGATGCTGGTCTTATTATGTGCATGGATGTATGGAATGCGTTCACGGCCCGGGGATGCTCATCCGTGCGGACAGGGCCGCCGCCCATGTAATCATCAAACCTGGGAAACATCATCCAGTCTGGTCCCCATGCAATCGTCGACCCAGGTAAAACATCCAGATGGTCTGTGCCCCGGGTAAAACATCCAGACGGGCGATGTGACTGGTCATCAGCGCAACATTCAGCGTAATCGCGGGGCATGAAGATCCATGTCATCATCATAATCGAATGACTGGTCATCAAAACAGTACATGATGCAGATCTTATTATGTGCATGGATGTATGGAATGCGTTCACGGCCCGGGGATGCTCATCCGTGTGGACAGGGCCCCCGCCCATGTAATCATCGAACCTAGGAAACATCATCCAGTCCGGTCCTCATACAATCGTCGACCAGGGTAAAACATCCAGATGGTCTGTGCCCCGGGTAAAACATCCAGACGGGCGATGTGACTGGTCATCAGCGCAACATTCAGCGTAATCGCAGGGCATGAAGATCCAGGTCACCATCATAATCGAATGGCTGGTCATAAGCGCAACATTCAGCGTAATCGCAAGGCAGAGTGATCCAAGCCATCGAAATATGCCATGTATGCATGATTAGCCAATCCATTATTAATCCATTTACAATCAGCAGGTTTAATAAGCTCAAAGGTCACTACGGGGAGCACATGGCCCAGCGTAGGCCGATAGCTCAGGCATAGTGTCCCATTCCACCATCCTTGGCTCATGAGGCTACCACCTTAGGATGTTTAATGGAAACCCATCGATTAGTGGCCAATCATATTACAGTATGTAGGGCTTACTATCGCATGGTTGCACAGTATAAAACATCGAACCTATGTAGGGAAGATATCAAATAAAACCACGTAGGGCGAGTATCAAAATATGCCACATAGGGCGAATATCAAAACCATATGATAAAGACCATCTTTAAAAACCATTGGACACAACAACCCTGGATGGTAGGCCCACATCAATGATCCATCTAGACCACCACTCAAAAACCACCGAGTCAAAGGTCCATTACAATCACAAAGAGTCAAGTTACATTCCAAGTATGGGTGTACATTCATATGTGGGAATTTCCCACTAATGTACCAGTTTAAGTTCCGTAAGCAATCCAGAAATAATCCGCAAGCATGAACAATTATACAGGATAATCATAAAGCATGTAAGACTGCAATTTCATTTCCACCAGCTAACACATGTGATTATAAAGGGAGATATCAATTATGAATTTAAATAAAAATTAAAACTTAAGCTAATGAGAAGATGGAAAGCTCGAAGGGAAGAATCATCACCTTATAGTTCGCATTGCCCACCAGCATCGACAGGGAAGGCGAGTCCCCTTAGAATCGAATCCTACCATAAATCAGGAACTTGTACAATTAGATCCAAGTTCTATATGCTACCTAGGGCTGGGTCTTTCCCTAAAGTTTTCAATTATAAAGTTAGGTTCAAGTATGTCTCAATCATAGAGCTATGGCCTACTTTGGTTTTGAGTTTTCCTTATTCTCTTTTTGGGATCTCTTCCTACAATGAGCAGGGGAAACTGATAGAAGAAGTAAATTTGAAATGGACATCGTTGTGGGCCCCATAGAGCTTCATGTCACAACTCCCTATAATAGGCGTTGCTGAAAACTGTCTTCTTCTTCCCTTTTATTTATTTGTTTAAAAGAATCAGCCTTAGGTATCCATTTTTCCGGACATTAGCAACTCTCATAAATTGAAACAAATATGTAGGTAGTGCATGATGACCACACTTCTTTGGTTCACCAATCACAAGGGTGCTCATTGCTTGCACTGTGACATAGTTGACAAGGGAACCCAACATGCCTTTTATTTCATATTTTGTGAACATTATGTACATGTAATGCACAAACTATCGAGACTTTGGTTTTCAATGTGAAGATCAAATACCATTAAAATCATACTAATTGAATGATCAACTTTCGAGGTGAAGATCTTCCAGGTCCGACCAATCTGATGGTTGATGGATGGGATAATGTGATTTGCCTGCTATCATGTACTATCACGTGTGTGTGTGAACCCAGAAAACCTTTAGATCCTAGCCATAGGCTGACTTGAATGGGAGTTCCAACAAATTTCCTGTTGTTTCCTGTCCATGTGCGCCCATGTGCGCAAGTTCACATACTACGTGTGAGTGTAGAAATCTTAACGTGGGTTGTTAAAGATGCAAGGCCATGTGCAGACCAGTCATAAAAGAAATTTGGTGATGTGGGGTGAAAGTAATGGTATTCGTTGGTGGTAGGATTTTGGGACTGAGTTCGGACTCGACTCAGTCCAAAACTCATTGGAACGACTGAATTTGGCCTGCACCTAATGAAAGGATTTTTCATCCACATTCAAATGGTTGGACTCACTTAGCCAACACAGAGATGGGGCGTTTGAGAATTACCTGGGTTGCTGCTAAGTGCCTGTAGAGTCAACCCAGTGACTTGCACGGCTGCGGCAACGACTCGGGACCGGTTGGCGATATCGGCAGTCGGATTAGCAGTAGCAGCAGAGGAATCAACTTCACTCAACTCGACCCGCTCAACGCATCAACCCGGTGTTGAACCGAGTAACCACCAGTCACCCTCTTCATTTCCTTCTCTGCCTCGCTCCCTCAACCCTCTCCCTGGATTTTTACAACACTTGGACGCAGGTCAGATCCATCCTGACTCAGCCCAGTCCGGTGACTCAGCGAGTTATCGCGGTGCGACTCGACTGAGCCAAGCTGGTGTGCCCATCAGCGACAACAATCTCTCTTTCTCTCTCTCTGATTTCTTTCTATCATCTCTATTTCTTTCTTCTTTTCTTCTCTATCCTTCCCTTCTTCTGAAGATCTAGCAAGCTCAGACTCGGCTTGGAAACGGACCGAACCAGTGCAGCTCAGTGGAGAAAACGGTCTGACCGTCAATGGCAGTCTTCCACCCACTGCTTCTTTCTCCAATCCAGCAGCATGGGGTGGTTCGCATGAACCCTAAGGAGCTTACGAGGGAGTTCTTTCGAAGCTTTAGGAGCGTTTGGGTGGTGGGTTCGGAAGGAGAAGAGAACGGCCAGTTTCATGGCTGCGGCTGCAAAAATAAAGGGTGAGCTACTGTTCCTCGATCCGCACGCCTTATAAGCTCGACCTAATCTTCCCTGAACCGTCGGATCAACATCCAGTGGTCCGGATCTCCTCTGGCTGAAACCGCCTTCAAATACGGTGGGCGAATCCGAAACTGTTCGTGGTTTCTCTTTGCTGAGGGAGCCCTAAACCGTGTAAAACGGGTGGCTTGGATGGACGGACGCCAGGGCACACGGATTGCCGACATGGAGTGGTGAAACAGTTTCCATTTTCAGAAACATGAGCTTGTAGGGCCTGTTTGCGCCAGAGATTGTGTTCACACACGTACACTCCAACACGTGAGATAGCTGAGTTTTGGTGAGGCCCAATTCGCGCGCACGATGGACGGTCTGGATCATTGAGATTGTCCCTCAAGGTGGGGCCACGGCACGTTGCAAACGGTTAACTGCTGGAGGAAGAGAAGAGAGACAGAGATATCTCTCATTTTTTTTGGAAATTTCGAGTCAGCGCTAGCTGACCGGTCCTCGTTGGAATGGTGCACCGTGAGTAGACACCCTTACCGTGCACTCACGCTCTAAATTGGGGTCCAACATGATGATTGTGATAAATCCACTCCGTCCATTCTCTATTTAGGCCCCACTAAAGGCCTTTAACCAAATATCATGTAGATCCAAAGCTTTGGTGGGCTGTACTAGCTGATTCCTAGATGTAACGGTGGTTTTCTATTGATCCAGCGGTCGGATAGTCCCGACATTGAACGTCAACGGTTAAAAGACCCTAGTGGACCATTTTTAAAGCTTCCACCATATATTACTAACCAATATAATATAAATATAAATTTTATTATCATTATATATTACTTTTAATTATAATGATTAAAATCTTATATAAATAAAATTTTAATATTAACATACTACTACGTACGTGCTACTGATCACACATTCATTAACATATAATTCATAATATACAATATCATATAAATGTACAATATCTTATTAGATAATAAAATTTATATTTGTATTTAATAATTATATTGTTAAATAATATATAATTTTATAAAAGCATCTAATGATTTTTGCATACACACTTATAAAAGATATTCAATGCTACCTTATTATTTATAATTTGATTTTATGTCGTGAAATTAGTTGTGAAATTATTATTCATTATGTCCATTTAGTATAATATTGCATTCGTCATGTCTTATATGTATTAAATACATACATATTATTTTAGCATGAAATTTTAAATCTTTAAAAGGTATATACATTTCATAGTGTATATTTTTAGGTTTCATATATATATATATATATATATATATATATATATATATATATATATATATATATAATTTTTTTTGTATTTATATTAAACTAATCTACATGGTAACACTCGAGTACAAAAAGTACGGGGTGTTACAATATGGCTCGACTTAGTTCAAACAGCGTTTCGATCCGAGCCGAGTCGAGCGAGTTACCGAGCTTAGTCTGCTCGTGTACAGCCCTAACCAATATGGTGTGACTCAGCTGATTAACTACCAACTGATTATTGTGCTAGGTGGTCTTCATGGTGGGGCCTAGTGTTTCAATGGTTTAAATTGACTACACAAATAGCATGTTGGTAGGAGAAGATGATATGGTTCCACATGTTGCTATGCCATTTTGGCAAACAGCTCTTTCTTCTCATGATTATCTTGTGAGATAATTTCTTCTCTTTGCTTATCCTTCCTTTCTACGTCTGGCAATTTTCTTTCATTCCAGTGTAAGTTTATTTCTTGATATTTTCAAGAGGAAATAACAAAGCATCAAGACAGTTTCGGACCACCCTTGTGGGTACGGCATCCCATTTGCACCAGATAATGCATGTGGTGTGCTGTTGCATTAGGCAATTGTTACCGTGTGGCCCTATGGTTACTATAGGCCATCTGAAAGCGTCTTGATTCTCTCATTCCCACCAAAAGTAAAAGTCCTTTTTAGTTCAGTATTTCTAATAATGACAAATGTGGCGGTGCCACGATTAGAAGTCAACAGATGATAAAAACCTTGCTATCATGCTTCACACTAAAATACCTTAGTAACTTACTCTCATTAATCTTTACAAGCAACACTAATCCTTCATTGATGCAGACAATTCATCTATTGGGACACATTGAATAGGTATTTGATCCATTTTTAGGTGTGTTGGATGCAGTCCCGACCAATCTTTTCAGGCTTTGGACTTGGGCTTGTTGTTCTAGGATCATTCCAGGCATAGGCTTTGAGCTTGGTCCAAACTTGACCTGCGCACATAAAAGCATCCAACCCCACCATTGAACTTATTATCCAACTCATTTTTTTATTTTTATTTTTCACATTGGAATAGATAACTGCAGCTTTTAGTGACATACATTCTTTCTCACTAACATGACACACTTATGTTGGGAATTTGTTGTCCAAATGCCTTGCATTTTGCAGGGCACGGTCGACCGTGAGGATCTAAGGTCGACTATGACTCGCAGTAATGTTCACGGTGCGACCGTCGAGGTTTCACAATTTTGTGCAAAATAAGGTATTTTGATGTAAAGTGGGTCGCAGACACTTTTATATCCAAAATGGACCAGAGAAGGCCTGATCGAATGCGGAAGTAAGTAAGACCGTCAGAACACTAAAACATGCATATCTCACAAATTAGAATGAGTTATTTGACGTCACATATATGATTTTGGGGATAGGAGAAGCTACTTTAGCCAAACAACCTGCTACACTGGGTTGTCCACACCGAAGTTGCTAGATTCCATCATATCGACAGTCAAAAATTCATTTTATTTTCCAATTTGTTTGATCATAACTTTTGATCCATTGAGCTTTAGGAGTTGTGTCCAACATGAAAAGGGCTTAGAAAATTTAGGAGAACAAAGCGGTTAGGCCAAATAGGACACTTACTATTTTTGGCCAAAAACTAAGAAGTATAGTGGAAATCATGACTGTCTATAAATAGTACACTTATGGTAAGTCATGAATTTTAGGGAGTTTGATTCTGAAACTTATTTCTAGGTTTGGTATCACTATTTAAATGATTGTAAATTCATTTTTATCCATCAATCAATTTATTTCTGATTTTATTAGAATTTATTTTTATTTTCTATCTCTCCTCGTGGATTCGAGGAATCTTTGTGAGGAATCCAGAGAAGCTTCGTCGATTCAAAGTAATTATCTCGTGAGGAAGATGATGCTCGACCTCATCATGTCCATCCTTGCGTCATATTTAAGCCTTATTTTCTCATTCGGAGTACTTATAAGGCTAATGAAAAGCTAAGACGATTGTTTTCTTAAGGGGCTAGAGTTGGCGAAGGGAGATTGTTTTCTACACTTGTAAAGCGACTTGGGAAGGATTTCTCAAGGGATTTCGGAGTTTCCTAAAGGTGCGCATCACAAGGGGAGATTGGGTACATATATAATCGAAAAGGGTGATTTTGTATAATTTTAAGGTTTTCATTATAATGGATCTTTGTCGTTTTGTGCCATGATTTTTTCACGCTAGGGTATTTCCACGTAAAATGTCATTTCGTTTGTGATTATTTACTTTTGATTTAGTTATCTTGCATTATTATAATGTTCTATCTTCATTTATTGTGCTTCTGCAAAGCGCACAAATTGATGGTTGTGTTAGATTTGAATTTCTAACACCTAATTAAGGTTTGATAGTATTTGTTGTTGTCTCCAATTTACATCATCGTGGTGTGATATAGAGCGGGTTCACTCCCAACAACATCTGTGCCATGAAAATGGTAGATCCCACTAGGATTATCACCCTTGTAAAAAGTCAATGTAATTGACCCACTAGGTGGCCCCCACCTATATGTTGAGCTAGGTGTAGTTTTTGGGTTTTCAGGATTTTAAAGTATGCGATCAATCAGAACTCACAAAATATATATATATATATATATATATATATATATATATATATATATATATATATATATATATATCATGGAGGTGAATTGATGATTGGATTGGATGCCCCAAGCATGAGCAAAATTTTCAAGTGCGTTTCACAGTGGCTATGTAACTATGATGGAGATGGTTTCCATACTAGAAGATGTTTTTTATGGCGAAGCAGCCAGAAACCTACGTAAAGAAATGTACTGTGAATGAGATGAACAGCTTTTAACTATTTTATTATTAAGGCT
Organism: Magnolia changhungtana; assembly: GCA_030180095.1. Taxonomy (NCBI): domain Eukaryota; kingdom Viridiplantae; phylum Streptophyta; class Magnoliopsida; order Magnoliales; family Magnoliaceae; genus Magnolia; species Magnolia changhungtana. The sequence continues at coordinate 1,192,099 of JASAUF010000240.1, forward strand.
TGAGGTTTATTATTATTTTAAAGGAAGAGTTTTATTATATAGCCATTATTTTGGCTGGCCCACAAATAAGACTTAATTTGAATTTTAGATCTGCCGTATTTTTTCTTTTAATCATGTCTTAGCATGAGCTGGATATATAAACTAATGGACGTGATGGATTTCTCATGGATTTCTCACGGATATCTCAGTGGGCCTCCATGATAGGAGCTTCCTTTGTGATCCAAATCGTCCCCACATATGACACGGAGCTAGCTATTTCGATCCAAGCCGTCTAAGTTATGGGTCCCATTGTGATGGAGAATGCCTCTAAGAATATACTGATAAAGCAATCCTAACCATTCATTTAGTGTCAATCAAATGGAAGGTAAAAAGTACAAGCATATGAAGTGGTTAAAATTTGTAGATTAAATCAAATGGTTAAGATTATGCTTTCCATGTAATTTTTCTGTTATGCTCCATCAACAGTAGAGACAGCAATTTGTACGGTTTGGATTGCCATGCAACCATGCCATGTATATGATTGAAGAAACCACCGTCTTTTAAATGGTGTGCAACAAAACATGGTTCTTTTATAATTTAATTTTACATGAGATTGCTTCACGTGTAGCCACTTGATCACCAGCATGGAAGCGGATTAGGCGTTACCCAGGTGACCCGTTAGCAGTGTTTCCATAATAGACTGCATTCAATCACCACTGTTTTATATGTCGCGGTACACTGGAGATTTGGATCAGTTTCGATTCTGGGACCATGCTCTAAAATTAGCTAGGAATACGGATGGATGGTATAAATATGCAATATATACATCAAGGTGGGCCCATGGTAAGGGGAACCTAAGGGAAAACGGAATGGCTACTCCCCCTGCCACCAGCCAATGGCTGATGGTCGGTGCTCTATGGGCCCCAGCATGATGTATGTATTTCATCCATGCCATCCATCTATTTTTCCATATCATTTTATGTAAAAGACCAAAAGTGAGGTATATAACAATCTCAAGTCGACCACATTACAGGAAACCGTGTTCAATGAGCGTCAACCATTAAAAACAAACCTTTTTGGGGCTATAAAAGTTTTGGATCAAGCTGATATTTGTTTTTTCCCTTTAACTGGGCCTGTATAAACTAATCAACAGATTGGATGTCAAATAAGCAGTACAATGGGCCTTAGGAGGATTTTAATGGTGGATATACAATCACTATTGTTTTCCCATGGTGTGGTGCACCTGAGGTTTATATACCTCTCCTTTTTGGGATCAAGCCCTAAGATGATTTGTAAAAATGGATGAATAGAATGGATGAAACACATACATCATGGTGGGGCCATAGGGCACCGACCATCAGCCATCCGGCTGGTTGCATGGGCGTAGCCAATCCGTCTCCAATCCGTCTCCAACCTAAGGTAACTCCTCTCGGACGGGAAACGGATTGGCTACTCCCCCGACAGCAGCCCCGTAGCTGGTGGTCGGTGCTCTCTGTGGGCCCCACCATGATGTATGTATTTCATCCATTCTGTTCATCCATTTTTACGGATCATTTCATGGCTTAATACAAAAAATGAGAGGTATATAAATCTCAGATGGACCACACCACACGAAAACAATAGCTATTGGATATCCACCATTAAAATCCTCCTAAGGCCCACTGTACTGTTTATTTGACATCCAATATGTTGATTAGGTCATAAAGGCCCAGATGAAGGGAAAAACCAAAAATCAGCTTGATCCAAAAATTTTATGGCCCCAAAATGTTTTTCAATGGTCTACGCTCGTTCAATACTGTTTCGTGTAATGTGGTTCACTTAAGATTGGGATATAACTCATTTTTGGTCTCGCACCTTAAAATGATCTGTAAAAATAGATGAAAGGCATGGATGAAAAACATACATCATGGTGGGGCCCACAGAGCACCAACCACCAGCCATTGATTGATGTCAGGGGGAGTAGCCAATCCGTTTCCTCTCGGACGCTGATTTCCAGCCGAGCCTTTCGCAGGAAGTTTTTAAGCGTGGATGTAAGGTGGGTTCCACCGTTATGTTTACAAGAAATCTAACCCATCCATCCATTCTTTTCATACAAGATGAAACAGTGGAGAAAGGAATTCCTACCGTTGAAACCTTCCTATGCTCCACCTTAATATTTATACGCCATCCAAAACATTTATAAGGTCATTTTCACTTTGATGAAGCTAAAACACAAATAAATTAGACTGATATAAAACTTTTGTGACCATATAAATATTTCAACGGTGGTCACTAAATATATACTGTTTCCTCTTGTGTGGCCCATTGGAGTTTTGGATCCACCTTATTTTTTGTTTCATTTTCTTAAATGAACTTGAAAAATAGATGCATGGGTTGGATTTCTCACAAACAAAGAGTGACGCCCACCCAGAATCCTTGCACAAAAACTTCCTCCTTATGGCTTTCGCAGGTAATCCACCACTCCTCCCTTGTCACTCCCACGCCAACTTTTTTTTTTTTTTTTGGGTTAGCTTGTTAGTACACATTCCATGTTAGCCACCCCCACTAGGAATCGATACCAAGACCTGAAGTGTTGAAACGAGGTATCTCCACTCGCTCCCACGCCAACTTATTACCCAGGAAAAATCTGCTCCTCACTAGGTTTTACTTACCATGCTATATTGGGCCATCATAAGAAACTTATGTTGAATGGATAATCCTGACACTTATTTGTTCGGTATACAATACTAGCTAGCAGCTTTTGGACACTTTTGCCCCATAATTAACTGTACGGTGGAAATTTTAATAGAAAACATGAAACAGCCCATCCTTTTTAATCATACAGCCCATCCTTTTTAATCCGGGTTGTTCAAGGACATCTGCTTCCTATGGTATGGTGCACCTAGGATTTGGATCTGCGTTACTTTTGGGTTCATGCACAAAAGTAAGTTGGCAGAATGGATGGCTGGTGTGGATATATACTTTTTACATCAAGGTGGGCCCCACATTTAAGGCTGGGGCTCACCTAATCGGCTCCGGGATGTTTGATGTGAATTGCATGCGCCCCTTTCATACGTGAGCGGATTACGTGAGACCCACCGCACCCAAGACTCTAGGTTCAGCCCTTTACGTTAGGGTTACCCTAGGACCACCTAGATGTATGTGCTATGTATCCACGCTGTCCATCCATTTTTATTTTTTATTTTTCAGATTATTTTAGGGCATTATTCCAAAAATGACCCTTCCTTAATGTATGTATTATATATCCACTCCATTCTTCTGTTTTTCCATATCATTTTACGGCATTATTCCAAAAATGAAGCAGATTCAATTATAGGTGGACCATACCATAAGAAACAAGGGTGATTGACCATTAATGGACCACAAAAGTTTTGGATCAAGCTGATATTTGCCTTTTTTTTCATTCATCTAGGCTTATGTGACCTTATCAACAAATTGGATGGTAAATAAACACAATGGAAATGTTAACATGCGCCTTGAAGCTTTCAATGGTAGTACAGTCAATCACCACTGTTTCTTATGGCATGGTCCACCTGATAATTGGATCTGCTTCGGTTTTTTGGACAATACCATAAAATTATCTGAAAAAAACTGATGAATAACATGGATACATAATACATACATCAAGGTGGGCCCCCCACGGTAAAGGCTGCACCATCTTGGGTAAGGTCGGGGTCTCACCAAATCCCCTCCATTTCTGTTGAGTGTTTTAAGTTTCAAGAATGCGGATCCGGTGGTGTTGGCTGCAACATTAGGAACGGGGAAGTGGGTGCAACCGTGACTGTAGGTCCATGCTGTCCATCTGTTTTTTCAGCTTATTTAGGGCATGATACCAAAAATGAAGCCGATATAAATTTAAGGTTGGATCGCATCACCGTACACCATTAAAAACTTCTTAGAGTTCACCACAATGTTTGTTAACCATCCAACCTGTTGATAAGGTCAAACAGATCAGGTTGAAAGGATAAAATAAATATCAGCTTAATGCAAAACTTTTGTAGCCCTCAAAAGGTTTTTAATGGTCATTACCCAGTTTTCTGCCGTATTATCCCCCTAAAATTGGCATCTACTTCGTTTTCCGGATGATTCCCTTAAAATAAACTGGAAAAACAGATTAATGGCATGGATATGTAATGCATACATCGAAGTGGGACCTACAGTTAGGGTCACACACCCACGTTGTCCAAGCCAAAACGTGCTGATGTTGCCCAGACTCCCTGCAGTGGTACGGTGATGTGTTGTGCACGTGGGACCCACCGTGGTGAATGTAATTTATATTCACTCCATCCCTTTTGCCAGCTCATTTTAGGCTAAGGAAAAAAATGAAGCAGATCCAAGCTCAAGTGGACCATGCCATGGGAAAGAGTGGTAACTAAAGCCCACCATAAATTTTTTTTTTTTTTAAAGTATTTCTCTGGGGCTATAAAAGTTTTGGATCAAGCTGATGTTTGTGTTTTTACTTCATCCAGGTCTACGTTACCTTATCAATAGTTTGGATGGCAAATAATAAATATTACAATGGGCCCTGGGAAGGTTTCAACAGTGGGAGTCATTATCACCACTGTTTTCTATAGTGTGGTCCACTTGAGCTGTGGATTTGCTTCAATTTTCAGTTCATGTTCTAAAATGATTTGGAAAAATGAATTGGATGGCATGGATATAATATACATAATCAGGGTAGGCCTTATGTGGCCAACACATCACCACTCCACCCCCGTGGGTGGTGTGCCTGCACACCTCTTGATCCACATCTCAGTTTCAAAGGAGTTGAGCTGGGACTTTGGTCCAGCTTTTTTACTGCTTTATTTGGGTTGTCAGGCCAAAGTCTATTAAAATTTTTTATTTTGCATTGGTGAGGTTTAAATGGAGCACTAAATTAGTACCCGTTGTGGCCAATGACTCTACTGGTTGCCCGGGTGCAAAACCTAGACTTAAATGGAGTACTCACTGAAATCCAAGTAAGGAAACCCCACACTCCATAACACCTCACATGCATGAGATCAAGCTGTTATCACGTGGGCACAACATGTAGATCTCATGGTTGTTATCTACTACTTGCTAGTTACCTTCAAGGCTCGGGTTCGTTGGCTCTTCGGCTGATGTGTTTTTTTTTTGTCCAATGTACTGCTCAAGATTTTACTACTTTAGTTATTTATGTAGACAATATAATAATAACTGGTAGTAGTGATCCTACCCTTACTTCTCTGCTAGCTGATCTCAATTGCCCTTTTAAAATGAAGGATTCGAGGCCACTTCATTATTTTTCTTGGTGTTGAAGTAACTCATACTGCATCAGATATCTGCGATCTAAGTATATTAGTGATCTCTTATGTGGCACAGTGTAACATCTTGAATTTTTGCTATTTTGGATTGTCAAAAATCTTTAAATTTTTTTATTTTTATTTTTTATATAACTAGCCTACGTCGTCACTTACTGACCCTTAACGCTCGAGGTGAGCCTATACGTAGGTGATACCAGTAAAGAACCACACAAATTCGATTAACAAACCGTATGAAACCAATGAATCTGCCTGATCACTTAAACCTTAAGTCTAGCCTTGTGAATTGTTCATCTAAGGCCCAAATCTGACTGACCTATCACTAACTAATCAAGACAACCATAACTAAATTAAAGATCTATCCAAATCCGAGCCAGCTATGGCTCAAATTTTAACTAACGGACCAAGTCAACTTATTTACTCATTTAACCTAAGAGCCAACGGTTTAGAGTGATCATGACCGAATCACCATTTTCGCTAATTTCAAATAGGTTACACTGTGAGCTTAGTTAATCTAAACCCTAATAATTGCACCCAAGAAATCTCCCTACCTAATTCAATCGAAAAATGCCTCGATTATTCAAACGAGCTCCAGACCGCTCGTTAGTGGCCCATTAGTTCCGAAATTATAGAATAATGTCCGTCTCACTGGGCTTGATGTCCATCACGAGTAGCAAATCAAGATAGTACCTAGAACTGTACGAATTGGATCAGAAGCCAAGTGCTTGAAATGCGTGTATACCGAAGGCTGAAACCTGAAACTTAAGTGAAATAGACATTCCGCTCTTTCGTGAAGTTGTGACTTTTCAACCATTGAACTGCAATCAAACTCGGGCCATGAGTCAGAGATATTTTCCTACTCATATCCGTATAATTGGGGCTTCAATCAGTGACCGTTGATCGCAAATCAGGCCTCCATGGCCAATCGGGTCATCCGTTTGCCCCCAAATTTGAATCAACCACTCATCCGACAATGGGGTAGCTGCCCCATGGCACAGATGAGTTAAGGGTCCATTGAAATGGCTCCAAGGATAGAAATCAATCCACTAGGGGCATGCATCTTCGAATAACAGTTCCTAGGGTCATTTAGATGAAATTTCAGACTATATAAGTCTAAGAAATTTACTCCCTTACTCCCATACAAAATTTTCTATTGTAAGGGAGAGAGGGAGTGGGGAGAATGGAGGAAGGAGCTCCTTGGGGGAGCTGATTTGGGAAAAATCTCTTTTGCCGCTGCCCACAACTACGCCCACCATAGAGAGCGGCCCACCAACGATAGAAAGGTAACCATCCAACCCCTTTTCCAAATTTCAGTATCTTAGGCCACTTGTATGCACTCTAACATACAAATTCTATTGGCGCAGAGATTTGATATGCTAACCCATGAACCAAAACCTTAGGAGTAGCTCCACGAACTGTCAAACTATTCCTAGGTGTGGACCATTACCTCCAGGTTGCTAATTATCGAACCTATGTCACAAATAATGATTGTGTAGTGAAAATCGTGAATTGCATGCTAACTAGTGACTAATCCTTAGGCCTATTATCCTCCATGAAGTGAAATTTTCGTTTATAGTTACCAATTATTGATTGCTTGCTAGAATAGACCGGATACACTGAAATTTCATGCCCAGTACATGTTCCATATTTTTCCCTGATACATGCGCCTATTTAGCTGATTGTAGTAAATTGTACGATGATTGAATAATGCACTTGCATGCCAATTTGTTAGCTCATATTAGCTAGAATATCCTAAAATATCGTTTAGTTGGTTGTCTATTCCTTAATAGAATTAATAGTGGCATACTGTAAAATATTAGTCTATTGGTAATTAGGTTGGCCACAAACCGAAAAAATTCACAAGGGTAACTTTACTGGATTGTCTGCACTAGGCCAATCCGACCGATTCAGTCCGAAGACGGACAACCAATAGTAGTTGGACTACACGGGATGCTTGCAGCCAATGCCGGTTGTGCCGTAATTCGCTTAAGTCAGCCAAATTAGTCCACTAGTTGGTCAATCATGTATGGTGTTGAGGGTCGAATATTGCATATTAGACCCCGATTAATACCTGATTTTATGTACATGATAGTTCTTAATGTCATATGTTAATGATGTTTTGCTGCAGGATGCAATTACGAGCGTGGATTGAAAAAAGAGTATTAAAAGCATGGACTTGACGTTCCGAAGTCACTAAAGCTAGAAACGAACACCAAGTGACCAAGATCAGTGGATTTACACGCCAAAGATCCAAGAAAACTGAGAAACTAAAGCTCAAGTGGCCCGAAATTGGTCCAGAATGCAAGATCACAGGGTTCCAACCATCTGCTTGGCTCAAAACTTTATACGTGGCCTGAGAATCATAAATTAACCGTACACGTCGAATTTCAGCCATTGGAACCTTGTAGAAGTGGCCCAACGGACAGATCAGCCCAGAAATCTCTGATTTGGGGCCCACCTGCTGTCTGGATACACTTCATCTTCGGTCCCCACGGTTAAAATGAGATGATAGAATGGATGGACGGAACGGATTTCTCACGAACGTCACAGTTGACCCCACATGAGGGTGGATGTGCATACATTGCACGCCTACCCGAATTGCACCGGACCGTGCAGTCCGGTCAAACTAGCCTTGACCGATAGTTTCTAAAAATGAAACTCTCCAGCGTCTTTATGCACCGGCCGCTGTCCTCGCTAGTGGGCCCCACTCGTTGCCCGGTTCAATGATCCGAACCGTTCACCTGTCCCATGAGGTGGCCAAGACCTTCACCTAGGTGTCTGAATATTTCCATGCAAACAAATGTGCGAAGATCTCAGCCGAATGAAAGATTGATGGTGAATTGAAAAGTGCAATGGGCCACGTCAGAAGCAATCCAAAACCGGCCTTCTCGAGCTGAAAGTTCGCCACGAGTCGAATGAACGGAGTGGATCTCTCAAAACAATAAAGAAGTGGGCCCCACCAACGCCACAGCGAACGAGATCTGCGGTTCTGTTCGCAATCCGGACGTTGTCCGTGATTTTCGGGCAGTTGTGGGCCACCATCATAGGCCATATCATCAATCCAAACCGTCCATCGTGTAGGGCACTCAAAAACGTCCCCTGGGACGTTGATCGTTTGAACGAAAGGCACGAAAATTGGGAGTTAGGAAACTCCGATTCTGACTGCAGAAAGGAAGTCGGTTCCGCATACAGCCGTACCGACTCCAGCTCCGCACCGACCCTCTTCCAGTCTCCCATCCACCGTCTTGCATAGCTATAAAGAGAGAGGAGAGAGTAGAGAAAAGGGGATTTGGAAGGGAGATCCATCAGAGCTCGGCTTGGTGGAACGTGAGAGATAGAGAGAGAGATAGCAGTTTCTTTTTCCTTTTTCTTTTTCTTTTTCTTCTGTTTGAGGGATTTAGCCCATTCATGATGGGCTGAACCTCTTAGCTAGGGCTAAGAGGTGAAGCTTGTAGCGTAATGGGGGATTTCTACTACTGGATTCATGACCGAATTGATGTTGATCTTGGTTTGATTTTAAGGAATACGGTTAGTTTTTAATGATTTGTTGTGACCGACATTACAATAGATCCGCAATGGCTTGAGTATTTCCTTTCTCCTTCTTGTGATTATGAATCCGGACGCCCGTTGTTCACCATCGCCCCTTGGACATGGTAGAATGATTTAACTCTTCCTAACATTCATACATCACACCGATTGGTTGTGGATTGGTTTAACTCGTTGTTTGCTTTGTCTCACGGACATGGTTTTGTGATGGAATCCATTCTAATTTACACCCATCTCATCTTTTGAAAACTTGATCAAAGAAAGTTCACATTGTTCTTTAAGCGATATATTTTCCAACTGGATGAAGACGGGACTCGAAGTCCAGTTGAGTTCGTGAATCAGCGTAGATCTCCCTGATCTCTACAAGTGGATCCTCTGAATCCCTAGTTTCCTACCTTTAAATTTCACCGGTTTTAGATAAATATTTTCACCATTATTCCTTCATATTCACCTGATTAGATTTCATCTTATTTTAGTTCTAGTTCTAGTTAGTTTTAGATTACGTACAGATTTCAGTCCCTGTGGATTCGACCTCGATCTCATCGAGTTTATTACTACATCACAACCCTATACTTGGGGAGTGAACAAGTTTTTGGCGCTGTTGCCGGGGACTGACGGTTGCGCTTTCTGAAATTAACTAGTTTTAGGATTAGGATTTCTAATTTAAAACTTTCTAACTTTAGGCTTAGAACTTTCCTAATTATTTTTTTTAGCATTTATTTTATTTTATTTTTAGGAACTAATTTATTTTTAGAACTTTCCTCTTTTGTTTTTAGAACTTAGGTTAGTTATTTCCCTTTTAGAGACTCTTTCTAATTTTAGAAACTAACTCATCTTTCCTTTATTTTGTTTTTAGAAACTAACTTAGCTTCTAGGTTTAGGGAACTTTCCTTTTTAGAAACTAACTTTCTATTTCAATTTTAGGAACTTTCTAACTTTAGACTTTCTATTTTAAAAACTAATCTCTTTTGTTTTCTTTTGCAGGATAACATAGGAGCTTCTCAATTGGTACCTTCCTTCTAACTTCTCCTCCTCTTACTTTCCATACTGCTGTAGGACCTTTTCTTTTATTTTTCTTAAGATTAGATTCAGATTGAGGGTTTCACCATGTACATGCACGAATGGGAACGTCAATATGCTGAGATAGCTTTTGAGCATGCGAAACAGTGCGAAGGGATGTATGATGATTATGATAAAAATCAACCTATGTCTCAAAATTTTCCTAAACCAATCATCGAGAACCAACCTAAGCATAACATTCCATTGGTTAAGAAGTCCTTACGCGATCATATATGGGAGAACAATTTCACCCCACGGACAGTACGCGAGTGTTGGGGTTATCATAACTATGGGAGTGGGACTCATTATCACCCATCTGAGAAAAAGAAAACAATGCGTGATTATATTATGAGTGATAATAAGTATTACCAACCATCAGATTCTCCCACCTATGATCCGTATGACTATAACCAGTGGAAACATCAATGTCGGGAAGCTGAACCAGCTATATATCATAGTGATAATTCTCTTGGGTCATCTACCTTTGAAACCCAATCAGAAAAAATCCAAGAGGATTCACTTCAGAAGCTCATGAAAGCACAAGAGCAATTCAATCAACTTGTCATACAATCATGCGAATTGCTCAAATCCTCAATCCCAATTATTCAGTCACAACTTATGGAGAAGGAAGAGGCTAGGTTATCCCAGCCTCATCCTAATCTAGTAGCAGAATGTGAAGAAAGTGATCATAACTCGCTTGTGGCAGAAACTGAAATTACGAATGAGGAATTGGATTCCATTAATGAGCAGATGGTTCGATTTCCCGATGAGTCGATCTCGATGACTGTCCAAAGGAATGATCACGAGACGTGGGTGTCTTTCAAATATAGTAATAGTGACACACTTCACTCACATGACACACATGATTACACTGATGAGGTAGAGGTTAGTTTATTCGAACCTCAACCTAACCTAGGAATAGAATGTGAGGAATGTGATCCCATCCCAAGTGCATACTGCACGGAACTGGACGATGATGAGTATAGAGATTCAATCTCAAGTGTGGCCCCTGCCAATGATCACGAGGTTCAGGAAGTTGTCAACCATAATGATCTACTCCACCTGCCTGACATGATTGATTTGAATGTGGAGAATGAACCAATTTCAACTAACCCTTCCAACCCTTGTGATGCATATTTGGACCACTGCCCTGAATTGAATGATGATATGATTCGGGCGATGAATGACTTGCTTGATATGACTCTGGACTTTGAAACTACCCAGTTGAGGCCACAATCTGAGCTACACACTTTAGACGATTCAATGCCTCCACTGAGTAGCTTCAATGACCAAAGTCTCTACATCAATTCTTCGCTTATTGATTGTTTATCTATCTTTGAAGGGCAAGAGCAAGCGAGCATCCGTCCATCCACTTCAAAAGACGATGAAATCCTTGGACAAATCATCACAGACTTCAATGCAGGAGACGAGTCACTCTCAGCTGAATTTCCCAATTCTTTAGACGATTGCGTGACACACTTTTCAGATTCGAATGATCCTATGATTAAAGAAATAGTGGATGCCTTACAAGAGACTATCTCGGTAGTTGTTATTAACCGAGAGCACCCTCATTCTGAAGCCCCTCTTTCCCCAGACCCTGAATGTTTACCATTACAGGAAGAGGAGCTGAAAATTGAACCGAAGTCTAGAACTTCGGAATGTGTTGAGACTACATTACTTTCTGAGAATTCTTTTGAATTTTATCTACCTGTAGTCTCTGATTCACCATGGGATACTAATTCTGAAACTTTTTCTGACATAGGTGAATCATATATACTTTGGATACCTCAAGCGAATCAACGACAAATCTTTGCTAAGGTACACAAGTTTCTCTGGACATTCATGCTCCAGGGCATCCAAGCTTATTGCAAGATGGGCTTTTGGATGATCCTGTTAAGGAACTTACTTAGAAACTTATCAAGATATTGGCCGGAAGAGGAATCTTGCGGCATGATCGAGTAGTTTTCCCTCTTTCATTGTTCTAGGGTAGTTTGTTTTCGACTTGTTTTAGGATAGGTTGTTTTTACTGGTTTTGCTCTCTTACGCTGACTTGCTTTCATGGATATCTTTGGAAAGTCTCTCTCGATTCATTAACCAGGTACTATCTTCCCATCACTTCTCTTTCAATTTCATTGTCTCATGTGCATTGTATGCTCATATATCTTTCACATTGAGGACAATGTAGATTTTAGGTTGGGGGTGGGCGATTAGGTTACATATTCAGTGTTTTCTTGGTCTTGAGCAGAAATTGTGAAAACTTTTTAAAAAAAATTTCTGGAATTTCTTGAGAATTCAAAGTGATTTTGACGGCCATCTTGGATTTAGAATTACAGGATAAATGATGTTGGTAACTTATGACTCTTGGATTCAGTTATCTGTTAGACTTCACAGTTAAGTTTGAATTGTTAATCCAGAATTAGAAGTTGTAAACGTTGATTGAGTCATGATTTCACTTGTCACATCTCGCTCTCACAGTAAGGTTTCAGTTTGATATTAAAAGGTGAACTTGGTAATCACTATGCATGTAAGGAATCAACATGGAAAATTTGCCTGTCATGATCAAAAAAAAAAGAAAAAAAAAAAAGGATACCTTTGGAAAGGGTTGGGCGAATAATCTTCACCATAGGTTTGCTCCCTATAGGTGTGGATTTAATTCCTCATGGATAGTATGTGAAAAGGTTTAGGTATATGGTCTGCACCATAGGTTTGCTCCCTATATGTAAGGATTTGATTCCCCTTCGTGGCACACGTTAAATAGAAAACTCAAAAGCCGGAAGAATGAAAAGAAGAACTGAGAGGCAAGTTCTGGTTTAAGTTGTCCCGAATGCACTTTTGATTGTCCAATGTTACCATGGATAGTGACGACTAGATCTCTTAACGATGGTGAGCAGAGTTTACACTATACACTCATGGAACTCGATGTTTAGAATCATTCTAATTGATGGATTAACATGTCGAACTTGATTGTGAAGTTTATCGTGCGCTTGAGTCTGAGAGAAAGTAATGCTCAACACTCATGATTCTTAGACTTCTAGCATCTGGATTGTTTCCCAAAATCATTCAAGTTCTTGGAAATTATCATATAAATCTCAATCTATTTTTCGCATACTTTGCTCGGGACTAGCAAAATGCTGGTTGGGGGTTGTGTTGAGGGTCGAATATTGCATATTAGACCCCGATTAATACCTGATTTTATGTACATGATAGTTCTTAATGTCATATGTTAATGATGTTTTGCTGCAGGATGTAATTACGAGCGTGGATTGAAAAAAGAGTATTAAAAGCATGGACTTGACGTTCCGAAGTCACTAAAGCTAGAAACGAACTCCAAGGGACCAAGATCAGTGGATTTACATGCCAAAGATCCGAGAAAACTGAGAAACTAAAGCTCAAGTGGCCCGAAATTGGTCCAGAATGCAAGATCACAGGGTTCCAACCATCTGCTTGGCTCAAAACTTTATACGTGGCCTGAGAACCATAAATTAACCGTACATGTCGAATTTTAGCCATTGGAACCTTGTAGAAGTGGCCCAACGGACAGATCAGCCCAGAAATCTCTGATTTGGGGCCCACCTGCTGTCTGGATACACTTCATCTTCGGTCCCCACGGTTAAAATGAGATGATAGAATGGATGGACGGAACGGATTTCTCACGACGTCGTCAGCCATTGACCCCACATGAGGGTGGATGTGCATACATCGCACGCCTACCGACCGCACCGACCGTGGGCCCGGCCAAACTAGCCTTGACCGATAGTTTCTAAAATGAAACTCTCCAGCGTCTTTATGCACCGGCCGCTGTCCTCGCTAGTGGGCCCCACTCGTTGCCCGGTTCAATGATCCGAACCGTTCACCTGTCCCATGAGGTGGCCAAGACCTTCACCTAGGTGTCTGAATATTTCCATGCAAACAAATGTGCGAAGATCTCAGCCGAACGAAAGATTGATGGTGAATTGAAAAGTGCAATGGGCCACGTCAGAAGCAATCCAAAACCGACCTTCTTGAGCTGAAAGTTCGCCACGAGTCGAATGAACGGAGTGGATCTCTCAAAACAATAAAGAAGTGGGCCCCACCAACGCCACAGCGACGAGATCTGCGGTTCTGTTCGCAATCCGGACGTTGTCCGTGATTTTCGGGCAGTTGTGGGCCACCATCATAGGCCATATCATCAATCCAAACTGTCCATCGTGTAGGGCACTCAAAAACGTCCCCTGGGACGTTGATCGTTTGAACGAAAGGCACGAAAATTGGGAGTTAGGAAACTCCGATTCTGACTGCAGAAAGGAAGTCGGTTCCGCATACAGCCGTACCGACTCCAGCTCCGCACCGACCCTCTTCCAGCCTCCCATCCACCGTCTTGCATAGCTATAAAGAGAGAGGAGAGAGTAGAGAAAAGGGGATTTGGAAGGGAGATCCATCAGAGCTCGGCTTGGTGGAACGTGAGAGATAGAGAGAGAGATAGCAGTTTCTTTTTCCTTTTTCTTTTTCTTTTTCTTCTGTTTGAGGGATTTAGCCCATTCATGACGGGCTGAACCTCTTAGCTAGGGCTAAGAGGTGAAGCTTGTAGCGTAATGGGGGATTTCTACGGCCTGGATTCATGACTGAATTGATGTTGATCTTGGTTTGATTTTAAGGAATACGGTTAGTTTTTAATGATTTGTTGTGACTGACATTACAATAGATCTGCAATGGCTTGAGTATTTCCTTTCTCCTTCTTGTGATTATGAATCCAGGACGCCCTGTTGTTCACCATCGCCCCTTGGACATGGTAGAATGACAGAACTCTTCCTAACATTCATACATCACACTGATTGGTTGTGGATTGGTTTAACTCTGTTGTTTGCTTTGTCTCACGGACATGGTTTTGTGATGGAATCCATTCTAATTTACACCCATCTCATCTTTTGAAAACTTGATCAAAGAAAGTTCAGATTGTTCTTTAAGCGATATATTTTCCAACTGGATGAAGACGGGACTCGAAGTCCAGTTGAGTTCGTGAATCAGCGTAGATCTCCCTGATCTCTACAAGTGGATCCTCTGAATCCCTAGTTTCCTACCTTTAAATTTCACCGGTTTTAGATAAATATTTTCACCATTATTCCTTCATATTCACCTGATTAGATTTCATCTTATTTTAGTTCTAGTTCTAGTTAGTTTTAGATTACGTACAGATTTCAGTCCCTGTGGATTCGACCTCGATCTCACCGAGTTTATTACTACATCACAACCCTATACTTGGGGAGTGAACATATGGTGACGCAGGGGAGGACGTGAGGTCGAGAACCGTCTTCCTCAAGAGGATAACTATTTCGAATCCACGGAACTTGGAGTCCTCACAGAGACTTATCGAATCCACGAGGAAAGAAAGCAGAAAATAGAAATAAATTCTAATAAATTCAAAATTGATTAATGACTAAATAAAAACGAGTTCACAACCCTTTAAATAGGGGAACCAAGTAATGGGAAAGAAATCAGAATCAAACTACAACTAAAACTCCTAGAATTCGCGACTTACTATAAATAGTAAACTTACGATTTATAGACGGTCGTGATGTCTACTAGTGTGCAAGGTTTTCGGCCAAAAATAGTAAGTGTCCTATTTGGCTTCTCCAAACCATTCTCCTAATTATTCTAATCTCTTTTCACGTTGGGCGCAACTCCTAAAGCCCGACGGATGAGGAGTTATAATCAAACTAAAACTTACTATTTATAGAAAAAATGAAAATTAAAACAAGGAAACGGCCATCGATCCAGGGGTTTTTCACAATTCCGTGTTGCGCAACCCGGCGTAGCCGAGTTGGTTGGCTAAAGTAGCTCGTTCTACCCAAAAATCATAAATTTTACGTCAGATAACTCATTCCGGATTGTGAGATACGCCCGATCTAAGATCTGACGGTCCGGATCACTTCTGTCATCGACCGGGCCTTTTCTGATCCATCTTGCCCATGAAACTGTCCGCGACCCACTCTACATCATATGGTCACGCCTAGTTGAATCTGAAGCATCTCATACCTTTGAGAGGCCTACAGATAACCGTTGGTGATACGATCCCACTAAGACTCATGAGCCGGGCATGGTGGAATGGGACATCGTGTTTGAGCTGTCGGGCTATGCTGGGGTGACAAGCTCCTCATAGTGATTAGTGAGCAACTAAGTTTCGGGAGCCAGACATGGTGGAATGGGACACTATGTCCGTGCTGTCAGCCTACGTTGGGGTGATGAGCTTACCTGTAGTGACCAGCGAGCACAAGAGGTGACAGGTCCTTGTTCGAACTGTTGAGATGTGAAGCCACATCTGATGTCGCCTTCCACCAGTCGTGGTTTATGTTCGACCGGTCGTAGGGGCCTACTCGACCGGTTGTGAACTGGCTCGACTTAAAGTCTAGTGAGTCATGTTTTTCATATCCTGGTCCTTTGACTAGTCGTAGGAATTGTTCGACTAGTCGTAGCTCTCCTTCGACTAGTAGTAGGTTATGCAGATTCGTTTCCGAATCTGATGCGGACTGCGAATTTTGGTGTCGCCTTTCGTAAGGGTGCGAAAGGGAAGTTGCCTAAACTATATATAGGTTTTCCTAGGGCTTTTCTAGGTAAAATTGGAATATTGGGGAAATAATTCTAAGGTGTGGGCAAATAATTTTCTATGTTCTTCCAAGGGAGAGGTTAATATATTGCCTTGTAATCTTTGTTCTTCATAGTGAAAGTTTGCATCCATGATTTTTTACCCTAGATTGCGGTTTTTCTACGTATATCTTGTCTTGTGGTTTGTTTGGATTGCTTTGATTTGTTTCTAGTTTATATTTCTTCCTGTTTATCGTTTGTGGGTGAGGCCTGAGATTGGATCTAAGCTTACTGCGTTGTTGGCGTGCTGCACAACAACTGGTATCAAAGCTATTGGTTTAGTTCTATTGGGAGAGATGGCGGAAGATGAAAAAACTAGAATTGAGAAGTTTGGTGGTTCAAACTTTACCTTCTGAAAGATGCAGATAGAGGATTGTCTGTATCAGAAGGACCTCTAAATTCCTCTAGGAGGAAAAGAGAAGAAACCAGAAAAGATGACAGATGATGAATGATTTTTACTGGATAGGAAGGCTTTAAGAATGATCCGACTCTCTTTGTCTATGAGCGTCGCCTTTAACATATCCAAGGTGAAAAGTATAAAAGAATTAATGGAAGCCTTAGCCACCATGTATTAAAAGCCCTCAGCATCCAACAAGGTTCATCTTATGAAACAACTATTCAACATGAAGATGTCAGATGGTGGGAGCATGGCTGAATATCTAAACGAGTTCAATACAGTCACGAGCTAGTTGAAATCCGTTGGCATTATTTTTGAGGATGAAGTCAGGGCGCTATTGATCTTATCCAGTCTACCAGACAGTTGGGATGGTTTGGTGATTGCTGTGAGCAATTCTTCAAGATCGACAAAGCTGAAATTTGATGATGTGGCCAGTTTAATTCTCAGCGAAGAATTTAGAAGGAAGGCATCAGGAGTTTCAGGGAATTCAGGGAATGCTCTAAACGTTGAAGTAAGAGGAAGATCGCTGAACAAAGGAGGCAATAAACACGGGCGTTCTAAGTCAAGGAAGAAGTCCAAGGGATCGAAAGACAAAGATGGGTGTTGGCATTGCGGCAAGAAGGGGCACATGAAACGTGATTGTAGGCACTCAAGAAACAAGAAGGAAGCTCTCAAGGTGAGAAGGATTCAGTGAATCTATTTGAGGAGAGTGACACAGAGGTGTTGATCTTGTCTCTTGATGCGAGGAATGAGTCTTGAGTTATAGACTTGGGTGTTTCGTTTCATGCTACTTCGTGTAAGGAAGTTCTGCGTGATTATGTGTCAAGTGACTTTGGGAGAGTCTACCTGGGTGATGATGAGCCGTGCAGTATTGTTGGAAAAGGAGATGTTCATGTAAATCAGAAAGACGGAACAATCTTGAAATTGAAGGATGTCAGACATGTACCGCGTTTGAAACGTAACTTAATCTCAGTGGGGCAGTTGACCGATAACGGTTATGTGAGACATTCACCAGTGATTCCTGAAAGATCACAAAAGGTGCCTTGGTGATATCTCGAGGCAAAAAGGAAGACACTTTATACGTGACTTGAGGATCTTATAGTTCACTCGTAGTCGCATCAACTGGAGCGAATGGGCATTATAATATCAGAGGTTGAGACATATGAGTGAGAAATGGATGAAAGTGCTATTGTCTAAAGCAAAGCTACCAGGGCTAAAGTCTATTGACTTGGAATTCTGCGAGGATTGTATGTATGACAAGCAGAAGATGGTGAGCTTCAAGAAGACGGGACGTGCTCCAAAGATACATCTGTTGGAGATTGTACACACTGATGTATGGGGACCGGCACAGGTATTATCTCTTGGTAGCTCACGTTATTTTGTTACTTTTATTGATAATGCTAGTAGAAAACTGTGGGTCTATTTCTTAAAGCATAAATCTGATATATTTGATGTATTTAAGAAGTAGAAAGTTATGGTAGAAAATGAGATAAGTAAAACAGTAAAATGTCTCAGATCTAATAATGGGGGAGAGTACTGTGACAAAAGATTTGAGGAGTATTGTGCAGCAAATGGAATCAAACATTAGAAAACGATTCCAGGGACACCACAGCAGAATAGTGTGGCTGAGCGCATTAACAGGACCATCCTTGAGCATGCCAGGAGCATGAGGTTACATGCGGGTTGGCCAAGACCTTTTGGGTAGATGTTGTGAATACTGCCGCATATCTCATCAATAGAAGTCCCTCAGCACCATTGGATGGTAATCTACCAGAAGAAACGTGGACTGTGAAAGAAGTGAACCTTGCACATCTCAGAGTGTTTGGTTCCACTTCATATGTTCACATTGATGCAGAGCACAGAAATAAGTTAAATGCGAAGTCCAGGAGGTGCACATTTATAGGCTACGGGCAGCATGATTTTGGCTATAGGTTTTGGGATGCAGAAAATAGAAAAATCATCAAAAGCAATGACGTAGTCTTCAATGAAAAAGTGATGCATAAGGACAGTGTACAAGAAAAAAAGGCCAAGGAAAAGGAATTCGTAGAGTTGGAAGAGTTATTGGACACGGGTGTTACTGCGCCACAGGATGATCATGCACAGGAGCATTATGAGGCAGAGCCACAAACACCGGTTGTGAGGAGGTCTACTCGGGAGAGGAGTCCCACGGTCCGATACTCACCCTCCTTACATTATCTACTGCTAATAGATAATGGTGAGCCAGAGTGTTTTGAAGAGGTATTACAGTCAAATACGTGAGTTAAGTGGGAGCAGGCCATGGATGATGAGATGGATTCTCTTGAGTCTAATTGCACATGGGAGCTAGTCACTCTACCCAAGGATAAGAAGGCTCTTCATAACAAGTGGGTTTACAGACTGAAGGAGGAGCACGATGCTTCAAAACGGTACAAGGCTAGATTAGTTGTGAAAGGGTTTCAACAAAAGGCAAGTATCGATTTCACTGAAATATTTTCACCTGTAGTGAAAATGTCTACGATTCGTATGATCTTGAGTATAGTGGTTACAAAGGACTTACATCTAGAGCAGCTAGATGTTAAGACAACCTTTCTTCATGGGGACCTTGAAGAAGAGATATATATGCATCAGCTGACAGGATACATGACACCAAGAAAAGAGAACAAGGTGTGTAGACTGAAGAAGAGTCTGTATAGCCTGAAGTAGGCCCCGAGGCAGTGGTACAAGAAGTTCGATAGTTTCATGTCGGGAAACGGTTATAGGAGATGTCATGCTGACCACTGTTGCTATTTGAAGAAGTTTGATACATCGTACATCATCCTTCTTTTGTACGTTGATGATATGCTTGTGGCCGGTTCAAGCATGAAGGACATCTTAGATCTCAAAAGACAACTGTCTAGAGAATTTGCCATGAAGGATTTGGGAGCTGCAAAACAAATCCTAGGCATGAGGATAAAGCGTGACAGGGAAACCAAGAAACTAGTTTTTTCACAGGCAGAGTACATAGCTAAGGTACTTGATTCAATATGGGAGGTGCTAAGCCGGTTAGCACTCCATTAGTCAACTACTTCAAGCTGTCTAAGGAGCAAGGTGCAAAAACGCAGGAGGAATGAGACTACATGACTAAAGTTCCATATGCGTCAGCTATTGGGAGTCTCATGTATGCTATGGTGAGCACGAGACTAGACATTGCTCAAGTAGTGGGAGTTGTTAGCAGGTTCATGACAACCCTGGGAAGGAACATTGGGAAGCTGTGAAGTGGATCCTTAGATACTTGGTAGGTACTAAGGGTGTAGGGCTGTGCCATGGTGGATCGAAAATCAAGCTACAAGGTTATGTGGATTCAGATTTGGCAGGAGATATCGACAGCAGAAGAAGCACTACAAGTTATGTCTTTACTTTGGGTAGTGCTGCAGTCAGTTGGGTTTCTCAGTTACAGAAGATAGTATCTATCAGTACGACATAGGCAAAATATGTTGCGGCTACAGAAGCGCGCAAGGAGATGGTATGGATGCAAGGTTTCATGGAAGAGTTGGGTAAGAAGCAAGCAGATTACAAGCTGTACAGTGATAGTCGGAGTGCAATACACTTGGCTAAGAATTCAGCCTTTCATTCAATGACCAAGCATATTGCCATCAGATATCACTTCATACGTTCGTTACTGAAAGATGGATCGATTGCTCTGGAGAAGATTCATACAAGTGAGAATCTTGCGGATATGTTGACCAAGGCGGTCACATGAGAGAAACTGAAGCTCTGTTTAGCTTTGATTGGTCTTCAGGCTTGATGACTGAGAGGTGGTGCACTCCGGATGAAGAAGACCAAGGTTTATGGTGATGTGTCTCCAAGTGGGAGATTGTTGAGATGTAGAGCCACATCTGATGCTGCCTTCGACCGGTCGTGGGTTATGTTCGTCGTGGACCGGCTCGACTCAAAGTCCAGCGAGTTCTATTTTTCATATCCTGGTCCTTCGACTAGTCGCAGGAATTGTTCGACTAGTCGTAACTCTCCTTCGACTAGTCGTAGGTTATGCAGATTCGTTTCCGAATCTGATGCGGACTGCAGATTTTGGTGTCGCCTTTCGTAAGGGTGCGGAAGGAAAGTTGCTTAAACTATATATAGGTGTTCCTAGGGCTTTTCTAGTTAAAATTGGAATATTGGAGAAATAATTCTAAGGTGTGGGCAAAGGGTTTTCTATGTTTTTCCAAGGGAGAGGTTAGTATATTGCCTTGTAATCTTTGTTCTTCATAGTGGAAGTTTACATCCATGGTTTGTTACCCTAGATTGGGGTTTTTCCACGTATATCTTGTCTTGTGGTTTGTTTGGATTGCTTTGATCTATTTCTAGTTTATATTTCTTCCTGTTTATCGTTTGTGAGTGAGGCATGAGATTGGATTTAGGCTCACTGTGTTGTTGGCGTGCTACGCAATAAGAACGGCCCCCGTCAAATTTACCAGTCGATGGTTCCGTGCCAGAGTACCGTTCAAACGTACGACCTGGGCATGAATAGAATTGGGTGATAAGCCATTCTCTATGGTGATTTGATTATGCGATAAGCCCGCACCTCGGAACTGAGTGATCATACTCAGTGTTTGGGTGACGACCCATATCGAGTTAATCCTCATACTTTTCGGTATCATGCCTTACCTTTGGAATTTTTAATTTGTGAGATAGATGGATGATACTTAAATTCGGATTATGGATCACAGGCTTAGATCTGCTACGCCTGCCTTGGGCCAAGTGATCTGAATAAGGCCATTCATTAAATGAAGTTGTTTCAGCTTCCCCAATCTTGCTGGATGAACGAACTTAATTAAATGCTTAGCTAACATTAATATTCATGGCATTGCATTAGCATAGGTTGTCGACTTGACAGTCGATGTCGCATCGAGGGAGTGTTGGTCATATGCGAACGTATAGATGGTGTCGCTTGAGAGAGTGTTGGATGGAGAGGGCATGCATCATATTATAATACCATACCCGTGCATTAATAAGAGTGTCTAAGAACTGTATGCTTACTTTGCTTTTTATTAATTGTGCATGTAGATTTGATAGCTTATGTAACTTAATGTTAATGGAACCACTGAGTTGATCACTTACTCCCACTTTGGGACGGTATTATAAAACACCAACTAGACCTCATCCTAGATGCAGGTACCACAGAGTTCGATGCGCTGGATGAGGTGGCTATTGCATAGTTTATTTTAATTCCAGGAATTGCTCAAAGCCCATGTAAAATGAACTATAGAATCCCGCTTCCACAAAGAATAAGTGGCACCCGGGACATCGAGAGTCGAGTATCCACTTGGCCCCTGAAATCCGAGGCGCTACACATACATATGCAAGATGCTAAGCCCTTTCACTCTAGTGTTATCTTCGGCTATAAGCTCTCCAGATTTGACAATGATCCCTTATTGAATCGTGATGAGTATGGCAATGTTGTGTGCACTCGGTAATTTGTTACTTTCATATAGCAATCCTTCGTTGTTAATCAAGTATGTCAATTCATGCCTAGTTCATGGATGATTCATTGGATGATGATTAAGTGTATCTTATGCTTTCTTAAGGGAAAATTCTCATGGCCTCTAATTTTGTATAGTGCTTGCTCGTCCAACTGCCCTTCAAGTTTTTTCTGTCGTTGATTGAGTTGGGGATCCTAATGATCATCGTTCTACTTTAGGGTATGTTGTCTTTCTTAGCCCCAATTTGATTTCTTAGAGTACTATGAAATAGCCCATCATTTCTCATTCCAACATTGAGTTTGAGTATCATTCTCTTAATGTCATAGTTGTAGAATTATTTTGAATTCATATGGTGTTATGCAATTGAAATGTTTATCTCCACTAATCTCCTATTCTCTACTATGATAATATTAATGCCATCTCTCTTGCCTCTAATCTTTTTTATCATGTCCACATAAAACATATTGAAGTGGATCATATCATTTCATATGCAAAAAAGGTTACTCAAGGTGATCTTATTATTCAATATATTAGCACGGTTGATCAATTGGTTGACAACTTCAATAGAGGTTTTAAACTATATATTCTAGGTTTCAAGAGTTATCAACTAATTTCACAATGCTAGTAGTTCAACTTAAGCTAGCATAAGGGAGCATGTTAATAACCTTTCCTCATCTTCATTGCAAGTACCTCCAGATGGTTAGTGAATTACCAGCAGCATATTCGAATTTATAATTAAATTCAAATTGTAAGTTTTTGTTGCAATCTAAAATCTACAAATAGCAACATATGCAGTGACATCTAATGATTTATTTGATTGAATATAATATTACGTTTCCTTCACTACATTCCAAGTTGGCTATAATGTTAAAGATAGGCAAATGGTTTAGAAAAGTATGCCAAAATATTTATCATCCTTCTTCTATTTCTGTCATAAATATTAGCTTAGCTAATAAGCATATTTATCTTTGTGCTAGAGCATATGATAGGTGGCCCTAGTCAACTTTTGGGAGTTGGGGTCCACCTGAATGTATCTTCCCTCTTTACAACTGACTCTGCTTGTATCTCTCAATTCTTGAAAAAAAAAAAAAAAAACAAAACAAAACAAAACAAAATTTGGAGTTTCTTTACAAAAAAAAAAAAAGAAGTAAAAACCTTAGAGAGCATCGAGATTCCAAATCGAAAGTCTAAGGCTATAGAGCTAGGCATCAAGTCGAGTTAAACCGAGTTAGAGCTGACTCGACTCGATCTGGTTTTGAAATAGGCCTAACCCGGACTCGATCCGACTCGATACCGAGTCCAGTTGCTTGACTCGATCCGAGTTTGGTCTAGCCTAGACTAATCCGGACCGAGTCCAATTTGGTTAGAAGTATTAAGTCGGGTCGAGTTGGCACCGAGTCGGATTGAGAGAAGAGGGAGGGAGAGACCAAGAGAGTGGAGAGGAGAGAGAGGAGGAGAAGAAGGGTGATGGTGGTGGGTGGTTACCGGGCTTGGAAGATGAGGAGGATGAGGGGGGGGGGGGGGGGGGGGGGGGGAGAGAGAGAGAGAGAGAGAGAGAGAGGCTGGGCTTGGAAGATGAGGAGGATGAGGGAGAGAGAGAGAGATTTTGGGATTGGGTAGGGTTAGAGAATCGGGTTTCGGATTGAGTCGGGTCGAGTTACTAGGTAACTCAAACTTGACTCGGTTTGAGTTCGGATTGGGTGAAGCCTCCTTGGTTCGGACTGAGTCACCCATTCGGTTCAGGTCGAGTCGGACGAGTTAAGTTAGCTAGATCGAGTCGTTTGGTGCCCACCTCTATCCTCCTTTTTTGGTAGGTGTTGCCATGGCTGCTGTTGCTTATGGTCTGTTGTCGACTTACCGATGGATCAGTATTTCTAGTAGATGGTTGATGCTACTCAGGCCAATCACACTCAACTAACTCTTACAAGAGGGAAAAAAATTATTTGATACACATGTTATAAGTATGACTTCTTGTATACATGCATTCACACTATTCAAATTGCCCAATTCGTGGACCCAAACTTGGACCATGATGCCTTCCATTCGTTTAGCCATCTGATTTTTAGAGAAGCCTAAACATGAGATAGATCCAAAACTCAAGTGGGCCACATCAGAGAAGCAGTGGAGACCGAAACATGGTCGAAATCTTCCTGCTGCATAAACACATGCTTTTATCCCATCTGGTGATTCTTACAAGGATGAAGGGAAAATACAAATATCAGCCTCAGACAAACCTTCTGTAAACCGAAGGAAGTTTCGACAACGGTATTCAGTCTTTTTTCTTCTTGGCTTCCATGAATTAATTTCTAATGTGAATGGAAGTACAGTGCCTGCAGCCCCTGCCTAACGGATGTTCTAGTAGGTGGTAACTATATGGGCCCGCCATGATGTACATGTGACATCCATTCCGTCCATGGGTTTTTCCGCAGGACCGTTTCCCATTGTGTGGCCCACTTGAGTTTTGGATTTGCCTTATGGTTGGGCTTATGTCCTAATGTGATCTGGCAAAATTGATCACGGAGTGGAATTTCATGGACATTGTTGGCTCAGGGTTACTGCCTACTGGGCTCCTTGTATGCTCGGGCTCAGGAAAGTCGTATCCTATGCCAATTGCCTGTAATTGGGGTTTACATGAATCTACTCTAAACGTAATCTCTATTCGTGTTTCCCTTCATCCATGTGGGGATCAACTTATGAACCGGTGGATGACATATAAATATCAGGTGGGACTTAGTAGCTAGAGTTTCTATCCCCGCTATTTCCTATGGTGAGGCT
This sequence comes from Magnolia changhungtana, assembly GCA_030180095.1. Taxonomy (NCBI): domain Eukaryota; kingdom Viridiplantae; phylum Streptophyta; class Magnoliopsida; order Magnoliales; family Magnoliaceae; genus Magnolia; species Magnolia changhungtana. Next base: position 1,217,190 of record JASAUF010000240.1, read on the forward strand.
TACTTTGGGTTATCGAATTTTCCTAAATTTTAACATCACATCCTAACGTAGGCTGGAAAAATGAATGGAGTGGATATAACCCCAGGTCATATGCAATATTTAGACTAGATGGTTTTGAACCAGATTCTTCTTTTATAGTCAAGTATATATATATTTTTTCTATTGGTGTTGTGGAATTTTCTAGAGTTGTGCATGTGACGGGATATCTTTATGCCAAAATTTTATCACTGGAGTCCAATCTTATTTTTTGTCGGATGGTGCAGTATTCCAAAGGAGTGGGCCCCAGACTAGATGGGTTCAATCCCAAATTCTACAGTTAAGTCTCCTCCTTTGTTGGGAGTGAAGAATCCAAGATGGTTTGGGCCCAAGTTTTTCTTTTTTAGAGTCAAGTCCTTTTCCTTGTTGGGTGCTGCCAAATTTCAAAAAGGAGTGGGTCTGTGATTGGACGTGGAGACAAATATTTTATTAATTTGTTTAGGTTTGTCTGTCAAATTCCAATAGATTCTACTATTGCAGTCAAGTCTCATTTTTTTATTCTCTTTTTTATTATTATTTAATTTTAATTTTATTTTATTGGGTGTTGTTGGATTCCATGGAGTTGAGCATCGGATTGGATGGCGTTATGCCAATTTTATATTTAGGGACAAGTCTTATTTTTATTGGCTGCTGCGATATTCCAAGGAAGTGGCCCAGGACTGAATGGTTTAATCTCAAATTCTACCATGAAGTTTACTCTTTTGTCCGGAGCATCGTGATTCCAATGAGTGGGTCCTAGGAATGGATGGGTCTAGGCCTAGATTCTACTTTTCAAGTTATGGCTCTTTTTTTTTTTTTTTTGGTTAGATGCCGCAATATTCCAAGGGGTAGGCCTGGGATTCGATATAGACATTGATATTTTATTGAGTTGTTTGTGCTCATCAAATCAAAACGTATTCAAAGCTTTTTTATTTTTTTATTTTGCATGATATAAGATTAAATGAAACCTAAATTAGAGCTAGCAATGGGCCTACAACTCTTGTCAGCTCATGAACCAGCTTTCCAGGCTTGCTTTTAACTTGAGCTCAACTGTATCTATTGGGTTGTGCGCCAGAAAACAAGGCCTGTTAAAGTAAGCAAGTCAGGCTATGGTAAACTCATTCCCATCTCAAACTGTTTCTAGTATATATGTACTTGAGTAATAGAAAATTTCAATTCCCAAATCTCATAAAAATTAATAAGTATGTAATAGCAGCCTTTAAGTAAATGGGGTGAAGGAATAGTGCTAGGGCATAATGATTTGCTGACTGGTGGGACCATGTGTTAGAAAATTCTTAACTGAATTAGTAGATGGTTAAGTATTGGATCATGGGTCCGTGGGCTGTGACTCTGATTGGGGTTTGAATGGTCAGTCTGTTTTGTATCAGGCCACTAACCCCAAACTAGTTCCGCCATTTGTCACTCTACATAAACAGTGGATGTGTTTGTACGTTGAGCATAGTGTTTAATTTCCACAACAAGAGGTTAGTAGAGATGATTCTTGACACTCGTGTAATATATGTAATCAGGAAGGCCAGTATGAAGATCCATTGGCACAAAAATAAAAATAAAAAAATGACCATTAACTCATGCAGTGGGCCATAGACATGAGAAAAATGAATTGTTATGATAACATTACTAGGGACCTATATTCAAAGCAACGCACTTTATGAGTGGAGCGGTGGGCATAGCTCATGAACAACTCAGAGCTTGTTTGCACAGCCCTTGGATGCATGTCTTGCCAATCACCTCTACAATGTCTTGCCGATCACCTCTTCAATTCATTGGTAGGGAGATACTGAATTGATGGATTCACAAAGAACTGAGGCATTGGACAAATATAACCATACAATATGGCCTCCATGTTGTAGATAACATGAAAATACAGCTAATTGTTCAATGAGAAAGAGTCCACCATTCAGCTAATTAGGATGCATGGTTAGATGGAAGATGTTCGGTCGCACATCCATGCTTAGCAGGATATAAATGACTTATTAAGGATAGGTCATAGAATTGCTATTATTGTGTTCTCAAGTACAGGGAATCTAAGGACAGTCACTCCCTTGAGAAGACATGGACTTCATGTTGACTCATGCCTACATGACACATATGTAACAGATCACGGCAATTCATCATGGAATAGGTATCTAATCATTTTTCAAGATGAGTTGGACCCTCACTACGCCAAAACAGCGAAAAAAGGACGGTCCAAAACCGTCTCAAATGACCAAAAAGGACGGTCATGGACCATCACATAGGCAGTCAAATTTTGACGTGTCCTATTACTTAAAAGACGGTTGAAAACCGTCATTCTTATTGACGAAAAAAAGACGGTCATGAACCGTCCTAAAAAAGGACGGTCTTGGACCGTCCTTAAAATGGACTGTCATAGACCGTCTCTCATAAGCCCAAAAAGGACGGCCATGGACCGTCCTTTAAAAGGACTGTCATGGACCGTCCCTAAAAAAGACTGTCATGAACTGTCTCTTATGGGCCTTCAAAGGACGGCGATAAACCGTCCTTTAAACGGACGGTTATGGACCGTCTTTTAAAAGGACGGTCATGAACCGTCTCGTATGAGCCTTCAAAGGACGGTTATAGACCGTCCTTTAAAAGGTCGGTCATGGACCGTCCTTTAAAAGGACTGTTATGAGCCGTCTCTTATGACCCTTAAAGGACTTTTCAAATTTGACCTATTACAGTCTTCTTCCTGATATAATCCTGTTATACAATATATTTCATCACATTCACATTCACATCCATCTAAACCCAAACTACGTAAATTCATCCAAACACAATCTTCCTGATATACACCTGTTATACAATATATTTCATCACATTCACATTCACATCCATCTAAACCCAAACTACGTAAATCCATCCAAACACACAATCTTCCTGATATACACCTGTTATACAATGTATTTCATCACATTCACATTCACATCCATCTAAACCCAAACTACGTAAATCCATCCAAACACAATCTTATCCACATTACATTCATCCACGCATAATACATATAAGTTTAACTTCATTAAGTAAAAAAACAATCTTATCCACATTTCATCACATTCACATCCATCTAAACGCAAACTACGTAAATCCATCCAAACATAAACTACATCCATCCAAACACAAACAATCTTATTCACATTACATTCATTCACGCATAATACATATAAATAAGTTTAGGTTTAGGTTAGGTTATAAGCTATAGGTTTAGGGAATTGAGAATAGGTTTAGGTTTAGAAAATCGGGTTCGGGTTCAGGATCAGGTTCAAGTTTGGGTTTTCAAGTTTAGGTTTAGATTTAGGTTAGGGAGTTGAGATTAGGATTAGGTGTAGGTGTAGGTTTAGGGATTTGAGAATAGGTTAAGGTTTAGGTTTAAGAATTCGGGTTCGAGTTCGGGATTGGGTTTAGGTTTGGGTTTTCAAGTTAAGGTTTAGGTTTAGGTTAGGGAGTTTAGATTAGGATTAGGTTTAGGTTTAGAGATTTGAGAATAGGTTAAGGTTTAGGTTTAGGAAATCGGGTTCGGGTTCGGGTTCTGGATCGGGTTTAGGTTTGGGTTTTCAAGTTTAGGTTTAGGTTTAGGTTAGGGAGTTGAGATTAGGATTAGATGTAGGTGTAGGTTTAGGGATTTGAGAATATATTTAGGTTATAGGTTATAGGTTATAGGTTCAAAGTTTAAGTTTAGGTTATAGGTTAAGTTTAAGTTTAGGTTAAGGTTAAGGTTTAGGTTTAGGTTATAAGCTATATAGGTTTAAGGAATTGAGAATAGGTTAAGGTTTAGGTTTAGGAAATCGGGTTCGGGTTTGGGATCGGGTTTAGGTTTGGATTTTCAAGTTTAGGTTTAAGTTTAGGTTAGGGAGTTGAGATTAGGATTAGGTGTAGGTGTAGGTTTAGGTTTAGGTTTAGGTTTAGGGATTTGAAAATAGGTTAAGGTTTATGTTTAAGAATTCGGGTTCGGTTTGGGATTGGGTTTAGGTTTGGGCTTTCAAGTTTAGGTTTAGGTTTAGGTTAGGGAGTTTAGATTAGGATCGTGTGTAGGTTTAGGTTTAGGGATTTGAGAATAGGTTTAGGTTTAGGTTTAGGAAATCGGGTTCGGGTTCGGGATAGGGTTTTAGGTTTGGGTTTTCAAGTTTAGGTTTAGGTTTAGGTTAGGGAGTTGAGATTAGGATTAGGTGTAGGTTTAGGTTTAGAGATTTGAGAATACATTTAGGTTTTAGGTCATAGGTTTTGGTTTAGGTTAAGGTTACATGTTTAGGTTTAGGTTTAGGTTATAAGCTATAGGTTAAGGTTTAGGTTTAGGGAATCAGGTTCGGGTTCGGGATCGGGTTTAGGTTTGGATTTTCAAGTTTAGGTTTAGGTTTAGGTTTAGGAAATCGGGTTCGGGTTCTGGGATCGGGTTTAGGTTTGGGTTTTCAAGTTTAGGTTTAGGTTTAGGTTAGGGAGTTTAGATTAGGATTAGGTGTAGGTTTAGGTTTAGGGATTTGAGAATAAGTTAAGGTTTAGGTTTAGGAAATCGGGTTCGGGTTTAGGATTGGGTTTAGGTTTGGGTTTTCAAGTTTAGGTTTAGGTTTAGGTTAGGGAGTTGAGATTAAGATTAGGTGTAGGTGTAGGTTTAGGAATTTGAGAATAGGTTAAGGTATAGGTTTAGGTTTAGGTTATAAGCTATAGGTTTAGGGAATTGAGAATAGGTTAAGGTTTAGGTTTAGGTTTAGGAAATCAGGTTCGGGTTCGGGATCGGGTTTAGGTTTGGGTTTTCAAGTTTAGGTTTAGGTTTAGGTTAGGGAGTTGAGATTAGGATTAGGTGTAGGTGTAGGTTTAGGGATTTGAGAATACATTTAGGTTTTAGGTCATAGGTTTTGGTTTAGGTTAAGGTTATATGTTTAGGTTTAGGTTAAGGTTTAGGTTTAGGTTATAAGCTATACAAAGTTTAGGAATTGAGAATAGGTTAAGGTATACGTTTAGGAAATCGGGTTCGGGTTCGGGATCGCGTTTAGGTTTGGGTTTTCGAGTTTAGGTTTAGGTTTAGGTTAGGGAGTTGAGATTAGGATTAGGTGTAGGTTTAGGTTTAGGGATTTGAGAGTACATTTAGGTATTAGGTCATAGGATTTGGTTTAGGTTAAGGTTATAGGTTTAGGTTAAGGTTTAGGTTAAGGTTATAAGCTATAGTTTTAGGGTATAGGTGTAGGAAATCGGGTTCGGGTTCGGGATTGGGTTTAGGTTTTCAAGTTTAGGTTTAGGTTTAGATTAGGGAGTTGAGATTAGGATTAGGTGTAGGTTTAGGTTTAGAGATTTGAGAATACATTTAGGTTTTAGGTCATAGGATTTGGTTTAGGTTAAGGGGTCATAGGATTTGGTTTAGGTTAAGGTTATAGGTTTAGGTTAAGGTTTAGGTTTAGATTTAGGTTAAGGTTTAGGTTAAGGTTATAAGCTATAGGTTTAGGGAATTGAGAATAGGTTAAGGTGTAGGTCTAGGAAATCGGGTTCGGGTTCGGGATCAGGTTTAGGTTTGGGTTTTCAAGTTTAGGTTTAGTTTTAGGTTAGGGAGTTGAGATTAGGATTAGGTGTAGGTTTAAGTTTAGGGATTTGAGAATACATTTAGGTTTTAGGTTTAGTTTTAGGTTGTAGGTTATTGGTTAAGGTTTAGGTTTTAGGTTTAGGTTAAGGTTAGGTTATAGGTTATAAGTTTAGGTTATAGGTTATAGGTTAAGGTTTTAGGTCATAGGTTTTGGTTTTAAGGTTATAGGTTTAGGTTAAGGTTAAGGTTTTAGGTCTTATAAGCTATAGGTTTAGGAAATTGAGAATATGTTAAGGTTTAGGTTTAGGAAATCGGGTTCGGGTTCGGGTTCTGGATCGGGTTTAGGTTTGGGTTTTCAAGTTTAGGTTTAGGTTTAGGTTAGAGAGTTGAGATTAGGATTAGGTGTAGGTTTAGGTTTAGGGATTTGAAAATAGGTTAAGGTTTAGGTTTAGGAATTCGGGTTCGGGTTGGGATTGGGTTTAGGTTTGGGTTTTCAAGTTTAGGTTTAGGATTAGGTTAGGGAGTTGAGATTAGGATTAGGTGTAGGTTTAGGTTTAGAGATTTGAGAATACATTTAGGTTTTAGGTCATAGGTTTTGGTTTAGGTTAAGGTTATAGGTTTAGGTTTAGGTTAAGGTTTAGGTTATAAGCTATAGGTTTAGAGAATTGAGAATAGGTTAAGGTTTAAGTTTGGAATCGGGTTCGGGTTCGGGATCGGGTTTAGGTTTGGGTTTTCAAGTTTAGGTTTAGGTTTAGGTTAGGGAGTTGAGATTAGGATTAGGTGTAGGTTTAAGTTTAGGGATTTGAGAATACATTTAGGTTTTAGGTTTAGGTTTAGGTTGTAGGTTATTGGTTAAGGTTTAGGTTAAGGTTAGGTTATAGGTTATAAGTTTAGGTTATAGGTTATAGGTTAAGGTTTTAGGTCATAGGTTTTGGTTTTAAGGTTATAGGTTGAGGTTAAGGTTAAGGTTTTAGGTCTTATAAGCTATAGGTTTAGGGAATTGAGAATATGTTAAGGTTTAGGTTTAGAAATCGGGTTCGGGTTCGGGATCGGGTTTAGGTTTGGGTTTTCAAGTTTAGGTTTAGGTTTAGGTTAGGGAGTTGAGATTAGGATTAGGTGTAGGTTTAGGTTTAGGATTTGAAAATAGGTTAAGGTTTAGGTTTAGGAATCGGGTTTGGGTTCGGGATTGGGTTTAGGTTTGGGTTTTCAAGTTTAGGTTTAGGTTTAGGTTAGGGAGTTGAGATTAGGATTAGGTGTAGGTGTAGGTTTAGAGATTTGAGAATACATTTAGGTTTTAGGTCATAGGTTTTGGTTTAGGTTAAGGTTATAGGTTCAGGTTAATGTTTAAGTTTAGGTTTAGGTTAAGGTTTAGGTCATAAGCTATAGGTTTAGGGAGGTGAGAATAGGTTAAGGTTTAGGTTTAGGGAATCGGGTTCGAGTTCGGGATCGAGTTTAGGTTTGGGTTTTCAAGTTTAGGTTTAAGTTTAGGTTAGGGAGTTGAGATTAGGATTAGGTGTAGGTTTAGGTTTAGAGATTTGAGAATACATTTAGGTTTTAGGTCATAGGTTTTGGTTTAGGTTAAGGTTATAGGTTTAGGTTTAGGTTAAGGTTTAGGTTATAAGCTATAGGTTTAGGGAATTGAGAATAGGTTAAGGTTTAAGTTTAGGAATCGGGTTGGGTTCGGGATCGGGTTTAGGTTTGGGTTTTCAAGTTTAGGTTTAGGTTTAGGTTAGGGAGTTGAGATTAGGATTAGGTGTAGGTTTAAGTTTAGGGATTTGAGAATACATTTAGGTTTTAGGTTTAGGTTTAGGTTGTAGGTTATTGGTTAAGGTTTAGGTTAAGGTTAGGTTATAGGTTATAAGTTTAGGTTATAGGTTATAGGTTAAGGTTTTAGGTCATAAGTTTTGGTTTTAAGGTTATAGGTTAGAGGTTAAGGTTAAGGTTTTAGGTCTTATAAGCTATAGGTTTAGGGAATTGAGAATATGTTAAGGTTTAGGTTTAGGAAATCGGGTTCGGGTTGGATCGGGTTTAGGTTTGGGTTTTCAAGTTTAGGTTTAGGTTTAGGTTAGGGAGTTGAGATTAGGATTAGGTGTAGGTTTAGGTTTAGGGATTTGAAAATAGGTTAAGGTTTAGGTTTAGGAATTCGGGTTTGGGTTCGGGATTGGGTTTAGGTTTGGGTTTTCAAGTTTAGGTTTAGGTTTAGGATAGGGAGTTGAGATTAGGATTAGGTGTAGGTTTAGGTTTAGAGATTTGAGAATACATTTAGGTTTTAGGTCATAGGTTTTGGTTTAGGTTAAGGTTATAGGTTCAAAGTTAAGGTTTAAGTTTAGGTTTAGGTTAAGGTTTAGGGTCATAAGCTATAGGTTTAGGGAATTGAGAATAGGTTAAGGTTTAGGTTTAGTGGAATCGGGTTCGGGTTCTGGATCAGTTTAGGTTTGGGTTTTCAAGTTTAGGTTTAAGTTTAGGTTAGGGAGTTGAGATTAGGATTAGGTGTAGGTTTAGGTTTAGAGATTTGAGAATACATTTAGGTTTTAGGTCATAGGTTTTGGTTTAGGTTAAGGTTATAGGTTTAGGTTAAGGTTTAGTTTAGGTTTAGGTTAAGGTTTAGGTTTAGGTTTATAAGCTATAGGTTTAGGGAATTGAGAATAGGTTAAGGTTTAGGTTTAGGGAATCGGGTTCGGGTTCGGGTTCGGGATCGGGTTTAGGTTTGGGTTTTCAAGTTTAGGTTTAGGTTTAGGTTAGGGAGTTGAGATTAGGATTAGGTGTAGTTTTAGGTTTAGGGATTTGAAAATAGGTTAAGGTTTAGGTTTAGGAATTCGGGTTTGGGTTCGGGATTGGGTTTAGGTTTGGGTTTTCAAGTTTAGGTTTAGGTTTAGGTTAGGAGTTGAGATTAGGATTAGGTGTAGGTCTAGGTTTAGAGATTTGAGAATACATTTAGGTTTTAGGTCATAGGTTTGGTTTAGGTTAAAGGTTATAGGTTTAGGTTAAGGTTTAAGTTTAGGTTTAGGTTAAGGTTTAGGTTATAAGCTATAGGTTTAGGGAATTGAGAATAGGTTAAGGTTTAGGTTTAGGAAATCGGGTTCGGTTTCGGGATCGGGTTTAGGTTTGGGTTTTCAAGTTTAGGTTTAGGTTTAGGTTAGGTAGTTGAGATTAGGATTAGGTGTAGGTTTAGGTTTAGAGATTTGAGAATACATTTAGGTTTTAGATCATAAAATTTGGTTTAGGTTAAGGTTATAGGTTTAGGTTAAGGTTTAGGTTAAGGTTATAAGCTATAGGTTTAGGGAATTGAGAATAGGTTAAGGTTTAGGTTATAAGTAAAGTTTTAGGTTTAGGTATAGGCTTAAGTTATAGGTTATAGGTTATATGTTTAAGTTAAGGTTTAGGAATTCGGGTTCGGGTTTGGGTTTGGGTTTGGGTTTAGGTTATAGGTTTTGGTTTTGGTTTTGGCTTTGGTTTAGGTTATAGGTTATGATTTTGGTTTAGGTTATAGGTTATGGGATTTGAGAATGGGTTTGGGTTTAGGTTATAGGTTTTGGTTTTGGTTATAGGTTTTGGTTTAGGTTATAGGTCATAGGTTTAGGTTACATGTTTTGGGATTTGAGAATAGGTTTAGGTTAAGGTCTTAAGTTTAGGTTTAGGAAATGGGATCGGGTTCGGGTTTAGTTTTGGGTTTTCAAGTTTAGGTTTAGGTTTAGGTTTAGGTTAGGGAGTTGAGATTAGGATTAGGTGTAGGTTTAGGTGTAGGTTTAGGGTTAAGGTTATAAGTTTAAGTTTAGGTTGTAGGTTTAGGTTAAGGTTTAGGGATTTGAGTTTAGGTTTAAGTTATATGTTTAGCTTTAGCTTTAGGTTTTAGGTTTAGGTATAGGCTTAGGTTATAGGTTATACGTTTGGCTTTTAGGTTAAGGTTTAGGAATTCGGGTTCGGGTTTGGGTTTGGATTCGGGTTTAGGTTATAGGTTTTGAGATTTGAGAATAGTTTTAAGTTATAAGTATAGGTTTAGGTTTGGATTCGGGTTAAGGAGTAGATTAGGATTAGGTGTAGGTTTAGGTTTAGGGATTTTCTAGTATTATCTACTATTGAACCTAGTATTATCTACTACATACTAGTAACATATAACCAATATGGGGCACCATACCATAAGCTACAAGAATTTCATGTCCCCCTAAACAAGGTATCCTCCATTGATAACATATATATATATATATATATTATAAGTTTTTTATTTTCATTTACATTCCCAAATACATTCATCATCCATCCAAGAAAATTGAAACAATCTTGTCAATCTATGACTAACAATTGAAAAGGAAAATCATGCATCTTATCTTACCGACCGACTTATGTTTCTTTTCACCTTTGTAACTCTCATATTTGTTGTCTTCTTGCTAGTTCACCATCGTGGTCTCCCTAACCAAATCTTTGTGCAAATTCCCTCCATTTGAAGCAAGTGGGTGAGTTACAAGAAGTATGACTGATTAGTCTTTCCATGTTTTGAAAAAAATCAAATTCTTTATTTTTGGCTGCAAGTCTACTTATTATTATCATTGGCTCTTAATCTATTTATAATGAAAATCTTAAATATCACCCAATAGTGCTTCCTTTGATAAATGTCCTGTTTTGAACAAATAATTTCTGTAAAACTCTTTTGTATTTTTTCAATCCATCTTCCATTTTCTTCTTAATAAGAAAATCCATATTTACTAATATTCCCATTTTTCTATTTTTCAAAAGAACGAGTTCAGTTAAAATTTACTAATAAGAAAATCCAGATTTCCACTGTTGAAACCTTCCTAGGGTCTTAAGTAATTTTTATTTGTCATCCAACTTGTTAATATGATCACAAAGACATGGATGAAGAGAAAGCACAAACATCAGCTTGATCTTCTTTGGCCTCCAAAAAATTTTCAATGGTAGATGTTCAATCAAACTGTTTCTTGTGCTGTAATACTTTCATATTCTCATACATGCCTAAGTTGGATTGATGTTGTGCGACTTGCTGTGTGAAACTGAAAACAGATTCTCGTAACAGATACAACAGTAAAACCCATAACAGACACAAGAATATATTCATGACAGATGCACCAATAGATTTACTATTTTTCACAACAAAGGTCCTGAACCATGGGCCCCACATGTTGAGTGAAAACGAATGTACTGCTGTGGAAAACTAGAGTGAAATTTTCAAAGCTATCAAAAATTTTCATTAAATCTAGAACACATTTCCAGGGCTACAATGTAAAAATAAGACTGATTGGATTATCAAATCCATCTAGATTTGTCCTTATTTCTATCAGCCGTCCTTTTTCCAACTCATGGATGGGATTGTTAGAATTGCCTAACAGAAATGATTCTTAAGAATCATAAGCAATCCATGATGGGAGCTATCAAAAAGATGGATCGAATTGTTGGTTATTCCTATTTTTGTACAAATGATCTTGAGGCATTTGATTATATGGTTGAGATCATCATATTGGTGTGATATTTGCACTATAGCCCATGAAATTTGCGTTGGACCTAATGGACAATCATGATCAACTGATTGGATTGTTTAAATGTCCCACTGCAACTAGGAACGCTAAAATCAAGGCCAATGACCCAGTGAAAAAAAAAAAGAGAGTCCCAAGATCCAAATAACCCTGACCACCTTATAAACATGGCCCACTTGATAAATCAACACCCTAACAACTTAGATCCAAGAGAGGAGAAATAACAGATGGGTCACAAAGAGAGCATACCTAGAGCCTAGTAAGGCATGGGTGCAGGCCTCCCAACAAATGTAGTGTACTGATCAAGCCCATAGATTGCGGCACTTGAAGGCAGCTTTGTAGATATCTCAAGATATTGGTCCTTAAACACCAAATTCCCATAAGGATCCGACTCATCTGAGCTTGTGTTGAAAAGAGTCTGACCATTTGATTTCCTTCTAACTGAGAATGAAAATGGGTCGGATGTATAGCTGAAAATGAGCTCATTTCCTGATTTCTTAGAGGCTGTGAAGAGCTCCCCTTTGCTTTTTCCAAGAGATTTCTTCAAAGGGGGAGGTTGTTCTCTTGCAAGTATGTTATAAGGAACTTCCCACCTCTTCTTATCCGCAGCAGTTATATGTACCCTCAATCTGTCTTGGGTCTCATGCCTACAAAATCAAAGATCAAATATCAAAGTCCTTTTCGATGCATTCCTCTTCAAGGTAGTAAAAAAGAAACATTTACAAAACACGGGTCTTTGTTTGGTGTGCATACCTTCCTTGCCACTAGCACTTCGTTGAGTCATTTCATCAAACACTTGTGGAGCAACATCAATATCAAAATAACCGAGTCATCAAACTTCAAAGAAGAAATCCCGAAAATAAAAAAGAAAGAGAATTTCGTTTCATGAATTTAGCACTCGAGATGTTTTCCTTGTAATGTTTTCCTAATGGACAGTCCAGATGGGTGATGTGGAGGCCAACTGATCCAAATGCAAGTTGATGTGGAAAGTTTTCCATGCACTTGTACCATGGGAAAATTTTCCATTTGAGATTGTAAGTCTATATTATGTACTTGACTCATTTGAACAGTATGTATTCTTCAAAAGTTAACCAACCAAACATCATGGATGGAAGTTGAAGTAGGATAAATCCATTGCCCAATAGACAATGTAAACTACCATGATATTTATTTTATAAGTATTCAACAAACAGCAAAATAGAGTATGGAGAGACGATGCTAGTATCTCGCAAAAATACTTTACCAGTTTCAACCTGAAAACATGAGAAAATATTGAAAATTTAGAAATCCATTCTCAATCACAGCATTAGGTTATATGTTTAGGTTAAGGTTTAGGAATTCGGGTTCGGGTTCGGGTTTGGATAAGAATCACATAAGAAAGAGATAAGCATAAGAAAAACAAAGAAAGGTAGAGATTTAGATCCATATTTGTGGCACTTTAGGATTTTCTTTTTTCATGACAACGTGGAATAATAATGTTATTTATACGTCTTTTTTTTAGGATATATAAAAATAAGAGAACGTCTTAATTGCAAATGGTTGGACCAAATCTTACCATCCATCTCAATTATAGGAAGAAATGTATGTGTAGACTTACTTTTCTGCAGTTCCTCTGGTGTTAAGCTCTGCAATTTAATGATAACCAATTAATGATAGACACTCAAACAAATAAAAGATAAAGCAAAAGAAAATAGAATTCCCATACCTTAGATTTTGGGTTTGCAAGAATGCACCTAGCCATGAAGTTGGCAACCCCATCCACTAGCTCCTCGGTAATAATCACATAACTCTCGTCATCAATTCCACTACGCTCTTCTATATTACCAGGAACCATGTCATGTGTGACCCAAACCCACCAACTGGGTTCTTCAATAACAGTCCCAGGACAAGTTAGATCTCCACAATCACCTTAGAATCATAAAAAGCATGTTTTTTTTATACAAGTTAGTACAGATCCCAGGATAGCATTGGAAAATTACTTAGAGATAATATCAGACTGACTATTGCAATCACAATTGCAATCATGATTCACTTCTAGTCTTGATCATAGTTTAAAATACATGTTTTGAAGATTTCTTTACAAAGATAATATCACTATTGCAATCACTATTGAGAGATAATATCAACAGCTACTAGTCAACACAATTGCAATCATGATTTACTTCTAGTCTTGATCACAGTTTAAAATACATGTTTTGGGGATTTCCTTACAAAGATATTTTCCTTTCATCATTAAATGAGAAAATGAGAAAATATCTGAACAATAATCAGATGCATGATAGTGCTACACATGGTTCAAAATAAATAAGCAGTTACATGACTTGAAATTTCAATATTCATATTGGAGAACTTACTTAGTTGAAGAGGAAGGTTTGTCATTCTCCTCATATATTGCAACAAGAATTACATGAAATTTCGTACCAATGAGAGAAAATGTGCAACTTGCAAAAGAAGAAATGACCCAATTCATTCAAAATTATACATGGCAAAAACAGTAAGGATGATAAAAGGACATGTGCAATCAGTATTGCTCCATATACATCATGAACTCTTCACCTTTTAAATCTTGGCATTCATATTATCTATTCACTATACAGTCGAGGAACTTGCCTTGTAAAATGAAGTGAAAAAAAGGGCTAGATTTTGAATAAATGCCTGAATGAACCAAAAGAAGCATATCAGGCATGCTCAATGGCACATCAGAATCTCAATATGAAGATGCAGCAGAGGCATCATGAGTTTACATGCATGCAGCAATTCCATGCAATGAAGAAGTACCTGCTCTTCCCATTTGCATAAGAATTAGGAGTATTCTTTCCAAGTGGGAGAATACTATGGAACATTAGACGATGTGTCATTGAGCACACTCAAGGAAACAAATAGCAATTTTGGATATAGAACTAATACATGCAAGTATGCAATGATAACATAGAATAATCACTACTTAACAAAGAAAAATGGTTAAATATATATTTCTATTGAACTGTGAAATGGATTCTTTAATCTGTTAAACACAGGAGAATAAGATTCCTATACAAAAAGAAGTTTAGGAGTGTTTCCAGCTATCACATCCACAAAACATTAGCAAATGCATAAGATTAATGGGAGATAAGAAAGTCAGATAAAGGAAAATGTTTCAGAAAAATATAGAAACCAAAAGTAACTTAGCACTAATAACAAGCATGCACAGAATAACATATCAGATCAGACCCACTAATTCAAATCAATCAAGGACAGCTAATTTTAATGGCAACAAAGCCTATCTTCATCATATTAGCATGACTTTCATGACTGAAAAAGTGGGCTTAATAGATTTCTACGGTCTGAGTCATTTATCCTTAACCAGTTTTTAAACTGTATCTAGATTTGGCATATGTAAATCTGACTGATCAATGGCAGAGTTGCAAGTTAGAGAAATTTTCACCTCTCCAGAGGTTGATGATGTGATTTCCAAGTGAGCAGGAGATGCCTCTAGAACAACAGTCCGGGTCAATGAACCATGGACAGCACTTGTGGAGTATGGCTAAATCAGGACTATTAATGATTCAACCTCAACAGAATAAAAACAGAATAACATCATGCTATAAAAACAAAATCTATATATCTATGATCCCCAAATCTATATATCTATGATCCCCAAATCTATATATCTAAAATCCCTAAAATCCCTAAAATCCCTATATCTAAAATCCCTAAAATCCCTAAAATCCCTATATCTAAAATCCCTAAAATCCCTAAAATCCCTAAAATCCCAAATCCCTAAAATCCCTAAATCCCAAATCCCAAATCCCTAAAATCCCTAAAAGCCCTAAAATCCCCAAATCCCCAAATCTATATATCTAAAATTCCTAAAATCTGTAAGCCCTAAAATCCCCAAATCTGTAAGCCCTAAAATCCCCAAATCGAAAGGGGAAGTGAGATAGACAGAGATGAAGGAAGAGAGATCGAGAGAGAGTACCTTCGATTTGACGATAGCTGTTGTTGATGGAGGTCGGGCGGCCATGCATTGGGACGAGATCCGCTGCTACCGCCGATGGGGAAGACTATGGACATCGTCGGTGGATGATGGGTTAGGGTTTGGAGTAGAAAGAGGAGGGCGAGAGAGGAGAGGGGGACGCGGATTAGCTACTGACAGGTTGAGAGAGAGAGAGAGAGAGAGAGGGAGAGGCGTAGACAGAGAGAGAGGGAGAGGCGAGACAGAGAGGGAGAGGGGACGGTTCGAGAGTGGAGAGAGAGAGAGAGAGAGAGAGAGAGAGAGAGAGAGAGAGAGAGAGAGAGAGATCGAGCGGGGAGAGAGATCGAGCGGGGAGGCATAGACAGAGAGGGAGAGGCGTAGACAGAGAGGGAGAGACGGAGGGAGAGGGAGTGGTTAGGGCCGGCGCCCTAACCAGCCTTGAAATCGGACGCTTATCCGCTACTTGCGTGCGTAGCGACTAACGTGACATCACCAAGTTATGTGGGCCCCACCATGATGTATGTTTTGTATCCACACCGTTCATACATTTTTAGAGTTTATTTTAGGGTATTAACCAAAGAATGATGCAGATCCAAGGCTGGAGTGGACCCCACCACAGAAAACAGTGGGGAGAGTGATGCCTACCGTTGAAACCTTCCAAAGGTCCATTATGATGTTTTTTTTGAGATCTAACCCGTTCATGTGTTAGTGAAGACATAGAAGAAGGGAAAACACAAATATCAGCTTGATCTGAAACTTTTGCGGCCTTATAATTTTTTAATGGTGGGCATCACTCTTCCCACTGTTTTCTGCGGTGGGGGTCCACTCAAGATTTTTATCTGACTAATTCTTTGGATCATCCCTTAATATGATCTCTCCAAGTAGATGGACGGTATGGATGCAAAACATACAACATGGTTGGGCCCACATAACTTAGTGACGTCACTTAAGTAGCAAGTCTCTGTGCTCAACTTGTCAGTAGCTAATCCACGTCGTGATGGAAATGGGTGGGTAACATCAACAAGTTCTGTGGGTCCCATCATGAGGTATGTGTTATATCCAAACCGTCCATCCATATGATGAGCTCGTCGTAACGCTTGAGACGAAAAACAAGACAAATCTAACTATCAAGTGGACCACACGATCAAAAGTAATGAAGAATTGAATGTCTACCATTGAAACCCTTTTGGGGGTGATGAAGTTTTAGATCAATAAGAAATTTGTTATGGTGGGCCCTATGAATTTTTTAATAAAGTGGTTCTGCCTAATTTTTGAGACCACGTCCTAAAATAAGCTAGAAAAAAAAGATGGACACGATGAATATTTATCAAATTGTCAAGGTGGGCTTCGACGCAAAGGTAACACTTAAAATACAGTGGGAATGCATCCATAATTTTTATTTGAAATCCAACTTTTTTAAAGTTTTAAAAACATGAAATAAATTAAAACACAAATGTCACTTGATCTAAAACTTTCGTGGCCTTTAAACAGTTTTTAATGGTGGGTGTCACTATCCCCACTATTTTCTATGCTGGGGTCCACTGAGCTTTAGATTTATTTTTGGATATTGCCCTAAAATGATCTCTCCAAATGGATGGAATGTGTGGATATAAAACATACATCATCTTAGGGCCCAAAATTGAGGGCTATATAAATATCAGGTGGACCACACCACATGAAAACAATAGTGATTGGATATCTGTCATTAAAATCCTATGTAAGGCCCATATGTACTCTTTATTTGGCATCCAATCTGTTTATTAGGTCATACAGACTTAGATGAAAGGAAAAAACAAAAATCATCTCAATTCAAAACTCTTATGACCCTCAGAATGTTTTAAATGGTTGACGGTCATTCAACACTATTTCTTGTAATGTGGTCCATTTCAAATTGGGATATGCCTCATTTTTTATCTCATGCCATAAGATGATCTTTAAAAATAGATGGACGACATGGATTAAACACATACATCATGGTTGGGTCCACATAGCACCAACCATAAGCCATTGGATGGTGTAGGGGGAGGAGCCAATTCATTCCCCTTATTTGTGGTGTGGTCCATTTAATCTTTGGATATGATTCATTTTTTGGATAATTCTATAAAATGATCTCAAAAAATGGATGAACGGTGTGGGTTGATCCTAAATTTTCAAGTAAATTCAAAACCCAAGTGGACCATGCCACACAAAACAGTGTCGAATAATGATTTCCACCGTTGATACTTTCCTTGGGCCCACGGTAATGTTTATTTGTCATCCAACATGTTCATAATATCCAAAAAATATGAATGAAGGGAAAACACAAACATCAGCCTAAATGTGGGCCACACCACATAATATAATGGAGGGGTTTCCTTAGAACATTCATGATCATATATTAGGCCTGCCTAAATGTGATTCACATATCTAACCCACTCATTATGTGTGTCCCACTTGGATGAGGGGTCGGACCAATTTTCAACTGCATCCATGTCTGTATTAACTTATAAACAGGTTGGATCTTAAATAAACATCGCGGTGGGCCCTAAGAAGGTTTCAATAGTGGGTGTTACTATCCCACTCTTTTCTATGGTGGGTCCACTTGAACTTTGGATCTGCCCCGTCAGTCAGATGCACCATTCCATGGTGGGCCACAAGCTTAAAAATAAAGTCAATACATGACTTGGGTGGGCCACACCACATACTATAGTTGAGAGGGTTACCCTCCCATTAAAACATTTCATAATTATTTATTGGGCCCACCTAGATGTGGTTCATAGATCCAGCCCATTCATTATATGTGTCCCACTTGGATGAGGAGTACTGAAACCAAGTTTCATACACATCCAAAACTCATATGGGCCCCACCAAATGCTTTTATATGTGGGGCGCACACAGATTAACCTCATGGGAAGTTCCCATGAGGTGACCTTATAGCACCATTTCACTATTTAGGTAACTCCTTCATGGGTGTTACTCTAACTGTGTAGGGCCCACCTTAATATATTTTATGTATATCGACACCGTCCATATATTTTTCCATCATATTTTAGGATATGATTTTAAATCATAAGAACTCAATAATCTCAGGTGGGTCATACCAATCAAAACAATGATAAATAACTATTAAAAACCTTTTGAAGGCCACAAAAGTTTTGGATCAATTTGATCTTTGTAGTTTACCTTCATCTAGATATTCTTTACATTATCAACAAGTTGGATTGCAAATAAACATTACTAAAACTTTACGATGGGCTCTTTATAATTTTTAATAGCGAAGTACTATATTATCATTCTTTCCAGTGGTGTGGTTCATTGAAGATTTAAATCTACACAATTTTTTATACCCGCCCAAAAATGGGTTGGAGAAACATAGGGCGACAAGGATATACAACACATCATCAAAATCTCACTTTTGTTATCTAACTTTTCAATTTTTCTTGTCAAGATACAAAATTTAGTTTTCTTTTTTAAAATATATGTATCTTTTACAATTTGTCAATTTTTTTACAATTTTGTTTAATTTTTAAAATTTTCTTTTTCAAAATATCATTTTTTAAATC
Source organism: Magnolia changhungtana (assembly GCA_030180095.1). Taxonomy (NCBI): domain Eukaryota; kingdom Viridiplantae; phylum Streptophyta; class Magnoliopsida; order Magnoliales; family Magnoliaceae; genus Magnolia; species Magnolia changhungtana. The sequence goes on from JASAUF010000240.1 coordinate 1,235,715, forward strand.
TCACTTTTGTTATATAACTTTTTAATTTTTTTTGTCATAAAAAATATATGTTTTTTACAATTTGTCAAATTTTTCACAATTTTGTTTAATTTTAAATTTTTTTTAAAAAAAATATCATTTTTTAAATCTCACTTTTGTTATATAACTTTTTAATTTTTCTTGTCGAAATAAAAAATCTAGTTTTCTTTTTTAAAATATATAATTTATCAATTTTTTCACAAATTTGTTTAATTTTTTAAATTTTCTTTTTCAAAATATCATTTTTTTTATCGAATTTTTATTTTTCAAAATTATCAACAATATTCAAAGTTCTTAAATTTTTTTTTTTTTAAATCTAGATTTTTATTAAATTACAGTTTTTTATCGAATCTTTTTTCTTTCAAAATTATCATTTTTTAAATCTCAATTTTGTTATATTACTTTTCAATTTTTCTTGTCAAAATACAAAATCTAGTTTTCTTTTAAAAAAAAAATATTTTTTTTTACAATTTCTCAATTTTTGCATAATTTTGTTTAATTTTTTAAATTTTCTTTTTCAAAATATCATTTTTTTAATCGAAATCTTATTATATAACTTTTTAATTTTTCTTGTCAAAATATAAAATCTAGTTTTCTTTTTTAAAAAATATAATTATTTTTTTTACAATTTGTCATTTTTTTAACAATTTTGTTTAATTTTATAAATTTTCTTTTTCAAAATATCATTTTTTTCTATTGAAATCTTCTTTCTTTTTTTTCGAAATTATCAACATTATTTAAAGTTATAATTTTTTTTTTCAAAATCTAGATTTTTATAAAATTACATTATTTTTTTCTTAAACATTGTGAATTATTTTTTAAAGCTATTAAACTTTTTTTTTTTTTGAAATTCATAAATTTTTGTTTTTAATTTTTCATCCGAACATTAGAGACGGTTTACAGAGGGTCTTTGACAATCTTAAATGACCACTATAAGACGGCTAAGGACCGTCTCTAATAGAGACGGTCTTCGACAGTCTCAAATGGAGACAGCTAAGGACCGTCCCTAATTCGGACTATTTTTGGCAGTCTCAAATTATAGGAAAAGACGGCCAATGACCGTCTCTAATTGAGACGGTCCTAGACAGTCTCAGATTACCAGTAAGAGACGGTCAATGACCGTCTCTAATACGGACGGTCTTTGACCGTCTCAAATGGCCGCATATAAGACGGTCAGAGACCGTCTCTTATTTCAGAAGGTCAATAGCCGTCTTTTATCCGCACTTAATGACGGTTTTTGACCGTCTTAAATGATTTGTGGACATTCAAATTTTTAAGACAACATTAAGGACGGTCAAGGGCCGTCGAAAAGATTAGAGACGGTTTACAGCCGTCTCTAAAGTGTCTTTAAACCAAGCGGTTTTAGAGACGGTCCAGAACCGTCTCTAAATCCGTCATTTTTTTCCATTTTTCACGTAGTGCCTGTCCTAACCAATGTTTTCAGGCTTGAGCTTGTACTTGTGCTAGGGTCATACTAGGCTCAGGCTATACGCTTACCCCATTGCTACCCTAAGTGACATCACACATTCAATTCCATATATAAAACATCCAAATGCACCATTGAACCAATCATCCAATTCATTTTCTGCTACTTTTGGTGACATTCCATCTTTCTCACTAGCATGACACTTCCGTGGGGCATCCGTCCCATTAAAACAATAGATCTCTCCATGAAGATCACATTTCTCAAAAATCAATTTCATAGACTAAGTAGGTGCACCACATCTACATGTTGAGCCAAATCATGAGTTGTCCCATGGTACCAATATGGTGTGACTCAGCTGATTAACTACCAACTGATTATTATGCTAGGTGGTCTTCATGGTGGGGACTTGTGTTTCCATGGTTTAAATTGACTACACAAGTGGGATGTTGGTAGGAGAAAATGATATGGTTCCACAAGTTGCTATGCCATTGTGGCAAGCGGTTGTCTCATGATTATCTTGTGAGATCATTTATTCTCTTTGCTAGCTTATCCTTCTTTTGTACATCTGGCAATTTTCTTTCATCCCAATGTAAGTTTATTTCTTGATATTTTCAAGAGAAAATAACTAAGCATCAAGTCAGTTTCGGACCACCGTTGTGGGTACGGCATCCCATTTCCACCAGACAAGGCAATTGTTACGGTATGGCCCTACGGTTACTACATATGTAGGCCATATGAAAGCGTCTTGATTCTCTCATCCCCACCAAAAGCAAGTCCTTTATAGTTCAGTATTTCTAATCATGACAAATGTGGTCGTGTCACATTTAGAAGTCAAGAGATAAGATTAAAACCTTGCTATCATGCTTCACACTAAATACCTTAGTAGCTAGAGTTTCTATCCCCGCTATTTCCTGTGGTGAGGCTTACTTTGGGTTCTTGAATTTTCCTAATTTTTAACATCACATCCTAACGTGGGCTGGCAAAATGAATGGACTGGATATAACCCCAGGTCATATGCAATATTTTAAGGGTGGGCCTTAAACTAGATGGTTTTGAACCTAGATTTTTCTTTTATAGTCAAGTCTCTCTCTCTCTTTTTTTTTTTTTTTTTCATTTTCTTTTTTCTATTGGTGTTGTGGAATTTTCTAGAGTTCAGTATGGGAAGGGATATCTTTATGCCAAAGTTTTATTGCCGGAGTCAAATCTTATTTTTTGTTGGATGGTGCAGTATTCCAAGGAGTGGGCCCCCAGATTAGATGGGTTCGATCCCAAATTCTACAGTAAAGTCTCCTCCTTTGTGGGGAGCGTTGAGATTCCAAGGAGATTTGGGCCCAAGTTTTGCTTTTTAGAGTCAAGTCCTCTTCTTTATTGGGTGCTGCCAAATTCCAAAAAGGAGTGGGCCTGTGATTGGATGTGGAGACAAATGCTTTATTAATTTGTTTAGGTTTGTCTGCCAAATTTCAATAGATTCTACTATTGCAGTCAAGTCTCTTTTTCTTTTTTTTCTTTTTTCTCTTTTTTCTCTTATTTATTTATTTATTATTATTTAATTTTAATTTTATTTCATTGGGTGTTGTTGGATTCCATGGAGGTGAGCATTGGATTGGATGGCGTTATGCCAAATTTTTATATTTGGGGACAAGTCTTATTTTTATTGGGTGTTGCGATATTCCAAGGAAGTGTGATGCAGGACAATTAACCACTTGCTCTAAAAGCTCGAACTGTTAGAGTATGGCAAATTAATCCCTTTATCTCATATCCCAAGCCCCATATCTCCTAGGTTAGGATCTCGGCCGAACCCCCTTCGTAGGCCCCAAATCACATGGGCCGCCTGCCCCGAGTGTTTTCCCACATCCCACGAGCTACCCCATTCGAGCCTAGTATGAAATGCACATTAATCACCCCTGATAAGGAGTCTCAAACACGAGACCTCCCCCGTGGGCCCCAAATCGCATGGGTCACCCACACCGTGAGGGACATCATGATCAATATGACCCAGACGCACAACTCCTCAAGGGAGTTAGGGTAAATGCCCCTACATTTGATGGTCACTTGGATCCTAAAGCCTTTCTAGATTGGCTAGCGAATATAGACCACTATTTTGAGTGGTATGATATGTCGGATGCTCGATGAATCCAATTTGTCAAAATGAAGCCTATGGGTCAAGCAAAGAGGTTTTGGGCGACGGTTGAGCGAAAGAAAGAAAGAGCGAGGGAACTCCCAATAGTCCATTGAGGAGAGATGAAAGAAACGCTAAAAGAGAAGTACCTCCCTTTCTCTTATCACCTGCGGTTGATTGAGGAGTGACAGTCTCTTCGACAGGGTTCCATGAGTGTTGCTGGCTATATTGAGAAATTCGAAGAGTACTTGACCCACTGTGAGGTTGATGAGCACCCCGTACTCACCTTTGCTCATTTTAAAACGGGCATCCGTCCTGACATTATGAGAGAATTGCTCGCTAAAGACACAGACACTATCGAACAGTTGTATCAAGTAGTGTTGGACGTCGAGTAATATTTCAAAGCGTCTGTGGGAAGGCGGTTTGATTTTTGTGATTCTAGTGCTAAAGTCAATCCCTCTGGGACTAAACTTAACACTGGATATCAAAACAAACCTTCCAACAATTTATAGCCTAGGTCCAAGGATGATAAGGGTAAAGAAATTGCCGGGTCTAGTTCGCGGGGAAGTGAAGCCACTAGGTGTTTTAGGTGTCAGGGGTTTGGTGATTTTGCTCACCAGTGCAGCACGAGAGAGGGCACCAAAGTATTCTTTATTGATGGGCAGGTAGAAGTAGTGCCCCCAGAGAGTGATGGCGAAGAGGAAGAATATGAGCCCGTAGAGACCCCTAATGATGAAGAAGAGGGAGCACAAGAGTTTGCGACCTTCACAATTGTGCGTTGCACTTTCACTCAAGATAAGAACACTGATGATTGGCGCCGCAATACAATCTTTTATACTTATACAAAATGTGGAGAAAAGAGTTGTAAATTGATCGTAGATAGTGGTAGTTGTACCAACGTGGCATCGACTAGTACTGTGAGCCGTTTAGGCTTGAAGCTGAAAGCTCATCCTCAACCCTATAGAGTTTCCTGGGTTGACGAAACCTCCATTCCAATATCACACCATTGTCTTGTTTCTAATCAGTTTGGATCTTATAAAGACACGCTTTGGTGTGATGTTGTTCCCATGGGCGTTGGCCATATTATTCTGGACAGACCATGGCTCTACGACAAGGATGTCACCATATTTGGTCATTCAAATGTGTATACATTCTAGTTTGAGGGTAAGAAGGTCAAGCTAAACCCTCTGCCACCCAAGAGTATGATTGGAAAGGAGTCCACCATACAGTGGTGTGAGTGGCTTAAAAGAAGCAAAAGAATCGAAGTCCAAGTCCAAACCACTCCATATTTTGAATGCCAAAGACTTTGAACGAGAGACGGATGTAGACGCGATGGTATACGCCCTTGTGGCTAGGGAGAGTGTACCAGAGGCTAGCGTAGAGTTACCTACCGAGGCCATTCCGGTAGTACATGAGTTTCATGATGTCTTCCTTGATGATCTACCGAATGAGCTTTTCCCTATGAGGGATATACAGCATGCCATCGATTTGATCCATGGGGCAACTCTACCAAACCTTTCGCATTACAAAATGAGCCCAAAGGAGCATGCTGAGTTGGAGAGGTAGATTGATGAGCTCCTAGAGAAGAGTTTCATTCGATAAAGCATGAGCTCGTGTGCCGTGCCCGCCCTTCTTACACCTAAGAAGGATAGCACATGAAGGATGTGTGTTTATAGTAGGGCCATCAACAAAATCACAGTCAAGTATCGGTTTCCCAAACTGCGTCTTGATGACATGTTGGATATGATGGCTAATGTTACTATCTTCTCAAAAATTGACCTCAAGAGTGGTTATCTCCAAATCTGTGTACGCCCTAATGATGAGTGGAAGATGGCATTCAAGATAAAGGATGGGTTATACGAGTAGCTACTTATGCCTTTTGGGTTAACTAACGCCCCAAGCACTTTCATGCGTGTGATGACCCAAGTATTGAGGCCCTTCATGCGGAAATTCCTGGTCGTATACTTTGATGATATCTCGATTTATAGCATGACCAAAAGGAGCAGTACCTCAACCATTTGAGGCAGGTTTGGGGGATGCTTATGGCCGAGAAGTTGTACGCCAACCTAAAGAAGTGTGCATTTATTTTTTTCTAGTAGTGTGATCTTCTTAAGTTTTATTGTGTCAGCTGAGGGCATATCGGTGGATCCCGAGAAGGTCAAGGCCATTGTCTATTAGCCTGAACCTCGTAATATTCATGAGGTGCGCAACTTTCATGGCTTAGCCACCTTTTATAGGAGGTTCATTCGAGGTTTTAGTTCCATTATGGCTCCCATCACAGATTGAATAAAAAAGGAGAGTTTCAATGGACAAAGGCCGCCTCGAAGGCCTTCAATGAGATAAAGGTCAAGATGACCGAAACTCCAGTTATGCGACTTCCAGATTTTTCATAAGCTTTTGAAGTCACATGTGATGCGTCAGGAGTCGACATAGAAGGAGTGCTTAGTCAGGAAGGACACCCTGTCGCATTGTTTAGTGAGAAAGTAAATGAGGTGAAACAAAGATATTCCACCTATGATAAGGAATTCTATGCGGTAGTGCAATCTCTGCGCCATTGGTGTCATTACCTATTACTGCACGAAATTGTCTTATTCTCAGATCATGAGGCCTTGAGATATTTGAACTCTTAGAAGAAATTAAATCCTAGGCATGCCAAGTGGGTTCAATTCCTTTAAGAATACACTTTTGTGCTTAAGCACAAGGCAGATGTAGAGAATAAGCTCGCTGAAGCGTTGAGTCGTCGAGTCGCATTACTCAACTCCATGAGTGTTGAAGTTACGGGCCTTGAGCACATCAAAGAAGAGTATTCTGAGTGTCCAGATTTCGGAGTTGTATATACGTCGTTGTTAGAGAGTCCGTCAGGACCTAGCAGAGAGTATTTGATTTTAGATGGATATTTGTTTAGGAGTGACCACTTGTGCATACCACGCACCTCCCTCTGCAATTTCCTTGTCTAAGAGTTACATTCAGGAAGGGTTGCGAGTTATTTCAGTCGAGACAAGACCATTGCCCAAGTGGGATAGGTTTTATTGGTCAAGCCTCAAGCGAGACGTGGCCAAAATTATAGGGCAATATTGTATTTGTCAACTGGCAAAGCAAAAGAAACAAAATACATGATTATACACACCTTTGTCAGTCTCATTCATCCCTTGGCAGTACATCAGTATGGACTTCGTGCTTGGACTTCCCAAGACTATTCGGAAACATGATTCCATATTTATTGTCATGGATCGTTTCTCTAAAATGGCCCACTTCATTCCTTGTTCTAAGACCTCCAACGCATCTCATGTTGCCAAGTTATTCTTTAGTGAGGTTGTCAAACTACATGAGTTACCAAAAACTATAGTGTTTGACCGTGACATGTAATTCATGAGTTACTTTTAGAAGACACTATGACACATGATGAATACTAGGCTCCAATTTTATTCTGCCTACCACCCTCAAACCGATGGCTAGACTGAGGTGGTTAATAGGAGCCTAGGGAGTTTACTTCAATGTTTAGTGGGGGAGCATACTAGGACATGGGACACTGTACTACCCATGAAGAGTTTGTATACAATAGTTCTGTAAATAAATCCATAGGTCTAAGTCCTTTTGAAGTTGTTATTGGTCATAAGCCTAGGAAGCCTATTGATCTTATCCCCATGTCATTGTCCCATAGGCCATAAGAGTCTGCAGAGTCTTTTGTGTATCACGTACATTCATTGCATTAAGAAATCAGACGAAAGATCACTACTAGTAATGAACATTACAAATTTTCTGCAGACCAACATACACATTTTAAAGAGTTCAATATTAAGGGCTCTGTGATGGTCCGCATCAGGCCCGAGCAGTATCCTTTATGGGCCATTCGTAAGTTATACGCGCGTAACGCTGGGCCCTTCAAAATTATAAAACAAAACGGTCTCAATGCGTATGAGGTAAATCTTCCACCTTCTATGGGAATTAGTTTCACATTCAATGTGGAGGATCTAGTTGCTTTTTAGGGATCCACTGATACTTTATCTGGCCCTTCGCCCACCCATCCTTATTCTCCAAATTTACCCTTTGATCCATGACCTCTTCCCGACCTTTCATCTCAGCCTCTGCCTCTCATACCTAGCCTTCACACACCCAGAGAGGAAATAGAGGATATCCTAGACCATGAGATACTTTCAACGTCGGAGGGCGGGTTTCAGAAGTACCTAGTTAAATGAAAGTCATGCCCAGCTTTAGATAGTACGTGGCTCACTGAGGAGGAGCTTCAGAGACTTGATCCTGACATCTTGGAGTGGTTCAGGAGTTTTATTTCACCAGTGGCAAAATCTTCACAGCCGAAGAGAGTTGATGATGACATCGTGCAGACACACGCCCGCACACTACCACCTCTATGCACGTACGTACGCAGAAGGAAGACCCCACCATCAATCTGGCTCGATAATGATGTCCATGGAGGGCCTCCTAGCTAGAAGACAAGTTTTGGTTCAAAAAAGTGGGCCTGATAGTCAAGAAAAGCTCATCATGGGAACTCATGATCGTGGCCCACTCGTCAGATTGATTTCATATTTTAGGTTTTGCTTATTGTTATTATTTAGAACACCGTGAACACTTTAGATTTCTTTGTTTGGTTTTTATTTTAGTTTACTTCATTGCAAGTAATAGGTTGCGCACATGGTACGAGTTTTTGGAGTATAGGTTTTTTCCTTTAAATGACACCCCTTGTAGTTCTTTTTATTCATTCAAGCTTAATAAAAATTCTTGCTTTATTTTTCTACTGTCTTAATGAGTTATGGAAGAATTCAAAAGTGGGTGCGAAGCCCTCCCTTTTCGAAGGGCTAACTACATGATGTAAAGCCACATCTATCCCCATCCGTCCCTACCCTCTCCCATCCATATATATCATCTTCTATCATCATTATTGCTTTGAATTTTTCAGCTTTTGCAGCTATTCATTCCCTTACAGCCAATTTTCAGAATCTGGACCTATATGAGGGTGAAACTTCGGAGGAGCACTACGCCTCGACCTTACGTCGGATCGTCTTGGAGGGATTGGAGGTCTCCCTTAACCGACCAAGGCCTATGTATCACTTTGAGGAGGCGGGCTTTCATCACATTGCGGCCAACCCACCTGCGCACATTGGTCAGCCCCGGGTCACCATCTGCGTGCAAGAGCTTTCTCCGGGTCAGGTTTTCCTCTTTTTATTCATATTTCCTAAACCCTAGCCTTAGTTTACATTAGCCCTAATTTATTTGCTCTTTTTTTCACCCTAAGATTCCTTGAATTGAGATTGGGGAATCCCTTGGATTAGGGACTGTTTGCTATGCATGAATGGTTGATTTCTATTTCCCTTTGAGATCGTCTGGCTTATAATTTTTATTGGTCTAGTCCTAGCCTGTGTAGGCCTGGACTCACATAAATTCTCCTTTAATTGAATGTTTGGATTTTCATGTGGGATGTGGAATTTGTGTAATTGTTTTTGAATTGGTATGATCTAAGCCTAAAGTCTTGCATATCATATTTAAATCTCATGTCCTGCATCAAATTTGGTATCAAAGCATAGGGTTCTTGTAGGGGAATTCACCACATATTTAGGGTTTAGTTTGTTTGAGTCCTTCATGCATCCAATCCATCATATATAGCTGCTAGAAAACCGTAGTCCCTGATATATGTAGCTAAATTTTAGTAACGGTGTGTAGTCTCCTTCATATAGAGTCTTGTAGGATCATTTAGTTTTTAGACGCATATAGTTGTCGTAGCAGGTCCTTAGATTAAGCAAGTCAGTGTATGCCCACATATACGGGTCATGGTTTCGGTTTACACCCCACACTAAACATGGAGCAACTGCAAGAAACAGTAGCCAAGTTAGCCTAGCAGGTTGAGTCCTTGAATAAGCACTTGGAACAACACATACATAAATGCCTTGAAGAAATAGAGGCCTCCTTCAGGGCAAACCCTACCACTGGGGAGGATGCCCAATCTCAGGCACTTAGTCAGGAGGCTAGACCAAGGAATGGAGGTGGCTACGGATCTGGTCATGGGCATGTACCTGTGCACCCGCTCTGATACCAATTTAATGTAGGATAATTAACCACTTGCTCTAAAAGCTCGAACTGTTAGAGTATGGCGAATTAATCCCTTTATCTCATAGCCCAGGCCTCACATCTTATGGTCAGGACTTCGGCCGAACCCCCTTTCGTGGGCCCCAAATCACATGGGCCGCCCACCCCGAGTGTGTCCCAGCATCCCACAATCTACCCCACTTGAGCCCAGTGTGAAATGCGTATTAATCACCCCTGGTAAGGAGTCTCAAACACGAGACTTCCTCCGTGGGCCCCAAATCGCATGGGTCACCCACATCAAGTGGGCCCCTACATCCAACAGGCGACCTCACTCGAGCCTAGTGTAAAAATGCCCCTGCATTAAAGTGGGCCCAAGATGGAATGGTTTAATCTAAAATTCTACTATGAAGTTTTCTCTTTTATCAGGTGCATGAGATTCCAATGAGTGGGGTGTTGAGAAGTGGAGCCACATCTAGGGTCGCGCACGATTGGTCGAGGCCCCTGCTCAACCGATTGTGGAGCTCACTCGACCGGTTGTGACTAGTCGTGGACTGGCTCGACTCAAAGTCCAACGAGCATGAGGTTTTTAGTTCTGATATGCTCGATCGGTCGTGGCCCATACTCGACCGGTCATGGGGTCCACTCGACCGGTTGTGCAGTCTGCTCGACTGGTCGTGGTTACGCAGATTCGTTTCCGAATCTGATGCGAACTGCGGATTTCTGTGTCACCTTTCGAAAGGGTGCGAAAGGGAAGTTGCCAAAACTATAAATTGGGGTCCTTAGGGCTATTTTAGGGCTAAGGTGAATATTAGGGGAGTTATTCTAAGGTGTGGGCAAAGGGTTTTCTCTATATTTCCAAGGGAGAGGTTAGTATATCGCCTTGTAATCTTCGTTATTCTTCATAGTGGAAGTTTACATCCGTGGTTTTTTACCCTAGTTTGGGGTTTTTCCACGTTTATCTTATCTTGTGGTTTGTTTGGATTGCTTTGATTTGTTTCTAGTTTATATTTCTTCTTATTTATCGTTTATGGATGAGACTTGAGATTGGATCTAGGCTCACTGCGTTGTTGGCGTGCTGCACAACAACTAGTATCGAGCTATTGGTTTAGTTCTATTGGGAATGATGACGGAAGAAGGGAAGACTAGAATTGAGAAGTTTGATGGTTTAAACTTTGCCTTCTAGAAGATGCAGATGGAGGACTATCTGTATTAGAAGGACCTCTATATTCCTCTAGGAGGAAAAGAGAAGAAACTAGAGAAGATGACAGATGATGAACGGTTTTTACTGAATAGGAAGGCTTTAGGAATGATCCGACTCTCTTTGTCTAAGAGCGTCGCCTTCAATATATCAAAGGTCAAAACTACAAAAGAATTAATGGAAGCCCTAACCACCATGTATAAAAAGCTCTCAGCATCTAATAAGGTTCATCTTATGAAATAACTATTCAACATGAAGATGTCAGATGGTGGGAGCGTGACTAAATATCTAAACGAGTACAATACAGTCACGATCCAGTTGGAATCCGTTGGGATTATTTTTGAGGATGAGGTCAGGGCGTTATTGATCTCGTCCAGTTTGTCAGACAGTTGGGATGGTTTGGTGATTGCCGTGAGCAATTCTTCAGGGTCGACAAAGTTAAAATTTGATGATTGGTTGGTCTAATTCTCAGTGAAGAATCTAGACGAAAGGCATCAGGGGTTTCAAGGGATTCAGGGAATGCTCTAAACGTTGAAGGAAGAGGAAGATTGCTGAACAAAGGAGGTAATAAACACGGGCGTTCTAAGTCGAGGAAGAAGTCCAATAGACCGAAAGACAAAGACGGGTGTTGGCATTGCGACAAGAAGGGGCATATGAAACGTGATTGCAGGACGCTCAAGAAACAAGAAGGAAGCTCTCAAGGCGGGAAGGATTTAGTGAATCTATCTGAGGAGAGTGACACAGAGGCGTTGATCTTGTCTCTTGATGCGAGGAATGAATCTTGGGTTATAGACTCGGGTGCTTCGTTTCATGCCACCTCATGTAAGGAAGTTCTGCTTGATTATGTGTCAGGTGACTTAGGGAGAGTCTACCTGGGTGATGATGAGCTGTGCAGTATTGTTGGAAAGGGAGACGTTCATGTCAATCAGAAAGATGAAACGGTTTTGAAGTTGAAGGATGTCAGACATGTACCGAGTTTGAAATGGAACTTGATCTCAGTGAGGCAGTTGGCCGATACCGGTTACATGACTACCTTCACTAGTGATTCTTGGAAGATCACAAAAGGTGCTTTGGTGATATCTCGAGGCAAGAAGGAATGTACTTTGTATGTAACTTCAGGATCGTATAGTTTACTCGTAGTCGTATCAACTGGAGTGAATGAGCAGTTATGACATCAGATGTTGGGACATATGAGCGAGAAGGGGATGAAGGTGCTATTGTCAAAAGGGAAGCTACTAGGGCTGAAGTCTATTGACTTGGAATTCTGCGAAGACTGCGTGTATGGAAAGCAGAAGAGGGTAAGTTTCAAGAAGACAGGACGCGCTCCAAAGACACATCACTGTTGGAGCTTGTACCTGTGATGTGTGGGGACCAAACATGGAGGTATCATCTCTTGGTGGCTCACGTTATTTTATTTCCTTTATTGATGATGCTAGTAGAAAACTGTGGATTTATTTCTTAAAGCACAAATCTGATGTATTTGATGTATTTAAGAAGTGGAAAGTTATGGTAGAAAATGAGACAGGTAAAACAGTAAAATGTCTCAGATCTGATAATGGGGGAGAATACTGTGATAAGAGATTTGAGGAGTATTGTGCAGCAAATGGAATCAAACATCAAAGAATGATTCGAGAGACACCACAACAGAATGGTGTGGCTGAGCGCATTAACAGGATTATCCTTGAGCGTGCTAGGAGCATAAGGTTACATGCAGGGTTGCCCAAGACCTTTTGGGCAGTTGCTATGAATACTGTCGCATTTCACATCAATAGAAGTCCCTCATTACCATTGGATGGTGGGCTACCAGAAGAAACGTGGACTGGAAAAGAAGTGAACCTTACATATCTCAGAGTGTTCAGTTGCACTTTATATGTTCACATTGATGCAGAGCACAGAAACAAGCTAGATGTAAAGTCCAGGAGGTGCACGTTTATAGGCTACGGGCAGCATGATTTTGGCTACCGATTTTGAGATGTAGAAAACAGAAAAATCATCAGAAGCAAGGACGCAGTCTTCAATGAAAAAGTGATGTATAAGGACAGTGTATAGGAAAATAAGGCTGAAGAAAAGGAATTCGTAGAGATGGAAGAGTTACCGGACACGGGTCACTACAAAAAAAGGGTTTTTAGCGACAAAATACATTTTTATCGCTAAAAGTAACTTTTCGCGATGAAATAAATTTTCGTCGCTAAAGGCTGCAAGCAAAATACTTTTAGCCGCAAAAATTTTCGTTGCTAAAACTCATGGAACATACTTTTAGCGACGAACATTTTCGTCGTCAAAAGCTTCAAACAAATTTTAAAAAAAATCGAATGGATTACTTTTAGCTGCGAACGTCTTCGCAGCTAAAAATCATGTACGAGATTTTTAGCGACAAAAATTTTCGTCGCCAAAGGCTGTTCAAAAACTCAAATGGATTACTTTTAGCAGCTAAAAAACACGGAACATACTTTTAGCGACGAACATTTTCGTCGCCAAAAACTTCAAACAAATTTTAAAAAATAAAAATCGAATGGATTAGTTTTAGCTGCGAAAGTTTTCACAGCTAAAACTCGTGGAACATACTTTTAGCGACGAACATTTGCGTCACCAAAAGCTTCAAACAAAATTTAAAAAAAATTGAATGGATTACTTTTAACTATGAAAGTTTTCGCCGCTAAAAATCATGGAATATACTTTTAGCGACGAAATATTCGTCGCGAAAAGCTTCAAACAAATTTTTAAAAAAATCGAATGGATTACTTTTAGCTGCGAATACAAATTGTGGACGAGATTTTTAGCGACGAAAATTTTCGTCGCTAAAGGCTGCAAACAAATTTTCAAAAATTCGAATGGATTACATTTAGCTGCGAACATTTTCGTAGCTAAAAATCATGAAACATACTTTTAGCAATGAAAAGTTTCCTCGCCAAAAGCTGCAAACAATTTTCTCTTTAAAATATATATATATATATATATATATATATATATATATTCCATCTCAAATTTCCTGATATACACCTGTTAGAATATAATTCATCATATTTTTCCTAATATACACCTATTGTATAATATATTTCATCATATTCACATTCACATTCACATCCATCTAAACCCAAACTACGTAAATTCATCCAGACATAAACTATATTCATCCAAACATAAACTGCATCCATCTAAACACAAACAATCTTATGGGAAAAAACAAACGAAAAGAAAGAGAAATATGAAAGGTGATCCAGACAAATGAAAAGAAAAACAACCTTAACCTAAACCTAAACCTGTAACCTACACTTATAGGTTTAGGTTTAGGTTTTAAGTTTAGATTAAGGTTAAGTTATAGGTTATAAGTTTATGTTATAGGTTATAGGTTAAGGTTTAAGTTATAGGTTTTGGTTTAGGTTAAGGTTATAGGTTTAGGTTTAGGTTTAGGTTATAGGTTTAGGTTTAGGTTATAGCTTTAGGGAATTGAGAATAGGTTAAGGTTTAGGTTTAAGAAATCAGGTTCTGGTTCGGGTTTAGGTTTCGGTTTTCAAGTTTAGGTTTAGGTTTAGGTTAGGGAGTTGAGATTAGGATTAGGTGTAGGTTTAGGTTAGAGATTTGAGATTACATTTAGGTTTTAGGTTTAGGTTATAGGATTAGGTTTAGGTTATAAGTGTAGGTTATAGGTTTAGGTTTAAGTTAGATTATAGGTTAAGGTTTAGGGAATTGAGAATAGGTTAAGGTTTAGGTTTATGAAATCGGGTTCGGGTTTAGGTTAAGAAGTTAAGATTAGGATTAGTTGTAGGTGTAGGTTTAGGTTTGGGGATTCATTTAGGTTATAGGTTTAGGTTTAGGTTATAAGTGTCGGTTATAAGTTTAGGTTTAAGTTAGGTTATAGGTTATAGCTTTAGTGAATTGAGAATAGGTTAAGGTCTAGGTTTAGGAAATCGGGTTCGGGTTCGGGATCGGTTTAGATTTGGGTTTTCAAGTTTGGGTTTAGGTTTAGGTTAAGAAGTTAAGATTAGGATTAGGTGTAGGTTTAGGTTTGGGGATTTAAGAATACATTTGCGTTTTAGGTTTAGGTTAAGGTTATAGGTTTAGGTTATAAGTTATAGCTTTAGGGAATCGAGAATAGGTTAAGGTTTAGGTTTAGGCTTAGGAAATTGGGTTCGGGTTCGGGATCGGGTTTAGGTTTAGGTTAGGGAGTGGAGATTAGGATTATGTGTAGGTTTAGGTTTAGGGATTTGAGAAGACATTTAGCTTTTAGGTTTCGATTTTGGTTTTGGTTATAGGTTTAGGTTAAGGTTATAAGTTTAGGTTATTGGGTTATAGGTTATAGGTTAAGGTTTAGGTTATAGGTTAAGGTTTAGGTTAAGGTTATAGGTTTTGGTTTAAGTTTAGGTTTAGGTTTTAGGTTTAGGTTAAGGTTATAGGTTTAGTTTTAGGTTTAAGTTTAGGTTATAGGTTTAGGGAGTGAGAATAGGTTAAGGTTTAGGTTTAGGAAATCGGGTTCGGGTTCGGGTTTAGGATTGGGTTTTGAAGTTTATGTTTAGGCTAAGGAGTTGAGATTACGATTAGGTGTAGGTTTAGGTTTAAGGATTTGAGAATACATTTAGGTTTTAGGCTTAGGTTTAGGTTTTAGTTTATAGGTTTAGGTTATAGGTTATAGGTTTAGGTTTAGGTTTTAGGTTTAGGTTAAGGTTAAGGTTAGGTTATAGGTTATAGGTTTAGGTTATAGGTTTAGGTTTAGGTTTAGGTTATAGGTTTTGGTTATAGGTTTAGGGAAGTGAGAATAGGTTAAGGTTTAGGTTTAGGAAATCGGGTTCGAGGTTCGGGTTTAGGTTTAGGTTTTGAAGTTTATGTTTAGGCTAAGGAGTTGAGATTAGGATTAGGTGTAGGTTTAGGTTTAGGGATTTGAGTACACATTTAGGTTTTAGGTTTAGGTTTAGGTTTTAGTTTATAGGTTATAAGTGTCGATTATAGGTTTAGGTTTAAGTTAGGTTATTGGTTAAGGTTTAGGGAATTGAGAATAGGTTAAGGTTTAGGTTTAGGAAATCGGGTTTGGGACCAGGTTTAAGTTTGGGGTTTCAAGTCTAGGTTTAGGTTAAGGAGTTGAGATTAGGATTAGGTGTAGGTTTATGTTTAGGGATTTAAGAATACATTTAAGTTTTAGGTTATAAGTGTAGGTTCTGAGTTTAGGTTTAAGTTAGGTTATAGGTTAAGGTTTAGGGAATTGAGAATAGGTTAAGGTTTAGGTTTAGGGATTTGAGAATACATTTAGGTTTTAGGTTTAGGTTTAGGTTTAGGTGTTAGGTTTAGGTTATAGGTATAGGTTTAGGTTAAGGTGTAGGTTTAGGTTATAAGTATAAGTTTTGGGATTTAAAAATAGGTTTACGTTAAGGTTATAAGTATAGGTTTAGGTTATAAGTTAAGGTTTAGGTTTAGGTTTGGGTTATAGGTTATAAGTATAGGTTATAGGTTAAGGTTAAGGTCTAGTTTAAGGTTATAAGTATAGGTTAAGTATAGGTTATAAGTTTAGGTTATAGGTTAAGGTTTTGGGATTTGAGAATAGGTTTAGGTTAAGGTTATGAGTATGGGTTATAAGTTAAGGTTTAGGTTTAGGAAATCGGGTTCGGGTTCGGGATCGGGTTTAGGTTTGGGCTTGGGTTTAGGTTGGGGAGTTGAGATTGGGATTGGGATTAGGTTTAAGTTTAGGGATTTGAGAATACATTTAGGTTTTAGGTTTAGGTTTAGGTTTTAGCTTATAGGTTTAGGTTATAGGTTTAGGTTTTAGTTTTAGGTTTAGGTTAAGGTTATAAGTTTAGGTTATAGGTTATAGGTTAAGGTTTAGGTTATAGGTTTTTGTTTAGGTTAAGGTTATAGGTTTTGGTTTAGGTTATAGGTTTAGGTTTAGGTTTAGGTTTAGGTTTAGGTTTTAGTTTATAGGTTTAGGTTATAGGTTTAGGTTTTGGTTTTAGGTTTAGGTTAAGGTTTTGGTTCTTGGTTTTGGTTTAGGTTAAGGTTATAGGTTTTGGTTTGGGTTTATGTTAAGGTTATAGGTTTAGGTTAGGCTTAGGTTTCAATTATAGGTTATAGGTTATAGGTTATAGCTTCGAGAATTGAGAATAGGTTAAGGCTTAGGTTTAGAAATCGAGTTCGGGTTCGGGATCGGGTTTAGGCTTGGGTTTTTATGTTTAGGTTTAGGTTTAGGTTAGGGAGTTGAGATTGGGATTTGGTGTAGGTTTAGGTTTAGTGATTTGAGAATATGTTAAGGTTTAGGTTTAGGAAATTGGGTTCGGGTTCGGGATCGGGTTTTGAAGTTTAGGTTTAGGTTAAGGTTGGGGAGTTAAGATTGAGATTGGGATTAGGTTTAAGTTTAGGGATTTGAGAATACATTTAGGTTTTAGGTTTAGGTTTAGGTTTTAGCTTATAGGTTTAAGCTTATAGGTTTAGGTTATACGTTTAGGTTTTGGTTTTGGTTTTGGTTATAGGTTTAGGTTAAGGTTATAGGTTAAGGTTTAGGTTATAGGTTTTTGTTTAGGTTAAGGTTATAGGTTTTGGTTTAGGTTATTGGTTTAGGTTTAGGTTTTAGTTTATAGGTTTAGGTTATAGGTTTAGGTTTTGGTTTTAGGTTTAGGTTAAGGTTATAAGTTTAGGTTAAGGTTTAGGTTACTGAGGTTTTGGTTTAGGTTAAGGTTTAGGTTTTGGGTATATGTTAAGGTTATAGGTTAAGGTTATAGGTTTAGGTTTAGGTTATAGGTTATAGGTTATAGCTTCGGGAATTGAGAATAGGTTAAGGTTTAGGTTTAGGAAATCGAGTTCGGGTTCAGGATTGGGTTTTCATGTTTAGGTTTAGCTTTAGGTTAGGGAGTTGAGATTGGGATTTGGTGTAGGTTTAGGTTTAGGGATTCGAGAATAGGTTAAGGTTTAGGTATACGAAATCGGGTTCGGGTTCGGGATCGGGTTTAGGCTTGGGTTTTCAAGTTTAGGTTTAGGTTTAGGTTAGGGAGTTGAGATTGGGATTAGGTGTAGGTTTAGGTTTAGGGATTTGAGAATAGGTTAAGGTTTAGGTTTAGGTTTTAGCTTATAGGTTTAGGTTTTGGTTTTAGGTTGGGGAGTTGAGATTGGGATTGGGATTAGGTTTAGGTTTAGGGATTTGAGAATACATTTAGGTTTAGGTTTTAGCTTATAGGTTTAGGTTATAGGTTTAGGTTTTGGTTTTAGGTTTAGGTTAAGGTTATAAGTTTAGGTTATAGGTTATAGGTTAAGGTTTAGGTTATAGGTTTTGTTTAGGTTAAGGTTATAGGTTTTGGTTTAGGTTTAGGTTTAGGTGTTAGTTTATAGGTTTAGGTTATAGGTTTTGGTTTTAGTTTTAGGTTTAGGTTAAGGTTATAAGTTTAGGTTACAAGTTTTGGTTTGGGTTAAGGTTATAGATTTTGGTTTAGGTTAAGTTTTAGGTCTTAGGTTTATGTTAAGGTTATAGGTTTAGGTTAGGTTTAGGTTTAGGTTATAGGTTATAGGTTATAGGTTATAGCTTCGGGAATTGAGAATAGGTTAAGGTTTAGGTTT
Source organism: Magnolia changhungtana (assembly GCA_030180095.1). NCBI lineage: Eukaryota > Viridiplantae > Streptophyta > Magnoliopsida > Magnoliales > Magnoliaceae > Magnolia > Magnolia changhungtana. The sequence continues at coordinate 1,254,045 of JASAUF010000240.1, forward strand.
AAGAAATCGAGTTCGGGTTCGGGATCGGGTTTAGGCTTGGGTTTTCATGTTTAGGTTTAAGTTTAGGTTAGGGAGTTCGATTGGGATTAGGTGTAGGTTTAGGTTTAGGGATTTGAGAATAGGTTAAGGTTTAGGTTTAGGAAATCGGGTTTCGGTTTGGAATTGGGTTTTGAAGTTTAGGTTTAGGTTGGGGAGTTGAGATTGGGATTGGGATTAGGTTTAGGTTTAGGGATTTGAGAATACATTTAGGTTTTAGGTTTAGGTTTAGGTTTTAGCTTATAGGTTTAGGTTATAGGTTTAGGTTTTGGTTTTAGGTTTAGGTTAAAGTTATAAGTTTAGGTTATAGGTTATAAGTTAAGGTTTATTTTTGGTTTTTGTTTAGGTTATAGGTTATAGCTTTGGGAATTGAGAATAGGTTAAGGTTTAGGTTTAGAAAGCTGGGTCGGGTTCGGGATCGGGTTTAGGTTTGGGTTTTCAAGTTTAGGTTTCGGTTTAGGTTAGGGAGTTGAGATTAGGATTAGGTGTAGGTTTACATTTAGGGATTTGAGAATACATTTAGGTTTTAGGTTTAGGTACAGGTTTTAGGTTTTAGTTTTAGGTTTAGGTTATAAGTTATAACTTTAGGGAATTAAGAATAGGTTAAGGTTCAGGTTAAGGAAATTCAGTTCGGGTTGGGGATCGGGTTTAGGTTTGGGTTTTCAAGTTTAGGTTTAGGTTAAGGAGTTGAGATTAGGATTAGGTGTAGGTATAGGTTTAGGGATTTGAGAATACATTTAGGTTTTAGGTTATAAGTGTAGGTTATAGGTTTAGGTTTAAGTTAGGTTATAGGTTAAGGTTTAAGGAATTGAGAATAGGTTAAGGTTTAGGTTTAGGGATTTGAGAATATATTTAGGTTTTAGGTTGTAGGTTATAGGTTTAGGTTTAAGTTAGGTTATATGTTAAGGTTTAGGGAATTGAGAATGGGTTAAGGTTTAGGTTTAGGGATTTGATAATACATTTAGGTTTTAGGTTTAGGTTAAGGTTTTAGGTTTAAATTAAGGTTATAGGTTTAGGTTTAGGTTATAGGCTATAGCTTTAGGGAATTGAGAATAGGTTAAGGTTTAGGTTTAGGAAATCGGGTTCGGGTTCGGGATAGGATTTAGGTTTGGGTTTTCAAGTTTATGTTTAGGTTTAGGTTAGGGAGTTGAGATTGGGATTAGGTGTAGGTTTAGGTTTAGGGATTTGAGAATACATTTAGGTTATAGGTTTAGGTATAGGTTTTAGGTTATAGGTTTAGGTTTAGGTTATAGGTTTTGGTTTAGGGTTAGGTTTAGGTTATAGGTTATAAGTTATATGTTATAGCTTTGGGGATTTAAGAATAGGTTTAGGCTATAAGTTTAGGGTGTGGTTTAGGTTAAGGGTGTGGTCCCTGCAAATACAGATATAAACACGGCCTGTCCAAATGGACAGGCCCCTCCAATGTTGTCCATAGGAAATGGACAGCTTCATCATGGTCATAACAGCGGTTTCCACCTTCCAAGGACCCCGCTCATCCGGATAGCTCCGACGCACATCCGGATTTGCTCCATTAATTTCAAGCAAATACATAAACACGGCCTGTCCAAATGGTCAGGCCCCTCCAATGCTGTCCATAGGAAATAGATAGCTTCATCATGGTCATAACAACGGTTCTCACCTTCCAAGGACCCTTACTCATCCGAATAGCTCCGACGCACATCCGGGTCTGCTTCATTAATTTCGAGAAAATATATAAACATGGCCTGTCCAAATGGTCAGGCCCCTCCAATACTGTTCATAGGAAATGGACAACTTAATCATGATCATAACAGTGGTTCCCACCTTCTAGGGAACCCCGCTCATCCAGATAGCTCCGACGCATATCCGGGTATGCTCTATTAATTTTGAGCAAATACATAAACACGGCCTGTCCAAATAGCCAGGCCCCTCTAATATTGTTCATAGAAAATGGACAGCTTCATCATGGTCATAATAGCGGTTCCCACCTTTCAGGGACCCCCGCTCATCCGGATAGCTCCGACGCACATCCGGGTCTGCTCCATTAATTTCGAGCAAATACATAAACACGGTCTGTCCAAATGGTCAGGCCACTCCAATGTTATCTATAGAAAATGGATAGCTTCATCATGGTCATAACAGAAGTTCTCACCTTCCAGGGACTCCCGCCCATCCGAATAGCTCCGACGCACATCCGGGTCTGGTCTATCAATTTCGAGCAAATACATAAACACGGCCTGTCCAAATGGCCAGGCCACTCCAATGCTGTCCATAAGTTTTTTGCTTTTGGTGTAGACAGAAAATAAGTTTTTTCCTTTTTATAAGCATCTTCTTTAAAGGTCAACGATTATCCATGTGGTTTCAGAACCAGTGTACCTAGATTCAAAGGCGGAGGTCCACGCCTTTATCCATGTGGTTCCAGAACCAGTGTACCTAGATGTTCCAATTTCCCATAAAATCTGCATAACACTCTTTAAAGCTTCAGAATCTGCATAAATGAATTGCGTATAGTGATTCTATCATCAAGATAAATGTCGACATCTGATAGCTAAGTGAACAAGAGTGCAAGTCTAACAAAAGCACTGACAGATGAAGTTTAACAAATTACACATGAAGAAGAAGAAAAGCATCATAAAAAAGATATATGAGAAGACATGTATAGTAACTCTTTGTCACAAAATTGGATCTAATGTGTTGATGGTGGGTGGTTTAGGTTGTGTTATAGAAGAGACCACATATCATTTATTCCTCAGCCCATTAGATTGATTTAGCATTCTTTCATTCCTCATCCCACTGGAATCTGAGTGAGACATCGAATCCATACTGATCCACTAATCAAGTGAGGAACACATGGACAAAAATAGTAGTGGTTTGCAGAAAAAACAAAGATATTTCCAATGGCCTGCCTAAGGTTTAGGTTTAGGTTATGGGTTGGAAGATCCTAGTTGTTGAATTAGGTTTAGGTTATAGGTTTAGGGATTTGAGAATAGGTTTAGGTTATAAGTTCTGGTTATAGGTTTAGGGATTTAAGAATAGGTTTAGGTTATAGGTTTAGGTTTAGGTTCAGGTCATAGGTTTAGGTTTAGGTTTAGGTTTAGGTTTAGGTTTGTTGTTTCTGCAGAAAAACCATTTTCCTGCCATGGAAATCGCTACTGGTGGAAGATTTCAAGGATTTGAATTGCAGAGAAGGGAATCCAACAACAGATGAAGATTTCTTAGAATTTAAGAGAATCAGTTGAAATAATAAGTCCAGAATTTCTAGCAATATATTTGTGGATATTACTAGGTTTAGCTTTCTTTCATCATCATCATCTAAGCCTTATAATAGTTAATTGGGGTCAGCTACATGAACCATGTTCCTCCATTCCACTCTATCAAAGGCCAGACCTTGAGTTAGCCCTTCAAGGTTTAACTTTCATTGGCTGGATAAAATTTATTATTTGGTGGTTTAATACCTTTAATTATTTCATTGGCTCCTTAGATTTTGGACCATTATTTGTACATGAGATTGTGTCTTGTTGATTGCTTGTCAAAGAAAAAAAAAGTTTTTTTTGTCAATTGACTTAAATGGTTGATTATTTGGGCATATGTAAATGTGAGGTGCTGTCATAAGTGCTAAACCACTAATATGATGAAGTTACTCTTTCCAAACCACTTTACAGTACCTGAGAATAGTCCAGATTCCAGGTCCCAAAAGAAAATCCTCAAAATGGTCCAAACCATTCATACAATTAGCCTCAAATTGTATGGTGGATAGACAACAAATAAAATCTCCTATATTAGATTATTTAAACCTAATTTCAATGGATGAAATCCCGACATATCATATTGCAATAACAATAGGTTTAGGAAGGTGATAAAAGCTTCAATGGATTTGTAAATGATGTTAGTGATGTATATATGTACATGTTGTCTATACGTTTTACCAGCTTATTTTAAGTGTATGAGCTTAAAAATAAAGCAGATTCAAATCTTCAGTAGACCATACCATATGAAACTCTCACTATTAAAAACTTTCTAAGGTTCACTGAAATGTTTATTTGCCACTTAACATATTGATAAGGTTCACTGCTCCATCAATTTCGAGCAAGGTGAAATAAGCATGCTAGAATATTAAATGCTTCAACTTAACCTCACTAACATCATTTACAAATTACAACTCAAATCACCGTATAAGAAACTCAAAACAAATGCTTTGGAGCATGATTTCCTACATGAGGTTTGATGAAATAAAAAAACACCATTTGGGTTCCACTTAACATATCATAGGTAGGCCTCCTAAATGAATGGTAATAACAATAGGTTCAGGAAGGTGAATTTCGAGTTTCAGGAAGAGATCCATCGATCAATACTAGCCTTACTTTGGTTATTATTATCAGAAATCAAGTGATTAGTATATTGATTTTTTACATAACTAGAAGCTGTTGAGCTTTTCTCTTTAGCCAATGAAACAAGCCATGCAAAAGATTCATTAGCTCCACATACATGGATTGAAAATTGCTGGGCTTATCAAGGCAAAAAATTGCAGAATTTAGAGATTATGGATTGAAAAATGCTATATGTTCAAGTTTAAGAAAAAACCGATCCATCCAAAATTGCAGAATTTAGATATTATGGATTGAAATTTTCTATATGTTCAAGTTTAAGAAAGACCCAACCATAAAAAATTGCAGAATGTAGTGATTATGGATTGAAAATCTTATAACTGAGGTCTATCGAGCTTTGAGCTGGCTATTGTAATCAAATGACACTAAATAAACAAGCCAACTAACAACACCCATGAGCCGATTTCATGGATTTCTACAACAAAACCTGCAGAAGATGGGCTGAAACCTGTTTTTGTACTTGATATTGTAATGAAATTTCAGCTAATGAAACTGGCATCTCACAAGACCCATGAGCCAAAATAATGGCTTTTAAAAGCAAATCACAAGATTCAAGAACAGATCCATCATGCAAAACTGCAGAATTTGTTGATTTTGGATTAGAAACAGATGATTGGTTAATGGTCTTTTGCATAGCCGAAATCCATTGAAGCTTTTATCTGGCTACTGTAACCAAAGTCCACAAAGGAAACAAGCCTCTAGCATGCACCACGAGCTATTAACATTAGCATGAAAAATATGAAATGCTAAAATAAATAGGTTATTTAGAATTATTTTTCCACACAAATTTTATCCGATATAAGAATTTCCTTTTCAATTATATAGAAATGAGTTGGAATAAGCCCACATAAGTCATTTCCACTCTATAAAATTGAGTTATTTCAATTCAATCAATTGGATTTCCAAACACATCGGCAATGAGTCACTAACTACTTGCAAAATTTTGTTTCTCTTTAACAAATTCAAGCAATTTCATGGACATGTACAATTGTTGTAGGAGGAACGAAGCATACCCACTAAAATAAACAACCAAATTACACTAATCTCAACATTTGATTTCAACTTGTATAAATCGTGAAAAAAAAAATAAAATCAGAAACTCCTAAATCCAAACATCCGAAATTTGGAAATAAACAACAAAAAATTGATTGAAAATCGTTTCTACATAAACTAACCTTTCCTTAAAGAGATTGTTTGGTGCTACGCCTATGACTTTTGCAACAAGTAGCAGAGAGAGCTCTACTTTCAGATCTATCAGCGGAAAGGGGTTTTTTTATTTTTCGTGAGTGGGAGTGAGAGAGGGTTTTCGGGTCTTTCAGTAGAGAGAGGTTTCAGATCTTTCGCCATCTGGGAGAGAGAGAGAGAGAGAGAGAGAGAGAGAGAGAGAGAGAGAGAGAGAGAGAGAGAGAGAGGGTCGAGAGAGAGCAGGGTCGTGGCGGGCGTGCGGAGAGAGAGAGAGGAAAGGGAAAGGGGGCTAGGGTTGGGTGGGGTTAGGAAAGGGTTCCGTACAGTCTAGCTCATGGGAACTTCTCACGTGGTCGAGCTGTGTGGGCCCCGCTGTGATGCGTGTCGACCATCAACACCGTGCATTTGATGGGCCCCCTTTAAATTATGGGATACCCCAAAATCAGCCATATACGGTACTTAGGTGGGCCATACCATCTAAAAGAATGTGAAGAAATGCCTAAAACATATAAAATCACTTGGTGGGGCCCACCTGAAATTTTGATGCATATGAAACTTGGTCTGACTCCTCATCCAAATGGGACACACATAACAAATGACCTGGATTTGTGAACCACATCTCGGTGAGCCCAACAAATGATTATTAATATTTTAACGGAGGGTAACCCCTCTTAACTTTTGTATGTGGTGTGGCCCAAAAGAGTCATGGATTGACTTGATTTTTAAGCCCCAGGCCCAACATGGAATGGTGCATTTGACTGATTAGGTAGATGTTCGACACCCATCACGGTAACATAGTAGTAGTTGTTACCCCTGCCGTGGGCCCACCTTGATGATGTGTTATATATCCACTCTGCTCGACTATTTTTCCATTAGGATTTTAGGCCCACGTTGTTTGTGTTGCCGAGTTTTTCACTGAAGAAGTTTATTCTCAATGTTTAAATTGAGTTATTATTCCATATTATAGATATTTTGAATTTGTGGGCCCACTTTTATAGCCCACTTGATGATTGGTTTAGCTTAATAAATATCTCAAACATTCATCTTGATGGGTTTAGCAAAATAACCTAAATTGAGTTATTACTCCATACCTGTAAGTAACTTTCACTTGTAAATGACTTATAGGTAAGTCACTTACAGCTTAAAAGAACTTACAAGCATCCAAACAGGCCCATCAAGATTTATATACTTCTCATTTTTTGAATAAATCCCTTATTTCATGTCTTTTTTAACTTTTAGATAGGTTAGATTTCAAATAAACATTGCGATGGCCCTTAAGATAGTTTCAACGGTGGCAATCACTCTCCCCGCTGTTTTCTGTGGGGGGGTCCACTATAGAGTTTTTATCTGCCTCATTCTTTGGCTCATGACTTAAAATGATATCTCAAAATGGATGGATGATGTGGATATAACAAATACATCGTAGTGGTGCTCACAAAACTCAGTGTCGTCACCATAGGGCGTCCAAGAGGGAAACAAATTGGCTACTCCTCTTGACACCAGCCTTGTGGCTGGTGGTCGGTGCTCTATGGGTCCCACATGATGTATGTGTTTCATCCATGCCGTCCATCCATTTTGACATATCATATTAGGGCTTGATACAAAAAAATGAGAGGGATCGATATAAATCTCAGGTGGACCACACCACATGAAAACAATAGTGATAGGATATCCATGATTAAAACCCTCTTAAGGCCCACTGTAGTTTTTATTTGACATCCAATTTGTTGATTAGGTCATACAGGCCCAGATGAAAGTAAAAAAACAAATATCGGATTGATCCAAAACTTATATGGCCCCCAAAAGAAATGGTCGACGCTCATTCAACACTGTTTCCTATGATGTGGTCCAGTTGAGATTGGGATATATCTCAATTTTTGTCTCATGCCATAAAATGATATGGAAAAATAGATGGACGGCTGAGATGAAACACATACATCATGGTGGGCATGTTTGTATGAGCCCCATGTAGCAATGTTACATCTTTGCACAGAATACAACAGTTTTGAATAAGGTTTGAAGTATTGGCCGCCTTATCGGTGGTGAAGGATATGATACCCAATACACTGATTTTAATCCTCGGTTTTCAATGACAGGCGGGGTCCATGGTCCAATAATCCAAACCCATTTGTGTTTGTCCCGACAGTAGATAGACTACGCCTAAGAATCTCCTCGATAGGATAATCTTAACCTTTCAATTTTTGGCTTGTAGATAAAAGGTTACATTGTGAGAACACAACACCAATCAATGTTCAACTGAAAAAGGTCATAATATTAGTTAAAGCGATCGACTGATAGGAGATTTTTTGGGCATGCTCCATCAGAGGTGGGGTCTACTTAACAGACCACTGGTCTGAATTACAAAACCATGAGCTCCACTTGTTTATAATTAGAAACCCATGTATAATTTGCAAAGATACAGGGTCTATTCAACCTTTAACCGTTTTTGGACAATTTGATTCATCCAAATTGAAGAATAAATAACTTTAAATGTTTAAATCAAAATTCACTGAAATTGTTGATCAATCTTTTTTGCCTAATATCTTTCTCGTATGTAGCATGATCGAGACGAGTAACTAGTCAAATTGAGGGTAATGATCAGTAAAATAAAGTGAATGGACCAGACATTTAAAATGGGTCAAATATTATCATAAAAATTGTGACTCAACTTATTAACACCCTGAGAACCTAAGAATTAATGTTAGTAAGTCTTGTGGGGCCCATCATGATGTGTGTCGAACATTAACACCGTGCATTTGATATGTCCCCTTTAGCTTATGAGATATCTAAAAAATCATCCGTATACGAAACTCAGGTGGGCCAACCATCTAAAACTATGTGAAGACATCTAAAAAAATATAAAAGCACTTGGTGGGCCCACATGAGTTTTGAATGCGGCTGAAACTAGGTCTAACCCCTCATCCAAGTGGGACACACATAATGAGTGGGTTAGACATGTGAATCACATTTAGGCAGGCCCAAATAAGCCGTCGGCGAAACCAATTTTTTAAAGGTGGAGGTCCAATTCACTATTGTTTTTGCATTGTGTGGTCAACCCAAGCTTTACTTGAAGCTTATTTTTTGAGATAATTGATAAAATTATGTTAAGAAATGGATGGATGGAATGGATGAAACAAGTCGATCATGGTGGGGCCCACAGAGCCATACCAGATCCAAAGCTTAATTTACTCTTTTTATTTTTCTGTTTTTCACTGCGAGTTTTGTATTTAATATAAAATAGTGGTGACTTGTTCAAAACAATAGTGGCTAAGATATAGAGTTATCCAGACCATCCAAATAATCGGTTTAGTTGTAAGTGATAAATATTTATAAATTTTTATTATATAATACAATCTTAACCATCTAGAAATTGGTCCCATGCATGTACGACCATTAATAGAGTTTGTGTTATTATTTAATGTAAAACTCACAACATACGGATTTCAAAGAGGATTTCCAAATCCATCCCAAATCCATCGAGCACCCATCTTTTCCCTCTTTCATCTTTCATCCCAAATCCCATTTTCCCCCTTGTCTTCTTTCCCTTTTCTTTGTTTGTCTCTCAATTCTCCCTAGCCATGGTTCCTCACCTCTATCCTACTTTCTCTCTTTTCTCTATCCTCTCCATTTTAGGTTCTCTCTCTCTCTCTAGATTTTTGGGGGTGGCGCCCAGTAGATCAATGGTCTGCATCACTGAACCATGGGTTTCACTTGTACAGATTGAAAGCCTGAGTTTACTCTTCATTTCCTTTGCTCGGCAATCGCATAGTCTCTCTCTCTCTTTGAAATTTTAATTAGTTTTTTTTACAGCTCTAGTTCTAGTAGCTTCGCTATTTTTGGTCGATCTTTGTAGAAGGATTCTGAAGTATCCGCATCAACACCTGACTCTTGTCATCTTCAATATCTTGTTTCTTTGGGAGTTTATATTACACTTGATTCGAGAAGGTTCATTAGTCTCTCTCTACGATAATTTATTTATTTATATTTAGAATCTTAATATTTGTATAATTTCGTATTTTGACCTTTTTTTTTTCTTGCATTAGGTTCGTTTGGTTGTACCAAATGTAATGAAATTTCATGATATTTTGAACCAAATTAGACTGATTAATCATGAAATATCATGACATTTCATGATATTTGGTGCAACCAAACTCAGTCTTAAAGAAAGGCAGCCATGTTATAAAATTGGGATTCTTTCGATGGTTTTGGACTTCAAAAAATTCCTATTATGCTTGTTGTTTGATAGAGTTAGCAAAAAGGACAAAAATTTGATGTTGGTGAAGTTATAGGTGTCTGATAGATAGAAACTGGCCCCACTTGCTTTGACTTCTTATTAGGTTGTGGATCAAGTAGGGTTCATTCCCCATTGTCTCCAAAGCTTGATCAGATGTTGATAATGGTTCTTTGGTATCTTGTTGTCTGTGCCAGATCATTTCCTGTTACATGAGGAAAATGTATGTAAATTTGATAGCCCACCCAATTGCGTCCTGATCACCCTAGTATACATGCCACATGTATGGTAGAAATTGAGGAGACAGAGTGAAAGTAAAATGCTCATTTAAGCAGAGTCTGTTGCTCGTGCCTTCCTTTAATTTTGTTTATATGATTGGCATGTAAATGTGTTTAATGAAAATTTGTTTTCCCTCTTGGTATTGAATATTGTCTCATAGGTTTTCCTTCTCTAAAGAATGTTGTAGTCAATGCAGAGTTTACTGTTCTTGTGATCAGCCTTTATAGGTTAGCTTTCTTCCCATGTACTTATTGATCTTTGACATTTCTTGTAGTTCTTATAGTACTAGATCTGAAATTGATGGAAAAGGCCAACATACTTCCAGTCTTCCAGAAAGTTGTGTTGGTGTTTTTTTTTTTTCCCCTGGTTGTATTTATTAAATACGTATGAGATGAGTTGCACTAGTAGGAGCCTCACCTACTTTGAATTGGTTGTGTATGGATGCTATCAAATTTGGCTGCAATTAAAAGTATACTAAAGTGGAAATAAGCAAAAGTACCTGGCACTCATATTCAAGGACTTGGCTTCTAGTTGCAACTATGCCACTTTCAAGTCAGATTGGAAAGGAATATGGTTCCAGTTTGAGGCTTACTTCTTCATTACAATCATTAGGGAACACCATTAGCTTAATTGTACATACAAACATGGGTTTTTTTTTTTTTTTTTCTTCTTAAATCTTATTTTCATAAATGTTGTAAACTGATTTCATGAATCCCTTTATATGTATCCCCAGTAATCACACTATGAGAAGAGAACCTTGATCCCTTCCTGATAAACAGTGTGCACATCTTTTCAAGCCATGCCTTTTCAAACCAGTAATTTGTTACTCCATTGGATTTGGTAAGATTGGTGTATGTCATTGGTGGATTTGTTACTCCTCGAGGTAGGCTTTGCCTAGTGAGTGGCTTGGATCCCACAAATGTATGTCATTTTGGCATGTGTACCAACTGTCCATGTTGATGTTAAGATTCAATTTTATTGTTATTCGATCTCAATGTAATGTTCTTATCATGCCTGCATGTAATGAATTTTATGTCAATACTAGGAAAGTAACAATTTTATTCAATTTGTGTTTAGGAACTAGAAGATTTATATAGCATGTGCTATAACTTTTCTTGATCAAGTCATTTAGAAGACCCAATACTGCATTCAAACCTGTTGTTTAGTTCTTTTCCATAGCTCACTCGTGTCTTTTAGCAATGCTGTTGCAATTCCATTAAAAGCATTTGTTGATTACTGCAACCTAATTATTCTCACTACAAATATATGGATTCCTTTCTCCGTGCCTCCTAGGGCAGCAGAAAAGCTATTCCCACCATTGGTGAGAGACTTTTAAATGGAAAGGAATCCCAAAAGACTTGGTTTGGGAATGTATGAATCTTCATGGCTTTATATGCACTATAAACTTCTTATTTATCTATTTCAGGATTACTCAATGCAACCTCCAACTCAAGAGCTTGTTGTTCGAGACTTGCATGATAACTCGTGGACGTTTCATTGGATTTATGGCACCGTCTCTTTGATGCTACATTGCTATGGTTGAGTTCCACTAACATCAAATGACTGCATTATCATTGGTCATTGCCAAGCTGACATATATTTAAAGCCATGCCCCAGGCAATTTTTTCATGTGTTTCAATTTTCATTTGCTTCAATGTTTCTAGTACTTTTTATACTATTTCTCTTAAAAAATTTTACTAGTTTTTTTTTTTTTTTTTGAAATACAACTAGGAGCAATTTCTGGGCTGTAAGCAGAATCCTCTCCCTAAAGTTAGAGCCAAACTTAATGGAAGAGGAAGAAGAAGATGAAGTGAGAGCCACCCTAAGACACCATGTGAACTTGGTCCCAACCCTATATGACGTTCATCATGCAGGCCACAATATGGATTGGGAATGAACTGAAGGGGCCACAAGGTTTTTATTCAAACACTCGGGCCTCTCCTCACTGGCTTGCCTGTACAAAATGCATTGCTTGAAAAATAAAAATTGTTGTGATGCTGTTAAATAGCTATAGTGGTTAACTGTTAGAACAGAACCTCTCACTAAGTTTTTGACTTTATTGGTCTTATCCTTTGTCCCGTGACCATTGCAGCCACTGAAGGGTGCTTGGAGCAACAAGGCATCACTTCAGAAGAAAGACCTGGACCAGGAACCACTGTCTGTAAAAAAAAAAAAACAGAAAGCTAGTCAGTAATGTTTTACTACCTCATGTTTTAATTCCATTCACATTGGTTTTCAATGCCCATGAAAGAGAATTTTAATCTAGAATGATGTTTCATCTTAGCATAGTCTTTTAATGAGATAGTCATAGACAACTTTCAGGGAAGCGTATGAATTATCTTTTTGTCACATCTGTAATTAATTTAATGTCACATGTTATCTTTTACAGCTTAAGATTCTTGTACTATGCACTTGTCGGAAAAATAAAAAGATTCTTGTACTAAAGACATGTATCCGATCTTTGAATAGCTAATTATGATATTGACTTCAACTTTGTAGATCTCTTATCTTTAACCTTATAGTGTTTCATTTACATTTTTATTTATCATATTATTCAACTTTGGTTTTAAAAAGATTAAATATCAAAATTTTTGTTCTTTCTTATTTTTGAAGACTCATGTTGGAATCAAGAGGTTTTGATGCAGCAAAACTATGAAGTGCTTGAATGTTTACACCTGAGAGTTGGATCTACTTTCCAATAGTTAATATAGGTGCTTGAGAGAGAATGGCAATAAGTGACCCTGGATTAGTAAAAAGAGGAAGCAACTTGTGCTGAAGAAGTAGCAACACATGCTATAAGAGGAGGAAACAAATGCTACTAAAACCTCAAATGAAAAAAAAGGGAAATAAATTATGTCATTAATGATAAAAAATAGTTCAAGCAGGAATTTTTTTTTGAAAGGTAACACTACCAAGGATTGAACCCTGATCACTTATACACTACACCGTCTCTACCGGTTCATCCAACGAGTGTGGGGCATTCAAGCAGGAATTGTTGGCCCTTCTAAATAAATCAAACACAGCCTTACGGTCTAGATCTACCTTATAAATTAATCCTATTACATGTACATAAATATTTTGTAGAAAATAAACTATCTAGAATAGAAGTAGATATTAGAAACCTATTTTCATGCTATATCTGTGAAGAGTATTCCATAACACTGTTTCTACAACCATATGGGTCTATAGGCCATATGTTATGTATGAAACCTTCCAAAACTATCAACTGTCACTTTGTAGGAAGACTCTTGTTGTATAAACTTTTTGAAGATTGCTTCACTGACTTCTAGAAATAGAATCTGGAAGGATTTTCTTACCATTAATTAAAGCTGCAGGTCTTTGTGAACACCAAAAGTAGATTTTGGTTCCTTTAATTTGCTATAAATAGAAAGTGGATGTTGTAGATTACCCGCTCATGTGTAAAATTGAAAGTCGCTTGTCCAAAGTAGAGCACATGTTGTAGGAAAGGCATATGATTGACCTGTGGACCCCATAAGTCAATTGGCCTATTGGAGGAACCATCCAAATGGATTTTGTACATGTGTGGCCCATGGTTTGGTGATCCATGCCATTGAACAAGTGTCTCTCATCATCAATGGACTATGCCAAAAAAATCTTCTTGGTCAGACAACACTAATCATTTGTTTATTTGCATACAAATATATGGGTAAGTGTGCTAAAATACCACATTTAAGGGCAAAGGGCCAAAGATTACTGGAAGGCTAGCATCCTCAAATTTGGAAGATTTTGGGGGCATGGTCCATCTTTGATGGGGTCGTGGTATTAATGGCTTGGATAAGCCAGCCTGGCAAATGTCATGCCTGATAGTGAAGTTCTGATGTAGAGCGGGTCGCAGACAATTACATGGCAAAGATGGATCAGAAAAGGCCCGGTCGGCGAAAGAAGTGATCTGGACCATCAGGCCTTAAATCAGGCGTATCTCACAATCCGGGATGAGTTAGCCGACGAAAAATATATGATTTTGGGGTAGAACGAGCTACTTTAGCTAACCAACCCAGCTATGCTGGTTGCGACGCTTCGGAATTGCGAGAAACCCCTGATTTGATGGTCGTTTCCCTGTTTCAATTTCGTTTTTACTATAAATAGTAAGTTTTAGTTTGTTTATAACTCTTCATCCGTCGGGCTTTAGGAGTTGCGCCCAACGTGAAAAGAGCTTAGAATAATTAGGGGAACGGTTTGGTGAAGCCAAATAGGACACTTACTATTTTTGGCCGAAAACCTTGCGCACTAGTAGACATCACGGCCAGAGTCATAAATAGTAAGTTTACTATTTATAGTAAGTCGCGAATTCTAGGAGTTTTAGTTGTAGTTTGATTCTGATTTCTTTTCCATTGCTTAGTACCCTTATTTAAAGGGTTGTGAACTCATTTTTATGGATTCATTAATCTATTTCGAATTTATTTAGAATTTATTTCTATTTTCTGCTCTCTTTTCTCGTGGATTCGAGAAAGTCTCTGTGAGGAGTCCAGAGAAGTTCCGTGGATTCGGAATAATTATCCTCTTGAGGAAGACGGTGCTCGACCTCACGTCCTCCCCTGCGTCAAGTTCCATGTTAGTCACTAACAGAGAAGGAACTTGGACTCTGAAAGTACGAGTGCTGGAGTTGACGCTTTTGGAGTCTGAACTCATTCTTTTGAAAAATAGAAAAATGAGAATATTAGTAAATATGGATTTTCTTGTTAAGAAGAAAATGGAAGATGGATTGAAAAAACATAAAAGAGATTTCTTTTTCTTCTTCTTTTTTGCTTCAACATAGAGAGACTAAGCTAACAATGAGCTTCTTTCAAAGGATCAATTGGTTTTGTTTCACAATAAACCAAACTTTATAACTAAGCTAACAATGAGCTTCTTTCAAAGGATCAATTGGTTTTGTTTCACAATAAACCAAACTTTATAACTAAGCTAACAATGAGCTTCTTTCAAAGGATCAAAATTGATAACACTCTTACCTAAAAAGTATTGAAGGTCTTTAAAGTCCTTTATCTTAAAATTTTGAGAGAGATTTTTCAAAATATTCACATATCCTACAACACCACTTGTGATGATCAAATTATCTATGTCAACAATACAAAGTTTCATTTATATATTTCTTCACAAAAGTGCATGTATTAGTAAAAGGGAAAATAAAATCACTTGAAGAAAGTATTCTCCAACCTTTGTAACCAAGCTTTAGATGCTTGTTTTAGATTATGGAGTGCCTTTTATTGTTTGCATGCATGCCTTAGCTTCATATAATTATAAAATTCCATAGGTTGATCAATATATATAATGAAACCCTACTCTCTCATAGCAATGTGAGAATAATAACACTCCAGATATGCATATCTTTTATCTTTCTTGTATGTAGTTACATGTCGAATTTCTTCAAATATTCTTTGATTCATTACACTCAATTCAGGAATGGTTTGCACCAATTCAAGAGACTGTACATTAGGCATTCAATATATAAGACTGGAGTGAGATTGATTAGGCATTTAAATGTGTTGTAGGATGTTGTTTGAATTGCTTGTCCTAACAGGTGCACAAGTTGGAATGGATTGGACTTCTATCTTGAGAAAATGCCATAATTTCAGGTAGATATTATTGTAATGGAAAGTTAAAAAATTAAAAGAGAGAGAGATAATGAATTCATGGAAAGAAATGTTCTTTATCATTAGGGCTGCTTTCACCCGGTTTGATGCAAAAATCGTCGCCAACTTCACAAAAAGACAAATAGCATCAGTGGCCACAGATTGCAACCTAGATTTAAACAAGGTTCGAAGTGCCGTCAACAATGCTAACAGAATCCTCTAGGTCAGATTGTTGATTGGACCTGATTTTATTTAAATGATCTTGATAATCCATTTTATTTAAATGAGCAGACACGGATGTGCGTCGGAGCTATTCGGATGTTAAGCGGGGGTCCCTAGAAGGTGAGAACCGCTGTTATGACCATGATGAAGCTGTCCATTTCCTATGGACAACATTGGAGTGGCCTAGCCATTTGGACAGGTCGTGTTTATGTATTTGCTTGAAATTAAAGGAGCAGACCCGGATGTGCGTCGGAGCTATCCGGATGAGGGGGAGTCCCTGGAAGGTGAGAACCGCTATTATGATCATGATGAAGCTGTCCATTTTCTATGGACAACATTAAAGGGGCCTAACCATTTGGACAGGCCGTGTTTATGTATTTGCTCGAAATTAATGAAGCAGACCCGGATATGCGTCGGAGCTATCCGGATGAGCGGGGGTCCCTGGAAGGTGAAAACCGTTGTTATGACCATGATGAAGTTGTCCATTTCCTATGGACAACATTAGAGGGGCCTAACCATTTGGACAGGTCGTGTTTATATATTTACTCGAAATTAATGGAGCAGACCCGGATGTGCGTCGGAGCTATCCGGATGAGTGGGGGTCTCTGAAAGGTGAGAACAGCTGTTATGACCATGATGAAGTTGTCCATTTCCTATGGACAACATTGGAGGGGCCTGACCATTTGGACAGGCCGTGTTTATGTATTTGCTCAAAATTAATGGAGCAGACCCGGATGTGCGTCGGAGCTATCCGGATGAGTGGGGGTCCCTGGAAGGTGGGAACCGCTGTTATGACCTTGATGAAGCTATCCATTTCCTATGGACAACATTGGAGGGGCCTGACCATTTGGACATGCCGTGTTTATATCTGTATTTGTAGGGACCACACCCTTAACCTAAACCACACCCTAAACTATAACCTATAACCTAAACCTATACTTATAACCTAAACCTATTCTCAAATCCCAAAACCTATAACCTAAACCTAAACCTAAACATATAACCCATAACCTAAGCTTATACCTAAACCTAAACCTAAACCTATAACCTATAACTTAAGCCTATAACCTAAATGTAAACCTAAACCTAAACTCCGAACCTAAACCTAAACCTAAACCCTATAACTTAAACCTAAACCTATAACCTATAACTTAAACCTATAACATAAACTTAAACCTAAACCTAAACCTAAACCACACCCTAAACCTATATCCTATAACCTAACATATACTTATAACCTAAACCTATTCTCAAATCCTATACCTAAACCTAAACCTTAACCTTAACCTAAACCTAAACCTATAACCTAAACCTTAACCAATAACCTAAACTTATAACCTAAACTCAATTCCCTAAACCTTAAGCATTCTCAATTCCCTAAACCTTAACCTATAACCTAACCTAAACCTAAACCTAACCTAACCTAAACCCTAAACCTATTCTCAATTCCCTAAAGCTTAACCTATAACCAACACTTATAACCTAAACTTGTAACCTTAACCTAAATGTAAAAACCTAAACCTAAACCTAAAAGCGTAAA
The DNA here is from genome assembly GCA_030180095.1 of Magnolia changhungtana. Taxonomy (NCBI): domain Eukaryota; kingdom Viridiplantae; phylum Streptophyta; class Magnoliopsida; order Magnoliales; family Magnoliaceae; genus Magnolia; species Magnolia changhungtana. The sequence goes on from JASAUF010000240.1 coordinate 1,271,493, forward strand.
TGCATTCTCAAATCCTAAACCTAAACCTAAAACCTAAACCTATAACCTTAACTTAAATCTAAACCTATAACCTAAACCTACCTAATCCTAATCTCAACTCCTTAACTAAACCTAAAACTTGAAAACCCAAACCTAAACCCAATCCAGGACCAGGAACCCAGTTTCTAAAACTAAACCTTAACCTATTCTCAATTCCCTAAACCTAAACCTATAACCTAAACCTATAACCTTAACATATAACCTAAACTTATAACCTAAACTCAATTCCTAAACCTTAACCTATAACCTAACCTAAACACGAACCTATAAGCTACACTTATAACCTAAACCTAAACCTATGACCTAAAGCTAATCCTAAAACCTAAAACCTAAACCTAAACCTAAAACCTAAATGTATTCTCAAATCCCTAAACCTAAACCTACACCTAATCCTAATCTCAACTCCCAAACCTAAACTTGAAAACCCAAACCTAAACCCGATCCCAAACTCGAACCCGATTTCCTAAACCTAAACCTTAACCTATTCTCAATTCCCTAAACCTAAAACTTAACCTATAACCTAAACCTTAACTTATAACCTTAACCTAAACCTAACCCTTAACGTATTCTCAAATCCCTAAACCTAAACCTACACCTAATTTGTTCACTCCCCAAGTATAGAGTTGTGATGTAGTAACAAACTCGGTGAGACCGAGGTCGAATCCACAGGGATTGAAACATGTACGTAATCTGAAAATAACCAGAACTAGAATTAGAATGAGATGAAATCTAAACTAAGTAAATATGGAGGAATAATGGTGAAAATATTAATCTAAAACTGGTGAAATTTAAAGGTAGGAAACTAGGGTGCCAAGGATCCACTTGTAGAGATCAAGGAGATCTATGCTTGATTCATGAACTCAATTGGACTTCAAGTCCCATCTTCATCCAGTTGGAAGATATAACCATAAAAATCAATCTGAACTTCATTTAATCTAGTTTTTAAGAGATAAGACAGTTGTAAATTAGAATGGATTCCATCACAAAACCATGCCCATGGGATAAAGCAAACAACAGAATTAAACCAATTCACAGCCAATCTGAGTGATGTATGAATGTTAGGAAGGATTTCATCATCCAACCATGCCCAGGAGACGATGGTGAACAACAGGGTTTCCTAACTTCACAATCAACATAATGGAAAGGGAATACTTAAAGCCATCACAGATCTATTGTAATTTCAGTCACAACAAACCATTAAAAACTAGAGGCATCCCAATTAATCAAACTAAAATCAATATCAGATCAGTCTAACATGAATCAAAGCTCTAGAGTCATTCCCATCACGCCACAAGCTTCACCTCTTAGCCCTAGCTAAGAGGTTCAGCCCAACATGAATGTGCGGAATCCCTTAAACAAAGCAAAAGAAAAAGAAAAAGAAAAGAAAAGAAAAATAACAACTGCTATCCCTGTCTCTCTTTCTCACGTTCCACCAAGCCAAGATCCCTTCTCTCTTTCTTCTCTTCTTTTTTTATAGGCAGCAGGGAGGAGTGCAGTCGGTGCTGGAATCGGCAGAAGAGGCGTTGTAGCTTCCGCATGTTCACTCCCCAAGTATAGGGTTGTGATGTAGTAATAACTCGGTAAGACCGAGGTCGAATCCACAGGGACTGAAACCTATACGTTATCTGAAAATAACCAGATCTAGAACTAGGCTAAGATGAATTCTAACCGATTGTAATTTGAAGAATAATGATGAAATATTAATCTAAAACTTTAGGAAAAATCAGAGAAGGGAAACTAGGGATTCAGAGGATCCACTTGTAGAGATCAGGGAGATCTTGTGCCTGTATTACAAATCAGGAAAATTAACTGAACTGCCATTGATATAGATTTCAAAAGATGAAAGGTGTGTGAATTAGAATGGATTCCATCACCAAACCATGTCCAGGAGACATAGCAAACAACAGAATTAAACTAATTACCTACCAATCAATGTATGAAGGTTAGGAAGGGTACCGACATCCAACCATGCCTAGGAGACGATGGTGAACAACAGGGCTTCGTGACGTCATAAACATAAAGAGGAAAAGAACATGCTCAAAGCCATTGCAGACCCATTGTAATTTCAGTCACAACAGACCATTAAAGACTAAAAACACATTCCCATAATAAAACCCAAATCAACATCAAATTCAGTCTAAAAAAAGGCACAAGCAAAGAATTCCCATCACACTACAAGCTTCACCTCCTGGCCCTAGCCAAAAGGTTTAGCCACACATGAGTAGGCTAATCTCCATATAAATCATAAAGAAAATAAAAACATAAAAATTAACTAACTCCAAAACCTCTCTCTGTCTCCTCTACAGCCACCTTCACATTCGAGCTCCCAGCCGTCCTCTTCACCTGAGATAATAATCCTTCGTTCCTCTCTTCTCTCTCTTTTATAGAGGTTTACGTAGCTGCAACAGCTCCTGCGGAATCCAATTACCACCAGGAAACGGAAGTTTCCTTCCGTGAAAAACTACACATTTGACTACGCCTCATCCCCTTGTTTTCTTTGCAAAGAGATAACATCTCCTGGGATGTTTTTGACCGACCTACATGATAGACGGTCTGGATCACCAATCCGATCACAGACAGCGACCCACAATCGTCCGGAAATTCTGGATTTTCCGGACAATTTAACAGAGATCGCGGATCTCTTCCGCTGTGCAGTCGGTGGGTCCCATTCATCGTGCTATTGGAAAATCTAGTCCGTTCAATGGATTACCCTCGAAAAATCGGTTGGACCTGCGTAATTTTGAACCAGTTTTGGTGCGGCTGATTGAGTTTTCATTCAGCCGTCCGTTTCACATTTGAACGGTAGGAAACCGATCTCCAGTATCTTCTTCAATTCCGTCGCCTAGGTGAGAGTAATAACCTCCTTCTGAAACCATTGAAAGGTTCGGATCATTGAACCGGAGCGTTTGTGGGGCCCACAAACTTCAGCCGCACGTTCTGTCTGCGAACAGAGCTCGCGCAAGTTGCGCTGGTGATTCGCGGGACCCACATTCTCTGATTTTTGAGAAATCCACACCGACCATCATCTTAGTCTCAAAAAACCACTCTAATATGGTCGGTTTTGGATTGCTTTTGAGATGGTCCACTTGATTTTTTATTCTGCCGTCCAACCATCGTTTAACGTCTGAATTCTCTGATAGCTTGCATGGGCCAAAAATGCCACCTTGACGGGGGTCAATATACCCCTATGTGAACAATAGACGGTCCAGATTGGTGATATGGACAAGTAGTGGGTCCCACTGAGAGGACCCGGCGGATCGGGTACCATTTGCTGAGACGTTCTACGCAAGAAGAAGGGTCAACGGACGCTGACCCATTTTTGGTTTCCGGTGCACGGCCAGTGCCGTGTACATGGTGTACACGCACTAGCCATGTGGGGTCCATCGTGATGTATACGTAACATCCAATCCGTCCATCGTCTTTAGCACTTCCATTAAAGGGGTGAGACCAAAAGTGAAGAACATCAAGATGTCAGGTGGGCCCCATATCATTATTTTGGTAGCTGATCTGTCCGTTGGGTCACTTCCACAGGGATTGAACGGATGAAATTCGAATTGTACGATTAATTTATGGTCCTCAGGCCATGTATGTAGTTTTGAGCTGATCAGATGGTGAGAACCCTGTGATCTTGCATTCTAGCTTACTTCCAGGCCACTTGAACTTCAATTTCTCTGTTTTCTTGGATCTCTGGCTTGTAAATTCATCGCTCTTGGTCCCCTGGGGTCCGTCCCTTGCCTTGATATTTTCAAAGCATCAAATATACACATTTAACATCTTTTTGTCGTCCCCACTTGCAGATGTACCTTGCATCACAAACACGATTAAATTAGGATTTTAAACGGTGGCATGTTCATAAATCCGGTAATAACTGGGGTCTAATATGCAATATTTGACCCTCAACACAACCCCCAACCAGCATTTTACTAGTCCCGAGCAAAATATGCGAAAATTAAGTTGAGAATTACGAGACAATTCTCATGAAGCCGAGTGATATTTTGAAAAACAATCCAGATATGAGAAGTCTTAAGATTCATGAATGTTGATTATCAATTTCTCCTGGCCTCACATGCACGGTGAATTTCATAATCAAGTTCAAATATTAATCCATAAACTAGAATAATTTTAAACATTAAGTTCCATGGGTGTAGAGTGTAATCCTAACTTTCAACATTAATATTCAATTCTTTATTTCAGGATTTTGTTGGTAATCAACAAGAGAATTCACAAAAAGCAAAACTTGCCTCACAGATCATTCTTTCATTTTCTAGTTTTTTTTTTTTTTTTTTAAATGGGAATCAAATTTTCACTTATAGGGAGCACACCTATGGTGAAACTAGTCGCCCAACTCTTTCCAATTGTTAATCATGGAAAATCAAATCCACACCTATAGGGAGCAAACCCATGGTGTAATTCTCTTTTTATACCCTGATGGCCAAATCTTTTAGGCTGGTTTCTTTCATGCTCAGTGATTACCAAGTTAATCATTCAATATCAAACTGAAATCTCAATGTGTAAGTGAGATGTGGTATGTGAAATCATGACTCAATCAATGTTTACAACTTCTAATCATGGATTAACAATTCAAACTTAACTGTGAAATCTACAGATAACTGAATCCAAAAGTCATGAATTACCAACAATATGTATCTTAACATTATAAATCCAAGATAGTCGTCAAAATCACTTTGAATTCACTAGAAAGTCCAGAAAAAATTTAAAAATTTTCACAATTTTTGCTCAAGACGTAGAAAACACTGATTAGGTAACCTAATCTCCCACCCCCAACCTAAAATCTACATTGTCCTCAATGTAAAAGATATGAGCATGGAATGCACATGGGACAACGAAAGTAAAAGAGAAGTGATGGGAAGATAGTACCTGAATGATGAATCGTGAGAAACTTTCCAAGAGATCTCAACATGAGAGCGGGTAAGCACGAGAGAGAAAGCAACACAAAACTAACAAGAAATAAAATCCCACCTATACCACTTTCGCAGGTGCTCTCGATTGCATTTAGCGCATGCAACAAGCCTTTAAACCCCTAGGTTGCCCCTAGTGGACGAGTTGTAGTCTCGTGAGGGTTTGCAGTAATGTTACCCACAAACATTGAACTATCTAGAAAAATGAAATAAATGGAAAAGCTGGGTTGCCTCCCAGGAGCGCTAAGTTTAACGTCTTCAGCCAGACCAAAGCAACTAGTCTAGTCCTATGAAAGCAATAACCTACCTATACCTCCATCAGACTAGGAGATCATTCATGGTAAACAGGATCAGTCAGAGGCATGGACATATCCTCTGAATCAAATTTCTCGACAAATGGCTTTAAGCGATGTCCATTTACTTTAAACTCCTTGCCATTGTCGGGGTCTCTTATCTCGACAGCCCCATGAGGATATGCAGTAACAACAATGTAAGGGCCGGTCCAACGAGATCGAAGCTTACCCGGAAAGAGATGTAATCGAGAATTATACAAAAGGACTTTCTGACCTGGCGTGAATGATTTTCGTAAAATATGTTGGTCATGAAATGCCTTCATCCTATCCTTGTAAATTCTCGAATTCTCGTATGCGTCGTTCCGGATTTCTTCGAGTTCATTTAATTGAAGTTTGCGTAGCGAGCCAGCGTTGTTCAGATTGAAATTTAAATTTTTGATCGCCCAGTAGGCTCTATGTTCCAACTCCACAGGTAAGTGGCAAGCCTTCCCATAGACAAGTCTAAAGGGAGACATTCCAATAGGGGTTTTAAAAGCAGTACGGTACGCCCATAAGGCATCGGTCAATCGGATTGACCAATCCTTATGATCAGGGTTAACCGTTTTCTCCAAAATGTGTTTGATTTCCCTATTAGAAATCTCAGCTTGCCCACTTGTCTGTGGGTGGTATGGGGTGCTCACCTTATGAGAGATACCATATTTCTTCATTAAGCTCTCGAATGGCCTATTACAAAAGTGTGAGCCCCCATCACTAATAATAGCTCGAGGCGTTCCAAATCGGGAAAGGATATTCTCTTTTAGGAATTTAATGACCGTGCGATGGTCATTATTCCGACACGGAATCGCTTCGACCCATTTAGTGACATAGTCTACGGCAAGCAAAATATATAAATTCCCAAAAGATTGGGGGAATATTCCCATGAAATCGATGCCCCAGCAATCAAATGCCTCTATAATAAGAATGAGATTCAAGGGCATCATATTTCGACGGGACAATGCTCCCAATTTCTGACAACGCTCACAAGCTTTGCAAAACTCATGAGTGTCCCTGAACATAGTGGGCCAATAGAAGCTACACTGCAGAATCTTGGCCGTGGTCTTTTTTGCAGAAAAGTGACCACCACAGGCCTGTGAGTGACAAAAGGAGATGACACTCTGATGCTCATCGTCTGACACACATCTCCTTAAGATTTGGTCTGGGCAATATTTAAACAAGTATGGATCATCCCAGAAGAATTTGCGTACCTCGGTGAAAAATTTCTTCTTATCTTCTTGTGATCAATGTGTCGGTATGGAACCTGTAGCAAGATAATTAGCAATACCAGCGAACCAAGGTGAATGGGAGACTCTGAACAGTTGTTCATCAGGGAACATGTCATTGATATGGGTCACCTCAAGGGAATCAGAGGTATTAAGGCGAGAAAGGTGATCGGCCACTACGTTCTCTACTCCCTTTTTATCTTTAATTTCTAAATCAAATTCTTGGAGTAGAAGGATCCATCGTATCAAGCGGGGCTTAGAATCATTCTTAGAAAGAAGATACTTCAGTGCCGCATGATCTGTATAGATAATGATCTTGGATCCGATCAGGTAGGACCTAAATTTGTCCAAAGCGAACACTACGGCTAAAAGTTCCTTTTCTGTAGTCGAGTAGTTCACTTGGGCAGGATTTAAAGTCCTACTCGCGTAATGGATGACGTAGGGCCTGTTATCTTTTCTCTGGCCTAGAACCGCTCCAAGAACATAATCAGAGGCGTCGCACATAAGCTCAAAAGGAAGGCTCCAGTCGGGTGGCTGCATGATAGGTGCAGTGGTCAACATGCCTTTAAGCTTGGTGAAAGCTTCCTGGCATTGCTCAGACCACTCGTATGGAACATCCTTTTGAAGAAGATTACATAAAGGACGAGAGAGGAGACTAAAGTCCTTTATGAATCGCCTGTAAAATCCTGCGTGTCCTAAGAAGGATCGCATGTCCCTGATGTTCTTGGGTGGAGGTAGGTTAGAGATAAGATCGATTTTTGCCTTATCTACCTCAATTCCCTTGGACGAGATGATATGTCCAAGGACAATCCCCTTATGAACCATGAAATGACACTTCTCCCAATTAAGTACCAAGTTCTTTTCTTCACATCTTTTCAGCACACATTTAAGACTTTCCAAGCAGTTGTTGAAAGATGAGCCATAGACAGAGAAATCGTCCATGAAGACCTCTAGATATTGCCCCACCATATCAGAAAAGATACTCAACATACATCGCTGAAAGGTGGCAGGGGCATTACATAGTCCAAATGGCATCCTTCGGTGCAAAGGTGCCGTAGGGACATGTAAATGTGGTCTTTTCCTGGTCCTCAGGGGCGATTTCAATCTGATTGTAGCCCGAATACCCGTCAAGGAAACAGTAATAGGAATGACCAGCTAGCCTTTCTAAGATTTGATCAATGAAGGGCAAAGGAAAGTGATCCTTGTGACGGTATTCAACTTTCTGTAGTCAATGCACATTCTCCAACCAGTAGTGACTCTAGTTGGCACGAGTTCATTATTAGCATTGGCTACGATGGTGATTCCGGACTTCTTAGGAACCACCTGAGTTGGACTCACCCATTGACTATCAGATATAGGGTATATGATACCCACATCCAATAGTTTAAGAACTTCGGCTTTAACCACTTCCTTCATGTTTGGATTTAGCCTACGTTGTGGTTGCCGAGCAGTTTTCATATTTTCCTCAAGATATATGTGGTGAGTACAAATCGAGGGGTCGATTCCCTTGAGGTCCGCGATCGTCCATCCTAGGGCTCCTTTATGCTCAATGAGAGTAGATATGAGCATACTCTCCTGTTCTTTCTCCAGGTGGGCAGAGATCACCACCGGGTATGTCTCATCTTGACCTAAATAGGCATATTTCAAATCAGAGGGCAAAGGTTTTAGGTCAAGCTTCGGTGCCTTGAGGTTAGACGGTAGAGGCACTACATCAGTTTGTGGCAATTCTTCAAATTATGGCCTCCACCATAGGTTAACTTCAATCCGGTGCGGTATCAAGCAAGGCACACGTCTCCCTAATCATATCATCATCAAACTCATGGGAGTGGGCCAAGCACGTCTCTAGAGGATCAGAGGATAAGGTAAGGGGTGTCCTATCTTCCACGAAAGTATCGATCATGTTAATGTCGTGGACATCGTCATCATCCTCAACGTTCTTTGCCGTTATTGAAAAAGATGTTTGACTCCAATGTCAAATTTCCAAAAGACATAGTCATGACACTATTCCTGCAATTGATGATTGCATTTGACGTGGCAAGGAATGGGCGACCAAGAATGACGGGAATCTGAGTGCTTATGTTGTTGATGGATTCGGTGTCCAAGATGATAAAATCTACAGGGTAGTAAAATCTATCGACTTGGACTAACACATCCTCAATAATCCCTCTTGGTACACGAACAGTTCGATCGGCAAGTTGTAGTGTGGTTAGGGTAGGTTTTAACTCACCTAATCCTAACTGTTTGTATACCGAGTAGGGAATTAGATTGACACTCGCTCCCAAGTCAAGAAGTGCATGATCAATTCGATGGTTCCCGATTACACATGATATGGTTGGGCTATCGGGATTCTTGAATTTTTGCGGCATGTCTTGCTTCAGGATGGCACTCACTTTTTCAGTCAAGAAGATCTTCTTTTGAATGCTTTGCCGTCTTTTGGTCGTGCATAGGTCTTTCAGAAATTTTGCATAAAGAGGAACCTGTTTTACGACATCAAGTAGAGGAATGTTGACTTTCACTTATTTCAACACCTCCAGAATATCCTGAGAGTTAAAAAGACGTTTTGGTGCAACCAACCGTTGGGGGAACGGAGCAACTGGCTTCTCTAGAAGTTCCGATTCTAAATTTTGTGGGACATCACAAGATCCATCATTATTGTCCTCTTCTGGTTCTTGAGGCTTTTCGGGCCTAACCGGAAGGGTTTTATCAATGATCTTCCCACTCCTAAGAGTGGTGATGGATTTAGCATGTCCCATTTTGATTTGAAGAGCTGGGATCATTTATCTCGTATTGCAGTTTAGGATTGGGGAGCGGTTGTGCAGGAAGCATCCCCTTTTCTATAACCGTCATACGTGAATCTATTTTCTGCATGAAGTCTGTAAGTCCACGCACTGCCTGAGTCAGCTATTGTATGGGATTTTGAACTGGTTCTTCTTGAGGTTTTCCCTGATTTGGATTTTGATTGAAGAAACTTTGAGGGGTAGCAGTTTGTCCATTCCTCCAACTAAAATTTGGATGATTTCTCCAACCAGGATTGTATATATTGGAGGTAGATCCATTGAAAGGTCTTTGATAGTTATTTACGGCATTAGCTTGCTCATTCAACACTCCTCGAAAGGCAGATATGGTAGGACAATTTTCAGTTGTGTGAATGTTGCAATCACAGATGCCGCAAACAATTTCATTAACCTTATCCTTCTTTCCTTCCATGGCCTCGACTCTTCGAGTGAGATTACTCACTTTAAAATTTACATCGTCCTCTTCTTTCAGGAGATATACTCTACCTTTCTCCTTAGATTGAGTTGGCCTAGGCGTGGTGTTTGATTTTGGGTAATGGTCCCATGATTGTGCATTCTCGGCAAGTCTATCGAGGTAATCCCATACCTCATCGACTTCTTTATTCATGAATTCTCCATTACACATTGTCTCAACCAGTTGGCGGATGGAAGATGTCAGTCCATCATACAAGAAATTTGTAATGCGCCACATTTCAAAACCGTGTTGTGGGCATGAACTGACAAGATCCTTGAACCTTTCCCAACATTGGTAGAATGTTTCATCTTCCTTTTGGGCGAAGTTCATGATTGCTTTTCTGAGGGTAATCGTTTTATGATGTGGAAAAATTTTCTTTATGAATTTCCTCTGCAAATCATTCCATGTGCCAATAGATCTAGGACGCAGTGAATGTAACAACGTCTTAGCCTTCTCTTTCAAGGAAAAAGGAAAGAGTTTCAGCCTGATTGTATCCTCGGATACATTGGGAAAGTATAAGGTGGCTATAATCTCATCGAACTCTTTCAAATGTAAGTATGGACTTTCTGATTCAAGCCCATGGAATTTAGGAAGGAGTTGGATAACTCCTGGCTTGATGTCCATATGTCCTGTATTTTCAGGAAAAATCATGCATGAGGGCGTGCTCACCCCCGCCGGTTGTAAATAATCTCGTAAGGTACGAGGCGGGGGTGCTTGAAGCACCTCATTCTCATCATGTACTTCCTCATCCATCTGTTGAGGTAGTGCTTGAGGTTGATTTTCAGCCATAACCTCAATTAACTCAGGGGAATTCGAGCGGTGTCTATTCCTGCGATGGACAGTTAACCCCTCAACTAACCCTCCTTCGTCAAGAGACGTCGAGTGTCGTCACGGGCCCACTTGGGCATGAAACACTCACAGCCCTCAATCAAATTCTAAACCTAATCCTATGAAAGAAAATGAAAATCTAGAAAGAAAGAGAGGGTTGGGAGGAAGTTACCAAATTGAAGTCCCTAAGCTAAAGACCTGCAAAACAAAACAAAATAAGTTAGTTTCAAAATAGAAGAAATTTCTAAAGCAAATCAAATCTAAAGAGTTAAAAAATCTAGCAAATCAGAAAGAGTTTAACAAATTAGAAGTTCTATCTTAACAACCTACAGAATAGGAAATATGTCAGTCCTATGAATTAAATAAAAAAAAATAAAATTAAAATTAGTAAAATCTTAATCTTAAACTAACTCTAAATCCAATTAATTTCAGAAAATCGTAGATGTCAGTCCCAAGAACGGCGCCAAAAACTTGTTCACTCCCCAAGTATAGGGTTGTGATGTAGTAATAACTCGGTAAGACCGAGGTCGAATCCACAGGGACTGAAACCTATACGTTATCTGAAAATAACCAGATCTAGAACTAGGCTAAGATGAATTCTAACCGATTGTAATTTGAAGAATAATGATAAAATATTAATCTAAAACTTTAGGAAAAATCAGAGAAGGGAAACTAGGGAGTCAGAGGATCCACTTGTAGAGATCAGGGAGATCTTGTGCCTGTATTACAAATCAGGAAAATTAACTGAACTGCCATTGATATAGATTTCAAAAGATGAAAGGTGTGTGAATTAGAATGGATTCCATCACCAAACCATGTCCAGGAGACATAGCAAACAACAGAATTAAACTAATTACCCACCAATCAATGTATGAAGGTTAGGAAGGGTACCGACATCCAACCATGCCCAGGAGACGATGGTGAACAACAGGGCTTCCTGACGTCATAAACATAAAGAGGAAAAGAACATGCTCAAAGCCATTGCAGACCCATTGTAATTTCAGTCACAACAGACCATTAAAGACTAAAAACACATTCCCATAATAAAACCCAAATCAACATCAAATTCAGTCTAAAAAAAGGCACAAGCAAAGAATTTCCATCACACTACAAGCTTCACCTCCTGGCCCTAGCCAAGAGGTTTAGCCACACATGAGTAGGCTAATCTCCATATAAATCATAAAGAAAATAAAAACATAAAAATTAACTAACTCCAAAACCTCTCTCTGTCTCCTCCACAGCCACCTTCACATTCGAGCTCCCAGCCGTCCTCTTCACCTGAGATAATAATCCTTCGTTCCTCTCTTCTCTCTCTTTTATAGAGGTTTACGTAGCTGCAACAGCTCCTGCGGAATCTAATTACCACTAGGAAACGGAAGTTTCCTTCCGTGAAAAACTACACATTTGACAGCGCCTCATCCCCTTATTTTCTTTGCAAAGAGATAACATCTCCTGGGATGTTTTTGACCGACCTACATGATAGACGGTCTGGATCACCAATCCGATCACAGACAGCGACCCACAATCGTCCGGAAATTCCGGATTTTTCGGACAATTTAACAGAGATCGCGGATCTCTTCCGCTGTGCAGTCGGTGGGTCCCATTCATCGTGCTATTGGAAAATCTAGTCCGTTCAATGGATTACCCTCGAAAAACCGGTTGGACCTGCGTAATTTTGAACCAGTTTTAGTGCGGCCGACTGAGTTTTCATTCAGCCGTCCGTTTCACATTTGAACGGTAGGAAACCGATCTCCAGTATCTTCTTCAATTCTGTCGCCTAAGTGAGAGTAATAACCTCCTTCTGAAACCATTGAAAGGTTCGGATCATTGAACCGGAGCGTTTGTGGGGCCCACAAACTTCAGCCGCACGTTCTGTCTGTGAACAGAGCTCGCGCAAGTTGCGCTGGTGATTCGCGGGACCCACATTCTCTGATTTTTGAGAAATCCACACCGACCATCATCTTAGTCTCAAAAAACCACTCTAATATGGTCGGTTTTGGATTGCTTTTGAGGTGGTCCACTTGATTTTTTATTCTGCCGTCTAACCATCGTTTAACGTCTGAATTCTCTGATAGCTTGCATGGGCCAAAAATGCCACCTTGACGGGGGTCAATATACCCCTATGTGAACAATAGACGGTCCAGATTGGTGATATGGACAAGTAGTGGGTCCCACTGAGAGGACCCGGCGGATCGGGTACCATTTGCTGAGACGTTCTACGCAAGAAGAAGGGTCAACGGACGCTGACCCGTTTTTGGTTTCCGGTGCACGGCCAGTGCCGTGTACATGGTGTACACGCACTAGCCATGTGGGGTCCATCGTGATGTATACGTAACATCCAATCCGTCCATCGTCTTTAGCACTTCCATTAAAGGGGTGAGACCAAAAGTGAAGAACATCAAGATGTCAGGTGGGCCCCATATCATTATTTTGGTAGCTGATCTGTCCGTTGGGTCACTTCCACAGGGATTGAACGGATGAAATTCGAATTGTACGGTTAATTTATGGTCCTCAGGCCATGTATGTAGTTTTGAGCTGATCAGATGGTGAGAACCCTGTGATCTTGCATTCTAGCTTACTTCCAGGCCACTTGAACTTCAATTTCTCTGTTTTCTTGGATCTCTGGCGTGTAAATTCGTCGCTCTTGGTCCCCTGGGGTCCGTCCCTTGCCTTGATATTTTCAGAGCATCAAATATACACATTTAACATCTTTTTGTCGTCCCCACTTGCAGATGTACCTTGCATCACAAACACGATTAAATTAGGATTTTAAACGGTGGCATGTTCATAAATCCGGTAATAACTGGGGTCTAATATGCAATATTTGACCCTCAACACCGCACTCTTTTCTTACGCAGGAAGAGTCCCGGATGCGTCTGTTTTGGAGCTGAAGTGGTGGAGAAACTTAAGCAGCTACAACGTAGCAATCGCATTTGAAGGAGGTTTTCGGATCCAAGTGCATGATCTGATCCATTCAAGTCTCTTGGACTTGGTCGGCCCATCCTTGGGACAACTTTGAACAGTCAGGAACATTGAACCGATCCTGGCCTTGGACGCAAATCAGCCCGTAGCTTCCAGGTTTCGAACAAGTTGTAAATAGGGTGCACATGCGTTGTGCTGATGGTGGGGCCCATGATTAGCGTCGGTTGATAAATCCACACCATCCATTGAATTCTCCTCGAAATTTCGAATGGGAAGGGATGGTTTTGACTCAGACTCGGTGTGACCCACAGAAGAAATCAAGCTGCAACCGGTTTGGACGAAGCAGAACAGATTTCTTATGACCGCTGTGGCTGCCACGTGTGCTTATATTGATGTACAATGTATACATGGGTTCGATCTTCGCGAGCCCCTCTACAAGATGGATGGCGTGGATCAATCATGTGGGCCATGATGGTGGCCCACCCGCTTTCGTAAAAAGCCTCTGCGCACCTGTTTGCGCAAACAGTAAAACAGCAACTACCATTTTTTACTCGGTCACGGGACCAGCCTGTTTTGGAAGGAGGCATAGTTGCCGTGCACATCTGGTGCACTTGTGCACCATGCACGACCTGACTCAGGTGGGGTCCACAGTGATGTTTTTGCAAAATCTGCTCCATCCATCCATTTTGTTATCTTATATAAGGCATTTAGTCCAAAATTGAGGCATATCCAGAGATCAGGTAGGCCCAGAATCAGAGTTTTATGGGCTGATCTGTCCGTTGGGCCACTTTCGCAAGGATCCAATGACTGAAATTTGACGTGTACGGTTAATTTATGGTCCTCAGGTTAGATATAAAGTTTCGAGTCGAACGGATGGTGGAAACCCTGTGATCTTGCATTCTGGCTAACTTTCAGGCCACTTGAGCTTCAGTTTTTTGATTTTCTCGGATATCTGACGTGTACATCCATTGATCTTGGTCCCCTGGAGTCCGTCCCTTGCCTTTGGTGTCTGGAGTGTTAAATCCATGCTTTTAGTACCCTTTTTCAGTTCAAGCTCACAAATGCATCCTGCATCGAAAACATGAGTAAAATGGACCGTTAAATCCTGCCATGTTCATAGATCTAGGCAATAACTGGAGTCTGATATGCAATATTTGACCCTCAACATAATCCTAATCTCAACTCCCTAACCTAAACCTAAACCTAAACTTGAAAACCCAAACCTAAACCTGATCCTGAACCCGAACCCGATTTCCTAAACCTAAACTTATAACCTTAACCTAAACCTATTCTCAAATCCCTAAACTTAAACCTTAACCTAAACCTAAACCTTAACCTATAACTTAAACCTATAACCTAAACTCAATTTCCTAAACCTTAACCTATAACCTAACCTAAACCTAAACCTATAACCCGAACCCGATTTCCTAAACCTAAACCTTAACGTATTCTCAAATCCCTAAACCTAAACCTACACCTAATCCTAATCTCAACTCCCTAACCTAAACCTAAACTTAAACCCGATCTCGAACTCGAATAAGATTTCCTAAACCTAAACTTATAACCTTAACCTAAACCTATTCTCAAATTCCAAAACCTATAACCTAAACCTAAACCTATAACCTAAACTCAAATTCCTAAACCTTAACCTATAACCTAACCTAAACCTAAACCTATAACCCGAACCCGATTTCCTAAACCTAAACCTTAACGTATTCTCAAATCCTAAACCTAAACCTACACCTAATCCTAATCTCAACTCCCTAACCTAAACTTGAAAACCCAAACCCAAACCCAATCTCGAACCCGAACCCGATTTCCTAAACCCAAACCTAAACCCGATCTCAAACCCGAACCCGATTTCCTAAACTTATAACCTTAACCTAAACCTATTCTCAAATCCTAAAACCTATAACCCAAACCTAAACCTATAACCTTAACCTAAACCTAAAACTTAACCTATAACGTAAACCTTAACCTATAACCTTAACTTATAACCTAAAACTATAACCTAAACTCAATTTCGTAAACCTTAACCTATAACCTAAATTAAACCTTTAAGCCGAACTCGATTTCATAAACCTAAACCTTAACGTATTCTCAAATGCCTAAACCTGAACATACACCTAATCCTAATCTCAACTCCCTAACCTAAACCTAAACCTAGACTTGAAAACTCAAACCTAAACCCAATCCTGAACCCGAACCTGAACCTGATTTCCTAAACCTAAACTTATAACCTTAATCTAAACCTATTCTCAAATCTCAAAACCTATAAACTAAACCTAAACCTATAACCTTAACCTAAACCTAAAATTAACCTATAACCTAAACCTTAACCTAAACCTAAACCTTAACGTATTCTCAAATCCCTAAACCTAAACCTACACCTAATCCTAATCTCAACTCCCTAACCTAAACCTAAACCTACACTTGAAAACCCAAACCTAAACCCGATCTCTAACCCAAACCCGATTTCTAAACCTAAACTTATAACCTTAACCTAAAACTATTCTCAAATCCCAAAACCTATAACCTAAACCTAAACCTTAACTCCGAACCTAAACCTATAACCTAAACTCAATTTCCTAAACCTTAACCTATAACCTAACCTAAACCTTAACCTATAACCGAACCCGATTTCCTAAACCTAAACATTAACGTATTCTCAAATCCCTAAACCTAAATCCACACCTAAACCTAATCTCAACTCCCTAACCTAAACCTAAACCTAAACACGAAAACCCAAACCCAAACATGATTCCGAACCCAACCCGATTTCCTAAACCTAAACTTATAACCTTAACCTAAACCTATTATCAAATCCAAAACCTATAACCTAAACCTAAACCTATAACCTTAACTTAAACCTATAACCTAAACCTTAACCTATAACCTTAACTTATAACCTAAACCTAAACCTATAACTCCGAGCCAGATTTCCTAAACCTAAACCTTAACGTATTCTCAAATCCTTAAACCTAAACATACACCTAATCCTAATCTCAACTCCTTAACTTAAACCTAAACCTAAACTTGAAAACCCAAACCTAAACCCGATTTCCTAAACCTAAACTTATAACCTTAACCTAAACCTATTCTCAAATCTCAAAACCTATAAACTAAACCTAAACCTATAACCTTAACCTAAACCTAAAACTTAACCTATAACCTAAACCTTAACCTATAACCTTAACCTAAACCTATACCTTAACATATTCTCAAATCCCTAAACCTACACCTAATCCTAATCTCAACTCCCTTACCTAAACCTAAACCTTAACTTGGAAAACCTAAACCCGATCCCGAACCCGAACTCGATTTCCTAAACCTAAACTTATAACCTTAACCTAAACCTATTCTCAAATCTCAAAACTTATAACCTAGACCTAAACCTAACCTTAACCCAAACTTAAAACTTAACCTATAACCTAAACCTTAACCTATAACCTTAACTTATAACCTAAACTCAATTTCCTACACCTTAACCTATAACCTAACCTAAACCTAAACCTATAACCCGAGCCCGATTTCCTAAACCTAAACCTTAACGTATTCTCAAATCCCTAAACCTACACCTAATCCTAATCTCAACTCCCTAACCACACTTAAACCCCATCCCGAATCCGAACCCCATTTCCTAAACCTAAACTTATAGGTTGTAGGTTAAGGTTAAGGTTTAGGTTTTAGGTTTTAGGTTTTACGTTTAGGTTATAGGTTATAGGTTTAGGTTTAGGTTTAGGTATTTTTGTTTATGATGTTAAGCTTATATGTATTTATGCGTGAATGAATGTGATGCGGATAAGATTGTTTGTGTTTGGATGAATGTAGTTTATGTTTGGGTTTGGGTTTAGATGGATGTGAATGTGATGAAATATATTGTATAACAAGCGCATATCAGGATGAATATGATGAAATATATTGTTAACAGGTGTATATCAGGAATTTTGTGCAGAATTTTGAGCTGTATATATATAAAAAAGAGACTTTTAGCGACGAAAATTTTCGTAGCTAAAAGTTAGTTTTGTAATTTATTTTTAGCAGCAAAAATTTTCGCTGCTAAAAAGTCTTGGAAGTTTTTTTTGGCAGCGAAACTTTTCGCTGCTAAAAAGTCTTGGAAGTTTTTTTGGCAGCGAAAAGTTTTGCCGCTAAAAGTCTTGGAAATTTTTTTTTGCAGCGAAACTTTTCGATGCTAAAAGTTTGGAAATTTTTTTGCAGCGAAAATATTTGCTATTAAAAGTCTTGGAAATATTTTTTAGCGACGAAAATGTTTACTGTTAAAAGTCATGGAAAAGTTTTGGAATTTTTTTTGGTGGCGAAAAGTTTCGCAGCTAAAAAAAGTCTTGGAATTTTTTTGCAGCGAAAATTTTCACTGCTAAACGTCTTGGAAATGGTTTTAGCAGCGAAAATTAGTCTTCGAAAATATTTTTGGCGACGAAAATTTTCGTCGCTAAAAAGCTTACATTTAGCAACGATTCGAATTTTTTACCAATAAAACCCTTCGACATCTGTCTTTTAGCGATGAATTTAGCGACAAAAATTTTTGTTGCTAGAAGTTTTTAGCTACGAAAATTTGACTTTTAACGACGAAAATTTTCGTCACTAAAAGTGGTATTTCTTGTAGTGGGTGTTACAACGCCACAGGATGATCATGCACAGGAGCATTATGAGGCAAAGCCGCATACAGTAGTTATGAGGATGTCTACTCGGGAGAGGAGACCCACAGTCCGATACTCACCCTCTTTACATTATCTACTACTAACAGATAATGGTGAGCTAGAGTGTTTTGAAGAGGCGTTACAGTCAAATACACGGGTTAAGTGGGAGCAGGCCATGGATGAGGAGATGGATTCTCTTAAGTCTAATCGTACATGAGAGCTAGTCACTCTACCCAAGGGTAAGAAAGCTCTTCATAACAAGTGGGTTTACAGACTGAAGGAGGAGCACGATGGTTCGAAATGGTACAAGGCCAGATTGGTTGTGAAAGGGTTTCAACAAAAGGCAGGTATCGATTTCACTGAAATATTTTCACCTGTAGTAAAAATGTCTACGATTCGCATGGTCTTGAGTGTAGTGGCTACAGAGGACTTACATCTAGAGCAGCTAGATGTTAAGACAGCCTTTCTTCATGGGGATCTTGAAGAAGAGACATATATGCATCAGCCGATAGGATATGTGGCACCAGGAAATGAGAACAAGGAGTGCAGACTGAAGAAGAGTCTATATAGCCTGAAGCAGGCCCCGAGGCAGTGGTACAAGAAGTTCGACAGTTTCATGTCGGGAAACAGTTACAGGAGATGTCATGCTGACCACTGTTGCTATTTGAAGAAGTTTGATACGTCATACATCATCCTTCTTCTGTACGTTAATGACATGCTTGTGGCCGGTTCAAGCATGAAAGACATTTCAGATCTCAAAAGACAGCTGTCTAGAGAATTTGCCATGAAGGATTTAGGAGCTGCAAAACAAATCCTAGGCATGAGGATAAAGCGTGATAGGGAAAACAAGAAACTGGTTTTGTCACAGCCAGAGTACATAGCCAAGGTACTTGATCGATTCAATATGGGAGGTGCTAAGTCGATTAGCACTCCATTAGCCAACCACTTCAAGCTATCTAAGGAGCAAGGTGCAAAGATGCAGGAGGAATGGGACTACATAGCTAAAGTCCCATACACGTTAGCTATAGGGAGTCTCATGTATGCTATGGTAAGCACGAGTCCAGACATTGCTCAAGCAGTGAGAGTTGTTAATAGGTTCATGAACAACCCCGGGAAGGAATATTAGGAAGCTGTGAAGTGGATCCTCAGATACCTAATAGGTACTGTGGATATAGGGCTGCATTATGGTAGATCGAAAATCAAGCTACAAGGCTACGTGGATTCAGATTTGGCAGGAGATATCGACAGCAGAAGAAGCACTACAGGTTATGTCTTTTCTTTGGGTAGTGCTGTAGTCAATTGGGTCTCTCAGTTACAAAAGATAGTATCTATCAGTACGACGAAAACAGAATATGTTGCGGCTACAGAAGCGTGCAAGGAGATGGTGTGGATGCAAGGTTTTATGGAGGAGTTGGGTAAGAAGCAAGCATATTGCAAGCTGTACAGTGATAGTCAGAGTGAAATACACTTGGCTAAGAATTCAGCCTTTCATTCAAGGACCAAGCATATTACCATCAGATATCACTTCATAAGTTCATTATTAGAAGATAAATCGATTGCTCTAGAGAAGATTCATACAAGTGAGAATCCTGCAGATATTCTGACCAAGGCGGTCATACGGGAGAAGCTGAAGCTCTATTCAGCTTTGATTGGTCTTCAGGCTTGAAGACGGGGAGATGGTGCACTCCGGATGAAGAAAACAAAGGTTTATGGCGATGTGTCTACAAGTGGGAGATTGTTGAGAAGTGGAGCCACATTTGGGGCCACGCACGACTGGTCGACGCCCCTGCTCGACTGGTCGTGGAGTTCACTCGACCGGTCATGACCAGTCGTGGACTAGCTCGACTCAAAGTCCAACGGGCATGAAGTTTTTTGTTCCGAGATGCTCGACCGGTCGTGGCCCATACTCGACTGGTTGTGGGGTCCGCTCGACCGGTCGTGCAGTCTGCTCAACCAGTCGTGGTTACGCAGATTCGTTTCTGAATTTGATGCAGACTACGGATTTCTGTGTCGCCTTTCGCAAGGGAGGGAAAGGGAAGTTGCCAAAACTATAAATTGGGGTCCCTAGGGCTATTCTAGGGCTAAGGTGAATATTGGGGAGTTATTCTAAGGTGTGGGCAAAGGGTTTTCTCTGTATTTTCAGGGGAGAGGTTAGTATATCGCCTTGTAATTTTCGTTATTCTTCATACTGGAGTTTGCATCCGTGGTTTTTTACCCTAGTTTGGGGTTTTTTCACGTATATATATTTTGTCTTGTGGTTTCTTTGGATTGCTTTGATCTATTTTTAGTTTATATTTCTTCTTGTTTATCGTTGGTGGGTGAGACTTGAGATTGGATCTAGGCTCATTGCGTTGTTGGCGTGCTGCGCAACATGGGGCCTATGAATGGATGGGTTTAGGCCAAGATTCTACTTTCAAGTTATGGATCTCTCTCTTTTTTTTTTTTTTCATTAGATGCCGCCAAATCCCAAGGGGTAGGCCTGAGATTGGAGATAGACATAGATATTTTATTGATTTGTTTGTGCTCATCAAATCAAAACGTATTCAAAGCTTTTTATTTTTTATTTTGCACAATATACGATTAAATGAAACCTAAATTAGGGCTAGCAATGGGCCCGCAACTCTCGTCAGCTCATGAACCAGGCTTGCTTTTAACTTGAGCTTAAGCGTATTTATTGGCTTGTGCTTCAATTTTAGCCAGAAAACAAGGCCTGTTAAAGAAAGCAAGTCAGGCTATGGTAAACTCATTCCCGTCTCAAACTGTTTCTAGTTTGTACTTAAGTGATAGAAAATTTCGATTCCCAAATCTCATAAAAACTAATAAGTATGTAATAGCAGCCTTCAAGTAAATGGAGTGGAGGAGTGGTGCTAGGGCCTAATGATTTGCTGACTGGTGGGACCATGTGTTAGAAAATTGTGGTGCTAGGGCCTAATGATTTGCTGACTGGTGGGACCATGTGTTAGAAAATTAATTCTAAACCAAATTAGTAGATGGGTGTAAGTATTGGATCATGGGTCCATGGGCTGTGAGTCTGATTGAGTTTTGAATGGTCAGTCTGTTTTATATCAGGCCACTAACCCTAAACTAGTTCCACCGTTTGCCACTCTACTTAAACTGTAGATGTGTTTGTACTTTGAGCATGGTGTTTAATTTGCACAACAAGAAGTTGCATTGTAGAGATGATTATCGACATATGTGTAATATATGTAATCAGGAAGGCCAGTATAAAGATCCATTGGCACAAAAAATGACCATTAACTCATGCAGTGGGCTATAGACATGAGAAAAATAAATAGTTATAATAACATGACCAGGGACCTATATTTGAAGCAACCCGCTTCATGAGTGGAGCAGTGTCAAAACTCTTGAGGGGAGTGGAGCAGTGTCAAAACTCTTGAGGGAGGACATGCTAACAATGGGCACAGCTCATGAACAAACCAAAACTTGTTTGCACAGCCCCTAAATGCATGTCTTGTCAATCACCTCTTCAATGTATGGGGCAGATATTGCTTTGGCTGTGTTCATTTAGAGTAGCATCCTTTACAAGCAATAGTGATCTACACAGTTCATTGGTAGGGAGATACTGAATTGATGGATTCACAAAGAACTGATGCATTGGATGAATATAACCATACAATATGGCCTCCATGTTGTAGATAACATGAAAATACAGTTAATTGTTCAATGAGAAATAGTCCACCAGTCAAGTAATTGAGATGGTTAGATGGTGGAGATTTGGTCTCTACATAGCCCATCCATGCTTGGAAGGATATAAATGACTTAATAAGGATAGGTCATAGAATTGCTAATATAATGTTCTCAATTAGAGGAAATTTAAGGACAGTCACTCCTTGAGATAGACATGGGCTTCACATGGCACACGTAATAGATCATGGCAATTAATCATGGAATAGGTATTTGATCAGTTTTCAAGATGAGTCGGACACTGTCCCAACCAATCTTTTTAGGCTTGGGCTTTGTGCAAGGGCCATAATAGGCTCAGGCTTTACACTTACCCCATTGCTACCCTAAGTCACATCACACATTCAATTCCATATATAAAACATCCAAATGCACCATTGAACCTATTATCCAATTCATTTTCTACTACTTTTGGTGACATACCATCTTTTCCACTAGCATGACACTTATGTAGGGCATCCATCCCATTAAAACAATTGATCCCACCATGAAGAACACATTTCTCAAAAATCAATTTGATGGTGTAAATAGGTGCACCACATCTACATATTGAGCCAAATCATGAGTTGTCCCATGTTACCAATATGGTGTGACTCAGCTGATTAACTACTGGCTGATTATTGTGCTAGGTGGTCTTCATGGTGGGTCCTTGTGTTTCCATAATTTAAATTGACTACACAAGTAGCATGTTGGTAGGAGGAGATATGGTTCCACAAGTTATTATGCCACCGTGACAAGTAGAAATGATCCCAAAATCATCAATGTAGGCAGCCAACTCAGTTGAAAAAGCAGCTTCAATTTCTTCTTCTTATTTTTTGGCCGTGCTCTAAGGGAGCATTTGTTTTTTAATTTACATATCTATTTACCGGTAAACGAACAATGACCATTTACTAATGTAATTATGGCATTGATTTTGAAGTTGATGCTGACAATGAGCTTATTTGAAAAGCTTTCCATTTGTGGCCCACTTGAGTAGATTGTAGCTATATGGGCCTACCATGATTCACGTGTGACATCCACTCTGCTTATAAATTAGTTTTGCTAGCTCATGTTGTGACCTTTTCCATTAGTGGCCCACTTGAGTTTTGGATCCACTTGTGGCTGGGCTCATGTCAAATTCGTGCACCGAGTGGATTTTTAATAGATATTGTGGTGAGATTACATGCTCCTGTATGCTTCTGCCCACGCATTGTATATTTCCTGTCCTAAGGAATCTCGATTCCTACAGAGCTTCTACCTACGGTCTCCCTAGATGCTGGGCCGAAGGAAAGCCGTGTCCAATACGAATTGCTTGTAATCCATATTACATAATTCACTCTTACCCTGACCTTTACGAGGCCCTCAGTAATGTATCAGTTATATCCACACCGTTTATCCATTGTGCTTTGCCATTTTAAGACATGATTTAAAAAATCAGGCAAACTCAAATCTAAAATGGGCCACACCAAAAGAAACAGTGGTGATTAAACAACCACCACCAAAACTTTTTTAGGGTCCACAAAAGCTTTGGATCAGGCTGATATTAGTGTTTACCTTTATTGATGTGGGAATCAACATACGAATGGGTTGGCATATAAACATCGGGTGGGCCTCCAGAAAGTTTTCCTTTCAACTCACCATTTTGTGTGGCGTGGCTTAATTGAGTATTTGATTATCCTTATTTTTTACATCACACTTTAACATGAGCTGGCATAGTGAATGGAGTGGAAATAACACAGGCATCACATAGGCCCCCACAAAGCTTAAGATTAGAGAGGACTCCTATAATAAGGGCTTACTTGGATTAATTTTACTATCAGGGTCAAGTCTCTCTCTCTCTCTCTCTCTCTCTCTCTCTCTCTCTCTCTCTCTCTCTCTCATTTGGGTGTAACTGGATTTCAAGAAGTTGAGCATCGGATTAGATGGCTTTGTACCAAAATTCTACCTTCAAGTCTAATTTTTGTTGGGTACTCCAATTTTCCAAGGAGTGGGCCTAAGATTGGATGGTATGATCTTACATGGATCAAATTCTACACTCAAGTCAACTCTTTTGTCAGGAGTATCAAGACTCCAACCTGTGGGCCCGGAAATGAATTAGTGCTGCTAAATTCCAAGGAATGGGCTAGAGACTAGATGTGGAAAATTATTTTATTGGTTTGTTTGGGCTCGTCTAGTGAAAATCTATTCAAGGTTTTCATTTTGAACAATGGAGGTTTAAATGAAACCCTAAATTGGGGCTAGCAATGCGTCCGTGAATCTTGACAGCCAATGAACCAGCCAGCCAGGCTTGCTTCTAACTCGGGCTCAGATGTATTTATTGGGTTGTGCTTTGATTTCAGCATGGAAACAAGGCCTTTAAAACTAAGAGAGTTAGGTTATGGCAAACTCATTTCCATCTCAAACTATTTTTAGGATGTATGCGAGTACTGCGTATTAACAGGGGGTTTCAATTCCGAAATCTTATAAAAACTAACGTCTATGTAATAAACGCCCTTAAGTAAATGGGATGGAGTACTGGTGCTTGGGCCCAATGATTTGTTGACAGGTGGGACCATCTGTTAGAAAATTCTAAACCCAATTAGTAAATGGGTAGGGATTGGATCATGGGTCCATGGGCTGTGACTTGGATTGGGGTTTGAATGCTCAGCATGTTTTGTAGCAGCCCACTGCCCCCAAATTAGTTCTACCATCCGCCTCTCTTCTTTGACGTAGGACGTGGCATAGATACATTCCTAGCATAGTTGGACCAAAAGAAGGTGGACCATAAATTGATCATAACTTTTGATCCGGGTATCGTTAACGGGGATGCACAACCTATCAATCTTTATGAAACGAGTCATCCGACGTGAACTGACCCACGTGGTGGGTCTCATCTGTCCGTTTCGCCAGAAAATGCGTACTTCTAGCTTAAAAATGAAATTTTTTAAAAAGTTACTATTCTTAGTAATTTAGTTTTTATATATATATATATATATATATATATATATATATATATATATATATATATATATATATATTAATTTTAGAGTTTTAGATTTTCTTGTTTTTTAGAAATAACTTGTAATCATGATAGGACTCTTCTAGCAAAAAGCTTATTTGAAATTTTTATTTCTAGAAATTCGGCTTTAGAAGAGTTTTAGTAGATTTAGGATTTTTATTAGAGTTAAAATTTTGATATTTTTGTTAATCATAGATTTTGTTTTTTGTTTTTTTCTATATTAATGGTATAACAGGGACACATACATGAGACAATCAGTCAATTTATTTCGAATTTCTAGAAAATTATTTTTATTTTCTTATTTTCCTCGAGGATTCATTTATCTCTATGAGGAGTTTAAGGAATCTTTGTGGGATTGAAGTAGTTATCCCCCTAAGGAAGGCGATGCTCGACTTTAACATGTCCTTCCCTGTGTTAGTTTAGCATCCGAGTGAGGCTTTCTCCTCGGATCTATTGCTTCTAACGACTGGTCGGGCAACATTCCCATGGACGGTGCTTTATTGAATTTACCTTTAATTGCGATGGCTTTCAAAACAACGCAGTAAGAGAATCGACAAGTCATACAAGGGTTGCAGGATGCCATCGATCGCATGAGCAACTCCATGTTCATGGCGGTGATCATGTTGTGACCTTTTCCATTAGTGGCCCACTTGAGTTTTGGATCCACCTGTGGCTGGGCTCATGTCAAATTCGTGCACCGAGTGGATTTTTAATAGATATTGTGGTGAGATTACATGCTCCTGTATGCTTCTGCCCACGCATTGTATATTTCCTGTCCTAAGGAATCTCGATTCCTACAGAGCTTCTACCTACGGTCTCCCTAGATGCTGGGCCGAAGGAAAGCCATGTCCAATACGAATTGCTTGTAATCCATATTACATAATTCACTCTTACCCTGACCTTTATGAGGCCCTCAGTAATGTATCAATTATATCCACACCGTTTATCCATTGTGCTTTGCCATTTTAAGACATGATTTAAAAAATCAGGCAAGCTCAAATCTAAAATGGGCCACACCAAAAGAAACAGTGGTGATTAAACAACCACCACCAAAACTTTTTTAGGGTCCACAAAAGCTTTGGATCAGGCTGATATTAGTGTTTACCTTTATTGATGTGGGAATCAACATACGAATGGGTTGGCATATAAACATCGGGTGGGCCTCCGAAAAGTTTTCCTTTCAACTCACCATTTTGTGTGGCGTGGCTTAATTGAGTATTTGATTATCCTTATTTTTTACATCACACTTTAACATGAGCTGGCATAGTGAATGGAGTGGAAATAACACAGGCATCACATAGGCCCCCACAAAGCTTAAGATTAGAGAGGACTCCTATAATAAGGGCTTACTTGGATTAATTTTACTATCAGGGTCAAGTCTCTCTCTCTCTCTCTCTCTCTCTCTCTCTCTCTCTCTCTCTCTCTCTCTCTCTCATTTGGGTGTAACTGGATTTCAAGAAGTTGAGCATCGGATTAGATGGCTTTGTACCAAAATTCTACCTTCAAGTCTAATTTTTGTTGGGTACTCCAATTTTCCAAGGAGTGGGCCTAAGATTGGATGGTATGATCTTACATGGATCAAATTCTACACTCAAGTCAACTCTTTTGTCAGGAGTATCAAGACTCCAACCTGTGGGCCCGGAAATGAATTAGTGCTGCTAAATTCCAAGGAATGGGCTAGAGACTAGATGTGGAAAATTATTTTATTGGTTTGTTTGGGCTCGTCTAGTGAAAATCTATTCAAGGTTTTTATTTTGAACAATGGAGGTTTAAATGAAACCCTAAATTGGGGCTAGCAATGCGTCCGTGAATCTTGACAGCCAATGAACTAGCCAGCCAGGCTTGCTTCTAACTCGGGCTCAGATGTATTTATTGGGTTGTGCTTTGATTTCAACATGGAAACAAGGCCTTTAAAACTAAGAGAGTTAGGTTATGGCAAACTCATTTCCATCTCAAACTATTTTTAGGATGTATGCGAGTACTGCGTATTAACAGGGGGTTTCAATTCAAATCTTATAAAAACTAACGTCTATGTAATAAACGCCCTTAAGTAAATGGGATGGAGTACTGGTGCTTGGGCCCAATGATTTGTTGACAGGTGGGACCATCTGTTAGAAAATTCTAAACCCAATTAGTAAATGGGTAGGGATTGGATCATGGGTCCATGGGCTGTGACTTGGATTGGGGTTTGAATGCTCAGCATGTTTTGTAGCAGCCCACTGCTTCCAAATTAGTTCTACCATCCGCCTCTCTTCTTTGACGTAGGACGTGGCATAGATACATTCTTAGCATAGTTGGACCAAAAGAAGGTGGACCATAAATTGATCATAACTTTTGATCCGGGTATCGTTAACGGGGATGCACAACCTATCAATCTTTATGAAACGAGTCATCCGACGTGAACTGACCCACGTGGTGGGTCTCATCTGTCCGTTTCGCCAGAAAATGCGTACTTCTAGCTTAAAAATGAAATTTTTTAAAAAGTTACTATTCTTAGTAATTTAGTTTTTATATATATATATATATATATATATATATATTAATTTTAGAGTTTTAGATTTTCTTG
This sequence comes from Magnolia changhungtana, assembly GCA_030180095.1. Lineage (NCBI taxonomy): Eukaryota > Viridiplantae > Streptophyta > Magnoliopsida > Magnoliales > Magnoliaceae > Magnolia > Magnolia changhungtana. Next base: position 1,298,905 of record JASAUF010000240.1, read on the forward strand.
TTTTTTAGAAATAACTTGTAATCATGATAGGACTCTTCTAGCAAAAAGCTTATTTGAAATTTTTATTTCTAGAAATTCGGCTTTAGAAGAGTTTTAGTAGATTTAGGATTTTTATTAGAGTTAAAATTTTGATATTTTTGTTAATCATAGATTTTGTTTTTTTTTTTTTTCTATATTAATGGTATAACAGGGACACATACATGAGACAATCAGTCAATTTATTTCGAATTTCTAGAAAATTATTTTTATTTTCTTATTTTCCTCGAGGATTCATTTATCTCTATGAGGAGTTTAAGGAATCTTTGTGGGATTGAAGTAGTTATCCCCCTAAGGAAGGCGATGCTCGACTTTAACATGTCCTTCCCTGTGTTAGTTTAGCATCCGAGTGAGGCTTTCTCCTCGGATCTATTGCTTCTAACGACTGGTCGGGCAACATTCCCATGGACGGTGCTTTATTGAATTTACCTTTAATTGCGATGGCTTTCAAAACAACGCAGTAAGAGAATCGACAAGTCATACAAGGGTTGCAGGATGCCATCGATCGCATGAGCAACTCCATGTTCATGGCGGTGATCATGTTGTGACCTTTTCCATTAGTGGCCCACTTGAGTTTTGGATCCACTTGTGGCTGGGCTCATGTCAAATTCGTGCACCGAGTGGATTTTTAATAGATATTGTGGTGAGATTACATGCTCCTGTATGCTTCTGCCCATGCATTGTATATTTCCTGTCCTAAGGAATCTCGATTCCTACAGAGCTTCTACCTACGGTCTCCCTAGATGCTGGGCCAAAGGAAAGCCGTGTCCAATACGAATTGCTTGTAATCCATATTACATAATTCACTCTTACCCTGACCTTTATGAGGCCCTCAGTAATGTATCAATTATATCCACACCGTTTATCCATTGTGCTTTGCCATTTTAAGACATGATTTAAAAAATCAGGCAGGCTCAAATCTAAAATGGGCCACACCAAAAGAAACAGTGGTGATTAAACAACCACCACCAAAACTTTTTTAGGGTCCACAAAAGCTTTGGATCAGGCTGATATTAGTGTTTACCTTTATTGATGTGGGAATCAACATACGAATGGGTTGGCATATAAACATCGGGTGGGCCTCCAGGAAAGTTTTCCTTTCAACTCACCATTTTGTGTGGCGTGGCTTAATTGAGTATTTGATTATCCTTATTTTTTACATCACACTTTAACATGAGCTGGCATAGTGAATGGAGTGGAAATAACACAGGCATCACATAGGCCCCCACAAAGCTTAAGATTAGAGAGGACTCCTATAATAAGGGCTTACTTGGATTAATTTTACTATCAGGGTCAAGTCTCTCTCTCTCTCTCTCTCTCTCTCTCTCTCTCTCTCTCTTTCTCTCTCTCTCTCTCTCATTTGGGTGTAACTGGATTTCAAGAAGTTGAGCATCGGATTAGATGGCTTTGTACCAAAATTCTACCTTCAAGTCTAATTTTTGTTGGGTACTCCAATTTTCCAAGGAGTGGGCCTAAGATTGGATGGTATGATCTTACATGGATCAAATTCTACACTCAAGTCAACTCTTTTGTCAGGAGTATCAAGACTCCAACCTGTGGCCCTAAATGATTTAGTCTGTCGCTAAATTCCAAGGAATGGGCTAGAGACTAGATGTGGAAAATTATTTTATTGGTTTGTTTGGGCTCGTCTAGTGAAAATCTATTCAAGGTTTTTATTTTGAACAATGGAGGTTTAAATGAAACCCTAAATTGGGGCTAGCAATGCATCCGTGAATCTTGACATGACTAATGAACCCCCGGCCAACAGTGCTTGCTTCTAACTCGTGCTCGATGTATTTATTGGGTTGTGTTTTGATTTCAAAGATGAAAACAAGGCCTTTAAAACTAAGAGAGTTAGGTTATGGCAAACTCATTTCCATCTCAAACTATTTTTAGGATGTATGCGAGTACTGCGTATTAACAGGGGGTTTCAATTCAAATCTTATAAAAACTAACGTCTATGTAATAAACGCCCTTAAGTAAATGGGGTGGAGTACTGGTGCTTGGGGCCCAATGATTTGTTGACAGTGTGGGACCATCTGTTAGAAAATTCTAAACCCAATTAGTAAATGGGTAGGGATTGGATCATGGGTCCATGGGCTGTGACTTGGATTGGGGTTTGAATGCTCAGCATGTTTTGTAGCAGCCCACTGCCCCAAATTAGTTCTACCATCCGCCTCTCTTCTTTGACGTAGGACGTGGCATAGATACATTCCTAGCATAGTTGGACCAAAAGAAGGTGGACCATAAATTGATCATAACTTTTGATCCGGGTATCGTTAACGGGGATGCACAACCTATCAATCTTTATGAAACGAGTCATCCGACGTGAACTGACCCACGTGGTGGGTCTCATCTGTCCGTTTCACCAGAAAATGCGTACTTCTAGCTTAAAAATGAAATTTTTTAAAAAGTTACTATTCTTAGTAATTTAGTTTATATATATATATATATATATATATATATATATATATATATATATATAAATTTTAGAGTTTTAGATTTTCTTGTTTTTTAGAAATAACTTGTAATCATGATAGGACTCTTCTAGCAAAAAGCTTATTTGAAATTTTTATTTCTAGAAATTCGGCTTTAGAAGAGTTTTAGTAGATTTAGGATTTTTATTAGAGTTAAAATTTTGATATTTTTGTTAATCATAGATTTTGTTTTTTGTTTTTTCTATATTAATGGTATAACAGGGACACATACATGAGACAATCAGTCAATTTATTTCGAATTTCTAGAAAATTATTTTTATTTTCTTATTTTCCTCGAGGATTCATTTATCTCTATGAGGAGTTTAAGGAATCTTTGTGGGATTGAAGTAGTTATCCCCCTAAGGAAGGCGATGCTCGACTTTAACATGTCCTTCCCTGTGTTAGTTTAGCATCCGAGTGAGGCTTTCTCCTCGGATCTATTGCTTCTAACGACTGGTCGGGCAACATTCCCATGGACGGTGCTTCAACGAATTTACTTTTAACTGCGACGGCTTTTAAAACAACGCAGTAAGAGAATCGGCAAGTCATACAAGGGTTGCAGGATGCCATCGATCGCATGAGCAACTCCATGTTCATGGCGGTGATCCGGCCCCAGCAGGTACAGTACTTGTAATCACACTGTTCGTAGAACGGTCCCAGTAGTGAACCACAGGATCACTCTAGAGACTGTGGGATCCATCGACATGTTTCTATAACATCCTGGACGAAGCATTAATCAGATATATCGAAAGTATCGACAATTCAAGATGAAAGTCGATCTTCGTAGTTTCAACGGTCAACTCTACTTCAAGGACTTCCTCGATTGGTTGCTTGAAATTGAACGTTTCTTCGTGGACATCATGAAATAAAAGAAAGTTAAACTTGTGGCTTACAAGTTGAAGGGCGGAACTTCAACTTGGTGGGAACAACTTCAACTCGAGTAGACGAGACAGATGAAAGCATCAATTTGCACGTGGTCACGGATGAAAAAGTTACTATGCATGCAATTTCTCCCTCGAGATTATGATTATGTATTATTCAGACAAAACCAAAATTCTTGTCAGGATAGCCAATCAATAAGGGGTTATGTAAAGAAATCTCATTATTTATTGGCAAGACATGACCTCGTCAAAACGTAGTCGCCATAGGACATAAGATTTATTAGTGGCAGACATGTGGCCCCTATGGGAACGAAGAACCAACTCAAGACTTCTAAAGTGGATGAACAATCTCTCATAACCGGACATGATTTAGTTAAACAATCTGAGGAGATAGGAGATATAAATGCATTAGTTGAAAATAAAAAATATATGGAGCCTATGAACATCCTAGAGGATTTGAAACTAGTGTTGCAGGAGTTTAAGGCGATTGTGCTCAATGAACTTCTTAATAAATTACCTCCCATATGAGATATACAAAACCACATTGATCTTGTCTCAGGGGCAAGTCTGCCCAATTGCCTACATTATCAGGAAGAATGTAAGATCTTGTAGGCACAAGTGAAGGAACTGATACATAATGGTCAAGTCAATGAGAGTACGCATACATGTATTGTGTCAGCTCAAGAGCCTAATGCAAAGTATAAGGAAAATGTCGACAAACATCGACATCAGAAATTATTTGAGTACCATGAGTGAAGTCCCTTGAGCAATGTTGTTATATATATATATATATTATAATTTTTTTCAAAATATTTTAAAAAAAAAATCAAAAAAATATATATAGGGGAAATAAGAAAAAAAAATGAAAAAAAATATAAGAAAGTAGGAGGAACTTTCCTAAATTAATAGATAAATAATTTATATGTCATTACAATACATTTGAATAAAATAAAATAAATTAAACAATGAATTAAATATTAAGAAATTTACATTTGATAATATTTTTAACAAATATCAATCAATAGTACAATCAACAATATTAACACACTTAGTAAGTAAACAAAGTGAAGAAGCTATTTATTTATTATTAATCTATTATAATTTATAATTTATAAGACAAATATAAAATAATAATAAAGGGTAAATGGTTATGCTACTATATACATTGATCTATTTGGCATTATGGCATTTGATCACCACCACCATCGTCATCATCACCATCATCATTTGAGTCCTATCCTTCTTCCACATATACCTATTCTTCTTTTGTTTCTTCATCATCTGTATGTACTAATACTTCATCAACATCTAACGGTAAATCTTAAGCTTGATCATTATCATCTCCTCCTTCTATCTCCTCAATTTTTTTAACAGGTTCACTGCTACTACTTGCCTCCCGGCTCACCCTTATCCTTCGCCTTCAAGTGGAAGTTGAAGTACCTTCTACATGTGTTGATTCATATGTGGCATCTTCAACTTGCGGCCATGTCAGGTCCTTTCTAGCAAATATCGGGTCATCCATCTCTATGAGTCATTCGTTATCTACATCTCATCTAAGTAGATAAGGTCAAAGAAATTAGGCTTATTTCTTTTATAGGCGATTCATTTTCTTGGTGTGAATCTGTATTAAAGAATTTGCATTTGACATTAATTATTTAGTTAATTAGTTTACACTTATAACTTATAAATTGAAGTTAGTATAATTACTAAACTTACTGCCTTGAATGTGCTCTAGCTGCACTTGCAACCGCTGGCAGAACACGTGAGTCCAAGAATCCTCGTAGGCAGCTTCTTTAGAGCTGGATCCTTCCTGTTCGGGTCCACTCCATAGGCAACCCACCAGTCAGCTGAGAAAATTAGTTTAAGTAAGTTAGACTTTTTAAATTACATTGTAAAAAAAATTATTTGTAAGAGAGCTAAGACATTCATACTACTTACTGGACAATTTTATTGTCTGATGCCTGATGATGATATCCCTTGAGAATATGCCCTCACTCTATGTATAGAAGTCTAGTAAAGTTGAGATTCTGTCGTGTTCTTCTCTATGTGGAATCATTCTTTCCAACACATCAATAAATCCAACGATATGCATGGTAGGTGCTTCTGCTAGATCAGGAGAAGCGAATAAACAAGTTATATTAAGGATGTAAGCAGCCGAATACAATGGAGATGACATTTGGCTGTCCCATCTTCTATTTATAATATCTATAATTGGCTTGTAATTACGCTCTTTATAGTTAAAATGGTCCATGATCTTATTTCTCCCCCTCTCCATTGCATCATATATATAACCCATTATAGGTTTCTCGTCCTCGTCCACTAATTACAACACATTGACTAAGGGCTCGGATGCTTTTAGCGTCTTTACCATTTGTGTTTAAAAAACTTTGCAAAATGATTGTTTGTTAAACTTGTTTCCCTTCAGGCTTCTTTGACCAAGGTCCACTTGTAAAATCGGCCGACACTACAAATCTAATAAATTCTAATTTTTTTACATGTTGTCTTTGTAGTGTTGATGTAGAGAGAACTTTTAGATCGCTTTGTTGTTGTTTCCACAGATGGTGCAAAACTATTATTGCTCAAATTATGTTGACCCTACCTCACCTCCTATGAGCCTCTGGGTACCTACAATTCAATGGAAAGCAAAGAGACATTGGGGGCATCAGTTATGACCAGGGACCCTCTGATGCCTAAGTTAGGTGGATGGACTCACAATAGACATAGAAGAATTGGGATAGTTGTGCATACCTTTTGCCTACGATAGGAGGTGCATTAATTATAGACTTTCTTGATGGTCGAGTAGATTTGCTGGATATGCTGGAGGGGCTCGTATCAGAATCAGAATCTAATTTCAAGAATATCTACAATTTAACCTCGATCGGTGTGATTCCCGGCTATAACTTCGTCGGATCGATCTTATCTTTCTATGTAATAAGATCCTCTATAGATATTCTTATTCCGATGTTGAGATTAATATCTGAGGTTAAGGTTGGTATCAGAGGTCAGGTTTGGGATCTGAGGTCGAGGTCGGTATTTGACCTTAAGATCGCATATAAGGTCGAGATTAGTGCTTGTAGTCAAGATTTGTATGTCTGTTGATGAGCCTTATCTTCAAGCTGGGTCAAGTGTTTCAGCTCAATTAGAGTTGTACACGAGTTGAGCTTGGTACGACTCGACTCGGCTCAGCCACTAGCTGACCCCAGCTCAAACTTGGCTCAGCTCGGTCCTCGAGCTTGACTGGCCAGCTCGGCTCGGTTCGGTCAGCAGCTTAGGCCAATTCAAGCCAAGTTCGAGCTAAGATCGAGCATCTGCATCATTTTCTCAAACACATGGAGTGCATCTTCAATTTCTCATGGAATGTAAAACAGCAACAACAGTTTACAAGTATTTCATCAAACACTCAATAGGCAACATAAAAATCAAGATACAAAGGTATTTGTTTCATACCCATACCTTCGTTGCCACCAGCCGACACTTTGTTAAGTCATTTAATCAAACACTTACTGAGCAACATCAATATCAAAATAACCAAGTCACCGAACTGGTTCAATTTGAGTTGAGGTTTGATCCGAGTCGAGTCGAGCTTGGGGAAGCTCGAACTCGACTTGAAATTTTTTCGAGCTAAAAAAATCAGCTTGACTCGGCTCGAACTTAGTTTCGAACTGAGTTGAATCAAGCTTTTTCAAGTCGAGTTGAGCTAGCTAACCTAGCTAACTCGATTCATGTACAGCTCTAATCTCAGTCTTCAAGTCTTCTCACTCAGCTCATCTTCTCTAGATCTTAGTTTTTTCGGACAATTTGTTTGGATGCACTTATGGCCACGTGCATCATACATTAGGGTAGCTTGATTTTACCCATAAGAACACTCATCTAACTCTTACATGAGAGAAAATTTTATTTGATACACATGTTGTAAGTATGACTCATCGTATACATGCACTTACACTATTTAAATTGCCCAATTCATGGACCCAAACTTGGGCCCTGTTGCCTTGATGTTTGATTTAAATGTGCTCTATCCATCCATTTTGCCATCTGATTTTTAGAGAGAAGCCTAAACATGAGAGATCCAAAACTCAAATGGGCCACATCAGATCAGGGGAGACCGAAACGTGGTTGAAATCTTCCTACTCCACAACCACATGCTTTTATCCCCATCTGGTGATTCTTAGAAGAATGAAGGGAAAATACAAATATCAGCCTCAGACAACTTCTGTGTCCCCAGGAAAGTTTCAACTATGGTAGTCAGTCTTTTTTTTTTTTCTTTTTTTTTTTCCCATCTCTGAATTAATCTCAAACGTGAATGGAAATGCAATGCTTGCGGCCCTGCCTACTGGATGTTCCAATACGTGGTAAATTCATGGGCCCTCCATGATGTACATGTGACATCCACTCCATTCATGGTTTTTCTGCAGGACTGTTTGTGTGGCCCACTTGAGTTTTCGATCAGCCTTATGATTGGGCTCATGTCCTAACGTGATCCGGCAAAATCGATCCATGGAGTAGAATTTCTTGGACATTGCGGTGGCTCCAAAGGGCGACTGCCTACGGGGCTCCCTGTGTGCTGGGTGGGACTCAGGAAACTCGTATCCTATGCCAATTGCCTGAAATTGGGGTTTACATGAAATCTACTCTAAACCTAAGCTCTATTAAGCCCACTGTGACGTATGAGTTATATCCACTCCGTTTATCTACTGTGCTTGCCCATTTTTGATGAGGCTGATATTCCTGTTTCCCTTCATCTATGTGGGGATCAACTTATGAACAGGTTGTATGGCATATTTATATCAGGTAGTCCTTAGTAGAGTTTCTGTCTCCACTAGTTCCTGTGGTGAGGCTTACTTTGAGTTTTTGAATTTTCCTAATTTTAAACATCACATCCTAACGTGGGCTGGCAAAATGAATGGAGTGGATATAACCCCAGGTCATATCCAATATTTCAGGGGCGGGCCTTAGACTAGATGGTTTTGAACCAAGATTCTTCTTTTAGTCGAGTCCATTTTATTTATTATTATTTTTTTTCTACTGGTGTTGTGGAATTTTCTAGAGTTGAGTATGGGACCGGACGTCTTTATGCCAAAATTTTATCCCCGGAGTCCAAGTCTTTTTTTTGTTGGATGGCGCAGTATTCCAAGGAGTGGACCCCAGACTAGATGGGTTCAATACCAAATTCTACAGTTAAGTCTCCTCCTTTGCTGGGAGCGTCAAGATTCCAAGGATCAGGCCTGGCAATGTATAAGTTTGGACACAAGTTTTGTTTTTTAGAGTCAAGTCCTTTTCTTTGTTGGATACTACCAAATTCCAGAAAGGAGTGGGCCTGTGAGTGGATGTGGAGACAAATATTTTTATTAATTTGTTTAGGTTTGTCTGGCTAAAATATATTTGAAATTTTAAGGTAGCACAGCACATGATTAAGTGGAGCAATAAATTAGAGCTAGCAATGGCCTAGGTTTTAGTTGTAGAGATGATTCTGGACTGTCACATAATATGTGATTGGGAAGGCCTAGTATGAAGATCTATTCCCCCAAAATAGGACTATTAACTCATGAGGTAGGCCATAGACATGAAAAGAAAATAGATTGTTAAATTAACATGATCAGTGATCAATATTGGACTGAACACACTTCACATGTGTATCAGCCTGAAACTCTTGAGAGAGGACATGCTAATAGTGGACAGGCTCAGGCTTTGAACCTGGTCCAATCCTGACTCATTGTCACCCCATGTCACAGCACAGGTGTGCAAGATCTAATCATAAGGTGTGACCTGCAATGAGGAATACGTCAACCCATTAATCAGTTGGCTGCACTTATCATCCAATTCACTTTTCACACAAGAACAGATCCATCTTTCCCACTTGGGTAACACTTGTGGGGGGCTTATTGTTTCCATGGTTTGAATTGACCGTACAGGTGGAATATTGGTAGGAAAATAATAATAATATCGTGACACAATTTGCTGTGCAATTTTATTTCTAGATCATTTTAGGAAATGAACCTAAAAAGGGATCCAAATCTCAAATGGACCACATCATGCCGTAACAGTGGTTATTGAACGGAAAAAAAATAAATCCTTTCTCAACCTATTGTAATGGTTATTTGCCATCCAACCTGTTGATTTAGTCACACAGACCTTGATGAACGGTAACAACAAACATCAACTACATTTAAAGCCTTCTTGGCCTCATGAAGGTTTATAATTAAGGATGGAAATTTAATCACCACTATTTCGGGTGGAGTGGTTCACATGCGCTTTGGACCTACCTCAATTTTCAGCTCATGACTTCAAATGACATGGAAAAATGAATAGACAGCATCGATGAAACAAATACATCATAATGGGCCTACAGAGCATCGTCCGGTGGTTACTGGTTACCAACAGCCTCTGTAGACAATTTAAGTCCCTATGCTTACGCTGCCAATGGCAAGGTGGCTATTGGACAGTGCTCTATGGATTCCACGATGATCATATATCTGTTTTATCCACTCCCTCTTCCATATCATTTTAGGATAGTGCTATATGGGCTCCATGATGATGTATTTATGTCACTTTAGAATAAATAGCCCTCACCAACAAGTGGACAGAACAAACAAAGACGTGCATTTTCTTTTTTACTCTATACAGAATGCATCGAAGGCGTGCACAGCTGACACTAGGAAGGATGTGATGAGGTCTATCACTATCCTCAAGAATAACTACTCCGAATCCACAGAGCTCTCTGAATTTCTCATAGAGTTTCCTCAAATCCGCGAGGTATAAAATAGAAATAATTTCTAATAAAATTGAAAATAAATTGATTGATGATAAAAATGAAATTAATAACGAGTTCAAACTTAGGACAAAGTTTTATACTCAAACTCCCTAAAAACGTGACTTATTATAAATAATAACTTTACTATTTATAGACGGTCATCATTCCTACTAGACTTCATGATTTTTGGGCAAAAATAGTAAGTGTCCAATTTGGCCTAACCACGTTCTTCTACTAATTTTTAAAGTCATTTTCATGTTTGGGCACAACTCCTAAAACTCAAAGGATTAAAAGTTATGATTGAACTAAAACTTACTACCTTATAGTAAAAATGAAATAAAATGGACTTTTGACCGTCGATATGATGGAATCTCACAAATCCAGGCCCGACGTAGTGGGGTTGGTCGGCTAAAGTAGCTTCTCCTACTCCAAAATCATATATGATACATTGTAAAATTCATTCTGGTTTACGAGATACGATTATTTTAAGGTTTTCATGGTCTAGATCATTTTCGCCTCCGATCGGGCCTTCTCTCGTCCATCTTTGCCGTGAAAATGTCCACGACCCACTCTACATCAGTCCCCTTCCACTTCAAAAGAACTCAACCTCGAGTTCTCATCCAACTTTGGTTCATGATACTTGGTCAGGTCCGCAACATTGAAAGTACGTGAGATATATGTCATCCGAAAGATCAGCAATGTAAGTATTGTCATTGATCTTTCGGGACATCGGTACTAGTACAATCTTCTTATTCTTCAACTTGTTGTAGGTTCCGGTCAAAAATCTCTCCTTGCGTTAATGGAACACCTCGAACACCTTTTGCCGCTAATACTTGTCGGATTGTTCCTTTTATTTGTCGTTTGAGGCATGCAAATTGGCTTGTACATACATCCACATGAATGCCCACAATTTTGTTCGCTATATGTTCTGCTACAATACTTATGCCCGGGAGCTTGGGCAAAGGGATCAAGTTAAGTGTGTCGTGGGGCACTCGATCATAAACAATCTGAAACGGGGATAAACTGTCCGTTGAAAAACTAAACTTCTTCAAGTTAAGGCATAACTTGTTAACAGCCAGGACTTGTAGCACCTACATGAGATATTCCACATGCTTCATCTCACCATGGCTATATATCAAGATGTCATTAAAATATACTACCACAAACTGGCCAATGGACGACTTCATTACTTAATTCATTAGATGGGTAAAAGTGCTCAGTGTGTTTAATAAACCGAAGGGCATGACCAGCCACTTATACAACCCTTGCTTAGTCTTGAATATAATTTTCCATTCATCACCGGGCTGGATATGAATCTAATGGTACCCGCTCCTCATATCGTGTTTAGAGAATACCTTGATGTTCACTCCCCAAGTGCAGGGTTGTGATGTAGTAATAAACTCGGTAAGACCGAGGTCGAATCCCAAGGGACTGAAACCTGTACGTTATCTGAAACTACGTAGAATTAGAATTAGACTAAGATGAATTCTAAATCAAATAGATTGTGGAATAATTGTGAAATTATTATCTAAAACTTAGGAGAAATTCAGAGGAGGGACACTAGGGATTCAGAGGATCCACTTATAGAGACCAGGGAGATCTTATGCCTGGATTAAAAATCAGGGAAATTAACTGAACTGCCGTTGATATAGTTTTCAAGAGATGAGAGGTATATGAATTAGAATGGACTCCATCACCAAACCATGCCCAGGAGACAAAGTAAACAATAGAATTAAACTAATTGCCAACCAATCACAATGTATGAAGGTTAGGAAGGGGTACTGTCATCCGACCATGCCCAGGAGACGATGGTGAACAACAGGGCTTCCTGACATCATAAACATAAAAAGACAAAAGAACATGCTCAAAGCCATTGAAGACCCATTGTAATTTCAGTCACAAAAGACCATTAAAAACTAAAAACATTCCCTTAATTAAAACCGAAATCAACAACAATTCAGTCCAAACAAAAGGCGCAAGTAACGAATTCTCCCCATCATGCTACAAGCTTCACCTCTTAGCCCTAGCTAAGAGGTTTAGCCCGACATGAGTGGAATAAATCTCTTAAAATTCATCAGAAAAAGGTAGAAAAAATAAAATAAATCAAAACTTCCCTCTACTTTCTTCCTGCTCCATGACTAGCCCAAGTTCTAAGCTCTCCCTGTCTCTCTCTCTCACTGTCGTCCCCTTCTCAGCCGTTTAGTCCCCTCTCTCTCTCTCTCTCTCTCTCCTCTTTCTTATAGGCCAGGATGCCCTGGAGAATGAGTTCCGCACTCCTCTTTACGCATTGTAATTTGCCCAAAAGACGGACTGCACACCCTCTGTTTTACACAATAAAGACACACAAACTTCTTGTGTTTGGACTGAATTTGAGACGAATGGTCATCCATTCCATGGATTCCGACTGCATAGGAAGGGTAAAAACCCTCCTCTCCACCTTTTGGACGGTCTAGATCTTCGATCTGACCTTGTTTTTTATCACATAAAGGCCCATAGTGGTCGGTTTTCTCGGCGTGCGTGGGCATGCGAAACGCACTGCTACTGGTTCTTGGGGCCCAGCCACCGGTGACGTTTGGAGAAATTCATACCGTCCACCAGATTCAGCTCAAAAAACCGTTTAGGAAAGGTGGTTTTGGGATTAGATTTGGTGCGGTCCACTGGATTCATTTCATCGTTCGTCCTGCGTTTGATCGGTTGATATCTGATCTTTGCTGCCTCTTGCAATTATGACACCTAGGCATGGGTTGTTGCCGTCCCACGGGATGAATGGATGGTCTAGATCTTCAAAACGCATGATGGGTGGGGCCCACAAGATGAATCAGCGTCCGCACCTTGCGGACGCTGTTTGCGTGAAAACCGGATCGGGTCAGCGCACGCTGACCGATCTCACAAGTTTGGTGTGGCGCGGGAGTGCACCGCCTGTGCACTCCCACATGTATATGTGGGATCCAATGTGATGCGTGTGAGAAACCTTCTACGTCCATCTGCTTTGTCAGCTCATTTAATACGTTGAGACAAAAATTAAAGCATATCCAGATATAAGGTGGGCCTAGAATTTGGATTTTATAGGCTGATTTGTCAGTTTAGCCACTTTTATAGGGATCCGGGAGCTGAAATTTGACGTGTACGGTTCATTTATGGTCTTCAGGCTATATATGAAGTTTCAACCTGAACGGATGGTAGAAACCCTGTGATCTTGCATTCTGGCTGACTTTCAAGCCACTTGAGCTTCAGTTTCTTGATTTTCTCGGATCACTAGCATGTAAATCCATCGATCTTGGTCCTTGGGTTCCATCCCTTGCCTTGGCGAATTCGGAGTGTCAAATCCATGCTTTTAGTACTCTTTTTCCAGTCAACGCCCCTAATTACACTCTGCAACAAAAACATGCTTTAAATAAGCTGTTAAACCGTGTCATGTTAGTAAATTCAGGTAATAACCGGGGTCTAATATGCAATATTTGACCCTCAACACAAGCTTCAACCAGCATTTTGCTAGTCCCGAGCAAAATATGCGAAAAATAAGTTGAGAATTACATGACAATTTCTTTAGACTCAAGTGATTTTTTTTATTTTTTATTTTTTTTGAAAAACAATCTAGATCCTAGAATTCTAAGATTCATGAATGGTGGGCATTACTTTCTCCTATACTCATGCGCACAGTAAAGTTCATAATCAAGATCAAGGTATTAATCCATCAATTAGAAATATTCCAAACATTGAGTTCCATGGGTGTATAGTGTAATCTCGGCTTATCGATCATTAAGATTCAATCCGTTATTTCATGATATCATTGGTAACCAACAAAAGCATTCAGGACACCCAAAACCTAAACAAAAAGGTGTCTCACAGATCATCCTTTTTCCATATTTTGATTTTTTTTTTTTGAATTTTTTTTTCATTAAAAGTAATGTCAATGAGGGGAATCAAATCCTTACCTATAGGGAGCAAACCTATGGTGAAGATCGTACACCCAACCCTTTTCACATATCATCCATGGGGAATTAAATCTACACCTATAGGGAGCAAACCTATGGTGAAGATTATTTGCCCAACCTTTTCAATTCTTCTTTATACCCTGATAGCAAAATATTTCAGGTTGGTTCCTTTCATGCTTAGTGATTACCAAATTAATCCTTCAATATGAAACTGAAACCTTAATGTGTAAGCGAGATGTGTCCTGTGAAATCATGACTTGAATAACGTTTAAAACTTCTAATCATGGATCAACAATTTGAACTTAATTGTGGAATTTAATAGATAACCGAGTCCAAAAGTCATCAATTTCCAACATCATGTATCCTGTAAGTTTAAGTCAAGGATATCTGTCAAAATCACTTCGAATTCACCAGAAATCCCAGAAAATTTTTTAAAAATTTCCACAATTTTTGTTCAAGACCCAGAAAATGCTGATTAGGTCACCTAATCTCCCACCCCCAACCTAAAATCTACATTGTCCTCAATGTAAAAGATATGAGCATGCAATGTGCATGGGACAACGAAAGTAAATGTGAAGTGATGGGAAGATAGTACCTGAATGATGAATCGAGAGAGACTTTCCGAGAGATCGCAATATGGAAGCCGGTCAGCACGAGAGAGAAACCAATAAAAGTAAAAATAAAATCTCAACTATACCACTTCGCAGGTGCTCTCGATTGCATTTAACACATGCAACAAGCCTTTAAACCCCTAGGTTGCCCCTAGCGGACGAGCTGTAGTCTCGTGAGGGTTTGCAGTAATGTTACCCACAAACATTGAACTAACTTACTAGGAAAATAAAATAGAATGAAAATCTGAGTTGCCTTCCAAGAGCGCTAAGTTTACCGTCTTCAACTAGACAAATATAGCAACTACCCTAGTCCTATGAAAGCGATAAACCTACCTATACCTCCATCAGACTAGGAGATCAATCCTGGTAAACAGGATCAGTCAGAGGCATAGACATATCCTCTAAATCAAATTTCTCGACAAATGGTTTTAATCGATGTCCATTTACTTTAAACTCCTTACCGTTGTCGGGATCTCTTATCTCAACGGCCCCATAAGGATAAGCAGTAACAATAATGTAAGGGCCAGTCCAACGAGATTGAAGCTTACTCGGAAAAAGAAGTAATTAAGAATTATACAAAAGGACTTTCTAACCTGGCGTGAATGATTTTCGTAGAATATGTTGGTCATGAAACGCCTTCATCCTGTCCTTGTAAATTCTCGAGTTCTCGTACGCATCGTTCCGGATTTCTTCAAGTTCATTTAATTGAAGTTTGCGTAGCGAACCAGCGTTGTTCAGATTGAAATTCAGATTTTTGATCACCCAGTAGGCTCAATGTTTCAACTCCACAGGCAAGTGGCAAGCCTTCCCATAGACGAGTCTAAAGGGAGACATTCCAATAGGGGTTTTTAAAGCAGTACGATAAGCCCATAAGGCATCGGTCAATCGGATTGACCAGTCTTTACGATCAGGGTTAATCGTTTTCTCCAAAATGTGCTTGATCTCCCTATTAGAAATCTCAGCTTGCCCACTTGTCTATGGGTGGTATGGGGTGCTCACCTTATGAGAGATACCGTATTTCTTCATTAAATTCTTGAATGGCCTATTACAAAAGTGTGAGCCCCCATCATTAATGATGGCTCGAGGCGTTCCGAATCGGGAAAGGATGTTTTCTTTCAGGAATTTAATGACCGTGCGATGGTCATTAGTTCGACATGGAATCGCTTCGACCCATTTAGTAACATAGTCTAAGGTAAGAAAAATATATAAATTCCCAAAAGATTGGAGGAATGGCCCCATGAAATCAATACCCCAGCAATCAAATGCCTCTATGATAAGAATGGGATTCAAGGGCATCATATTTCGACGGGACAATGCTCCCAATTTCTGACAACGCTCACAAGCTTTGTAAAACTCATGAATGTCCCTGAACATAGTGGGCCAATCGAAGCCACACTGCAGAATCTTGGCCGTGGTCTTTTTTGCAGAAAAGTGACCACCATAGGCCTGTGAGTGACAAAAGGAGATGACACTCTGATGCTCATCGTCTGGGACACATCTCCTCAAGATTTGGTCTGGGCAATATTTAAACAAATATGGATCATCCCAGAAGAAGTTGCGCACCTCAGTGAAAAATTTCTTCTTATCTTGCACAGTCCAATGTGTCGGTATGGAACCTGTGGCAAGATAATTAGCGATGTCAGCGAACCAAGGTGAATGGGAGACTCTAAACAACTATTCATCAGGGAACATGTCATTGATGTGTGTCGTTTCAAGGGAATCAGATGGATTAAGGCGAGAAAGATGGTCAGCCACTACGTTTTCTACTCCCTTCTTATCTTTTATTTCTAGGTCAAATTCCTGGAGTAGGAGGATCCATCATATAAGGCGAGGCTTAGCATCATTCTTAGACAGAAGATACTTAAGCGCTGCGTGATCAGTGTAAATAATGATCTTGGATCCAATCAAGTAGGACCTAAATTTGTCCAAGGCGAACACTACGGCTAAGAGTTTCTTTCCCGTAGTCGAGTAGTTCACTTGGGCAGGATTTAGAGTCTTACTTACGTAATGAATAACGTAGGGTTTCTTATCTTTTCTCTGGCCTAGAACTGTCCCAAGAGTATAATCAGACGCGTCGCACATAAGTTCAAAAGGAATGCTCCAGTCAGGTGGCTGTATGATGGGTGCACTAGTCAATATGCCCTTAAGCTTAGTGAAAGCTTCCTGACATGGTTCAGTCCACTCGTATGGTGCATCCTTTTGAAGTAAATTACATAGAAGATGAGAGATGAGACTAAAGTCCTTTATGAATCTTCTGTAAAACCCGGCGTGTCCTAAGAAGGATCGCATGTCCCTTATGTTCTTGGGTGGAGGTAGGTTAGAGATAAGATCAATTTTTGCCTTATCCACCTCGATTCCTTTGGACGAGATGATATATCCAAGGACAATTCCCTTATGAACCATGAAATGGTACTTCTCCCAATTAAGTACCAAGTTCTTTTCTTCACATCTTTTCGGCACACATTTAAGACTTTCCAAGCACTCGCTGAAAGATGGACCGAAGACAGAAAAATCGTCCATGAAGACCTCTAAATATTGCCCCAACATGTCAGAAAAAATACTCATTATACATTGCTAAAAGGTGGCAGGGGCATTACATAGTCCGAATGGCATCCTTCGGTAAGCAAAGGTGTCGTAGGGACATGTAAACGTAGTCTTTTCTTGATCTTCAGGGGCGATCTCTATCTGGTTGTAGCCCAAATACCCGTCAAGGAAACAGTAATAGGAATGACTCGCTAACCTTTCCAAGATCTGATCAATGAAGGGCAAAGGAAAGTGATCTTTCCTCGTGACGGTATTTAATTTCCTGTAGTCAATGCACATCCTCCAACCAGTAGTGACTCTAGTCGGTATGAGTTCATTATTGGCATTGGCTACGATGGTGATCCCGAACTTCTTAGGAACCACCTGAGTTGGACTCACCCATTGACTATCAGATATAGGGTATATGATACTCACATCCAATAGTTGAAGAACCTCGGCCTTAACCACTTCCTTCATGTTTGGATTTAGTCTACGTTGTGGTTGCCGAGCGGTCTTCGCATTATTCTCAAGATATATGCGGTGAGTACAAATCGAGGGGTCGATTCCCTTGAGGTTCGCGATCGTCCATCCAAGGGCTCCCTTATGCTTAATGAGAGTAGCTATGAGCATACTCTCCTGTTCTTTCTCCAGATGGGCAGAGATCACCACCGGGTATGTCTCATCTTGACCTAAATAGGCATATTTCAAGTTAGAGGGCAAAGATTTTAGGTCAAGCTTCGGTGGCTTGAGGTTAGACGGTAAAGGCACTACATCGGTTTGTGGCAATTCTTCAAATTGTGGCCCCCACAGGTTAACTTCAAGTATCGGTGCAGTATCAAACAAGGCATACGTCTCCCTAATCATATCATCATCAAACTCATAGGAGTGGGCCAAACACGTCTCTAGAGGGTCGGAGGATAAGGTCAGAGGTGTCGTATTTTCCACAAAAGAGTCAATCATGTTAATGTCATGGAAATCGTCATCATCCTGTGAGTTGCTGCCGTTATTAAAAAAGATGTTTGATTTTAATGTCAAATTTCCAAAAGGCATAGTCATGACACCATTCTTGCAATTGATAATCACATTTGACGTGGCAAGGAATGGGTGACCAAGATTGATGGAAATCTGAGTGCTCATGTTATTGATGGGTTCGGTGTCCAGGATGATAAAATCTACAGGGTAGTAAAATCTATCAACCTGGACTAACACATCCTCAATTATCCCTCTTGGTACACGAACAGAGCGATCAACAAGTTGTAGTGTGGTTAGGGTGGGTTTTAACTCACCCAAACCTAACTGTTTGTATACTGAGTAGGGAATCAGATTGACGCTCGCTCCTAAGTCAAGAAGTGAGTGATCAATTCGATGGTTCCCGATTACACATGATATAGTTGGGCTACCGGGATCCTTGAATTTCTGCGGCACGTCTTGCTTCAGGATGGCACTCACTTTCTCAGTCAAAAAAATCTTCTTTTAAATACCCTGCCGTCTTTTGGTCGTGCATAGGTCTTTCAGAAATTTTGCATATGAAGGAATCTGTTTTACGACATCAAGTAGAGGAATGTTGACTTTCACTTGTTTCAACACCTCCAGAATATCCTGAGAGTTAGAAAGACGTTTTGGTGCAACTAACCGTTGGGGGAATGGAGTAACTGGCTTTTCTAAAAGTTCCGGTTCTAATTTTTGTGGGGCATCACCAGATCCATCATTGTTGCCCTCTTCTGGTTCTTGAGGCTCTTCAGGCCTTACCGGAAGGGTTTTATCAATGATCTTCCCACTCGTAAGAGTGGTGATGGATTTAGCGTGCCCCATTTGATTTGAAGAGCTGGGATCATTTATCTCGTATTGCGATTTAGGATTGGGGAGCGGTTGTGTGGGAAGCATCCCCTTTTCTATAACCGTCATACATGAATCCATTTTTTGCATAAAGTCTGTAAATCCTCGCATTGCCTGAGCCAGCTCTTGTATGGAATTTTGAACCGGTTCTTCTTGAGTTTTCCCCTGATTTGGATTTTGATTGAAGAAACTTTGAGGGGTAGTAGTTTGTCCATTCCTCCAACTAAAATTTTGATGATTTTTCCAACCAGGATTGTATGTATTAGAGGTAGATCCATTGAAAGGTCTTTGATAGTTATTTACGGCATTAGCTTGCTCATTCAACACTCCTCAAAAAGCAGATATTGTAGGACAATTTTCAGTTGTATGAATGTTGCAATCACAGATGCCTCAAACAATTTCATTAACCTTATCCTTCTTTCCTTCCATGGCCTCGACTTTTCGTATGAGATTAGTCACTTTAAACTTTAAATCATCCTCTTCTTTTAGGAGATATACTCCACCTTTCTCCTTAGATTGAGTTGGCCTAGATGTGGTGTTTGATTTTGGGTAATGGTCCCATGATTGTGCATTTTTGGCAAGTCTATCGAGGTAATCCCATACCTCATCGACCTCTTTATTCATGAATTCTCCATTACACATTGTCTCGACCAGTTGGCACATAGAAGATGTCTGTCCATTATAAAAAAAAATTGTAATGCGCCACATTTCAAAACCGCGTTGTGTGCATGAACTGACAAGATCCTTGAACCTTTCCCAACATTGGTAGAATGTTTCATCTTCCTTTTGGGCAAAGTTCATGATTGCTTTTCTGAGGGTAATCGTTTTATGGTGTGGGAAAAATTTCTTTATGAATTCCCTCTGCATATCATTCCATGTGCCAATGGATCTAGGACGCAGTGAATGTAACCACGTCTTAGCCTTCTCTTTCAAGGAAAAAGGAAAGAGTTTCAGCCTGATTGTATCATCAAATACATTAGGAAAGTATAAGGTGGCTATAATCTCATCGAACTCTTTCAGGTGTAAGTATGGACTTTTTGATTCAAGCCCATAGAATTTAGAAAGGAGTTGGATAACCCCTAGCTTGATGTCCATTTGTCCTGTATTTTCAAGAAAAATTATGCATGAGGGCGTACTCACTCCCGCCGGTTGTAAATAATCTCGTAGAGTACGAGGTGGGGGTGCTTGATGCACCTCATTCTCATCTTGAGTGTTCTCTACCCTGGGTTGAGGTAGAAGAGGTTGGTTTTCGGCCATAACTTCAGTTAACTTAGGGGATTTCAAGTGGTGTCTAGTCCTGCGATGGATAGTCAACCCCTCAACCTCCTTCAGTCAAGAGACGTCGAGTGTCGTCGCGGGCCCACTTGGGCATGAAACACTCGCAACCCTTAATTAAATTCTATACCTAATCCTTAGAAGGGAAATAAAAATCTAAAAAGAAAGAGAGAGTTGGAAGGAAGTTACCAAATTGGAGTTCCTAAGTTAAATCCAAAAGAGAAAGTAATGCTAAAGACCTGCAAAATAAAACAAAATAAGTTAGTTTCTAATAGAAGAAATTTCTAAAAAGAAGGAAGTAGAAAATTTCTAAAATAAATTAGGAAAGTCCTAGACTTGAAAGTAACTTAATAAAAGAGATCTGACAAATAGAAAGTAGAGGTTAGAAAGAGCTTACTGAATTAGGAGTTTCTATCTTAAAGGCCTATAAAACAGGAAGGTTAGTTTCTATAAATCAGGAAAACCTAAACCTAAAGTTCGTAAAATCCTAATCTTAATCTGATTCTAAAACTAATTAATTTCAGAAATACGTAGCCATCAGTCCCCGGCAACGGCGCCAAAAACTTGTTCACTCCCCAAGTGCAGGGTTGTGATGTAGTAAAAAACTCGATAAGACCGAGGTCGAATCCCAAGGGACTGAAACCTGTACGTTATCTGAAACTACGTAGAATTAGAATTAAACTAAGATGAATTCTAAATCAAATAGATTGTGGAATAATTGTGAAATTATTATCTAAAACTTAGGAGAAATTCAGAGGAGGGACACTAGGGATTCAGAGGATCCCCTTATAGAGATCAGGGAGATCTTATGCCTGGATTAAAAATCAGGGAAATTAACTGAACTGCCGTTGATATAGTTTTCAAGAGATGAGAGGTATATGAATTAGAATGGACTCCATCACCAAACTATGCCCAGGAGACAAAGTAAATAATAGAATTAAACTAATTGGCAACCAATCACAATGTATGAAGGTTAGGAAGGTGTACTGTTATCCGACCATGCCCAGGAGACGATGGTGAACAACAGGGCTTCCTGACGTCATAAACATAAAAAGGCAAAGGAACATGCTCAAAGCCATTGCAGACCCATTATAATTTCAGTCACAAAAGACCATTAAAAACTAAAAACATTCCAATAATTAAAATCGAAATCAACATCAATTCAGTCCAAACAAAAGGCACAAGCAACGAATTCTCCCCATCACGCTACAAGCTTCACCTCTTAGCCCTAGCTAAGAGGTTTAGCCCGACATGAGTGGAATAAATCTCTTAAAATTCATTAGAAAAAGGTAGCAAAAATAAAATAAATCAAAACTTCCCTCTACTTTCTTCCTGCTCCACGACCAGCCCAAGTTCCAAGCTCTCCCTGTCTCTCTCTCTCACTGTCGTCCCCTTCTCAGCCGTCTGGTCCCCCTCTCTCTCTCTCTCTCTCTCTCTCTCTCTCTCTCTCTCTCTCTCTCTCTCTCTTTCTTCTCTTTCTTATAGGCCAGGACGCCCTAGAGAATGAGTTCCGCACTCCTCTTTACGCATTGTAATTTTCCCAAAAGACGGACTGCACACCCTCTATTTTACGCAGCAAAGACACACAAACTTCTTACGTTTGGACTGAATTCGAGACGAATGGTCATCCATTCCGTGGATTCCGACTGCATAGGAAGGGTAAAAACCCTCCTCTCCACCTTTTGGACGGTCTGGATCATCGATCTAACCTTGTCTTTGATCACATAATGGCCCACAGCGGTCAGTTTTCTCGGCGTGCGTGGGCTGCGAAACAGACCTGCGCTGGTTCTTGGCGAGGCCCACTTCATCTGACGTTTGGAGAAATCCATGTCGTCCACCAGATTCAGCTCAAAAAACTGTTTAGGAAAGGTGGTTTTGGGATTAGATTTGGTGCAGTCCACTGGATTTCTCATTTCACCGTTCGTCCTGCGTTTAATCGGTTGATATCTGATCTTTGCTGCCTCTTGTAATTATGACACCTAGGCATGAGTTGTTGCCGTCCCACGGGATGAATGGACGGTCTAGATCTTCAAAACGCATGATGGGTGGGGCCTACAAGGTGAATCAGCGTCCGCACCTTGCGGATGCTGTTTGCGTGAAAATCGGATCGGGTCAGCACACGCTGACCGATCTCACAAGTTTGGTGTGGCGCGGGAGTGCACCGCCTGTGCACTCCCACATGTACATGTGGGATCCAATGTGATGCGTGTGAGAAATCTTCTCCGTCCATCTGCTTTGTCAGCTTATTTAACACGTTGAGACAAAAATTAAAGCATATCCAGATATAAGGTGGGCCTAGAATTTGGATTTTATAGGCTGATTTGTCAGTTTAGCCACTTTTATAGGGATCCGGGAGCTGAAATTTGACGTGTACGGTTCATTTATGGTCTTCAGGCTATATATGAAGTTTCAACCTGAACGGATGGTGGAAACCCTGTGATCTTGCATTCTGGCTGACTTTCAAGCCACTTGAGCTTCAGTTTCTTGATTTTCTCGGATCACTAGCATGTAAATCCATCGATCTTTGTCCCCTGGGGTCCATCCCTTGCCTTGGTGAATTCGGAGCATCAAATCCATGCTTTTAGTACTCTTTTTCCAGTCAACGCCCCTAATTACACTCTGCAACAAAAACATGCTTTAAATAAGCTGTTAAACCGTGTCATGTTAGTAAATTCAGGTAATAACCGGGGTCTAATATGCAATATTTGACCCTCAACACTTGGCACCTTCTATCATATCAAGCATGTGGTCCCACCTCGGTATTGAAAACTGATATTTAATGTAATCTTATTAATTATCCGACTGTCGACATATATGCTTCAGTTCCAATCTTTCATCGGCATTAATAAAACTAGCATGACACATGAGCTCATGCTCTCTTTTAAAAGACCATTATGGATCAATTCCTTCACCTGCCAGTGAAATATCTTACACTCTTTTAGACTCATCCGATAATGAGGGTCATTGGGCAAGCTAGTTCTAAGGACGAAGTCTATATGATGTTGAATGTCCCGCATGGGGGCAATCCATTGGGTAACTCTTCAAGTCATATTTCTTTGAGTTCATTCAACAACAACCTTAAACTTGGAGGATTGTTTAAGTGCTTTAATTTCTCACCCTTTACTACCACGGTATATACCTCGCCGATTTCCTTGGATTCCTCTATGAAATCCCGAATGGTCAGGAAGGAACTCTAACGCAGGGAAGAACGTGATGAGGTCGATCACCATCTTCTATAGGGGGGATAACTACTGCGAATTCACGAAGCTTCTCTGGACTCCTCATAGAGACTTCTCGAATCCACGAGGAAAAATAGAAACTATAAATAATTCTAGAAAATTGAAATAAATTTGTTGAATATTGATAGATGAATAAATGAGTCTATCAACCCTTTAAATAAGGATACCAAGACTTGGAATAAGTTTAGGAATTAAACTATAACTAAAACTCCTAGACTTCGTAACTTACCATAAATAGTCAATTTACTATTTATGGTAAGGGTCCTATGTGGCTTAACCATGTTATTCTCTTAATTTTTCTAAGCACTTTTCATGTTGGACACAACTCCTAAAGCCCAACGGATGAAGTGTTATATTCAAACCAAACTTGCTAAAAATAGTAAAAACGGAAATAAACATGGAATTCGACTATCGATATGATGGAATCTCAAAAATTCGGCAGGAGTAACTTGGCATTCCTACTTTGGTTGGCTAAAGTAGCTCGTCCTACCCCAAAATCATATATAGTAGGTCGAGTAACTCATTCCGGCTTACAAGATATGCCTGTTTTAAGGTTTTGATGGTCTTGATGACTTCTGCCTCCAATCGGGCCTTCTTTGATCCATCTTAGACATGAAAGTGTTCGCGACCCACTCTACATCAGTCCCATACTCGCCAGGTGTGCCGTAACGATATCCATATCAAAAGTTATGATCAACTTACGATCCACCTTCTTTTGGTCCAACCATGCTAGGAATGTATCTGTAACATGTTCTGCATCAGACCCCTCAACTTGAAAAAAAAAAAACTCGTCCTCGAGTTACTCAAGGAACTTAGCTTATGATTCTGAGATAACTTTTGACACCGATATTTATTAACAAATTTCTTATACTTGGCATTAAGCTCTTAAGCTGACACAATACATGTACTCATGCTTTCCTTGACTTGACTAGTATCGATCGATTCCTTCACTCATGCCTTCAAGATTTGACATTCTTTTTTACTCATATGACAGTGAAGGCAGTTGGGCAAGCCAGCCCCAGGGACAAGGCATACGTGATGTTGGATGTCCCTCATGGGGGGTAATCCATTGAGTAAATCTTCGGGCTAGACTTCTTTAAATTCGTTCTGGAAAGGCCTTAAACTTGGAGGAATGTCTAAGTGTTTCGATTCCTCACTATTTACCACTACGACGTATACCTCGCTGGCTTCCTTGGATTCCTCCACGAAACCTTGAATGGTCAAGAGGGAGTTCCCCTCCACTTTAGAAGCTTCGGGGTGTTTCTCTGGTGTCATAGGGGCAATGCTTATCTTTTGACCTCCTTAACAAAGACGCAAACATTGTCTCGTCCTTAGTGGGTCGCATCACAGTCTAACTGCCATGGTCGACCGAGTAACATATGGCATGCTTCTATGTCTACCACGTCACAAAGTATCCGATCTTTATAAGTTTTACCAATTGAAAATAAGATAGTGCATTGTTCAGTTACCTTGGTCTCGTTCACCCTTTTAATCAAGAAAATTTAATAAGGGGATGGATGTTTTATCGTAGGCAGCTGCAACTTGTCCACCATCACTTTCGAGATGATGTTCTCACTACTACCATTGTTTATGATCACATCACGGACCTTGCCATTGATGATGCACCATGTACAGAATATATTATGTCACTGTAGTGTACATTAATCGCCTCATGACTAGAGATTCGCCATGATCCTCGCCCATCCATTCTTCGTCATGTGCTCCTTCCTCAATGGCATGTTCATTTTCATCAAAGCTAGGGTCTTCTTCTATGACCTCACCTTCAGTGCCCCCTTTATTAATGGTCAAGTGGGTTGCGGGGTGTTAAAGCCTAGATAGGCCGCTCCCACTAATTGCAGAAGGTTGAGGATGTCCTGTTATTAGTTCTTTTCATCGTGTTAGTTTTGAATCCTGAGAGAGACTCGTCATGGGGGTCGAGTTGAAGGGTAAGGCTGAATAAGAAATCTTATAAGTTGTGTTTCTGTAAGTGTTATGGTCTCATGCTTCTTTGGTTGTCAAATTTGTGATGTGTCAAAACATCTATCTAAATTTGTGATGTGTCAAAACATCTATCTATGTCCTGTGCTTGTATGATGATTTATACGAATTCAAGACACTGCATAAATACTTCAAGAAGCTACAAGTTGAACTTTTCAAGAAGCTACATATTGAAGTTCAAGAAGCTACATGTTAAAGTCTCAAGAAGCTACAATGTTGATGTTCAAGTCTCATGACTTCAAGATTAATAAGCAATGCATGAAGTAGTTGTTATGCTGATGAAGATCTCAAGTTTGAAGCTACAATAAGTTCAAGATCTCAAGCCTGATATGGTTCAAACAAACTACATTCGTTGAATGGTTGAAGTTCAATGTCCATACGACATGATTCAGGTTTGAATGACCTTAGGTTGACCCTTTAAGTAGATCACTTTGGATACATAAATCAAATATTTATTTTACACAAGTTTGGTCTATTCTACGACCAGTCCTAGCTCTTGTTCGACCAGTCCTGGCATTGGTTCGACTAGTCCAAGAAATTCCACGACCAGTCCTAAGTTGTTGTAGATTTTTGAAATTTTGAGTACGCCCACGACCGATCTGGAGGTCCTTCGACCGGTCGTAGGTGTGGCTTCGACTCGTCCACGACCAGTCGTGGATCTACGACTCAAAATCCAGTAACTTTATCTATGGCTCTACGACCAGTCGTAGGGATCTACGACCAGTCGTAGGTGAGCCACGACCAGTCGTAGGGTACTCACGACCAGTCATGGAACGACTTTCAAAGATCGTGCTCAATATTTCAAAAATCTGTTAGAGCTACGACCAGTCCAAGGTTTCTAAGGCCAGTCGTAGGAATGATTTTTGCTTCTATAAATTGAACACGAAATTCAGAGTTTTCACACTTCAACTCTATTCAATTCAAGAATTTTCAAGTGATCACTCTGAGATAAGTCTGTATTTATTTTAAGCTACATTGTGCTTATTTAATATTCCTTTTTGCTAGCTTATTTAATTTGATTTTGTTTCTATATTCCAATCTTATTTGAAAAGAGGAATTATCTTTTTCCTTCTTCTTGGAATCAAAATCAAATATAGCTACGCCCAACAAGTTAAATCTAAAATCTATTAGAATTTAGAACCTTATGAATGTGAGTATTGGAAATTGAACTTTGACATTCAATCATCTACTCCGATTGGTTCTACCGGGCTACTAAGAAAAGGAGAAATCCAGGTATTTTACAATTCTGTAAAATTTATTTACTTTTGGTTTTGTTTGAGGTTAAGCCAGAAAAATCTCATTGTACTGGTTTTGTTTGAGGTTGAGCCAGAAAAATCTCATTGTTTTGGTTGTCTGAGGAAAACCAGAAAACTCAGAAAAGAGGGGTTTTTGAATTGTGTAAGCCCAAGTGAAAAAGACACAATTGTAAAGGTTTTTGGTGAACCTGTGAAAACCTATTTGATAGTGAACGCTAATATCCCCTGTGTGAGGATATTAGGAGTGGAGTAGCATTCTGTGTGGCTGTTGGAAAACAGTTGGTGTACACACAGGCGAACCACTATAACTCTTTGTCTTGTGGATTGAATGCTTGCTTAATTTTCATATCTTTTATCATTCGATTGTGTGGAATGTACAAGTGGATGTG
The DNA here is from genome assembly GCA_030180095.1 of Magnolia changhungtana. Lineage (NCBI taxonomy): Eukaryota > Viridiplantae > Streptophyta > Magnoliopsida > Magnoliales > Magnoliaceae > Magnolia > Magnolia changhungtana. Next base: position 1,326,112 of record JASAUF010000240.1, read on the forward strand.
AATGTTGTAATTATTTACATTTCAAGCAAGTGTGGGGATTGTTGTAATAATTTAGAATTATACTTCTGCATTTAATTTCAATTCCTTGCTATTTCATTTACTTATATTAAAATTGAGTCCTTGATCCAAAAGAGGTTCTAGAAATAAGGTTGTCCTACCATAAGCCCTTGTTTATTATGGTGAACTAAATTTGTATCAATCTCTCAATACTTATTTATCAAGGTGATTTAAAATTTAGCATTGTAAATTGATTTATATTGTAAGGCTATTGGTTTACTTTATTTCCGCTGATTTTATTTTAAATTTGGCATTGTCCTATTCACCCCCCCCCCCCCCTCTAGGACATTTAGCTTGGCCTTTTCAAGTGGTATCAGAGCCTAATAGCTCATTTTTGTTGCTTTTTATTTGGATTTATTTCCTGACCTAACGTTCTAAGCTATATAAAAAGATGTCAAATTTTGATAGCCTTTTCGATTACTAGGCCTCCACCTTTTGATGGATCCAACTATGCCTATTGGAAAGCCGAATGAGGATCTTCCTCAAATCAATGGATGAAAGTGTGTGGCAAGCCACAGTGACTGAATGGAATCCTCCTACCATGGAAGTAACTGGTGTTGATGGTTCAAAATCTATGAAAATTACACCGTATTACCAATGGACCACACTTTGAAAAATGAGAGTAGTGCTAATGCTAAAGCACTAAATGCAATCACTTAGCACTATCACCGGATGAGTTCAAAAGAATCATATCTGTGATCCGCAAAAGCAAGCCTGGGATATTTTAGAAATGACACACGAAGGTACATCAATTGTCAAGAAATCTAAAGTCCAACTCCTCACAACTAAATTTGAAGAAATTCATATGGAGGAAAATGAAATGTTTATGGACTTTTTCACTAGATTGAATGACATTGTTAACTCAATGTGGGGTCTTGGCGATAAGATCCCAGAAAGTAAAGTGTGTGCAAAAATACTACGCTCTCTTCCTGAACGGTTCAATTCTAAGGTAACCGCAATCCAGGAACTTCGTGATACGGACAATATGAAGGTAGAAGAATTAGTTGGTTCTTTACAAACCTATGAATTAAGTTTTAAAGCTCCTAAAGGTAAATCTATTGCTTTGAAGTCATCTAAAAGTATTACTCAAGAAAATTCAAATTCAGAAAAGTCTGAAGATGATATGGCCCTTTTGGCGAAAAAGTTTTATAAGATTTTCAAAAGTAAGAAAAGAGTCGACTTTCAAAAGGCAAATGAAAAGAAACGTACTAAACCTAAGTCTAAAACTTGGAAATCATTGAAAGATAGTCAATGCTACAACTGTCAAGAATATAGGCATTTAGCAAACAAATGTCCTAAAAAGGACAGATCCAAAAGGAAGGGTATGTTGGCTACTTGGGATGAATCGTCTCGATTTGAAGCCTCTTCTGAATCAGAAAATTAGAACCGAGTCTGGGCAGTGAACTTAAGGCCCTTATGACTCTAGCCAAGTTTACCTTTTCCGATCACGATGATTCAACAAGTGAAGAAAATTTGGATAGTGATCATGAAAATGATGAAGATCTTCAAGATGCTTACAATGCCTTATATAAGGAAAGTTGTAAAATTGCTGTCAAACTTAAACTTCAAAAAGAAAAGTTTTTTAAACTTAAAGAATGTTTTGAAACCCTTATTTTAGAAAAATCTCAAATTTCAGATTGTTTTGAAAAATCAAAGTGTGATCTAGAATTCAAAACCTCCCTAATTGAAAATTTGAAATCTGAAAATGAGAAACTTAAAAATGAAGTATATTCTCTTTTGAGTTTGAAGGACACATGGAGATATGCCCAAGGTGATCCAAAATTAGAAAAATTATTATCCGGATCAAGAAAATATGGCGATCGATCCGGGTTGGGCTTTGATAAAAACACATCTCCTAAACAGAAGAACACTCCTTCCAATTTTGTGAAAGGAGAGACTTTTAACTCAAAAGGAAAAGGTACTAGTCAAGTTTTTTCTAAAAAAACAAAAACTTTTCAAAAACACAAAAGCAGCTATATAAATTTCAAAAATCAGATTCGAAACCCTCTAACTGAAAAAATTGTTGATTTACTTAAGGAGCTATTAAAATCTAATTCAGTAGGTCACTCTTATAACTATAAACAAAAAAAGACCAATTATTCTCCTAAACCCAAAACAAGATCAAATGGGTTCCTAAGGTTACTGTTTGGTTGCTCACACGCTTTCAAAGCTACAAGCCATTCAAAATGGTACCTAGACAGTGGATGCTCCGGACATATGACGAGCGACAAAGCTCTATTCACCGATCTTAAAGATATGTGATGGGTCAGTCACATTTGGTGATGGTAGCAAGTGCAAGATAATTGGCAAAGGTACGGTTCAACTCTATAACCTTCCCTTATTTAAAAATGTTTTATATGTTGAGGGTTTAAAACACAACCTGTTGAGCATATCTCAAATATGCGATAACAACCATAATGTTAAATTTTCCAATCAAGGTTGTGAAATTATAAATGAAAAAGGTTCTGTAATATTAAGCGGTGTCGAGAACTTCAAAACTGCTATATAGTAAGCAATGGTATCTCATCTGAATAAACGTGCTACATGGTCCATACCGATGAGACAGAATTATGGCATAAACGCCTTGGACATGTACACTACCGAAATTTATACAGATTGAGCAAAAGTGAACTAATTAGAGGACTACCTAAGATGCAAAAAGTAGACAAGATTTGTGGTGAATGCCAGTATGGTAAACAGACTAGGAGCTCTCACAATAAAGTGAACTCCAATATCACCACAAGACCACTCGAGCTTCTCCACATGGATCTTATAGGACCAACAAGAACGGAAAGTCGAGGTGGCAAAAAGTACATCTTAGTTATTGTAGATGATTACACAAGATACACTTGGGTTTCATTCTTGAGAGATAAATCAGAAACCCTTGATGAAGTGAAAAAGATTATAAAACGGATTCAAACCGAAAAATGTTCTCAAGTCAGCAAGATCCGTAGTGATCATGGATCCGAGTTCGAAAATAGCGGTTTTGAGAAATTTTGTAGCGATCAGGGAATATCGCATGAATTCTCTGCACCTAAAACTCCTCAACAAAATGGAATTGTCGAGAGGAAGAATAGAGTGCTTCAAGAAATGGGAAATGTTATGTTAAATAGCATGAAGCTCCCTAGGAATCTCAAATTTGAAGCGGTAATCTGACTGCTACATTATTAACCGTGTTTATATTTGTAAATCTAATAATAAAACGGCTTTTGAAATGTGGTTTGAGCAAAAGCCTTCATCAAATACTTTCGAGTTTTTGGCGACAAGTGCTATATTTTGCGTGACCGTGAAAATTTGGGAAAGTTCGACACTAAAAGTGATGAAGGGATCTTTTAGGATATTCTTTAAGCGATCGTGCATATCGGGTTACGAACAACAGACCGGTGTGATTCAAGAGTCAATAAATGTTGTGATTGACGATCTTTTGAATACACTGCCCCTAGTTCGATAATGATGAAGTTCTTATACTTGAAAAACAAGAAATTTCATCAAGTGAAACTAATCCAGAATTAAGGACTGTTAAAGATCATCCAACTTCTCAAATACTTGGAAACCCTCTCACTGGTGTACGCACTCGTAGACAATTAGAGGACATATGTAACTGCGTATGCTTTACATCCCAGATTGAACCAGTTAATGTAAAAGAAGCACTTTCGGATGAAAACTGGATTCTTGCGATGCAAGAAGAACTTAATCAGTCTGTCAAAAATGATGTCTGGCACCTTGTTCCTAGACCTAAAGATAAACATATTATTGGAACAAAATGGATTTTCAAAAATAAATCTGATGAACTTGGAAATATTATTCGAAATAAAGCAAGACTAGTTGTACAGGGGTATACACAAATTGAAGGTATTGACTATAATGAAACATTTGCTCCTGTAGCTCGTCTTGAATCAATCAGACTTTTTATCTCCATTGCATGTTTTAGGAAGATTAAAATTTACCAAATGGATGTAAAGAGTGCCTTTCGAATGGTGATTTACATGAAGAGGTATATGTTGAACAACCTACGGGGTTTGAAGATCCTAAATTTATGATCATGTGTATCGTCTTAAGAAGGCTCTCTATGGTCTTAAACAAGCTCCCAGGCATGGTATAAGATTAAAAACTGACTAAGTTTTCTTGAGTCATAATTTTCGGATGGGGTGTGTTGATAAGACGCTCTTTGTTAAGAAACATAACGATGATATTCTAATGGTTCAAATATATGTTGTGATATTATTTATGGATCAACCTGTACTAACATGATCATTTGTTGAGTTTCTGATTTGATGAAGTCTAAATTCGAAATGAGCATGGTTGGAGAATTAAACTATTTTCTAGGGTTGCAAGTAAAACAACAACCCGATGGAATTTTATCTCACAAACCAAATATGCTCGAGTTTAATTAAGAAATTTGGATTTGAGAAAGGTAAAAATTATGATACTCCTATGAGTACAACTTTGAGACTCTCAAAAGACTCTACAGGGTAATGATGTGGATCCTAAATTGTATCGTAGTTTGATTGGTAGTTTGCTTTATCATCGCTAGTAGACGGATATTGCTTTGAGTGTTGGTATTTGTGCTCGTTATCAATCAAATCCTAAAGAATCTCACTTAAGCGTTGTTAAGCGGATTATGCGATATGTCGCAAGTTCTACTAAAGCGGGTCTCTGGTATCCACATGAGACTAATGTTCAATTAGCCGAAGTACGCAGATGCTGACTAGGTGGAAACATTGATGATAGGAAATCAACCAATGGTGGTTGTTTCTACATTGGAAATTGTCTTGTTTCTTGGTTTAGCAAGAAGCAAAGTTCTATATCGCTATCAACAGCTGAGGCTGAATACATTGCTGCTGGAAATGCATGTACTCAACTTGTTTGGATGAAACGAATGTTAAGCGATTATGGAATTACTCAGGATTCTATGATTTTATTTTGTGATAATTCGGTGCAATAAATATCTCTAAAAATCGATTCAAAGATTCACGTACTAAGCATATTGACATTAGATTTCATTACATTCGTGAATTAGTGGAAGAAAAATTAATATATTTGGATTACATTCTAACCGAGACTCAACTTGCGGACATTTTCACTAAACCGCTCGACAAAAGCAGGTTTAATAAATTAAAGTTTGATCTCGGTATGTGCAATTTAAATTGAATTTGCATGATTTGGTGTATCATAATGTACATAAATTTGATGTTTTATTTGCTTAAATTTGAAAATTATATAAAAAATTACAAATTTTATGTCGTACTCGACCAGTCGTGAGTGTACACGACCTGTCGTGCCACGACCGGTCGAGCACTTACATGACCAGTCGTGAAACTCGGAATTTCACTTTAATTTGGAGATTTTGACTCTTCTTCTTCATTTCTTTTTACCCTCCAACGGTTCTAGCTACGACCGGTCGAACCCACCTTCATAGTACTTCAAGGTTAGTGGTTCTTTTGCATTTTCTTTGTAGATTCTTGCTATTAGTGTTTCAAATCTCATTCGTGTGGAATCTATTTGGTCGTTCATTGCAAGTTTGGGGTTTTATCTTAAAAAATCTGTTCTATCTAAACCTCATTTCTTCTATCTTGCATCTTGTTGTTTCCTTGAAATCCTTCTTTGAAAATGGATGCTAGAGGTAAAAAGAAAACTACTCGAGGTCCCTCTTCATCTAGATCAGCTTCTATTGTACAACGTCATCTTCGCTCTCCCGAAAATGATCCTTCTGATGCTCGGGATTTGCGTATGCGCAATGTTATTGTTGAGCGTCATGTTAATATTAATCACATTGCTTCATTTGGTATCCTTCCTCTGTTGGAATCTGTGGGATGGGAGAACATCTTACATTGGGGTGGAGCTGCATATCAGTCCATTGCCTAATCCATGTTTGCATGTATCTGTGATTTTTCTCTTGAGGATTTTACTTTTAAAGTTGATACTCAAGAAGGATTGTTTTTAGTAGATCGACATTTGATTGTTGACATTATGGAAATACTGTCAATGATGAGAGCATTCCAATTAATATTTTACATGATTCTCTAATCGAACGAAAAATGCTTACTAGAGATTTATGTAATTTGGATGTTCATTGGACTCATAAAGGTCATGTACTTCCCTCAAGGTATTTGTTACCCAGCATACGCAGTACTTCATAGGATATTCATCTCAAATCTTTATCCACGATCTGGTAATAAAACCGAACTCACCGCTTTCATGGTTCGTGTTTTGCATTCTCGTAGTCTCTGGTGCAAAAATATGTCTACCGTCTTTAATTTGTCATTCCATTATTCTGTCTCGTCACCATCCTGGACATAGTGATATACCCTTTGGTTATTTTTTGACTATGCTGGCAAATCATATGCTCGTGGCTATGCCTACTAGAGAAAAACCCATCCATAATCTCCTTTTAATAATTCCAATCTTAACAAGATGAATTTAGAATTGGTGAAGGCAAGTGGATCTTGTGTAGAGTGGTCTTTCAAGGGAAATCTTTGAAGCTAGTGATCTTCCCGAAGACGTGAATATGGATGATTTATTTGAAGAACTTGAATCGACTCGGTGATGATCCTGATTTTCAGCCTTCTGATTTTGATGAAAGATTGAATTCACTTCAAGAGCAGGTGGCTCAAATTCGTGTTACCCAAGACACAATTTTCATATTTACGCAAATATATGAGGCAGATTGTTAAGGGTTTACATAAAATTGATCCATCTAATCCTGCACCCTCTTCTGGTTCTGACTGAATTTTTAATGGGTCTGTAATATTTTTTTTGAACTTTACATGCTTACTGACTTTTTGGATTATGCACTATGTTTTCTTGAATCAACTCCTATTTTTTTTTATTATTGATGCTCTTCTTCCTTTGTCATTTTGTGTCAAAAAGGGGGAGAAGTTTTGGTCTTTGATGATTTATTTATGATGTGCTCCTATTACTCAGGCTATTACTCAGGGGGAGTTAAGCTTCTCAGGGGTAGTTATAGGAGAATGATGCTAGTTATTACTTAACATATCTATGCATGCTTCTCTATTGTGAACCTGTTTGTACTTCTCTTATGTCTATTGGAAGTATTATTATTGCTTGGGTGTTTTGTCACAAATTTGACAAAGGGGGAGATTGTAAGTGTTATGGTCTCATGCTTCTTTGGTTGTCAAATTTGTAATGTGTCAAAACATCTATCTAAATTTGTGATGTGTCAAAACATCTATCTATGTCCTGTGCTTGTATGATGATTTATATGAATTCAAGACACTGCATAAATACTTCAAGAAGCTATAAGTTGAACTTTTCAAGAAGCTACATATTGAAGTTCAAGAAGCTACATGTTAAAGTCTCAAGAAGCTACAATGTTGATGTTCAAGTCTCATGACTTCAAGATTAATAAGCAATGCATGAAGTAGTTGTTATGCTGATGAAGATCTCAAGTTTGAAGCTACAATAAGTTCAAGATCTCAAGCCTGATATGGTTCAAACAAACTACATTCGTTGAATGGTTGAAGTTCAATGTCCATACGACATGATTCAGGTTTGAATGACCTTAGGTTGACCCTTTAAGTAGGTCACTTTGGATACATAAATCAAATATTTATTTTACACAAGTTTGGTCTATTCTACGACCAGTCCTAGCTCTTGTTCGACCAGTCCTGACATTGGTTCGACTAGTCCAAGAAATTCCACGACCAGTCCTAAGTTGTTGTAGATTTTTCGGAATTTTTGGTACGCCCACAACCAGTCCTGGAGGTCCTTCGACCGGTCGTAAGTGTGGCTTCGACTCATCCACGACCAGTCGTGGATCTACGACTCAAAATCCAGCAACTTTATCTATGGTCCTACGACCAGTCGTAGGGATCTACGACTAGTCGTAGGTGAGCCACGACCAGTCGTAGGGTACTCACGACCAGTCGTGGAACGACTTTCAAAGATCGCGCTCAATATTTCAAAAATCTGTTAGAGCTACGATCAGTCCAAGGTTTCTAAGACCAGTCGTAGGAACAATTTTTACTTCTATAAATTGAACACGAAATTCAGAGTTTTTACACTTCAACTCTATTTAATTCAAGAATTTTCAAGTGATCACTCTGAGATAAGTCTGTGTTTATTTTAAGCTACATTGTGCTTATTTAATATTCCTTTTTGCTAGCTTATTTAATTTGATTTTGTTTCTATATTCTAATCTTATTTGAAAAGAGGAATTATCTTATTCCTTCTTCTTGGAATCAAAATCAAATATAGCTACGCCCAACAAGTTAAATCTAAAATCTATTAGAATTTAGAACCTTATGAATGTGAGTATTGGAAATTGAACTTTGACATTCAATCATCTACTCCGATTGGTTCTACCTTTGCTAAGAAAAGGAAAAATCCAGGTATTTTACATTTCTGTAAAATTCATTTATTTTTGGTTTTGTTTGAGGTTAAGCCAGAAAAATCTCATTGTTTTGGTTGTCTGAGGAAAACCAGAAAACTCAGAAAAGAGGGGTTTTTTAATTGTGTAAGCCCAAGTGAAAAAGACACAATAATAAAGGTTTTTGGTGAACCTGTGAAAACCTATTTGGTAGTGAACGCTAATATCCCCTGTGTGAGGATATTAGGAGTGGAGTAGCATTTTGTGTGGCTGTTGGAAAATAGTTGGTGTATACACAGGCGAACCACTATAACTCTTTGTCTTGTGGATTGAATGCTTGCTTAATTTTCATATCTTTTATCATTCGATTGTGTGGAATGTACAAGTGGATGTGAATGTTGTAATTATTTGCATTTCAAGCAAGTGTGGGGATTGTTGTAATAATTTAGATTTATACTTCTGCATTTAATTTTAATTCCTTACTATTTCATTTACTTATATTAAAATTGAGTCCTTGATCCAAAAGAGGTTCTAGAAATAAGGTTGTCCTACCATAAGCCCTTGTTTATTATGGTGTAAGGTTGTCCTTAGAACTAAATTTGTATCAATCTCCTAATACTTATTTATCAAGGTGATTTAAAATTTAGCATTGTGAATTGATTTATATTGTAAGACTATTAGTTTACTTTATTTCCACTGATTTTATTTTAAATTTGGCATTGTCCTATTCACCCCCCCCCCTAGGACATTTAGCTTGGCCTTTTCAATTTCTGCCCTACCTGCCAACTGAACTACTTCAGCCATAGTCCTGACTTGGTGTATCTGAACTCGATCCTGAATCACCAATCGTAACCTGCTTATAAATCATGTTACCTTCTGTGATTCTGTTTCTGATAGATTATTTCATGTTACCAATCGTTAGAATTCTTCAGTGTAATCTGTGACGGTTCGATTCCCCTATTGGCAATTTTGGTATCGTTGGAACAATACCTGCGAATCATGATCGAAGAAGACGTCTCATCCATGACCATGATGAGATGGGTACCTTGTTCTGTCGGGAACGTGAGAGTTGTAATTGCTCCCACCATGTAGAAGCACCAAATTTTAATTTGAAGGGTACCAACTTCACCTTTTTATGCTCTGGCACATCCATGTAATCGAAATATCATTCTACTTCAGCAAGCCAATTGAGGAAATCTTGTATACATAATAATCCATTTAAGCTAAGAAGTTTGGTCTTTCCTCGATCTAAACGATCTCCTCCATGTACTGGTCGTAGGGAAAAGTCGTCATCGAGGTCCTTGTCATTAGAACTCGCATTATCTAGCATAACCCTACGATTCACCACTAGAAGTACTCTACGAAAACCAGGATTGTGTCGTATAGCAACCATGGGTGGAATTAGCGCATCCACAAAACGGTCGAGGGTTGCTTGTAGCCCTTGCATGGTCAACTGAGTCTCCCAGTGGAAAGCTTCCATTCTTTCCGAAAGATAATGAATCCCAGGATCACCGTACATATGATTTTGGTCCATACCTTCGTTGTTTGCCATCGGCTTGAGGGGACTCCTCGCTTTGATACCAGTTGACATAGGGATGAACGTGATGAGGTCGATCACCATCTTCCTCAGAGTGGATAACTACTTCGAATCCACGAAACTTCTCTGGACTCCTCACAGAGACTTCTTGAATCCACGATGAAAAATAAAAACTAAAAATAATTCTAGAATGTCGAGATGAATTTGTTGAATATTGATAGATGAATAAATGACTCTAAAACCCTTTAAATAGGGATACCGAGACTTGGAATAAGTTTAGGAATTAAACTTTAACTAAAACCCTTAGAATTCGCAACTTATTATAAATAGTAAATTTATTTTTTATGGTAAGGGTCTTATGTGGCTTAACCACGTTATTCTCTTAATTTTTTTAAGCACTTTTTATGTTGGACACAACTCCTAAAGCCCAACGGATGAAGAGTTATAATCAAACCAAAAATTACTAAAAATAGTAAAAATGGAAATAAACATGGAATTCAACAGTCGATATGATGGAATCTTGCAAATTCGGCGTGGACAACGCGACAGTAGCTTGTCATACCCAAAATCATATATGGTACGTCGAGTAACTCATTCTAGTTTGCGAGATATGCCTGTTTAAGGTTTTGACGGTCTTGATGACTTCTGCCTCCGATCGGGCCTTCTCTGATCCACCTTGGACTTGAAAGTGTCCACAACCCGCTCTACATCAAACTCTCATCCACTTTAGAGGCTTTGGGGTAGTTCTTTGGTGTCATAGGGGCAAGGATCATCTTTCGACCGTCCTTGATGAAAACATAAACATTGTCTCATCCTTGGTGTGTTGCATCACAATTCGATTGTCATGGTTGACCGAGTAACATATGCATAACATGCTTTTATGTCGACCACATCATAAAGTACTTGATCTTTATAATTTCTACCAATTGAAAATGAGATAATGCATTGTTCAGTTACCTTGGTGCCTTTTTTATTCAGGTAATCGAGTAAGTGAAAGGATGCATTGTCGTGGGTAGATGCAACTTGTCCACCATCACATTCGAGACAATGTTCTCGCTACCACTAGTGTCTATGATTACATCACGGACCTTGTTGTTGATAGTACACCGCGTATGGAATATATTGTGCCACTGCGAGTGCACCTCCTTCCTTAAAGTGTACAATAATCGCCTCACGACCAAGGATTCACCATGATCCTCGACCAACCATTCTTCGTCACTAGCTCTTTCCTCAGTGGCTTGTTCCCTCACCTTTAGAGCCCCCTTCATTAATGGTCAAGTGGGCTGCGGGTCGTTGAGGGCAGGTGTTTGATAAGTGGCATGGTTAACTACAACAATAACAATTGTTTGGCCTTGGTCGACCATAAGCATTTAGAATTCTACTCAAACTCACTGTTGTGGGTGTAACGCCCCAAATTTCAGGGGGCGAGTATGAACTCGGCTCTCAAATTCCCAGGAGCCACGTATGCCCCAATGGGCTCCAGATTCCAATGCATTTGGGTTTATTCATAAGCAATGAGGAGTTAAGCAAACCATAAGTATGAGAATATCATAAAATGTAAATACATGCCGCTAAACACGTAAGATATCCAAAATACAGTGCCAAGAAAATCCAAACCGGGAACTAGTCCCACCCAGATAAATATCCCAAATTAACTAGGGTCCTGGCCCAAGTCCTGCGATCATCCAACATACACTACAAGAAATTTCACTTTTACCTACAAAAACTTTCGTAGGTAAATGATATTATTTCGTAGGCAAAGAGGTTTACCTACGAAAAATTTCGTCGGTAATTTCGTTGGTAAAAGACCGTGCCTAAAGGTTTTTACCAACGAAAAATGTCATCGTTGGCAATGATAAGTCTTTTACCTATGAAATTAAAAACGTTGATAAAAAGACTTTTACTAACGAAATTTTGTGCGTGGAAAAATTGTGACTTTTACCTACGAATATTTTCCTAGCTAAAAACTTTGTTAAAACTTTTACCAACAGATGTTTTTGTAGGTGAAAACTGTGTTAAGGATTTTAACTACAAAATATGTCGTAGGTAAAAACTGTGTTAAGACTGTTACCTACGAACGTTTTCATAGCTAAAAACTTTGTTAAGACTTTTACCTACGAAATGTTTCGTAGGTGGAAACTGTGTTAAGACTTGTACCTACGAAAGTTTTCGTAGCTAATAACTATGTTAATACATTTACCTACAAAATATTTCGTAGGTACAAACAATGTTAAGACTTTTACCTACAAAATGGTTAGTAGGTACAAACTGTGTTAAGACTTTTACCTACGAAATTTGACGTAGGTAAAAACTGTTGATGAAACTTTTACCTACAAAATGATTCATAGGTAAAATATTGTGAATGAACCTTTTACCTATGAAAAATGTCGTAGGTAACACTTTGAGACAACAGGGCAAAGGCTACCTGCGATGAAACGCACTCATACGAACTATTCACATTAGGAAATCCTGCTCCGGTTTTCGTAAAACCGCAACAAATACCTTGATATCATCTCTAGTGAGTTGGTCACTGTACCATCACAAAATAAACAAAAGACTCATTGTTAAGCTTAAAAATAAGATACCTTGGACACACTTAAAAGTACAATACAAACCTAAGAACAGATCACTGCAAGTTTTCAAATTAGAAAGTATATGATTTTAAGCTCTAGAAACTGCATTAAAAATCTGTCTACCACTCTTCATTGCCTAGTATAAGAAAACTCATCAACAAATGCTTCTTTAGGTTTTAAATCTTGTGGGGGCTCACACTATTGCCTAATATAAGAGAACTCACGTAGTAAATGTGCAAATGGTCCTTACCAGATCGATGGATATCAAACTCTATTACCAGCTCTCCCTGTGCAGCCAGATCGATGGATATAAGCTTTTACATCTTGTGGGGGCTCACACTTGAAACATAAGAACTGGTAATTCACTCATCTTGAAGAGAAATAGAATGTTAATTACCAAAATCCTAGGCACATTGAGGTCATGCTCTGATAAATAAAAAAACATTGAAATAACATCTATTTCTCAACTCTAAAACAATCATCTTGAATTTTAAATGTAGATTTTTGTATGTCTTCTGATCTATGATTTAGAAGAGGAACAACTTGAAGAAGCAGAAATGGAACCAACTGCCCAATTGTGTGGCACTAAACTGTATTCTTGACCTGGAACGTCCATATAAAAGGAGTGGATGCTATTCCAAATTCATGTAGTTCTCCAAGAAGTGATAAGGAAAAACTGAACACATGTACATGGTATGGAAAATAGCCAAAAATGCATTTTGAGTTGATTTCAGGTTCTCAAACTTTTTCCTTGGGTCCTACTATGTGTTTTCTTTATCAAAGATGCCTTTTTCAGCAAGTAATGATTTTACTGACATGGTTGTATGGGACTTGTGGCATCTTTACTTTGTAATGTTGATCATCACTTTATGCCTCCATAGAGGTTGTTACAGATCAAAACAGAGTGATGATTTCAAGAGTAAATTTGCTGAAGCACAACGTGCAAGTGAAAGAAACACAAGTTGGAAGCGAGTAGAAAGGAAAATAAGTCAACTTCAAGGATCTTTGACAAGGTATTTATAATCCCTTAAGAATAGTATAAGCCAACATTGTTGTGAATCGTGGCTAACCAAACTTCACATTTTAATGGCATGTGGGCAGAAATGGAATTTATGCATACAGATTTCACGTCCTTAATCCTCTTTATGACTAAGGTGCCATCTGATAAACCTGGAAAATAAGTTCGAAAATATTGAATCTGATGAATTGTAATTTTGAAATAATTTTAGGGATATTTAATCAAAAGCGAAAAAGAAATTTCAGGAATTTCATCAAGCACATGACATGCTTATTGCTCAATGGATAATACAATTACACACATTTGTTTTAGGAATTTCATCAAACACATGACATGCTTGTTACTCACTAGAATTTCATCAAACAAAGAAACACAAGGAAAAGGATAACCAAGCAAAGGCCAAATAGGAAGGTTCGAAGGCTTCCCTGATTGCTCGTTGCAGAAATTACATGCATGATCCAGGATTATACAAGCTGATAAAAAAATGCCAGACTCTAATTGCTACTCATATGAACTAGATTTACTTTTGCCAACTACTCAACAAGCAATCTGCATAGACTCAAGTAAAAAGCAGGTAAACTAATAGTTATTGGGAAGCCCATTACATTGGATATTATATTTCAAATAAACCCTTTGACAATTAGAAATTGAAATATAATATGTGACATGTTCCTAGCAATGTTCAAAAGGCTCATTAACTGACTCACAAGCTGCCATGGCATCGTTTTACTGGGCCCCATACCAAGCCACAAACTCATTCTTTATCAAATCAGTGAGTTTTCATTAACTCAGCCACCTCGATATTTGAAATTGAACCCCAAGTCTTTTACTAAAAGAAACAACTGCCAGATATGGACAGACACCAATGCCTTATTTATCTCTTTTATATCAGGATACCATACACATATCACAGCTGCATGAGTTCCCTTTCCAGCATGTGATAAGGTTTAACATAAGGACAAAACCTTAGATCATAAGTTTCAAAATACAAAAACTGTGTCAACGTGTATTTTACTTCATGATATTTTACTCCAACACAAGTCAAACAATTGAATGTAGTTCATTAAATTCCATCACAACATTGTGCTCAATGGATGAACATAGACAAAAAAGAAGATATCATACCAAGGTTCAGAGTACACCTCATTTTCTTCATGTGTTTCAACCAAGGCTATCTACAAGTGGGGCCCACCATCATTCTGTTGGAGCCATAATAGATGGACCAAGCATTGAAAATCTCCTTGATGGGACAATCATAACATTCAAGTTTATGGCCTGCAAGAAGATAGTCAATAAGAGATGTAATGGTTACAAGTGATTGTGGTGCCAGCATGGATGCATTATTTGAGTTGTTCATTAGATATGCTTAATGACACCTGGACTCACACACGTGTCCCACGTTGGCATGTGTAGGGCACTTGCAAGCACATATTACTTGCATGCATGTTACATACGATAAATTCAGCTATTTCCTCATTGGTGAAAAATGCTAATAGAAAACCTTGAGTTATATATATATATATATATATATATATATATATATATATATATATATAGATATATATATATATAAGAAGACTAATTCATCTTAAAATCTCTCTCCTCCTATTCCTTGCTCATTCCAATTAAAAAACTCATCTAAGCTTCTTTCGATATAAAATTTCTTCTTAAGAAATTGAAATTTAGAAATGGTTTTCTCGGAGATTGCTGATATAATAATTTCAGTTAGAAGGAACAAAAGAGGATGATGGTAGCCATACCAAAATACCATTGAAAATCTCCAATGATACTTTTCTCTTGTTCAAAGAAAAACATTCATAACAATGATGAGAGAGGACAAGACAAGTGATGGTTACACGATTGAGAACCTCAAAGTGCGATAGTTGTTTAGCCATTGAGTAATACCCCGCATTGATTGAAGCCCAATGCATATGAATATGAAAGAGCAATATTCAAAGCTCACTTGTAAGGAAAGAAAAAATGAAGCCTGCAAGAAGTTTTACATCAACAGGTAATTCATGAATTCGGTAGTTTTAATACCACCCAATTCATGAAGTGTGTTGTTGAGACATTTGAGCAATAACCCTTTACCCAATTAACAAATTAGGCAATTAGATGGTCCAAAAGCATGGTGTCAAACAAGGAAAAAAAAGTAAATTCCACAATTCCTGAATCAGTCAATTCCACTGACAAAGTGATCTTGAGCTCCACAATCAATAAAATGGCCCATGAAATCAAACGTGTAGTACCTAGGATGGTGGGTGAAAATCAGTTAGTCATGGACCAATTTTGTAGGCCATTGACTGGATCATTCATTTTAATGACTATTGATCAAATTAGTAGAATCATTTGATTGGAGTAATGCATGACAAATCAACTTGTTATGTAAGAACATTTTTTGTGCCTACTGCAGTGTCCATTAAGAAGGAAAATCAAATACACAGCTCTACCAAACAATAAAAAAAATTTAAGAATTTTTCAAACCTTTATAGCACCAGGGCCAGTAATCCTATCTAGGCCACCAAGAGCAGTAAAAATTTGATGCCCCACATACACCAGTCCAAAAATACCTTTCCCAAGCATCGACCATATTCCTTCTACCCGGCAATATGGAGGCACCAATCAAGTTGATACACATCATCCAATCATGGAAGTAGGATGCAATTGTTTAGATCTCAGAGCATGTAACTGTACCTCAGAAAGAACATAAAGATAAGGTGACTAAATGTCTGCCCTTGAGAGTTGAGACTAATAATTTACAACCAAAGCATTCACGTAAAAATAAGAGCTCCTCATAAAGAATGTCTGCTTGTGTAGACAAACAAGTAGGTGAAGACCAACAAACCTAATCTTTGACCACCGAACTGGGTAGCTTTAACAAACTCTTCAATGTTGTATAATGAGTCCATTATGTGCCTGTTTATTTGAGAATCACCAACATCATGCTGTCCACATTTATTAATGTGAAAAAAGGAGGCGTGATACAACACAAACTCATTGTTAAGAAAATGTAAATATGACAAAATTGTAAAAAAAAAAAGAAGAAAAAAAGCAAACATGAGCAAGTACCTGTGAAATTGCAAAAGCAGGACCATTGTTCAGAAAAATACCAGGGAATCCTCCTTTCTCATATATAGTTACAGCAGAATAGAGAATCAGTAGTTGGGTTTGTGCTTACATTTAGAATTGAAGAAACAACTAACACTCGTCATGCTCACATTCCCTGGAAGATGCATCATGTGTGAATGGAAGGGAATAAGAAAAAAAAAACACTTTTGTGTTGTTTGCGTGCATGAGCTGATTGAGAGAAGTTGGTTCGGGGTGAACCTCAAGAATGTTGATTTGTAAAGCCCCATTGATCTTAATCAGGATGCAGAATTTAAAAAATCCATTCGACTTTTAATTTGGCCTTTTTTGTTTTCCCATGAATTCAATTCCTTTTTAATCTTCTCCACCTAGTTTCATCCCTTTTCTGCATCTGAAGAATCATGGTCAGGTATTGTCAACACATGGTCATGCCTTGTTTCTAAAAAAATCATAGTCTAGTTTCAACCATCTGATCTATTTTTAAATGGTCATTTGTTTATTTACGATTTTCTTTCTTGTTTCTTGATTTCAACTCCTCTTAATATATATATATATATATATATATATATATATATATATATATATATATATATATATTAACCTCTTGTTGTTTATTGGGTAACCTTCTGTTTGTTGAATTTCATATCAAGCTTCCTAAATTTCGATTTTTCAAACTTTCTAGCTTCCATTCTATTTTTACTGTTCAGTTTTTGTCAATTCACTAGATTTCAATCTATTTATTGAGTTAAATTTTGATCCCTCAAAAATGCGATTACGCTCATCGGAGACTTTGATTAGATCATAGTCTTGAAAGAATCCAGTGGTTGATGATTTAGAGTGCGTTGTCTGGTGTGACCCACCATAGTAGGCCATGCCTCAAAAATCTCCCAGTTTGGAAGATCCTATCCCCACTATATTTGGGCCTGTTTTTTAGTTGAATGTGGAAGATTGGTGTATTTATCTTCCTAACCTTCTATAGGGGAGATTTTGCACATGGTATGGTGGACTACAAATTTTCAGTATAACTAAATCATGGACCCTCTTGAACAATTAGAAAACCAGATTATGATATGCATATCCACAAATATCAGCATTTTTTATTTTTCTTTTTTACTAGAGCAAGTTTCAGCAACATTTTCTGTAAACTATTTATTAGAGATATAGTAATAGACTTGATACTCTCAATCATTATAAAATTCCAAATCAACCATCAACTACATTTTCTTTTTTTCCATAGTTATATGATTTTCGTCTTTAATCTTCAAGAGCATGAATTTCATTTTATTTTTTTTATGTTCTGTTCTTAAACAAGATGTCAAATTTCAAATATCACTTCTGCTTTCAACTGGGTCTTTGTTTGTTTCTTGAATTCAAATTTTTTTTCAAACCTTCTCACTGTTTTTCTCCCCTCTGTTGTGACTGAATATTCATATTCATGGTACTTTGTACAATCATGCTTTGTTTTTAACCCAATGATTTCGAGTCATAGTTTAGTTTTAGAATCTGATCTAGTTTTAGTTGGGCAATGTTCGTTTGCTTGATTTTCTTTCCTATTTCATGAATTTGAGTTGTTGTAGCTTTTGATCTGTTCTTTATTTTTGGTTTGATTTGTTCTTTATTTTTGTTTTGATTTTCCCTCCATTCATCAGTTTTTCAAGAGAAAAATAGGACAGATCTTTAAAAATCAAGCGCATCTAAAACTGAGGTGGGCCACACGAAACTAGAGAGTTGGAACAGAAACGTCCACTGTTGAAACCTTCCTAGAGCCGATCATGGTGTTTATATGAAATCCAAACCGTTCATAGGGTTATCACCACTCCGATAAACTGTATGAATAAATATCATCCAGATACATAACTTATGTGGCCTCACAAAGTTTCCAATGGTGGACGTTCCAACCCTGCTATTTTGTGTGGTAGGGCCAACTGAGATGTGTTTCAGACATCTAACCCATCTGCTATGTGTCCCACTTAGATGAAGGGTTAGGGTTTTTACCTTTCGAGCTTTGAGGAAGAGAACGAGAGGAGTTTGAGTTGGAACCCCGATCACGAGTCCACGCTGAGAATTGGGTTCCCGAGCTCTGAGGAGAGAGAGAGAGAGAGAGAGAGAGAGAGAGAGAGAGAGAGAGAGAGAGGAGGGAGATGATGCGTGAGAGAGAAAGAGGGCCGAGAGAGAAGATAGAGACGGAGAGAGAGAGATATGGGACACGGATTTCCTGCGAGGAAGTTACTGCACTGGAAACCCAAGTGGGCCCATCATGATTTTTGTTAGAAATCCATACCATCCATACGTTTTTTGAGATCATCTTAAGGCATGGGGTAAAAAATGAGATGGATCCAATACTAAATTGGGCCGAAAATGTGAGGATTGAATGTCCACTGTTGAAATATTCGTGGGGCCAAAGAAGTATTGAATCATTCTAATATTTGTGTTTTCAATTCATCTAAGTAGGAATGACGTTAAGAACGATATGGATGGCATCTAAACATAACTGTCGACCCAGAAAGTTTTCAACGGTAAGAGTTTCCTTACCCACCTTTTCCTTTAGTTAAGCCCACTTGAGTATTGGATCCGACTAATTTTCCGTCCCACTACCTAAAATGATCTCAAAAAAGGTATGAACGGAATGGATTTCTCATGAAGATCAAAGTGGGCCCCACCTAGGTTTCCAGCGGAGGAACTTCCTGTGAAAGGCTTTCGCACGAAATGCGCATGCATACGAGGAGTCGCTGACGAAATCGGATTGTGAGTTACTCTGTACAGTTTTATCATACTGAGTAGACTCAGTTAGGCCTATTTTGAATGTGTGTGGGTTATCCACACCGTCCATGAGTTTTTCTACCTCATTTCAGTGGTTGTATATAAAACTGAAGTATTCCAAAATCTCAAGTGGACCACACCACAGAAACAAGTGGGAATAATGACTTCCACTGTTGAAAACTTTCTGAGGCCCACAGTAATGTTTATTTATCATCCAACCTGTTCATAAGATCTCATAGACATGGATGAAGGAAAAACATAAATAAAATATTAATCCAAAACATATGTGGCCCCCAAGAAATTTTCAACTGTAGAATCTCAATTCTCACCGTTTCCCAGGGTGAGGTCCACTTGAGACTTTGATATAATTCATTTTTGGTATCAAGCCCTTAAATTACCTGTTAAAATCGATGGATGGAGGGGATAAAATATGTAAATCACGGTGGACCCTAACGTGTTTACTCAGGCACACTTACTCTACTGAGTTACTCGGTGCGCAATCCACTTCCGTAGCTGACATGGGCGTCTCTAGGACGTCCTACTGTTAGTGACATCACCAAGTTTTGTGGGCCCACTATGATATATTTGTTATATCCACACCGTATGGCCATCCATTTTGAGATATCATTTTAAGCCAAGGCAGATAAAAATCCGTAGTGGACCCCACCACAGAAAATAGCAGGAAGAGTGATTTCCACCGTTGAAACTATCTTAAGGCCCATCGTAATGTTTATTTGAAATCCAACCTGTTCAAAAGTTTAAAAAATACATGAAATATGAGAAAACACAAATATCATCTTCATATCAAACTTTTGTTGCCTTTAGAAGTTTTTAATGGTGGGCGTCACTGTCCCATTGTTTTTTTAAATCGGGTCATTTGGGGTCCACTAGAGCTGTGGCTTTAACTTGTTCTTTGAATATTGCCCTAAAATGATCTCTACAAATGGATGGAAGGTGTGGATATAAAACATACATCATGCTGGGGTCCAAAAATGAGAGATAAATATCAGGTGGACCACACCATATGAAAACAATAGTGATTGAATATCCATCATTAAAATCCTCTTAAGGTCCACTGTACCGTTTATTTGGCATCCAATCTGTTTATTAGGTCATGCAAGCCTAGATGAAGGGGAAAACAAAATCATCTCGATCCATAACTTTTATGGCCTCCAAAATGTTTTTAATAGTTGATGCTCATTCAACACTGTTTCCTATAATGTGGTCCATTTCAGATTGGGATATACCTAATTTTTGGTCTCATGCTGTAAGATGATCTTTAAAAATAGATGGATGGCATGGATTAAACACATACATCATGGTGGGGCCCACATAGTACCAACCACTAGCCATTGGCTAGTGTTATGAGAAGTATCCAATCTGTTCCCCTTATTTGTGGTGCGGTCCATTTAATCTTTGGATATGATTCATTTTTTGAATAATTTTCTAAAATGATCTCAAAAAATGGATGAATGGTGTTGGTTGATCTTAAATTTTCGGTAAATATAAAACTCAAGTGGACCATGCCACACGAAACAATGTGAAATAATGATTTCCACCGTTGATACCTTCCTTGAGCCCACAGTAATGTTTATTTGTCATCCAACTTGTTCATAGTATCAAAAAGATATGAATGAAGAGAAAACACAAACATCACTTGATCCAAAACTTCTATGGCCTTCAAGAATTTTTCAATGGTAGAGGTTCAATCACACTATTTCTTGTGGTGTGGTCCACTTGAGCTTTGGATATAATTCCTTTTCGTTCTTTAGACCCCAAATCATCTGTTAACATGGATGAACGGAGTGGATAAAATAAATAATTAATGGTAGACCCCACAAAGTTAACTCAGGGTAATTAGTAAATCATCTAAATGGAGTGGAGAGGGGTTTCCTTTCATAATCATATATTGGGTTTGCCTAAATGTGATTCAGATATCCAACCCACTCATTATGTGTGTCCCACTTGGATGAGCGGTTAGACCAAGTTTCAGCCGCATCCAAAACTCACGTGGGCCTCACCAAGTTCTTATATATTTTTTAGGATGTCTTCACATGGTTTTAGATGGCATAGCCCACCTGAGTTTCGTATACGGATGATTTTTTACATATCTCATAACCTGAAGGGGATACATTAAATTCACGGTGTTGATGTTCGACGCACATTATGATGGGCCCCACAAAACTTACATCAACACTTACGTTCTCATGAGGTCAATAAAGTTGGTCACAATTTTGACCAAAATATTTACCCCATTTTACCTGTTTGGTCCATTCACTCTATTTTTCTGATCAATACTCAATTTCACTAGTTATTCGTCCTGATCAGGTTAACATATGAAAAAGATATTGGGCATACAAGATTGATCAACAATTTTAGTGAAATTTGATTTAAACATTTGAAGTTATTTACTCTTCAATCTGGACTAATTAGATTGTCCAAAAATGGTTAAAGGTACAATTAGTGGATGTGCCTAATAATTTAGTAATTTTTTTTTTCAAACATAAATTTCAATTTCCATTTAAAAATAACATTCTTTTATAAAATGTATATTTTTAAAAACATTTTAACAAAATAATAATTTTATTATAAATTATTTCTAAAAAAATAAATATGAATTCTGAATTTTTATTTTCAAAATTTCAAAATACTTACACATATTTTAAATTTTTTCTCAATAATTTCAAAATGCCAATTTTCTTTTCTTTAAAAGCATCATTTTATTTTCAAAAATTTTCTCAAACATTGTTAAAAGTTTAAACTTCTCAATATTTTTTTTCATGTGATATCACAAATCATTTAAAAAAAAATAAAAAATTCCACTCATATGATATAAAAACTATGTATATATATACAGAAAAACAGAGGATTATTACCGACGGCTATCGTTCGTCGGTAAGAACAGTTAGCGACGGTTATCTACCGTCGGGAAAAATTTATTTTTACCTACGAAATTAATCATCGGTAAAAGTGTTGAATCGTGGCGGGAAGTTTTGGTCTGTGGTGGGAACCTTTTCCCCGACGGTTTTAGTTCGTCGGAAAAACTGTCATTCTTTCGGTTTGGACGGGAATCTTTGGTTTCTGGCGGGAACCTTTTTCCGACGGTTTTAGTTTGTCGGCAAAACTGACATGCTTTGGCAGGAACCTTTTCCCGACGGTTTTAGTTCGTCGGAAAAACTGCCCTGCTTTCAGTCATGGAGGGAATCTTTAGTCATTGGCGGGAAACTTTTTCCGACGGTACTAGTTCATCGGTAAAAAACAATATTACCGACGAAACTAGTTTTCGTCGGCAATAACATTGTACAGGATTTATGCCGACGGTTGATGTCCGTCGGGAAATACAATTTTACCGATGAAGATGGATTTAGTTGGTAATTACATCATACCAGTTTTTTCCGACGGTTTATGTCCGTCGGAAAAAATACTTTTACCTACAAAAATGAAATTTCGTTGGTAAAAGTAATTTTTTTGAATTTTTTTTTTCAAAAAATAAAAATAACCATTACCAAGGAAAATTTACGTTGGTAAAAGTTTAGTTTTACCTACGAAATTACAATTTTCTTAGGTAAAAGTAGACTTTTACCTATGAAATTAAAATTTCGTCGGTAAAAGTAAACTTTTACCAACGAAAATAATAATTTTCGTTGGTAAAAGTCCTTTTTACCTACGAAAAAAAAAATCGTCGGTAAAAGTTTCGTCGGTAAAAATCATATTTCTTGTAGTGATAGATTAGAAGAAACCGCCGAAAGTCTGATAGTATGCCTGCTCCTCTTTGTCGTCCACACTAGCATCTTCCAACGCATTCCGGTCCAGTGTTCCTGCATCTATGCCAGATTTTGGTTGGTGTTTTATAACACCGTCCCAGAGTGGGAGTGAGTATCTAACTCAGTGGTACCATTAGTAATAGATCACACAAATCATCAAACATAAGAGTAGATTTAGTAAACAACATACATCATAGAATCCTAAGTACTCTTAGTTAATGCAATGCATGGTTTAATAATATGATGCATGCCTCTCACCACCAACACTCCCTCGAGTGACAACATCTAATGATCGCGAATGACCAACACTCCCTTAGTTGTGACCTCGATTGCCGAATCACTAAATAGATAATGCAATGTCATGTAACATGTTAGCCCAGTTGATTAATTAGATTCATTCGTCAGCAGGTTGGGGAAACTGGAATACCCTTAGCAAAAGTATTGCCCTAACCTGATCGTGCAACATAGGGGCCATGGTCATATGACTCTCGCGATCCTTAGCCCTCATGGGTTCGTTAATCCCAAAATTCTAAAGCTCAAACGAAGATGATTGAGACTTCAATGCCCTACTCGCGGTCACTATGGGGAGGTCATCACCCCAGCATAGGCCGACAGCATGGGCACAGTGTCCCATACCACCATCCCCGGCTCACGAGTTCAGGTGCTCACTGGTCACTACGGGGAGGCTCATCACCCTAGCATAGGGTGACAGCATGTGTATAGTGTCTCATACCACCATCCCCGGTTCATGAGTCTTATGGGCCATGAATCACAGTTGACAGTGGGCGCATAGGTCTTAGGGTACTTCGGGTTCATGCAGGCGCGTTCAAACAGGGTTAATATACAAGGATGGCCGACTTGTGGCTAATATACCCCGACAAGCTGAACTATAAATTGATCGGCCTGAGAACAGCGTCTCGTGTAGTCCAACTACGACCGACAACTTACAGTTTAACTAATCGGGGTAGATTTACTCGTAGGTAGGTCCAATGGAAGGTTGCCCAAGTGATTCCAGTTATTCGGTCAATCCATAAGGGGCCTATGCACTAATAAACAGCATGTATCATCAAATTCATGAATAGGTCACACATGACAAGCACAATTCAACAATTTAAATACATGGACAGTAATATACCAAATTCAGCTAAACCATACATGTTTAACATGTTCCAACTTATTTAACCATATGGACAGCCATGCACCTATTCACACCATTCAGTCTTACATGAGCCAGCATGAATCATATAAATCAGTCATATAATGAGAATTAAACGTAATTTATTCAACAAATTTACAACATTTCAAGCCTTCAACTCCTAGCATGTTTCATATGCAACAATGACTCCACGACAATCAACAATATTTGGGGGAGATTGAATATCTACACCTTAAATGAATATGCAATCAACAATCCATATAATTGGGGGTGTTAGGGCCTAAATCCCTTCCCACATTTTTTGAAAATACTAAATCTATGGTCCCAAACATAAAATTCAAAAATTCAGCAACATGCAGGAGCAAAACACCACACACATTCACTAAATTTTATGCTAGGCACTATAATCGGCCACCTAAAGGTAATGGTCCACACCTATTGTTGACAGGAAGTCACTGAAATCGTCCTATGTCGTCGGGTCCGCAAACTCGACGTGTCGGGGCCTAACATTGCATAGAGTGGCGGTAAGTTGCATGCATGTAGCTAGAAATTAGGGGGGAATGGTTTGGAGCTCAATCTTACCTCAAATTGAATGGGGTTTTACTCCAATGGCGATTGGGTCGGTGTTTTCCAGCAAAAGGAAGGTGTAGGTGTAGGGATTTCCAATTCCCAAGCACCCCAAACCCACAACACCAACCTTATCACCTTTCTCTCTCCTCCCTTCTCTCTCTTTATCTCTCTCTCTCTCTCTCTCAGCTACTGGAGTTTATGGGAGTGATAGAGAGGGCTGGATATAAATATCTAGAAATTTATTTTAGTTGGCCCTACACTTTGAAAATTGCCTCCAATAGCCCTTTGGGGCCCATTCTGGTTATTAGGGCTGCTCTGATGGCACACTGGCCCATTTGATTCATGGAACACGTGCCCCATGGCCCGATGAAGGGCTGAGCAAAGTTTGACGGCAAATGGATGTGCGGTTTTGTCACAATGGTCCGATTTGCGATCAACGGTCACCGTTTCTCGATCGGGGTCAGATTTGGCAGACGAGTGCAGGAAAATATCTCCAACCTATGGTGCAAATTTGGGTGAAATTCGACGGCTGAGATGTCCTAATTTATTGTCCTAAGTGATGGGGCCATTTGTTTTAAAATTTAGATTTTTGGGCAATACTTGGGAGAGTTGCATTTTACAAGTGCCAACTAGATGGTGCAAATCATCTATTTTTAGGCATCGTTTGAGTCCATTTCCTGCGATGGACCACAAGCCTAGTGAGATGGACATTACTCTATAATTTCAGAACTAGCGGCCCACTAACGAGCAGTTTAGAGCTTGTTCGGGTAATCGGGCACTTCTAGAATAAATTGGGTAGGAAGATTTCTTGGGTGCAGTGGTTAAGATATGGATTAACTAAGTTCGCAGTATGGCCTATTCAAAATTAGTGAAAATGGTGATTTGGTCATGATCATTCTAAACCGTCGGTTTTAGGCTAAAAGAGTAACTGGGTTGGTTTGGTTTATTAATTAAGGTCTGATTCATAGTTGGCTCAGGTTTGGGTAGATCTCTAATTCAGTTATGGTTGTTTGGTTAGTCGGTGCAGGTCGGTTAGATTTGGGCCCTATGTGAACAAATCATAGGGCTAAACTCGATGTTTAAGTGATCGGTTGGATTCATTGGTTTTATACGGTGGATTAATCTTATTAGTACGGTTCTTTATCGGTACCAGCCGTGTATAAGCCCATCTCGAGTGTCAAGGGTCAGCAAGTGATGACGTGGCTAGTTATAAAAAAAATAAGAATTTTTAGTAATTCAAAATAGCGAAAATTCGGGGTGTTACAGTGAGTGCTACACGTTAAGGCCTAAATAGATTGCTCCCTGTGTTACGATTTGCGGTTGTAGGAGCTTGAGGACGACCTCCTACTGGTTCCTTTCCTTTGGCTAGCACTAAATCCTGCGTGGGTCCTGTAATAGGGGGTCGAGTCAAAGCATACGGTCAAGTAGGGACTCTTGCACGTTGTGTTTCCTCCCTACTGGCCAACTGAACCTCTTTATCTATGGTCCTAACTGGGTGCATCTGAACTCGGTCCTGAATTGCCAGTCGTAAGCGGCCTATGAACCGTGTTACCTTCTATAATTCGGTCTTTGACAAATCATTTCTCGTTGCCAACTGTTGGAATTCTTCAGTGTAATCTAATGACAATTTGATTCCCTTGCCAGTAATTTTGGTATTACTAGAACAATACCTGCTTCTAATCATTGGGAGGATCATGATCAAAGAAGACGTCTCATCCGCGGCCATGATCGGATGGGCATCTTGTTCTATTGGGCACGTAAAGGTTATAATTGCTCCTACCATGCAGAAGCATTGAATTTTAATTAAAACACTACCAATTTCACTTTATTATGTTCTGGTATGTCCATGTAATCAAAATACCGTTCAACTTCAGCTAACCAATCGAGGAAGTCTTTTATACGTAATAAGCCATTAAAACTGGGGAGTTTGGTCTTACCTCAATATTCTCTTTCAACACGATTTAATTGATCGTCTCCATAGACCGGTCGTCGAGCAACGACATGACCGATGTCGTCATTGCTGGAACTCAACTCATATGGGTTACCCTTTGATTCACCTTCGGAAGTGCTTTACGAAAATCGGGGTTATGCCATACAGCGATCACGGGCGACTGATTATCGCCTTTGGCTTGGGGTGGAATTAGCGCATCTGCAATATGATCGAGCTTTGTCTACAACCCTTGCATGGTCAACCGACTCCCTCGATGGAAAGCTCTCATTCTTCCCAATAGATAACGAATCCATGTATCACCGTCCACAGGATTTTGGTTTATATTTTGTCGTTAGTTGCTATGAGTTCGAGGAGAGTCCTCGCTCTAATACCAGTTGACGCAAGGAAGGACGTGTTGAGGTCGATCACTGTCTTCCTCAGGGATAACTACTTTGAATCCATAGAGATCTCTGGATTACTTAAAGAGCTTCCTTGAATCCATGAGGGATAAAATAGAAATAAGTTCTAATAAATTCGAAAATAAATTGATCGATGATAAAAAAAAATAAAAATAAAATTACAATCCTTTAAATAATGAGTTCAAACCTACGACGGAGTTTTAGACTCAAACTCCCTAAAAACATGACTTATTATAAATAGTAAACTTACTATTTATAGACGATCATCATTCCTACTAGACTTCATGGTTTTCAGCCAAAAATGGTAAGTGTCCAATTTGGCCTAACCACATTATTCTCCTAATTTTTATAAGCCCTTTTCATGTTGGGCACAACTCCTAAAACTCAAAGGATCAAAAGTTATGATCGAACTAAAACTTGCTACTTATAGTAAAAATGAAAATAAAATAGACTTTTGACTCCCAAAATCATATATGATACGTCGAAAAACTTATTCAAAATGCAAGATACTACTATTTTAAGGTTTTGACGGTCCGGATCATTTTCACCTCCAATCGGCCTTCTTTATCCATCTTTGCCATGAAAGTGTCCTTGACCTGCTATACACCAACATCACTACAGTGGACTAGAATTTACAGGTAATTGTATGCCAATGCTTCTGGTATTGTCACCATCATCAACTAAGACAGTAACAAGTAGGAAGCAATGGCTACTAAATGTATTGGATACACATGTTGTCTACATTTTGAAATTTTCTATTGTTGGAAATAATGGGTTACAAGTGACAATGACTAGAAGGACGGAGAGTGAACGGTTTGAATCTTGTTAACGAGTTTCGGGTGGGACCGAAAATTGTGTGGCTTGTATAGCCTCCCCATACCCCAGTGTATTAGACTAAAAAATGAAAAGTTGTGTTTGGCTCTGGTCCTCACTCTCCTCGATTCTCCTCCCAAGTTCAGATCCCATTTTACCATTGCAAAGAGGGAGGTAAAGAAAGAAGAGTAGGTAAGGATCGAAACCTCTATTAGCCTGTTGATTGGTCGCGTAGCATCATTATAAACATTTGGTATCTAAGGTATTTGCTTGTGCGTCGGTGATATTTTTTCGCCATTAAAACCCTTCAAGGTTTCTACCAATGACCATGGCTGCCACTGCCAATGGTTAGAGATCATAACCATGGCTGCCACTGCCAATGGTTAAAGATCATACACCCCCCCCCCCCCCCCTATAATGGCCTTTCTTTGTGCATTTTATTACATCCCCCAATCAGACAATGACTGATGAATCGATGGCCCTCATATGGTGGAGATGGTGATGAACAGTATAATCCGTTATCATAGTGTCATTGCTGAATCGATGGCCCTTTACCAAATCAAGACTCCATCTCAGTCACTACTTGTTCACTCCCCAAGTGTAGGGTTGTGATGTAGTAATAAACTCGGTAAGACCGAGGTCGAATCCCAAAGGACCGAAACCTGTACGTAATCTGAAACTAAGTAGAACTCGAACTAGACTAAGATGAAATCTAAATCGATTGTAATTTGAGGAATAATTGTGAAATATTAATCTAAAACTTAAAGAATTCAGGGAAAGGACACTAGGGATTCAGAGGATCCACTTGTAGAGATCAGGGAGATCTTATGCCTGCTTCAAGAACTCAACTGGACTTAGAGTCCCATCTTCATCCAATTGAAGGGTGTAACCATGAAAATCAAACTGAACTTCATTTGATATAGTTTTCAAGAGATGAGAGGTACATGAATTAGAATGGATTCCATCACCAAACCATGCCCAGGAGACAAAGTAAACAACAGAATTAAACTAATTACCAACCAATCAACAGGTTATGAAGGTTAGGAAGGGTACCGTCATCCGACCATGCCCAGGAGACGATGGTGAACAACAGGGTTTCCTGACGTCATAAACATAAAAAGGAAATGGACATACTCAAAGCCATCGCAGATATATTATAATTTAAGTCACAACACATCATTAAAAACTAAAAGCATTCCATAAAATCAACTAGCATCAAAATCAATTCAAACATGTATCAAGGCCGTAGAGGTTTTCCCATCATGCCACAAGCTTCACTTCTTAGCCCTAGCTAAGAGGTTTAGCCTGACATGATTCGGCTAATCCTCCAAGAAAACAGGAAAACAAAGAAAACCAAAAAAATAATAATAAAAAAAAAAAATCTAAACTACTTCTCTCCCTATCTGGTATCCACGTTGAAGCCCCCAGCTAATCCCCCTTGCTCACGTTCTCTCTCTCTCTCTCTCTCTCTCTCTCTCTCTCTCTGTTTTATAGGAAACTCCAGTCAGTGGCTGGATAGGTGGAGTCGGTGCGGTGGATTGCGTAAAAAGTTACGCATGTTATTTCTTTCGCAGAAAACCGGACTGTGCTTGAAAGAGATTTTTGGGACGGTTGATGTCCCAACCTCAAATCTAACTTCATGGCTAGGGTCTTCTGTAGCCTGAACTCCATATGAACGGTCTGGATCGGTCATCCGACCGTGATTGTGCTCCTACAACTGCCGGAGAATCCGGGTAGCGTCCGGACGTAAAACAGGGACTACGTATTCGTTACGCAGTGACGATGGTGGGGCCCACTTCGTCGTTATTTTGAGAAATCCAAGCCGTCCAGTCGATTGCCCATGAAAAACCGGTCGGACATGATCGGTTTTGGGTCAGCTTCGTCGAGACTCACAGCATTTTTCTTAGCACCATCCAACCTGCGTCTACACCTTCATCTTCATGCAGCTTCTGAGAAAAGTAGAAAACGGATCAAGGTACGGTCAATTTGATCTCCTGATTACATTGAACAGTGCGGATCATCAACATATGTAATGATGGTGGCCCACCAGAAGTCGACCGCAACTTCTGTTGCGGAAATATGGATTTCCAAATTCATACGGGTCAGCAACCGCTGACCGTCTTCGTCAGTCCAGTGCACCTCATGTGCAGGTGAGCTGTGCACACGCACATTATGTGAATTGGGTCCCTCGATGTAATGAGAAATCCACTCCTTCCATCTGTTCTATCATACCATTTTAAGGGTTGAGACCAGACTTGAAGCATATCCAGATATCAGGTGGGCCCTAAATCAGGATTTTAGGGGCTGATCTGTTTGTTGGGCCACTTACACAATGATCCAATGGCTGAAATTTGATATGTACGGTTAATTTGTGCTCCTCAGGCCAAATCTAAAGTTTCGAGCCGAACAAATGGTGGAAACCCTGTGATATTTCATTCTGGATACCCTTCACGCCACTTGAGCTTCAGTTTCTCAAATTTCTCGGATCTCTGGCGTGTAAAACCGTCGATCTTGGTCTCCCAGGGTCCTGTCCAATGCCTTAGTGATTCCTGAGTGTTAAATCCATGCTTTTAACATCCTTTCCAGTCCACACTCCTAGATTCACCTTGCATCACAAACACGATTAAAATAAACCATTAAGCAGTGTCATGCTCGTAAATCCATGTAGTAATTGGAGTCTAATATGCAATATTCGACCCTCAACACTACTACTGAGTGGGCTCCATCTGGATTCCTCTTTTATGTTTTCTTATTCATGTCTTTGCAGTTTTAGCTGTAATTCTTTATAAAAAAAATAGTTTATAGTCCATGCATATGGTGGGTTAGACTCATGTTGGGCTTGGGCCAAGGTCAGTCTCGCC
This sequence comes from Magnolia changhungtana, assembly GCA_030180095.1. Lineage (NCBI taxonomy): Eukaryota > Viridiplantae > Streptophyta > Magnoliopsida > Magnoliales > Magnoliaceae > Magnolia > Magnolia changhungtana. The sequence goes on from JASAUF010000240.1 coordinate 1,356,986, forward strand.
TTCTGACGCAGGGAAGGATGCGAGGTCAAGCACCATCTACCTCAAGGGGATAACTGTTCCGAATCCATGGAACTTCTCTAGACTCCTTACAGAGACTTCTCACGAGGAAAAGAACAAGAAAAATAGAAAATAAATTTATAAAATTCAAAATTGATTGATGAATGTCTCCTATATATGTACTTGTTACACCATTAATATATATATATATATATAAAAACCCCAAAATTCGTAATTACTAAAAAATGAAAATTTCTAATTCTAATAAAAATTATAATTCTACTAAAACTCTTCTAAAGCCTAATTTCTAAAAATAAAAATTTCAAATAAACTTTTGCTAGAAAAGTTCTAGCATAATTACAAGTTATTTCTAAAAAGGAAGAAAATCTAAAACTCTAAAAATAGGAAAATAATAAAAATTTCAGAATTATTAAAAATAGTAAAAAGAAAAATTCTTCTAAAAATTCATTTTTTAGTTGAAAGTGCATGTTTTCTGACAAAACGGACAGACGCGACCCAATTTGTGGTTTGTTTCACCTTGGATGGCCCATTTCAGTAAAGATTGATAGGTTGCGCGCCTCGTAACGATACCCGAATCAAAAGTTACGGTCAATTTACGGTCCACCTTCTTTTAACCTAACCATGCTAGGAACGTATTTGTGACACGTTCTACATCAGACCCCTCCACTTGAAAAAAAAAAAAATCGTCCTCAAGTTACTCAAGGGACTTAGCTCATGATTCTGAGATAACTTCTAACGCCAATGTTTATTAGTCATTTTCTTGTACTTGACTAGTACCGATCAGTTTCTTCACTTCTGCCTTCGAGATCTCACATTCTTTCTGATAATGTGGGCAATTAGGCAGACTTGCCCGTGAGACGTGATCAATGTGGTTTTGTATATCTTGTATGGGAAGCAATTTATTACGAAGCTCATTGAGCACAACCGCCTTGAACTCCTGCAACACTGGTACCAAATCCTTTGGGATGTTTACAAGCCGCACATATTTTTTCTTTTCAATTAATGCATATATATCTCATGTTTCCTCAAATTCCTTAACAAAGGTTTGTTCAATTATGAGAGATTGTCCCTCCACATTAGAAGTCTTAAGTTGGTTCTCTGTTCCCATAGGGGCCATATGTTTGCCTCCGATGGGCCTGCTGCAACTATGTTTCAACACGGTCATCCCTCGCCAACAAATAATGGGTTTTCTCTTCATATCCCCTTACTGATCGGTTATCCTGCTAGTAATTTTGGTTTTGTTGGAATAATACCTGATCGTAATCTCTAGGTAGGAATCGGATGTGCAACAACTGTTGCATCCACGACCACGTGCAGATTGGCACCTTCATATGTCTCATCCGCTCGAGTTGAAGTTGTTCCCACCAAGCTGAAGCTCTGCACGTCAATTTGTAGGTCACAAGTTTTTCTTTTCTTTCACGATGTCCATGTAATCGAAGAAACGTTCGACTTTAAGCAACCAATCGAGGAAGTCCTTGAAGTAGAGTTAGCCATTGAAACTAGGAAGATCGACTTTCATCTTGAATTCTTGATCCGTTCGATCTATCTTATCAATGCCTCCTCTAGGATTTTGTGGAATCATGTCGCTCGGTCCCACATTCTCAGGAGTGATCTTGTGGTTCACTGTCGGCACCATCCTGCGATTAGTGCAATTACGAGTTCTAGTGCCTACTGGAGACTTATTATCGACATGAACATAAAAATGCTCTATGGCCTCCATCAAGGAATCGATGGAAGCTTGCAGCCCTTGCATGACTTGTCAATCCTCTCGCTAAGAAGCTTCCATTCTTTCTAAAACATAACGAATCCCTAGATTACTATCCACATGATTTTGGTTCATATCTTCGTTGTTTGCCATCGGCACAAGGGGAGTCCTCTCTCGCTCTGATACCAAACCAACGTAAGAAAGGACATGATGTCGAGCACCGTCTTCCTCAAGGGGATAACTGTTCCGAATCCACAGAACTTCTCTAGACTCCTCATAAAGAATTCTCGAATCCACGAGAAAAAGAACAAGAAAAATAGAAAATAAATTCTATAAAATTCAAAATTAATTGATGCATGTCTCCTATCTATGTACCTATTACACCATTAATATAGAAGAAAAAACCCAAAATTCATAATTACCAAAAATAGCAAATTTCTAACTCTAATAAAAATCCTAATTCTACTAAAACTCTTCTAAAGCCAAATTTCTAAAAAGAAAAATTCCAAATAAACTTTTACAAGAAGAGTTCTAGCATAATTACAAGTTATTTCTAAAAATGTAGAAAATCTAAAACTCTAAAAATAACAAAATATTAAAAAATTAGAAATTACTAAAAATAGTAATTTTTTTCTAAAAATTCATTGTGCGCCTCATAACGATACCCGGATCAAAAGTTACAGTCAATTTACGGTCCGCCTTCTTTTGGCCTAATCATGCTAGGAACGTATCTGTAACACCTTCCACATCACCTTAGTCCAGCCCATTGCCACCCATGGAAATGACCAAAATGTAACCATCTTCTTCACTATTCATAATTGAAGTAACCCTTTGTATGCAGTGGTGTTTCTTTCATGTTAAAGTAGTATAATTTCATTTCAAGACAGCTAAATATAACAAAATATGCCTCCTTTATTTTATTTTTATTTTAAAAAAAAAATTCCTTTCGAGCTTTTCATATAACAATCATCAATTACATTCGGGATTCCCCAAGGAATAAAAGAACCTAGGGGAAACCTATCATAAAATGGGGACCTAAAAAACTCTCAAAAGAGGAAGGAAAAGGAAAGAGAAAAATGAAGGGACCCGAAAACCTGGGGCCCCTAGACAGCCCTATCCAGCAGATAAACACCCCCAAATCAAAACCATGACAACCAAACTGCATAAGCCAAAGACTAAGCTCAGCTTGACTCCCCCCTAGATACTTCCCTAATAGATCCCAACCCCACCTTGTCAAGGAATAAGAGACCTCTAACCTGAGACAGGAGGTCTTCCAGGTGAACCACCAGGAAAGACGATTGATTCCCACTACCCGATCGGGCCATCGTTTCTATCGCCACATTACCTACTCTATAAATGTGAACGAACTAAAAATGCCCCCTGCACTTGAGCCGATCAATCCTAGAGATCCAATACCCCATTTCCAGCCTGGGCTAACAGCCCTAAGCAGGAAACTAACCACGAGCTGGGAGTCCGACAAAACAACCACCTTATGAAATCCTCTATTTAGGCAAAGCTCCATACCATCGAGGATGGCCCACAGCTCAGCATTCACATTCGACCCTACACCATAACATGACTAGAATGCAAATAGAAACTCTCCTTTGTCTCCCCCGCAAATACCCCCCCCCCCCCCCCCCCAAAAAAAAAAAAAAAAAAGAATTACCTGGGATTCCTATTACTGACCCATCCACGTTTATCTTCACCTAGCCTGGCGGGGGTTTGAACCATTGCACAACTGTGGGGAGAGAAGACCTGTTGGGATGTGAACTCCCTCTGCTAGCATAAGGAGAACAAATTGATCCTTTAGACAGATCCTCTGTTATGGACGCTAATGGAGGGGTTTGAACAGGACCTCTGAGATGGGCATTGCTGGATGACAATCTGATACCTCTGAGATGGGCGTTCCTGACAGACGAGCCGATCTCTAGATTGCAACCTCTGATTTTTGAAAACCAACATATCCCCTGTGCTATCACGGCAGCAACAGAGGGAACCTTGCCATCAAAGACAGCCGCATTCCTGCTTTTCCAGATTGTCCAGAGAATCAAGCACAGGGCCACCTTGTGGGCTACGGAGTTCGCCAAGCAGATTACAGGGGCACCCCACCATTGAGCTAATCTGATGTCGATCGACGAGGCCTCCAAAATATGGATGCCGAAAATGTTGCCGAAGTAGGACCACGCAGCCACAACAATCGAGCTATGCAGAAACAAGTGGGGAATAGATTCTGACGAATGGCCCTAGGAAGAACTGCCAATATAACATACACATTTAGAAGCCAAGCTAATGCCACGAAATTGGACTGCCTCATCCACCGCTATCGCCCTCATCAGAACTCTCCAAGCAAACATTGAGATCCTTGGAGGGAGATTTCCATGCCAAACCTATCTCACCCAACTTCTGCGGGGTAGGGGAGATCTGCATTTATCCCAAGCTGAAGAAACAAAGAACACTCCCGAGGCAGAGAATGGCTAGAAAGGAGTATCTAGCCCCTCTTAGAGACAAAAACCTTGCTGAAAAATATAATCTATTACCCTTTGAGGAGGTAATTAAAGGTCGTCGATGGAGGGAGAGGGCCTACCTTGCCCACCACCTGAGAGGTTTTCAACAATAGCAATCGAGGCGGGACTAGGCAAGAGGCTAACCGATGGAGCGGTCCGAGCCCCGACCAGTTGGAGAACTAGAAATTGCAATCTCCCTCGCCCAGTTTCCACTGAACATATGAATCATCTGAAGGGATCAAAGCGTGAATCCTCTTCCACAATGGAGAGGCAAAAGATGTTGGATTTGAAGATCCAGAAAGAGAGAGGTCCTGGGCATATTTAGCAGACAGAAAATAGCTCCAAAGGCTCTTAACAGGCACATATTTAATGGCCCAAGCCATCTTCAGCCGAAAGGCTGCCATAGTGTCCTTCAACTTCCTGATTCCTAGCTCCCCTCCTCCTTTGGGATTGTAATCGCCTTCCAGCTTTTCCAGTGACATTTGCTCTTATCCTCATTCCAACCCCAGAAGAAGGATGCAGATTTCTTTTCTAATGAGGCCAAAACTTGAGACGGGATATGGGCTACTACCATGGAGTGAATCGAAATGCTACTGAGGACGTGTCGCACCAAGACTGCCCTGCCTGCCTGAGACAGGCATCTCGCCTGCCAACCTCGAATATGCCCCTCCACTTTATTTAAAATTAGCTGAAAATTGAAAAGTTTTTAGCCTGCCCGTGGCCATAGGGACTCCCAGGTATGAAAAACCTCCAGATGCCTTGGAAATCCTGAGAACTGACTCAATTGTCCTCACTCTGGAATCCGGTAGCTGGCAAGAGTGGAGGAAGGCGCTTTTCCAAAGATTTACTCTTTGGCCCGAGGCGGCTTGATAAGAATCCAGAAAAGCCTTCGTAGCCCTCAATGACGAAATACAGAAATAGAAGTCTGTTGTCCACATATAACAAATGAGAAATTGGAGGACAACCTGCTCTAAGTTTATAAGGCTGGCTACAGCCCTGAGAGACTAAACATTTAAGGCCTCTACTTCATAGTTCTATAGCTATGATGAACAGACTTAGAGAGAGAGGGTTGCTCTGTCGTAGGCCTCTAGAAGACTTGAAGAAGCCCAAAATCTCACCATTGATAAGAATTGAGAACCAATTATTCGCCCAACATTTCTCCACTAACTCGATCCACATGAGGCAGAACCCGAATTGCTGCAAGACCTGCTTTAGGAAAGACCAATCCAGCCTATCATAGGTTTTTTCCATATCAACTTTAATGCAATATTACCTCCCCGCACTTTTCTGTTAATTTCTCTAAACAACTCTTGGGAAAAATCAATGTTTTTCGTTATGGACCGGCCCTTAATACAGGCCCCTTGTTCGGCCGAGATCAGGAGAGGCAACACTAGACTCAACCTGGACGCAATCACTTTTGAGAAAATCTTATAAAGGCAGTTACAGAGACTGATCTGCTGAAAATCTGAGAACCTCTTCGGGGAAGCCGATTTTGAGACTAGGCAGATCAGCGAGGCCGAGATTGCTCTAGGGAGAGGGCCACCTTGAAACATGAACAATGTAGCTTTGAGAATGTCTTGACCGACAATGCTCCAACAGGCTGAGAAAAAACTCCCTGAGAATCCATCCGAGCTAGTTGCTCCATCAGTCGGGATGGACGAGACAGCTTGATGTACTTCCTGGATGGATGGTGTGATGCCCCAAACTCGGAAACCGGGCTCACTAAATTTTCGATCGCCAAATCCAGTGCTGACAGCCTCTATAGTACCCCATTCTCGACTCCCAGCGTACATACGCCAGATTCCAATCCTGGGATCCTATAAGGAGGATTTTTCAATGTACATTTATTTCGTAACAAGCATAACCACAAGATTACCCGAAACACAAAGACAACATCAACATAACATATCCACCCATTAATATAATCATTGGAGTATAATGCTGAAAGAGAAATACATAAATCGAAAATCAAGCTCTAGAAGACCGCTGCACACTCCAAGCTTAACGTTGTTGTTACCTAACGCCACCTGCACGCATCTATCGTGTATAAGCTTATAGAAAGCTTAGTTGGTGGTGAAAGTGTGTGCACAAGGTAAGTGCCAAATAAGCAATATCAGAGTAATCAGAGTAAGCGGAAATACTAACAAGCCCATAACTCATACAATATTAGAAATACTGGAAATTTCATAAATCATACGATATCAAAAATACTGGCAAGTTCATAAATCATACTATATCAGAGCATGCTAATAGGCCCATAAATATCATCAACCTTATCCAGGCTATGCAATGCAATAATATAATAAACCAATATCATATACTGATAAAGCAATGTAGATCAGCTATGCAATGCAGAGACAGTAAGCCAACTACTATGTATTGAGGATGCAATGCGATATGCGATACGAATGAAATGACCAAACCGAAGTACGAAGTCGGGATGATAATATGTAGTATCTCAAGTTACAGGGTCTATCACAAAGGACTTTTATCCAAACCAGTCCCATACCTAAATTTAGATAGTCAGACCGAATGTGGTAGACTCCTGATCTCAGGTTAGTCACGCGCCCAACCAAAATCCTGGCCATGTGAAGGTACACGTAACAAATAGTTGCGTAACACCAGCCCGAGTGAGTAATAAATGAATGAATGAATGAGTATACAATTCTTACTCAATAAGTCCACGTATCAGTACGGTTCCTCTATGGGAAATCACCGGGGTCTATTATACTCCAAGCCAGATTGCCGCCCCATCGCGTGTAATAAAGTGAGTGGAAGAGACCTCACTATCCGCCTGCCAATATCTGGCCCGGCTCGTCGATAGCGAACTCATTCCTCGAGCTGGTCAGACTCAGCCTAGCATTGCCCCCTCCTCTTGGGCAGGTAAGGCCATACCCCCTTCCAACCGACCACGACATAGTAGGAGACGCGAACTAATGGTATATGGCCATCATATGCTCATGCATCCACTCGATCTGGACGTTGGAGCAACCTCTGGAACCAAGAGGGTTCTGGGACTTTCACCCAAAGATATCTATAGCACCCCATGTAGAACAAATTTCCGGTGTTTCATCTGGCCATCCACGATATGCCTGTGGAGGCTATAGCCCTGATGTCGCTAGGGCGTACGGTAATCATAATCACACAATGCGAGATGCATAAATCACACAATCCAATTATGCATCAATCCTGCGCATACCGTGCACTCATGTGGGGTAATTCCGCCTATCGGGGAGTCTCATGAGTAACCTGCCCTATGGCATATGCAACGGTCAACCATATCTCATATCAAACATGCAGATGATGCGTATGGGCATGTATCATGATGCTATGCTGTCACATACTCGTAATCGGTATGAATAACCGGTATCAACAATCGGCCTCGACAATGTAGACATTTAACCAACATCGCCCCTAAGGGGTGGCCCACATAGAGCCTAACATATAGTGGACCCCATGGCCTCACAAAGGGCATGTTATACAATACCTTGGGCCTCGCTCAAGAGCTTTATACACATCACGATGGGCCTTTCACAAGGGCCTAATGTACGTGACAATGAGCTTTAAACATGGCTGAATACACATCACAATGGGTCTCAAATACGGGCCGCATATACATCACATAGGTCTCGATAATCGGTGTCGGCAATCGAAATCGGTCTCGACAATCGAAATCGGCCTCAACACTCGGAATCGGCCTCAATACTCGGTCTCGACAATCGGAATCGGTCTACACAATCAGCCTCGACAATTAGAATCTGTATCGACAATAAGAATCGGCAAATAGGTCACGTCAATCGGAATCGGCAATCGGTTAGGACAATCGGAATCAATCGATAATCAGAATCGGCAAATCGATCACGTTAATCGGAATCGGCAATCGATTAGGACAATCGGAATCAATCGATAATCAGAATCGGCAAATCGGTCACGTTAATTGAAATCAGTAATCGGTTAGGACAATCGGAATCAATCGATAATTAGAATCAGTAAATCCATCACGTTAATCGGAATCGACAATCGATCAGGACAATTGGAATCAATCGATAATCAGAATCGGCAAATCGGTCACGTTAATCGGAATCGGCAATCAGTCAAGACATTCGGAATCAATCGATAATCAGAATTGGCAAATCAGTCACGTTAATCGGAATCGGCAATCGGTTGTGACAATCAGAATCAATCAATAATAAGAATCGACAAATTGGTCACGTTAATCGGAATCGACAATCGGTCATGACAATCGGAATCGATCGATAATCAGAATCGGCAAATCGGTCACATTAGTCGGAATCGGCAATCGGTCGGGACAATCGGAATCAGTAAGAATAGGCCGAACAAGGCTTAAGGGAAGGTCGTAATGAGGACATCTAACCATCATTGTCTATCAATGTGGACATCTAACCAACATTGCTCCCAAGGAGTGGCCCACATAAGGGATTCATGCACAACGTAACGGCCACACATACATCACATCGGGCCTCGCCCATGAGCCTCGAATACATCACAGTGGGCCACAACCCATGGGCCTCGAATACGCAATAGGTGGGCCCTACACGTGGGTCTCGTATGCATCAAATAGGTTACTTATCTGGGTCTCGAATACATCAAATGAGTCACGCGTCATATGGGCCTAATACACATCACAAGGGCCGCATCACATGGGCCTATATACATCGGATGGGCTACGTCCCATGGGCCCCGAATACATCACAATGGGCTATGTCCTAAGGGCCTCGAATATAAGGCAGATGGGCCCCATTACATGGGTTACAAATACATCATGATGAGCCTCATGGATGGTCACAAATACATCAAGGTGGGCCCCACAGATGGGCCACAAATACATCACATTGAGCCTCATTCAAGGGCCGAAAATACATCAAGATAGGGTCCACATAGGTGTGGACAGCACACATACCATAGCAGGCCCTACCATCTGCTGGCCAACGTGGATGGGACACGTACATCAGGTCAGCCCCACACAACACCTGTCTAGAGTTGGACGGTGCCGATACGGAACACGTACATCAGGTGGACCACACCAGTCCAGCAAACGTACGGCACGAACAACAAATACATCATGGCTTGGCCCCATATGGATGGACGTTGTATACAATACATACCTTAAAGTGGGCCCCCATGTACGGACGGCATTGATGAAACATATACAGCATGGTAGACCCTACCGTCCAGCCCATCTGGACGATGCAGGTATACCAGCCAACCTGCTGTCCTCATCAAGGTAGGCCCCACGTGTGGGGTGGATCCCACCGTCCAAGATCTGGACGGTGAGGATGCACCACACGTGCAGGACCCATACAAATGGACGAATGGTGTGGATTAAATCCATACATTATGGTGGATTCCACGTGCTGGGTACAGCACGGTAGGCTCCACCTGAAATTTGAATTTGCCTCATCTTGGTTGGTGTGATGTACCACACGTGTGGCCTAGCACCACCTAAACATTGTCCAGCACCGTCCACCACAGTCTGGACGGTGTGGATGAAACAAATACATTATGGATGGCGTCCATGGTCCAGATGGGACCCACATAACTTGGTGACGTCATTGCACCAGCTATATAGCTGATGTGAGGCACGTCAGCCAATCAGCTTCCACACCAGTGGGTCGCACGTAGGGCCCACCAAATGCATAATATAAATATATTAATATAATACTATTATTATTATTAAAATACTAGGTCCAGTCCAGCGTCCAGACGCTGGACATTTGGATGGACGGTTTGAATTTAACACGTACATCTGACTGGACCCACATGACTGCTGACGTCTATGCAGTGGGCCCGCCGTCCAGAAAACTGACGGACGGCTGGGATGAGTTCCATACCGTCAAGGTGGGTCCACATGGGGCTCACGCGTACGGGCAACCGCCTCACGGATTGACCTGATTTTGGACTGCCGTCCAGGCCCAACATGAAATGGTACATCTGGTGGACGGTGTTGATGTTCGAAAGGCATCACCGTGGGGCCCACCCAGCTCGACCTCACGGACGACCGCTTTACGCTCGGGCGCATAGTACCTTTTCCATCCATATATATATATATATACATATATATATATATATATATATATATACATATATATATATATATATATATATATACATATATATATATATATATATAATATTCTTTATTATTATTATTATTAAAATAAATCCCACCAGCGTCCAGATTGCTGGACCGCTGGATACAATATATATACATTAGTGTGGCCCACCGTCCAAGCAATGGACGGTGGGGATCCACACGTGCAATCATGG